>CM070901.1:183411543-184687852 GCA_036417435.1 Inia geoffrensis | reverse complement strand
GGTGATGAGTCACTGCACTGTGGTGTTGGCTGGGGTGTTGTTTGTCCTTCTGTCTCTGGATTAGGTGGGTTTATGGTGAAGGAATGGGTCTCTAAAGATAATTTTTCAGTTAAGCACCAAGTATAAGAAAGACTTCAGTGACTGTCTTTAAATGTATACATCCCATTCTAAGTTCCTTGTATTCTGTTGCTGGACTTCCCAGGACAGTCTTGGTGTCAGCCGGGCCTGGTGGTGAGGTGACAGCACTCTCCAGTGTCCTGTTCTGCACAGGGGACCCTCTGGCGCTCCTTGACCCTGCCTCGGGCGGGACTTAACGGGGGCTGGGGACTCTAGGGACAAAATCACCCGGACTGGCCACCCCATTCCCTGGGTGCCGTGAGCCGTGCTGGTGTCCGAGGAGGACCGGGTGGGGTGACCGAGGGCGGCATGGCTCCTCCAGGGGACGGACACCCTCCCCGCACCTTTGGTGAGTGCTGGGCTCCTGGACGGGAGTGCTCTGTAGACCCTGAGAGGAGGGCAGCTCATGCTCCCTTGTGTCCAGAGGAAGGAGGCTGAGGCTTTTTCTCCCCCTCCTTGAAAGCAAACACCCTCCTTCCAGGTATTTCCCAAGGTTTAGGAGTATGTGTGTGCGTAGATGGATACTTCACCTACTGGATGCTATGCTGCGTCCAGTGCTCTGGGGAATTCTCACCTAAGCTAAGCATAGAGACCTGTCCTTAGATGGTATTGTGTCTGCGTTCCTACAAGGAAGCCTAGCCCTGGCTCTGTGCAAAGGCGGTGGGGCCCCGGTCCAGCTCTGCAGCAGGGTGCGGTCTATATTGAGTGTCTACAACTGATGTTCTGTTTGCTGTGATCGGGTCTAGATTTTTTTAAGAAACTGGACCTTGGTCCATTCTCAGTGGAATGAATGACCTAGAAACCTTGACTTGGGGGATTTGGGCGGGGGCGGGTGCATCTTGTACGGGTTGGTTCTCCTGTGCTCTGAGCTGAGTCTCTACCCGACTTGGCGTCCCTTCAGACTCAGCCCGCCACGAGGAGCTGTGGGAACACTCAGCTGTTAACTCTGCACATTTAGGTCTTTGTTGTTTGACTTGAAAACGTTTTAAGGTAGAAAGGGCTCATCTTGTTTGTGTGAAAATGTTTAGGCTTTTACAGTTGGTCCTGCAGTGCAGCTGTGGTTCTGATCGGATGAAGTCTCTCCTCTAAGAGCGAGTCATGTGGCACGTGTGCCCCTTTCTCTGTGCCGCCTGAGCGGGGGTTTGGCTCCATGACGCTTTGCTGACTTGGGCTTGGTTTCCTGATTTTCTGGCTCTGGATTTCTTCTGGGCAAACGTTATGAACATTCCTGACACAGTGTGCGGTGGTGTGAACCGCCCGCCGGAGGGAGCTCGAGCCCCAGTGTCTCAGGCTGGTCTGGAGCCTGCGTCTAGGTCAGGCGCCGCTGGCCGAGGGCAGGGCTTGTGACCCGGGTGTGCAGCTCGGGTGTGAGGCTTTGTGAAGCACCCCCATTTCTGCTGCCTACCAGGGGGCTGGTGGCTTTACGTTCTGGGTGCACCTAACTGGACCCTTGAGAACGTTTGCCGTGTGGGCCTTGGCTTATCCACTCTCAAGACCCACGGTGCAGTTTAAGATAAACTGTCAGCGTGGATGCTCACTGTACTTCGCTCACTTGTTATGACTCCGTGTCCTGGTTCAGTCCAGACAGGGAATGGGTTCAGGGTGGCCTCACTGACTGTTTCTCTTTCTCTTCCAGGGTTGGTACATCGTGACCTATGCCTTGGGAATCTACCATCTAAACCTCTTCATAGCTTTCCTTTCTCCAAAAGTGGATCCTTCCTTAATGGAAGATTCAGGTAGAGTAGAGACTGTCCACTTTGTTCTGTTTGGGGAGAGTTGTGGGCTTTCTGTACTCCTAGGATTGCTCCATTTTCTCTGGAAACATTTGAAATCTAAATTTTGGGGACTGTTCTCTGGGTGCTTAAAATGTACCTGCAACTTCAGTGATCCTGGCAGGTTTGTGGAACGACTTGCTAAGCCCTTGTGACAGTCACAGGAGGCAGGCGCTCCTGTCACCCCCGTTTGTTAGAGGAGGAAAGTGAGGCTGTGGAACCTGGTGAGGTCCCATAGGGGCGGGGGGAGCCAGGGCCTGCTTCCTGGGTAGCTGGCCTATCCACGTCCCCTCCACGCTTGCCTGTTAGGTCCCTTTCTCACAAAAGCAAGCTTCCACGGCGGCTCCACATGGCTGACTGAGGCCACTGGCCCCCCAATGTCCCCTGAGGATGATGGGTTGAAAGGTTTGTGGCTCTGGCTGCTCCTGGCGTACCTGGGCCAGGTGGGGGCCTTGGCACACACCTGCTGGGCCAGCTGGGGGCGGGAATGGCTCATGACCAGATGCTGAGGCCTCCATTCCGGCGCGTCGCAGCCACTGTTGGGAAAACCCGACACAGCTCCTGTGGAGCCCGTGGAGTCAGAGGCACAGTTGTTAACGGCAGAGACACACTTTACGCAGCCTGTTCACATCACGATCGGAGCCTGTGTATTTTCTTCTGTGGAGTATTTGATGAAAATAGCAAAGGAAACAACCCTTTCATTTGGTGCTGCATTGGGGGGATTAGGAAACAAGAGGCCCTTTCAGTAGGCCTCAGTATTTCCATCTGTTAACTGGGGAGGGCACCTTCCCACGTCGGGTGGGAGGCGGCTTGGGGGCCTCAGCCCGAGGCCCGGCTCGCGGCTCACTGCAGAGGGTGGCCGTCCTGAGCCCAGCGTCCCTGAGAGTGGATGCACAGCTCCCGCTTCTGTGCTCTCGTGGGCTGTGGACTTTCATCCTCCCTGTACCTCGTGTTGTACAGTTGACGCGTTCCTGAAAATCGGCGTGTGGTTGAATATTTACGTGATCACTTAAAGTCGTCTTAAAAAGAAATTCTAATACGGATTTTCTAAAGCAGTGAATCGGTTTCTAAATCAACTGAAGGTCCCCATTTTATGTCCGGTTAAAGGATATAAATCTGTATGTCACGTATCAGGCCTGCTGGTTCACAAGCTCTAGGGAACCTTAAAAGGGCAGCGGTGGAAACGACAAGGGGCACCGTCTGCCTCACCTCCGGGTGACATTCTGCCTTTCAGATGATGGCCCCTCGCTACCAACCAAACAGAATGAGGAGTTCCGACCCTTCATTCGAAGGCTCCCAGAGTTTAAGTTTTGGTGAGTCACTTCCTAACGGTGCTTGCGAAGGACGCTCGTCCCCACGCATGGCCGTGAGACGGGGGCAGGCGCTTCGGTCCCAGCGAGCCAGCGGCTTAGACTCCTTGGAGGAATGCCAGTTCTGTTGTGTTTCCTCGTTTTGAACGTTGACTCACCCAGACGTGAAGCGTGCCCGCTGGGCGTGGAGGGGGGTCACGGAGGCTTGTAGTGCCCACCCCCCTCCCAAGGTAACACTGCTGCACCTCGACGCCGCAGAGAAGAGGTTGCTTCTGGGGAGGCGGGTCCCGGGTATGTGGCACACTCGGCCTCAGGGGGATGCTGCTTTGTGCACGGCGCCCCTCCCGGTGGCCCGAGGGGGGACCAGTTCTCTCCCCACTCGGTCCTCAGGGTGGCCTGGGTGTCCCCAGGCCTCCTGGAGGCGGTCACGTGTGTGTGACGCTGTGACAAGTACGAATGTGACAGGAGGATGGAGGTGACCCCCTAGTGTGTGTGTGTGTGTGTGTTGCGGGGGGTGCTGGTCTGTGAACGTGTCTGTCCTGTGTTGTCACAAAAGTGAAGGCAAAGAGCTGCCGCCCTTCAGCCTGTCCTCCTGGTGCAGGGGTGGCCGTGCAGGTGCTCGGTGAGTCCCTGTGGGATGAGTGTGGAACGCTGGGCCCGGGGCTGCCGGGGGAGGGTGGGCAGCGGGCAAGGCCGGGTCCTGCCTGCCCTCTGAGGTGGCCTTTGTTCTCTAGGAAAGGAGACCAAGGGGGATTTTAAGGAGGGCTGTGACCCTGATGGGTTGGGCCCTAAGCCGGAGGGAGGGTGGCCCTGAGGCCTGACTCCACCTGCTTCTCCTGGGGACACTGCTCGGCCACTGAGGGATGGCCTGCTGGGCGTGTGGGACTCAAGCCTTGAGGCTCGGGACTGGATTTCTAGACATGGGCCCCAGCAGCACATGGGGGGCATCTGCATCCCCCAGCTGCTGGCCTGGGCAGTGCCGGGGCCCCCACTGCTCTTTTACACTTTGTGTAATTTCAGAAAACTTCGAGTGTCCAAGGGACTAAGAACGCTGTGTCCGTGGTCACACGTAGTACGTCAGACACGCCACACGCAGCGCCCACCCCGCTCCGCAAGTGGAGACCCACACCCTCCTCGGGGCCACCGTCCAGCACTGACCTTCTCTCCTTCTGGTAGGCACGCAGCGACCAAGGGCATCCTGGTGGCGACGGTCTGCACCTTCTTTGAGGCGTTCAACGTCCCGGTGTTCTGGCCTATCCTGGTCATGTACTTCATCATGCTTTTCTGTATCACGATGAAGAGGCAAATAAAGGTAAAAACCTAGATGGTTCTGCACTGTGAGACAGTGCCACCCGGTACTGGTAGCTTTGGGAGAGCCGGCTTGGACCCGAGACACGGGAGGGCCGTGTGGGCCCTGCTCTCCCTGCAGGTCTGAAGGGTGTGGTGCCCGCTCCCCGCCAGAACAGCACAGCCAGTTAACACCCTCAGGCCTGGCACATCATACTGCGGGACAGTTGGGGCCCAGGACCTCCCGGGTGGTGTGTTCTGTCAACATCACCGTAGAACGGGCCTGGCCAGACAGGGTGGTGTGGCTTCATCCTGGCCTCCCCACCCCGCCAACCACCTGGGCCCGGGTGCCACCCATCCCACGTCCCCAGCTCAGTAGCGCTAGCCCATCTGGCACACAGGGCGTCACGAAGCCCATCCCACACCCTCAGGATTTCCAGCAGCTCGGCCAGCTCCGCTGGGCAGTGGGGGGACGGGGGCGTCCGCCGGAGCTCTGGCTCCACGCCCGGTATGTGGAGAAGGTGGGGCTCAGAGTTGGAGGGAAGGTGGGTCACGGGGAAGCCGTGCTGAGACGCATCTGCCTGTCCCCAGCACATGATCAAGTACCGGTACATCCCGTTCACGCACGGCAAGAGGACGTACAAGGGGAAGGAGGACGTGGGCAAGACGTTCGCCAGCTAGACGCGGCCGCCCTCCATGGGCCCTGGACGGCTGCAAGTTGCTGTGACGCCGTCGTCTTTCCTCACATAAAGTAGTTGATTACAAGGGAGTTATTTTCTTTTTAAAAAGGAGCTTCAATTATTTGTAACTGAAATATCAGGTTCTTGAAGAAACTGGCATTTAAACCGAATCGCGTTGATTTATTTTCCAGTGCCGGTCAGGTGTCCAGACGCTGGCCTTGCAGAACGCAGGCCGGGCGGACAGCCGTGTGGGCTGGGGGGTGGGGGTGGGGGGCCGGGCCCGCGGAAGGAGCCAGGACGCCAGCTGCTGCCTCCCAGGACGCTCACCGTGGCCCCGGAGGACGCTCGCCTGTCCGTCCGGCGCGTGGAGGAGATTGTGCAGCAACTCTGGGCTCTAACGCCGGTTTCTGAATTTCATCTCGCTAGAGATGTGTTGTTGGCCTCTATCATGATGACTCAAAACTTCGTTCTTAACTACCATGATTGCTTTTGAGGGCCTGGAATTATAAATATATATATTTTAATTGTTTGAGATTATTTTGACACATTTCTTTGATACGTGAAGGGTTGTTTTAACTTAAACGTGTTCTCATGCAGCAGCCCCTTTTCAGAGACACTTGGCAGGAGCAGCCAGTTCTGTGGCTTTTAACACATGGTTTCCCACTTTCTACAGGGAAACAGCTCTGACCTGCATGTCAACTTTTTTGATGTGATAAAAACCAATACTCGTAAACATTTTACTGAGTGACTTTTTAATTCCAACTTCATTAAAGACAACGTCCCTGCTCTCCTGTAGTCTTCAACTAACCTGCTACGCCTCCGGCACTGTGAGGGCCTGGCAGGGGAGTGCGGCCTCCCTGGAGGGTGGGCCGTGCTGCTGAGGCCGCGGCCCAGACACCGGTGGTCTGTTCCCACTCCCTGCTGCAAGCGCCGTCTCCATCTGTCTGTGGGTTTCAGACATCGAGTGTTTACCGCCTGGCTTTTCTTTTGCCAGGTTTTGCATAGCTGAAATTGAGCTCCTCTTGCTTTTAAGAGGCCGTATGAAGACCGTTTGTATACCCGATCCTGAATTTTAACTTCATGTGTAAATGATGTCCAAATCGGTACTTTTATTACCACATTGTGGCACCTGAGGTGTTCAAACTCTAGATTTTGTTTTGTTTTGCTTTTCATACTGTTTTCCTGGTAAATGCACAGGCCTGAAATACGGGAAACTGCGGGCACTTGGTGAGTGTAAGTAAGGGGTTTTGGGAACTGTGGAGCCTCCCCTGGGGCTCCTCCTGCCTGTCCGGAGCAGGGCCCACGGTCACGGCCTGCCTCTGGGGCTGACCTCTGCTCACTGAGGAGTCTGTTCCTGCATCACCGCTCCCACAGAGTCACGTGGAGGGAGAAGCGGCCTGCAGGGGCCCTGGGAGGGCCCCTTCCACACGGGC
This sequence comes from Inia geoffrensis, assembly GCA_036417435.1. Taxonomy (NCBI): domain Eukaryota; kingdom Metazoa; phylum Chordata; class Mammalia; order Artiodactyla; family Iniidae; genus Inia; species Inia geoffrensis. The sequence continues at coordinate 184,681,253 of CM070901.1, read as the reverse complement.
TCCCGTGCACCTCACGGCGCTAACACATTAGCACTGCGGTGCAACTGGTGGTGTAAGGATGCCTACGGCAAAGTCCTGTCTCTGCACAGCTTAGGTAGATGTAAAAACCTGAAAATAACAAAAGAGGTGGCAGCAAGTGTGCCGGACACAGCAGTGTGCCGGTGTAGGCAAGCTGGCCCACCACCAGCTTTGGAGACGGGTGGCCTCAGTGGGTCAGGCTGGCTGGGGCCCGCCAGGCGCTCCAAGGAGGAGGAGACCGCTCGTGTTGAGAGGCCAGGACGCACACTTCCATTTTCTTTATTTTTAAAATTTATTTTATTATTTTTGGCTGCATTGGGTTGGGTCTTTGTTGCTGAGTGCGGGCTTTCTCTAGCTGCGGGGAGCAGGGACTACTCTTCACTGCAGTGCGTGGGCTTCTCATTGCAGTGGCTTCTCTTGTGGAGCACGGGCTCTAGGCGCGCAGGCTCCGTAGCTGTGGCTCACAGGCTCTAGGGCGCAGGCTCAGTAGCTGGGGTGCACAGGCTTAGTTGCTCCGCGGCATGTGGGATCTTCCCGGACCAGGGTTTGAACCCACGTGCCCTGCATTGTCAGGCGGATTCTTAATCACTGCGCCACCAGGGAAGCCCTCCATGTTCTAAAACGGGAAACAAACTTGACATTTATTAGAAGGCACCTGCCAAATGTGTTAGGGGGCGATCATGGCTCCTTCCCAGGAAGGGCTGTGCCCCCTCGCCCCAAAAGCCAGCTCCAGAGACGAGGGTTAAGGTTTGTGGGTCGTTTGGGCTGGAAGACTGACCACGCTGGGAAGGCAGGCTGCTGGTTCCCGGCCCTTGCTCAGTCCTGGCCCGTTTGGCCCTGCCCTCACTGTGTGCCTGGTACTGGATATAAACGACTGGTTTGGGGAAGGGAGGGAAGTTCTGTTTAAGTGCCGAGCTGTCTGGCTGGCAGCCCTGCAGGCCCTGCCCAACCTGCCCTGAAGCCATTTCACGGCCAGGTCCAGGTCCAGCGCCTGTCCTCCCCGGCGGCTGGCACGGTATCTTACGTGACAAAGAATAAAAGACTTGAGTTTCATGATTTCTGTGCAAGGACAGTCAACTTGTCAACCTTGAGAGTAAACTTCCTCCTGACATCAGGAAAGACTCCTGGGTTCCTCCCTCTGTCGGGTCAGCGGTAGTGCCGCAGGTAGACCAGCCTCTGGGGGAGGAACTTCTCCCTGCACAGGGGACACTCCATCTGTGTGGGGAGGAGGAAGGTCACGGGTTGTGACCCCTACAACCCCAGGGGTCCCTCCCCCACTGGCATCTCCAGTAAAAAACAGATGTACACACGTCTCCATTAAGACAGAAAAACATTTTTTTGAGATGATGCAGGCAGTCGGGGAGCAGAGCAGGGACGGTGACCAGTGAGGAGATGGCCAGACCACGGGTGACTTGGGACAAGGGAGGGCGCTTGGCCGCAGAACGACCGTGGCTGCCCTGAACCTCTTGGAGTTTCTGGGTGTGAGCTCACGGGTCCCCTGTCCCCACCCTCAGGGCCGGGTCCCTCCTGGCCCGGGAAGGTCAGCCCCTTGCCTGCCAGGCACGCGTGTGCCCCGGGGCCTCGCAGAGTGGCCTGGACCCCATGGAGGAGGCTGCAGCCACTGTGCCCTGCAGGCCCTGAGGAAGGCTCCTTGGGCAGCGTGTGGACAGGACATCCCAGTAACGAGGCGGGCTTGACCTCAGGCCCCAAGGAGAGATGGGGCGGAGGTACACGGGGGCCCGGGACCGGCCCCTCCCTGAAGCCAGCGCAGGAGTAAGGTGGCTGAGCTCCCTGCTCTGGCTCCGAGGGTTCCCAGGTGGGTGGCTGGGGCCTTCCTTTTGGGTGCAGAGCTGTCACAGCAGGCTTCCGGCCACCGGCCACTGCAGCTCCCTGCCTCCAGCCCAGCCGGGAGCTTTTAAAAACAGCCCCCCCCCACCCCCACCTAACAAGCGCGGCTGTGGAGGCAGGCAGCAGGCCCAGTGCAGTGGGGGTGGCCCGGGGGCCTACGCTCAGGACGCTCACCTTGGTGTCAGCCCAGTGGGTGATGCAGCCCCAGCAGAACAGGTGGCCGCAGGGCGTGGCCGTCGAGTACCTGCGCTCCTCCAGGCACAGGGTGCACAGCGAAGTTCTGGAAACTGCTCTCTCTGCGTAGCTCCTGGCAGGAGAGGGGGGACGACAGGACAGAACTGAGTCTGAGTTCTGTGTGGCGCTAGGTGGCCCCCGCCCCGGCACAGCCCTGCGCACCTGCGGTGGGACAGGCCATGCTGCGGCCTCCACTCCCTCTGGGCGCGCTGCCTCTGCCGGAAGCCGTAGAGCTGCAGGCCCGCGGCCAGTGCCAGGTGCAGCAGGGACACGAGCCCCAGCAGCCTGTAGCTGGCACGGGCCTGAGGGTCCTCTACGAGCGGATGGCGGACACGGAGCTGTCAGGGACCCGGGGGGAGGGGACAGTCACATGATCCGTTGGCACGAGGCACTGAGTGGCCCAGGGGCCAGGCCTCCGCTGTGGGACGAAGCCAAGGCCTGCCCTCTGGCTGCGGGATGGGGCAGCAGTGCCTGGCAGGCTCTGCGCTGGGTGGCAGCTGGGGGCTCGCAGCTGGACAGCTCAGGGCCTCACCCCCGGCGGGAGCCCAGCACTGAGCGAGGACGGCCACGAACCTTGAAGCCTGCAGTCACTAGGCTGCAGGCAAGGTGTCGCGGGGAGAGGGGGGACGACCAGGCCCCCAAGCCTCATAGAAAAAGAACTGGCAAAGAAGCCTGAGCAGGGGTGCCCAGTGGGATGGGAGGGGTGCCAAGCGTGGCAGACCCGCTCCTCAGCCCCGTGGGAGGAAGAGCAGCTCCCGCTTCTAGCAAGGCGCCAGACTACCCGGGTGATGTTCCGCAGCTGGGACTCCCCGCCATGTCCCCCAAGGGAAAGCTGCTTGCCCCCCGCTTCTGTCTCCTTCCCCCCAGGGAATGGGGACAGTCAGGTCAGCCAGACTGGCCAGAGCCTGGAGCCCGAGAGGCAGGGCCCTGGGTGCCTGCGTAGGAAGAGCCCCGTGGCAGCCCCCAATGCCCTGACTGGGTTGAGCCCGTGTTTCCAGGCCCCTCTGTGGCAGCAGCTTAGCAAACACCCTACCTAACAGGTAGAGCAAACGCGGTGAGGACTGGGGCTGGGCTGAGGAGAGGGGGTGTACGTGCCGGGACAGCACTGCCAAGGGAGCCTGGAGACCTCCGGGGAGGCAGGGGGCCCGAGGGATGGCCCTCCGGGTGAACCTGGGAGCAAGGGCATCAGCTGAGACTCAGGAGGGTCGGAATGCCTGCGGTGGGCGGAGCCCAGGGGAGGCTAGCGGGGATGCTGGCGGCAACAGGGTCGCTGTAGGGTCACCATCAGGGTGTCCCTACACCTGACCCTTTGTCAGGGCGGCCTGGAAGGGTGGGCATGGGGCCCAGGAGCCGGGCCCCAGGCCTGCGCTCAGGGTACAGAGCGGGGCGGCCACACGTGCTGGCGGCAGGAAGACAGACTCGCCCTACCCTCAGGGTTTATGGAAACCAGACTTGCGCAGGTCTTTCAGCAAAACAGGACCTGACAAGACCCACGTTTCCAGTGGAGGATTTCAGCTCTGGCCCTGTGACTGTGCTTGGGGACGGAGGTCCCCTGCAGAAGAGTGGGCCCAGGTGGCACCTGTGACTTACGTAGGTGATGCCTGTGAACCTCTTGGCCAGGTGGTAGAAGGCGCCATGGATGTAGAACCAAGCGACGTGGAGACGCTGGAGGCACCCGAGGCCCTGCCTGAACGCCAACACAGCCCACAGGAGCGTCCCCTGCTGCTGCTCCGTCAGGGCGGCCGTGCACCGGCGCATCCAGCGCCTTGCCCCCGACTGGCCACGGGCACCGGGGGCCAGGCTGCCCCGTGAGGGCCAGGCGCCGTCGCCATCGGCCTGCAGCTCGTGCTCCAGGTGGAGCAGCGCCTTGTCCAGCAGGTAGGGCAGGACGGTGTGCAGCGCCACCAGTATCCCGCGGCGCGCCCTCGAGGGCACTCGGCTCTGGGTCGGGTCCACCTGCAGGATGCTGACGTACTCCTCCCCGAGGGTCTGGTAGCCTGTGGGGGAGAGAGACAGGCAGGGACCTGCCAGCGACTTCCCTACTGGGTCCCTACAATCCTCATAGCCCAGGCCCCGTGACAGGGCTCAGCACTGGGACCCCTCTCGGGCCACGGGTTCAGCTACGGAGAAACAGTCCCAGACAGACGTGACAGGGGTACTGCAGAGCTTCCAGAGGCCCCAGCCTGGGCTCAGGGCCTGGCCTCCCACCTAGGGAAAGGGTTCGGGGTCCCCTCCTTCCCTGAGGCTGCATGCGGCCCAGCTCCGGGGCACTGAGAAGCACCTCCAGAAGCTTCTCACTCTGCTGGCAGCCCCTCTCCTGTCCTCTGGGCTCGGCGTGTGTTGTGGGCCTTGAGATCCTGCCAGGGGCTGCTACCTGCCAGTGTAGTGAGGCCAAAGTAGGCGACATCTGACACCAGCTCAATCTCTCTCCTCCACTCCAGCCACTTCTTCGCACCTGAGAGGAGGAACCACGTCATTTGTGAGGGGTTGGGGCGAGGGTGGTGCAGCGTAAGGATTAGGAACAAGCCTCCTCCCTGCTGCCAAGGCCCAGCCCCGTCACCCTTCCACGCGGCTGAGACTGTCTGTCCTAAACCACACTCTGTCCTCTCCCTGGCCTCCTGTGCTGTCCACTCTGCTCCATCTATACCTGCCTCGCCTGGGCCACTGAGTATCCTGAGAGCTTACCAACCTGCAGCCACCTCCCCGTCCAGGACCCGCCTGGGCAACTGCTCTAGAGCCCAGAAGGGCCACAGGGAGAGTGTAGTACAGTGACCAGGAGCTCAAGCCGAGACCACCCACCGAGCACCAAATCCCAGCTCCCCACACTGCTGGTTGTGACCTCAGGGAGTTACAAGATCTCTCTGGAATCCCCGCTTCCCTGTCTCTAAGGAGGGGACTAGCAACAGGTCCCACTCACAGGGATGTGTCGAGAATAAAATGAGTTATCGTTCTGAAGCACGGAGAACAGTGTCTGGCACAGAGTAAGTAAATGTGTTAGCAAAACGAATACACGGGCCATTTGTTCTGATCGTGTCGTGTCCCTCTCCTGCTCAAAACCTGCCCATGGCTACCCGCCCGAGTCTACGGCCCAGCCTCGCTTCGGCTACTCCGAAGAGGAGCCCGCTGTCGTCTGGAATCCACCCCACGCTCTTGCCCCTCCACTGGGCTCCGACGCCGTTGCTCCACGGGAGACTCCCCGTGTCCCCAGAGCCGTGGACTCTTCCACGCCTGGTGCCCGGCTCCCACCCCCGCCCCCGGCAGCAGGGGGCAAAGCCCGAGGCGCTCGCTCCTTCCTTCGCCTCAGGTCTCGGGGGGGCGAGCAGGGCCTGGCCGAGCCTGCGGGGGGCTGACCGGAGGGCCTGAGGCTCGTCGGGCCGCTTCGCGCCCCCGCGGGGGCTCACCCGCGAGGCTGTGCAGGGTGCCGCCCGCCGCGCTCCGCAGCCCGCCGCGGTAGTAGTCGTCCTTCTGCGCCGCGCGGACTACCTCCGGGGGGCTGGCGGCCGCAGGGGCCATGGCCTAGGGTTGCGGGGCCGCGGGGACCGTAGACACCGGGGAGATCGCGGTGACCGGGGAGACCGTTGTGACTTGGGGCGATCGTGGTGACCTGGGGCTGCGGGAAAGCCGATACCCACGCCCACGCGGCGGCGCCTCCTGATGGCGTTAGGCTCGGCGTGGGGCGCAGACCTTGTGCGTCACGGCGCGCGCGCGTTCCGGGGCGGGGCCTGCGGCGGGGCGGGGCGGGGCGGGGCTGACGGGGGCCAGCGCGTGGTAGGGCAGTGGGTTCCGGGCGCGGCCCGTAAGGGGCGAACGCGGCCGGGATGAGGAGCGGGTGCAGGGAGGGAGGGGGCGGGTGCGCGGGGTGGGGGTGTTGAGCGGCGCAGGGTGGCGAGCGGCCTCGGGGACAGCCCCCAGGTACTGCGAGAGGCATCAGAGCTAGAGGGGGCGTGCCGACGCCCAGTGGGGAGGCACTTGCCCGCCCCCTGGGGCCGGAAGTAATGAGGGCGCTCGTCTCCCTCCCTGCAGTACCCTCTGCGGGGCGCTGGAACCTCGTGTGTTCTCATCCCTGCGACCCCCACTGCGGGCCCAGGAAAGGTGCTCTGCGGCTTGGGGCGGAGCAGGGAGCTCTGATTCTTGAACCGCGGTGTTTCTACTGGCGGCTGCCCAGGCCCTACAAGTGCAGACCCCTGACCCCTCCCAGCTGCTCTCAGAGAGGGGACCGAAGAGGGCCTGGGGAACTTGGAAGGCCATGCACCAGAGGGGACAGAGCTAGGAGAGCCCGGCGCCCAGACACAGGCCACGGCTGGACTTGTGCTGCAGCCCAGGGCCGGGGGAGGGGCCTGGGGGGAGAGCAGTGGGAGGAGGCAGTGGGGGTTCCCTGAGGGCTCTGGGTCTGGAGCAGGTCATGGCATCTGTATCTGTGCCCCAGTGGAGGGGGTGCAGGGGTACCCCAGACAGACCAGAGGGCCCTGTCCTGTGGGCACTAAGGGGAGCTGTGGGCCCAGCAGGAGAGAAAGAAGGCAAGTGGGCTGAGGGGGCGGGGGAGCCACGGGGCCCCCCTGACTTCGGCCGGGAGGGCGTGGGTTGAGACAGGCTGCAGCTCTTGGCCTCACTTCTCCCATATCTGGGCGTCAGCTGTGGGTACGTGCACAGGCTGGCACAGCTCAGCGACACGGAACCAGGCCTTGGGGACAGGCTGGGAGCTCGCTGGGCCTCCACCAGGGGCAGGCAGGCACCTTTTAGAGGGAAGGGGCAGGACCTGCGTGGTCCCACAGGTTTCCTGCTACCAAAGCCCCTGTGTCGCTTTGGAGCGGTGCCCCTGTCTGTGTACCCAGTTTCCTAGTCGCAGAGGCCACCTGTTGCTTTGGTTTGCAGCCAGGGGTGGGACCTCGGGCGGGGGTCAGGTGGAGACACTGAGGCCTCACAAGTTTCTAGCTAACAGGCTGGCCCCTGAGACCCCCTGGCCTATGGGCTTGCACAGATGGACGCAGTGTCCACCGGCACCAAGTCAGATCTGGAAGAGGTCTTGTCCCCTCCCTCAGGGTCACTGGCTGGCTCCTTAGGGAAGCCTGAGGGGTGGGGCCTGCCCAGGGCACCTCCCTCACTGGCTGGTCCTGGCTCCCTGCGCAGAACTGCATCTTCCCAGTCTTCTAACCAGCACAGCCGTACTGGGCAGGGCAAGGCCAGAAACAGTGTTACCGAGCGTCTGTTCTTGGGGATGTGCGGCCTGGGGTCCAGCTGGGTTCAGATCTCCCCGGTGTCCTCACTTGCCATGGGGCTGGTTGGTTGGGGTTGCCGCTGGCGCCCCAGGGTCCCTACTGTGACTTGAGTTTGGGGTCAGAGCCCAGAATGGCCAGCAGATGGTGCCGTGGGCCCATCTGCTCCACCACGTTAGCGGGTAGAATTATGGATTGGGGAGTGAGTTTCACCCCAAAGAGTGAATCTGGATCAGAACCAAAGGAGAACAGAGTGATGACTCGCCGGGTGCAGAGATGGTCACACGGCCAGGGAGGGAGACGAGGTGGTTTCAGAGGGAAGGCGGGTGGGAGGGACAGACAGGAGTCTCTGCCTCATCAGAAATCAGCTCTCCGGGTACCCTGGCAGCCAGGCGAGCCGAGCCCTGTGCGCTGCCCGCTGTGTTCTCGGGCTCTGGGATTCCGGATGGGCTGGAGGGACGAGGGCTCTTGCTGGAGGCCTCACCGTGTGACTTCTGACCTGGCTCCTGGGACAGGAAGGGGAAGAGCCGTGTGGACTTCGGGGAAGCGGCCACCCGTGCCGGGCAGAGGTATCTGACCGGGGTCCAACCCCAGCGTGGGGCCCTGATGTCCACTGCTGAGCGTGCTGAGCCAGGAACCTGCTGTGACCTCGGCTGTGTGACCTCATCCACTGGGACCTCTCACACGCACTGTCTGACCTCCGGGCCTCAGTTTTCTGGTCTCCGGAATGGAGATGCCGATATAACGAGCTGATGTTTATTAAGCGTATGGTCTGCGCGCATCAGCAGACGCAGGCTGAGTCTAAGCTCGTACTGCTCACCGCACAACAGGCCAATAACAGAGAGATGAGTTGTTGGGACAAGACATAATGACTTTATCTGGAAAGCCAGTAGCCCAAGAAGATGGTGGGCCCGTGCTCCAAAGCAGCATTGTGCCTGAGTTAGAATTCAGGCTCCTTTTGTACTCAAAGGGGAGGGAATAAAGTCAAACACTTCCTGGTTCCCGTCAGCCTCCCGAGGGGTGTGTGAATTTCTTCCCCCCTGCAGTCATTCACACTGTGGGCCTGGTCAGGATGTTTCCTGTGAGCTAAACAAAGGTATTTTAGCTTAATGCTCACTACCTGGGAAGCAGGGTTCCCAGAGCTGGGCCATTATGTGGAATTTACACTTCCAGGCAACATCCCTGCAGTGATTAACTTGTAGTAGAGCACAGTGTCCTTCCCGATTACATCACCACCAAATTCATTCACTTCCTCCCATTGTCAGCTCGGTCCCTCCTCCAGGACGTTCATTGAGCCCGGCTGCGGGGGGGGGCATGGCCCTGCTGCTCCCCTCACTCTCCCAGCTCCCCCAGTCATCTCCCACTCTCCCACAGCCCCACCCAGCTGACTGGTGGGCAAGCCAGTGGCCAGCTGGTCTGTGTCCCTTTCCTGGGAGGCCGGCCTCACCCAACACGGGCTTCTTGCTTGGGTGGCTGCTGTGCCGTCGAGCCTGGCTCAGGAACACCTGTTGGAAGAAGGAAGGGGGGGGGCAAGGTGAGTCAGCTCGAGGCCCCTGATTCTAGCCAAGGCAGTCTCACTGTGTGACCCCTCCCGCCCAATCCCAGGGCTCAGGGTCATCCGAGGCCGGCTGGACACCGGGCTGGGTGCACCCCTGTCCTGGGACTGTGGGGTGGGGTGCTCCCAGGCAGAGCCTTCGCTGGACCCCGTGTATCCCCATCCTATAAGGAGGAGTGGGTGTTTCTCACTGTTGGAGAATGGCAGAGGGGCCACTGAGGCTGAGATGCCCACCCAGTGGTGGGGGTGGAGAGACACGGGTTGCTGGGCACCAGCCTTGCTGCGGGCCTGCGTCCATGACTGGGCAGGCGCCTTCGGGGTGTGGAGCAGAGGTGGGTGCTGCTGCCCTCCGTGGGGCATAGGGGGTGGGCAACTGCAGTTCCAGCCCCAGGCCTGGGGCCGGACTAGCCTGCTTCTCCCCTGCAGCCAGCGCCTGGGCGGGTGGAGAGACTGGGGAAGAGCCCGCTGCTCCCCACTGACCTTTAGGGCACAGCACTCCCTCGGGACAAACCTGGAGAACAGGCTCCTCCAGCTGGCGGTGGTGGCCCGCTGGGAGGTCTGGGAACACACCTCACCCCAGCAGGCAGCCCTGGAGCTGGCCCAGAGGTGCGTGGGGCGGGGGTACAGTGGGCACAGGGTGGGCTCGGGCTGCCTGGGGTGGGAAGGGTAGTGGGCATAGGTGGGCGGCCCCCCAGAACCGAGCTGGGACTCCCACCAGCCCCTTGGGCAGAGGCCTCCCCCAGTGCAGGGGTGGGGAGGCCCTGCTGCGGGACCCAGAGCAGCGCCCTGCCAGGGGCTTGTTAGGTGGGGCAGGACAGGGGCTGCCTGGGGCTTGGGCTGGTCTGGGAAGTAATGTCAAGCAATTTCAGGACACAGGGGCTGGCCAGGGACTCTGCCGGTGGCCAGGGCCTGTTGTCCCTGTGCTGGCCTGGGACAGGCAGGCAGGATTCCTGGCCCAGCGGTGTGCTGGGACTCCGGGGCGGTGGGCCACTCTCAGAGATTCAAGGGGGCGGGACAGGAATCTGGAGCCTGAGGGGCCAAGGAGGGAAGGGGCATCATCCACGTGGCAGAGCTAAGAGTCAGAGCTCGGAGAGGCCCTGCCTGGTCCAAAGCAGGGGCAGGGTGAATCCCAGGTCTGTCTGGTCCCACGTCTGGATCCCAACATCTTTGCCTGATGCCGGGGTCGGTGGGGGTGGCGTGAGTGCAATCATCATCTGGGGCTGAGCTGGTTGGTAACTAAGGCCTGGACACCAAGGGCCCAAGGAAGAGGTGATCTGGGAGGACTTCCTGGAGGAGGAGGCTTTGCACTGACAGGAGAGGGAGGGCTCCGTCCAGACCAGAGGCCATCCTCCCCGCCTCCCCTGGGGCTGAAGGGAGGGGTGCGAAGCCAGGACCCTGTGGGGTGGGGCACCCAGAAGAGTGAGGATTCATGGGCACCAGGCAAAGCCAGGGTGGCCTGAGAGAGGCCGCTGGCTGGGCAGGGGTGTTGAGAGCGGCTGGCGCAGGTCACCCACACGCTTGCTTCACTCCAGCCCAAGGAAGGGCATCCACTCGGGGCTCCGCATGTGGATGAGCACAGGGAGGTCAGGCCTGCTTGGGAGCTCTTCGTGGAGGGGGCTGTGCTGGACACTCCCTGGAGACGCCCTCCCCCCATGTCACTGTCCCCATGACGGCATCCTCCTAATGGAGGCGGCCACGGGGGCTGCCACCTCTGTGCTGGAGGTGGGACCTTGGGCAGGTTCTCACCTGCCAAATGGAGGATAGAGAGTCTTACATCCTGGGCCAGGGAGCCCCCAGGACCCACGTGTGTGTGGCGCGGACGGTGTGGGCCAGCCCGAGGCTCGCTGTGGCTCCTCTCACGGGTGGGCCCCGGGGGCTGAGCTGCTCAGGGTTTGCTGGGAGGTGGCGTGGGGGCCGTGGGCGGTAGGGCCTCAGAAGTTTGCGAGCATCTCAGCAGCAGCAGTGCTTGGTCTGTGGACTCGGGTGACGGTGACAAGAGTCCCCGAGGGCGTCTCCTGTCTGGCTCCCTTGTCTGTTCCCAGCGGGTGCCTGGCGTGCGGCAGTGCTCAGGGTGTCTGTGTGGACTGAGCTCCGAGGCCAGAGCGAGTGGACAGGCCCCAGTGCGTGGTGGGCACCATACACGGCTCATGCTCGCCGGGAGCCCGAGGCCACGGCCTGCCTTGCCGGCGCCCCGCCGGCCAGGGCTGGAAGGAACCACCGTGCGCAGGCTTCCACCTCTGCGTCCACGTGGTTCTAACTTTGGTTTTGGGGGGTTTGTCCTGATTCACAGCGACCGGTAGCCGCCAACGGCCAGTGCCAACTGGTTCTCACGGCCCCTCTGCCGCCTCGGGGTGTTTACTTTCAAAGTCGAAGTTGGTCAGTCTCGCCCAGCACACCCCTGGTTATGATCACCTGACAGGTACCAGAGTAGAACGTAAAAGTGATCATTAAAAAAAATAGTTATGGATGAGGCCTTACTAAAAATAACAATCAACTAATTACACGTTAATCGAAATAACATTTTATGAAAATAACTTTTTTTTCCAAACAAAAAATTCAGTGAGAAGAGTGACATTTTTTTACATTGTTGCAAATCTCTGTCTATTTGGGTAGAGAACACAGCATTCCATCTGTCCCAGTGCGTTGTGGTGAAGACTACGGGGAAATCTGCCGACTCAGGTAACCGTGGATGTTCTCGGATGCTCTGCCAAAGCTGAACCAATGAGAGCTTCTTTAAGGGAGCTGAGATGTGAAAGTTGCATCCCTATCAACGGCCATCTGGGGCTCTGTTACACGAACACCCATTGGTCTGGTTTTCTCTTGGAAAAGGAGTGATTGTGGATTATGCTGTCTCGGTCGTCTGGGAAATACTGGTTTGCTGAGTTCGGTGGATTTTCCAAACGTTGACACGTTTCATTAGAGCACATTAACACCACTGCTCTCACGAGAAAAAGCCTTCACTGCTCAGAAGCTGTCAGACTCACAGTGGTGGATTCAAGTTCTTCCAAATGCCGATGTTCGCTTAAGCCGTGGCTTTGACCGTTGGAGACAGATCCTGTCATTTTATTTATTTTCTTTTGAAGTGGCGTGCTTACTTCACTTGTCTTTGAGGAAACTTCTGCCAGATGTCTGCACACCCATACGGCATAGCCAGTTTGCCAGCTGTTCTTTCGGGTGAAAAATGGTGTCTGTGGGCTGTGTCCGCGACCAGGTCGGGGGCGGCAGCTCTGTGTGTACCCGGGAGCCCTTCCCCGTGGTCTCGAACAGAATACTAGAGAGATGCGAACCCAGAGGTGGGGTTTAATCGAATTTGTCATTCTTACTGCTCTGTCGAGGATGGGCTCAGGGACGCGGCGTTTTCTTTGTTTAATCCTGAGTGCGCAGTGATGCAGGGGGTGGTGCGGCTGTGGTCCCTCAACCTTGATCTGTGCGGAGTGTTACCCACTGTTGTGCAAACGTCAGCACGGGGAAGGAGAGTGGCATCACGAAAATAGTTCAGAACTCGTGGGCCCCCAAAGCTTTTGGGGACCCCTGGGGTTCCGTGGGCCACACTTCGGGAAGCAGTGCTCTGTGGCGTGGTCTTGGTCGTCTGCCCCCTTCTGATCTCTGCTTTCTTTGCTCAGCACTGTGCTCTCGAGACGCATCTCTCTCCCGCGAGACACTCTTTCTTCCTCCTTCTAGTGCCGTGTTGTTCCAAGTGTGTGTCCCCAACCCTGGGGCCTCCAGCTCCCCGACCTGACAGGGCTGCCCTGGATATCCGCCACCCCCCCAATCCCTTGGGGCCTGGAGGGGTTCTTTCTCTGGAGCAGAGCGGCTGGGTCCCAGGCTGCACACACGTGCCTTGGCTGAGTGATCCCTGCTCTTACCCAGGACTTGCCCTCAACTAAAGCCCTTCCCTCCTGTCCCCGGGCAAGGGTCCGGCTCCATGAAGCCCCTGGACCCAGACGTGTGGCTGCGTCACCCAGTCACTCCCGCCCGGCCTCGCGGTCAGGGCTGCTGCCATGTGCGGCCTGGCGGGCCCTGGGTGACAGCCTCTGTGCTGGGCTCTGGCTGGCTTCAGCCACTCGAGGGGGGAGGCCGGGCTTGTTGGGATCCAGCCTCCATTGTCTGCGTCCTCATCCGCTAGGTCCAGGGTGCGGCACAGGGGAGGCTCTGGCAGCAGGTGGCTCCTGGTAGAGGGTCCAGCTCCAGACTCGCAGGCCACAGGGGAGCCCTGACCTGTCGCCCCATCATCAGGGCTCCTCCACCTTGGACCCCACTCTCAGCCTGGAGGCTGTGCTGGGGCGGCAGGGATGCGGGAGTAAGCAGGGGCTTCGGGGGAGGCCTTGGGCAGTGAGGGTCCCACCTGGGGAGGACACTCCGCAGGCAGACTTGGGGGAGCGGGGACGGGGATGGGCAAGGCTGGGGTGGGGGCCCTGGGCAGCAGACGGGCCATCCTTTTGATTCTGTGCCGTGTCAGCCCTCGGGGGCCTCGGGCCAGGTGTCCAGCCAGGAGTGGACACCAGGGGGCACCTGGGCAGAGGGTCTAGAAAGGCTGGGTGTTAGGGGCCAGGCCCAGTGCAGCCACACCAGCTGGGCTGGGGTTGGTGCATTGGGATTCTTCTCGTGCCAGCGCTGCCAGTGGAGGATGTGGCGGCCCCACTTCCAGGCCACTGACACAGAAGGCGGGAGGCAACAGGGAGAGGGTGGCCGGAGGGGGGCTCACGGTGGCCCCTGTGGCACTCTCACCGTGAGCCCAACGCTCTGTGGAACATGGTGAGGGGGCACCACAGGGTTGGGCTGGAAGTGGTAGCCAGTGTCCAGGCTGGGAGGCCGGGCCTGAGGGACACCTAGGCCCCCGCAGCGGGCGACGGCAGGGCAGGTGGGCGCTGTGGACTCACCAGGAGCTGCTAGATGGCAGCCACTCCATCCCGGGGCCTCGAGGCTGGGCACTGGCCATTCTATGGAGGCGGACCTGCCCGTCTGGGTGTGGGCGTCGCCCCCTGGGCGCTTGGGCTCGGCCGGGCCACCCTCTGGCCTATCCGGGCCTGTGCCGAGGGTCCTGATTAAATGGCCGGCTTCTGAGGGGCAGGAGTCCAGTAAGCCTTTCAGCCCTGTCCCCCCCCGACCCGGCCTGGCTCTGAATGATGTCACCGTGACTGCTCACCCGTGGGCAGTAGCCAGTTCCCAGGCCTGACGCTGGCATCTGGGCCAGGGTCTGAGTAGAGGCTGGAGGCCTGAGAGAGGCGGTGCCCCTCCTTACCCCGGGGGTCAGCCTGTGAGAGGAGGAGGGCCCGAGCTGGGGACGACCGGGCAGCCCCTCTGACCCTCAGCCCCTCCCCACGGGGGCCAGTGTGGCTGGAAGTGAGGAGTGCCGTCAGGGGCCCTGACGTGGCTCGGGGCGGGGGCCGGACGGCGCGGGGCTCACGGGCGCCGGTGCTGCCAGGGCCTCAGCTCGCCAACCGCTGACCACACGGCCCTCCGTGGCCTCGCCTCAGCTCCTGGTGGGTGCTGTGGCCTACTTAGGCTCGACTGTGCCAGCCCAGTCCAAGCCCCACGCCCGGCCCCGCTCTGGCAGACATGTCCGGGCACAGCTCCTGGGCTCCCGCCGTGGCAGGAAGCGTGAGGCCTGCTTGGAAGCCTGGCAGTAGCTGGCTCAGCGGCCAGAGCTGGCGCCGGCCTCTTGGGCTGTGTGGCCAAGGGGCCGTGGTGGTCCAGCCACCTCGGGGGAGCCACCGCAGGTGAGCCCGGGAACTGGGCGGCGGCCAGGGGGCGCCCAGGAGGGGAGTGGGCCTGTGGAGGGCTGTGCGGGCCCAGCCGGGCTCGGGTGGGCAAGCGGGGGATGCGTGGCATCGCCTCTGTGCTTGTGGGACATGCAGGACCCCAGGGAACTCCTGGGGGAGCGGGGAGGGGGATGGGCAAGGCTGGCACGGGGCCCTGGCTGTCGGGCCCTGGGGGGTAGCCGGTTCCGGGTCTGCTGATGATCTTGGGGGGCTGGGCCAGGTGGAGGGCTTGGGGGCTGAAGCCTGCCAGGGTGAAGGAAGGTCAGACCGCCACGGGGCCCTCCTTCCTGGGTGGCTGGAGAAGGGCCACGAGGTAGGGCAGCTCTGAGGGGCCCTTGGGAAGGGGTGTTGCCCCCCCCACCCCCGCTGTTTTTCCCACCTGGGCAGAGTGTGGCTCCGGGTGTCTGGGGGCCCGGGTGTCCCGATGTCCATCCGAGGGCCAGGCCGCGGAAGCTCCGTCCTAGGCACATCAGAAGTGCTCCAGAGCCCGGCGGCCAAGGCGTCCCATGCTGGCGTCTGTGGTCTTTCTGTGGCCCCAGGGAGGAGGCCCGGAGGAGGGGGTGGGCACAGAGGAAGTCTCTGGAAGGAGTTGGCCTGGGGGAGCGAGGAGGGCATTGGCTGGGGAGGAGCCGGAAAGGTGCAGCAGGGGGTCCTGCGCAGAGGCCAGGGTGGGACTGAGCCTCTGTGGAGGCCACGGGTGGGGCCTGGGCCCACTGGGGGGTGGTGGGAGCCCAGCCAGACAGCCCCGGGGCCGATGGCTGCCTGGGAGGCCAGCGTGGCCACCGCCTGCTGCCCAGACCGAGTGGTGGCCGGAAGGGCCTGAGACTGCAGACCTGGGGGTGACAGTGCAGTGGGACCTGAGGGCTGGAGAAAGGGCTGAGGGACCCACCTGAGCCTTGGGCTCCTCCTGTGGTCCGTGGGGCCCCAGCGTGGCCCAGGGCTGGCCAGTGCATCCAGCACTGTCACAACAGAGGGGGGCTGGCCGCTCTCTGCAAAGTGACTCCTGTGTTGCCTTTGAAATTTATCAAGCTATGGAAGAGTCCCAGCACAGAGAAACAATCAACACTTCAGTGATGCAGCTGTTGATAAGATCCCCGCCCTCTGGCTGCACCGGCTCCTCCCCCAAAGCCTCAGGGTCCCGGGTGGGGTCGCCCTCCTGCCAGACTCCCTGCCAGGCTGCCCTGCACCCCACCTCGAAGGGCTGCTTGTCAGGGGATGGGGTGGGTGGTGGAGCTGGGCTGCAGTACAGCCTCCTCCTGCACTCCAGCCCAGCACTAACCTGGATGCTGCACAGGCCTCACTCACCAGCCCCGCTGCCCCTGCCTCTCTAGGAGTGATGAGCGGAGACCCAGCCTCCATCCCGGCAGAGGACGCTGGGGCCCTCGGGGCAGAGGGACCTCAGAGCAGCCTCTCCCTGCCTCCCTCAGATGGCCAGCCCCAGCTGGTAATCCAGGCCAGTCCCACCTCTCACCCGCCGCCCCAGTGCCGAGAGCCCTCGGTCCCTCCACGATGGTGCCCTCGCCAGAGGACCCAGGCCCCGATCTGGAGTGCAGACGGCCTTTCCTGAGCATGAACGTTCTGCCTGTGGGTGCGTGAGGCCGCCGGGTAGATTGCAATGCCCTCCTGGGCTCAGTTCCTCGGCGGGCGTGACGTCCTGGTCCCACCTGGGGTACAGGGGGCCCCGCCTGCTCCTCCAGGATGGGGGGCTGCCACGGCCTGCCAGGAGTGGGACGTCTCCCGGCACAAGGGGAGAGGCACAAGCAGACTGATTGGGAAGGCAGCTTGGGGGCTGCCAGCTACCCCTGTGGCTCCGCCCGGCCTGGTCAGACCCATGCGAGCCCTGTGCTGGCTCGGGGCCTCAGCCGGTCTCTTGGCTGCGTGTGGCACCTCCAGGCCTCGGTGTCCTGTGGCCTGTTGGCCGGGACACTTGTGGCCTCTGGAAGCGGGCTGTGTGGGTCAAGGAGCCCTCTCTCTCTCTCTCTCTCTCTCTCTCTCTCTCTCTCTGTCAACTTTAAAAACCATGGGACCATAGTATCCAGACTGGAAAGCGCACAGACCTCCGGGGCACAGCTGGGTGAGGTCACGCGCTCCACCCTCCGGATTGGGGAGGGGGACGTCCCACCCGCCCTGGGGCTGCGCCCCCGTCCCCAGCAAGCCCTGGCTCACCGCGCGCTTCTCACGTCCAACACCCAACATTTGTTTGCTGCATCTCGACTCCCAACTTTTGGAATCACACAGGTGCGCAGGTGGACCTGGCCAGGTGCGAGAGGCCCTGCCTGAGGGGAGGGTGGGTGCCTAGCGGTGCCCTGGTCCTCCCCGGGAAGCCCAGGCTCCACGTCCAGCCAGAGAGACCATGCCCACACCGCGTGGCAGACCTACATACCAGGCTGGGCCTGGGCCTGCGGGAGGTGGGGGGCTTATCCCCTCCCCTCCCAGGGCACCTGGCTGCTTTCTGCCCCGAGAGTCTAGCATGTTGGGCTGAGCTGGAGTTGAGGCCACCACAGTGCGCGCCTACCCGCTACCGGCCCTGGGCCTGCCAGCCCTGCCTCGGGAGCTGCAGGACGACGGGGGAGCTCAGGGCACCTGGGAGGGGGGATGGGTTGAGCCGGGGGGCAGCCCGGCACACTGGTGGGCGCAGACCTGTCTCTGGCATCTCGGCAGTGTTTCCTTCTCAGGTGTGTGGTTGGGCCGGGTGCCTGGGGACGGTCAGAAGGGCTCTGGGATCTCACCCACCTGGAGTGGGAGACCCCGGGGGGTGCAAGTTTCTGGCTGGTTTGTTGGGCCTCTGCTGAGCGGCAGGTCCACCTCTGGCTGGGGGGCGGGGCGGGCAGGGGCTTCCTTGTGGCACCTCCTTGGCAGACACAGCTGCTCGTGGGACCCTGACTCAGCTCTCCTGGGACGGTCCCGGGTGAGGGTGTGCATGGTGGCCAGCCAGCACCAGGCTTGTGGGCATGACAGGTCTGCACCTCAGTGGGGTGTGTGTATGCATGTGTGTGTGTGTGTGTGTGTGTGTGTGCTCACGCACAGGAGGCCTGCTCTTCCTGGGCAGCCGAGGCCCCAGGAATGCGCGGTGATGGCGAGAGCGTGTGCGCGCCTGTGGGCATTCGTGCTCCCGGCCCCGTGTGCGCGCCTGTGGGCATTCGTGCTCCCGGCCCCGTGTGCGCGCCTGTGGGCATTTGTGCTCCCGGCCCCGTGTGTGCGCCTGTGGGCATTCGTGCTCCTGGCCTGTGTGCGCGCCTGTGGGCATTCGTGCTCCCGCCTCCGGGGCTTGCTCCTCCCATATTCCCCAGACGCTCCGGGACAGGACAGGTCTCTTCTGCCTGGGTGGGGGGTGTCTGTTCAGAGACGCTTAGTCCCCTGCCTGGGCTCGGGGCCCTGCTTTTCAGCTCTGTCTGGAATGGACGCCAGAGGAAGGGGTAGTTGGAACGGGGGAGCGGAGGGGAGGGGAGGCTACCGGGCCGCTCCTCTGGGGAGCGGGACAGACGAAGCCTGTAGCTCTGGGCGTGCGGAGGGGCTATGACGTTCCACCCTCAAACTACCGACCCCTCCCCCTGCTGCCCCCCCTCCCCGAGCTTCCTGTCCCCCGCATGCCTGGCTTACTGATGCTGGGTGCGGGGCTGAGGGCAGGGCTTGGGGGGATGCCTGATCTGGCCCTGGAGTCCTTCCAGAAGGCTCCTGAGGCAGCCCCTGTGAGCAAGGGAGGTCTCCCAGCCACGAGGGCGGGGGAGGCCCTTGGGCTGGTGTGTACTGGAGGCCACCTGGGGACGGTTGGTCTCCTTGCGGCCAGGAGCTGCTCCTTACGTTGGACTGAAGCATGTCTGGGCTCCTCTGCACCGCAGTGCCTGCCCTGGATGGAGCCAGCTCTGTCCCCAAGCGGCAGACCGGGCGGGGAGCGGGGGGCCCGCAGGGCAGAGCGGTGCCTGAGAGGCATGGGCCCGGGGGCTGCTCCGGAGCCCTGGCTACTTGAGCTCAGGGGCCGGGTGCAGGTGGCACCAGTGACATTACTCGGGGCCACTTGCGTCCACGGCACCCACGATGGGAGCAAGCCCTGCTTCAGCCCAGGCAGTGAGTGTGGCTGGTGTTCCCGTGGTGCTGTGGCTCTCATCTCGGCCTTGGGCCCTTGGTCCAGAGCAGAGCGTGTGCACTCTGGAGAGAAGCCAGCTCCCGCTGGGCCTGGGTGGGTGGACAGTGTGGGGACCAGGCCCACGGCTGGGGCAGCAGGACGGCCACACCCCCACTGTGCCGTCTTCTCACCCCGTTCTCCTGCGTCCCTGGTAACGGGGTTCATTTAGAGCTACTTAATCCCATTCAACAGGCCGAAGGATGGGAGAATGCAAATGAGCTGCCCTGAGGCTATGGATTTGCGGGTGACGTGGGAGGTGCCCGGGGCCTGAGTCTGGCCCCTCACCACACTGGGTCTTACAGCGCTGGGGCTCTGGACCGTGTGTCTGAGTCTGACTGAGCCCTTATTGGCCTGCGGCTGGAGCGGCTGGGCGGCTGTAGCCTCTGGGCCGCGAGGCTGGGGGTGGGGCTCGTGTAAGTCTACACGGCAGGAGTGCAAGCTCTGGGGGCTTCACAGTGTGTTCACATCCCCTGCTTTCCCTGGGACTTCGGTCGGCTGTGTTGGCCTTGCCTGTATTTCTTTCTTCCTGGCTGTGGAAGCAGGACTTGCTCTGAGGAGATGCTTTGGAAAGTACAGAATACAGCACCTCCCTTGAGCCCTTGTGTGCGTGGGTTTCTAACTGCTCCAGGTTACCAGCTGCGTCTCTCTGTCCCCGCACCGCGCCCCCCCTCCACAAGCCCACAAGCCCAGCCCTGGGGGCTTAGACCTGCTCGGCCCCCTTCTAACCTTGGCGTCTTCTTCTGGAGCCTGCATTTTAACGGCCTCCTCACCCTGGTGGACGCGGCCCCTCGGGCATTGCCGAGCATCCAGGAACCCCAGGAGCGCTGGCTGTTACGAATAACGTGGCGGGGCAGACTCGCGCTCGCGTCTTGGTCTGTGCCTCTGGTTGTGTCCTGGGAAGCACGGCAGCCTTGGCATTTGATGTTCGCCGAAGCTCTTTGAAGCTCCCGCCTTCATCTTCCTGGGCAGCCTCGGTGTCTGGTGCATTTGAGCCGGCCGCCCCCACTGCTTTTCCGGAATCAGCCCCACCTGCTGAGAGCTCAGAGGCCTTTTTCCGGAGGAGGCAGGACACGTGGACTCGCCTTCAGGGCAATCTGCGCCTGGGAAAAGTGATCACGGTTTCCTGGACAATAGCAGCTTTGGGCTCCTTCATTCTCCGGACGCCCCTGGGGGCCTCTGGGCAGGGACGCACTCCCCTTGCGCAGAGGGTCCTAATCGTCACGAATACAGAAGGCAGCCTGGTTCGGAAAAACAAAACCAAACCCTGCCTCCGAGTAGATAAAGTACAAGTTACTAAGTCCGAGCACCGTGAGCTCATCTGCTTCCCTCGGGTGCTCTCTCGTGGCCTATTAACTCTCAGTTTATGCACAGTTCTAACAGGCAGCCCAAAGGGTCAGCTGGCCAATTTGACTCTCCAGTCTTGGAGAATGTGCTGAGGGTCTTTCTTCCAGGAAACACCCCACCCAGGCAAGCAGAGAAGCACTTGACTGCAGGGTTTCCTAGCCAAGGGGACGGGGGATGGAACCTTTCTGGTCCTGTCCCCTCTCTGGGGTCCAGCAGGCCCCTCTCCCTGGTACCACATGCACTGATGTTCCTTGTCATCATGAATCCTGGGCAGGTTGTGTGGATGAAGCCACGAGTTGTTTTTGTCCTCGGGCATCTACCCTGGGCCTGGACGCACAGGGATGCCCGAGCCTCCACACACGGGGGTGGCATGGGGGGTTCCCCCATGCCCAGAGCTTGCTGCACAGGGGAGATTTCTTCTGAGAAGTTGGGGGCTTGCAGCTCCTAACTATCCGGCATGCATTAGAACTGGGCTGGGCCCTGGGACAGAGACCTGGCTTTGATGGCAGATGGGCAGGAGGGCCCCAGACCATCCTGCCCAGTCTGCAGGGGAGCAGGCAGCCCAGGGAAGCCTGGGAATGGGGGACGGACCGCTGGGCTCCACATCAGGGTGTAGGGAAGCGGCTGCTGCAGTTAGAAGCAGGGGATGGAGCTGGGGACCGGTCCTCAGGATGGCTGGTGGGGCCGGTGGACAGGCTGGGGCTGCAGCTGGGGGCCTGGGTGCTGCTTCCTGCAGGAGCAAACCTGGTCCTGGGCCAGGGGAGCAGGGGACCCAGTGCACTGGACCTGGGACTCCTCTGAGCTGACCAGTGCTGGGGGCTGGCCCTCTAACCGCCCTACCCAGCCAGCCGGGCCAGAGGAAGCTTATCAGAAGTTGCTTTGGATTTGTAAGGTGAGGGATGTTAGGGGTGGCGGGGCTAGGGGACTCTCTGCAGGGACTGGGGAAGGGACCCAGGCCCCGACAGGGGTCCCTGGCTGGCAGAACCTCCTGGTGCCTGGAGCCTGGGCAGGGCAGCGCCGGGAACAGCCGCTCACTGATGGGGCTTGTGTGGGAGGTGACTCTGCACTGGCGCTGCTGTGATTTGACAGGGGAGCCTGGGTTTCTGGAGTCTTTGGGGATCAGGTCCGCTGCCACAGGAGGCCCAGCCCGGGCCTGGTGGGGCCCAACCTTGGGGGCTCCTGCCGTGCCCGGCGTGGGGCACTGGGAGTCTCCTTCTTTGGCCTGGAGAAAGCGAGGGCCCCTCTCCGCCATCTCGCCTGGGGGCAGCAGCTCCCTGAGCTGAGCCACCCAGTCGCCTGCAGGCCCTGTCGCTGCGGAGAGCTGGGGGTGGGGTAGCCGTGCAGGCTGGGCTGGCTGGCTATTCCCAGTGCCCTGCTGCTCCGCCCCTGTGGACTGGGGCCCGGGGAACACAGGGCTGCCCAGGGCACGGCCTCTCCTGAGTCTGGCTGGATGAGGAGGGCTTGGGGCCAGGAAGGACACCCCTTGGGTGGGGAGTGGGCGAGGGGGGCATGAAGTCCTGCTCGGCCCCTCCCAGCGTTCTGCGCCAGGACTCATGCCGGAGCCCAGAGCCCAGAGCCTCTGCCCTCCCTCTGGGCTGGGCAGCCCCCTGGACTGGGGACAGGCAGCCCTCAGCGTGTGCCGGCACAGGCGAGCAGGCCCTGCATGAGGGGCTTTGGGTTCTGCTTTCTTTCAAGCCAGACACGAGGGGTGCACTTGGGCAGCAGCCAGGCATCCCTTGGCCCACCTCGGGCCCCCTCGTCTCTGAGCATGGTCGCCCGCCCCAGAGACTCGAGGTCCACCAGGGCCCACCCCGCTTGTGGTGCCCGGGCCCCACTCCTGGCCGGGCGCACCTTGGACCTCCCGAGGCCAGCTGGATGGTTCTGCCTGAACCTCCAGCTCAGCAGCGTGAGAAGTGGCTGTCAGAGCCTCCGCGGCTTTCCAGACAGAGCCGGCGGCACCTGCCCCCAGCCCGCGCCCCGCTCCTCGGTGTCAGGTCCCTGCACTTCCCTCCACCTCTGTGGCCCTGCCTGTCTGAGCCGCCTGGGTGTCCCGGCCCCACTGAGGAAGGCCTGCAGCCAGACTGCCTGCTTCCCACAGCCCCCCATCTCCCCCTCTCCTCTCCCCGCCCCCCCAGCCATCTGTCTTAATGATCTTCTGGACCCGACCCGAGAACACCTCCCCACTTTTGTCTCTAAGACCCTCTGTGATCGGGCCCCTGCATCCCTTTCCGGCCTCGCCACCGCCCAGCCCTCTGCTCAGTCCCTCCCATCCGAGGACCCCTCCTGCTGTGCCAGGAAGCCTTCTAGTGTCAGCTGTGACAGTTTTCTTAAACCGGCGAGTTGGTCGAGGCCTCCAGGGTAGGGCTCTTGGGATGGGGGCCCACTGAATTCCTAGCCACCCGCCGGGCACCCTGGGGACTCACAGAGAGTGTTTGTCAGTGGTTGCAGGAATGAAAGAACAAAACGGTGAATGAATGAATGAACGAACAAATGGAGCCATCACCCAGCAGACAGGCTGGCTGCTGTGTGAGAGCCATCGTTGGTTTATAACAGTGGTGGGTGCAGTAGGCCAGGGGTTTGGGTGTGGGGTGAGAAGAGGGGGCAGGGCCCCGCGTCCCCTGGGCCACCCCCTCTCTCTTGCTCCCTCCCACTCTCCAAGGCATGCTCCCCTCCCCCATGCATGTCCCTCCCCATCACCCAGGTCCTTCCCTGCTCCCTCCAGGCCAGTGGCCCCCAGCTAGGGGAGAAGGCAGTGGTGGGCACTGAGTGTTGGGGTGGCCGCAGGGAGGATGGGCAGGGAGCTGTGCTTCTCCATCCTGTCCTGCCCCCGCCCAGGGCCAGGAGAGGGCACCACCAGCCACCCCCGGTCTGGGCAGGTCAAGGACTCTGCCCGCCTCCCCGTCCCCCACCGCAGCCCCAGGCGCCCCCTCCCTGGCCTGCTGGCCTCCACATCCACATTGGCCGTGAGCTGCGGCTGCCGACTCTCTTCTCCAGCTGACCTTGGCTCTCGCGCTGGGAGCAGCCCTCCACACACCCACCCATCTACCCACCAGCCTCCCACCCTCCCCGTCCACAGGCACCTCTCCTGCAGGTCCCAGGACGTGAGGGCCCCAGGGGGGTTGCTCACGTGGTCTACCTCTTGCACTCAGATGTGGCTGCACTGCCTGACCCAGGGGTCCAGGCTGGCCTGGGAGAGCTGAGGCTCTGGCCCTGTGGATGGCCATGTTAGACATGGCCTTGACCAGGCACCCTCAGTCCTGACCCAGCTCAGGGGCCCCATCCTCGTCCTGCCAGACCCAGATGGAAACGCCCACCCCTGCCAATGAAAGAGGTCCTTTGGGGGCAGGATATCTGGTCTCGGGGGGCCTGGGGCAGGTGCCTTCCTCTCTCTGCACCTCGGCTTCCCACTCAAAGGAAAAGTGTGGTCAGGAATGAATGATTCCTAAGGGCTGGCAGTGCCCACAAAGACCTCTGGCCCATCAGACATACCCCCAGTTGGCACCACCTTGGTGCAGCAAAGTGCCCTGGGGGCTTGGGGCAGATGGGCCAGGCCTCCTCCTGTGCCGTGGAGATGCCTGGCGGCCACCAGGCTGCCCCGGGCTCCGTGTATAGAGGCAGCAGGAGGCGGGAGAGCTGCATCTGGTCCTGCAGGTTGTCTTGAGTTCTGGTTGAGGACTTGATGTCTTAAGACCAGCTGCTGGTGAAGACCGAAACACACTTCCTAAAGTTAGCGGGTGAGAATTGCACATTCACCCGATTAAGCTTATTGATCTGGCGAGCGTGTCCTTGTTCTGCCCATGGCACTCGCTGTGCCTCTTGCTGCCTCTGTGTGTGTGTCTCTGGGCCCTGTGTGCTCGCTGGTGACCTCTGGCTGCAGAAAGGTTTCTGAGCTGGGCTCTCGCTGGGGCCACCAGTTACACCCAGAGCCGGGCAACGCTGCCCACGGGGATGGTCTCTGGGTACACGGGGCAGCAGGTCAATCTGGCAAGACGTGCCCGAGGCTAGCTGCCAGGCTGGCTGGTGTGTTTGGGGATCATCTTGCTGGAGACGGACTCGAAACAAGGGCAAGGCCCCTGTGACATCTCAAGGGAAGTTCTGTGACACAGTCTCAGAGGGGGCGTGGCGCGTGGAATGAGGGAACCAGGGAAGGCTTCCTGGAGGAGGGGGCCTCACTCCAGGCCTTGAGAGCCAAGTGGGGGGGCGGAGGCCAGTGGGTGGGGCCCGCTGGGTACCCGGCTGAGGGATCTGTGTCGAGTGACAGGAGAGCAGAGTCCCTGAGGGTTTCGAACTGGAGTAGCACTCTCAGGCCTGTGTAGGAGCAGCACGGGTAGGGTGCCTCAGAGGGAGGTCCGGAGGCCAGAGTGGGTGAAGGGGAGGCCCGGATAGCAGCCCGTCTGGGAGACACAGGTAAGGAAGGGTGGCCGGGGTGGCTCTCAGCGGGGGCGATGCTGGGCGGGCCGGGGGGCAGGCTGTCTGCCCTGGCTGCTGAAGCAGCCGCTGGAGGACCTGGTGGGCGTGGTCGGCACGTCCACACACCGCGTGCAGCCTCCTTGTCTGGAGGCCCTGAGCCCCGCCTGCCCAGAGGTCCTGTGGCCTCCTTCCAGGGATTCTTGGAGCCTCTGGCGCAGAATGGAGATTTCTTTCGAGGTTTCTGACTTGCATTTCAGTTTTGGTTTCGTGCAGAAGCAAGACGGGGTTCCCTGTCTGGTCGTTGCCCTTGGTTTCCGCGTCTCTGTCTCTGGGTGTGAGTGTCTGTGTGTCTCTCTGTTCCTGGCCCTTGGGCTCTCAGCCGTGTCCCCTGGGCACAGAGGGCACAACCTTGTGGGCTGCTGGAATCTCCCTGTGCCCAGGACCGGCATCTCTGTCCCTGCGAGAGGAGCCACTCCTCCCCCCAACAGGGCCCCATGCTGCCTGAGAAAGGTGTGCAGGTGTGCAGGTAGGAGGTGCTGCCCACTCGGGGTGCCCGGGAATTTTCCCCACCTGCCCGCACCCAGCCCAGCTGTCACTCAGGAAAGCCTTGGAGGGCTGGGGATGGGCAGAGGGCAGAAGGAAGCCCCCAGCCCTGCTTGCCAGGCCCCTGCTGTGAGCACCCACTGGTGTGAGTGTCGTGGGGCCTCCCGGTAGGAGTCCCGTCCTGGCCGGGCTTGGCTGCCGAGGACCTGCGGGGGCTCCTTCGCTCTTACCCCGCCTTCGCTCTCACCCCACTGAGCCCCCTGCACGTTTCTGGGCATCTCCATACTCCACCTTCTCAGCCATCTCGGGTCCTGGGCCCTGTCCAGGTGGGGCTGGGGAGGAGGGAGAGGAGTGGGCGGCCCTGGCCAGGCCTGGGCATCAGGCCCTGACCTGGGGGGTGGGCAGAGAAGCCGCTGGAGATGGTATTCCAGGACAGGAAGCAGCCTGGAGCTGCTGTGGTGGTCCTGAAGGTGGAGGGATGCCCTAATTGCTGCCTCTGCAGCTCTGGATGCATTGCTCTGACAGCCCCTCACGGAAATGTTGATGGGGTCTTTGCCTCCAGTTCACAGCCCGGTGGGAGTGCCTGATGCCTCCCTGAGTGGGGGCTGCCAGAGCCAGGTCAGCCTCAGCCCAACGAAGCATCCCCAAACACACAGCTGGGCACAGTTTCCAATGCAGGTGTGCAGGGCTGCGCCGGGAGTTGGAGCCCAGCCGTTGTCCAGCGTAGCTGGAAAGCAGGA
This sequence comes from Inia geoffrensis, assembly GCA_036417435.1. NCBI lineage: Eukaryota > Metazoa > Chordata > Mammalia > Artiodactyla > Iniidae > Inia > Inia geoffrensis. The sequence continues at coordinate 184,655,463 of CM070901.1, read as the reverse complement.
AGCCTCGGGAGTTCAGCTGGTCCTGGCAGATGCCAAGATGCTGTCTCTCGTGCGTCAGCTTTGGCCCTGAGAGGGATCTCTGGCCCACCCTGGGGTCTGTGGCACAGCCAAGGAATCTGCCGTGTGGCTTGGGGAAAGTCAGGAACCTCTCTGGGCTGCAGCAATCTGGAAAGAACCTTAGAAACCAGCAGGTCTTATACCTGGGGAAACCGAGGCCCAGAGAGGGGAGGGGCTTAGCTGAGGCTACTCGTGGGTCCGCGGGGAGCTGGGACACGAGCTTGCACCTTGTCCCCTGTTGTCGTGAGACCAGGCCCAGCGGGTGGGATCTCGGGCTCTCTGGACACGGGTGCTTGGCCGGACCTGTTCTCCTGACCTGCCTCTCCTGCCCCTCCTCCACTGCAGCAGAAGGGGAAGAAAGGCAGGCTGTACGGGGCTCCCAGAAGGCTGATCTGGCCGGGAGGTCCCACGAACGAGGGTCCCCAGGGTCCAGACCTCGGCTCTGTCGCTGCTTGGAGGACCCTCCAGGACCTGGAGCAGTGAGAGGGCGAGAGTGCTGGGGCTGGCGCTGCCGTCCGGCAGGGGGTCCGTGTGGGGAGACAAGGGGGTGGGCAGCTCCCACTACTGCTTCTGGTCTCTACGCTCTCTCCAGACTCGGGGATCGCAAGTTTCCAAGACAGCAGCGCTAAGCGCCCCTCCCCCAACCCAGGGTCGTCTGCCCCCTGGTGTGAGCTGAGCGGTACCTGGTGTCCCGAAGAGGAGCCGCTCCGGGGCTGGGCTGCCACCCCTCCCCCACCAGCTCCAGACACTGGTGCAGGTTTCTGCACGTGCCACCTTACATCTTGGGGGAGGGGTGGCCCAGGCCCCTCGCTTCAAGCACCAGGGTGGCGGCGGGTTGGGAGCGTGGGGGACAGTGCCTGGCAAACACCCGTCTCAAGGAGCTGAGCCGCCCGCTGTGCAAGTGCCCAACCTCTGGAGGGCGAAGCGGTTCTTGGCCCCGCCCCCTTCCCAGTCCCGAGACCTGGGCCAACCAGAGAGGGGGTTGGAGGGGGACGTGGCGGGTGCGGGAAAGCTGCGGGCGCATCTCTGCGGGCCAAGTACTTTGGCCGCGGGCGCGGGGCGGGACGGGTGGCACCAGTGTGCGCCCGGGCTCCCGCGCTCTGCGCCTGGGCTCCGCGTCCCACGCCCGCGGCTCTGCGCCGGCCGCGAGCCCGCGCCCCCGGCCCCCTCCCCGCGCGGGGCGGGCAGGGGGTGTGGTGCGGGCGGCACGAGTGACAGCGCTCTCCGCGCGCGGCGCCTCCACGGGGCGTAGTGTCAGCGCGCCGAGCCCGCCGCGCGCACAGCCCGCCGCGGTCTTCCGAGCCGGCGGGGCGATGCCGCCCGAGCCCGAGCCCCGGCCGCAGCCCGGGCCCGGGGCCGGCCGCTGACGGCGCCCCTACCCCGGCCGCCCCCGCCGCCGCCCCCCCCCAGCCGCCGCCCCCCCCAGCCGCCGCCGCCGCCGCCGCCGCCGCCGCCGCCGCCGCCGCCGCCGCCGCCGCGGAGACAATGGACGCGGGAGCCGCCCCGCGGAAGCACAGTAGGTGCCGCGCCGCTTCTGTTGCTGCGCTTGGGGCTCGGTGGACGCGCGGGGGCGCCGCTGCCCTGGGCGGCGGGCCCGGCCGGCGCGGCGAGGGGGCGCGCGCTGCTCCCTTCGTGCCGGCCGCCACGGCCGCCTGGTGGGCCGAAATGCTTCTGAGGTCGAGACCCCGGAGGGGGTCCCCCCGATGTTGGAGGGGTCTGGCCGGGGTGTGGGTGGGTGTCGGATGGCGCGGGGCAGGTGAGGGGTCCGGGCTCTTTCGGAGGCCTCCCGGGCGGGCTGAGGGATCTGGGGGCCGCCCCCTGCGAACTTTCCTGCCCTGGTTGAGGACGGATGTCTCACCGGGGCCCCTGAGCTGAGACTGAGCCCTGCTGAGCCCAGGCCAGGGCACCCTGCCCCCTCACTGGCTGTAGGTGGTGCACTGCCATTTGGGTCTGTGGCGAGGGGCTGGGGGGACACTGCGCAGAGAGAAGCCTGGCACATCTCCCTGGGCTGCAGGTGCCGCTCCTGGCCTTGGGCCAGCCTCTCCCAGCACTGGCAGGCGTGCGTGCGGGCGCGCGGGCGCTGCCGGTTCAGGCAGGACCCAGCCAGGCTCCGGGGCAGCTCTGCCCAGGTTGTCTGCAGGTGCTGGTGGGGTGGGGGAAGCAAGCCCTCCTGGGGCTCTGTGCCTGCGAGCAGAGCTGTGGGGCAGGCGTCCTTTAGGGAACGTGGGCACTTCCGGAACTGGCAGAGGGTAGATGCCAAGGAAGCAGGAGACGTCCCCAGCCCCCATCCTGCCCGGCGACCGTGGAGGTGGACAGAGTGAGCACGGACACCCTGCTGAGGCTGGCCCTCCCCCCGGCCTTCTCCACCCCTCACCCACGAAAATGTGCCAGTCTGTGTCTTCTCTGTCCCTCTGTGCCTGACCTCTGAGAGGTGACACTCGGCTCCCCTGGCACCTGGTGCCCAAACGCTTCTGTCATGGGGACCCTATTTGTGATCTGCCAGGGTCCTCTGAGCCCACAGCTCAGTCAAAGAGCAGCAGCCCCAGAGGGGGGTTCTGGCAGGTCAGAGGTCGTCATCTCCTCTCCTGGGTGGTGGGGGCAGGAGCCAGCCTGCCTGTCTCCCCCAGGACCCTGGGATAATGGGAGAAATTGGCTCTAAAGACCCCCAGCAGCCCCCCGACCCTGTCATATTTCCTCTGTACTTAACCCATAGCCACATCCTCTGTGTGGCCCTGTGGGGAGGGTCTGGGGGGTTCCAGAAAGGGTGGGGAGGCAGGTGGAGCATGTGCCGTGTCTGAAGGGTCCCCACGGCCCCCTTTCCAGAGACCCGACTGCTCGGTGGCCCCGCCTGGCCTGCGCCTGACCAGAGGCCACGGCCCTGTGCCTGGAGTGTGAAAGGGCTGACCCTTTGTCAGGCCAGGCAGTGTGTGCTGCGCCTGGGGCTTCCCAGAATGGGGGGGGGGGCGGGTCCGGTGGCCTTGATGTCTTGGACGTGGTGCATCCAGGGTGCGCAGTGAGCCCGAGGCTGGGCTGGGGTGTCCAGGGGTCACGCCTGACACCCAGCCATGGATGCTGCTTTTGAGGGGCAGCTGGGGGCACTGGATGTCCAGCAGGCTGGCAGTGGCCCCTCCTGTGGGTGACCAGCCAGGGACCCCCTCAGCCGGTGCTCGGGCCAGGTCTGTGGGGTCCCATAGGTGCCAGAGGGACTTGTGGGTGGAGAGACCCCTGCAGACCCTCTTGGGGGGTTCCCCGAGGCCCTCACCCTGTGTAGCTGAGAGCTCAGCTTACATAATGCCCCCGCCTGGCACACGGGCTGCCGTAAGCAGCGGCAGCCAGGTTTGACAATACGAGTCGTAATTGGATTTTAATTTTTAATGTCTGCAGTAGATGGAGAGATATGGGCCAATTTGTATATACTCTGTTACCCTGCGCCTAATAGGCCCACTTCATTAGCTGCTAACTATCGTGCCCGCCCTGCTCCCCGCTCCCCGCTCCCCGGCACCCAGTCTGGTTTGGAGACCCACGGGTTGCCTGCCACCTGCTCCACTGCTGTCACTGCTGGGCCAGCCGTCCCCTCCCCTGTCCCGCAGCCATGTCCACCGTAGCCCCCAGGCCCTGTGTGCTGGGGGTCACTGGGAAGGGACAGCCATCAGGGGCCACTGAAAATGCAGCTTCCTTGTGAACTAGCTGGGCTTTTGACCCCAAGGGCCACAGGGCACAGATGGGTCTTCTGGGGCTCTGCCTGCCACTCCCAGCAGCCAGGCCGGTCCCTGGGAGCCAGGGGTGGGGGGCAGGAGTCAGGACTCTGCCGTCTGGTCTCCCGGGTGCTGGGGGTGGGCGCGCCCCGAGGTGTCGCCGGGACCTCCAGACAGAGCCAGGCCCCAGGCCCCAGGCCCCAGGCAGAAGCAGGACCTACCTGCCCGGCTCCGTGGCTCACCACAGCCTGAGGGGTCCCAGGAGGCTGGACGGCCTTCCCCCTTGCACTGCCCGCCCCCCAGATTATTCTTAGGTCTGTTGTGTAACAGGCCCACATCCACGGCTTGGGTAGGAAGGGCTCCTGGGAGACGTCTCCAGCGCAGCTGCCCGCCAGCCGAGCGGAGCTTTGTGCTGAGGGGCACAAAGGGACAGAGGAGGCTGCCTGGCTGCCCAGCCCAGCCCAGGCTGTGGAGAGGGGCCCAGGGCCAGTGGGCGCTCGCTCCCTGGGGCTGATCTAGCTTGGGTCTCCTCCAGCCTCCGGCCCCTGCAGCCGTCTGTGCGTGTGTGTGTGTGTCCCTCTGGGGCAGAGTGGCCTGGGGGGGGGCGCCCACCCCGCTCCTGTTCTGCGCCCCCCCTCCCCGGCTCTTCCTCCTGCCTCCTTCCCTGCTCTCTGCTCCCAGCAGCCTCTGGGGCGTTGATCTCAGGGTCTCCACCCCCATGGATCGGAGCAGACGCTTCCCACCTGTTTTCACAGCTGCTGCTCCGTTCAGATGGGGTGGGCCGGAGGCTCCAGGAGGCTCAGGCTCAATGGCAAGCAAGCTGGGCCTGGGGAGGCCCAGGGTCAGGCCGTCCACTCACAGCCCAGAACGTGTGTGTGGGAAGCTCCGAAACGTTCACCTTGCCTGCATCCCATGGGGTCAGCAGCCACGTCATCGCCTCCTTCCCTGTGGGGCCCTCGGAGACGTGCAGACCCCGGCCCTCGTGCACACACGCTCACTCCCAGGCCCCCCGGGGACGAGGGTGAGTGGCCGGCATGTTGGGGCTCCCACTTTCCACCTGTACGCAGAGCGGGGCCCGTCCCACTGGCTAATGGGACCCAGCAGCTGGGTTGGTGTGGGGAGCAGGGAGAGACATGGGCTGGCACTACAGGTGTGATGCAGGGATCCGGGGACCAAACGCGGTCCGGGGGTGGGGTCTTTACCTGGGGCTTCACTTATGACTGAACCCCCGACCCCAGGAGCCAGGAGGGCAGGGAGGTAGGGGGCAGGGGGCAGTCTCTGAAACGTCCCTGCCCTGTCCCGCAGGGAGGCCTCTGACCCGAGCGAGGAACCCGGTTCCCCTGCCTCGCCTCCCCTGGTCCCCTCACTGCTGCGGGACCTTGGGTCTGTCACCCAGGTGCCTGCCCTCCTCCAGGGAGTTACGACCGAGTGCTTCTTTAATGGAGCTCCCTGCCAGCACGGGGCGGCTCCTGGGCCTGAGGCCTCTGTGGTCCTCGTCCTGGTGGCCTCCTGGGCAGCCAGACCCGAGCAGAGACACCCACCTCATCAGGAAGGCATCCTGCTTCCTGAACCCACGTGCCCTGCGGCCAACTCGAGAGGGCGGCATGAGTGTCCTGGGGCTTCCGGAACAAATGACCACGAACTAGAGGGCTTAAATCTACAGACGGTTATTCTCTCACGTCTGGAGGCTGGAAGTCTGAGCTCAAGGTGTCGGCAGGACCGCACTCTCTCTGAAACCTGCAGGGGAGGGTCCTTCCTGCCTCGTCCAGCTCCTGGCGGCCCCAGGCTTCCTTGGCTGCAGCCTCTGTCTCCGTCTTCACATGGCCTGGTCCCCCGTGTGTCCTGTCCCCCCTCTTCCTGTGAGGACACTTGTCACCGGATTAGGGCTCCCAGGATGGCCTCGTCTCAAGGCCCCTAACTCGATTACATCTACAAAGACCTTTTTCCAAGTAAGTTCTGGGATGTAGCCGCATCTTTTGGGGGCCACCATTCAGCCCACTACAATGGTTGTGTTGTCTGCCCGCTGTACCCACTGGTGGATGCCTGTGAGCCAGAGGCAGGGCCCGTATCTCAGCCCTCTGGGCCCCATGGGCTGAGGATGGGCTGGCCTGGAATTCCCTGAGAGTGCGAGCAGAGCTGCCCAGGGTGGAGCCCTGCCCACTGCTTCCTGGGTTCCCACCACCGCAGTCTCTCCTTGGGCTGGACACTGGCTCCAGAGGCTCCTGCGGGGAGGAGGGAAGGGGGCCCTGGAGGTCCTGGCCTCCTGGGGTATGTGGCGGCCAGATGGGTCCTGGGCAGGGACCTCACCCTCTCTCAGTGAATGGCTGCTCCCAGATCCCGCAGGCCCCGCCATCTCTGGATGGGGGCCGGGAGGCGGCCCTGCCCCGGCTCCTAACTGTGAGTCTGGAGCCTAGAGCTGTGTATGCTCGGTGGTGCTGCCTCATCCCACACAGTTACTTGGGGGAGCGTCGCCAAGGGTTGCAACCTGCAGCGACAGGCCAGGAACTGCCACCAAGAAGGTGGCTAATGAAGATGCATTCAGGGGCAATGCCGGCCGCTGGGAAGCCCAGTGAACTCCTGCCTCCCCGGAAGCCCCTGCCCATGCCCGGTAGCCTCTCTCCAGCCGCGGGAACTGGCTCCTCTGGCCACAGCTCACCCCCAGAACTGCTATCCCTACATCCCCTCGTGAGAAGGGCTGTGGGCAGCCCTGTGGGTCTGTGGTATGGACGGCCACAGCCCCTCACTCTGTGCAGGGGCTGCCCAGAGAGGGTCCCCTGCACTTGGGAGCAGAGTGCCCCTGTGACCGTGGATCGGACCCCTCCCCAAGGGACTGGGCCAGCACCGCGGGGCACAGGTGGGTGGCCCCACGGGGTGGTGGGCCTCCTCCTCCTGCGTCCATGGGCTCTGGGCCCCCAGCCCTGCCCCCCCACCGTGCACCAGGGTTGCTGGGAGGTGACGATTCAGGCCCGAGCTATGGGGAGGCTCTGGCATCCGGCACACCGTGCACAAGCGTCTGTTCAGACAGAACACAGGTTCGGAGCCCCGGGACCTTTGTCACCCTCCACAAATGCCAAACCCTTGCCGTGGGGCTTGTGTTCCCAGCGGCCTATGGAGGGTGGGCTGAGCAGGGCCCCCCCGGCAGCACAGGTACAGCACGGCTCCCCTGCTGGGAGGGAGCGCCCCTGGGGACTGGTGGGGGCCTGTGTCACTGCCTCCTCACGGGCACGTGTCCGCGCTGGTGTACAAAAGGAGAGGTGAGCCCAGGGGATGGCTGGGCATGGGTGCTGGACCGGACCGTTCAGGGAGCAAACCGGGGCTTCCCGGAGCAGTGCCTGGGCCAGGATCCCCAGCTGCCCATGCGGCCCACCCTGTGCACGGGACATCAGCCTGGGGGGAGGATTTCATTTCAGATCACAGGCAGTGAGCCCCGGGGACAGGGCTGGCCAAGGCGGGCCGTGGGACTGCCCCCACCCTCCCCTCCTGCCCCCGGCCTCCCCTCGCTGCCCAGGAGAGCAGCAGGTGGGCCTGGGGAGGTGCCTAGATAATTCCGGGCGGGGGAGGCACGGCCCGGCCTCCCCACCAGAAGCAGGAACAGACCCCCCTTCCTGGGGGCCTCGCCCATCGGCCTGGGGCTTGGGAGACCCCCTCGTGCATGCTATTCCCAGGCCTAGAAGCCTTGGTCCTGCTATCGCCCCATTTACATGGAGGCTGGGTGGGGTGACCTGCCGTGGTCCTGGGGCGGCAGGCAAGGAGTGGGCGAGACTCTCGGCGTCCGGTTAGCTAGGGCTGTCTGTGCACACAGCAGGCGCTCACTGGGTGCTGGTTCCACTTCCTTTCATGGAAGGGGTCGTGGGGCCCGGGCATGCTGGCTGCGGTGCGGGGGTCAGGGCCACTCCTCCTGGCACGGACAGGACCCTCCGCCCTCTGCACCGCCCTTCCATCCACTCCCCAAGCTCTGTCTTCCCCTCTGAGGAAAGCTGTGCCCAAGGGTCCAGGTCCCGCTGCCCTTCCGGGGTCCTCGTGCCTGTGCACACTGCCCCCGGGATGCTATCGACCCACTCTCGCCAACCCCAGCAGTGGGCACCCCCCCGGGTGCGGCCCCCCCTCCGAGCTGGCGTGGGCTGCTGCAGCTCCCAGTGTCCCCAGGGCTGTGGCCCACAGTGGGGCAGGGGTTGCTGGGAAAGCCCTTCCTGCATTTCTCAAGTGGGGAGGGGTAGCGAGGGGAGCCCCCATCCCTGGGTAGGCAGGAGTTCTGGGGCTGCCCGGGCCTGCTCCCCCAGGGGCGCAGGGAGGGGACCGTTGGGGAGCCCCTCCCCAGGGCCAGGCGGGTGGGCGCACCCCGGGGAAGGGGCTCGGGGCCAGGGCACCTCCGCTGTGAGCAGCTCCCTGCAGGCCACCTGCCGCAGAGGCCGATCCCGTGACCATGGAGCGTTTCCGAGCAACCGCTTTCCAGGCCAGGCCGTGGCCCACTTCTCAGGCTGCAGTGGGATTGGCAAAGCGGAATTCCACAGCAGTAGGTGGCTGCCCGCTCCAGCCGGCGGGCAGCGAGGGCCAGGGCTCCAGCGGGGCTCCGTTTGTCTTGGTGGCCTTGGGGGTGGAGGGGTGGGAAGGGGGTCTGCTTCCCCAGAGCAAAGCCAGCCTGTGCCCCTCTGGGTGGAGCTGCGTCCCGAGGGACTGAGCACATGGCTGTCACCGTGGCCTGTCCTCGTTGCCCTCACCTGTCCAGCCTGGTGTGGCCTGTGTTGCTGTCCCCGGGGGTGGCTGCAATGAGGGGTTATTCTGGGCAGGCTCTGGGTGTCCAAGTCCTGGCCCTGTCATTCTGTAGGGGCTGGACCAGCAGTGTCCTGTGTGGGCTGGGCCCCTTTCCTGGCAGGGGGTGGCCTGATGGCCGGCCCCAGCCTTCCTGGGGGTCCTGGGGTCGGGGTCCTGGGGTGTGGGGCTCAGTAGGGCCCTTGGAGCTGCCCTCTCGGAAAAAGGCCCGAGTTTGGGGAGGGTAGGATTTGGGCGCCGGTGGGCTTCTCCAGCCATTCATGGAGACCGATCGGCCGCTGCAGCGTCTGGGCCCTGCAGGATTCCCAGTGGCTGAACAAGAGGCTGTGGACCTGATGTCTCAGGTACAGCCCCTGGTGCCATGGGCTGCAGGGAGCCGGCCCGTCCCAGGACCCTCTGGCGAGGGAGCCAAGGCCAGTGGGCACCTGGGACTGGGTGCTAGCCGCTCTGGGTCTGGAACTGCCAGAGACCCAATAGGCGCCTCCTGCACGTGCCCTGGACAGAGGTGCACCTGGCACGCAAGAGGCCCCCCACCCCCTCGGCGGAGCCGGAGGACGGCCGCCCGACAGGCCCACCTATGTTTCCCTCGGGTGTGGCGGGCACCGGCTGCTCCTCGGGTTGGTGGGGGGAGCACAGGAGAGCAGAGAGGGCCGGAGGGCCCAAGAGGGGGCCGGGGCGGGTGCGGGTGGGTGGAGGCCTGAGAGCACGTGGCAGAGAACACGAGGTCAGGGTTGAGCACACACAGGACCCAAGAGGGGGCCGGGGGTGGGTGGGGGTGGGTGGAGGCCTGGGTAGCCCCACCTTCTGGAAGAGGAGAGCTCGTCCAGCACCACCCCCCATGCTGGGGGAGCATGTCCCAGGAGGTCTTGGGGGCAGGGTTGGGGAGGGCTGGGGGTCAGAGCCCTTGGAGGACTTTGCCACGGTCAGGAGTGGGAGAGCACTTTCGGGGCACCCCGTCTGCCCCTCCGCCTGCACCGCTGCCTGGGGACTTCTGTCAGCCGCTGGGGTGGGGAGGACAGGGTCCCCCTCCTGCCTATGCCCTCACCTTCACCACCTACCTGCCTTAGGCGGGGCAGGCATCCTCGAAGCGGGTTTGTGTGTGTGTCTGCGTGTGCGTGTGCATGTTTAGGGTATTTTTAAAGCAACTCTGCAGCTGTGCTCAACTCAGCCACATTCTCCGGTGGGAGCTCGGCACGTGGCTCATTGTGGGGTTATTTTGGGCTTGGCGTCATTGGGAGTTATAGTCTGTGTCTGTAAGGAAACAGCAGCATTGCAGGCTGAGGTGGGGGGTACTTGATGCACCTTGGGAAGTGGGACCCAGAGTGAGGTGGGGCCCTTGGGGGTTGTCAGGGTGGCAAGGTGGCTGTCTCCCGGGGGCTGCCCCCTTCCGCCCGCCCGTGGGTTCTGATGGCCTCGCCTGGGGAGTCCTTCCCCGGCCCCGCCTGCAGGGGCTGCTCTGCAGAGACCTGCCGGCTTGAGCTGGACAGCCGAGGGGCCGGGCAGGACAGGCTCTGGGCGGTGCCTGATCCTGGGGGTCCTTTCTCAGGACAGCAGACAGTCAGGCAGATGGACAGGGACAGACGAAGGCCCAGGGAGACTCAGCATGGCCACGTGGGGACGTGGGGCACATGCAGCCCACCAGCCCACACCCCTTGGGTCTGTAGTTGCAGTTGGGGTCACCAAGCCGCCAGGACCAGATGGCACATCAGACCACAGCTCCAGACCCCTACTGGCCTTTGATCTCCTCTGCCAGCTGCCCGGGACAGGAGGACAGGAGTGGGATGGGGGCTGCCAGGCCATCCCTCCTAGGAGGACCTTCAAAGGGCCACAGCCCGTCTCTAGGACACGACACCCCCAGTGGTGCAGCAAGGCCCACCTGGCCCTGCCAGGCCAGCAAGCGCATCATGCACCCTGCCTTCGGGACGCCTGCTCCTGTCCCGCTGCGGCCCCCACGCCTGCAGGATATGGGGGGCATCCCGTGGGGGGCACGTGGCTGTGTGCTCAGCCCTGACCTCGTGTTCTCTGCCACGTGCTCTCACGTTTCCTAAAAAAGATCTAAATTGCCCCCTGCACTCAGCTGTGCCTTAAAAAGCCCCGGTGGTGACTCAGCCATCACCATTGGGCCCTGCTCTGGGGACACATAAGGTGACTGGAGCCGCTTGGCCTCACTGAAACCCCCAGGCAGCTCCCCGGCAACTGGTCTCCTGTGGAGCCCAGACTGTTTGTGACCGTCCCCTGGCCCCAGAGGGCGGGAGGGAAGATGGCAGGGCAGGGTGCTGGCCTGCGCAGGGGACCCAGGCTGGACACTGCCACCTCAGGTGCCTCCCCTCCTGGGACTCGGGGGCTGGACCTTCCTCTGACCTTGGCTTGTCCAGGGGTCTTGGTGGGAGGAGTGCCTCGGGCTTGTAGCCCACCCTGTCCTCAGAGGACCAGCCCTCAGCTGGGGTAGGACCCCTCCCACCCATTCCAGGGCCACGCAGGCTCCCAGAAGGGAAGGGACCTCGGGGTTTCCTCCCACTATTGGGACACCACGGGGGTGGTTGACACGTTCCCTGGGCCTCTGCTTCGGGTCCTCTGGCCAGCCTGGGTCCCGGGCCACCGTCCTTTCCTAAGGAGTGGGGAGTTGTCCCCAAAACCCCCGGGCTGGCCTCTCCTGGCCTCAGGCACCCACGTGTGGCTGCAGTGGCTTTCGGTCCTGCCCTGACGGTCATTACACTGGCGAATCCTTACCTGGGGTGGCCTGGGGTTGGGGCACTCATGGCCCTCTCATGGTGGGCTGCATGGGGATGGCCACTCTTGGAAGAAAGCCTGGACTGATCGGCTGGTGGCTCCATCCATTGGGGACAGGAATGCGGTCTGGCCCTGGGGGCCTGTTCTGGGTCAGCCTGCCCCCGATTTGCTGGGACTCCTGCCTGCCTGCCCACTCCGGGGTTGGGGGCACGTCCAGAGGTGGGGTGGGGGCTGTGAGGGACCAAGGGTTTGGGAGGCCTGTGCACCTCTGCAGCCCCGTGGACTGTGATACAGCGTCCCTGTCCCCTCTGCTTCCATTTCCAGCTGCCGACGGCTTCTCTCCAGGTCGCCCGAATGAATGAGGCTCCCAGGCGAACCAAGGTCTGCTGAGGTGGGTGGGGGGCGATCCTGCAGGGTGGGCTTCCGCTCCTGAGGGGCACCGGGGAACTGCAGGTGGTTAGTGAGGACTCCCTGGAGGGGGCAGCTTTCCTTGAAGTGACTGCCCAGGGCTGACCAGCGCTCACCCCATGTCAAGGCGGCACCGGCACCTGCAGGGGTGGGTGTGGCGGGGCAGTTTCCATCCTGCCCACAGGGTGCTGGGCGCTGCTCCCCGCCCTTTGCTGGACACCCCAGTGACTCACCCGCCCCATAGGCCGACCCTCTTGCTGCTTTTCTTCCCTTGCCCTAAAGAGAAAATAAACATTTGCATATGTAGCGCTTGATGGCTGCTGGGTCCACTCATCTGCGGGGGGAGCTGGGGGTGCAGAGGGTGCAGGGGAGGGCAGGTGGCCAAGGGCATGGTGCCCGGGCTCCCAGTGCTGTGTCCTCCAGGGCTTGACTCCCCCCAGGCTGTGGGTGAAAGTGCGTGTCGAGGGGACCCATGTGGCAGTCACCGTGGGGCAGGGGATGTGACCGGTCACCACCCAAGGTCTGTCATCTTCGGGAGCATGAAAGTGAAGGAAAGGTGACAGGCTGGGGTTGGGGCCTGGGGGAAGCTGGGCAGGAGGCTTATGGACACGGGTGCCCAGACTGACTGCTTGTGGCTGGAGCCTCTGCCTGGGGCCGCTGGAGGGATCCCTCCACATCCCACCAGGCACTGAACCCACGGCTGTCTGGTGGGTGGGCTGCCTGGTCGAGTAGGATCTTGGGGTCTCTGTCTGGTCTTGAGGGAAAATGTTTTCCAGGTGCACTGGCCCCAAGCTCTGTATTCACCCCCCCCACCCTGAGTTGTGTATTCACACACACCCCCACCTCCCTGAGCTGTGCGTTCACACCCCCCACCTCCCCGGGCTCTGTGTTCACAACCCCCCAGCTGTGAGTTCACACCCCCCACCTCCCCGAGCTGTGCGTTCACACCCCCCACCTCCCCGAGCTCTGTGTTCACACTCCTCCCCCCCCCACCCCCGACACACCGTGTCCCTGTTGCTAAGTGCTCAGGGCACTGCCCGAGTCTCCAAAGGAGCGAGGTCAGGATTAGAGCCCCAGTGACTCCAGTGCGGGGGGAGGGGTGGAGGGATAGTGGCTCTGAACTGGGCACTGGTGAGGCCTCCTGGCAGACCTGCGCTCTCAGAAGCTGGTACGGGGTTACCCCCCGACCCCCCATACACCGTCTCCACAGGATGGTCTCGAGGCCGAGCTTCATTCCCCTCGTCCACCTCTTGTGTCCCCAGTCTCACTGGCTTTGAACATCTGTAGGGATGCAACCATCGTCCCACTGGTGTAAAGGAGATTAAACCTGGGGTGTCGCGGCGTGGGCGGCCAGCTCCTTGCCCTGGGGCTCCCTATCCTAGTGACCGGGGCAGCCCGTGGCCACTGGTCAGGATGACATGACCCTCCAGAGAGTTCTCGCCCCTGTGCTGACCATGGCCTTGTATGGACCCGGCCCCTCTGTAAAGAGTCAGCCCTGAAGCCCCTCCCGGTTCACGTCTGGGGCTGGAGCTCGGGATGCGCTGAGGGATCGGTTGGGAATCTGGCAGGTGCAGCGGGTTGGCAAGGCTCCTCTCCACGTGCCAGGAGCCCCGGGGCTGAACCATGAGCCGTTCCCTCTGTGGCCTTGTCCCAGGCGGCCTCACCTTCCCCGTGTAAGTCATCATGACAAATTCAACCCTCACCATGAGCCCTCTCTAACTTGTTTATTGGGTTTTGTGGTTGGAGACACATGTGCTAGCACCCAGGATTTTTGAATGGTTTCCATTCTACCAATGAACACCAAGTAAGCAGTTGTCTGGATGTAGTGATGCGGTAAAGTTGGAAATTATTTGTACATAGAATTGAACTGCCGGGAAGACCCGGGGCAGGCAGCCTTTGGAGAATGGCTTCGGGCGAGCGCCCTGTCACAGGGCCGTACATCCTCGGCACGGTGAGGGGCTGGGAGCTGATGGCCAAGGAGGGGTCTAGTACCGCCCCCCCTAACTCCCTCTTCTCGGCCCCTTTGTGCCGTGAGCTGGGTCCCGGGCCGAGAGCTCCTCTCTCTGTGGTGAGCACGGCCCAGCCGACACCTCTGCCCCGACCCGGCGCTCCCTGACGGTGGGGGATCCTTCTTTGCTCATTACTCCCCGGCCCCAAGTGCGATGCCTGGCACACAGCAGGTGCTTAATAAACGTTGGCTGTTGGCTGGGGGGTGGGCAGTGGAATAGGTGGTAGGGGGAAGGGCAAGGGAAGATGGCCCAGGGGCACACAGGTGGCCGAACCTGGCCTGGGATGGTGGGTGCATGCCGCCTGCACCCCCTCTGGCCCGGGAACACGTGCAAGGCCTGCGAGCCTGGTAGCCAAAAGCAGGGCTTTGCATGCACGTGCTTCTAATTTCAAGGACATCTGTATTTTTAATCGATGCAAGTTGCCAAGTGGCTTCCCGTCCCCATGCCTGGGTGGCACACGGGCGCCAAGATGGTGCAGCACAGGCTGGCAAGGCTGAAGGGGACGCCCAGGTGCTGGGGGTCTGGCCTGGCCTTCCACGGGGCAAGTGGTGGGCGGCTCCGCACAGACCCTGCTGGGGGTGTTGGGGGTTGCCCTGGGTGGACCGGGCCGGCGACTGTGTGGCCGCGTTTGGCCTGGCATCCGGCGCCTGTCTTGGTGCCAGGCTGGCCACGGCTCTGCCCGGCACGCATGCAGGCGCGGGATCTAGGTCAGGCTGGTGCAGGGGGGCCGGAAGGCGAGGGCAGTGCTGACTCCCACGGGCTCTGGCCAGTGACTGGGCTGCGGCAGCCGGGGGCTGGGGGCTGACCCAGTGACCCGTCCAGGCCTCCGGCTGATCAGGGCTTGAGGTTATCCTGAGGGGGCGCGGAGGGAGGCGCGTGGATGCGCTGTGGCTGCAGGTACCACTGTCTGAATGCGGACCGGGACCCTGGGCAGCTGGGGGCTTGGGCACGAGGGTGTGGCCTCGGCCATTCAGGCAGAGCCTTCTGGAAGCTCTCCCCCCTCCCGCTGCCCGTGGCCTCCTCTCCCTGCCAGCCCATTGTTGCCCTGGATCGTCCCATTCTTCTTGTGTCCTCCCATGGGTTCGACTGCTGCCCCAGGGCTCTGGCCAGGTGAGGGCCTAGGCTCCCCTCCTGCCCCAGCAGCCCTTGAGGAGGCTGTGGGGGTGAGGACCTCCCCGGCCAGCGGGACTCCACCGCCCCTGGTGTACCCTGAATCCAACCATTCCGGGCTGTCGTTTCCACTTTGGTTCGTTCTTCTGCCTGGGAGTGTGGCGACGATGGTCCTTTCGAAGTGTCTGCTGGCTCCACCAGGCTTGGGGGACCAGGAGACAGGTTCATGCCCATGCTGGGGGCTGGCACGGGGGTGCCGGGGGCAGTGGGGGTGCCAGGCCCAGAGCAGCACCCTTCCCACCCGGTGCCTCTGCGTCGGAGGTCTCCTGGGCTGTTCACCCCGCACCCCAGGTTTCTGGGTTCCTCGGGTCCCACTTTCTCAGGGCATCTTGTCAGATGCCGCTCCCTTGGTTTGCGCAGGCTGCACACCTCACTGCTACTTTACACTCCAGCCGGCCCCCTCCATCTCCCCCAACGGCCTGTGGTCACTCTGGGCAGCTGTGGTCGATCTGGGCAGCTGTGGGCAGGCTGGCTCCCCTGGGTCTGTGACCACAACCTCAGAGCTGAGCCCTGGACTCAGCTCATCACAGGGGTGACCCCATGGGCGTACGGTATCACTAACCCGTACCCTAACCCTAACCCGTCTCCATACCCCAACCTGTACCCTAAACTGTACCCTAACCCTAACCCTAACCTTAACCCGTACCCTAACCCTAACGTGTACCCTAATCCGGGCGTGGGGGAGCAGGGACTCTTCATATGGGGGACATCGCGGGGCCCAGACAGAGGGGCTGTCCCCTGCCTGGTCCCCGTGTGCCTCTTGCTTCTCCCTCCCCAGCTGCTTCCCAAGGCAGGTTGTTGCTCAGCCCGTACTGGCGTGTTGAGCGTGTGTCTCAGGTGGTGGCGTGGGTCCGGCCACCCACGAGGGCCTCCCGAGCGGCTCAGTCCCTTAACAGAAGGCTTACCGTTTACTGAGCTCTTAAATCAACCAAGAAAGTGACACTAAATTGGCTTCAGTGTTGAATAATTAATAAAACTTCCCCTGCGTGGCTGCCGGGCCCTGTGTCTCTCCCAACAGCGGGGCCCTCAGTACTGTGTCGTCACCCAAGCGGCCGCCTTCCCATCATTAAACAAGCGCTCGACCCTTTGGAGAGGTGGCTAAGATGTGCCGCGTGCTGGCTGGGGTGGGCCGAGGTGCCCACACTTGAGGTGGCAGGAGGGGCCGGTGTGACCTTTGGGGTGACCCAACCGGAAGGCGAGCTGCCTGGGGTCAGGGCCTGGGTCCTGGTCTCGGCTCTGCCTCTGCCTGGCTGTGAACCCCGGGCAAGACCCCTCTGTTTGTTCAGTTTTCCTTTCGGAAGAGCAGAGAGGTTGGACCGAGCGGCCTCTGGGGCCCCTTCTAACTGGGACATTCTGAAGAGGCATCCTTGGAGAGGCGCAATCAGCGACCTGCCGGGGCCCCGCTGCTGTGCACGGCGTCCCTGCTGCTGGCGGGCCCTCGGCAGAGCCCTGCCTGCAACTGGGCCGCAGCCTCAAATCAGTTTCTTGAGCGGGTCGCGGGGAAGCGTTTCCTTGGAGGTTTATGTAGGACGGAAGTCAGAAGCCGAAATCAAGGTGCCCCATGGAGGTTTCTGAGGGTGTACGTCTGCTTTTACTCCACTGGTGGGAAGGCGATCGCTCACAGCCTCTTGCTCCTGGGGTCTGTCAGGCTCAGTGGCTGCTGCCGCCCAGGCACGGGTCAGGGCCGCGCTCTTCGCACAGCGGCACCCCCCCAAAGCGGGCATTGCCCTTGGACCTTTGGCTCAAGATGGCCTGGCCCCGCCGGTACCCCACCAGGTGCCCACCGCTCCGCACCGCTCTCCAGACCTTCTTCCGTGGCCTCGGGTGGGGCTCCAGGCTGGCCACCCCCCCAGAGCTGCTGGACCTTCCTCGGCAACAGACACGGACGCTGAGGGCAGAGGGCGGTGAAGTCCTCGTGTCACGTGGAGGCTGACCCAGGCTGTGCACGGAGGCGCCCCTGCGAGCCTCTGGGCACACGCACGTGCACACACACATGCACACACACAGGCCCTTGTGGCCCCCTCAAGGCAGGAGAGGCCCTGGCCTGGTCATGGCCCACGTCTCCAGCGTCGCCCTGGGACAGGGGCTGCCTAATGTTTTTTTTGGGAGATCCAAGGTGTAGGAGTGTTTCCTGCAGGACCACAAGAGAGGAGCTGCATTGTACCCTTCAAGTAAATCGTGAAACTCTAAGTGGAAAGTGGGTTTCAGTCTGTGGCAGGGCACTGGCGGGCCATGGAAGTTGGGGACCCAGGTTCTGCCCCCTGAGACCTTGGGCTGCCCCTGCCCTTCTTGGGCTCGCGTGGGGAGCATCAGGGCCGGGTCTGGGTGGGGCAGCCCAGGGCCGGGAGTGGGGCAGGGCTCGGCAGGGTCCCCATGCGGCCATGGTTGGTGGGCGCAGACAGTGAGGGGCTGCCCCCCTTTGCAGGGCCTGGCCTCGGGAGGACGTGTGCAGTGTTCCCATTGTTCAGGCAAGGAAACCGAGGTGACACATGAGGTTTGCCCACTTACAGGCCTGGCGGGAACCCAGGGCTCTGGGTCCAAGTCCAGGCTGGCCTCCACGTCTTAGGGCACGGTCTCCTCCTGGCAATGCTTGGGTGGACCCAGCTGGAGCTCATGGCCAGGTCCAGCCTCAGACTGGCCCCCGTCCGGACACAGCACTTCAGACCTGGAACGCAGGAACCCCAGCCCAGAGAGGGGGTAGAGGGACGACTGCGCTAGGCTCAGTCCTCCTCCGCTGTTTTGACCTGTGAGGCCACACCCACTGCCCCTGCCCTGGATGTAACCCCAGGCCTGAGCAAGGCCCTGTGCCGCCCCCCACCCCCACCCCGAGTCAGGCAGGTTTATGTGGCTGGGCCTGATCCCGAAGCAGGGGTGCTGCACACAGGAGCAGGGTGGTGGGAGGGAGGCAGCTCAGGCTGTAGAAGGGCAGTGCACCCGGCGGGGGACAGAAGTGGGGCTCAAGGGCACAAGGTGCGCACCCCAGCGAGAGGGGCTCAGGCAGGGGCCCTGCGCCCACTTCCCATCACCTGACTGTGTATTCCAGTCCCCTGCCTCAAACAAGAAGGAAATTAAACTCCTGGGGGCCGGCAGGCCCTTCCTCCCACCCACTGCTAGCCAGGCCAAAGGCTCTCAAAGGTGGAATTTTGCTTAAATGCCCAGAAAGATTTAGGAGATCAGAATCTTAAGCAAATTAACATGTGCAGAAGGCGGCTTTTAATCACCGCCTTTATTAATCGCAGGCCCAGGTAACGGAGAGCGGTGGGTGGGGCTGGCGACACTGATCCATTATTCATTAGAACCTGAGCCTGAGTTTCATCCGACTTCTTCGCAGGGTGGGGCTCAGGGGCCTGTGGTCCACTCCAGGGAGGTGAGGCTGGGCCGGCCAGAGCCCCTCCCCCCGCTCCCGGGGACCCTGTGGTCCGCATGCCCCCCCCCCCCCGGGGACCCTGTGGTCCACGCGGCCCCCCACTGGGGACCCTGTGGTCCGCGCGCCCCCCCCTCCGGGGACCCTGTGGTCCGCGCCCCCTCCCACCCCGGGGACCCTGTGGTCCGCGCGCCCTACCCCCACCGGGGACCCTGTGGTCCGCGCCCCCCCCTCCAACCGGGGACCCTGTGGTCCGCGCGCCCCGCCCTCCCGGGGACCCTGTGGTCCGCCCCCCCCCCCGGGGACCCTGTGGTCCGCGCACCCACACCCCTCGAACATTCTCACTCTCTCGGGTCTGGCTTTGGCTTTGCCTCTCATCTCCTCTCCCTTGGTCCCCTCTCTCCCTGCCTCGGTTTCTCCTCTTCTGAGAGTTTGGGGCTGCTGGGCCTTTCCCAGAGGCGACCGGACTTACCAAACCCAGGTGTGGGCTGCTGGACCGCCCCTCCCCACTTCGCTCCCTGGCCTCTGGTCGGCTCTTGCACATTTGCACTTGGTGCCACTGCTTGGACTGACTGGACCCCTGTCCTAGGCTTCAGCCGTAGGACCCCCTCCTGCTGCCACCAGCGGGAACTTCAGTCAGACTTGGTGCCGGAGGGAGGGTGCTGCCCCTCCCTTCCGTGGTCTCTGCCAGCCCTGCGGACCCTGGCTGTGCTGAAACACATGACCAGCGTGGACACGGGAGGGTCACAGTGTCAGGTCACGAGGGCAGGTCCTCAGAGTCCAGGCACTGGCCAATCGGGCCCAAGGGCCAGGTCTCCAGGAGGGGCAGCCAAGGGGGGACGGCTGCCCCTCTAAGGGAGCTGGGCAGTGGGGCCTGGGCCTTCCCTGGGTGGGATCCAGGCGGTGGTGGTGACAGCTGACGCGCTCCCCTTCCCTTGGCACCTGGGTGCCTCGCCTGGCAAGAGGCAGTCACCCCTCGGAAGGCGGCAACTCAGCGAGCCCTGAGGAGCCCCAGGCCCTCCCGCTCAGGCCTGACGCCCCCCTGCCCATCCCCAGGCCGGGCTCATTCCCGTAACCCTCCCCAGTCCACCCCCTGGGCTGTGGGTCAGCCCTGACGGATGGGGCGTCAGGCAGAAGCGGCAGCTTTCCAAACAGCCCCCGAGAGACAGAAATCTCTTTTGTTGACGTGGGAAATGTAATTTCCCTCAGATGCCGGATGCAGCAGGTCAAAGCAGAGCACAGCGGGGGAGGCAGGCTTTGCTGGGGGTTGGGACCAGGTGGGGGCTGCTTGCCACTCTGAGACTCTGCCCCCGGCTTTGCTCCCAGCAGGACCCCTCCAGGCGGTGTGCAGAGGCGGGCGTGGGGGGCTATTCTCCAGTACCCCCAGCAGCCCCGCCACCTCCCAGCCCCCACAGGCCTCTGCAGGACCCTCACTGGGGGATGCGTGGAAGGCAGGGAGGGAGCACAGGAGGGGTTTGGATGCCGAGGGGCCTGGGCTGTCACCAGGGGCCCTGGGACCCCCCACTGTCGTCATCCTGCATACCCCCCACCAGGACAGCCAGTGAAATGTCACCCTAGCCACCTCTGAAGCGCCAAGACATCGTGGGGGCCCCTTGTGGGGTGGGGTGACTTGTCCTGGGAGGAAGCCCTGTGCAGTGACGTGGGGGGGATGCCAGCTAGGGGACATTTGGCTCCTGGGGGGATGCAAGCGTCTACCCGCTCTAGTAGGGGGGCCAACCTGGAGGGTGGGAGGGAGGCCAGGAACAGCCGGGGTGGTGGGCAGAGCCCCAGCTGGAGGAGCGCACAGCACCACCCCCATCCTATGCTCCTGCCTCTGCCTGCGCCCCCTGCCCCCCGCTCCCACCTCTACACGTGCCCCGCGTGCACCATTCCTCCCTCTGTGGTTCCCAGCCTGTCAGCGGCTGTGGCAGCGAAGGGTTAAGGCAGGCGGGGAGCCCGCGGGAGGGGCGGTCCCAGCAGCAGCGGCAGCCGGGCACGGGCAGCGCGTTGATCTGGCATGGGCACGCGAGGGGTGCCCGGCTTGGACACGGGGACACACGGGGCCAGCACGCTGGCTGGGGACCCCTCAGGTTGTGCCGGTGGCAGCCGGGGTGGAGCCTGCGGGCCATGGCAGTGCCTGGGGACCCTGGCGGGCTCGGCCAGGACCAAGGTAAGGGGGACAGGAGGGGCTCAAGGAAGAAGGCTGTGATCGGCCCTGTAGGGAGCCGAGGACCAGGTGCTGAGCTGCCCATCGGTGACCCACCGACCCCACATGGGCAGTGTCTGACGCCCCCGACCAGGGGCCTCTCCGATGACCCTATTTGCACCAACAGCCGCACACTTCTCCCCACCCCCGGCCTCCGGCCCCCACATCATCCCTACCTGTGCCGGCATCCACTCTGAAGGGTGGTGACAATCTCGATGGGCAGCAGGAGGCGGTGCCCTGTCAGAGCCGACACAGTCCCCTGACCGCCACCCCACCCCCAACGGACTTCAGCCTTGTTGGGGGTCAGATCTGGGTGTCCTGACCTGTGGGACCCAGGGGCCAAGCCTGTTCACGCCGTCCCCATCCAGAGCCTTGGAGGCAGCCTGGAGCCTCTGTCAGCACCATGGACAGGGCAGCGGCAGCCTCCACCTGAGGGACCTGCCCTTGATTGCTGAGCCCGGGCACCGTGTGGGCAAATTCTTGCTCAGATCTGTCGTGCTGTCTTGATCTGGGGGCCAGGGCGCTGCTCCGGGCAGACAGCACAGATCGGCTGGGCTGGCAGGAGCCCTCTGAGGCTGCCCGGAGCTGCCCGGCGCCAAGGAGCTTGGATGGAGAGGGGCCGGGTGCGGGGACAGGATGGGACAGAGCTTCTCCAAAGAGGGCCTCTGTCTGTCCCCAGTGCAGCACTTGCTCCGGACCAGGGGTGGGAGTGGCAGCGAGGGAAGGGGGGCCAGCGCCATGGCTGCAGCAGGAGTGACTTGGGCCAGACAGCAAAAGAACTTCCTGATTAAGGGCTGGGACTCCAAGGGCAGCAGGAGGTGCCTCCTGGCGACTTGTCTGGGTCATGGTTGTTCTGAACCCGATTTGTTCTGCCCTCTGATTGGCATGGACACGGCGGGGGGGGGGCCTGCGGAGCCTTGGAAAGCATGTGCAGCAGGCAGGGGCATTACTGCCAGGCGGACTGAGGATGTGTCCCCGCCGGTGCCTCTGATGAGCTGTGTGACCTCAAGCAAGGCACTGACCCTCTCTGAGCCTCTCATGGAGGAGAGGGACAGCATGGGGTTGCCTTCATAGGGTGGCCTTAAGAAGAGTGCGCCTGGCCCGTGTGGCTGCTCCAGGAATGCCTGTCCCCTCCTGCCTCCCAAGACAAGTTGCCCTTTATGAACGGAGGACAGTGTGGTGTGTGTAGATGGGGCTGGTGGTGCAGATGTTCCTAGCTTGGCCGGGTGCTCAGGCCACCCCCGGTGCACCCACTCCCTGACCGCAGCCCCCAGCGCAGGGCAGGCTTCCCATGGGTGGGTGGTCCCTGGGGAGGGCCTGGCCCAGCACATGCCTGCCAATCTGGCCTGCAGAGAACTCTGTGGAATCAACAGTCCTGGGCCGGCCCTGCCTCATTCAGAACCGCTGGGTGCAGGATGCCTGCTTGAAGACGGTGCAGGAATGGCTGCTGCCATGTGGCCCCAGGGCCCCAAGGTCCAGGTAGCCCCGACATAGCCAGTGTCTTCAGCCAACGAGGGAGCAGCCTGGGCTTGGGAGGGGGGTGGCGGCAGGCGCCGCCGTGAGCCCACCTCCGTGCCCTGTCCTCTGGGCTGAGGGCTCGGCCAGCCTCGAGGGTGGGGATGTGCGGCGTGGCCCTTATCTTCTGGGACGAGCGTGCTGGGCCCCCCTCCCAGGGAGGGAGCAGTCTCAAACGTGCAGCCGAGGATGGAGCAGATGGCTGGAGTCTTGGGTCTGGCCTCCAGCTGCACAGCTGATGAGCCGATGGCCGAGGTTTCGGCTCTCCTGTCACCTGTCTCCTGAACAGCCAGTGGCCCGGCCCCCACCGGGAAGCACCCCTCTCCAGGGGCAGGGTGCGGGTGAGGGGCACGTGGGGACCCCTCCTGTGCCGTTCCCGGGCCGGCTCCACGTTCTCTGAGAGCTGTTGGTGGGAGGGGGGTTGAGGTGGGGCACGAGTAATCGGAAACATCTGTTTCTTCCTGGGACTTTGCTTCCAGCTCGTGGGCTCCCGCGGGCTGGACGGACGTCCCGTGTGGGAAAGGCCGGTGGGCGTGGGCCTCCAGGTGGGGCAGCGGATGCCTGCCCCAGGACAGGACGTTTCCGTGGCTCCTGCGAGCTGTGGGGAGAGGAAGTCACCCACCCGGGCAGCCCTCGGCCAGAGTTTCCACACCCGCCGGGGCAGCGTGTGGCGAAGGTCCCAGGGTGGGGCCTCGTGTGCCAGCCGGTCAGCTGAAGGGACCGAGCTGCTAGGAGTCTGCCTGCTCAAGCAGCGCCAGAGCCCGTGGACCCTCAAGCTCAGTGTCCCAAGGGTGGGGAATGCAGGCGTGGTGGCCCAGGAAGGCTCCGTCAGCAGGCGGGTCCTCGGGAGCCATGGTGAAGCCACGGCTCAGGGACAGAGGGCCACCCTGTCCTGGGGGTCCCCTCAGCCTGCCCAGGTCTGGGGACCCACAGACAAGCCTCCAGGTGACTCAGGGCGGTCCCGATTTCACACTGAACGGGACCTGGCCCGGCCCATGCCCCGGGCCCTGCCTCAGCCGAACTGCTGCTTCCTTTGGAAGCTCTCCCTGGCGGTCAGGCCCCCGCGGCGGAGCTGACCGTGGGCCGGGTGCAGGCGGCTCTTCCTGGGCGTCCTTCCCAGTCAGCAGTGTGCGTCTGGGGGCTTCACGGAGGGGAGTCAGGGTGAGGCCCAGGCAGGTCCACCGGGCCCCTCGGTGTAGGAGCAGGGGCCGGCAGCTGGCCCAGCCCCCAAGTGGGGTGGGTGGGGCATCCTGCACGAGATGTGGGACAGACTTGGAGGACCTGCCCTGTTACGGAACATCCCCTCTGTGCTGAGGCCCCAGGGCTCTCGCCGCAGCTGCCTTGGAGGTGGCTGGCCACCCTGGCTGGGAGGCGTGGCCGGGCTGGGGGAAGGGCTCAGCCTCCTTCTGTTTCTTGTCTCCCCCTGTGGCTCTGGCCGGCGGCCGTCCAGCCCCACCGGCTGCTGCCCCCGGACTCCCCGCACGGGCCTGGGCGGGTGAGGGCTGGGGCAGGGCCGGCTGGCCAGTACCTCGAGGACCCCTCCCCTGGAGCTGCCCCCCAGCCCTGCAGGAGTTTCCTCTCCTCCCCACAGGCGCACCAGGTTCCATCTGGTGACTTTTCAGGGAAGTGCCCCCTGGCCCCCGGTGCCGCTGTGAGCCTCTCTCTCTCTCTGCAGCCACTCCCTGGGGCTCCCTGGGCCCCTCCCGATGTGGGCCGGCACCAGCCTCGGCCCCCCACTGCCTGCCCGCCCTCGCGGCCTCACCCAAGTGATGCCAGGGCAGGAGTCCCCAGAACATAGGCACCAGGGTAGCTTTGAGGGCAGGAGGCCGTGGACGGCTGCTAGCGGAGTCCTCTCCCGAAGGTCTGTCGGATGTGATTAATGCCGCCGCTGTAGCTCAGCGGGGGACCGCCAGGGCTGGGCCTGTCCCTGGCCAGTGCGAGGAGGCCCCGGCTCTGCTGGGTGGGCAGAGGAAGGCCAAACGTTGGGACCCCGCTGTGCTGGAGACCCCCCCCTCGGCCCCACGTGGTGCTCAGACGGCTCCATGTCAGCGTGGGGGCCCACTGCGGGGGAAGGGGCTTGTCCAGAGGGCAGGTGCGGGCACTGGACACCCTCTGCCTCAGAGAGTGTCCTGTCCACCAGTGCCCACTGCCACAGGAGGCTGGGACGGCTATGGACAGCTGTGCCCATCATGAACACTTATGCACCATCACTCTCTTTTGGGGGGTAGACAGAAAGTTCCCGCTGGCCTTCCCAGGGCCGATCCTGGAAGGAGCTTAGGCTGCCGGCCGGAGGCGCAGGGGGCAGGCTGCTGCAATCCCCACCCAGAACAGGAGGAGCAGGGGCCTCTGTGGGCAGGTGGAAGGTGCAGGCCCAGCCCGGGCTGGTCAGTCGGCCTGCTGGACAGAGCGTGGCTGGCCACCAGTCTGTCCCCACCCTCTAGGACACTCTCTGTGCCCGACTCCCTGAGGTCTAGCGCACAGGCCCAGAGAGAGCAGGTGGCCAGAAACAGCCCAAGGGGGCAGAGCAGAGCCTGGCCCGCTTGCGCCCCGTCCCCCTCTGGCCCTCCTCATGGCCCAGCTGGACGATACGGGGGGCCAGGCCCCTGCCCACTGAATGCTCACCTCCCCCGCCGCCTGCCCCATGGGGTGGGGGGGGCCTACAGGAGGAAAAGGGCACATCCTGGTGACAGGGTGTCTCCCTCCCCGGCTGCTGCCCTGCCCCCGGGGCCCTCAGCTCTCCCCCAGGCTTGTCTGGGGCCAGGCCCAGGCCTTGCTGACCCGGCCAAAGGACCCTCCGGCTCCATTGCCGTGGTGCGGACCCCTCGGGCCAGCCAAGGCTCCTGTGTCCCCCGGCCCGGAGCACGGCCACCTTGAGGTCTTGCCTGGGAGGGTGGGCTTGAAGGAGGCAGCTCACACTGCCTGATAAAATAAAAATAGTTGGGGAGGAGAAACCCAGACGTGCGGGGGCATATGCCGCTTCTCAGACTAAACGTTTAAATAATCTCCAGCATACGTGAGCGGGCCGGTCTCTCCCTCCTGGAGGCCCCGGCCTCCTTGCCCTTCTCCACCTGAGCACTGTCTGAGCGCCTACTGCACGCTGAGCTGGGCCCCCCGTGCAGTGCGGCGGGGGCTGGTGGGGGGCTGGGGAGGCTGGTGGGGGGCTGGGGACCCTGTGTGTCCTGCTGCTACTGACCACTCTGAGTAAAGTGGACACAGGGAGGGTCCACTGGAAGGTCCTTCAAGAAGGCACCGAAGCTTCGGAGGAGGAAAGGGCTGCAAGCAGGGAGGGCAGATGCTGCTTTACAGCACGAAGGGCAAGCGAACATTGCGTGCGTCCCTTCTGGGGCTGGCCTGCGGCTTCGCAGGGGTCCATGCGTCCGCGTCCGTGTATGTGTGCGCGCGCGCGCTCGCGCTGGGAAGCCTGTGGGTGTAATTTGTGGGTTTTATTGGAAGATTAAATTGATTTCCCAGCCTTCCCTTGGGGAGAGGTGGAGATGCCGCTGTCACTGCTCCCTCGTTGCTGCCGCATTAGGACAAGATCAGTCTTGGCCATAAAGACGAAATGAAGCCAGAGCTACCCGGCCTCTGACCGCGAGGGCGCTCTGTCCTTGGAGCCATGGCTGCCCGTGTCCCGCGGCCGGCCGCCGTCCTCCGTGGGGCTTGGGGCAGGAAGGAGCCAGGGGCTGGGGGCCGCCTTCTGACAGCTGGGGGACCTGAGGCAGGGGGCCGGGCGAGGCCCATCTGAGGCCTCCGCTTCCTGGCGGCTGCTGGGCCAGGCGTCCTGGGCGGCGGTTCCACCGCAGTGCAGCGGCCGAGGCGAGGAGGGCCCCGGGCACCTCTCCCCTGGGGGTCGTGTGGGGTCGAGGGTGCTGTGCTCTCTCCTCGCCTCGGGAGCTGGCCCTGCCCGTCCCGTCTGCTGGGCGCGTCTGCACGCCAGGCTCTGCGGCTGGAGGTGTCGGTGCTGCCTGGTGAGGCTGAGCCCTAGAAGGTTGGATGGCCAGGCCAGACGCCGGCTCCGTGTCACCTCCTGGAGCTGGCTTGGTGGCCTGGGCCCTGTGCCTATCCCCACTCGAGCGCCTGGTCCCAGCTGGTGCAGGGTCAGAGCCGGACAGGCCCGGGACGTCCCCTCCCTGGAGCACACAGAGTGCAGGCGAATACACGTGGTCCTGTCAGCAGCCACAAGGCAGCGTGAGGAGCCTTGAAGGAATCACCCAGGGTCACGGGACAGGACCTGGAGAGGGGAGCACAGGGGAGGGCCCAGCACATGGTGCCCCTCTGGGTGCAGGGTGGGCGTGAGGATGGAGGGGCCTGGGGACCCCCCACTCCCCGATGGAGCCCTCCTGCCCCTTCCTGACCTGGGTAGCTGGCCCCCAGCTGTCCTGGCCTTGGGGTGCAGGGGATCCCAGTGCAGGGCAGGCCTCCCGGGTGGGCCTGTCGTTCAGGGTGAGACAGGTACGAGGGCCTGGAGGCCAGGTGTGCCGCTTCCCCTCACCTGAGCCCCACAGGGCTGGGCCAGGGCGGCGGGCTGGGCACCTGCAGCAGGTGTCTGGGCTCGAGCAGGGAGGCCCCTGACCGAGGGCGTCGACCACAGTTGGGGTCTGGGGCCTTGTGAGGAATAGCAGTCCCCCACCCCGGGGAGGGGTGTGTGGGTCCCAGGCGTTGGGGGGAGCACACCAGGTTACCTGCCTTTGTGGGGGTGGGGTGAACCTGGCCCAGGTGTGAAGGGCGCCCTAGGGCCCCATCTGTGGCCCCCGTTATGGGGCCAGGTGGGGCGCTAGGCCCTGCTCCCTCCAGGGGTCACCCAAGTCTGCTCTCAGGCAGCCCCCTGGGGGGCTGTTTCTCAGGCCTTGGGACCTGGGCCCCTAGTGTGACTCTGCGGGAGTGGGGGTCCCAGCTGGTGTTGCTGGCCTGGCACCTTTGGGGGGCTGCTGGGGGTGCGAGGCAGGGGTCCCCCACCTCCTGGTTTGGGGGGCTGAGCCATGTGGGCTTGGGGCCCGTAGGGGGTTCACCTCCGGCTTGGCAATTACCGGGGGCATGGCCTTTGCATACAGTGTGCTCGGCTGCACCATGCGGGTGACACAGCCACCTCTGGGAGGGGTGCTCCCTGCCAGCGTCCTGCAGCCCTGGGGCATCCCCATCTTGCACAGCAGCTGTGGTTCTGCGCCCACATGACTCCCGGAGCATCAGAGGAGGAGTGGGGGTCCCCTGGGCAGCAGACTCGCCAGCAGAGCCCTGCCTGAGGCAGATTAGCCCGACCTCATCTGCCTGGTCAGTGGAGGATTATGGCCTGGGGCAGCCGTGGAGACTCAGGGAGTCTGGGATGCAGGGGCCGGGCCCCCTCCCAGAACCCCTGCCCAGGAAGATGGGGGCACCCAAGCCCCCCAGGGTGGCACGGGAGACACTTGATCAGCCAGTGGCTGAGAGCCCAAGGGCGTGGCCTGGGGGGAGAGCTTGGGGTGGGGGAGCTTTGGTTGGGGGAGGCAAGGGCACCTCCAGACTGGAGCCAGCTCTGGGGAGGGGAGAGAAGGAGGGACCAGGTGTGAGCTGGGTTCGAGGAGACACAGGCTTTGGGGCGGGAGTGTGTGGTCCAGGGCCACGGAGGGGGTGAGAGCAGTGACCACAGGAAGGGTCAGCAGGAAGGAGGGGTGGGTATCACACGGGGCCCAGGGCACCGAGAGTGTGGGCCACTGGGCCTCGGCTTGGGCTACCCCTGGCCCTGCTCTGGCCTGACGCTCCCGGGGCTTTCTGGTTCCCCTTCCCCCCCGCCCATCACAGGGGCTCCGGCAGCCTGTGTCTTCCTGAGGACATCCAGGATGGAGTCCCCTTTCCAGTTCCGTGCAGAGCCACCTCCTGCAGGGACGGAGCCAGTGCCTCCTGGGCAAAGCTCCTAACTGGGTTCGGGCACTTGATTCTGAGTCGATGACGGGACCCTGGTTCTTGTGCTCAGCCCAGGTGACCCGTCCTGTCTCCTCAGAGCCTGCGCCACCTACCCTCCCTGACCCTGGACCCAAGGGAGTGTCCCGGGCTGCCCGGCCTCTGGTGCCCTCTGGCCCTGGCTCTGTGGCCTGGCCCGGGCTCCGCCCCTCTGGCTGGGGAGGGAAGGCGGACGGCCCCGGCACAGCCCAGGAGCAGTGGGGTTCAGGGTAGGGAGGACTGAGGAGTGCAGGCCCAGCACTGCCACAGGCGGCCTGGGACACGGATTCATGGTGTCCCTGCGATGCCTGGGCAGGGGGCACAGGGTGGGCTGGGGGCTCGCGGGCCCAGCGGCAGGAGGAACGTGAGGTCTTTGGGGCAAGGCCCCAGTCCTCCCCGCTGCCGTGACTGGGGTGGGGTTCTTGTCTACCAGGCTGGCCTGCCCTGGGAGCCTCCGACGCCCGGCAGCCCCTGGCCCAGAAGAGGAGGGGGTGCCGCCCGCTCTGCCTCTCCTGGTTGCCCCTCGTCTGGGCCGTAGCTGGGCGGCGTTGACTGGGCTTTGTGTCCGGTCAGCAGGCAGCAGGCGGGTCTTCCCTAGGTCCGGCCCTCCTCCCCCAGGACAGGTCGGTCATGAGCAGGGCAGCTGGCCCAGGCCAGCCCAGCCTCTGGGGGCAGAATGCTGTTAGGAATGTGCCCCCTCCACTGGGAAAGGTCAGTGTTGAGGGCTGGTCCTTGGGGACTGCGGCTGCATGCCAGGGGCCTGGAGCTGGGTGACAGAGGCAAGGAGGGCTAGACCCAGGCTTGGGGACCTGCATCCTTCAGCCAGTGCTGGGAGTCGCAGCAGAAAGGGGCCCAGTGGGCCCCGGGTTGCCCGGCTTGGCTGTAGGGTGCCAGCCCACGGGGAGCGGGGTGCTGGGGGGCAGGATAGTACTGCTTCCGTCCCACCTCCAGGCCCACTGGGACCTCAGGAAGCCACTGGGAGTCCCCCTGGAGCACGAGAGATGTGGGGTGAGATCAGGGCCGTCTCCTGGGGCACAGGCTGGGATGATGCAGAGCATCCAGCCTGCGGGGGGGGTAGGGAGACCCCGGTAGGGCCTGAGAGTGCAGCCCGGTGCGTGGTCCCATGAGGACCACCCCAGGCCTCACAGCTGTGGTCTTCAGGTCCCCAGGGAGACCACCTGTCTCTCCTGTTACTCAGCCGGGGCGTGGGGGCTGGTGGCCTGGGGCCTTGGCCGACACCGCCGCCTGCCTGGTCCCCTCCCGGTCCCAGCCGGGAGCTCCCTTGGCCTAAATCCTCTGGCCAGCTGGGCTGGATCCAGGCTTGGATTAGTGCAGGGGATCGGGCAGAGGGCGGGCGGGGCGGGCAGAGGCCCTGCGGCTTCCGCATCTCAGGCCCTGGGGCGTTGCTTCTCCTGAGACCCCTTTGTGGCCCTGGTGATGGGTGGGCTGGCCCGGGGGCCATCGGGGACAGCAGGTGAGAGGCCAATGCCAGAGGCGCCTGGGAGCAGCCCTGTGGGGGGCCTCGGTGGGCAGTGAGGGGGAGGAAGAATTCAAGGGGAGAAGGGGGCCCCGTGGAGCCCCCGGGCTGCCTGCTGCCGCCTGACCTGCTGCTGAGGTGGGGCTGGGGGCTGGCCCTCTCTGGCCTCCGTGAGCGCACCGCTGGCCACCATCGGGGCATGTCTGTCCCCTGGCCATTTACCCCCAGCTGGACCAAGAGAATGGTGGCCTGCCGGGCGGAGGCCCTACTCCGGGTCGGCGGCAGCGTGGCTGTGTCCCCGCAGTGGCAGCCTGGCCCACTAGGTAAGGGAGCAGCCCGGTCTGGTCATCTGGGGCGGGGTCGGCCTGCTCTTCCCTGGCTAGAGCCCTGCCCAGCCTCCGGGTCACTGGGCTCAGGAGATGGCGGGGGGCTGCTCCTGGGGTTGTGAAAGGCCTGGGGGCTCCCACCCCACCTCCATGCAAACCTGTAGCCTCCTGACCCCTTGGGTCTCCCTCTGGGGGTCACGGGGCTCCGGCAGCATCCCCCGGTGCACCTCTCTGACCCCGCCGCTCAGGGCCTGGAGGCTGAACCCCAGGTGGGCAGTGGGGAAGGAAGGGGTGGGGGAGTCAGGGGTAAAGGAGGGGCCGGGGCCACGGTCCTGGTGGATGTGTGGCTGGACACACTCTGAGGGAGTCCCTGTTACTTTGGGGGGGCAGTGGCACCTTCAGCCCAGGTGTGGTGAGGCCAGCATGCTGGTGCCAGACGTGTCGGCCCTTAGAGGCCGGCAGAGTGCCCGACACTGCGTTGAGCCTCTGGAGGGTAGAGTGTCTGTGTTGGCGGGGCCAGCCCACGGAGGGCCCCATTCAGGTCCGCCCGCCCCTCCGTCTCTCTGTTCCAGCTGGCAGATGGGGCCTGGCCCAGGTACCGCCTTCCATAACCTGGTTCTAGGCCTCGGGGGCCCGCCCCCGTCCCCATCCCCGGCCTCCCCCTCCCACCTGCTACCTGCGTCCTGGCAGCCATACCGCGTCTTTACCTCCCGATGTCTCCCCTGGAGCCCAGCCTCCCTGTGCACGGCTCCACTCTGTGCCCCCCACCCAAGGCCTGCAGTTCAAGGTCAGAGGTTGGCTTCCTCTGAGAAGTCCTCACTGCCTGTTCCCTCGGGCTGGCACTGCCCACGGGCCTCCAAGACACCACCTGAGGGTTCCTCGTGGGTGCCTCGTGGGGTGATTACTTGGTGCATCACCAGATGGTACTTCCTGGGTCCCGGGCTTTCTAAGTAGGCAGTTGTGAGGGGCCGGAGCGGGGCCAGGACAGGCCTGTCCCTGGGACTTCCGGAGCCTGCTGCCTCTCCAGGTGGCCAGCCACGGCCTCACCTGGTACCTGGGAGACATGCAAGCTGCAGACAGGAAGCTGAATAGATGGAGGAGGAGGAGGGGAGGGGAGGGGAGGAGGGGGGAGGGGAGGAGAGGGGAGGGGAGGGGGAGTAGAGGGGGAGGGGAGGGGAGGGGAGGGGGAGGAGAGGGGGAGGAGAGGGGGAGGGGAGGGGAGGGGGAGGAGGGGGGGAGAGGGGGAGAAGGGAGGGGAGGGGAGGGGAGAGGAGGGGCAGTGGGGCCCCCTGGCGGAAGGTGTGGGCTCTGCACCTTCGCAGACCTGTGTAGGGCCTTGGCCTCATGGAGCCTCCTCTGTGGCCTCCGGGTGGATGTGTGTGGTGCCACTCTTGTGGCGCGTGTGAGGAGGGCGGCTTTCCTGAAGATGCCACGGGAAGGGGATGCAGGCTCTCAGGAGTGCCTGCGGCAGGGCCAGTGAGCCAGGCTGGGCATCGTGGGGGGCTGCCTGCATGCCGTCCACCTGTGTCCACCCTGTGTCTGGGCCGGGACCTCGTTGCATAGCAGCTCCTGCGAGCGGGCTCGGCCACCCATCCCTGTGTCCTCTCGTGTGTCGTAGCCTTTGGGGCAGGTCATGGTGGTGGAAGGGGGTGGGTGGTAGGCCTCTGAAGCAGGGCAGAGCTGGGGGGTGGGAAGGGTCCCGTCTGGGGCCTCGCCTGGCCCTTGGGCCGCAGGACCCTTGGGGAGGCCAACAGGAGCCCGGCTGGGCAGAGTCGGTCCGATTCTCTGTGTGGACTCTGGACTCTCATCAGGGTCCCAGATTGGACCTGGGACCACAGGCAGGCCTGGGGTCTGAGTTCAGTGCCCTGGTGGGTGGGTGGTCTCTGCACCCCCTTGAGCATGTGGGGGGTGGGGCTGAGGCTGCCGTGAGCAGAGGGGCTGCCTCAGAGCTCACCGGCGCCCCTGTGTGTGTCTGTCTGTGTCTGTCTTTGTCGGTCCGTCTGTGTGCCGGGTCGGCGGGCCACCAGTGGAGCGATGTATGAGCGCCATGCAGGCGGGGACACAGATGGTGAAACTCCGTGGCAGCTCCAAGGGCCTGGTCCGGTCCTACTTCCTGGATGAACATCGCTCCTGCATCCGCTGGCGGCCCTCACGCAAGAATGAGAAGGCCAAGAGTGAGTGGGGTGGCCCTGGGTGGGGGAACGGTGGGCAGGGCAGAGCCCCCAGACCAGCACCCAGGGGGGCAGAGGACCCTCCCAGAGCAGCCACTGGGCAGCTGAAGGGGCAGCAAGACCCTGAGCCCTGGAAGTCCCCAGGCCTGGCCCATGGGCTCAGCTGGCCTTGGAGATCCTCGGTGACATCTGGACGCAGCGGGCTGAGGGCCCCGGCCCAGCTGCCCACCTAGCAGAGCCCTCTGGGACTCCGTGGAGACTGAGTGGCCCCAGTGCCCAGCCCTGCACCGGATGCTGAGATGCGCTGAGAGGCAAAAGTCCTTCAGTCTAGCTAGGGAGATAAGACCGCTCGTGAGCAGAGAGAGACCCTGCTGGGCACCCTGAGGGTATGAGCCCGGTGCGGAATGCTGGCCCAGGCAGCCTGGGGTTTGAGCAGCTGACAGGCGTGTGGAGGCTGCAGAGCTGTCTGGATGGGTGGTGGCGGGTAATGAGCTGTGAGGATTTGGGCAGGGACCAGGCTGGGGGTCCTGGGGGTCAGGAAGAGACACGTGAGTCCTTACAGGCGAGAGAGGGGACTTTATGGCCCCTCCTCTGGCTTTGGCGACTGGAGAGACGCAGGTGTGCCGGGGCAGGGCCTCAGCCCCGTGGTTGCTAAGGGCACTGCTGCCACCATGGGGCCCAGGAGAGAGCCACGCTGTGGAGCCCCCTGGGAGGGTGTCTTGGAGGAGGGGGCCGGGACTGCCCTGTGGGCCCTGGGGAGGTGGAACCACCACTGGCTGCTCAGGCAGGAGCCCCTGTGCTCCATCCGGAGCACCTGCTCTGTGCCAGGCACTGTTCCCAGCACTGGGCATCCTTTGGGAACTGAGCCGCCATGAAGCTGGTCTTTTGAGTGCGAGGTGGGTGACACCACCTAACGGTAGGATAACTTCACATCGTGCTGAGTGACGAGAACACAGGATGGCAAATAGAGGGGAGCAGGTGGGTGGGGGTCGTGGAGGCCCTTCTGGAGAAGGGGTGACAGGGCAGAGACCAGCAGGCTAGGACGGGGAGAGACCAGCTGACTCTGGCCGTGGATGGGTCCCCAGGAGGGAGGAACAGTCTGGGGGCAGCTGTCTCCTGACTGTCAGCGCCCCCTAATCTGGGGACCCAGAACCCCCACCCCGCCACGAACATGCGTGCGCACAGGGAGCTGCGGAAGCAGGCGCTCCCGGGGAGGGGGTCGTGGGGGCAGAAGACAGAAGGACTCGCGCAGACTCTTGCACCCTTCACTGTGCGAGTGGGCAAGACCCATCCTTACTGCACAGGACACGATAACGTCCAGGGTGGTGCCGAGCCTGCCGCTGGGGGCAGGAGCCGGGCAGGGCGTGCAGTGCTGGAGTCCCTGGCTGTGCCGAGCCCAGGGTGCCTGCTCCCAGTGGGGATGCTGCCCACCTGTGCCCCGACTGCCTGAGAAGGGGCCCTGCCTCAGGCACAGGAACAGACCCTACAAACACCCTTCTCAGCTCATCTCCTTCCGGTGACTCAGCCTCTGAACGGAGGCTCCACGGAGCCGCAGGCACCGCAGCCAGTGATGAAATTCCTGATGGCACCTGAGCTGGTGCGCGCCAAGCGGGGCCCCGCTGCCCCCCGGCCCCCACCTGGTGCCAGACTTTATTACCGAGGCGGCCCCAGGCTCGGACGGGGCGGGAAACCCCAAAGGGCCCCAGCTGGTGCTGAGAGCACTTTGGGGCCTGCGGGTGGAGGACGCCCGGCCCCGGGGAGGGCTGTGACCGTGCCTCCCGCCCCCTGCAGTCTCCATCGACTCCATCCAGGAGGTGAGCGAGGGGCGGCAGTCAGAGGTCTTCCAGCGCTTCCCCGACAGCAGCTTCGACCCCAACTGCTGCTTTAGCATCTACTACGGCAGCCACCGAGAGTCGCTGGACCTGGTCTCGCCCAGCAGCGACGAGGCACGCACCTGGGTCACCGGCCTGCGCTACCTCATGGCCGGCATCCGTGACGAGGACAGCCTGGCCCGCCGCCAGCGCACCCGGGACCAATATCCTCACGGACGGCGGGAGGGCCCCGGGGACCACCCCTCACTGTCCACCGTGTGGGGCGGGTGAGCCCCAGCTGGCTCACATATTTCGGGAAGGGGAACTTGGGCGGGGTCCTCCACGCCTTCCTGCCCGGGGAGGGGAGGGAGGGGAGGGGAGGGAGGCGCAGCTGGCCTTGCTGCACCTCCGTTGGCCCCTAACTTGGCCCCAAAGTGGCTGAAGCAGACGTTTGATGAGGCCGACAAGAACGGCGACGGCAGCCTGAGCATCGGGGAGGTCCTGCAGCTGCTGCACAAGCTGAACGTGAACCTGCCGCGGCAGAGGGTGAAGCAGATGTTCAAGGTGAGGCCGGCGGGGCCGCCAGGGGTCTCGGGCCCCGAGCGAGGGCTCCTGGGGACAGGCGTGTGTCCGGCAGCAGGCCGGCCCTGTCCAAGCTGCAGGAGGTCCCGGGCGGTGCCATCCAAGCTGCAGCAAATGGCAGGGAAGCAGCCATCCTGCACCTGTGCGGGGCGGTCAGTCAGGTGCCCCAAGCTGCCCCCTGTTCGCAGCTGTGCCGGCACCACTGCAGCAGCTCCCGGGGCCTCCCCAGGCTGGCGGACCAGACATGTGGGCAGGCGCCGGGTCAGCGAGGGGAACCACCCACAGGACCTGCACCCCACGTCCCACACTGCCCCGCGATTCCCCAGACTTAGTGGGGTGCACGGGCCCTGCCTTTTGGGCAGCAGCTCTGGTTACCCACTGCCCAGCCTATGGTCCCCAGCCACTCCGGTGTTAGCAGTTACGAAAATGCATCCTCAGCTGAGCGGCGGCCTTTATGGTCTGTAATTAGTTTCTCTCTTTGCAGAACCGGTGCTGGGCCGGGGGAGGAAGGTGGTGTCAGCAGGTCCTGGATCCGGGTGGGGACGGGCGAGCAAACTCCCCTTCACTCAGGCCTCACTGTCTTGCTGCCACCTGGGAAGAGGGTTCCGCGACCTTGAACCAGGCCCTGCGCCCCAGCACACACACACACACACACACACACACACACACACACACACACAGAGCCAACTGCTCCACGAGGCTCGGCGCCCGGCTGCTCCCTTCTGGGCTCTCACGAGGGATGGGAGGTTGTGCTTGGCTGGAGCGAGGGGAGCTGGCTGGCCCAGAGCACGTGGATCCGTGTGTGAATGGCGGGGGCGGGGTGGTGTGAGCAGAATGCTCTCGGACTGCTGGGTGAGTACTGAGGGGCTCACAGGGCCCCTCCTGAAGGCCCCAGTGGGGACAGAGCCGGCCTGGGCAGGGAGGGGCCGGCAGATAGCTCAGGCCCGCAGAGCAGCCCCACCGTTCCCTGCCTGCCCTGCTTCCAGGGGCAGCTCGGGGGTCAGCAGTGCCTTCCAGAACAGTGAGGCTGTGTCAGGGGCTCAGATTGGCCTCGGAGGCAGGACGAGAGACGAGTGCCCCCCACAGAATGGGTGCGAGTGGGCACAGGCTTCTGGGGCCTGAAAGTCCACCACCAAGACTTGGCTTGAAAATGCCCCCCACTGGGAGATCCGGAGAGCCCACACCCACGCCCCTCCTGTAAGGAGGCTGGGCCTCTCCTGCACCCCCTGGTCACAAAAGCGGCTCCCCACAAAGCCCTCTGACCAGCCCCAGGACTAGTGGTGTCCGGGCGCTGTCCAGACCGCTTCAAGGAGGACCTGCCAGTGGGGCCCTGGAGAAAGGCCAGCAGGGGGCTGTAGGCCAGAAGCTGCTGACCCCAGACCCTGGGCAGCTCAGCCCCAAGTGGGCGTTGTCCACGGTGGCCCCTGAGCACCTGGGCCTCCCTGCCGATCTGCACGGGGCCCTCTGTGGGCGCTCGGGAGACCAGGGAAGGAGGGCTGACCTCCAGCCGGGCAGAGCGGCTCTGATAATTAGTAACAATTTTATGGTCAAGAAATCTCAATATTGTATCCACTGCCTGGAACTGCCCTAATCAAAGGAGAGATCTGTGTGGTGGGTAAAGAGTGGCTTGAGAGTAATTTCATTAAGCCTAAAATAACCGTGGAACATAGGCCAGGCCGCACCCTGGGCGGCTCTGAGGCCTGGCCCAGCAGCACAGCTCCGGCCGGTGTGTGCTTTTAGCCACCGTGGTTTCCCTTCGTGGAGAGGAGAGCGGCTGCGTGACCACATAGAGAGGCGTTTCTGGGGCCGAGGGCTCAGAACCGCCTTTCGGGCCCCTGAGGGCCTCGTCATCACAAAGCATTTTCAGCCACCACCTTGGCATGCTGCCCAGCCCGGAGCCCGCAGAGAGGCCAGATCACCCTGCATTTCTGCCCAGCTGCAGCCACGGCCCCTGGGAGGGCTACCAGCCCGACTCTGTCCCAGAGGGGCCCTTTGACCTGCAGCGAGTGCCTTGCCCGGGTCCGTCCCACCAGCTCTAGACACAGGGCTGCCCCCAAACCTGGCACAGACACAGGGGTCCTCATCTGGCATCCGCTGGCCCTGGGCAGGTGGCCCTGGGCTGGGCCCCTCATACCAAGCTGGCCCTGTCCTGGCCTTGGTGTGAGCACCTGCATGGGCACCCGGGTCCTGGAGGGAGATACTCGGGTTGTGCAAGGTGCCCACCTAGGGGCCAAGCCACAGGGCCGGGGCAGGCAGGGCAGCCTTCCCAGGAGCCCCGCTGTCTCTGGGGCCGGGGACATGCGGGTGGCTGTAGCCTGCACCCGGCTCACTGGTGATACTACTGGCTCACAGGGGGGCCTCATTCCCATCTCCAGCCACCCCAGATTGTGGGGCCGTAGGAGAAAAGACAATGCAGACGCCCCGAGAGGCTGGCGTGCACTGCTCTCCATGGTGCTGAACCTGGTGTCTCTTTCTGCCGGGCAGTCGCACCCACCCCCGCCCCCCGCCCCCCACCCTGCTCACCGGGCTAAGGACCCAACCTCGGCACTCAGGGTCTTGAGCACCTTCCACATGGCCCTCCTTGCCCAGCTCCAGGGACCCCCCATGGCTTCCTAAGGGCAGCCTGGCCTCCAGCACTGGGTGCCCTTGTCCTCTGGGTCTGTCCCTGGCCTGGGCTCTTGGTGTCCCCAGGGTCTGACACCTCAACAGGTGCTCCCTGAGTGAGTGGATTCATGAAGGAGTCTGTGGTCTCATTAGCAGCCTGGTGGGTTTGCCTGGGGGGTTCCTGTGGGTATTGTGTGAGCTGCTTTCTGGTCTCAGCCACTGTTCTCTCATCTCTGCTGCGGCAGCCAGAGTCTGGGACTCCTACAGGCCCCGGGGCCCTGTGCTTCTCTAATCAATGGATGGCCAGCCCTAATTACAGATCATGGCCCAGCGTAGGCATTAACTCCTGGGTGGGGTGTTGTTGGCTGCAGGGTGGGGTATTTCTCCAGGGTGGGGTGACCTTGCCGGGTTCAGTTGCAGGTTGACCTGGGAAGGCTCGGAAAGGGGAAGGTGGGGTGAGAGCTGTGTTATCGGGTCACTCGGTGGCTTCTTGGTGGGAGAGGCGAGGGGGAGCCCAGTGAGGATGCCGTTGCCGGGCTTGGGGAGCATTCATGAGCCTGTGACATGGGCAGTGGTGCTGGAAGCGGGAGGGGTGATTCGACTCAGGGTTGACTGAGGAATGGGGAGCTTGGAGGCACCCTCGCGGTTGAGGCCCAGGGTGGGATGTGAGGGGACCTGGAGGCCTCGCGTTACAGGAAGCAGACACAGATGACCACCAGGGGACACTGGGCTTCGAGGAGTTCCGTGCCTTCTACAAGATGATGTCCACACGCCGGGACCTCTACCTGCTCATGCTGGCCTACAGCGAGCACAAAGACCACCTGGACGCCGCCGACCTGCAGCGCTTCCTAGAGGTGGAGCAGAAGGTGAGGGTCCCCCGCAGGAGCCGGGCTCCTGGTGGCTGTGGCCTCACCTCGGCCTCCCGGGGCATTTGAGCCCATCTACATTGTGGCTGAGAGCTTGGAGAAATGTGGGCACCAGTCTGGCATTTGAGGCCCACTTACTGCACCTGCCTCTGTTCCTAGCTCGGGCCACAGCCACCAAGCCGGTGGGGAAGGAGAGTGGCTCAGCCCTGACCGTGGCCCCCCGGAACTCCCGGAG
The DNA here is from genome assembly GCA_036417435.1 of Inia geoffrensis. Lineage (NCBI taxonomy): Eukaryota > Metazoa > Chordata > Mammalia > Artiodactyla > Iniidae > Inia > Inia geoffrensis. The sequence continues at coordinate 184,617,554 of CM070901.1, read as the reverse complement.
GGGAGCCTGTGCTTGACCCTGGCCCTGACATTGGCGTCGAGCATCTCCTGGCCTAGGTCCCTTGGCCCAGCCTTCAGGCCTGGTCCAGCCACGTGGGTCTGGCCGGCTCCCACCCACAGGGCTGTGGGCCCACTGCCAACTCACTCCAACATTTGTCCAGCAGATGTGCAGGTGCCTCTGGGTGCCAGCAGGGTGTGCCTGCCTCGACTGTCTCCGGCCCCAGGCGCCCCATCCGTCCTGAGAGGCCGAGTGCTCCCCGGGTGCTGCCTGGTTCAGGGGTCTGGACCCCTCATCCCGGGCCCGGCTTGGGGGGGGGAGGCCCCCCCTGAGGGGACAGCGCTGCCACAGGGGGGCTCGGACCGCAGACGGCGTGGGTGCGGCTACTGTGGGCAGAGCCGGAGTGAGGCTGAGGGGCCGCTGTTCCGACAGGGGTGGAGGGAGGGAACGCGGCCCGGGCTGGGATGGGCAGAACTGACCCGTTGCTCCCTGACCTTTGCCCTAAGCTCTCCAGAGCTCTTCCCACCGTCTGCGGCCAAAACTGTCCATCGGCTGGGTGGTTTGAGCCCTGGCCCCTGACTCTGGGCCTCCTGGGTCCACAGCTACTCTGAGCTCCTACCCCATTTGCCCCCCCCGACTACATACCCACCCCACATTCCTGGGGACGTCCAGGTAGCCCTGATGGTGGGCCTGCCTCTGGGAGCGGGGGGCCCCTGGGGGCTGCACTGTGGGGCCCTGGGAAATCACTCAGCCTCTGTCACACGGGTCCACTGATGGGCAAGGCCACCTTGGGCTCGGCTGCCATGCGCAGCTTTCTTGCGAGGGACTTGGGGAGGCGACAGGAGGGGCCAGGTGAGCCCCCTGGGCTCCTCCAAGGTGGGACGTGGTCCTGGCCCTCCTGCACCTTCTCACACCAGGCCTCGTTCCCTGCCAGCCCGCCCTGGTCCACAGCCCTCGAGACTGTCGAGGGTGGTGGGTGGCCCGGCTGATGATGCCAAAGACCCCTCCCCTGCCAAGGGTCCTCAGTCAGCGCCAGCTCTTCCAAACCCAGGGGACCCTCTGGAGTCTGCTGGTCACTGAGTCCCAAGTCTCATGCCACTGGGGGGGGGCGGGCAGTGAGCCCCCCAATCGCGGGAGCACGCCGCAGGGACCAGGGCCTCAGCCTCGCGTGGTCAGCGCCTGTGCGCGGAGGCGGCCCGCGGTGGGGCCGGAGATGGGCCAGCCTGGCCTCAAGCCCCTGCTCTGGCCTAGATGACGGGCGTGACCCTCGAGAGCTGCCGTGACATCATCGAGCAGTTTGAGCCCTGCCCAGAGAACAAGAGTAAGGGGACCATGGGCATTGACGGTGAGTGGGCGCCACGCCAGCCCAGCTGCGCTGCCAGGTCAGCGGGGTGCGGAGGGGTCCACGCGGCATGGGGGCGGGTGGTCCCGAGATGAGCCCACGGCGGGGCTGGCGCACGGGGCTGAGCCCCTTGCCCCCACCATGATCCCCCAGCAGGTTTCACCAACTACACTCGGAGCCCCGCTGGCGACATCTTCAACCCGGAGCACCGCCGTGTACACCAGGACATGACGTGGCCGCTGAGCCATTACTTCATCACCTCGTCTCACAACACCTACCTCGTGGGTGACCAGCTCATGTCCCAGTCGAGGGTGGACATGTACGCCTGGGTCCTGCAGGCCGGCTGCCGCTGCGTGGAGGGTGAGTGCTGGGGCTCTGGGACCCAGCACGCCCCTCGGCCCCAGGGGCCGGGCCTTGGCCGTGGGCTGATGTCTCCTGTGGGAGGGTGGGGTGGCCCCGAGGAGCCCACTGGAGTCTCTGGGCAGGGTTCCTGCCCTCTGCCTGGCCGGGGCCGGGATACGTCTCTCCTGGTGTTAACTGCGGCGCAAGAGGACCGCCTCCAGTTAGCGTCCACGGACTGTGGGTGTCTGGGCAGTGGTGGTCCGGCCGCTGGAGCCCACTGAGGCCCGTGTGCCTGCAGTGGACTGCTGGGATGGGCCTGACGGGGAGCCCATTGTGCACCATGGCTACACTCTGACCTCCAAGATCCTCTTCAAAGACGTCATTGAAACCATCAACAAATACGCCTTTGTCAAGAACGAGTGAGTGGCTGGGACTCGGGTGGCTGGCCCGGGGGTTGAGGAGGAGGGGCTCAAGGGCCTCATCCTGCCCCTCCTGTACATCCTTTCTGCGGAGCAGTGCAACATTTTGGCGGCTGGTTTCTTGCTGAGGATGAGGGGCAGGGCAGGGGCAGAGGAGAGGAAAGGCGGTGGACGCAGGAGCAACAGCTGGGCCAGGCAGGGCGTGTGTGTCAGCGGCCCAGGGCCACAGACACCTGGTGTCAAACGCCTTCCACAGTGGTGGCTCCGGCACTAATTGCCCTTAAGAAGTTACTCTGTGTCCAGACTCAACTTGCTGTCACTCAGAACGGCTAGAGACACTGTTGAACAAAATCCAGTTTGGTTTCTGGAAGTAGGAGACGGCCTCCCCACACTGTTACCCTCGAGTCTCAGCTCAGTGAGGCTCACAGGTGAGAGTGAAGGAGGGGGGAGGGGAAGCGAGACTGATTTAAGCAGTAGAAACAGAGGTGCCCCTCCGGGAAGACCTGGCACAGGCTCTGTCTTGGAAGGGAGTGGGAGTGAGGGACCTCTGCAGGGCCATCTGGCCTCTGGAATTGCAGGTGAGGGGGTGTCTCAGGGCAGGGGGGCTGGGACACACAGGTCTCCTGTAGCTGCCAAGGGGCCTGCTGGGGTCTCAGGACGGGGCTTGCACCTCCCATGACAGCATAATCTCTGTGGGCACAAGGTCCTCCCCCAGGCCTCGGTCCCCTGACTGGGAAATGGGGAGGGGAGGACCTTTGCCCCAGGCCGTGCCTCTCACGTCGCAGGACTCGCCCACCTCTTGCTCTAGTTTATGACTTCTAGGTCTGGGTCATTTACATTTTCTAAAAGGATTATGTTGCCTTTTGGCCAAAATCCAAGTAAACGTGCACACGACTAAAGAAATAAATCAAACAACTGAAGAACTTATCATGAAAATCCGCACGCTGCACTCCCCACTCTGCACCACGTAGGTAATAATGATATTCCCCCGATGGTGTGTACCAGGCTATGTCTCACTCCTCACTGGGTCCCAGGGCCGCGCACAGGACACAGTGTCTGCAGTATCTCGGTGAATGGGATTATCTCTCTCACAGTCTATCCATTGCACCTTGGTGTAGTCCACGCCATTTTTTTTTTTTTTTCGGCCATGCTGTGTGGCTTGTGGGATATTAGTTCCCCCACCAGAGGGGGACTAACCCTAACCCTGGGCTCCCTGCAGTGCAAGCGCAGAGCCCTAACCCTGGACCACCAGGGAGGTCCCCCACGTCATTTTCAAACCATGACTTGCTTGAACGTTTCCTTTTGTTTTTCCTGGAGTTTCTAATTGCCTTTGTTATTTTCTTATTGGGAGAAGAAGTACATGCCTTCTCTTCCCAGCCCTAAGGTCTCCCAGCTCCTTTCCCCCACACTCACTTGCTTTTGAAAGCCATTGGCGGGCCCCCTCCCAGAGTGGCTGGCAGCCCCATCTATCCTGGGCTCCCGTGAAGATTCCTCCCCATGCAGTGGTGCAGGTGGCCTGCAGTCCTACATAGGTGAGACCGAGCCTTCCCCTGACCTCACTCTGCTCCTTCCTGCTTGGGGCCACAGGTATCCAGTGATCCTGTCCATCGAGAACCACTGCAGTGTCGTCCAGCAGAAGAAGATGGCCCAGTATCTGACCGACATCCTTGGGGACAAGCTGGACTTGTCGTCAGTAAGCAGCGAGGATGCCACCATGCTACCCTCTCCACAGATGCTCAAGGGCAAGATCCTGGTGAAGGTGAGCCCCTGCCTACCCCTCTCGGGGCCAGCGTCCTGCTGAGCCTCTGACCTCCGACCTCTAACCTGCAGTCAGGTCAAGGGCAAGGCCTGCCCCAGACAGGCTGGGGGTCCCGCACCATCTGTGATAGATTTGAGGGGCCACAGGGCAAGCCCTGCCCCTGACCTGGCCTTCATCTCCCTGTGGCGGTCAATCAACTTGGGGCCTTTGGCATGCGCACCCGGGCATGTCCCTCCCACGCCGCTGCCGCAAGGATGGGTGGGCTGGCTCTACCCCCGGCCTGAGAGCCACAAGCAAGCTTGGTAAAGGCTCCTACGCTTTGCTGCTGCTCCTGTGGGTGCCGGCCCCCCAGCACTTCCCACAGGGCCCCTGCCGAGGTCCACCTCCTCCCCCAGGGCAAGAAGCTCCCAGCCAACATCAGCGAGGATGCTGAGGAGGGTGAGGTGTCTGATGAGGACAGCGCAGACGAGATCGATGATGACTGCAAGCTCCTCAACGGGGACGTGAGTGGGGGTGGGGGGCTTTGGGGGCCGGGGGAGCTGCAGACCTGAACAGCCAGCTCAAGCCTTGTTGTAGAAGGGAGGTGGCAGGACAGAGGGGCATGGGGCAGACTCTGAGGGCGATTTGCAAAGCTGCCAGGCTGCTGGGCATGCACTCGGCCTGGGCCAGCGGGGCACCCCCCTAACCACCCCTCCACACAGGACACGAACCCCGAGTTCCCAGCTAGCGGCTGTCACCTCTTCTCAGAGAGTCGCTGGGACCAGGGGCAATGCTGGGAGGCTGAGGAGTCCACAGGGGCTTTGAGCAGCCAAGGGGCAGGCGGGGGTGGGAGTGGGGGGACTCTCTAATTAGCGTCTTCCCTCTTCTGGGTACCGCCAAGGTATTATTTCTCCCTGAGGGGCCATCGGATGGGAAAATAATTGTGCGGCTGGCTAATTGTTTTAGAAAGCCCTGAGGCAGTGGATTCCTCCCACTCTGGGTGGGTTTGCACGTTTCCTTGCCTGGCCAGGGGTGATAGTAAACCCTCGGTCTGTGGTGGCCACCTTGCACCCACTCCAGCCTGGCTGGGCATGAGGGTGCCCAGATACCCAAGGCCCAGGCCCTGCCTGGAGGGTCCAAGTTGGTCAGGGCCACGCTGGGTGCTGTCCCCACCCCATCCGTCTCCTTGAGGTGCACGGTGGCTGGTGGTGGGTTCCCAGATCCTGAGCTGCTGAGCGGCTCTCAGAGCCCAGAGTGGCCGCCGGGTGCCCGGTGAGCGGTCCACTTGGTCCGGCAGGCAGCATTGTGCACCTGAAGGAGACAGGTGTTAGAATCAGATGGGCCTGGGCTCAGGGCCTGCTCGGCACTGTCTGAGGCCCCCAGACAAATCACATGCCGGGGCTCACAGCAACGTGATGTAGGAGCGAGCCTGGGGCCAGCTCCAGGCGTGAGCTGGAGCACACGTGGGGTGAGCGTGAAGTGGTGTTGGCCCTGCCCGAGACTGGACGCTGTCCCCGCTGCTGCCCGCAAGCTGGGGACCGAGGCCAAGGGGCTGGCCGTCTGCCACTTGCAGGCCTCCACCAACCTGAAGCGTGTGGAGAACATTGCCAAGAGGAAACTGGATTCCCTAATGAAGGAGGCGAGGATTCGGGACTGCGAAGACCCCAGTGACTTCACCGCGTCCACGCTGCCCCCGCCTGGCAAACTTGGACACACGGCAGAGGCCAAAAGGGTGAGAGCCCCAAGGCAGGTGGGTCGGCCTGCAGCTGGGAGAGGGGCCAGAGCGTGAGGTTTCTGCATAGCTGCACATGCACACCTGCACGCACACACACCTGCCCCTCCCAAACCTGGCCACATACACACACCTGTGCACACACACGCACACCTGCACACACACACACACACCTGCATGCACACACACCTGCCCCCCCAAACCTGGCCACATACACACACCTGCACACCTGCACACACACACACACACACCTGCACGCACACACACCTGCCCCCCCAAACCTGACCACATACACACACCTGCACACACACATGCACACCTGCCCCCCAACCTGGCCACATACACACACCTGCACACACACACCTGCACACACACACGCACACCTGCACACACACACACATACCTGCATGCACACACACCTGCATGCACACACACCTGCCCCCCAAACCTGGCCACATACACACGCCTGCACACACACATGCACACCTGCACACACACCTGTGCGCACACACGCCTGCCCCCCAACCTGGCCACATACACACACCTGCACACACACACATGCACACCTGCACGCACACCTGCACGCACACACACCTGCCCCCCAACCTGGCCACATACACACACCTGCACACACACATGCACACCTGCACGCACACCTGCACGCACACACGCCTGCCCCCCAACCTGGCCACATACACACACCTGCACACACACACATGCACACCTGCACGCACACCTGCACGCACACACACCTGCCCCCCAACCTGGCCACATACACACACCTGCACACACACACGCACACCTGCACACACCTGCACACACACCTGCACGCGCACACACACCTGCCCCCCAAACCTGGCCACATACACACACCTGCGCACACACAACCTGCACACACAGCACACCTGCACACACAGCTGCACACACCTGGATGCGCACACACACACACACACACCTGCATGCATACACACACACTGCCCCTGGTGTACATCTCCACCCCGGGTCCTCCAGGAGCTCACACTTGGCTGTTCCAATTCTCACCATGAGGGACCCACAGCTGTCACCCTGTCACAGGCAGATGGCCAGGGAGGGGCTGCCCTGTTTGTGTGGCTGACAGCCTGTCCCCTGGGGGCCTGTGGACAGCTCCTCTAGCCCACACCCTCCCTGCCTGTGGGCAGGAACGGGCTGGCAGCCCCCGGGGCACCTGCAGCTCCTTGCAGAAGAGGACCTGGGCGTGGCCTGGGGGGTCTGGTGGTGACAGGGAGGGGCTCCAGGCTCTCAGAGCCAAGTGAGTCCTGGGCAGCTGTGCAGTCCCCTGCCCGGAGGCCCTCCAGCCGCATAGGGAAGGGCCGCTGAGCTCTGGGAGGTTCCTCTGTGGGAGAACAGTGTGGGGGCCGTCAAGGCGGACGTGAAGCATATGGGGGCCGGGCCAGTGTGGCTGAGCAGTTGTGGGGCCGTCTGGAGGGGCCGGCAAACACTGGAGATGTGGCCACATCAGCTGAGTGGCCAGAAAGCCGGCGCCCTGCACGAGCTGTGATGGGCGGGGCAGCTGGCTTTGGGGCCAGGAGGGTGCCGGTGGGCCCCGCAGACCCCATTTTGCGAGCACGAGGCCCATCAGGTGCTATGTCCTGGTGGGAGGGGCTTCCCACACCCCCCGAGGACGGCACGTGGGTGCTGCCTCCCCTGCTGAGCTCCGGGTGCGCGCGGTGGGGGTGGGTGGCAGCACATTCTGGCTGTGGCCGCAGCACTTCTCCAGGGTCTGGGCCAGCAGGCGCCTCTCCGCGCTTGCGGCCAGGTTCACGGGTGCTCGTGTGCTGGGTGGCCATGGGGTGTAAAGAGCCAAGGGGTGTGTCAACCCCGCCGGCTCCTGACACACCGTGAACACGGCTTCCCACCCTCTGCCAGCTCGTGGGTTCTCTGAGCGCCTCCGTTGCTGCGCCTTGGGCTATGGACCAGCGCCCCTCTGGGCAGCCATCCAGCGGGTGGGAGACAGCACTCCCCAGGGGGCGGAGGAGGGGGTGGGGGATGGCCCCGTGGCTGTCCCTACCCCTCTGCCCTCCTTGGCCGGGCCTGGGGGGCCTCGCATCTCCCGCTTGAGCTCCAGGCTCCCTGCTCGGGGGCTGGAGCCCAGACCTGAGGGGTTCTGCTCATTTTCTGGGTGAGGCCAGCGAGCCAGGCAGGGGCATGGCCGAGGGAGGCGTGTGTGTGCAGGGGCGCCCACAGGGGGGTGCGCACAAGCTCGCGTGGGTGCACGCAGGGTGCGTGTGCAGATACGTGCAGATGTGTGTGTCCCTGGCTGACGCCTCTCCTTGACAGGGAACCTCGGCTGTGACGTCGGCTCCAGCCCCGGTGGGCGCGTCCTGAGCAAAGTTGGGAGAGTTCGGGGGCGGGGGGGGCATCTGTGGAAGGGGCTGGGAGGGGGGCTGGTGACGGCCGTGACGAGGGACCTCAGGGACGCTGGCACAGACTCCCAGCCTCTCCGGAGGTGTGACTGAGCTTCAGGATGGATGAGAGCTTTGTGCCTCGGCCCCAGAGCGGGGAGGGACAGGCCAGGGTGCCGCCAGGACCGGGGGCCCCTCGGGTGGGGGCAGGAGGGGAGCCGCCAACGCGCATGTTCTGTAAACAGCAGTGAAGAAACTGGTCCTGCGGCCTCAGGAGGTTCACCGTAGCCCCGAGTGCAAGCGGTAACGGTAAATGGCCACAGCCCAGGGGACTGTCTAAGTAGGTAATAGCTTTGCCGCCGCAAGAAGCAGGCGGGGACTCCTGAGCTGTGGGATCCCCGTATGAGGATTACCTAAGCGGGCACGCCGAGGAATGTTCCGGACGCAAGCGCATTTATTAGGCCGTCACCATCCATGGGAAAAAATCAAGACTAGGCACATGAGGGGTGTCGAATGGCACATCGTGGGGAGCTGATAGGGGTGCGCGAGCAAGCACTGTTCTCAGGCCTCTGCTCCCAGCAGCCTGGGGCCCGGCTCCCCACTTCCTCCACGCCCCTCCCAGCTCCCTCCCTTCCAGGAAGGCGGCCGGGGGCCTCTGGGGGGAGCTGCCCATCCCAACCCGGGTCTGAGGCCGGGCTCACCCCAGCCCCGCTGTCTGTTTCTCCTCCCAGGCCGAGGAGGCCGGAACCAGCAGACAGAACAGCCGGCTCCTCGCGGGCAGCTTCTCGAAGCGCAAGGTCTGCCGGGCTCCCGGGCGGGCTCCCTGTGCCCCCACGTGCGCCAGCCAGAGTTGGGGGGTCTCCTCCAGGACCGAGGGCCTCTGGGATTCCTGAGGCCCTGGTCGGGGCCGGATGGAGCAGGTGCCTCGATGGCCCTCCCCTGGTCCACGCTGGTCGACGCCCGGAGCGTGGGTCACCCAGGGCCCGGGCCAAGCAGGGCACTGCAGAGGAGGGGGCAGGCCCGGCTGCAGGGTGGGCGCCGGGACCCCAGGGCTGCGGGCCCTTCCATCGCAGCGTCCTGGCCTCTGCAGGCGGCCCGGCTGAGCCTGGTGCTCCAGCAGCCCTGACTCCGCCCTGGTTGTGCACAGAAAAAGAGCGGCAAGCTGAAGAAGGCGGCCAGCGTGGAGGAGGGGGACGAGGGCCCGGACTCCCACGGCAGCCAGAGCCGAGGGTCAGTGCCCTGCCTCCATGCCGGGCCCCTGAAGAGGCAGTGCGCGCTGAGACCGTTGTCCTGGCAACAGTCGGTGTCAAATGCGCAGGCTCAGGGAGCCGCACGGTGGGGAGCGGCCGTGGGGACCCAGGGCAGGGACCCCGGGGTGCAGGGCCAGACTGGCCAGCGGGGGTCCCCGTGCTCGTTTCTGTAGCAGCTGTCGCGGTCGGCCGCCTGCCCCCTCCCCCAGTGTCACCTCTCAGCACGTCCGCTGCATGTCCCGGTGCCTGGAGCACGGGGACGTAGTGGACGCCTGAGGGACGCTCCCTGGAGGCTGAACAGGGAGGCGTGCGACCCAGGTCCTGACCCCGCCCCTCCCGCAGGGCCACCCGGCAGAGGAAGACCGTGAAACTGTCCCGGGCCCTCTCAGACCTGGTCAAATACACCAAGTCCGTGGGCATCCACGACGTGGAGATGGAGGGTGAGGGGCCCCTGCGGGGGGGGAGGCGGGGCCCTGGGGGCGTGGCTGAGCCGGTGCCCTGACGCCGCCCGTCTCACCCGGCAGTGGCGTCCAGCTGGCAGGTGTCTTCCTTCAGCGAGACCAAGGCCCAGCAGATCCTGCAGCAGAAGCCAGCTCAGTACCTGCGCTTCAACCAGCAGCAGCTCTCTCGCATCTACCCCTCCTCCTACCGAGTGGATTCCAGCAACTACAACCCGCAGCCCTTCTGGAACACCGGCTGCCAGATGGGTGGGTGCCGGGGCCGGGGGCGGCCGGGCTGCTGAGGGGGTGCAGCCGGGTTCTCCGCGGCCTCTCTGCTTGCCCTTGGCTCTGGAGAACCTTCGCGGCATCCAGCGACTTCACCAGGATGGCGCCGGGGTGGGGGCCGCTGGGGCGGGGGCCTTAGGACACCAGGGCAAGGCGGGAAAGACACAGGTGCGCATCCAGGCTCCTCAGGCGCGCGGGGCCGCCGCGCCGGCTCTGCGGGAGGGCCTGCCGGGTCACACGGCCCCGGTCGTGCCCGAAGTGAGCCCCGGGGCCCCTGCTCACCTAGCGGACGCGGGCTCACGGGAAGCAGCAGGGCGGGACACACGGGCTGGGCGCTGAGCCAGCCACCTCACATCCTTCCCCACAGTCGCCCTGAACTACCAGTCGGAGGGACGGATGCTGCAGCTGAACAGAGCCAAGTTCAGCGCCAACGGCAGCTGTGGCTACGTGCTCAAGCCCCGGTGCATGTGCCAGGGTGAGCCTGTGGCCCAGGACGGGGACACGGGGCTGGGGGCTGCGGCACGGAGGCGGGGGGGGGGGGCGGCCACGGCGAGGCCACCTGGCGGGCCAGGCTGGGGCACAGGGTAGCGCCGCCACCCTGCCGGGCATCCGCGGCCCCTCCCCCACGCTGCCCCGGCGCGAGGGTCCCCGGGCGAGGCGCCCTTGGGTGAGGTCTGCCTGGCACTTCCTCCCTTCTCGGTCACCTCAGTTTTCTCCCCGACGTGCTGAAAACGACTTGTGGGTTTTTTCCCATCGTAACCCTAACCCGTCCTCCCACGCACCTCTCGGCTTGTGCTGCGCGGCGTTTATCTGCAGTTTACCTGCAGGGTTATCGACGTGCGCAGCCCCAGGCCCCCCACCCTGGACCCTGTCCGCGGGCACCCGGCCCCCCACCCAGAGGCGGTGTGGCCTCGCGCTGAGCCCCCGCGGTCCACCTGTGGGAGGAGCGAGCTGGGCGCACATCACGGGGAGGCCGCAGAGGCGAGCGGCCCAGGCCCCTGGCGCCCACCCCTGCCCTGCAAGGCTGCCTCCCCTCCCCCTCCCGCACCCGGGGCTCCCATCCAGTGGATGGGGTGGAGGTGGGAGTGGATGCACTGGGGCTGCCCCAGGAGCCGGTGGTGGGCCTGCCCCGCCCGCTCAGCCTCACCCGGGCCCCCCTCAGGCGTCTTCAACCCCAACTCCGAGGACCCTCTGCCCGGTCAGCTCACGAAGCAGCTAGTGCTCCGGATCATCAGCGGACAGCAGCTCCCCAAGCCGCGGGACTCCGTGCTGGGGGACCGCGGGGAGGTAGCAGGAGGGCCTGGGGGGCCGGGGAGGGCCGGGGCGTTGGCCCGGGCCCCGGTGCCACCCTGCACTGTGTGCAGATCATCGACCCCTTCGTGGAGGTGGAGGTCATTGGGCTCCCCGTGGACTGCAGCAAGGAGCAGACGCGCGTGGTGGACGACAACGGTGAGGACGCGGGAGGGCCGGGGGCGCCCGGAGGCCGGCCTGTGCCCTGAGGCCCCGTCACAGCTCCTGTGCTGCTGACACCAGTCTGACCGGGAAGGGAAGGGTGAGGGCCACCGCCTGCGACCCACATAACTGTCCAGGATGTCCCCTCGGCTGCCAGTGACAGCCGCCTGGCCTTCCGGTGTTGCTTCTTTCAGCCGGTGGCCAGCCCAGGAGGAGGTGCTGGGAGAGGGCGTGGGCCCATGTGGCCTCCAGGCTGGAGCTGTGGTGCGGACGGGACTGGCCTGTCTGAGAGGTGGGGGCGGGGCAAAGGTGACAGACACCTCCTCCTGGTGGCCTCTAGGATTCAACCCCATGTGGGAGGAGACCCTGGTGTTCACGGTGCACATGCCTGAGATAGCGCTGGTGCGCTTCCTCGTCTGGGACCATGACCCCATTGGGCGTGACTTCATAGGCCAAAGGACGCTGGCCTTCAGCAGCATGATGCCAGGTGGGCAGGGGGCCAGTGGGGGTGGGGGAGGGCAGAGCCCTGGGCCAGTGCCCCCCCGTAGCGCGTCCCCCACAGGCCGGCAGAGGACGCCAGGACAGCGTGGGGCTCAGCTTCCTCCTGCGAGTTGCCTTCTGCCACGGGTGGGCCTGGGGATACCGAGGGAGCTGAGGAGGAGGGTTCAAGGCCACGGCACTTTGTGGTCAGGGTGGGGGAGGGTAGCACCAGCTGCGGAGCCCCTTAGCCCCCAGAAGATGGTTGCTCTGCAGGCGAGAGCAATCCTGGCAGGCTTTCTGGAGGAGGTAGCGGCCCCAGGATCGGGCTCACAGGTTGTATTCAGGGCTTTGGGACCTTTAAGTAGAGTGTGGGGGACGTGGGTGGGTAGGAGCCGTGGTGAGCATGACCCCGGCTGTTTCAGGCTATCGGCACGTGTACCTGGAGGGGATGGAAGAGGCCTCTATCTTTGTCCACGTGGCCGTCAGTGACATCAGTGGTAAGGTGAGTGCCACCTGCAAGGTCACTTGCTGTTGGGAAGGGGTGCCCCAGCCCCAGCCCCACCCCCACCCCATCCGTGTCCCTGGGGCCATGAGGCCTAGTGCTTACCTTGACGGGCCTGTGTCTCCATCCACGAAATGAGTGGCGGGGCCCCCGGGCACGCCTCTATGTCCCGGGGCCAGTGTGGCCACCAGCATATGGAAGCCATGGCCCTTCCTGGGCAGCCCCGGCCCCTCCCGTCTCTCCTGAGCCTCCCCTTCTACTGCTCGGGGTCCCCTGGTTCTCTGTCCCTCCTCGAAGGCGTCTGCCTGGCTTTGCCCCGTCCCTCACCTGCTCCCAGTACGTTTGTCCCAGGACGGGGTCTCACTCCGACTTCCCCAGTCTGCAGAGCCCAGGGGTCCCTGGTTCTCTTTGGGGCCTAGCAAGGCTGCACGCGGTGGTCTGTCAGGCACACACAGGGGTCCATGTGGCTTCCGGCACTAACTGTCTCTCTCCTACCATGTTCCTCGGCCCTGGGTGCCACCGACGGAGGCCCGGCAGGCCTCCCAGCTCCGTTGTGCGTCCGTGGTCACCCTGTCGGTCCCGTGTCTCCGTCTCCGCGCTCCACGCCCGCTGTTCGTGTCTCACGGCCTCACTCTGTCTCTTTGGTCTTGCAGTGGGCTTCTGTATGTCCAAAGTCTACTTTTAGAAGCACGGCCCTGTTAGGAGCTCGAAGGTACCCCAGCACGGGGGCGGCGTGGCCTGCCCGCCCCCCACCTGCATGCTCAGGCCACCCCGTTAGCATCCGTGAATTCCTGGTAGCATTTTGGAGACTGTCAGCTCATGTGACATGGGTCGGGACGTGGTTCCGGGTCCCCTGGGCCATCCTCAGGCACAGAGCAGCATTTACGAGGCAGGTCCAGGACCTCAGCCAGGCCTCCTGTGTGTCCGCCCCAAGGTCTGGCTCATGTCCTCCTACCCTTGGCCTTTCCGACTCCTGCACCTCCCCCACCCCCCGCCCTGCCCTGTGCCTCCCTCTGTCCAGTCCTCTAGCTGCCGGCCCTCCCAGTACCCGTGCCCTCTCCCTCTCCCCACCCTTCCCTCTGCGCTCCGCCTGCCTGTGTGGCCCTCCGATCTGTCTGTGCGCCCCTCCGATCTGTCTGTGCTTCCACGCCCAGTGCTGGAGGGGGCGGGTGGGCGGGTGGGGGCGGGGCAGACCCCAGGGACCAGGAGCTCCGCGCTTGAATCCTGGACCATCTTCTAAATGACCTTCCAGCCAACTTTGACCAAATTGCTCTGGATTTGGGATCTTGAATCAGACCGCTGATTCAAGTGCTGGCCACTAACGCCTCTGCCCAGATGTGCCCCCGTGTCGCGGGGACCGTGGCTGTCTCCAGGGTCTCTGCATGTGAGGACCCTGCTGGCCTCTCCGGTGTTGACCCAGGCACATGCCAGCCGGTCCTGGGGACCCTGGCTGCCGTCCTCAGGCCGGGAGGCTGTGGGGAGAGGCCTTGTAGGGGCCTCGCGGGCCCGGCCGTCTGGGAAGGACTGCCTGGCAGGCATCTGGAGAGGCTTCCTGGAAGAGGCAGAACCTCCAGGGGAGAGGGCTGGGCAGGAGCATGGGGGAGCCGACCGCGGGGCTGCACCTGGCTGTGCTTGCTCCCTTGGCCGCGGTGCCTGGGGGCGAGCAGGAGCGGTGCTCCGTCTGGTTTACAGCCCGTCTTGCTCTCCACACCACGACCACCCTGGGGGCCCCGTGCCAGCCTGCCCTGCCAGAGCTGGGGCCCCAGGGGCTGGAGGGGTGAAGAGTGCGGTGGGCACAGGGCTGGGGTCCAGGTCTCTGCTTGGGAGACCCTGGGGGGGCCTCCCCGCTCCAGCACTCCCTGGCCACCTGCCCTGAGAGCCACAGACCCTCCGCCAGCGCCCACTCCCTCCACCCTGGTGCAGGCAGGCGCTGTCCACGCTGTGCTGAGGCCACAGCCTCCGCCGCCCCTGGTAGAGCCTCCCTGGAGACCGTCCTCCTTACACACAGCCCTAAGTGGTGCCCCAAGCGAGCAGGCCCGTTGGGCCGCAGCAGGCTCTCCCGGGCCACGGTCTCCGGAGCACAGCTGGACGGGGCTGGGCAGTCTCCGTCCCCTGGTGCCCAGCTGTCGGCTATGTATCTCCTTCTCTTGCAGGTCAAGCAGGCTCTGGGCCTAAAAGGCCTGTTCCTCCGAGGCCCAAAGCCCGGCTCCCTGGACAGTCATGCTGCTGGGCGGCCCCCGCCCCGGCCCTCTGTTAGCCAGCGGCTCCTGCAGCGCACGGCCAGCGCCCCAACCAAGAATCAGAAGCCAGGCCGCAAGGCCTTCCCAGAGCTGGTCCTGGGCCCGCAGGACCTGGGCTCTGAGGGGGAGGCCAGCGACGCGGCACCTTCCAGCCCCGGCCCCACTTCCGAGGCCCCGGCCCCAGAGGAGCTGGGCAGCCGCAGCCCTCGAGGTAAGGCACCGGTGGAGAGGAGCCCGGTGCAGGTGTGGCCCCTGCGGGCCCCCGAGGGCCCTGGGCCTGCCAGGGTGGCCACTGCCTGCATGAAGTGCGTGGTGGGCTCCTGCACCGGTGAGGACGCCGGGGGCCTGCGGAGGGGGCAGCTGCCCAGCCCCGGGCCCGAGAGCAGGCACGCGGCCATCAGCCAGCAGCCCCGCGCCTGGGCGGGCTCGCTGGGGGCGCCCCACACTGCCTCCGGGAGAAGCAGAGGGGCCCCCAAGGGCCCTGGGTCCCGGCAGCAGGGGCCGGGCGGCCGCGGCTTCGTGTCCTCAGACTCCAGCAGCCCGGGCAGCCCCGAGGGGACCCCCGGCTGGCCCGAGGGCGCCCACAGGCAGGCGGGGGCCCTGCAGAGGGAGATGAACGCCCTGTTCATTCAAAAGCTGGAGGAGATTAGGAGTAAGTCCCCCGTGCTCTCCACCGGTAAGCCCAGACGCTCCTCTGCAGCGTCCCCGTGGTGGCTCCCACGCTGCCCCCGCATGGCCTGGCTGGCGTCCCCGCTGTGCTTCCGTGTCCAGAATGCGGCTTCCGTGTGTTCACTGGCCTTCGTTTCCTTGCTCCATGGGCTGGTCCCACGGGCCCCTCAGTCCCCAGACCCCCGTCTGACCACGATCTGCCCCGCAGGCCCCCAGTGCCCCCCAGCGGCTGGGAAAGTGATTGCAGCTCTGGCCGCAGCCGTCCTCACCCCGGGCTGGGGACTGGGGAGTCTGAGCCGGGTCCACTTGCCGAGGCCTGCAGCCCACGGGGTGGCCTCTGGAGCCCAGCTTCCAGGCCCTCGTCCTGCCTCCCCCTGGCCCCTGGCCGGCACCGCAGTCCTCTGCGGAGTCTGGCCTGGGTTCCTGGCTGGGGCTCAGAGTCTCGACCTAGAGGCCTGTTTGCAAAGTGTGAGGGGAGCAGCTTGACTGTGGCCCTTGGCCCTGGGGATGCATGTATGAGCAGCTCTGCTCTGAACCCCCCACCCCGGCCCCAGGGCTGGTCGTGACAGAACTGCCTGTGGCCCCTGGTCACAGGGAGCAATCCGAGCCCAGGGAGGGCGTGCTGGAAGCTGGGCCACCCTCCTGCTCCCCCTCTGTACCCGCCCAGCCTTGCGTCCGTCTGTCCACGGCCAGCCCCACCCCGGCACTGACCACCCTTTTCTCCTTTCTGTCCCCACGCTACCTTCCTAGTCAGGGATTGAGAGCGGCCGAGTGCCAGGTAACAGGGCCTGGGCGCGCGTGGGCCCTGAGCTGCGCCGGACCCAGGAGGGCCCTGCCTGTGTGCCCTGGCCCATCTCTTCCCCCAGCAGCAGCGGAGCCGGAGGGCAGGGTGGGGGCAGCTGTGAGCACGTGGAGGGGCCTGGAGCCCCGCGGGCGCCCCTGACATCTGCCTCTCCCTCTCCCCGCAGACGCCCACCCCTTCTCTTCCCTGTGCAGCCTGGAAACCATTGCCGAGGAGCCAGCCCGGGATCCTGGCCCCCCACCGCCGGGGGCCGTCTCCCCCAGCCACGCCCCTGGAGGGCCCCAGTGCTCTGCGGGGCCCAGCACCAGCTTGGCGAGCCCCCCGAGGGCGGCTCTGGGAGCTTTGGGGCCCCTCCAGCTCGGGACCGGGAGCCAAGGGAACGCTGAGCCAGCCCCCGAAAGCAGGCAGTGGGAGTGCCACGGCGGGGGCCCTGCTGGGGCCTGCAAGGGGGTCCCCGGTAGCCAGGTGGATGGCAGGGGCCACCCCCGGCCTCTGGGCCATGTGCTCAGAAGGGCCAAGAGCGAGGGGCAGGTCCCCTCAGAGTTCCTGGGTGGACGGTGGCCCCCGGCCAGGCCCCGCCCCGTCGCGTCCTTGGATGCCACTGGCGGTGACGAGCTATGGCAGCCGCTGGAGCCAGGCAGCCACTGTGGCAGCGTGTCCTCGTCCTCCAGCCTGTCGTCTGGTGACACGGTCATCGACCTCTCCCTGCAGGGCCTGGGCTTAGGACTTGAGAGCCTCCCAGTGGCCCCGGCGGGACGCCTGCCCCTGTGGCCCTGCTCGGCCTCGGCCGCCCGCCTGGACCTGCCCGCTGTGACCAAGAGCAAATCCAACCCCAACCTGCAGGCTGCTGGCCAGCTGCCTGTGGTGCCTGACGAGCTGCAGCCCCGCCCCCTGGTCCCATGGCCACCCTGGGCCCGCCACCTCCTGGTGGGCCTCCTGGACTGCACTGTGGCTGCCAAGTCCAAGAGCCTCGGGGACCTGACCGCGGACGACGTTGCTCCCCCCACGTGGAGAGCCCGGGCTGCGGCCTGGGCCTGGCCAGGGAGAGGCCAGCAGGGCGGGGGGAGGGGGGGGCATGGCCGGATGCCCTGACGGAGCAGCTGCGCGCTGGCTCAGGGGGTTCCAGCAGGCTGGGGGCATCACGCTGCCCACCAGCGGGGGTCCGGCTAGGGAGGAGGCAGCGGGGGTTCTGGCTGGGGAGGGGCAGCGGGGTCCCGGCTGGGGAGGGGCGGCGGGGGTCCCGGCTGGGGAGGGGGCGGCGGGGGCCCGGCTGAGGAGGGGGCGGCGGGGGCCCGGCTGGGGAGGGGACGGCGGGGGGCCCGGGCTACCTGCGGCGTTCCTCCTCCCGCAGCCAGGGCCGCGTGCGAGCCATCGCCAGCCGGGCCCGCCGGGCCCAGGAGCGGCAGCAGCAGCGGCTGCAGGGCCCGAGGGGCTCCCCAGAGGAGGAGCGGGGCACCCCTGAGGGCGCCTGCTGCGTGGGCCAAGAGGGCTGTGGGGATGTGCCGGACCCCGCCAAGGGCGCCACCAACCAGCTGTCAGGTGCTGCCGCCACTGGCCCCCCCGCGGAGGCTCTGCGCGGCCCTCCCCGCAGCCCAGGGCTGGGCGGGGCCCGCGTTTGCTCAGGAGGCGGAGCCTCCCGAGGCTGCCCGCCTGTCGGGCGTGGCTGTGCCCCTCGGCCCTGCCCCTCCCCCTGGGAGGAAGGAGCCGGCCCTGGGGCAAAGCGGAGTTTTCACGGCCTTTAGAGATCCACGCACGCCGAGATTTGAAGTTTTAGAGGCAAAGCGTCTACGATGAGACAGTGGTGCCGCGTGTCCTTTTCCACTTTCCCCTGGTTTCAGCTGCGGGGCGTGTGCGGGCGCGCGTCCGCCGGGCCCTGCCACGCGAGGCGCCCAGAGTGACCTGGAGCGTGGCCATCCCCGCCCCGACTGCTGGCTTGTTCTGCACACGCTCTGCCCTGTATGGGACGTTGTGGACTCTTGTAAACTCCCGAACACAGCTCCAATAAACACGCCTGCGCTTGCTCCGAGTGGGCTCCCTCTATGGCCGCGTACCCGGTGTCGCGGGGCCGGAACCCAGAAGATGTCCCCCACCCTCTGCCCGCAGATGGCTTGGCTGGACCGCGCCCAGGGTCAGGGCCACAAGCCCCGAACACACCCCTGTTCTTTCCCTCCCTCTCTCCCGCCCCACTTATCAGGGGCAGACATTGGCCCTGGCAGGGCCCCAAGCCAGAGGGTCCCCAGCTGTGGGGCTGCTGCTCCCAGAGTCTCTGCGCACAGAGGACCACCAGGGCCGCCCCCTCCCTCGAGAAGCTGGGGGGCTGCCTGCCCTCCCCACCCGGGCACCTGGCCTGCACAGAAGCCAGCTGAGGTGTCAGAGGCCACCCCAAGGCTGGACTCTCTTGGTACAACAGGCAGGGGCTGGGGGCAGCCCACCCACGGCTCAGCTCGGGGAGGCCTCGGGCCCGCACCAGGATCAGCTCTACCGTCCAGGGTCAGAGGCCCTGGGGACGGCGGGTGCCGGGCAAGGCGTCTGAAAGGCTGGGTGTTGGTGGGCGCCAGGCATTCTGTGGGGGTCTGTCTCTTGCTGTGTCCCTCGTAGGCCCCAGGGACCCACGCCGGCCGCTTGCCCAAACTCAGCAAAGGCCTGGGGGATGGGCAGTTATGCCGGTGCCACTTTCCTCCCAGGACGTCAGGCCCCTCGGAACCGGGAAGGCCGTCCTCCTTCCTCTGGTTGGGGGAGCTCAGCCTGGGGGAGCTGTGGCCCAACCCCGGAAGGGAGAGGTTCCCAAGGCACTGCGTCTGGGCTCCTAGAATCTTGGGGGAAGTGAAGGGGAGGCGGGGGCAGGGAGGGACACAGCCTGGGGCAATCTGCCAGGGCTCACAAGAAAATGGGGGGGGGGGTCAGCCCTTCTCCAGCCCCGGGTGGGCACTGCCTCTTGCTCCGTTACCTCCCAGGGGCTGCCCTCAGCTGCTGGGAGGCCCAGACCCTTTCTGTCCCAGCTGAGAAAGGGACAGGGCATCGCAAGAGGGGTACCTGAGGGCAGGGCAGGTGCTCAGAGCCCTGGTGCGCTACTCACTGCAGGGCCACCGCAGGCTCCCCCCCCCGCCCCGTCCAGTGACCCTCAGGGGAGCGCCAGGGCCTGACAGCAGGGAGGTCCAGTGAAGCATCATGACACAGGCCGATCTGGGCTCTGATTGGACCTCTGGAGTCCTCCTGGGTGTCTGGGCAGGGCATGCCCTGCACAGGGAGCCCCAGACCGGCTAGGACAATGCTGCTCCGCCACCAGGGATGGGAGGACAGAGGGCGGCCTGGGCAGAAGAGGGGCCAGGCCAGGCCTCACAGAGGCGACCACAGGAAGCTGAGCCGTGCGTGGATGCAGCCCGGGCAGGTAGCGAGGGGCTGTGTTGGGGTCAAGGTGGGTGAGCCTTTGCGGAAAGGGGATCACAGAGGCCACCCGCTGGACAGGCCTAGCCTGTGCCCTCTAGATGGCCGTGCCCCCTGCTCCCCCTGGTGGCTGCTCACAGGAAGGCCAGGGCCCCCTCTGCCGACAGAGCAAGACAGAGCGAGTGCTTTGAGGTCCGTCCATCCAGGAGTGGGGTGCAGCACATGGGTCACCCAGGGGGGCTGCTGTGGTGCAGGACAGGTTGAGCACCCTCTGAGGTTCAGCACAGGTCCCAGACCGCTGAGCTCAGCCTCCCAGAAGGGGGTGCAGGGCCCCGGTTTCCCTGGCCCAGCAGGGCAAGCGCGAGGGGGTCTTGAGCAAAGAGGGCGGGGCTCAGATCCCTGCAGGGGCAGCCCCGCCAGCCTTCCTCATCCCGCCCATCCTCACGTTGCTGGGTGCTCCAGCAGTGAGGGACCTGGGTGCTGGGCAGTGGGGCTTCCTCAGTGCACAGGGCCCGGGGCCACGGCAGCAGGGACCCCGCCCGGCTCTTCGCTCCTGAGACCAATGGCACACACAGGCGGCCTCGCAGCTCTGTGGCCAGTTCTCCTGCCGCGATGCGGTGTCTGAGGCTCAGGTCTGCACCCCGAGGGACGGGTCCAGCGGGGGAGGAGCCCCCGCCATCTCGCAGCACCTCCATCACCGAGCCCAGTGAACCCCCCAACCGCCTGCCGTCAGGCAGGGCTCTGGGCATGGGCTCAAGGCCGTGGCGACAGAACCCACGTGGTCTGAGGTGCTCCGAGCAAGAGAGGACTGGACCAGCCACCAAGTCCCTGAAAGTCCTCGAGGGCCCTCGAAGCCCGTGGCCTCCTCTCAGCAGCCTGTCTGCCCTTCCCGTGCGTAGCGGGGCCAGGCGGGGCAGGGGCGCAGGGGGAGGCCTTCTCCAGATAGACACGCCGGGGAGCAATGCCGGAGGCCACGTGACAGGGCAGCGGCCATGGCCCACGGGCCAAGGTGGGCCTAAGAGTTCTAGAGATCACCTGGGGAGAGACCCCACTGCTGGACCCCCGGTGGGGGCTGCCCACCCTCACACCAAACAGCAAAGGCAGAAACGCTCTGTTCTCACTCTGGAAACTATTCGCTGTGCCCTGACCTCAGCGTCCTGTCAGAGGCGTATACGTATATATTTATATTTTTATATATATATATATATATGTATATATGTATATATATATAAAAGATTATTTAACAGTTAAATATATTCCAATAAGAACGTCTCACGGGACAAAAGTCGTGTCTCCCCACCACGAACACGTCAGCACTGAAGAAACACCAAGCCCGAGGCCACGAGCGCTGAGCCCACACCTGGGTGCAGCCGGCTCTCTCACAGAAGCACAACATAGCTATTCTGATTTGAACGCGGGTCCCTGCTGCAGTCGAGATACGTTCCTGAGGCGACGGGCAGAGCAGCCCGGCAGCGGTGGCGCCTCACTCGGCCGGGACCTCGTACTTGAAGATGACGCTGAAGAGCCGGCCACCCAGCCGCTCGGCCAGCCACGAGTTCTTGATGACGGCCAGCTTGAGGCTCTCGCAGCACAGGGCCGCATGGTAGTTGGTGTGGACGGCGCGGCCCATGCCCTCGATGACCACCAGGTCGGCGCCGCGCTCCCGCACCAGCACGGCCAGCCCCTTGTCCAGGCGGCTTCGGGGAGGAAGGGTGCAGTGAGGAAGGTGCAGACGGGGGCCCTGGCACCCTGCACTGAGCTGCACCCGGGGCAGACGCCACACCCTGCCTCCAGCCAAGGGCGGCGACTGGCGGGAACGCCGGAGACCCCCGACCCTCGGCCCCCCCAACTACGTGGGCCCTGGGTCCAGCCTGCTCCCCGGACAGCCAGCCCGGCAGCTGCCCTCCTGGGGCCCGGGGTCTTGGTGACCCCTGGCAGCTGCACTCCCGTTGCTACAAGGAAGCCGGTTCTGAAAACTGGGCCTTAATGATACTTTTGTGTTTTGAACTTGAAAGAACCTGAGTCCTTTCTATAGCTTTTTCTTGTTCCTCCTTGTTGGTTAATAGTGGGCCCGGAAGGGGATT
This sequence comes from Inia geoffrensis, assembly GCA_036417435.1. Taxonomy (NCBI): domain Eukaryota; kingdom Metazoa; phylum Chordata; class Mammalia; order Artiodactyla; family Iniidae; genus Inia; species Inia geoffrensis. The sequence goes on along the minus strand of CM070901.1, from coordinate 184,596,015 downwards.
AAGTCAACACTGGAGAATCGGCACTGGAACAGACTGAGAGGCTAACAGCCCCAGAGCCCAGATGTGCCCCTTTCCACGGGCCGCTCCAGGTTCTAGAAGCCCCAGCGTGGAGAGCACTATGGTGACGGGCTGATGATCCACGGTGGGGACACGGCCCCCTTGCTTCTTCCTCCCAGGGTCCCAGGGTCCCGAGGGAAGAGGTGCCTGGACCCTGCCCGGGGCTGCGGCTGGCACAGCTGACTTCCGCAGGGGACCAGGGGTACCCGGGGGCAGAGGGGCCACATACCTGAGGTCGAGACACGGGGAGCTGGAGCCCGTCTGCATGAGCAGCAGCCTCCCTTCTCTGAGCGCCGAGCTGCCGAGCACAGGGGTCGTCACCCGTGAGGCGGCGCCCCAGGAAGCTGCCCCGCCGCACCCCCGCCTCGCCACGCCGGGCCCCAGCCTCCCGCCCAGCTTACCGGACGACGGGGTCCATGGCCGCGATGCGCTCGGCCACGATGAGGGACTCGCTGTAGGTCACGTCATTCAACGCGGGTCCCGAGTTGCACGCCAGGATGACCTGCGGCAGGACGCCCGGGCTCTTTAGGGACCTTGGCTGCCGGCAGTACTGAGCCAGCCTGGGCTCGCCCGCCTGCCCGCCCGCCACCCACCCACCCACCTGGGGCTGCCGGCGGGGGAGCACGGCCTCCGGCGACCGCTCACGGCTGGGCCGGCTCTTGGGGCGGGATGGAGACGGCCCCAGGGCCCCGCGGTCAGGCTGACCTAAGCCCCAGGACGTGACCGGCCAGGTCTCCTCCTCTGCTCCTGCCGTGCCACTGCCTACCCGGCACCTACCTGCACACGGAGGGGCCCAGGGCGACGCCAACCCCACCGAGCACAGGAGCTGGGCAAGGGACCCGCCATGCGGCCCTCCACACTCACCTCCGTCCCTCTAGAGAGAAGCTCCCTGACAAAGGGGAAGACTCCCAAAATGACGTCTACTCCACTGTTATCTGCGAAAATTAAGGCACATTTGTGAGGGGGCCCCTGTAAGACAAAACCAGGACGTTCAGTTGGGAACAGGCGCGTCCAAGCGTTCCAGACACCTCCACACTCCACTCCCCACGGCCGGGCGAGGGCTGCTGGGTCCTGCAGGCACTGGGGGCACAGGGGCAGCCCCGGCCTCTTCCAGAACTGCTAGCCCGAAGGACCTCTGACCTGAGGCCAGTGACCTCATCGCTGTCCCACCGAAGTCAGGCTTAGAGCAGGGACGCCAGCTCGTGCTTGTAGCTTGGGGCGGGGGGCTGAGGGGGACGCTCCGGGGGGCCCTCGGTGCGCCGCGCGGGCCCACGCCACCTCCCCACCCGTGAACCCTGCCCGGGCCCCTAGGGCACAGGACAGAGGCGGGGACAGCTCCATGTACCTTCAGTCTCTGAAGCCACTTGCCGTAGGAGTCCACGAGCCAGGGCCGCTCTGCGGGACACAGGGACGCGGTCACCCGCCCGCCGGCCTCTCCGGGGAGCCGGTCCTCACCTCCCCCCAGCTCGGCGGGCACGTGCGGCCGCCTCGCCACTTCCCCCCTCCGGCCCCAGTCCTGGCACTGGAGGAGAGCCCTGGGCGCCCCTACCTTGTAGTTTCCTCTTTGCCTCCTCAAACCCAAACTGGGGGTCAGATTCAAGGACGCTGCACAGGGGAGGAGAAAACAAAGTCACCAAAGCCCCGGACCTTGGCCTCCGTCGCTCCCGTGGGCCACGAAGCCCCTCCCGAGCTGGACGAGTGTGCTGTCACCCGTCACTGCTGCCGCGTCGGCTCGAGGACGGGGGAGGGGGCACGGGGAAGCCTCCGTGCCTGCAGCCACAGGCCAGGCCCCTGGGGAGCACCGGCCACCAGCCTTGCCCCAACGTGCCGCCCAAGGGGCAGCCAGTGTTGAGGGCAGGGAGGGGGCGACGGCTGTCCCGGGTGCCCGGGTCCGAAAGCTCACATTGGGTGACCCAGCAAGGCCCCTGCACGGGAGCCCCGGGGAAGGCACCAGATGGCGGGCCCCGGGACAGGACCCTTGGGGGGCCGGGGAGACGCGTGCCCACCGCTGAACTTCACGAGGCACCTATTCACTCCGCACACCCAACAGCGTCTAAGCCCACCCCACACAGTCACTGTGACGCGGAGTTTCACACCGACAACACCCACACCTGCAGCCCTCCACGCGCCTGCTCTTGCGTGCGGGCAGGGAGGCTGGGTCCCAGCACCTGTCCCATCCGTTCCCGAGGCCACACGTGCCCAGAAAGCCCCGAGCAGCACCCCATCCCCCGAGAACCCCCGGTGCCCCCTCTGCCACCTCCTCGAGGGCCAAGCTAGGCCGACCGAGGCTGGGACTGCCGGAGCCACGTGTGGCCCAGGCGTCAGTTCGGGCCCAGGGGCTGTGGCTCTAAGGCCAAGCTGGAAGGAGGAAGGGAGGGGACGGGCCCGCGGGGGCTGTGAGGACAGCGGGCACCTACTCAGAGACGGCTTTCGCTCCCCAGTCGAAGACGTTGCCGGCCAGGAGCCCTTTCACCAGGGCCAGCTGCCTCTCCTCCCAGCCCAGGGCGTCCAGAGAGTGGATCACCCTCTGGAAACACTTTAATGCCACGCCATTGTCTTTCTGCTTCACCTGCGGGGAGACGCGAATGAAGACGTGGTCTGGCCTCCCCCAGGCCCCCGGCAGAGCAGGGAGAGGAGAGCACTGCGCCAGGACGCTGTGGAGAATGGCACCAACAGCGAGCCTGCTCTAGGGGACAGAAGATTCCCATGTGACGTCACTGCGGGAGGCTAGACAAACGCAGGCCGCGTCAGATTAAAAGAGGCGCTGACTCGGAACAGCGCGGGCTGAGAGCAAGCGTGGGGGGCACGCTGGTATCGGTGCAGATTTGAAGTGTGCACTGAGGGTGGAGGCTCAGGTGTGACTGCGCCGTGGCCAAGCGCGGAGGACCCACACCCCACGGGTGCCCGCTGCCCTGACCGTGAGATCCTCGGGACCCAGACCCACTGTCCCCAGACACTTCTGTGCGAGGGCAGGGAGGAGGTGGCAGGGAGCTGAGGTCGGCTGGCTCTGGACCCCGCCCACGGCTCCAGGGCACGGAGCTTCCTGATCAAAGAGCCCAGGGAGGCACCTCCAGGCCACCAGCCAGGCCCTGGATGGCTCGTGGCCAGGACGGACATCCTCAGGCACCAACTCTTGAGTTTCCAGGCTGAGCTCAGGAGGCCAGGAAGAGGCGAGGGGGCCTCAGTGCCACACGCCCGCCACCCTCACCGGCTGCTGGTTAGAAACCCCAGGACACGCTGCTGACAAGGTCACAGTGGTGCCGGCATGGGTCCACAGCCGGTGCTGCCGACCGAGGGGCCGCGGCCCAGCGCTCCTGGGAGATGGACCCTCACCAGGGCGGCTCCAGGATGCAGCCTGTCGCCAGTGCCGGGGGTCAGGGCTGCCAGCACACCCGCTCGCTGGACAGGATGGGACTGACGACCCGTTCCCCATGGCCCCCTGCAAACATGTGCCCACCCATGAGAAGGGGGCGCTCACCTTGGAGTAGGGATCTGGGAAGTTGAACTCGTTCAAACAGTGCTCCCTCGTGTCCAGGAGGCTGCGCACAGTCAGGGTCCCATAAGCGCTGAAGACAGAGCCGGGCGGAGGGCGGCTGAGTGGGCTGGACGGCTGACTGCACCGCCCATCGCAGCCTCCCCCCGCAGAGGTGTCCTCGTGGCGTCCAGGCGCCAATAGGAGAAGCCCGGGAGGCCAGCGGGGTGCTGAGCGTCCCCGAGTGTGTGCCAGGGTAGGGGCGCACAGCTTCCTGGGAAACTTTGAGCGACTCGGCCCTCGGGTGCGAGTGCGCGTCCCCGTAGAGGCCGCCTCTCGGGGCCCTGGCCCAGGGCAAGCAGGGGGGCCACTCACAAGGGCTGGTGCCGCAGCGTCTGCAGCTTGTTCCAGTACTTCTGGCGGAACTTCTCGGCCCTCTCGGCTGCGTCCACGGAGCCTGGCTGGCTCGCCACGGCGCGTTTCACGACCTACCAAGGACGGGGCGGCCAGCAGTGCTCAGGGCAGCCCCCAGCCCGTGGATGGCAGGCATTGGTGGCAGCCACTGGGGGCTTCCCTTGCCAGGTGGGAACGGGGTTGCCGCCAGCCCTGACCCAAAGCTCATATCCGTGTCCTCCGATACCAGCCCCAGGGCCCACTGGACACGAGCTCCTGCTCTGCTGAGGGGACTGGTGGTTCTAGAGCAACCTCCAAGTCTGTGGGACCCCTCGCTCTGAAGACAGACCCCATGGGCCTCTCTGAGGGGCGTCGTGGAGGAATGGGTGTTCCCAGGAGGCTGCCATGGCCTTGACCCCCCCGAGCCTGGAGCCGGAGGCCAGCCACTGCTGCCCCTGAGCCCTGTGCGAGCTGCTTGCTTTTTAAAGAAACACGGTAGCCGGGAAAGCCACTTGCGAGCTGATGAGGACGCACCTCGCTGACACCACGTCCCAACAAACGACTGAGTCAGGTTCCCACCTGGGAACTATGAATTACACCTCAAATAAAAGGTTCCTGGAAGCCCCTGTTCTCCATCCTGCCTCTCACTGCCCCTTGGGAACCTGAAACAGTCAGAGATAGCCAGGACCTCAAAGGCCCACAGCCAAGCTCCTGGATGGACGGGTGTCTTCTTCCTGGGGGTGTCCAGCCCTGCCCCCAGCCCTCATCCCAACCTCATCCCCGCCCCAGGCCCTCACCCCGTCCAGGGCCTCCTCAAAGCAGGTGAGCCAGTACTTTCGGGCCAGCGCATCGTCCGTCAGGTCGACCGTGTCAGGCACGTAGGAGGACGGGTCCAGGAGGAGAGGCAGGTTGACGAGTGGCCTCTCCAGACGGTCCATTTCCAGCAAGTCGAACTGGGAGGACGAGAAGCAGGCGGGCACGTCAGCCGTGTCCTTTCCTGAAAGACCAAAAACCCCGTCTACAGGTCTTGGAACTGGCTTCCCTGCACGAAGGGAAGCTGCCGTGCGCGGCTAACGGAGAGCCCGGTTCCTCCCCGGCCCTGGGCCCTGCCTGCCTCTCACGGCCTCTCTCAGCCCGGGCGAGCCCTCCACTTGTCCGGGGCCCTGAGCCCGATGCCCCAACCCTGGGTCCGCTCGCGCCCCCGTCTTCCTGCTGCGCCCCATGCTCTCTGCTCCGCGCTCTGAACCACGCACACCGACCGCCCTTCTGGTCCTCCTGCCCTGCCTGCCGGGCTCTGTCCTGCGGCTCCTGCCCAGGGTCGGTTCCCAGGCGGGGACACACCGCCCCGTCCCCCCACGCCCCACATCCAGACCCACTGCCCCTGCCACGCTCAGCAAGGCCGGGACGCTCGATGCCCACGCCAGGGTCTTTCAAACGAAGGGTCCTGTGCGCCTGGCCCCGTTCTCGGACGAGAACTGTGTCAGGCAGCTGCTCCAGGGACGTGACAAGCGAGTGAGCTCAGGGCTCGTCCTCCAGACACCCCTCCTGCCCCCCACCCTCCAGGCAGCTGCCCACCTGGGACTTGGCCCTGTGTTGCTGACTGGCCCACTAGCAGGGTGAGATGGCAGGTGTGCTCGGGCCAGGGATGGTCTGGATGAGAAGACCCACCCCACGAGGGAGAGATGGGCTTTGGGGACGCGCCATGTGACCGCACGTTTAGCAGGGAAGGAGCCGGTGTGTTTCCACGGGGGTCAAAGGCGGCAATGGCTGCCTCCTGCCCGGCAGGGGCTGCCCTGTCCTCCGATGAGTGGGAGCTCAGACCTGAGCTCGGCCTGGCCTTGGCTGTGGACACCCAGAGAAACAGCCTGGTCCCCTGCCCCTGGGGATCCCCACGCCCACTCGCAGGGACACCACAGCATGACAGGCGAGTGGGGTGCCCAAGCTGTCACGGAGAGGGGCCGTGTTGCACGTCAGCGCTGGCTGAAAGGTTTCTGGTCCGCCCACCCATTTCATTTTGCCGTCCGTGTGGCCGGCATCCACGTCGCCCTTCGACAAGTCAGAGACGTTAACGCCTTCCTCTGCACACCCGTCATGGTGGGCCCAGGCCTTGCCAACCCTGCCCCTGGCGCCTGCCTTTGGGAAGGGCCCAGCTACCCCCGCACAGCTGGCTGCGAAGGATGCGGTGCGGAGCTCTGGGAACTGGGGGTGCCACACGCGGGGGACTCTCCCCAGGAAGTGAGAGGCGGATGAGGCACATTCTTGCCATGTTTACACTGATTTACAAGAGAATCTGCATCTACGACTGAAAAGCAACGTTCCCTCCAAACAGCCAGCAACCTGTCCTGAAGGTGGTGTCCCAGCCTGTGTGCCCAGGCCAGGCCAGGCCAGGCCAGGCAGCTGCAGGCCTCGGCCTGTCCTCCAGCCCCGTGTGCGATTCTGATAAACCACTCCCTGGGTTATCAGGGACGTGATCTCAATAAGATGGCAACGGGCTTCCCTGGTGGCGCGGTGGTTGAGAGTCCGCCTGCCGATGCAGGGGACGTGGGTTCGTGCCCCGGTCCGGGAGGATCCCACATGCCGCGGAGCGGCTGGGCCCGTGAGCCATGGCCGCTGAGCCTGCGCGTCCGGAGCCTGTGCTCCGCAACGGGAGAGGCCACAACAGGGAGAGGCCCGCGTACCGCAAAAAAACAAAACAAAACAAACAGACGGCAACAGCTCGTCCAACGATGATCTGGGCCAGGACGGGGCCACGACAGTACCATCCCGTCCCAGCTGGGCGACCCTCTGCACACTGGCTCGGCTGGTGGGGGGAGCCCCCATCCAGACATGGTGGGCCTCAGCCCAAGGGGCGACTGAGGAAAAGGTGGAATCGCCTGAGGAAATTCGCAGACTCTGTGCGCTCGGTGCCGCCTTGAGACCGTCCCGCAGAGAACGGGGTCTAAGAGAAGGGGCCCAGGGGGTGCCCGCGACTCACGGTTTTACCCAGATTCTGCTGTGAACGGCCCCAGAGCCCTAGGAAAGACCCCCTGTGGTCCCGAAACTTTATATTCTCCCTGCAAACCCGGCGGGGAGCGCGTGGCCCCGAGGGCTCCGGCTGAGCTCCCGAAGACCATGAGACACTATGGGAGGAATGAGAACTGCCAGCTGCAGACTGCAAACGCCTCTCTTTGGCCCCAGAGCCTGTGGTTCATGACCGGCCTGCACCAGCAGGAGGCGTTCGAGCCCGGCCACGGCGGCACGGGGGCTCTCCTCGGGGACCACCAGGAGGCCGCAGCGGAGGCGACGCACGTGGGACCCAGGGCCACCCGCGCCCGTACTCACGGTGCCGCTCCTCGGCCGCTGCATCGGGCAGAGCTCGGGCGAGGAGCTCATGAGCCCGGAGCTGCCGGCGTAGTTTTCTTCCCAGCTGTACTGGTTCGGGTCTGCGGGACAAGAGACCCGGCGTCAACCGAGGGGCGAGTGGCTCGGCAAACCTTGGGCGGCTGGACTGCCTCTGGGAGGACTGGCTGCCGAAGGCCTCCCTGGCGCCAGGCGAGCCGGGGGCGTTGTTCTGTTGTGTTATTTCTTGCTGGCACGGAGACCTCTCAAGCTGAGCGGTAGCTTCCGAAAGGTACCCGTGGTTTATCTCAAGTAAGAAACTGGACTTAGGGGCGCAGTGAAGGTCTGCCTGGGCTGCTCTGACTGGCGCTGACCCCCACGCAGTCTGCCCTGTGTGCCTCCTCGGGCAGAATCACGCCTGCGATTCCTTCACGTGTCCTTCACAGAGGACAGACCGGATGCGCATCTGAAGCGACAGCTGGGCAGACGGCCGGGAGGAGCCGGCGGGCCGAGGCCTTCGGGGGCGAGGCCATGTGCGCAGCCCCTGCACGGAGCCCCGTCACTCAAGGACGCATGGGTCGATTACGTGGCACCCACACGAGTCGGTTCCACCGGCCCCTCAGGAGAATCACAGCAAAGGCTCCTGCCACTGCCGGAGAGGGCCCACGGAGACACCACACGTCCACCCACAGCCCTCGATCGTCGCTTAACACGAGCAGCCACTCCAGTCACTCCCCAAGGCCTCCCCGCCTCCCGATGCCGCTGCCCGACACAGGCCACGCTGTACTCACTGTCCTGCTCGGCTCCTTTAAGAAACGCTCCTATGGCGCCCAGGTAGCCTTCGTGCCTCAAGAACAGCGCCTGGACCTCCCCCTGCCACGGAGACGCCCCTGAAGCGCCACTCAGCCCAAGGCTGCAAGTCCACCCGACACAGGTGGCCTCCCTCCCAACTCGGCGCTTGTCCACGGGGCTGTACGCACACGCGGAATTCAAGGGCCCACCGTTTAGAGCAGCGGTCCCCGGCCTTTTTGGCACCAGGGACCGGTTTCATGGGAGACAACTTTTCCATGGACGAGGGTGGCGTGGCGGGGGCGGGGGGGGCGTGACGGTTCGGGCAGTAACGCGCGCGATGGGGCGCGGCCCGGGGCGTGGGGAGCCCCGGTTCAGAGGGTGAGTAACTTCCACAAAACAGATACCCACCCAGTTCCCCACGCTTGCTGGGGGCCACGCCCCCCCACGCCATGACCGACACCTAGAAGCTCACCTGGAGCTCGCAGACAGTGGGAGGCGGTCCCTAGACCCCACCCCCGGCAACGTGCCAAACTCAGGGATGGCCACGGCGCCCCAAGCGCAGGATGCCCGGAGCTAGTGGGTGGGAAGGGGCTGGGGGCAGGGGCTTGGGGGTGCTCAGCTGGGTCCCGCCTTGCTCCCGTCCCCTCTCAGGCCTGCGAGTTTGGAGACACGGGGACCCGGGCCAGGGGCGGGCAGAGCAGCGGAAGGACACGGTGGCCCGTTACCTTGGAGAAGAAGTTGATGCTGTAGGTGATGGTGCGCATGGTGACGGGGTGGCCGCGGATGAAAAAGCCGCCGAAGTACACCCGGTCCAAGCAGTGGAGCCTGGCGTACAGGCAGGCGAGCTGCCCGATGTCATTGCTGATCATGTGTAGCAGGCTCTTGGCCATGTCCTCCTTGGAGAACTCTGGGGAGGCGGAAGCAGCACGCTGGGCAAGCGGCCAGGTGGGCGCCACGCGCCTCCAAGAGTGAGAGAGGGCGAGAGGCCGGTACCTGTGTCCGCGGTGGCCGACTTCCCGAAGCTGCTCGCGATGAGGTTGCCGCTCAGCCCCAGGGTCTGGTGGGCCCCTCCGTAGATGTCCTGCACCAGCATGTCCACATTCGTGTGCTGGCCTCTGGAAGCCAGATGCAGCAGCTCGTCAAACTTCTGTGGGGACAGAGCAGACGGGAGCACCTGAGGAGCCGCAAGCTGGAAGAACCCCACGGCCCTGGACGAGCCCACGGAAGGAGGCCAGCCACCACGCTGGGTAGGGAAGGCCCTCTCCTGTCATGGCCCAGAGGTGGGGGGAGAGGGGCAGCCTCTATGGACCACCCAGCTGGGCGACACTCTGGCCACCTGGACGCCCATCCTTCAGAGACCCGTGACGCAGGGCGAGGTACAGGGAAGAGCCACTTTCACAACAACCCCAGCCAAGCACAAGCCTCCGACCCCACAGCCGCCAACCCTTTCCTGTGGGGACCAGGAAACAGGCTGTTCTGTGGAGCCAGGAGCATCCTCCTGGAACTGCCCAAATACCTTAGTTTTGGTGAGCAGAGCCCCAAGCCCCCAGAAGGTGCCACCCCCGATGGAGCTGCCGCCGATCCACTCGAACCTGTCCTCTGTCTCCACCTGGAGCGAAATGAGGGCAGGTGCGTTAGCAAGGGGGCCCCAGCCACTGCCCAGCAGGTCCCGGGGACGCGGCGACTCAGGGGTATCCCCTGCCCTGGGTGGCGGCACCCTTGAAGGCCGAGTCTGGGTGGGCTCGGCAGGTGCTCGTGCTGGAAGTAGGGGGCCCACCTCCCCGCAGACCGCCCGCGCCAGGCACTCCGCGTGCAGCCTCGCGCCGTGAGCGCCAGAGGCAGGCCTCGGTCTGTGTCCGCCTCCCTGTGCCCGCGTGCCTGTGCCCGGCATGGCTCCGACATGCAGCCAGTGCTCAACAAAGCGCTGCGGAGGCCCGTCCTCTCCCACGAGCCAGGTCCCACCTTCACGATAGAGACCCCAGAGCCGATGCTGACTAGGAGGTACGGGAAAACGCTGGGGTGGTTGGTCTGAAACCGGAACTCGGGGTTGGAGCCCTTCTGGTACACGAAGGCCTCGTGCGGGATGTTCTTCAGCACGAAGTTGCAGCCCTTGATCAGGCAGGTCATCACGTCCTCCTTGTCAACCCTGCCAGGGAGCAGCCCAGCCACTGGGACCGGCATGGGCCACGGCAGGAATGGCCCCTGCCTCCCCACCCCCGTGGCAGGGCCGTGGCCCCGGGACCCTCCGTCCAGCGGGAGCGGGGCCGACTCGGTCTCGGGGCCCCGTTCCTTTCCTTTCAGGCCTCGCCTCTCCCCACCCACCATCTGCAGTCCCCCGAGCCTTCCTGAGTTTCGGCCACCTGCATCCGTCTGCAGCCGGCCCAGAGCTTGGCCTCAGGCCCGCGGCCACCCACCAGCCACCCGCAGCCTCACTGGGTCCTGAGGTCTTAGGAACCCCCAGAGCCGGGCGAACGGGCCGGTGCAGGAGAGGAGCCACTGTGGCCCGACCGCGTGAGCGGAGGCCAGCCGGCCCCCACGCTCCCCTCCCCCCGCCCCAAGGTCCCCACTCACTTCAGCTGCAGCTTCTCTTCGATGAGGTCTTTGAACTTGTACGCCCCGCCCCCCGTCGCCGGGATGACCTTGGTCTCGGTGTTGACCAGGTGGTCTTTGATGAAGTCCAGGCAGGCTTCTATGTAGGTGTTCTCGAACTTGACAAAGTGCAGCCTGGCGGTAACCTCCTCCTGAACGGAGATCTCATAGGGCGGCTCGTGGTCCTGCTCTGTGTCCTGGGGGTGAGGGTAGGGAACCCGCGTGTGTGCACTGCCTCGGGGAGGGGACGACGCTGACACACAGCCCCTGAGCACCCTCAACGGCAGCGACGATTTCTGCCTACCCTGAAGTCCGCGGGAGTCTTGATGGCGACGCAGGTGGGAGATTCGGGGGGGAGGCACGAGCAGGCGGGGGTGCTCTTGCCAGGGCTGGGATGGAAGGGGAACTAAGCTGGGAGCATGGAGGGAGGGGCGTCGGCACTAGAAGCTTCCAGGGCCCGCCCGGGGTGCTCCCAGGAGGCTCACCTTGTCTGAGTGGTCGAAGGACCGCACTCTGGCAACTTTGTGCTGCACGGTAGAGTAGTAGGCCAGCTTGGTCAGCGACCCGCCTACGGGGGAGACACAGACGCAGCGGATTCAGAAGCGGCTGGAAGGGACCTGAGGCTGCCCTTCCACAGGCCCTCCTCTGCCACACCTGGGTCCTGCCCGCAAGGAGTTTGGTGCTACCTGAACGTGAAAACCCTGCAGGGCACCAAACAGAGGAAGGGAATGAGCCGTGAGACCTAAACACACTCCGCCTTCCTTGAAAAGCTCTGTTCCTCCTCAGGGCCCAGACTGAAACGGAGACTGTCCGTTTCTCCACCAGGACTGAGTCCTTGACGAGCAAGGGACCTGCTGTTTCTGGGTGACTCGGCGATCCTCAGTGTGGTCTAGGAAAATTCTGTTTCAGACTCTGATCTTGAGGATGAACCGAAGGAAAAAGCTGACAAATCCACTGTTTTCACTGAAGAGCATACAACTGACGTCCGCGGCAAGAGGCGGAGAGGGCAATGCAGGCGGGGGAGGGGCTGTTTTCCCCAGGAATGTGCAAGGAAGGGGCCGGAGAGCAGCCGCTGAGGCCTGGACTCACCGGGGAGGCCCTGCAGAGGGCGGTGGGGGCTTGTTAACGCCCCTGGGAAGCCTGGATGCCCCTGGCCTGTGACCAGGGACAGAGTATCAGGAAGCAGATAAGGCCTTTGGGCAAGTTAAGACGATCCCCAGAGCAGTCCTTCTGGAGGAGGAGTTCTGGCGAGCCCCCCTCCTGAGTCAGAGAGGAGGCGTCGGAGGCTACAGGTGATTCACGGCTGTGAAAGCCACGAACGAACGGCAGAGCAGAGAGAGGCAGAAGGCTCAGGTCTGCAAAGTGGCCTTGGAACAGTGTTTCCTAGGAGGCCCGACAAAAATAAGGGGGAAACCCCTTGTCTTGAGAAGGCGGCTAAAATTATTAACAACTGTTGTTTAGTGACAAAACACTAAGGGAGTACACCACAAACGCTCAAGTCAGACACACAGATTTGGAAACAAGTATCCGAAGGCCAAAGCTCTTCCAAGTAAGAAAAATCAAACCCCAGCTTCTGAGACCAATCACACCTGTCCCATCGGAGCCGCCTGTCTGGCAGTATGGACAGCGCCTCCCTGGACATCCTGTGACCTGGCCTCGTTGGGCCACGTTTGGTCACTGAACACCGTCGTCCTGGGCTTGCTCTCATCCCCAGACCGTCAGCTTAAGACACAGAACTTGGCCTTAAGCCTCCTTATCCCTCCTCCCTGCCCCCAATCCCGGCCTGGCACAGAGCATCTTCCACTGAAATGCTTGTTGCCCGATTCACCTCTGTGAATAAATCGCTTCCTAAGAAGACAGGCAACACAAGGGGTGAAGACATCTTTTGAGAAGCTCATCAAAAGTTACCCAGGTCACAGAAATCCAATTCCAGACAGTGTGCTCTTCAAGTCAGCTATAAATCACAACCAAAACACACAGTGTTGGGGTTTGTGGGGGGCTGTGGGGAGTGAGCTGGGTTCTGTGCACCGCACACCATGCACCCCGAGTGGGCCGAAGCTCGGCACTGCCCGGACTTGTCTCCCACCCGAGCCAAGAGACAGCGGATGGGGCACGGGGCTGCGAGCAGAGCAGTGCGGTCAGTCTGAGCCAGGGTGAGCTCACACAGCAGCACAGGGGGCGCCTGCGGGAGCCCACCTGCTCTCAGGGTCCCTTGCGATTAGAGTGAACGCCAACTCAGGCCGGGGCCGCCCACATCACACCTGACGAGGGCAGCGACCAGGCGGCCAGCACAGTCCCGTGCTCTCTGGTGGACGCCATGGGCTCTCCAGACCACCCCACCCCATGCTCCACCCCGGGGCCCACAGCAACCCCGACTGATGGGAGGGACCTGAGCCAAGACCCGCCAGTTCACCCAGAACCCCGGGGCCTGATGCGGGGCTGTCCTTCCACTCCAGGCACCTCCGTGCACATCCCTGCCCTGTGGCCCCTTCTGCTTCACCCAAGGGACCCTCCCTCTGCCCAGCAGAAACCTGGAGTCAAGTCAGCTTCAAGTATGTGTTGACCCAAAGCGTCCCTAAGGCTTTTGAAGCAGGGACTCCACCAGCGGAGAGGGGTGCCCCGTCAGAGCTGGACTGAGAGGCTTGGGGAGGGGAGACGAAACCGGAAACCTGCTTGTGAACCACACCGCTGACAGCACTCTGGCTTTGTGGATTCCTGGGTGGAGGACCCCTGCCCTGAGCCGTGACCTCCCATCAGCTACACTAACAAAAGTCTGTTCTTGTGAATTCCCTGGCGGTCCAGTGGTTAGGACTCTGCGCTCTCACCGCTGAGGGCCCAGGTTCAATCCCTGGTCGGAGAACAAAGACCCCACAAACCTCGCAGGGTGGCCAAACCCCGCCCCCCCCAAAAAAACGCCCCACAAATGTCTGTCCTTAGTAGCAATGAACGTGTCTTTTAAAGAACCAGACAGAGGACCCAGAGCCGGGGGGAAATTTCAGAGAGGAAATAAACACGGACACTGAAAATATGCCTTTGAGTGTCCTTCTGCTAAGGAACCCTGACCGGGCTCGGCCCTGGAGGACAGGCAGGCACTCCCCCTTCCGCGCCACAAGCTAGGGCCACGCAGAACGACCCAGGTAAGCCCTGTGGCCAGCCAATTTTCGGGGACGCTTCAGAAACGTTGGGTGCCGACCCGCTGGAGCAGAGCCCCCAGGGTCAGGGCAGCAGCATCAAGTGCGATAGCTCCGAGCACACGGCCACTGGACTGCCATCACATCAGGAGTGCACAGGGCTCCGAGGACAGCGGCAGGGCCCCGAGGGGCTGACTTGAGCCCCCAGGCGGTTCCTCGCGCTCACCGTCTCTGGCCCAACGTCCAGCCGGGCACCGTTCTGGCGGGTCTCCTTTGCGGGGACGACCTCAGGCTCACAGCTGCCCTCGCCCGCCCTCTGCCTGGCTCCGCCCGGCCTCCGGCTTTGCAGGTGGGGGCTCAGGACGCTCCCCACTTCCCTGGACGCCGCCCCTCCCCCAAGCCCGTGACTCCAGGGACCGCCCCCCCTAAGGACAGGGGAGTGGGGCGGCCCAACCCCTCCGGGGAGAAGCGCACGGTCTGTCCCTGCATTCACTGAGCGGCCACGGCGGGCCAGGCGCGCGGGGGTCCCGGGCCGGAGGTCATGGACCGGCCGCGGACCGCCCGGGTATCCGCGCCTCAGCGTCCACATCTGAGAAAGCGGTCGGCGGGAGGCGTCAACGCGTCGGAGAGGGAAGGAGGGCCCTGCGGGGGGCGGGGCTCGGGGGGTGCCTCCGACCTGAGGTCTGCGCCCCGGTCCTCCAAAGCCCCAGCCCCAGACCCCCGGTCCCCGATCTCCGGCAGGCGGGGAGCTGTGCCGCCCGGCGGCCGACCCCCACGCCGGCTCCCGAAGCGGGATGCCAGAGGGGCAGCCAGGCCGCCTCTCCCGCGGGACTACGAGCCCCTGCATGCCCCGCTCCGGCCGCGCGGCGCCTGCCGGGAGCTGTAGTCCGGCTGCCGCGGCGAGCGGGCGCCGCCAGCTGCCCGCGGACTACAAGGCCCGACAGGCCGTGCGCGCCGACGGCCCGCGCCCCGCCCTTCGTCCTTGCCACCGCCCCGGCCCGCCGGCCTCGCTGCCCGCGCCCCGCGCCCGCCCCCGCCACCCCGCTCCCCGCGCCCGCCCGCGGCGACCTATGTCTATGGCGAAGCGCTTGGCGTTCTCCAGGTTGCGGAAGATCTCGTCGGGGGGCAGTGTGATGCTCTTGTCCAGGCTGTCCCCGCTGCTCCCGCTGCCGCTCGCTCCACACTCCGCCATTTTGAATGTGCTCGGCCAGCCTCATCAGCCATGGAGATATATGCGCATATATTTGACTGCTAAACGCCTCCCGCGCATAGATTATGCTAATGAGCGCTCGAGCCGGCCCTCGCCCCTCCCGTCGCCGCGGCGGTGGCGGCTGGAGGGCCGACTCAGGCAGGCGGGCGCGGGTCCCCCAGACCGGACCGCGAGGCAGCTCAACACAAAACCTCTGCGCTGTCGTCGTCTTTGTTGTTCCTTCACTGAGTTCCTTCACCTCAAATGATATGAGCTAGTGCAGAGGGGGCACCTGGGGTTTGGAGACCACCAGGGTAATCTGTTTCTTTAGTGACTGCGGTTGTGAGTCTGGCACCTGCACGTGAAGACGCTTGGGACCCACCAGCTTGGTTCCCTAGGAGTGCAGGACCGTGGGTGTTAAAAACCCTATGCAAACAGGGGGAGTTGGGGACCCCGCCCTTTAGAAGCCTTTCTCACCGCACCCGGAGTAGGAGCTACCCTTGCAGCTGGGCGAGATGTGTGAATGATGGTGAGATCCTCAGAAAGTGCAGGGGAAAGCCGAGCAGCCTTCCTGGAGGAGGCCGTTTTCTGGCAAAAGAGGGAGTCTGTGGGAATTTGCAGGGAACAAGCTGAGAAAGCTTCCATGTGGTGTTGGGGACAGGCTCCCAGGGCTAGTCTCTGGGAAGGCGTGGAGGCTCTTCTTAAGGGGCGTGTACCCCTCAAAGGCAGTGGGCACTTTGCAAAGGAGTCCAGTGTTGGAAGCATGCCGAGGGCCCGCGGTGGCTTTGGCACCTGCCTCCTAGGTGACCCTGGGCCAGTTACTTTGAGTCTCTGGACCTCAGCCTCGGTCTGAGCATGCCACCAGCTGCCTGACCAGGTCAGCCTGACCAGGAGGTACACCCACGAGAACAACGAGTGCCCCCGCTAAGTTCAATGATGTGCCTGCCGCACGAGCAATAAACGTGAGGGGTGTGAGAGGGGCTTCCCATCACTTGCTCACCACTCCCAGGGCTCAGCAGGGACCCCAGAGGCCACTAGCAGTACTGGCCTGGAAGGGGTGCTATGGACCTCCGCTGCAGAGTGGACAGAAAGGGATGGAAGGCAGAGCAAAGAGAGGTGCCAAGCAGGAACGAGGGAGGGCAAGTCTGGGTACCTCTGGGTCCCTGCAGACTCAACCAACACCCCGGGCCTGCCTAAAAATAGGTGCCCTTTCTGAGACCAGGGCCTGCCCTTGGCAGGTTCATTGCCAGCACTGCCTATTTCAGCCTTGGTGAGCGGTCCACCTGCAGGAAGGCAGGGCAGCTGGCCACCTGTGGGCCAGCCGAGAGAGTTACCCCAGGAGCTCGTCCCAGGACAGGGCCGCCAGGCACGGAGGACCGTGGCGGGGCAAACACCTTCTGTGTGTTTGGCCCAGCTACACCCTTTTTGCTGCAGCAAGAGGTCTGCTGCAGGCTGTGGCTTTGGGGCTGCTCTCAGCTGGACAGAGCTGGACATTCCTGTCACTTTGCTACCACCCTCACCTGCAGGGAGCTATAGTGAGAGGTCTAGGGCGGGAACCCAGGCTCCCTGCCATGTCCCCTCCTACTGCACACGGGGGACCTGATGTGTTCCGTGGGGCCCTCGCCCTTCCGGCCTGCCTCTCCCCTGCTTCCCTGCCTCTCACTCACTTTCTCCTCCCAGGCCCGTTTCTCCCCTGCCTCCTGACCTGACCCCTCACCCCTCATTTCCAGCTTCTGCTCCTCCCCCTCCCTCCCTCCCTGCCTGTCACCTCCACTTCCTCCCTCCTGGCTTCTCCTCTGCCTGCCCTCCTCCCTCCCCCCTCCCTTCAGCCGGAGCCCAGCCCTCCTTCCTGTGTCCAGGGCGTCGCTGGCAAGGACACTGCCCACCCGTGGCTGCAGACCATGATAGTCCCCACTCCCCGTCATCCCTGCAGACCCGCCTGCCCGGTGGCCACCGAGGACACGTGTGAGGCACAAGAGACAGACAGCGGAGGGGGCTGAACTAGTCGGATTTTATTAGAAGTCTTTAGAGCAGTCCCGTGGCTCCCACGTGACTGAGAGTTCAAATTCTTGAGTACAGAGTTGTGCCCACGCGCACCCACCCACACGGGAATCCTTTAAGGATCGTGGTGGAGACCCCCAGCCGCCCCACACAGCCCCGGTGTGAGCCCCGACCAGACAGCAAAGCATCCCCAGGGGCCTTGCGCCCACGGCTCTGCTCTGTCCTTCCACGCCCATCCAGGCTGACACTGTCGTTCCTACGAGGATACACCTTGAGTTCCGCCTTCACAAAAGGCAAATGTGCCCACGGCACGGCCTGCGCCAGGCCCTCTGGCCTGGCAGCACCGGATCTGAAGAAAGCCCTCTACGCATGGGGCGCCGGCTGGCCGAGCCCCGCCGCCTACAAATATCATAGAACCCCGGCAGTGGGGACTTCCCAGAAGTCACTTGCTGAAATGCAAACACAGAGCAACCCCGTGGGGTCAGACATTTGGCAGAAGATGGGCCCTAAATGACAAGGACACTGCACGCACATTCTCTGAGAATGACCCTCCTGCTGGCCCGCCAGCCTGGAGAGACAGCCTTCCGGAGAACGGGCCAGTCCAAGGCAGGGGCGGCACGGACGATGGGGAGGCCCTTCCCTCTGCCAGAGGAACGCGCCGGCCCTCTGGTCCTCCGGGCAGGGCTGCCGCCCGCGGGTCACCACGGCCGCCAGAGGCCGCAGGCGGGCTGGCGCGCGGAGGCGGCGGCGGCGGCGGCGGCCTTGGCTGGGGCGGGCGCGGGCGCGGAGCCTGGCGCCTTGGGCTCCTTGGCGGGCGCGGCGGGCGCGGGCGGCGGGCGCTGGAAGTGGTAGAGCAGCTTCATCTGCGTGTCGCTGGCCGCGTGCAGCGTCAGGAACTGCACGGCCTCCTGCAGGCACCACGAGTAGCCCTCGCTGTAGTCCTGGTGCAGGCTCTTGGGGCCGGCGGCGGCGGCGGCGGCGAAGGCTGCGGGGAGGCGGGGCGGCGGTGAGCGGGGCCGGGGAGCCCGGGGCGCGGGGCGGGGCGGGGCGGGGCCGGGGAGCCCGGGGCGCGGGGCGGGGCGGGGGTCGCGCGGGCCGCGCCTGCAGGGCGCCGGGCGGCTCACCTTTGCTGTGTTTCAGGTAGCTGACGGCCATCTCCAGGATGTCGGCCTTCTCCAGCTTGGAGTTGGGCTGGTGGCGCGCGAACTCCTGCTCTAGCAGCAGTTTCAGCTGCTCGATGCTGCTGTTGATGCGGTCCCGGCGCATCTTCTCCACCACCGGCTTCCGCAGCTGCGGGCGGGAGGAGGGGGCGTCAGCGGGGCCGCGCCGGCGCGGGGGCCGCAGGGGCCGCGGCCGCGCACTTACTCGGTTTTTCTCTTTGGGGCTGAGCAGCTCCACGGCCACGGTGCTGGGGGCCATGCCTGGCGCGGGGAGAGGCGAGGAGGCGAGGAAGCAGGGAGCGGAGCGGGCGCGTCCCGTGCTGGCGCGGGCCCCGGCCCCTATATAGGCGCGGGCGGCGGGCCGGCGCCTGGGGCCCGGGCGCCGCGGCCGTTCCCACACTCCGCGGCCAATGGCGGCGCGGGCCGCACAAAGGCGCCGGCCCATTAGCGCACGCTAAATTGCCTGTGAATTGGCGCGGGCACAATGGGCGCTCCCCGAGGAGCAGGTGGGCCGCGCGGCACAATGTCCGGGCTGTGGGAACGCGCTCGCCCTCATTAGCATCCCGGGGCCTGATGCTGGGAGCCCCGCGCCTCAATATGCTGCCTTTTCCCAGGCCGCGGGGACAAGGGTGGGGGCAGGAAGGAGCTGCGCCCCTCCCCCCTCCCCTCCCCTCCCTCCCCCTCTTCTCTCCCTTCTCCCCCGCTCCCCAGCGACTCCCCGCTGCTGGCGGGCAGAGGCCAGGAGCCCAGATAAGGGGAAGCTTTAGAATGCAGAAGTGCGGGCGGCTTCCAGGAGGGCGGGCACCGTCCCTGACAGGCGAGGGGGACGGAGGAAGGCGTACTTTTCCCCGAACAGACACAGTCACCTCCCTCTGCACAGGTGGAAGAGGGGCCCAGGCTCTCAGGATCAGACAGACCTACTGGCACATGTGGCAAGTCTCCCCAGGCTGTCACCTGGGACACGTGACTTCAGAGCTAGAAAATGGGCTGCCACGCCTCCCTGGCTGGGCTCTGGGTAGCTTCAGGGAGCCAGAGTGTACCCGAAACGCCCAGCATGGAGCCCGGCACCTAGGCGGTCCCCCCAGGAGCTGCACTCCCCCCTCCCTGGAGCAGTTCAGCAGACTGTGGCACCTGGGGTGCTCTGAATCAGCAGGTGGCCTCCAGGGTCCCACCCCACCCCCATCTGGATGGGAGTCTGACCGTGGCTGTCCACGGAGCACGGGTGGGCGCGTGGCTGCGGGCGTGCTCTGTACAGGTGTGTGGTCACTGCTCCTGCGTGACTCCGGGGAAGCCTCGGCTGCATGCTACTCTCTGCACTGCCTTAGGAGCACTTGTAGGGCTTGCTGTCCCTAGGCATTTTGCCAGTGCTGAGGAAGGGGGTGCCAGGTGGCAGACATGAGGCTCCTGCCTGGAGCCCACACGAACGCTGTACCTGCTCAGACCCACTGGAGGAACCGCTGATCCTGGTACTTGGTCAGCCCAGCTGAGGGCCAGCCGCTGCTTGGGGGGCCACCAGCCCCACCCTGGCTCCCTAGGGGAGGGCTTGTTGGGAGCCCCACCTCCACCCAAAACAATCACTTTACTTTGATTCTCTGCAGCCAGGAATCCAGTTCTGCAGGGACTGCGGGAGGGGGTGGGGCTGGGACTACCTTCTAGGGGCAAGGCGGGACCCAGCAAGGTCCAAAGAGGAGGCAGGGCTTCAGCCCGGGGAGCCAGCGGCTGGCATCAGGGTGCATTAGCCAGAGTCTAAATCCAGGAGCACAGTTCCCTGGACGGCAGCCACGTCCGAGTGCAGCTGGGAATTGCAGGGCCTTAACAAGGGTCTTGGCAGTGACTCACAGCTATGAGTGGCCTGCTTGGTGGACCTGCTCAAGAGGTCCGCAGCACAAGGAGCCTTTGGGGACCCGGAGATGGGCCCATCCGGGAAGCAGGAGGATGTTGTCAGGACGGCCAGAGCAGGCTTGGCTTGGAGCCAGCACAGGGCAGCCCCAGGAGCCTACAGGTCACCCACTGGGATGGATTAGGCTGGGGACTCCCGGGGGGGAACCTTCAGGTGACTTTGGAAGGGAGTGGAGGGCAGCCCCATTCACCCCTTGGCACCTGCTCTTCCCCCAGAGCACCTCTCTTGAAGGGGAAACAGGCCCCAGGCTGGCTTTGGGAGGTGGGTGACCCTGAGCCCTGGGCTCCTCTAGAGCAGGTGGACCCCCTACCACAGATATCCGGCCCAATCAGGTTTGATGCACAAGGGCAGAGGGCACCCAGGCAAACTGTGATGGGCGTGCTGGAGACATGTGCTCTGCCCTCTGCTCCACAGCCCTGGCTGGCACTGTCAGCGTGGGCTGGCAGATCCCACAGGCTGCAAGGGGCACCCGGTGACACTCAGTGGAGCCATTTTTGCATCAAAAGTGGGGCTTGTGCTGGGCGACCGTCACGTTTTGGTGGGTCCCTCGCCTGCCTATGGACTCCCTGGGGGTGGACTGTCGGGGGGAGGGCAGGATGGCTTAGTTGCCTGTGTCCCCATCGCCCACACCCTGCCAGCCTGGCACCTGGCGTCAAGGAGGAGCTTGGCCAAGGAAGAGGGAATGCAGGGACAGGGGGCGTGTGCTTGACTGCCTGGCTGCTGGCAGCGGGGGCCCCAGGGATCTGCCCGGAACTGAGGGCAGCACCCAGACCGGGCCCGTCCCCCTGTCCCCCACCCCGCCAGCTTCTGAGGGGCAGTTGGCCACCTCCCCCAAGCCAGCTCTCGGCCCAAGGGAGACACGTGCCAGAGACGTGGTCCAGCCCCTACCCCACCCCACCCCAGCTGCACGCCCACCCGCGGTGGGCCAGGGTGGAGGTGAGGGTGGCGGGTGGGCCGTGGGGGGCTGACTCCTCCCACCTTCCTCCCCTCCCCCCTCCCCCTGGACAGTAGCAGCTTTGATCCAATTTTGAGTTGTGGGAAATATGAAATGAATGGGGTTAAATCTCAGCCCGGCCGGATGAAAGGCTTGATCCCTTCCCGAGTGCGGGCCAGATGGCAGCGCGGCCTCCGAGGCACACGCCTGGCCTTTGTGGGCCGTTTAACACTGTGAATGGGGCCAAAGTGTGGGAAAGTCGCTGGGCTCCCGGCTCACACGTCCGTCCGTCCGAGGTGAGTGGCCCAGCAGCCTGGGGGGGCTGCGGAGGAAGGAGGAGGTGGGAAGAGCCCAGGGCCTCTCCTGGCTGGCAGGCTTAGTGCGGAAGCATACCAGAGCGAGGAGGGGGCTCGGACCCTCCGCTTTGGCTGCCCCCAGCAGCTGGGGGGGGGCGGGGAGAGTTTGTTCTGCCCCCACCCTGGAGAGCTCGGTAAGTCTAGGGTGGGGTGAGGTGTCTAGAAACAGCCGCTGAGGCAAGGTGCCTGCTGTGGATGTGGGGCTCCAGACCAAACCCACGAGCTGGGTATGATTATGCTAGAATTCAGGGATCTAGGACCACAACCCATTTCTTTTTTCTTTTTTTAAAAAAATTATTTATCTTTGGCTGCGTTGGGTCTTCGTTGCTGCGCGCGGGCTTTTCTCTAGTTGCGCCGAGCGGGGGCTACTCTTCGTTGCGGTGCGCGGGCTTCTCATTGCGGTGGCTTCTCTTGTTGCGGAGCACGGGCTCTAGGCACGTGGGCTCAGTAGTTGTGGCTCGCGGGCTCTAGAGCGCAGGCTCAGTAGTTGTGGCGCAGGGGCTTCCTTGCTCCGCGGCATGTGGGATCTTCCTGGACCAGGACTCGAACCCGTGTCCCCTGCACTGGCAGGCGGATTCCTAACCCCTGCGCCACCAGGGAAGCCCCATAACCCATTCCTAAATAACCCACACCCCAACTCCACCCCTCCCAGGCTGACTGCAAAGCAAAGGGTACCATGATGGGGGCGGTGCTCCAGGGGCATTTGCTCCCCACGACAAGGGAGGACTTCTCATAGGGATGGTGCAGCTGCTGTGGTAAACAGTGTGGTAGTTCCTCCAAAATTAAACGTAGAATTACCATGTGACGTGACAATTCCACTTGTGCTCTGTACCCAAGAGAATTGAAAGCGGGGTCGCAAAGAGACTCTCGTATACCCATGTTCACAGAAGCATTATTCACAATCACCAAGAGGTAAAAACATGTGTCCATCAACAGATGAATGGATAAGTGAAATGTGGTCCATCCCTATGACAGAACGTTATTCAGCGTTAGAAAGAAAGGTGATTCTGACACCTGCTCCAACATGGATGGACCTTGAGGACACTGTGCTGAGCGAAATGAGCCAGCCAGAAAGGACACATCCTACATGATCCTGCTTCTGTGACGTCCCTGGAGGAGTCACACTCACAGAGACAGAAAGGAGGAGGGTGGGGCCGGGGGCCGGGGGAGGGGTGGGCAGTGAGTGTTTCATGGGGGCAAGCGTGTCAGTCCGGGAAGATGAGAAAGTTCTGGAGACGGATGGTGATGATGGTTGTACAATAGCATGCATGTGCTTAATGCACTGAGTTGTGTACCTTTAAATAATTAAGGTTATTTTATGTTATGTGTATTTTACCACAATTTAAAAAAAAATAAAAAAGGAGGACTCCTTGGAGAAGAGCCACACACCCCCTCCCACCCAACCCCCATCCAGCCCCAAGTGACCCTGCCCTGGACCTCCCAGTGCCCTGCAGGCTGGACTGGTGTGGAAGGGACACTGCTGTACCCACTGGCCTCTGCCCAGATCCTCACTGCCGCCTCCGCCTCAGCCCGGGGCCAGATTCCCTGGAGCAGTTTGTGCCATCCACAGGGTTCTGTGAAGCCCCAGGCTGTCCACAACCTGGGTGTTTCTGGTCCCAGGAGGGTTTCCTTCTTGGGGTGTGGGGAGTGGGCAGGCTGGCCTTCTGGGAGAGGAGAGACAGTGACAACCCACTGTGACACCGCCATGTGCCACCACAAGGACCCCAGGCTGTGCACAGACCAGAGACTGGCGCCCCCTGGGGTGGTTCTGTGCCATGGCTCTCGCCCTGGGCCCATCCAAACTCAGTGCTGTGCCCCTCTCCTGCCCTCCAGTGGCTCCCAGCGGGGCCCCCGGCCAGCCCTCCATCACCAGGCGGTCCATCTGCGGTGGCCACTGAAAGAGCACCCAGGACAGCAGGAAGGCGCCCGGCTCGGGTCCCCAGGTGTGAAGGGGCAAGGCTGGACTGGGTGCCACTCACAGGTGCCCCCAGCCAGGCAGGCCCCTGGGAGCACTGGAGAGGCGGTGGCTATAGGTTGCTGAGTCTGTCCGGGGGTGGGGAGGGGGTTTGGGGTCCCTCCTTGGGGATCCAGGCGGGAGCTGGATGGGGGTAAGATTCCCAGTTTCTGAGCATCTACTAAGCACCAGGCAGGGAACAGGAATCTGCCTTCATAGAATTGCCCTGTGAGGGGAGTGTCCCTGCCCCATTTCACAGATAGGAACCAGAGGGTTTTTGAGCATTTATTATTATTATTACCTACTAGGCAGGGCCAACAGCTCTGGTATATTTCCCAGGCTAGACCTGCCTGGAGACCAGGCAGTATTATTACTTCCTTTTTCCGAGAGCCCCCAGGCACCGAGGGGTTGCTGAGGCCACTTGGAGGGTGAGGGTGGGAGCTGGGACTTGGACCCGTGGAGATGGGATGGGGAAGGGGAAGGGGCGCAGCGCCTGGGCTGTGGGCCTGGGGCGCTGACGTGAGTGGAGCGTGCCGCGGAGAGGGAAGCGGGGAGGGGTGACATGCGTCTCCCCCGTGGCACGCAGGAGCAAACCGGGGAGGGGTGACATGCGTTCCCCCCGTGGCACGCAGGAGCGGCCGCGTTGATCCCTCCATCCCCGGTCGGACTCCTGCTCCAGATGGCGGGTGGCCAGGACCGTGGACAAAGGGCGGCCGCTCCCAGGCGGACTGCGAGGCACGCAGGCGGAGGGTCCAGAGTGTGGGAACCACCGGCTGCGTGGCCGCTCTGGGGGAGGGGTGCTCTGGGGAGTGGGAGGAAACCCCGCCCTCCACTCCCCAGCCCCCCCTCTGCCCTAGCTCCCCGCGCCCCCCAGAACCAGACCAAAGAAGTGGATGCGAGAGGGGGCTCTTTCCTCCCTCCCAGCTGCGGGACTCTTCCCTTCCCTTCCCTTCCCTGGGGCAGCGGACACCTGGGCACACCTAGGCTGAGAAGGGACTGAGGCCTGGACCCTGCCCTGGGGGGTGGACGGGGTCTGAACTTGGGGCTGGGGAGACCTTGCACGTAGGAAGTCACTTTTGGGGTGTAGTTAGCCCACCATGGAGTTACATCGAAGACCGAGTGTCCACCTGACATTGGCAGAGAGGTGGAGGGAACCTCCCGAATGCTGACATTTTGGGGGCCAGAAACTTAGTTTTTCTTATGTCTGCGTTCTCCAGATTTTCTTGAAGGAGTGTCTACTGTTTGTATAATTTCTAAAAAGGCACATTTAGGCTCCTACAGGGGCCCCAGGGAACAAGGGGGCGTCTTGGGGAAGGCTTGAGACACTGACGTGTTTCAGAAGAGCCCTGGATGTAGGGCGATGAAGGGAGAGGCAGGGTTGCCAAGGGAGGGCTTCCTGGAGGAGGTGATGCCTGAGGAGGTCCTTGGAGGGAGACTGGGTGTGTCCCAGGTGAGGAATTCTGGGAAGCTTTATCCAGAAAAAGAGAACGGTGGGATACGGACCTGGGGGTGAGCAGAAGCAGGCACCAGAAGTGTCCAAGAGCGGCTGGAAGAGGCTCCCCTGCGTGTGTGCCACGCACGTGTGCCCGCCTATGTGTGTGCCTGTGCGTGTGCGCCATGCACATGTGCCCGCCTGCGTGTGTGTCTGTGCGTGTGCGCCATGCACGTGTGCCCTTGCATGCGTGCCTGTGAATGCACACCCGTGCCTGGGCTCTTGAGATAAAAGGCCTGGCACCGCCCCCCGGCCCCTCAGCTTGGCCCGCTTTCCTTGGCGGGTCAATGTGTGGACACACCTCAGGCGTCCTCTCCTCCCTGCCCACTGCCCAGTGTTAGAGGCCCCGACGGGAGGGGGGCCTGAGTTGGGCGGAGCACTGCTCTGGGCACCCCTCCTGGGGTAGGTGGACCCTGGGCCCCGGCTGGGTGTGAGGAAGACCCTGTCTGTCAGCAGCCCCTCTCCTGCACTGTCTAGGGGTCAGTGCCCTGCCCAGTGCGGCACCACGGCTCATCCAGGCCTCCAGCAACGTTCAGAGGCAGGAAGGATTACTTACTCCTGTTTCGTGGGGGAAACCAAGGAAGCTGAGGTGTTGAGGGTCCAATAGCCTCTGCCAAAAGGCCTGTGGCCGCGGACTGCCACCACCCTACCTGGGAGTGGGCTGTGGTCCTGGGCCACGTGGTGGGTCAGTCAGCCCCAGAGCCCAGAAGGGGGCTGGGGGTTCAGGGTGGCCGGGGAGGGGCCTTCCCTCCAGCACGGCCCTCCGTGCTCAGGACCAGCCCTTCCTCCCCAGGGTTATGCTGGACCCAAGAGGGGGACTTGGAGTCCAGTGATGGTGGGTGGGGGGATGCTTACACACAGCGGGAACCTGAGGTCCTGAGGAAGGGGGGCAGGGGTCAGATGCCTTCTCCTGCCCCTCGGCCTGGAGCCCCCATAAAGGAAGCCAGGCTGCAGAGGGGTGGCCCCCAGACCTCTCCCCAGGGCAGCTGGGGCTGCACACAGCTTCTCAGCTGAGTCTGGGTGCTGCTGGGTGGGGGGTTCCTGGTGGCAGAGCCCATTCAGCCCCAGGACAGAGAGCAGGCTGCAGGGGGTGATTTGGGGAGGGGGGTGGCCTGCCATCCTGTCTCCACATCTCCTCTGTCGGGAGTTGGGCATCTTATCATCCTAGATGGACACCAGCCAACCCTCGCGGCCGGGCTGCCCCCAGCTCACAGGGCACTGACGTAGAGCTGGCATTTACTGAGCTCCTGCTGCACGCCGAGCCCCAGAGGAGGGGCTTTGTATCTGGACAGCAGCTCTGGGATTGAACAATGATTATTATCCTGTCCATCGCACAGATGAGGAAACTGCAGCTTCGAAAGGGGAGGGGACTGGCCCAAGGCCACAGAGTGAGCCAGGCAGCTGAGGCCTTGCAGCTCTTCTTGCCCACGGGTCAGAGGAGGTAGACGCTCCAGGGGCAGAGGCAGGGGCGGGCAGCTTTGTCTTCTGCGCTCACCTCCTCTCTACCCACCCCTTAACTCCTGCCTAGAGTTTTTCTCTCGCGCCCTAAGGCCCGGAGCCCCTGCCTGGGCCCGCCCCTGGGCGTCAGACCCTCAGCCTCTGTCTTGCAGCTGCTGCCTAAGCTCCGAGTTTTCCAGGCTGGGCCCCCATCCAAAGCGGGGTGGTTTCCAGGTTGCCATGGGGAGCAAAACCAGTGCCCGTGATGGTGCTTCACACTGGGTGCTGAGTGGGACCAAGATGCCCTTCCCTTGGTTGGTTGACTCCGCAGCTGGCTCCCAGTTTCTGGGGTCTGTGCTGCCCACCCTGTGTAGACACAGCTCATCCTTGCTGAAGAAAATCTCCCTCCCTCCGACATTTCAGTGCTGCACTGCCGGGAGCTGGGTCTCAGGGGAGGAGGGACTGGGCGGGATGGGCACAGGGGGTGTCTGGGTTGAGGCTGGGCTCTGCCCTTGGCTTTCTGTGGCCTCAGTCTACCTGTGTAGCATGGGCTTTCCCTGCTAAGACCACCTGAGGGAGGGACTGGCTCCAGGTTGCTGGAGATGACCGAGGGTGGCCAAAGTGGGGCTGGGGCATTGCTGGGACCCCCGGCCCAGGAGGAGCCCCCACTGCTGGGGCTGATCTCGTGGGCTGCCTGTGGCTCTTGCCTGAAGTACGTGGGCTGCCTGTGGCTCTTGCCTGAAGTACGTGGGCTGCCTGTGGCTCTTGCCTGAAGTACGTGGGCTGCCTGTGGCTCTTGCCTGAAGTAAGTATGGCCAGTGCAGCGAGTCAGGGGCGCGGAGTCATGGGACAGGGACCTCCGTGCCCCAGGCCCACGCAGCAACCTCTCCCTCTGCAGCGGGAGCCGCTGGGGGCTGCTCAGGAAGGCTTGTATGCAGGTGCCCAGGAGGTAGGGCTGGGCTGGGGCTGCGGATGTGTCCATTTCTGCGGCTTGCCTGGCCCGGCTCCGGCCAGCTGGGGGGTCAGGTCACAAACCTGATGACTCGATCAGGCTCTGTGATTCGGGGGGCTTGGACCCTTCCCCCGAAGCCGCCCTTGGATGGCTGCCCAGCTTCCCCCACCCCCTTCTCTCACCTCACCGAGGTCAGGCTCTACCCTGGGACCTGACTGTGGGGTTGGGGCAGGGTGTCTGTAGATCTGAGGGACCCCTGCCCTCCAAGGCGGGGTGGGGGGTGGGGACGGTGGGTAGCCAGTTTCTGCAGTCCTGTCAAGTCCCCAGGCCAGACTTGGGGACCCCCGCTTTTGGGGACCAAACCAGGCCCCAGGTTCCCCAAAGGGCTGCGCTCCAGACTTGGCAGACAGGGGCATAGACCCCAGGCTCGTTCAAACTCCCGCTTCCCGGGCCTCAGTCTCCCAGGTGTAAAGCAGGGGCCAGGGCGGCGGCCACAGGGACGTGTAGAGGTGGGCGGTGGGAAAGCGCGGGAGCCGCGCGTCTCACGGGCGCCTCTGGATTAGGGGCCGCGCGGGCCCACGTGGCCGCGCCCCGCCCCCTCCCCCCGAGGCAGGGGCAGGGCCGGGTCGCTGTCCCCAGCTGGTTAAAAACCCCGCGGTGTCAGAGAGCAGCTCGTTCCCAACCTCTGAAAGGCAGACAAGCCCTTTATTGCTCTATTATAACGCGGAGCCAGATGGTCTTTTGGGAGTTGCCCCCCTCTCGCCCCCCGCGGCCGCCCCCATTCATTCAGAGGCAGACCCCGGCACTAATGCCGCGGGGGGCAGGCACGCTTCCGCGCCCGCCGCGCAGTGTGGGAACCGCCTGGCAGCGCGGACCCACAGCCCGCCGGCCGCGGGAGGGGCGCGGATGGGCGCGCGCGTCGCAGCTCCCGGCGGGGCTGCCCGGCGCCCAAGGGAAGCCTCGCGGGTCGGGGCCTGGGGCGGGAGGACTCCCGGAGGCCCCTCCCGGGGTGTCTCGGCACCGGATGACTCGGGTAGGCCATGTACCCTACCGGTGCCTCGGGTTTCTTACCTGTAAAACGAGGACGATGCCTGCGCACACCTGCTGGGCTTTGGAGGATCAAACCATTTTAGGGCCGGGCAAGCATCAGGCCCGTCACCATTTTTGTGCCTTCCAAGAAGGACTCTGTTACAGTTTTAAATCCTTAAAAAAACATCCAAAGGAGAAAAATATTTTGAGGCAAGTGAAAATGAGATGGAATTCAAATTTCAGCACACAGAAATAAAATTTTACTGGAACACAGCCAGGCCATTCCTTTACTATGAGGAGTGTTGCTTTCCTGATGCGAGGCAGAGTCGAGTGGGTGAAACACAGTCACCTAAACCCTAACATATTTACTGTGGGGCAGGTTTGCCCCACCTGCAGGGTGGAATGGCACCCACCACGCTGTCGCTGTGTTAACTGCTGTCCTTACCACCCACGGGGGGGGGGGGGCGGGAGGAGGGTTGCCCCGCCCATCCCTCTCGCTTCTGGGGCTGGTGTGGGAGCCCCACTCAGGGGTGGCTGCCTTTCTGAGGCCGAGGGTCTTCCTGCACATTGTACAGGTAAGCAAACTGAGGCCCAGGTGGTGGCTGAGGCCAGAGTGGACCCTGGGTTAGGGCAGATGGGGCAGCTCCCCATCCCCGGAGAAAGCACCAAGGTGGTCACTCAGCCCCTAGGCCCCTCCTTGTCCTTCCTCCACGGCCTGGGGGGAATCTTCCCCTTCACACCCACTGGGTGGGTCCGTGCCTCCCCACTTCCCCGAGCATGTGTGCTATTGCACACGTGGGGAAGATCCATTTTGTCCTAAAAGCATCAAGCTCCCCCTCCCTGGCTAAGGTCACTTTCGCACAGCTGCCCCCACTTTCTCATCGGGGGCCCTAGACTGACTCGTCCACTCCTTTCCTCCACCAGCAGTCCAGCTGTGGGCCTGCTGGAGACCAGGCAGCCTGGCCCTGGGCCTCATTTTCCCCACTGATTGTTACATTGGCCTGGCTGAACTTTAGGGAGCTCTCCTGCCTCCTGGTCAGGTCACTGGGGGCTTGCAAAACAAGCACGGGGGTGGGAGTACCCTGCTTTCTTGAGGGGCAGGAAGTACAGGAGGGCAGCAGCTCAGAGGAAGAGAGGGCTTTAGGGGTTGGCAGGAGAGGACAAAGGGCCCCATGGGGGTTGGGGGCTGCCTGCTGCTGGCGGATCAGTTATAGGGGCTGGGGTGGGAAGGGGACCTGCAGCTCTGGGACGCTGGGCTTGGAAGTCCCTTCTCTTTGCGTCACCGGGCTGACCCAGGCCCGCCTCCCCCCGTCCTATGATGGCTGAAAGGGGAGAACAACCCCAGCCCTGCAGGTACCATCCCAGCTGGGACCCTCAGCTCCCAGGTATTACGGGGACCTGAGGGATCAGAGCTGTGGGACTCAGGCTCCATGCCCTTCATGGTCATTGCTCCCTGATCCCTGGATGCCCCAGCTCCTCCCCAACCCCCCACAGGACCGCTGCCCTGACGCCAAACAACAACTTCATCAGCATTCCCTGTGGGTACCTGCTGGGGCTCCCACCTCCTGCAGACCCCGCACTAGACTGGCAGTCAGAGCCAGCTGTCAGGCGCTCTGGGCTGCCAGCCCGTTGTGGGGACCCCTCGGTGAGGCTCAGCAGTGGCCCAGGGCATACCTGATGCTCCTACAGCCACTGGGCTAGGGGTCTTCTTGGACCCACTCAGTGGGGCAGGGGACGTAGTACCCTGGTCCACAGATGAAGGCGAGTGTGGCCAAACCAGTCCTGGGCTCGCAGCTGGGCAGTGATGACCCACTTGACGTAGCTGCTCTGTGCCAGCAGAGTGCCCAGAGCCTGGTGTGGGGGGTAGGGCTCGGGGGTACTGGGCAGAGGCGAGGGCTCCGGAATCTGGCCCTCCCTTCTCTGCTTGTCCCTGAGTTTGGTAGTGGCCTCATCCTGTCTCCTGCCCCTGCCCTCCGGGACTCAGATGGCGCCTGGTCTCAACCAGAGGTGTACAGAAGGCCACCACCTGGGCTCGCCCAGTAGGCTCTGGGCCCCGTGGGGCAGCCGCCACCTACCCTGGAGCTCACTCCCACGGGAGAGTGAGGACTGCCGCTGTCAGTCCCCCAAGGGCCTCTGATTCTCTGCTTGCGCAGAGAACTCCAGTGGTCTCGCTGGCCTCATGGAGCCCTGTCTGTCTGATGCCACTTGAGAAGGCCCAGGAGCATGGGGCACGGGGCGGTGGGGGGGGGGGGGTGCGGGCTGCCCACTGCTGTGCCACCGGGTCTTGGCTCTGGGGCTCCCCCTCCACCAGCAGCCACCCCAGAGCCCTGCCCGCCCCCAGTCTTGTGAGAGAATTCGGGCGGGAGGCCGCTCCGGGTGGCTTCCCACACCCCGCCCCCCTGCTGAGGACATTCATCCGGCACAAAAGGCGCGTGCCCGGCGACAAACTCATTTACATGGGCCGCCTGGCTTTGTGTGCAGAGCTGTGGGCCCAGAGGCCATCTGGGGAGCAGTCGTCCCAGCAGGGCGGGGCCCCGGGTTGCCTTTGAAGGTTGGGGAAGCGGCAGTGGCTGGAAGGCCACACATCTGGCCCAGCGTCGCCTTCCTGCCCCACAGCCCCCCGGGTGTCCTGTGCACGCCCGGCCTGGCATCGCTAGGCATGACAGCATGACGGCAGGAGGCAGGACGAGGGGACCAGGGGGCCACCTGCCTCCCTGCCCCCAGCCCTTCGGATTGCTACCCCTTAGATGCGCCCGCCAGAGAACCTCTGGAACCAGCATGGATTTGGGACAGCGCTGTGGGCTCAGGATTCAAATCCAGGTGCTGCCACTTAGTACTTGGGTTCTCTGGACCTCAGTCTCTTTATCTGTAAAATGGGCCTAATAACAGCCCACTGTGGGTATGTGCTGAGGATGGGGGGAGGGGTCAAAAGCAGAGTATTCAGGTGGCCTCGCAGCCGCTGCTGGTATTAACACCAGGGTCACCCTGAGCCTTTGCCTCCGCCCACCCCATTTTGTTCCGTTTCTTGGGTGGGTGATCCCCGCCTACGTCTGCGCCACCTGGAAGCCAGCTGATGGAACAGGAAAAGGCCAGGCACGGTGCCAAGGTGCACCCAGGACAGGGTGACCTCAGCAGGGAGCTGGGCCTGCTCTGCCCCCTGCTCTGTGGAGCAGCAAAGGTCCTGCCTCCCTCTCGGGATTCCAAGCAATTCCAGGGAGAAGGCGCAAGTCCTGCTCAGCCTGCATGCAGTAGGTGCTAAATAAGTGTGCCCACCCTCCCCTTCCTGGCCTCCTGACCTCATCCCTGGGCCTGCCCTGAGTCAGCCCAGTGCGGGCACAGCCCCGAGCATGACCTTCTGCTGACCAGCCCCTCAAAGGGCCAGGGGCCTGGACGATAGGAGGGGAGAGCCCCAGAGGGGCATGGTGGGGGGCACTCTTGTGTGGCACGCAGTTCTGAGCCTGGCAGCTGGATGGCTGGGGGCAGGGTTTCCACCCAGGAGACCCTTCCCGGCCAAGGGGCTTGTAGGGCCAGGGCTTGGTGGACAGGACCTCTGGGAGGCGCCCTGCCCCCACCCCTGCTGGGAGGGATGTCCTTGAGAGGGTGTCCTGCAGGCCCCAAGATAATCCCTGCCTTTGAGAGGCTGTGAGAGGCTGGCCCGGGGACTTTCCCACAGCCCCACATAAAGGCCGGGCCGCCAGCTGCTCTCCCACAAAAGGCTCCCAGCCTTTCAGGGCCCGGAGGCAGGCGGGGTGAGCAGAGGCTCAGCCGCAGCCTACCTGGCCACCCCCAAGCAGCGCCTGTGTCCACGGGGCGGTGCCTGCCCACTGACCTCCGAGGCCCCAGTGGTCTCTGGGGCTGGGCCCTTGGGAGAGCCTTGTGGGGCCACCCGGGCCAGCCCCTCGCCACCCCTGCCATTTGCCCGAGGCTGGCACGGTTCCTGGGGTCCCGTCACTCATCCTGGGCCTTCTCTCTCGGACCCTCACATTCCTGCTGCTGTGCCTGCCGCTGCCATCGGGCTGCCCTACCCCCCTACCTCGCCATCCACGCTGGGCCATCACGTTGCTGGCACACTGCCTTGCTTCTCTCACCTCCCATTTACTTTGAAACCCTCACCCACCCCAACCCCGTTCTGCCCCACAGTGCTGGTGACAGGAGGGGGACATGGTGGGGGCAGAGGGCTGGGCAAGGCCTCCTCCCTGACGTTAGCTTCCTCATCTGACGTGCGGGACAGCACTGCCACTTCCCGGGGCTGGTGTAAGAGCCCCCTAAGTTCAGCTGTTTAAAAATAGCAGCTCCTGGAGAAGCGGGGGTGGGGTTGGCAGGGAGGGGAAGCAGGGTACCTGGCCCCAGGAATTAGCTGCCCAGAGCAAATCAGAAGAGATCCAGCCTGGGGGAGGCCAGGGGAGGCCAGGGGAGCTTCCTGGAGGAGGTGGCAGCTGGAGCCTGGCTTCTTAAAAGCAAGGGGGAGGGTGGGAACTCCCAAGGGCATAGGTGCTGGCCCAGTCCGGGGGCCCTGACCCCTGGGTGCAGCTCTGCTGGTAGGACCCTTCTCTGATTAGGATGTGTCTCCATGCTGCTCCCATATCCTGGGTGGCCCCTGAACCACTTTTGTCACCCAGTGAGAATGGCCAGGTCCAGCAGGTTCCCTGGCTGAGAGAGCTCCTGGTCAGGTGTGAGGAACTGGAGAGGTTCATAGGAGGGACCAAGGGTGTCACCGGTGGACAGGCAGTGACCAGAGGGCGGCCGGTGGGGACGCTTGTCCTTGGTGTCAGGGAAAGAGCTGCTCCGTATGCTAAGACCCCAGGGAAGGACCTTCTCCTGGCCCTGCATCCTGGGGATGCTGCTGGACCGCTGGGGCCCAGTCTGTGGGGCTTTGAGGGCTGGACGCAGGGGCAGGGCATCCAGCTTGCGCCCCACGTGTCCCAGACCGCCCTGCCCACGCCCCCACCTGCTGGGGGCGGAGGCACGTCCTTACCCAGCCCAGCGGCCTCTGGTGTCCCGAGCTTTGTCCAGCTCCAGCCTCCGATTGGCTGCCGAGAGTGG
The DNA here is from genome assembly GCA_036417435.1 of Inia geoffrensis. Lineage (NCBI taxonomy): Eukaryota > Metazoa > Chordata > Mammalia > Artiodactyla > Iniidae > Inia > Inia geoffrensis. The sequence goes on along the minus strand of CM070901.1, from coordinate 184,562,816 downwards.
GGAGGTGGGGAAGCCCGATTGCCCTTGGGCCCCCCGACCCCGACCCAGTCCCATAAAGGCACCACCACTACCGCCTTCCTGCCACCCTCCTACGCCAGGCGCTCCGGCCCCTCGCGCCCGGCGGCAGGCGTGGCCCCGTGAGTACCCCCAAAGTGAAGCTCAATCAGGGTCTGGTGTGACAGCAGCACAGGGCGCCCCCCGGGGGTCCCGATAGGGTACTGTGGACGCCATGCCGCTGCTCTGCTCTCCCTCCTGCTCGAGACGCTTGCGCCTGCGCTGGGGAAGGGACATCACGGAGACGGAGGTGGCACCCTCCCTGGTGAGCTCCGCGCCTGGCCTGGGGGGTGGAAGGGGTTGTGACGGGGGTGTCACCCAAACCAGGGGCTCGGCGCCCCGCCGGCCCCTGCTCCCTCTGCGCGGTCACCAGCTGGGCTCACTCTGTGCAGCACCCCAACACTGAGAGCACCACGGATGGATCCAGGGAAGGCATGGCGCGCCGCCTCCGCGAAGCCTTCCTGAACTCTCCCATCGCCACTCGAGGATGGAGACTCAGGCGGAGCTCAGGAGCGACTGGCAGAAGCACCTCCTTCTCCCTCCGCCCCAGAGCAGCACGCCCGCGCAGCCCCCTCCCACAAGGGTCCGGGTGAGGCCCTGGTGGGGACTTTGCCAGGTCCCTTGGGCCCAAAGGAGAGGGGGGCCTGGGCAGGTCAGGCGCAGCACTTCTTCTGAAGAAAGGAACGCGGTTCCCATCCTTTTCCTGCCTGCGCCAGGGCCGACGTTGAGCAGCCCAGCCTGCCACTGGTGGGGCTGTCAGCTGCAGGCAGTGCCTGGGTCTTAACCTTGAAGGAGGGGTCCTGGGGACAAGGGTTTTGTGTGTTACGAAGGCTGTAACTGGTCAAGATCGTCCATGGCAGGGAAGTGGGGAGGGGCCTGGGGGAGGGTAGGCGTGCTTGGTCATCCCAGCCAGGCCCTGCAGTTGGACCTCTGCTTCCCCCAGGCCAGGAAAGGGCTGGATGCTTTACGTTAGAGAGGGAGTGGGCTGGGGGCATGCTGTGCACTTGAAGGGCGTGGCCACCTGCCCGACACCAGTGGGGACAGGGGGCACGTGAGATCCCTGTGGGATGCAGGTGTACGCATTGCGGATGCTTGCAGGGTAAATACCGTGTGTGTCTCAGAGCTGGATAACATGGGGCTTGAATAAAAGTTCTGGTCTGTGCACTCCCCCTGGGTCTCTGCCCCGCCCCCAAGCTAACCACCACCCCTGAGATTCAGGGCCCCCGCCCAGCGCATGGGGAGGGAACTGGGCCTGCTGGGGTGGGGCATTGTGCCAGGGTATCCTGGGCTAGACCCCTGCCCTGCTGGCCTCTTCTCTGGAACCGTGGTCAATGCCGAGTCCGCTCCCCTGGCCCCTAAGGACAAAGAAGACCCTCAGGATGCTCTGAGCCAGCCACAGCTCCTTCCCTCCGCAGGCCTCCTGGGGGGAGCCTCCGTTTGTGTGAGCCCCGCATGGTGCCCAAGTCGTGGGTTCCAAGGCAGGAACGTCATTGTCACAGCAGAGCATTCCGAGACCTTGCTGACTCAGGGACCCTGCCACGTACACACCAGGAGTCGGGGGTGGGCTGGTGCCCCTCAGCAGTGGCGGCTCGCCCTGACCTCCTTTGCCCCCTCCCTGCCCCTGCCGTGGCCGCCCAGCATGACGGAGCAGAGCAAGGAGTGGAACGCCCCCTGCATACCTCTTCCTGGTCCCCCAAATCTCGCCCCCCGTTTATTCCCCACCTTCTCCCACGTGGCAGCAGGGCTGAGAAGTGTCCTGCACTGAACCCGACAGGAGGGGGCGTGGGGTCACAGTCTTAAAGGGAGTGTGGCCCCAGACCCCTGCCCACCAGCTCGCTGACCCCGTGGTGGAGGCTAAAGCCGGCCCAGGAGAGACCGGGGCACAGGTGTGGGGTTTGCTGCCCCCTGGCGGCTCGCGGCCTGGCCCTGCCGCCTGGCAGATCCCGGGAAGGGAAGGGGCGCCGAGGTCTCTCCCGCGGCGGAGGCGGAGGCGGATGGCTCCTCGGCTCAAGCCTGCCCCAGCCCCGGCTGTGTGCAGGGCACGGTGGGTGGGGACAGCCAGCCAGGGACCGCCCCGGCCTGGGCGGGCCTTCAGGCAAGTTCTGGGGAAGGGGTGGGGTTGCGCTGAAACCAGAGGGGCGTCACCTTCCGGGAAGCACCACCCCGTGGGGGGGGGGGGGCAGAGGCCGGCCTCACGCGGAGAGGAACCAGAGAGGGAGGTCAGCGGGCAGGGGAGTGTGGTGACCACAGCAGCCTGCGGCCGCCTTGTGGATACCGCTGCTGCCTCTGAGCCTGGAGCAGCTCCAGATCATGGGGTCGTGAGCCGCTGCCACCCCAATTAAGGTGCCCACCTCTGAGCCGCCTTGTCCACACTCAGGATTCTAGTTACCCTGTCTACCAGCACATCACTCCTCTGGGTGAGGGGACAGCCCCAATGGGCCATGCCTCTGCCCCATTCCCTGGCATGCAGTAGGTGCTTAATAAATGTGGGCTAAACAGAGCATGGCTTTCTGGAAGCTTGCGGAGCCTGGACTCAGGGTAAGGCCGCGCTGGCTCAGGGCCCTCCACCTTCCCTAAGGGGGGGCGGGCAGAGACCCTCAGCCACGCAGCAGGTGACCACTGGGTGCCTGGGCTGATGCCTCCTCCTCTCCCCGCCAGCCTATCTCAGGGCCTTTGCCCGGGGGCAGGCCTGGGGCCGTGGACACACCCCCTGCTTCTGGGTCACTTGAGCAGTTGGTCAGTGTGGCTGGATGGCGAATCCAGGGATCCGATCTGTCACCTGTCCGATATCTCAGCAGCAATATGCGGGGGGGGGGTCCCCCTGACAAGATGGATTATTTGGGGGTCGATCGAGGGCTTGTGCGGAGGACCTTCTATGGGACACAGGAATGCAGGTGTGGGACGTACACTGAGTGTGGAGCGGGAGAGCAGCCTGGCCCTGGGTGTCGCAGACTCTCCATGGATATGCATCAGAGTGTCCATTTCACAGGTGTGTGGGGACTCAGGGCTGCCCCACAAATGCTCGAAGGGGCGAGAGAGAATGAGTGGGGGATGGGGAGCCTCTCACCAGGCTGTTGCCACACAAGGATCTCCGGCGGCCTCAGCCTGCAGAGGCTTGAAGCAGGATCTGGGCTCCCGGAGCAGAGATTGAAGCCAGGCCTCAGCAGTGACAGCGCTGAATCCTCGTCACTAGACCACAAGGGCCAGTGGCCAGTGACAAGACCCTGGCTTGTCGGCTTTGTAGAAATGAATTTCAACAAAGAGACGGAAAGTAGTGAAACAAGTAAAGTGTTTATGAGGAGGAAAAAGGTACGTGTGGATAGACACACACAGGCGGGCTCAGAGGAAGAGTTGTGCCCTTGGGGTAGTTTGAATTACTTCTCTGGGGCATTTCTTCTGGTTTCCTCTGGCCAGTCATCTTGGTTTGCCTGGCTCTGAGTCCGTATTTGGTTTATCTCAGGGTCCTCCCCCGTGTGCGTGCTCATCTCTTGGCCAAGATGGATTCTAGCGCAGAGGCCTATGGGTAGATTGGTATCACGTGCTATGGGGTGGCACCCCCTCCCTCTTGACCCCCAAGGAAGCTTTCTGCGCATGTGTGGTCGGGAAGGTCTCCTTGACCTCGAGAAGGAGGACTGTGTGGTCTCTTTGTCTTTTATCTGGCAGGGCTCAGCTCCTCCGTGCTCCCATGAGTGATTCTCTTTATCTCGGAGTATCTGTCCACAGGGGACAGATCCCAACTGCTCAGCCCCGGGGCCCATCTATCTCCTGCCTCAGCACCAACATCTCCTTCATTGTCCCAGGTTTTCTTTGTGAAATTACATCCTGTGACCACGTTTAAACAAAGGCGACAGGCCAGGGTGAGCTATCTTTTTTATTTCTTGATGACAAACATGATTATGGGGAAAAACATGTTCAAGGTTCACGTTAAAAAAAAAAAAGGAGGCTATAGCTCTTGAAGATGGAGGACAGGATAGGCACTCCAGGCCCAAGGGGCCTAACCCTCCCAGCTCACCTCCTGGGGGCAGCGTTTCCTGTTTCTGGCTGAGGACTGAAGCTGGCGAAACACCCCAGGTGGGATCTCCGAAGGTGCAGGGTCCACGGCCGGTGAGCTTTTTGGGCACCTGTGGGCCAACTTTTCCTGCACCTCGAGAGCAAACTTCAATTCACAGTGCTTCCCTCTTATTTGTATTCTTTTAGTTGAACATTTTGTTTGGAGATAATTCACAGGGAATTGTAAGAAACAACACAGAAGGATCCCATGCACCTTTCACCTGGTTTCCCTGTCAGTAACGTCTCGCAAAACTATAGTACAGGGATGAGAGCAACAGGCACCGATCGGGTCGAGACATAGAACATTCCACCACTGCAAGGATCACTTCTGCTTTCTTTGGGAAAAAAAAAAAAAAAAAAAACCACAAAACTTTATTGAATCATTGATTTCAGATAGTGATAAAACATACATACATAATATAAAAGCTACCACCTTAGCCATCTGTAAGTGTACAATTCTGTGGCCTTAAGGACATAAACATTGCTGTGCAGCCATCGCCACCATCCGTCTCCAGAACTTTTTTACCATCTCAGGAGAAACTCTCTCCCCATTAAACACTCACTCCCCCTTTCCCCTCTCCCGGTGGCCCTGGTGGCCCATCTTCCACCTGCTGTCTCTGTGAACTTGGCTACTCCAGACACCTCACATAGCTGGAATTAGTCGGTACTTGTCCTTTGGTGGTGGCTTATTTCACGCAGCATCATGTCCTCAAGGTTCATCCACCCTGGAGCAGGTGTCAGAGCTTCATTCCTCCCTCTGGGTGAATAAATCTCCCTTGTACAGGGGTGCCATTCTTCTGTGGCTGGATTCCCAGGTGTCTTGCGCCTTTTGGTGATGGGGTGACTAACACTGCTTTGCCACACGGGTGTACAAAGCCCTGGACGTGGCTGGGAAGGGCTGGGCCCGATTCATTTCCGAACCCCGCAGTCCGGGACTGAGGAGTTGGGGGCCCAGCGTGGAGAGCGGGGAATGGGGGGCGGGGTGCAGCGGACAGGGAGTGCCTGGCAGGGCTCCCTTCTGGGGACAGCATGGGGCCCCCCGGTGCTGGCCTGGTGACCCGGCCTTGACCAGAAGTGAATGTTAATCTGTGTCCTGATCAGCCTTTTTCTTGTAAAAGTGAAACTTACGGTTACCAACACTCACACCATGCAGAAGAGGATAGAGGAGAAAGCGGACCTTGTCTGTGGCAGTCCCCTACCCCCCACCCCCCACTTCACCCATCGCCCCCAGCCCCAGCCCGGAAGCAAACCTGGCGCTTTTCAGGCCATGGAGAAGCACACGCACGCAGGAGGGACTTCTGTGGTCCACAGCCTCGGCTGACCCTCCCTGTCCTTATGGCTGGGATGTGCGTGCACACGCGTGTGTGGATGCTAGCGCACACTTTTGTGGGTGGGTGTCCCAGATCTTTTAGCAAACCGATCCCCCAGTTCTGCCCCAGGGTGGATCACCACAGGCAAGAGGAAGAGCATCTGTTCATCTTGTTGCTACTTTACCTGAAGAAGACGAATACCAGCCAGAGCTGCAGCCAAGTGCTGGGAGCACGTCCGCATCCCACAAGGATGCGGTGATGGCCCGGCATGCTGAGGGTGTCCCGGTGACGGTGTCAGACAGGGTGATGGCCCGGCATGCTGAGGGTGTCCCGGTGACGGTGTCAGACAGGGTGATGGCCCGGCATGCTGAGGGTGTCCCGGTGACGGTGTCAGACAGGGTGATGGCCCGGCATGCTGAGGGTGTCCCGGTGACGGTGTCAGACAGGGTGATGGCCCGGCATGCTGAGGGTGTCCCGGTGAGGGTGTCAGACAGGGTGATGGCCCGGCATGCTGAGGGTGTCCCGGTGATGGTGTCAGACAGGGTGATGGCCCGGCATGCTGAGGGTGTCCCGGTGAGGGTGTCAGACAGGGTGATGGCCCGGCATGCTGAGGGTGTCCCGGTGAGGGTGTCAGACAGGGTGATGGCCCGGCATGCTGAGGGTGTCCCGGTGACGGTGTCAGACAGGGTGATGGCCCGGCATGCTGAGGGTGTCCCGGTGAGGGTGTCAGACAGGAATCTGGGGTGTGGCGGTGTGCAGGGTGATTGGGGGAGGGTTCAAGCTGCCCTGGATGGAATGCTCTTGATGCCGACGACTCGGCCTCTGTGCACAGGTGCCGAATCAAATTGCAGAGACAGTTTAGGGGAAGTAGAAAAGAATAGCTTTATTGCTCTGCCAGGCAAAGGGGCACAGTGGGCTCATGCCCTGAAAAATTATGTCCCAACCTGGGAGGATTTGGTGAGGAGCTTTATAGCCATGGTTCAAGGGTGGGCTTGCTGAGAAGGATCGGGGTGCAGGGCCTGCGCTTCTTTAATCTGGCTTCAGGTGGTCTCCTCCCTTGTCTCTGCATCCCCTCCCTTCCCTGATTAGCAACTGCTCAAATCTGCCCTTTGGAACTCAGGGAAGGTCACGGAGGCTGGAGTCTATTCCCTACAAACAAGAAACGGGGGACACAGAAAGGCTTCCGTGCCCAGGATCCCCAGAGGCTCCTGTTCGGTTTCACTGTCAGGGGTGGGGTAAGTCCGTGATGGGGCATCTCCGTCCATCTCATCCAGGATGTCAGCGGATGGAGCGGGGCTGGAGCTGTGGGTGTGGAAGGAAGGAGCTGTTGTCACCGCATCAGCCTGGTCACTTTTGTGCGGTGACAGTGTTTGAGTTCGGTCTGAGGTCAGACCTGGTCGGCGTGTCCTTGCAGGTGTGACGTGGTTCAATTCACCAGGAGGGCAGTGATGCTGGCTGAGAGCACCGGGTGGCTTTCCTCCACCTCACCATTGCCCAGCGGATTTGTTCCAAGTGCCCTCTTGATGCCAGGTGCTGGCGACATAGCACTGAGCGGGGGAGAGCGTTCCCTGCCCTGGGGAACTGGCGTTGTGCTCGGAGACTGTTTCCTCTGAACTCACGTGCTGAAGCACTGACCCTCAGGGTGGCTGGATCTGGAGACACAGGGCTCTCCGGAGGTGGTTCCAGTTAAAGGAGCTCGAAAGGCAGGAGCCCTAATCCCATAAGACTGGTGTCCTTGTACGAAGAGAGACACAGGGATGTGCACAGAGAAAAGGACAGGTGAGGACGTGGCGAGAAGGCAGCCATTGGCAAGCCAAGGAGGGAGGCCTCAGATCAACCCTGTGACACCTCGATCTCAGACTTCCAGCCTCCAGACCCGAGAGAAATAAGTTCTCCTTGTTTAAGGCCTCCAGCCCCAGGTACGTTGCCATGGCAGCCCTTGCCGCTAACCCCGGCCCCTTGCAGGCAGGCGCCAGCCCTGGTCCAAGCATCCCGGGTCGGCTGTCGCTCTAGGTTATATCTGCCTGCTTCCGAATTTCACGTCCACGCAGTCGTGCAGCCTGGCTCCGTGGGGCCTTGTTCTTCACTCAGCATCGTGACGGCAAGGTTCCTCCGTGATGCTGTGCGTATCAAAATTCATTTTCTTATTACCGACTAGTATCCCATTGTATGAATATGCCACACTTTGCATATCCACTCACCTGTCTGTCTGGGTGGTTTCCTGCTCTTGGTTATTACCAGGAAGAGTTGCTCTGAACTTCTATAAACAAGTTCTGGTGTGGACACGTGGTCTCATTTCTCTTTGTTATTTACCCAGGAGGGGAATTGCTGGGTCCTATGGTAGGTGTGTATGTAACTTCGTTTAACAATTTGCCAGTCCGTTGTTCAAAGGGTCCGTTCCGCTTTCCATTCCCACCGGGAGTGTTGAGAGTCCCAGTGGCTCCAAATGCTCGTCAACACTTGGTCAGACTTTAACCTCAGCCGCTCCGATGGTTGTAGTTTGGGTTTCCCCGCTGACCAATGATGTTGCGCCTCTTTGCGGGTGCTGTCTAGGCATCTTCTCTGGTTTGGTGGATCTGTTCAAATCTCTTGCAAATTGGGTTGTTTGTCTTATTGAGTTGGAAGAATTATATCTTTTGGATCCAAGATATATGTGATGTGAATATTTTCTCCTGGCAGGTAGTTTGCCTTAGCTCCAGCCTCCCTACAGGATGGGCCATGGCCGGCATTGTGTCGCCACCCGCTGCAGGCCTCACCAGGAGTGGGCCCTGCCACATTGCTCAGCACACAACCTCCCTCAGAGAACGCCTTTCTCACCTTGTCCCTCCCCTCCCCTCACCCCGCAGGGCTCCTATTCATCCTTCAGAGCCCTGCCTGGCATCTGCTGCCTATAAGTGAGCCTTCACCACGTGAAGCTACTCTGGCTTTTAGACTCGGCTTCCTCACTAGACCATGAGCCCCAGGAAGGTGGGCACCAGGCTGCTTTGCCTATCAGCCCCGTGCCTAGCCTGGGGCTGCCACAGAGCAGGGGGAGCTGAGGCTAGCCTGAACACAGAGGACAGGAAGGGAAGCCTCCAGAGTGGGGCTTGGGATGCCCCCTCCTCCCGCCCCCCAGGACTGTGGCTCATCTCCCAATCTCTCTCCACCCTCAAGACCCTGGAAATCTCCCTCTCAAGAAGAGAGGGGAAATGTGATCAGGGGTTTCCAGGAGTCCATCTGGAGGTGTCTTGACAGGGTGGCTGGGGTGTTGGGTGACACAGTGGGAGAGGCAGCCCCTTGGAGGGCACAGTTGGGGCTGAGGGAGGATCTCGAGGGGACAGCGGGTGATGGGGGCTGGTGTTGGGGCTCCTTCAGCTGCGGTAGAACTGGGATGGGGGAGAGGCTCAGCCTTGTGTCAGGGTCTGTGATCCCGACCGGGCACAGCCCTCCCCTGGGCCCTGAGGGTGCAGGGGTGTCTCTGGCACAGGCTCTGGCTCAGTCAGGAGAGGGGAGAGGAGGCCCTGGGTCCCAGCACCGCAGTCATACAGGGAAGTGGAAGGAGAGGCCCTGGGATGCGGGCTCTGCCTCTATCCCCCCAAGTATAGATTGGGTGCAGGAGCCCCACGGAGCCTCAGACAGACACAGGGCTCTCTGGAGGACACCCTCCGATCCTGCCCTGCCTGCTGATCCTGGGGGCCTGGGGCCGAGGGAGGAGATGGGACACCCAGCAGATGACAGCCAGATATGGGGACACATGGTGAATGGGGAAGGGCCCCCCCCAGCCTCCTCCAAGGATGCAGGGGTGCCCCTTCCCCTTTATTGGAAACCCCCAGGTGGCCTACAGGCAATGGAGAGGTAAATAGCAGGACAGGCCCTCCCAGGGGGACGGGAGCCTGTGCTGGTGGAAGTCTCACAGGGGCTCCCAAGCCGCTGGGTCACACTTGTCCTCCACCCTGCCTCAGACTCCTGGAGTCTGTGGGGCTGGGCTGGCTGTACTGGGGGACAGGGGCTGGTGCTTAGCTCTGCGTCTGAGCTCTGGGAAGCTTTGCAAAGAGGATGGTAGTCAAGCCCCTCCCCCCAATGCCCATGACTACACCCCTGCCCTGTCCCTTCCCTGGCACCCAGGCTCTCCTCCCCAGGCTCCCCTGGAAATGGAAGTGGGTGGCGACTGTGAGGACGTGGCGGCCGCTGGCCAGTCCTACTGATGTAGCTCCTGCCTAGGGAGATCCAGGCAGAGCTGGCTGACCCCACGCGCCTGCAGCCTGGCGACACGCGCACCTGCCGCCGGGGTCCCCACCCTCCCGGCGTCCTGTTCCAGTGTCATGTGAGGTGGGGCTCTTCACACCCTCCTTCTGCCGCCCGAAGGCACAAGAGGGTGGCAGTGGTGGTCCCCACCCCCACGCCTGCCCCTGTTCACCAGCTCTGAGGGCACTGGTGGAGCTGAGAAGCCTGGGTGGGGAGAGCCCCGAGCCCCACTGGACGGGAAGATCGGGGTTTGGGTCTGAGCACAGTTTGCACAGGGGACTCTGGGCAGGGCCCGTTCCTTTCTGAGCCCCTGTCTCCCCTTCAGTGAAATGGAGCAAAATGACCCAGCCCTGCCCCTTTCCAGGGACAGGTGGGGTGTGGACAAGGTGGGGAGGCCCTCTGGCCATCAAAGATGGCAAAGTGTGCGCTCCTGCATCCCCTCGGACTCGGCAGAGCTGAGCTCAGGAAGGCGCAGGAGGCAGCCGGACTCACAGCCTGGCCGCGGTGGGGACGCGCATGGGACACACGGCATGCGGGTGGGAACTGTCACCTGTGGAGGCTGGGACAGGTAAAGGGAAGCCAAGCTGGGCCCCCTTTGTGGGCTCAGTGCTGTGGGCGGAGCGCAGATAACTTTTGGGGGGCCACCCGCTACTACAGGAACAGAAGTGTGGCTGCTAATGCACAGGGGCGGGGCCAGGAAGCTGGCACTGGCTGGGGCAGGAGGACCTGTGCCCGGAGGCTGCACCAGTGGGGGCCTGACCTCCCCGCTTACACGCCCCTCCCCTCGCCCCCCCGCCCGGTCGGCAGCCCGCACCCCCCGCCTGACTCCGGTCTCCCCGCCTCTCCCCTGCACGCCGCCTGCATCCCCGTCTGAGCTGTCGCCGAGAGGGCTTGTTACCCCAACAGCTGTGGGCCCAGGGGACCCTGGGGGCTGGAGAGCAAACACTTCCTGCTGCAGGTGACCCCTCCTCCCTGGCTTTCTGGGGGACTGTAGCCAGGGTTTGAATGGTCCTGTGGAGGGACACGGTGCCTCTGCGAGGCGGGGGGCTGCCACCATGGTGCCCGGTGCCCAAGGCTAATGCTTGGGGCCTAGGGAGACCCCTGAGCTTGTCTGCCTGTCCCACCACACAGCAGTGTCCCCACTCCTGCCCCCTGGCTGTGCCCCTCCCTCCCCATCCCGGCCTGGGCCATGTCCCTGTCCTGACCTCACACGGGCCTCTGTCCCCCAGTATCTGGCTCTCCCGGGCTGACCCAGGCCCTGACACCCTGTCCCCCTGACCTCAGGAGAGCCAGGCCCTCCACCAGCAGAAACTGCCCTCTACAGGCCCCTGCGCCGCAGCCCCATTCAGGAGTCTCAGGTGAGCCCACTGCAGGTGAGGATGCTCCCTGCCCTGGCTGCTCTTGGAAAGCCTGGCTGGGACGTGCCCTTGGGGTGGGGCTCTGCAGCAGGCAGCCGATCTCCACCCACAGCCGGCAGCCCTGTCCTGGGTGATAAGCCCAGATGTTCATGCACGGGGCCAGAGACCACCTGCTCCCGGCCAGTGTGGCTCCCCTGCCAGTCCAGGCCGTTACACCTCAGGGAGGGCCCCTGACTGCCAGGCAGAGCCAGCCCTGGAACCAGGGCCCCAGCAGGCCTCCCCCAGCCCCGGGCCCAGAGCAGCCTGTCTCCCCAGCTGGGCAGGCCTGGGGGCCTCCCCTGCTCTGATGCTTCCGGCTCCCCAGGGCTCAGCAGGCCCAGCACAGGCCAGCAGGGAGGCTGGCGTGCTGTCCAGACCACAGGGCCTTGGGCTCCCTGAGGGTGGCGTTCCCACACTGCCAGGCAGGGGGTGCCAAGACCTGAGCAGGATAGTCATACTCAGGCATTCCCGGAGCCTGTCCTGGGTCCACCCGTGGTAACCCTGCAGAGCATGGCCAGAGGCAGAGGCTGCTGCCCCATTTCACAGAGAGAGAGACTGAGGCTTGGTGCCATCTCCCTTAGGTGCTGTACCTCCTGATCCCAGGCAGGCTCCCCGCTGGGCCCTGGCGATGACCCTGGGCAAAGAGGAGGTGGCGGCCCGAGTGCAGCCCTGGAGGGACCCTCTGTGGGGCTGGTTTGGGGGTCCAGCACTGTGGGCTGAGGGCAGATGCCCCCTCCCCTTCCCTGTCCAGGAGTCCCTCCCTTCACAGCACCCACCACCAGGGGTGGCATGAAGCCCCTGGCAGGGGGCATAGACGGCAGGAGTGGGCCCTGAGCCCCGTAGGGCGGCCCCTGTGACAGAACCTGGCCCAGGTATCCCAGGAGGGCTCCACGTTCCCCCAGAACGGTCTGACTTTGCCCAGCATGCTCAGGTGCCTTTAGGTCACTGCAGATGGGGTCGTACCTGCCGGGGGTGTCCAGTGATGGGGGGCTCCCTCCGGCCCTCCCAGCCCTGAGTGCCCTGGGTCCCTGGGCTGCAGGGCACTGGGCGAGGCTGCCCTGTGGGGAGTTGCTCCCTGCAACCCCAGGGCCTCCATGGCCCACCTCAATGCCTGATCGAGGGTCTGCAGTGCCAGGTCTGTGACCCAGGTAGGAAAGCTGACCCCGGCCCCCAGATCCTGCTACTGCCCCACCCCCAGCATGTGGAGGACCAGGTGCTGCCCCCGGCCCTGCCCCTGGCCCCGCCTCCTGAGGATCTTCCCTGCTGGGAGCCGTAGGCCTCTGTCCACACCTGTCTGACCCCCAGCGGAGGCCAGACTCTCCAAATGAGGAAATGGAGCAGAACATGACTCCAATTTAGAGAAATCCCTTCCAAAAGTGATGCTCACATAAGGCCACATTCAGGCCCGTCCGGTCCAGTCCCAGCCCTGGGAGGGACGTGCCCACAGGTCAGTCCTCCGGATGAGCGCTTGGGGCTCAGAGGGCCGGGGGTTGGGGGTTGGGGCGCCAGGAAGGGCTAGTGGCTGCCTCCTCACAGGGCTGGCTCAGTGCTTGGGCGGCTCAGGAGCGAGGCCTCCTGCAGCTGACGGGGAGGTGTGTGTGAGGGGTCTGCAAAGCCCCCTGAGCAGCAGCCCCTCTCTCTGCTGGGTGGAGTCTGAAGCGAGCTCAGGAGGGGTCCCACCAGCTCCCCTCGCCTCCATGCTCGGGCCCGGGGGGGCTGAAGCTCCCAGCAGGCACGGCCCGAGGTATCTCAGGCACCTGCGTCCCGGACCCATTGATCAGCAGGTCGGCCCCTCGCAGTGAACTCGGTTGCAGTGTCCTCCACAGCCTCTGCGGTGACGCCTGGCAGGGCCTGCAGAGCCTGAAGAGCCGCGTCCACTTCTGCTGGACACGCTCGGCTCCAGCCCGGCTCCAGCCCCCAGGTGTCCCGGGGACCCAGTTTGTATGGGAGGAGTTATGTCTCTCTTCCCAGCTTAGCAGGCAAGGCTGTAGACTAAGGACTCAAGACCATCAGAGGCCTGGGAGCGTCTACCCACCCCCGCAGCATCACCTCCAGCTGGGGGGACAGGTATTAACACCTGGAGGAGAATCTCCCTTTGGTGGGTCTTCCTGTGAGACAGAGACACACATGAGGAGGAGCCAGACAGGGATGTGGGGCCTCTCCCCAGGAGACTGAGCTTTTCAGAGACAGGCCAGGCCAGAGCGGACAGGGCTTCTTGCTGGCCTGACCCCCAGGGGCCCAGGACACATGAAGAGATATAGGGGCAAACCTGTCCACCTCCTCAGTTGCCAAACCCTGGTCCCTAACTCCAATTTGACTGTCAGGCACAGACAGGGGGTCAGCACTTCAGAGAGGAGGTTCCCCCCCACCCCTCAAGGAGCAGGTTCCACAGAATTGGGGTGAGAAGGGACACTGGCCACTGCCCGGCCGGTCTGCTCAGAACCTGGAACCCGAGACCTCTCTGCACCCTGGGGGACTTGGGTGAGGACACAGCAAGGATTTGCTGACACACCCTGAGATGGTCGCCAACCTCCCTAATTTGGATATCTTTGCTGAGTACCTGCTCCCTCTTGGGTGTGCATGGGGCTTCCCAAAGGCCAGAGCTGGGTCTACACAGGCCGGATATTGGTGTCCAGCTGGGACCTGGTGCAGACGAGGAGCCCAGAGTAGGGCAGATAAGAGAGGAAGGGAATAAATGAACGAGCCAGTAAAGGAATGAAGGACACTTAGGCTCTTGGTGGGGACACAGCCTTGACAACGGGGCTTCTAACCCTTTATCCCAGTGCCTCTCCCAGCTGTTTGCAGCCTGCCCTGTGCCCCCACTGCCCCCTCAGGGAGGATGGGAGCTCAGATGTGAGTGGGCATCAGGGAGGAAGAGGGCATCCCATCCTGTCCCCCTACCACTGAGAGATCTCATGACACGGTGGCTCTGGCTCTGTGGGAGGTCCACATCCCTAAGGGGCAAGGAATGCTGGAGATACTCTTGGGGTCTACCTCCTCTAGATTTGAGGGATAGAGCGTGGAGGGTCCCTGGGCTGTGACTCCTCGGGACCTGAGCCCTGACAGGACCACAGGCTTTGCTCACCAGGTAGCCTTCTGGTTTTCATGCATTGCCAGTATATTATGACAAGTCCCACAGGAACGACAGGGATGATAACCACGAGATAAATGCTCCAGGAGGAACATGTCACGTGATGTTGTGCTCCTGGTCCCAGGCTTTGCCTCCAACTCGAAAGGGTCGCCGCACTTTGGAGACAGGAGAGGCGGGATGTGGAACAGCACACGTGGCACCAGGATGCCGGATGCTCACAGAGATCCAGGAGGTACCTCGGCCTCGGGGGCTGCACGGCTGGGTTTGGGAACTGTGGCATTTTCCCCTTGTTTCGACGTCCCTGCTGGGCAAATGGCCCCCTGCTGCTACTAGTTTCTGCATGGCCTGCCCTTTCTGCCTTCAATACCCAGAAACTGAAATCCTCTTTTTGGCACAGTAACTTGGTTTTGGAGCCTGGGTCTTCAGCCACTCCCAGCACCCTCATCCTCCCAGGCCCAAGGGCAGGCTAAGGAGGCAGCAGCACCCCCTTGGGTCTCAGTTTTTCCCCTCTCTCTTGGGAGGTCCTGTGGAATACAGTGTGGTATCAAGAGGGGGACTCCCCTCTCCCCAAACCCAGGGCAGGCTGCTTGCTGCCCCTTCCTTCTCCAGCCTTGTCCAGGGCCTGGAGCCGTCTGTGGGGCCTGGGGAGTGAGGCCGAGTGCCAGGAACCGCAGTCCCTCGGAGTGGGGCGGGCCATGGCCAGGTGGGACCCCGCGGTCCGAGTCGCCTTGCTCCACCCCTCACCCTCAGCCTCTGTGCCAAGGGCCCTCATCGGTAAGCTTGGGTGGTACTTAAAGGTGTCAGAGGGCTGTCGCGAGGAAAAAACAAGACAAGTTGGCAAGGCACCTAGTAAACTGCTGTTATCCCTTTCGGGTCCCTTTCACCCAAAGTTTGGGGGTTAAAGGCAGATATTTAGCTGGCATGAAATTGACAGTATTTTATGATTAAAGCCAACACGAACGTGTAACTGAGAAAACGCTGCATTCCCATGGATTTTCAAGATGAAATAAGACCACGGGAAAAGCTAAGCCCTCGGACTCCTCCACCGGATGGGACCCCCGCCGGAACTCCGGGACCCCCACCGCTCCGTCGCTTACCAACCCACACTCCACGACTGACCCCGCCCCCAGCAGGGCGCTGCACTCTGCGCAGGCACACCGCGTGCCTGCAGCCCAGCCGCCAAGCTCCGCCCACTATCAGCGGCGCCATTGGCTGACGGGCTCATGCATATACAAAATGAGTGCCCGGGAGCCTATTTTGTTTACGGGCAGCTGCGGTAGGCGGGGCCGGGGCCGGGGCCCGGGCCGGGGCGGAGGGGGCGGGCCGAGGCGGTGGTCTGGGGGCGTGTCCGGGGCGGAGCCGGGCCGCGCGTAGTACTGAAGGCTGAGCGGACTGCTGGAGAGCGGGCTTGCTGCTGGGGTCCGGGGTGGCAGTCGCCATGAACACGGTGGACCTTGCCCGCGTGGGCGCGTGTGTCCTGAAGCACGCGGTGACCGGGGAGGTGAGGCTGGACGGGCTCAGGGCGGTGGGTGCGCCCCGGCACCTGGCAGCGGCATCCGAGGCCGGCGCCGGGGCACAGGGCGGAGCTGGGAGCGCAGGCTGGGCGTGCGCGGCGCTGGCCGGGGGCACGGGGCGCGGGAGCGGGGCCGGGGGTGAGGACGTGCGCACGGGCGGTGGTCCGACGGCGCCCCTCACCCGCCCCGGCGCAGGCCGTGGAGCTGCGGAGCCTGTGGCAGGAGCAGGCGTGCGTGGTGGCCGGCCTGCGGCGCTTTGGCTGCATGGTGTGTCGCTGGATCGCCCGGGACCTCAGCAGCCTGAAGGGGCTCCTGGACCAGCATGGCGTGCGCCTGGTGGGCGTGGGGCCCGAGGCCCTGGGCCTGCAGGAGTTCCTGGACGGTGGCTACTTCGCGGGAGGTGCCTGCACTCCCCACCCTCCTCCCCCTGCAGCCCCCCACCCCAAATGCCCAGCCCGCCCTGAGACCCCTCCTCAAACTCAGGGCATTCGCTGCCTCCTTCTTGCAACAGCCTAGGCCCTTCTCTCTCCAGGAGTGGCTTTGATAGGCTCCTGTGTCCCCTCCCCTCCCCTCCCCTCCCCTCCCCTCCCCTCCCCTCCCCTCCCCTCCCCTCCCCTCCCCTCCCCCTCCCCTCCCCTCCCCTCCCCTCCCCTCCCCTCCCCTCCCCTCCCCTCCCCTCCCCTCCCCTCCCCTCCCCTCCCCTCCCCTCCCCCCTCCCCTCCCCTCCCCTCCCCTCCCCTCCCCTCCCCTCTCCCCCCCTCCCCTCCCCTCTCCCCTCCCCCCTCCCCTCCCCTCCCCTCCCCCTCCCCTCCCCTCCCCCTCCCCTCCCCTCCCCTCCCCTCCCCCCTCCCCTCCCCTCCCCTCCCCCCTCCCCTCCCCTCCCCTCCCCTGCCTCCTCCGGCTGTGGCCTCTACCCGCCTGCCCCAGACATGATGTTCTTCCCACTGTGGAGGGCTCAGTGGTGACTCTGGCCTGCGATCCAGGGCAAAGGTCTTTACTGGGTCAGCTGCCAGCTCCTCGCCTCCCCAGGAGCCAGATCCTGAGCGTCTCCAGATGCTTTCCCCAAGGAGTATCTGGGATCAGAGCCCAGGCTCCGCTGCCTCCCGACCCCCCCCCCCCCCCCGCTGGACCCCTCCGCTCACAGAGCCCTGGACGCAGTGGCAAAGTCCAGACAAGTCCTGCTTCTCCCTTTCCACCTGTGCCTCTGGGCCTCTGCCTCTCGTCTAACAATGGGGACAGTCAGCCCTGCTCCGCCCCTCCTGGTCCTTGGTGGGCAAGCTGGGTACCGAGGGTGGACAGAAGGCCGGATGCAGGAGGGTGAGCCAGGGGGGCAGGTGGGCCTGGGGCACCCACCTGTGGCCTCTGCTTTTCAGAGCTCTACCTGGATGAGAGCAAGCAGTTTTACAAGGAGCTGGGCTTCAAGCGGTGAGCTGGGGGCTCGGGGCTTCACCGCTCCCTTCTTCCTCTTCTCCCCTCCCCCTCTCCCTGGCCAAACGGGCTCTGGGGGCATCCACTGCTCCAGCCAGCCTTGCTGGGCTCTCTTTTGGGTGCCGAGTGTCTATTATGGGCTGTAGGTTAGGCTTCTCACCCAGGGCCTCCCCACAACTGGCTGCAGAGGGCACCTGGGCCTAGTGCCCCAGTCAGAGGCCACCCTAGCCACCTCGGGTGCATCTGCCACCGGCTGGCTGCCTCCTCTGATTGGCAGTGCCAGCTGAGCCAGAACCCCCGGGCTCACCCTGTCCACACTCCCCACACCCTCTGTGGGGCCCCAGGCCTGCCAGCCCACAGGCTGGGTGCCCCATGGCTCTGGCAGCTGCTCCTGGCTGGGCCAGCAGCTGGCTTGGCTGCCCCGTGCCTCCTGAGCCCCTGGTGAGATGGGGTGGGGCCTGCTTGTCGGAACTGGTCTGTGCAGAGCCTGGGGGCAGGCGCTGGGGCTCTGTCTTTGGTGAAGAGTCCGAGCCTGGACCGTGTCTCGGCAGGTACAACAGCTTGAGCATCCTGCCGGCCTCCCTGGGGAAGCCTGTTCGTGATGTGGCCGCCAAGGTTTGTGACGGCCAAGGTCACGTGGGACTCAGGTGCAGGGGCTTCTGTCTAGGACTGACCTGGGCCTGCTCCCCTCCCCCCAGGCCAAAGCTGTCGGCATCCAGGGGAATCTCTCCGGGGATCTGCTGCAGAGCGGAGGACTGCTGGTGGTTGCCAAAGGTGGGCCAGGGGAGGGGCATCAGGGGCCACTGCATGGTCACGGGGTCGGGGGTGCAGGGCCACATACTCAGGTGGGAAGGTCTTGATGAACTTGACCTTGCCCTCACCCTCCCAACCTCCGGCTTATTGATCTCAGCACAGTTACCCCCTTGGTGGAGTGGCCCAGCTCTGAGTGTCATCCTAGCTGGGCGGGGTGTGGCCAGAACAGCTCACTGATCTCAGTAACCAGGTGGGGTAGTGGCCATACAGGGGCACCCTGACGAACCGCCCCCCCCCGCCCCGCCCACCGGCTGCAGGTGGTGACAAAGTGCTGCTACACTTTGTCCAGAAGTCTCCAGGTGACTACGCCCCCCAGGAGAGCATCGTGCAGGCCCTGGGCATCTCTGCGGAGGTCTGTACCAGTGAGCCGCCTGAGGTGAGCCCAGGCCTGGGGTGGGCACTATGCTAAGAATGCCCCCACCCGCCCCAACCCCTGGGTTGAGCACTTGCTGTGGCCAGATGCTGAGCCGGACCTTGTTGGCTTTAGGTAATTCTGGGCTCACAGCAGCCCCAGGATGTCACTGCCACCCCACTTTGCGGTGACGGGCCAGGGGCAGGGTGGCCAGATGGGCAGGCACAGCAGGGCCCTCTCCAGGGGACAGGGGGCTGGTCAGGGGCTGCAAGGCAGAGCAGGGGCTCGTCCTCTCAGCCTGGGAGGGCTGGGGTTTGTCCCAGGTGACCGTTGCCCACGTTAGTTTAGCATGGTGCTGGTGGTCTACCTCCTGTGCCCCGAATGGAGGGGACTGTCCAGCACACTCCTCCTTCTGCTTGGGCCACAGACCCCTGGAGGGTGGGATCAGCTGCTCTTGGCCCCAGGGAGTGTGGCCAGGCTGACAGGGCCTCTGCTGGCTCCGCAGTGTGATGAGGCGTGCTCAAGGTGAAGGCCCCGGGCCTCCAAGGATCTGAGTGGCGTCTCCTGCCCTGGGCACACTGGGAGTTGGATATGAACAAATTCCAGAATTCTGGGCTGGGGCTGAACTCTGCCTGGCCTGCAGGCAGCGATGAGCATTAAACTGCAGTTTCTGGACAGTGTTTCCTCATTGCCTCTGAATCTTGCGTCCTTGGCAGCCCCGGCCGCCCCGGCGTTGATCGCTCTTGGTTTCATCCAGGCCAGCGGAGCGGTCATGCCTCCCAAGGCGTCACCTTCCCCGCTAGTAGACTCGCTTTCCCTGGTGGGTTGTTGTTGGTGGACGCGCCACTGCAGCCTCCCTGGAGACCTCAGGCCTTTGGCACGTGTGGGTCAGAGGTCTGAGAACAGGTCCAGGGTGTGGGAGACGAGGGTGGGAGGGGCTCCGTCTGATAGTGAGGAAACTCTCCAAGCCCCAGGCGGAGCCTGGCCTGGAGGGGTGGGAGCTAACTGGGTTTCCAGGGAGGAGATGGTTTCCATTCCACCTGCTAGAGTCTGGTGGATAGTCGGGGACTTTTAGGGAAAGGGCTGCTCTGCCAGCAGGCCCTCTACTCACGTGAGACTTGTCACGTGCGCCCCGCTGGGGGTGGGGTGTAGCCTGGGGGGGAATGTCCGGTTCCCCCGATGCCCCTGTCACGAGGTGGGGAGGTGACAAGCACCTCAAACCTAACAGGTCTAGAGCAGAACTCCTGTCCTTCCCCGTCAGGAGCCCTCTCGTCTGACTTTCTCAGCACCCTCCATGCCCCTGGTCCAGGCCTGGACAACCACAGTGGCCTTCTAGCTGGCGTCCCAGCGTCCCCGGCCCCCGACAGAGCCTCTCTGTGGTCATTTAAAAACTCAGGGCAGGTGACAAGGTTTAACCGCTCACTGGCTCCCAGTTACACGAAACCCCCCAAAATCCAGATCCCCCCGCCCCTCTCTGGAACTCAGCTCCTTCCTGAGTCAGGATCCCCTCTCCCTACCTGAACTGTGATCCCCGAGGGCGGACATTTGGGGGCATCATGGTCATTGCTGTGCCCCCAGCAGAGAGACCCTGGGGAAATTGTCAGGAGCGCCCTGCCATTTCCTCACTTGGCCACCAGCAGTCAGCGGCAGGTGCAGCGGGATAGTGGGGCACTTTCTCAGGTACGTCACCCCGACGGCCGGCCCCGGGCCCTGCTACACAGACAAGGCAGCCGACTGCTTTAATGCCTTTACTTAGCTCAAGTCTGAAGCTCATGGACATCTGAGGAGGACGCGCTTTGGCGGGCAGGCAGAAGACCGATAACCGTGTCTACAGGGCTGCGGTGGGCAGTGTAGGTCCTTGCGGGCGGGCGCGGAGGGGGCTCAGGGCCGGCTCGCGCTCCAGGCCGGGCGCGGCATGGGTGGGTTGGCTGCGGGTGGGTCGGCCGCCAGGAGCGGGGCGCACGCCAGGTCCCCGCTGGCAGCACCGTCTCCGCGCGGACGGGACACCTCGGGTCGGCGGGTGGGCATGGGCCGCGCAGCTCGGCTCGGCCTTGGCTACCAGACTCGGCATCGCACCTTCGGGTGCATAGGGGAGCCCGGTGCGCAGTGGAACGCGTCTGCGAAGGCGGGCAAGTTCTGCAGCGAGCCCAGCACCCTGTGGGTGGACGGAGGGGCCTGAGACAGCGCCGGCCCGGGCGCGGGGCGCAGGGGCACGGGGGCCACTTGCCTGTACTTCAGAGGGCTGTGGACGTCAGTCTTGATGGACTGGATGGCGAACTCGGGCCGGTAGGACCCGCACCACACCTGTGGGTGCATGAGGGGCGTGGCTGTGGGACTTGGAAGAGGGCGGGGGGATGGGGTGCAGGGGCAAGGAGGACCAGAGGGGATGCTGGGGGGGGCACACGCCCCTAGGGCTGTGGCACGGAGGGAGTGTGGCCTGGCTCCTCTCTGGGCATAAAGGAGCCCCGCCAGGACCCCCACTGCTCCTTCTTGGGTGGGGGGAGGGAAGCCAGCGGGTCGCCCCTCTCCCTCCACAGCTACATCTGAATCTTCCGCAGCTCCAATGCCGCCACCATCCTTTCCCTCCAGGAAGCCTTCCTGGCCCACTAGTTCTGGTTCTGCCTGGCTTGCCTGCCAGGGTGTCCCTGGAGGCATGCGTTAGTGGGGGCCCGCCAAGGTTTCCAGCCAGTGGGGCAGGGCACTGACCCCCACCTGTGCGTAGCTGATGAAGAACAGCTGCTTGTAGGTCAGCTCCAGTCCTGGCAGCTGCTGGTCCTTGCCGCCTTCCGCCACCCACTTTAGGTAAGCCTGCAGGCACCAAGTGGGTGCTGGGCCAGGGCCTGCCCTCCTGGGGGCAGCACCGGGCTGGCCAGGACTCCAGGGTCCTTGGATTGGGGCGGAAGGGAGGTCTGGCTTCCGGGCCTCCTCCGGTGGGTGTCCTGTCCCTGCAGCGTGGGGCCTCTGAGAACCCCAGGGGCCATCTGAGCGCCAACCCTGGGCTTGGTGGGAGCCCACTGCCCGGGCAGCCTGCCACATGAATGAGCGCCTGACAGCCAGCACCCGAGGCTGCTGGTGCGGGGGTGTCGCTGAGGCTGGCAGGCGTTCGGTGACCGTCGCTGCCTTACTTGGCAATGGACAGTGGTCTCCCCAGAGCGCGGAGGCCTCAGCTAAGGTTGGGGTAAAGTGTGGGCCTGCCTGCCTGTGGCTGGCAGGCTCCCCCAGGGCTCTGCTGCCTCCCTGTCAGATGGAGAAGGGTCCTAGGACCTGCCTGGGCTTGGGAAGGGGCCGTCCCTGCCTGGGCCTGCTCGCTCCCCGCCCCACCTCCTCGGGGGCCCTGCTTGGACGCACCTTGTAGGCCTGCCGCACCCCTCCATTGTCTGCGATGTTTTCCCCGAGGGTACTGAAGCCATTCACCTGCAGGCGGGAGACAGGGTGGCGGGGGCGCCTGGGCTCCCCAGTTCCGCCCTCCCCCAGGCCAGGGCTGCGGTGTGTCTGGGCGGTGGCCGCTCACGTTCCGGTCGTCGGCCAGGTCCCAGGAATAGTTGCCATACTGGTAAACCATGCACTCCGACTGCTTGCGGAAGTGCTGGGCCGAGAAGTTACTCCACCAGTCCATCATGTTCCCGTTCTTGTCGAAGTTCCGACCTGGACGGGGGCGGGGGGCTGCCCACGAGGCCCGGCCTGCGCAGCGCCAGCCTCTCCCCAACGTCCTTCCGGGAACCCCAGTGTCTAGAGCTCATGTGAGCAGAGAATGGGCCCCCTGTCACAGGGCTGCTCAGGCCCTGGGGGACGGAAGGCTTCAGTGGTGTCCATGCCATCCCCAAGGTCAGGGCCTGGGCTCTTGGGTCACAGGACCCCAGAGGCACTGTGGACTAAGGAGCCTAGCTGTGGCGTCCACACTCTCTAAACCCCAGTGGAGCGGAGCGCTGGACCCTGGGACATGGGGCTGCCCTCAGAAGGTTTCGCTGGTCTAGCCCAATGGGAAAGCCAGCCTCGCTGGGTGGCAGCTGGAGGCCCCTGGAACCAGGCAGGGGGCCCCCGCGCAGCGGTGGGAGGGGTGTGTTTGTGACTGGAGGTGCAGCTCTGACCTCCAGGCAGCCCCGTACCGTTGTCATCAAAGCCGTGGGTGATCTCGTGCCCAATCACCATCCCGATGCCCCCAAAGTTCAAGGCCTGTGGCTGCTCCTTGCTGAAGAAAGGAGGCTGGAGGATCCCGGCGGGAAACACTGTGCGAGGAGGTGGTGGGGGATGGAGTAAGCTGTGGGTGAGCACACCTGTGTGCCAGGCTTGGGGTGGGCGCACCTAGGCGTCCTGGCATTTAACCTCACGGCCGGGGAGGTAAAGGTTATGATCCCCTGCCGCATTTTAGAGAGCAGAAAACCTAGGCTCTGAAGGCAAGACGGCAGGGCTAATGGGGCGCGGGGTGAACATACCAATCTGGTTTCGGTTTGGGGAGTAGAACGCATTCACCGCGGCGGCCCCGATGATCCAGCTGTGATAGACAAGTGGGTCACTCAGAGCCCAGGTCTCCTGGGCCGGCCCTCCCGGTCCCCCTGCTCTGCTGGCCAGAGCCCACCCTGACCCAGGCACAGCGGTCATGCCATGAGGCCAGCATGGCCAACGGCCAGGGCAGGGTCTAGGCCAGTCCAAAGCCCTGGCTTCTCCCTGGGGCCCCAGAAGCAGGGGGCGGGTGCGGGGGGGCTCTGAGTCCGCCCCAGCGCCCTCCCCCGCTGGCCCATTTGCCCCCCATCCCCTGTTCCATCCCCACTCACAGGTGCTGGTCCACCTCCTCCCGAAGCCTCCTGAGGCTCCGCTGGGCGCCGGCCTGGAGACTCTGCAGTCCGTTCTCAAAGTACAGGTGCTCCGAGAAGTTCAGCTGCAGGAGACGGGTGGGCATGCGTGCGGGGTCCTTGAGGGACCCGGGGGTAAGGGGGGTCAGGGGCGGCTGGGGACCGGCCTCAGGACTCGCCAGGCAGCCCCAAAGGTGGCCCACAGGCTCTGCGTGCAGTGGACTAGGGGCCAAGCCTGGCTCTGTGCGTTTACCGGGCAAGATCCAAGTCCCTCCCAGCCATGGTTTCCCCACCTGTAACGGAAGGTGATGCTAGAGCCCCAGCACGCGGCCAGATGGCTGAGTTATGGATGGAATCCACCCCCAGTAGTTGAAGGCCCAAGGTCCTTGGGGGCTGGCTCAGGGGCGGGTCGGGTTGGGGCCAGCGGACAGGTGGGGCTGTGTGGGTGGCACGCACATTGGAATACTCCTCGTCCAGGTGTTTGTTCCCATCCTCCAGGATGTAGTCGGGATACCCAACCTGCTCCCGGATGCTCATGGCCTAGGGAGGAGATGGGGGCCGGTCCCTGCCCACCCCACTGTGGGCATCCTGGCTTTGCCCCTGCCGTGTGGGTAAGGGGCTAAGGGACTCGCCCTCCTTGCAGGCTGTGGGGAGGCTAATGGGGACAGAACGTGGAAGGGCTCGACCAGAGACCGACCTTCGCACCCGGCCGCCAGCCAGGGGTCTGGGGTCGGGCCGGGCAGAGCTGCTTGGCTGCTGTCACACCAGCCCAGAGGGGGTCCTGCTCCCTGTGGCCGTGGCCGCCCCCCGCGCGTTGCTGTGGGGTCTCACCTCTGCCCGCAGCCCCTTCCTGAGCCCCCCACCCCCAGGCTCACTGCCCTCATCTCTGAAGAAAGGGTGGCGACGCTTACCCTGTACCCCTCGTGCTGGGGCCACCCTCGCCCAGCCTCCTGCCCACCTTCTCCTGGGCTTTCTTCTTGGATGACTCATCCATCCAGCTCAGCTCGTCCAGGGTCTCCACGAACACTGCCCGCAGCTGGTCGATGAGCTCTCCGACCTGGGGGGAGCGCACGACCCTGGTGCCTGGCTGATCGGCATTGGGGTCTCTGCAGGGGGCCGCTCCGAACGTGGTGGGGGGTTGGGGGCGGGATCTGACCCCCTGGGACAAGGTCCCCACGGCAGCACTTTGTCCTGGGTGGGCCTAGGGCCTGCCAGGCCCTGGACTCACACCTCGTACAACTTGTCCCCTTCCCAGTCAGGCCCTCAGGGCTGGGGGTCGGGGCCAATAGCTGTTGGGGGCCAGAGGCCTGGGGCGGGCAAGACTTCCCCGCATCCCGCTGTGTGATGGGGCGCCGGGCAAACACGTGCTCCCTGGTACGGCTGAGCACACAGGCGCTGCTGGGGTGAGAGGTGCCACGGGCTGGTGTCCCCTGGCCCAGGGCGGGGTCGCCGGGCACGCACCATGTTCTTGCTGTCCTCGGGGAAGGCCTCCTTGACGTAGAGTGAGCCCACGGCGCTCTCCATGTTACTGTTGACGTAGCTGACACACTCCCGCCAGCGCACCTCCTGAACCGATGTGCCGTACAGCGCCTGGCACGTTTCATTTCACCACGTTTACCAACGTCTGCTTCCCTGGCCTCGGCCCCAGCATGCCCAGGGGCCAGTGGGGGACATTGGTGAACTCAGACACTCCCTTTGAACACCGCCCCTGGTGTGGGAGGACCGGGTGTGCAGTTTGGAGGGCTGGGCTCCCAGCCCAGGCCGACCCCGGGGTGCGGGTGCCCTGCCCGGCCCCGAGTTCCTCCTTGGCCCCTGTCCCTGCCGCCCTGGCCTGGCTGTCTGGCCGACTCTGCTCTCAAGGACTCCAGCCCTACCCCAAAACGCAGGCTGGCGTTGACCTTGGAGGCCTTGTCTAGCTCAGCCGTGAGCCACCAGCTGTCTGGGCCCTGGTTTTCCCATCTCCAAAATGATGATGAGAATGTCTGCCCATCTGTCCCTGGGGACACAGGGCACAAGATGGAAATGTGCCCCCCGTCAGATTTCTGGCCCCAAATCTTGGCCACCTCGGAGCTCTGCCCAGCATCTGGCCACATGTTCTGGGGCTGTGGGGTTTCCTGCCTCTCAGGAAGTCAGTGTGACTCATCCTCTGTCCTCTGAGCTCTGGGATTCAGCTCCCTTCTCCAGGCTTGGCTCGTAGCGTCCTCAGCCCAAGACAGCAAAGCAGGAGGCCTGATTGCCACAACCGGTTCTGCCCCCATCTCCCCGATCGGGGCCGGACCCCTGCCTCCACTCGGCCTGTGCCCCCGCAGCAGCCAGAATGACCACACCAGTTGGGACGTCGGACTGTGGTTCCCACTCTTAACACCCCAGTGGCTCTCAGTGCACGTGGAATCCACATGCTGCTCTGGCGCATGGTTGCCTCCCCCTCCTCCCCAACCTCATCTCCCTCCTTCCCCCATGTGACCCCGGGGTTCCTGCCCCAGGACCTCCGCACTAGCTGTTTCTGCTCCTGGGAATCTGGGCTGGGTCATTCGTGCCTTGAGGTCTCCATGGTCACTTTCACAGAGAGGCTCTCCCTGCCCTCCCCCCACCCCCCCCTCACATTCTACTTGCTGGTCTTGAAAGAGCAGATTGTGTTTTGTCGATGGCTTATTGTTAGGCTGCCCCAAGAGGGCGTGTCTCGTGAGCCTGGATCACAGCTCTGATCCCAGGGTGGACCTTGGTGCTTGGCCCACAGCAGGTGGTCAGTGTTAACAAGGAAACAGGCCAGGCTCGGTGCAGGGGCAGGGCATCGCTCACCTTGTGGTAGTTTGCACGTGCATCCTTGAATCTCTGGCTCAGGCTGCTGATGCGGTCCAGCACCAGGCGCCAGACCAGGTAGTTCTGCATGGTCCTGGGGCAGGAGGCAGAGGGCAGCGGATAGAACAGGTGCGCGCTGTTTGCCCAGGGAGAGAGTGTGGTTTATGGGCCCTTGGACAGCAGGCTCCACACCAAACAGGGACTTCAGGGTGGTGGAGAAAATCTCCAAGACGACCCACAGATACATCCTGCCTGCCCCTGGATGACTCAAGGAGGGGTTCGCATCTCTCACGTAAGGTTCCACTGGCCACAAACATTTGACCCCGTCATGTCCCTTGCGCCTCAGAGTAATGCTTTACGGGGTCCTCTCCTGAGAGGAGGAGCTGTTGGGGATGAGGAGAGAGCAGGGGAAAGATGCTGACACCTCTTGGGACCTTCCTTGAGCCTCACCTGGATGAGTAGACATCGATGATGTCTTCAAGATTCTGGAGGTAGGGGATGCCATAGACCACCACTTCCTCATCTGGCAGCAGCTCGATTTTGACAGAGGATAGCACAGATTGTATGAAGAGAGTCCAGTTAAATCCCTGGAGAAGGAGGGAGTGAAGAGAAAGAGGGAGAGTTGGAGAGGTAGACACAGTTCTTGGGCATCCAAGAAACCCAGCCCCTTCTAAAGAATATTCAAAAAATAAGAGAGAAGGTGCAGGTAATCAGGATGAGGAAAAAGGTGGGTGACATTACTACAGAGCCTACAAACAGTGAAAAGAGATTATGGCAATATATTGGAAAATTCAAGTGGAATGGAAGAATTCCTGGAAAAACAAAACTTAGCAAAAAATGAAAGAAGAGGTAGAAAATATAAATAGTTTTGTATGTAAGAAACTGGATGATTTAATTTAAAATATTTCCACATAGAAATTTCCAGACTCATCTGGCTTTTCCAGTGAATACTATCTGACATTTAAGGAAGACATACCGCCAATCTTAAACTTTCCAGAGAAGGAAAAAAGAGAAAACTCTTTCAACTTGATTTATGAGGCCAAGAATAACCTTAATACCAAAATAAGGACATTAAAAGAAAAGAAAACAACAGGCCAGTCTCATTTATGATAATTGATACATTCTAAGCAAAATATTAGCAATCAGAATTCATCCATACCTATATAAAATGGATAATGCAACACAGCCAAATTCGATTTACTCAAGGAATACAAGTGTAACATTTGAAAATCAAATCAATATAATTCACAATGGTAACTGAATACAGAAGGAAAAATCACATGGTAATTTCAGTAGATGCGGATAAGGCATATTAAAATTGACTATTCATGAAAAAGGTTCAGCGAATCGGAATAGAAGTTCTGTAATCTAATAAAAGGATCTGTACAACAGCAGCCGTGGCAACGAACAAAACCCCACTCTACAGCAAACAAAACTAAAGGAAAGCTTGCAAAACGTTGCAAGCTTTTCTTCTGAGATCAGGGGGGAAACAAGATATCATGAGTTCAGCATTATGCTGAAAGTCCTAGCCAGTTCAATAAGACAAGAAAAAAAATTAATAAGGATTGAAAAGGGAAGAAATAAAACTTATTTTTTTACAAAGGACATGATTCTGTGTCTATAAAATATTAAAGGATAAACCATTAGAACTACTACCTGCTTTGAGTAAAACTGCTGTATACCAAGTATTGCTGTATACTAGCAACAAACAATAAGAGAAATTGCAAAATGATACCGTTTACAATAATATTAAAAAACCAAGCACCTAGGAACAAATGTAATGAAAGATATGTAAGGTCTGGAAGTAGAAAACTATAAAACTTATTGAGAGAAATGAAAGAAAACATAAATATATGGAAGTAACTATATGGAAGTTTCATGGATCAGAAGACTCAACCTTGGAAAGATGTGGATCTTCCCCAAATTGATGCTTAGATTTCAAGCAATCCCTGTCAAAATCTCAGCAGCATTGTGTGTGTGTGTGTGTGTGTGTGTATAATTGACTAGCTGACTCTGAGTCTTGTAAGAAAATGCAAAAGATCAAGAATAATTGATTTGAAGAACAAAGTTGGTAGACATCAAAACTTACCACAAAGCTATAGCAATGGAGGCGGTAGGTTCCGGCACGTGAGTAGACAGAGAGACCGTTGGAACAGAAGAGAGTTCAGAAATACACACACAGGTACAAATGCACAGGCCCAGACATGCACACAGGCACAAGCGCACAAAAAGGCACTTGGTCTTTAATCAAGTTGGCACACAGCGCAATGGCTAATGGGGGAGTCTTTTCAATAAATGGTGCTAGATCATCTGGACAGCCACAAGGAGCACATGAAACAATTCCTTCTTCTCACTGTACATAAAAAATCAACTCAAGGTAGACTGTCGACCTAAACAACCTTGGCAGGCAAAGATTTCTTAGGCAGAACACAATGAACGCTAGCCATAGAGACAGGATCCATCCGTCTTTGGATAAATTGGACTATTTTAAGCCCTCCTTTAAAAAAAAGAACCAGTATGAAAGTAAAACAGCAGAGGCTGCCCACTGGAAAGGACATTTACTACACAGAAACTGACCAAGGGGTCACATCCAATGTACTCAAAGAACTAAAAGTCAGTGAGAAGAAGGCGGACATCCCAGTAGTGCAGGTGGGCAAGAGACTTGAACAGACACTTCACAAAAGGGGGCCACCGTTGGCCGGTCAGTGTGAAGTAGTGCTCAGGGTAAGTCAAATCCAACCCAGATGAAATTCCACAACACATTCATAGATGGGCTAAGACGGAAGGAATGAACACCGCCAAGCACTGGAGCGGGTGTTTCACACACTCCTGTTGGGGAGTGTAAATCTGTATGATGATTTTCGAATGACCTGTGTCCTAAGACCTGGCCACTTCATCCCTATGGACACCTGACAGAAATGCTCGCACGTGTGTGCCCAAAGACATGCATGGGAAGAAGCATAGCAACATCGCTCAGAAAAGTCCGGAACTGGAACAGCCAGAGGCCCAACAAGAGTAGAACAGGAGCACAAACTGTTGTGTGTTCTTAGGATCGATCGATCAGGGTGACTGAGAGGCCGCTGCTGCCCCAGCGAGATGAGGTGTAACGACGGTGAGAAGTAGTCTCACCTACAGAACGTAGGAGAAAGCAGCCCGGCCCACGCGTGTGGTGGAGGCTGGGTGGTGGCTGCTTTGGGGAGGAGGGCAGGGAGGGGGCTGTGTGGATGGGCTCACGTGTGGCAATTCTAAGCTCTGTGAACGCGTTATAGTCCAGGCACCCTGAGCCCTGCGTTCCTGCATGTAGCCACCCCTGCTCCGGGGCGTCTCCGTGGCACCTTCTGGCCATCTGCGTCCCCCCTTCCTCTCACTTCCCACGTTTGGTCCATTCGCAGTCCTGCTGTTCTCCCTTCCAAATGAATCCATGAGACACACCTCTCAGCCCTTCAGCTGCCGCTGTCCCAGGCCGCCACCTGGTCCCGCCTAGGCTGTGCTGCAGCCTCCTGACCCGTCTCCCTGCTTCTGGCCCTCAGTCCCTTCCCTGTGTCCTCAGCAGCCAGGTTCTCTTCGCTATGAGTCAAGTCCTGTCCCGTCAAAGCCGGTGCCTTCAAAATGGCCCCGGAGGCCCGACACGGTCCGCCCTCCCTCCCAGGCCTCGGCTCGGCCCCAGCCGCCCCGCAGCCCCGGCCTCAGGACCTTGGCACTCACTCGCTGTTCTTCTGTGCCCGCCTTGCCTGCCCTCTGGCACACTCTGCAGGCCACATCTCTTTTTCCCCCACCCAAGCCCTGGGCGGGGGGCAGCCTGCTTCGTTTATGGATGGAGTCGGTGCCAGAGCACGGCTGGCCCCTCAAAGTGCCCGCCTGGGAGGGGGCGAGCTGGCGGGCGGTGCGGGGTGGTGTCACGGCAGGCCAGCGCCGGGAGCCAGGAAGGAAGCACGGGGGGCGGCGGGGCCTTCCGGAGCACCAGGTGCACGATCCCCGGGCAGGGTCCCCTCGAGTTCTCCCGTCTTGTTCTGTGGCTCCAGACCCTTAGGTGTTCTGGTCACAGGAAGGATGTTCAGGCCCTGCCTCTGACGGCGGGCTCCGTCCCCAGCTGCACCGTCTCCCCCTGACCTGGGCCTCGGTCGCCGCAGTCAGCTGGCGGTGGCTAGAGCCACGTCCGGACCCTCCTTCCACAGGAGGAGGCCCCTCTGACGGCTCAGGACAGGCTGAGTGAGTGCGGGGCCTTGGGGGGAGCAGGGCTGAGCTCCCCCTTCCCGGGCCTGGCCAGCGGGAGGGGAGGGTCCGAGGGTCTGGCCGTGGGGCCCTCTGTCAGGGGCACAGCTGCGCTGGGGCCCCGAGCCGGGCCTGGGGACAGGAAGCCCCGGGCGGGGGGCCTGCCCGACTCGGGCGGGCGAGTCAGCAGCCCCTCGCAGGCCGCTCTCCCGCTCGGACGACCTGGGACGTCTCAGCAGGCACCTCACGGGCGGGTGGCCCCGCATCCCCAGGCAGCCAGCTGACACCTGCCGTCCTCGTGTGGACGTGTCCCTGTTTGGGTGACCGGTCCCGTGGGCCCTGCTTGGGCTGGGCGTACTTGAGGCTTAGGGGAGAGGGGCGGGGCGGGTACGGCTGGGGCTCACCTTCAGACCGAACTTGTTCTGGACCTGTTCCAGGTCCATCCTGTGGTACAGGGCGGTGACGTCGTGCCGCTCCTCCTGGGGTGCCGTGGCCTGCAGCGGGGCGGGTGGTCACAGGGGCGGGGCAGCTGGCCTGATCCCCCCAACCCCGTCCGCCCCCGGTCCGCGGCCTCACGTTGGCCAGCTGCGTCTCCAGCTCCAGCACCTGGGCCATGTCCTCCCGCACCAGGTCGCTGTTCTGGGGGAGGTGCATGTCTGCCCGAAGCATCGTGGCCACCGACATCATGAACTGCAGGTAGGCTTCCCGTACCTGAGCCAAAGGGTGCAGGACACAGTCTGGTGGCCTCGGGCACCTTGGCCCCCAAGGCGCTCTCTGTGGGGGTGGGGTGGGCATATGCCACAAAGCAGCCCTCGGGATGCTCATCGGCTTGGGGGTTCCAGACGGCCCACGCCTCCCAGACCAGGGGCCCTCGGCGCTGGGACTCATGCTGCGGGCAAGCCGGTGGGCGGGAGGCTGTGAGCCCCGTAGGTGGACGGCGCCTGCTCCCCAGACCTGCCGGATGGGCTTCGCCGACCCACAGTGCCGGGCTGCCTGCTGCATCCCTTCTATGTGTGACCCCGTGCCTGAGCAGCTCGCACGGGACCCGAGACCTATTCCAGTGGACTGCACGGCTGCATATAAAGTGCGGGGCACACGGTAGGTGCTAGTAAAGGCCCAGAGCCATTGGGCGCCAGGGTTCAGGTGGGCTGCCCTAGCCAGGCTTGCCTAGGCCGGGCGTCAGGAGCTGGGTCCTGAGGCTGTGTGTCCCTCCTGGACCCGCCTTCTTGGGGCCTGTCTGGGGGGCGGTTCCTCATTTGCAGGCAGGGACCACAGAGGCCACGTCTTCCCAGTTACTTGGCATCAGGCTGGGCTGATGCCACCAGGCCGGTCTTGGCCAGCAGCTGCCGGGTCTGATCCCTGGCTGCCAGGCGTGAGCCCTTCCAGGGGCCCCAGTCCCTGCTGCTCTGAGTTGGGTTCCTTGGGCTGTTCTCCCAGCCCCACTGCCCACTCCACGGCTCCTTCTTTTGGCCACACTTGTCTTTTCTCTTGGCTGCACCCTCCCAGCCTAGCTCACAGCCCACCTCCTCCACGAGGCCCACCACACTGCTTCCAGGCCGTGGGCCACGTCACCTCCTGTCTTTCAGTCTGCTCCCCGGCCTTCCCCCCCGACTCCCCCTTCCACACCCCCTGGCCCTGTCCCGCGCGCCTTGCTGCTGTTCGGTTCCCCATCTCTCTTCTCCTGGGTGCAGGAGGAGGGTGGCTCCGGGAGCAGGCTCAGGGCCTGGGTGGCCTGCATTCAGATCTCTACAGGCCACGTGCAGTGAGCCAGCGGTGTGGACCACAGTCCTGCCCTGGCGAGATGGGGATGGCAGGTGTGCCCCTTGGGGCTGAAGGGCTGAGAGGATCCCCGAGCCTGCCCCTGGGGGTTCAGGGACACCCCTATGATGGTGACAAAGGCAGGGGTCCACGTCTGCATGTCCAGCCCTCAGCGCTGGGCTTGAGCCACACAGGTACCCACAAAGGCTAGCTGTGGGGCTGGTGTCAAGCTTGAGCCACACAGGTACCCACAAAGGCTAGCTGGTGGGCCCTGGAGTGATGGGCGGAGGGCGCCCAGAGTGGAAGGCGCCGGCGGGAAAGCGCCAGGGGGGCAGGTCCAGCGCCGGCTGCCCCTGACTCACCTTCTGGCCGCTGCCCTCATTGAAGTAGTGCTCTCGGGACGGCATGCCCAGGGTTGGCTGGTCTATCTGGAGACAGAGCGTGGGACCCTGGGCATGGAGCCAGGACACCCCTAGCCTTGCCGAGGTGGGCCCAGCCCTCTCCCCTCCACCATGCTGTGCCTGGTGGGAACAGGCGCTCCATCTGGAGCGTGTGCAGGTACTGGGCCCCGACCCCTGCTCTAGGGCTGGACTGCAGGTGGGCTGAGGGGTGGCCAGGGGGTGCGGGCCACCCACGGGGCTTCGGACAGCCCCCCCTCCCAGAGCGGCATGTGTATTCCACGCGGGGTCCTCTGTGGCCTATCTGTGGCCAGTGGTGGCTCTTTGAGGTTGGGCTTTCTGTGTTGCTGCCAAAGGCCTGGACGGACCGTCCCGAGGACTAGCTCGGCACCTGGACCACCCCTCTGGTCAGGACACGGGCCCCGGTAGGCACAGAAAAAACCCAGACCATCGGCACAGGTCCCCTGAACTGCAGGTGTGGATGATAGCAGGGCCCTGGGAGCATTCGCGGGCCACCCATCCCCTGTGGTAACAGCTGTCTCCCCGCTGCCCTGCGGGAGCCCCCCGCCAGGCCCAGGGGACCCGGCCTACCCGGCCCCCCGGCACGGCTCGTACATAGATGATGTGCTGGCTGGAGTTCTGGTCGTCGTTCCAGATGAAGAGGTCGATGAGGACCCGCCGGTTGAACTGCGCGTTCATCACGGCCAGCTGCTGCTCCAGTTCCCACCGGGCGCCTGGGGGCCGGCACCCCGTGCTGGAGACCTGTCAGGACCTGGGGTCCTAGCCCAGCCCCTCATCCAGAGTCCACGGGGACCAGCAGTGCCTGGAGAGCAGCGCTGTGCACCCCCCACCCCCACACCGAAAGCAGGGAGCCGCGGCCCTGGCCCTTCCCTAGGGCTCTGGAAGGGATGCCCCTCCGCAGAGCACAGGGGCCCAGCCGCTGGGAGCCCGACAGCAGCTGCTGCCCACTCTCCGGCTCGGGCCTGGAAGGCCCAGGGCCCCCCACCCCCGTGAGGCTGCCACCAGGCCCAGGGCCCCTGCCCACGCGAGGCCGCCACCAGCCCCTGCCTTACCTACACTCTCGCCCCACTTGTCCATGGCCACTGGCCAGCCTCCTACCGCTTTCAGGGTGTCCAGCAGGGGCTGCGAGTCTCGCTTTTCTATCTCACCTGAGAGGGGAGGGAGCGGTCACTCACCCGATGCCGTGGCGGGGGGGTGGGGGGGCGGGCGTGACACCCGCCGGCACACGGACCCGCGGGGATGCTGACGCCCAGCGCAGAGCCTGACCCTCCTGGTGCAGACTCTGCAGCATGGGACATGCAGGGGCCTGGAAAGAGCAGAGACGGGACGCAGGCGGGAGAGGGGCCTGGGGTTGGTGAAAGCACAGGCGCCACCAGGACAAGGGTGTGGAAGGGGAGGCCCCGAAGCTCAGAGAAGCCCAGGCGGTACACTCTGGAAGGCCAGGAACAGGCAGGAGTGGGGGTCCAAGCCGGCGGCTGGGAAGCCCGCGTGCCCTCCAACTCCAGCATCGGGTGGACTGAACTGCTGACAGAGCATGGAGCACAGCTTCCCAGCATGGGGGCCCCCAGGAAGCTTGGGAGAACTTGGCACAAGAACCCGCGAAGGTGGGAATAGAGCTGGCCCGCTGCTGACAGGGTGGAGGCTTCGCGGCAGGGAGGGCCTCGCCGGTTCGTTGCTTGACCTGGAGGGGCGGGCTGGGAGGAGAGCGGTCCAGGGCGAGCGGGGCGGCTCCAAGGGCGCCCTGATGGGGACCGGGGCCTGGGGGAGCGAAAAGCAGGGCGTCCCACGTGGCTGGTGGGGGCACACTGGACTTGCTTTCTTGGGTCCTGAGTTGGGAGCAAGGACCAGACATAGGGAGCTGCCAGTGACGGGTCAGGGCGGCCGTCTCGGGCCGTCTCGGGCAGATCGTTACAGGAGTTACTGTTGGGCTTCCTGCGCTGGTTCCCGTAGGTGATGGCCTGGCCGCCTGGCTGCAGACGGGGGGGTCACAGTTGTATTTTTATACACGGTCTGGCCATTGTCCTTTCGTACATTTGGTCTCTCAGGCCAGAAACTCTATACAGGTGGGAACACAGTGCATCTCCTTCACCTGGCAGGTGCTGGCCAGACTGGATCACGTGACCTCCTGTGTCCACGGGGAGGAGAGGAGTGTGCCAGCCCAGGACCCCATGGAGACACCCTGATAATGCTGGGGGCCCTACAAGTCTCGCTATTAGGTACACCAGAAACAAACCCTGCCCTGCAGGAGACCCCTGGGGAAACAGCCAGCCTCAAACCGTGGTGCCGAGGAGGGGAAGAGGTCCCCCAGAGCAGCCGGAACCACAGGCTGGGTTTGCAGGCCCCCAGGCAGGCGCCTAAGGGAAGACGGGCCGGAGGGGCCCCAAGTGTGTGAATCCTCTTAACAGGAACCAAAGCACTGGGAAACTCCCCCCGACCCCTGCCGCACAACACACACATACACACACTCAGACATACACACAAACTTACACACACATAGACATATATACCCATATACACACATACACACCATAGGTATAATGCCCATATACACATATATATGTACACACATATACACACAAAACACATAAATACACACAGACACACATATACACACATAGACATACACACATGCCTACACACATATACACACAGACACACATATGCATACACACACAGACATACACATACACATATCTATGTACCCACATACACACATGCATACACACATGCACACACACAGACATACACATAGACATAATACCCATATACACATATATGTACACACACATACAAAAACACATGCACATAGACACACATATACACACATGGACACACACACATACACGCATACAGACATATATATATATATACCCAAACACACACACATAGACATAATACACATATACGTGTACACACATATACACATAAACACACACACATACATACACATATTCCTACGCACATGTGCATATATACACACAATAGACATGCATTTGCATCTACACACATACACACACAGACATAATACACATATACGTGTACACACATATACACACAAAACACATACACACATACACATACGTACACATATTTCTACACGCATGTGCATATACACACAATAGACATGCATTTGCATCTACACACACATACACACACAGACATAATACACATATACACACAAAACACACACAGACACACACAGAGTAAGCTTTTCTCTCGATTCTGCCTTCAGTCAGGCTCCTGCACCTTCTGCTGGGCCCATCACCAGTTTTAGCAAGAACTCTGCGTGGTCATTTTAACCAGAAGCCCCCCTGCGCCTTGAGCATCTGATCCGTCTCGGTGGCTGACCGGAGCCCTCGCCCCTCACTGTCCCCCAGGTGATGTCTGACTGCCTGGTCTGCCTTCACCAAGAATCCCACCAGGTTAGTTTTGCCAGACACGCCCCCCACCCCCCCATGTTTCCAGTTAGTAAAATCTTCCATCCACTGACCCCTCCTGCCCCTCGGCTATAAACCCTCACCTGCCTGCCCTCGCTGTATTTGGAGTGGAGCCCAATCTCCTTCCCCTCTTGCTAGACCCCACTGCGGTGATGCCTGCGCCTGCTGAGCTGGCCCTGAAGAGCCTGCCTTTTACCATCTTTACCAAGTGTCCTGAATAACGTTTCCTTCAAACCACGCACAGGCACGCGCACGCGCACGCGCACACACACACGCGTGTGCGTGTGCATTTTCCCTGGGCACAGTATGGCTGGCTGGGGTCAGGATGTGAGCCGGTCCCGGGCAGCTGGCAGTCAGCCTGGACCCCGGAGGGCACCTGGGCCCGGTGGCCAGCCAGGGGGAGCACACAGCTCCCACTGGCACGAGTTTGGAGAGGCGCCCACTCCACCGTGCTCTGTCTCAGGGCCATGGGGTCCTGGACCGGGGTCCTGGACCGGGGTCCTGGCGGGGCAGCTCCAACGGCCACTCACTCTCGTTCATGCAGGAGCGGTACAGCACCTTGGCCTTCTGTACAGCTGGCCGATCCTTGGTGGTAGAATTCTCCAGCACCCCTGTGGGCAGAGGAGAAACAGGACAGAGGCCTGAGGAGGCTGCTGGGGAGGTCAGGTCAAAGGTGCCCGTGTCCCCGCCTCACCCAGTGGAGGCCCTTATCCCAGGGGACTCCCTCTCCCCTGTGCCCACTGAGCCGACGGGCTGTCCCCCCTCCTTGGGTGGAGGCCACGCTCACCTTTGAGGATGATCTCCAGCTCATCCTGGAGGATGTCGAAGACGCTGTATCGCGAGTTGGTCTCGGGGATCACGTGGCGCCGCAGCCAGCCCCCGCACGCGTACTGGTAGAAGTCGTCACAGGGCTCCTCGGACGGCTCCATGTTCTGGAGGATTCTGGCGGCTGCTCGTCCCCAGGGGGTGCAGAGGAAGAGGGGAGACCCGGTGTGGACAGCCCGATGGTCTGTCGGGTATTCAATCACGGCCCTGTGCCCTCAGAAGCGTTAGTCAGCCCGGGACCTCAGGGAGGTCGGCAGCAGGGCCTCCAGTTCTAAGGACCCCACTTATCAGCCACGTGAGCTCGGACCCCGTGACCCCTCCGATCCTCCGCTCACACATCTGCGAATCCGGGACGCCTGGGTCACACAGATGGCCAGGTGTCGGCCAAGCCCGCCCCGCTCACCGCGAGCACTCAGCACTGGCCCTGTCCTGGAGCCCCCTCACCGGTCCGTGCGTCCGTGGGGGAAGGTGGCTCTC
Organism: Inia geoffrensis; assembly: GCA_036417435.1. Classification (NCBI taxonomy): domain Eukaryota; kingdom Metazoa; phylum Chordata; class Mammalia; order Artiodactyla; family Iniidae; genus Inia; species Inia geoffrensis. The sequence goes on along the minus strand of CM070901.1, from coordinate 184,525,866 downwards.
GCCCACCATAGGGGTTTGTTTTCCGTTGGAGCAGATGGGTTTGCTCCCAGAACCCCATGTGGCAGGGACAGTGGGGCCCCCAGGTTCCCAGCAGGATGCTTTCAGCAGAGGTGGCCAGGCTGGACCCCAACCCAGGACCCTCCCTCGCCTTCTGTTCCACTTGGCTGGGACCTCGCAGGGGGCAGCCCCACAGGAGTCCATCCACTACCCCAACGTGGGCAGAAAAATCACATTTCTGAGTTTTTACACTAGTGTTTCTTCATACCATTTTCACTGTGTTTTATCTACAAATAATGGCACATGGCGCCCAATTTTAAGACAGATTCCTGGGAGAAAACTTGAGAGAGTGTGTGTGTTTGTGTGACCATCTTTCTGTAAGTGCAAAAAAGAGCGCCTGGGGTCCCTGTGCGAGCTTCACTGTGGTCACGGGGGCCTCTGCCGGCAGGGGAGCAGCTTCCTGGAGGGCAGGGGAGGTGAGACACCCGCAGTAGAGTCCCTGCCCACAGGCACATCCAGGGTCTGCCCACCAGCCCAATGCCGCGTCTCAGGAGTGCAGTGGCTCCCCGTGGCCTCGAGCAGTGCCTGCGCCAGCATCACGGGGGGCCCTGAGCCCCCTGGCAGGGCTGTGGAAGGCTCGGAGGGAAGGGGGGCTTACCTGCCATCACGCAGCCAGGGGTGGTGCAGGTTTCGCCTGTGTTCCTGGGCTTTTGGACGTCTGCGGGCGAGGAGTAGTGTGAGCACTTGGCGAGGATGGTCGCTGCCGGTGTGGCTGGCAGGGGTGGGCGGGGCACAGGTGGGGTGGGGAGGGGTGGGGCCGGCAGGGTTAAACCTCGGCCACCCCCACCCCCATGGGCGGTCCAGCCTGGGCCCGAGGGCATCTGGAGGGCAGCCTGCATCCTCCCTGGGTGGCCCAGTCCTGGGGCCTTAAGTGAGGGTAAGCTCATTCTGGCTTGACCCCTGCAGTGACCTGGGAGCCCCTTCACACCCTCTGATCCCCACAGCTGAGGGCTGAAGTTGGCCATTCTGCCCTCCTGCCTGTCGGCCCAGCCAGCGCTCACCCATCAGGTGCCGCCTCCTCCAGACAGCCTGCCTGTGCTGCCCCGTCCCTGCACGTCCTTACTCTCTCCCAACCCCCCGCCCCCTCACCTGCTGGTTGTATCAATGTGCATCTGCAGAACCTCAGGAGCCGCTCCCTGAAACTGCCGGTTCCCAGGCGCCCAGGAAGCATTCTGCATCCAGCAGGTGCTCACGGCTGCATCCCTGCCACTGCCCTTTCTTCCCACGGGACCCTGGGCCCTGGGCAGGGCCCCCTGTCCTGCCGCACGCCCCGGGCCCGCAGTGGAACCCAGCCTGGCCATGCGGGGTGCCATTTCCTAGCACCCTCCTGCTCGGGTCGTGCTGGGAGGGAAGACGGGACTACCTCGGGGTGTTCGCTTTACAATGGTCTTCTCTTCCTTTGAGAAGCAAAGCTGGCTAGTAAAGAGTGGTAGCTGCTTCCCTGGGGAGAAACACAGAACTCAGCTCTCCTGCTGCCACCGCTTCCCGGGTGCCTCGGGGCCGACCTGGGGCAGCACAGGCCTTCTCCTGTGGAGGGGATTCCTTGTGTAGGGCTGTGGCCCCTTCCCGCTGCAGTGAGGGCTGGTCACCAGGCACACCAAGACACGGGGGCTCCAGCACACTCCAATCTGAGCAGAGGCGGGGCCCACGGCCCTGGGGCCGCAGCTGCCGGGCCCAGAGGGCTCCTGAGGCAGGGCCTCTTCCCCTAAGAAGTGCCCCCTGACATCCTCCTCTACCGCGGGGTCATGGGCCTCACCCAGGCCAGGGTGGGCAGCTCCTGGGGTCTACCAAGACAGGGACAATAGGCCCTTTAAGGGGGAAAGGATGCCCTCTGGGGCGTCTCTTTCTGACCCACTGGCCTCAGCTCCAGCCCCTCCACTTGTGCAGGCAGCTGAAAGTGCAAAGCTGCCCTCCCTCATTTGTCCACTATGTAGGGGGGCGGGCACTGCCTGGTCAGCATCGGCCTGGAGCGGGTGCAGGAAGGGGGTGTGAGTGCAGGGAAGGGGGTCAGGTCCAGGGAGAGAGCCCACCAGGCCTGGCCACCTTCCCCACCAGGGAGACCCACGGAGAGGTGGGCAGGAGGGAACAGGGCCTCATTCAGGTCAGGGCTGTGGGCAAGCCTGGGACCCGGTTCAGCCCGGCCCCCTGAGACCGCAGAGGGTGTAGGAGGCCCTGAATGTGCTGGGTGTCCCCTGGGGGCCTGGCCATTGGAGATGTGTGATCTGGGGGGGTGGGGGGTGGGGAGAGGTGTTTCTCCTGCACCTGTTAGTGGCTGCTCTTTCCACCCATCCATTTGTTCATCCATGAATCCAACATTTGCTGTAATATTATCAACCAGCCCTGGTGCTGGGCTCTGGAGATTCAGATCTGAGTCCCACATGGGCCCTGCCCTTAAGGGGCCCCCAGTCCAGTGGAAAAGGAGAAAAGTGATGCATAGATTGAGGCAAACCATGGACGGTCCCATGGATCAGAAACAGAAATGCAGTGCTCAGTGGGTGCTATGTCTGTCTGCCCCACGGGCATCTGCCAGTCTCAGCAACCCAGGGCCTCTGGACAAGGGCCACGCCCTCGGTGGAAGAGTGGACTAGGCATCTGAGCTCTGGCCAAAGAGATGGTGGGGGAGAAGGGGTCTTTGCTTCTGATTAGGATGCAGAAAATCTAAGCAGACTGTGGCTGTTTCACCTGCAACCAGGGCAGGAGGAGGGGCAGGCTTCCTCCAGGAGGGGCATGGAGTGGGGGGATTTTTAACAAGCCCTTTGCTCCTGCCCGTGGGCTGGAGGGAGGGATCCAGGTTCCAAGGAGCCCCTGTCACACAAGGCTCTGGTTCCTGCTCTGGGGCCTCCCATAATGCATGGCGGTGGTGCAGGTGAAACAGGGCCAGGGCAGGAAAGCTGGGAGAAATCCTCCTTCACGAGGAAACAGGCACATGTGACCCATGACCAAGAAAAAAAACCCCAAAACAGTTCAAAGTGGATTCGTTGGTGACCAGATGTCAGAGTTAGCAGACAAAGTCTTTAACATCACCATGATAATTAAGATAAAGGGTCTTGTACAAAAGACAGAAAAATATGTAGATAGATGGTGAATTTTACCAGATAAATGGAAATTCTAAAAAAGAAATAAATGGAAATGCAATAGAAAGAGTGAGGAATTCATTTTTTAGGTTTAAAAACACACTGACTACTGCAAAACAAAGTATTAGTGTCAGCATATATAGGTCAGTATCAATGATCCAATCTGAAGCACAAAGGAAAAAGATGAAAAAACCGAACGGAGAAAAACATCTAAAAAACACCCAGAGCTGACATGGTAGTTAACAGTGAGAGACTGGGTGATTTCCCCTAAGCCTGGGGACAGGCAGCACTGTCCTCTCTCATCTCTCCTATCCAACATACATGAGAGGTCCTGCTGGTTCAATATGACAAGAAAAGGAAATATAGGTAACACAGACTGGAAAGGAAGTAATAAAACTCTATTTGCACATGTCATGGTCATCCATGTAGAAAATCCCAAAGAATCAAGCAAAACAAAACAAAACGAAACAAAACAACAACAATAACAAACTCCTGGAACCAATGAGAGATGATAGTAGGTGGCAGGATACAAGATTAATATACAAATTGCTTTCTTATATATTAGCAATGAACAACTGGAATTTGAAATTTTCAAAGCAATACCACTTACAATAGCACCTAAAGAATGAAAAAGTTAAGTATAAATCTAACAAAATATGTACAGGATCTATATGTGGAAAACTATAAAACACTGATGAAAAAATCAAACATGTAAAGAAATGGAAAGATATTCCATGTTCACGGACTGGAAGACAGTATTATTAAGATGTTGATTCTTCTTAACTTGATCTACAGGTTCAAAATAATTCCAATCAAAATTCCAGCAAGCTATTTTGTATTTATTGACCAACTGATTCTGAAGTTTGTATGGAAAGGCTCAAGTAGCTAGAACAGACAACAACAATGAAGAAGAATGAAGTTGGAGAGACACATGACTTGATTTCAAGACTTATGATAAGGCTACAAGTAATCAAGATGGCATAGTATTGGCAAAAGAAGAGACAAATAGATCAATGCAACAGAATAGAGAGCCCAGAAATGGACCCACACAAATACAGTCAACTAACCTTTGACAGAGGAGCAAAGGCAATTCGATGGAGAAAGTATAGCCATTCAATAAATGCTCCAAAAGGAAAATTGGACATTCAGATACAAAAACAAACCAAAAAAATTAGACACAGGCCTTATGCCTTACACAAAAATTAACTAAAAATAAACCACAGACATAATATGCACAACTGTAAAACTTCTTGAAGAAGACAGGAGAAAACCTACATGACTTTGGGTTTGGTGATGACTTTTAAAATACAACACAAATAGCATGATCCATGAAAGAAAAACTCGACAAGTGAGACTTCATTAAAGTACTGACAAATTGTTTTTTAAATTGTTGAACTTAAGTCTTCCAAACAGAAGAATTCCAAATAGATTACATAGATACTCCATAGTTACACTTAAGTGTAACTCCCCACCCCTTAAGTTTGGGCTGCATGTGCTGCCTTCCTTCCAAAGAGGACAGTGTGGAAAGAGAGGGGACAAAGGTACCTATACAGTGGAAAAAGCTGACAAACACTACCTCAAGCCATGTGATCAAGGTTGACATCAACGTGGTAAGTCACTGAAATTATGTCCCCTTGGTCTGTGGGCTTCCTCCCCAAAACATCACCCCAGTCTGAACATCAGACAAATGAGAGACATTCTACAAAATACCTGGCCAGTCCTCCTAAAAGCTGTCAAGATCATAAAAATCAAGGGAAGGCTGAGAAACCATCACAGCCAAGAGTCCAAGGAGATTTTCCAACTAAATCATGTGGGGTCCTGGGACAGCAAAGGACATGAGGGGAAAACTGAGGAAATATGAATAAAGCATGGACTGGGTTAATAGTAATATATAAACATTGGTTCATTACTTGTGACAGATGTATCACACTTATGTGATATAAGATGTGGTATGAAGTATATGGGAATTGTGTACTCTCTTTGCAATAATTCTGTAAATCTAAAGCTGTTTTAAAATTTAGAAAAGTTGGACTTCCCTGGTGGTCCAGTGGTTAAGACTCCATGCTTCTTCCAATGCAAGGGGCCCGGGTTTAATCCCTGGTCAGGGAACTAAGATCCCACATGCTGTGTGGCATGGCCAAAAAAAAAGAAAAAGAAAAAGAAATTTAGAAAAATTACTTTGAAACAACATAAGCAGGGGATCTGAGATCTGTGGAACCATATTACATAGCTTAACATCCATGTAGCTAGAGCCCCACAGGAGAATGGTATGAGTCAGCAATCTTTGAAGAGATAATGGCTAATAATTTTTCAAAATTGATGAAAGACATAAGCCTATAGATCCAAGAAGGGCAGTATATCCCAAGCAGGATGAATACAAAGAAAACCATGCATGCAGCAGCATCAAGTCAAACTGCCAAGAACTACAGGGAATGAGATATTCATAAAAACAGTCAGAGGAGAAAAAAGACATTAATTCATGGGAGATACAAGAAGAGTGACAGCTGGCTTCTCATCACAAACAGTGGTGGTCAGAAGACAATGGAACAAACTCTTGAATGGATGCTTGAAGAAAACAAACTAACTACCAACTTAGAATTCTACATCCAGCAAAAATATAGTTAAAAAGTGAAAGTGAAATAAAGACATTTCAGGCAAAAGCTGATAGAATTTGTCTCCATTACACAACACTCACTACAACAAATAACGAAAGAAAGACTTCCCATAGAAAGAGCAGGTAACCAGTTGGGAGTCCAGGTTGGTGGGAAGGAATAATGACCAGGACCAGAAAGGGGAGCACAGGGTAAACAGGGTGAATGAAGCATTGTGGGAACCCAAACAGTGCATCTGATTGATCTGCTTCCAGTCTAGTCAGAACAAATACCCAACACTGGGGAGGTAAGTTCATGCCTTCTCCATGCTTATGTCCCCCTCCCATTTCCTCCACTGCACTCCCAGCGCGGGCTGCCGTAACCTTCTGGTTGGGGGAAACTCCTGGGGTAAGTTCATCTGATGCTAGAGCTCAAGAGTTTCCTGAGGATGCAGTGGGCTCTTGAGAGAACATTTCCAAAACGGAATGAGACGAGATCACCGTGTTTGTGCACTTTGCCTTTAACTTACACCACCTCATTTGTGAGGGTCACCACCTCCATTTTTCTGATGAGAAAACTGACAGGCATGTGGGGTGATGCACCCACGGCCAGTCACTAGCGACTGGTGGAGGTTGGACTTCCAGCACCCATATTCTCATTCAAAATCTGTTCTTCTGAGCAAGAGGCAAACAGCAAGGCCTTTGACGCAAAAGCTGAATAGAAATGAAGTCTTCCTGTAATACTCAAATAGGATCAACAGGACACGCAGCAAACAGACCCCAAACAGGGATATTTCCCCGCTTCATGACTCCAGAAGGGAGTAGACTTCCTTGTGCCCACTTGACATGTGTCTACTCTTGTTCTTTTTTATATTTGCTTGAAGAACTTCTGTAATATGCCAATTATTTTCACATAGACTCTCTACGTTAAAAAAAACAACAACCTGACATTTCCTTTGAAAGATCTGTTCTCCTAAAGGTTGGCCTTGATGTGAATAATTTGTTTCCTCTTTCTGTCTCTCTCCTCTTCCTGTCTCTGTCTCTGTCTCTCCCTACCTAACAAAAGAGGGATACAAAGAACTTTATTGGGTGGAAAATAACCGTCCTCCCTGGAGAATGTATCATCACAGGCTGGTTGTCATGCAGGTGTGGGGTGTGAGCTTACATGACCCTGTGGTCAAGGCAACCACAAGCTGAGAAATTAAATTTAGCTGGTAGGATTCCCAGGTGCCTGAGGGAAACAAACACACATACTGTCTGGAGGGAATCTTAGCCCGAGTAACAAAGGATTCTCGCAGATAAAGCCAATTTGAACGTGGACTGAGGTTTATGAAAAGACCAGATCCCATGAGTGAGAAACAGCAAACAGCAGGACTAGAACCCCAAGGATCCATATTTTGGGATTATCTGACCCATAACATGTGGAAGCCGGCATCACAGGCCCCAAACCTCAATGTCTCTCTGTATCTGTGCCTTTGCACATGCCATCGTAGTTGCTTCCCCTGAAGGGGCAGAGGATATTTCCTCTCTCTCTTCACTGTGGGTTTGCCCCTATGGCTTTGGTAATAGAATGAGGTGGAAATAATGTACTCCAGCTCTGAGCCTAGGCCCTAAGTGTGTTTCCACTTGTCCCCATGAGCTTCTGTATGGAGAGGGACATGCTTGCTGGTCCTTGTAGGAGGGTGAAATTCATGGAACAGCTGCCCCAGCTGAGGCTGACCTACATCAGCTGAGCCCTGCAGCCTACTGATGGATGTGTGTCATGATAAATAAGTGTTGTTTTAAGCCCCTGAGTATTGAGGTGATTTGTTAGGCAGCAGTGGCTAGCCGATGCAGAAATAACCCACGTGTGTTTGAATCATTGAAAGAAGTAAAAATTAAAAACAAGGGCAAAGAAAAGATTGAAAAAATCAATTTGTAAAAGAGTCACTGGGAAACTCTAGAAATAAAAACATGAAATTATTGAAAGTAATTTTCTTTTTTAGAAAAAGTCCAAAATGGATGGGTTAAGTGGCAGATACAACAGAGCTGAAGAGAGATTTAGTGAATTTGAATGTAGTTCTACAGAATTTACCCAGAAGGCGGGGCAAAATCAAAGAGATGGAAACTCTTCTCTAAAAGATATGGAAGATAGAGTGAGAAAAACTGAGTGCATATGTAATCAGAATTTTAGGAGAAAATAAAGACACTGTGGGAGACACAATATTAAAAAGACAATGGCTGCAAGTTTCCGAAATTAATAAATGTCATTAGTGCTCGGATTCAAGAATCACAACAGATGCAGAGCAGAAGAAATAAAAAGAGCTTCATAGTTAGACACCTCGTGGTAAAACTGCACAGCGCCAGGGAGAAAGCAGCTCAGAGGGGAAAACGTTCATCTGACAGGAAGGTCACTTAGATTGAACCAGATTTCTGAACAGCAGCAGTGGGAGTCAGAGACCGCGAAACTAAATCTTCAAGATATTGAGAACGTAACTAGGCCCAGATTTGTGTAACCAGTTAAACTAGCACTGAAGGATGACTACCAAATAAAGTCATTTTCAAGTAAACAAAAATGAAGGTTTACAGTTGAAAGAGTATTTTAAAGCTGTGCTCCCCAAATCTGCCCGATCGCAAGAAAGGCCAAACAGGCTGGTTACAGTACAGATTCGGGGGTCTTACCCTGTAAGACTTCCTGGTTCTGCCTAAGTTGAGTCCTGTTATATGGACTAAACTTCTGTACCTTCTCCCCCCGCCCCACCATTCCTATGTTGAAGTCCTAACCCTTAATGTGACTGCATTTGGCGTTGGCACCTGTGAGGAGGTGACGAAGGTTAAATAAAGTCATAAGCGTGGGGCCCTGATCCAGTAGGGCTGGTGTCTTATAAGAAGAGGAAGAGACACCAGAACTTGCTCTGTCCACCACATGAGGACACAGTGAGAATGTGGCTGTCTGTCAGTCAAGAAGAGAGTCCTCACCAGGAACTGAATTGGCTGATACCCTGATGTTGGACTTCTGGGCTCCAGAGCTAGGGGAAAATAGATTTCTGTTGCTTAAGTCACCCTGACTTACGGTATTTTGTTACAGTGGCCCAAGCGGATGCAGACAGGGTCCAAGGTCTGGATTTTTAACAGTTGCCCCAGGTTACTCGGATTATCAAGCAAGATCAACAAACGCTGTGTCCTAATCAGTGTTTCCCAAACTTTAGTGCAGATGAGTTACCTGGGGATTAAATGCAGATCCTAATCCAGTAGGCCTGAAATGGGTCTTGAGTCTCTGAATTTCTAACAAGCTCTCAGGTGAGGCCAACACCACTGGTCCATGGACACACTTTGTGTAGGAGCCTCCAAAAGCATGTACTTCAGAAAGAAGGTAAATGATTTCATAAGGGCTACCTGAGAAGTAGGAAGAATGATGAGCAAAGAAACTGGTAAGGGACTTCCCTGGTGGCGCAGCGGTTAAGAATCCTCCTGCCAATGCAGGGGACACGGGTTTGACCCCTTGTCCGGGAAGATCCCACATGCCACGGAGCAACTAAGCACATGCGCCACAACTACTCAGCCTGTGCTCTAGAGCCCGCGAGCCACAGCTACTGGGCCCATGTGCCACAACTACTGAAGCCTGTGCGTCTAGAGCCCAAGCTCTTAAACAAGAGGAGCCACCGCAATGAGAAGTCCACGCACCACAACGAAGAGAAGTCCCCGCTCGCCGCAGCTAAAGAAAGCCCGCGCGCAGCAACGAAGACCCAACAACGAAGACCCAATGCAGCCAAAAGTAAATTAAAAAAAAAAAAAAAAAGAAACTGATAAGGACTTGGGAAAATCGAAATTAAATTGAGTATATTAGAGAATGTTGCCTATGTGCAGTAAATAAAAAATAAGATAGAAACCACGGACTTACCCACAATAACACGTGATCAGGGTGGAGAACGAGTTAAACTGCTCTAAATGCTTGTATTGTTTGGAAGAAATATGAAGATATTGACTAGCTGAACACTTTAAGTTAAATATGCATATAAAATTTAAGGTATATTACTTCTGCTTTCCGCTTACGACATCAAAAGCCAACTAGAGTATCATTCCATTTCAAACAACAGGAAAAATCCTGATAGTCTACAGAAATCACAGCTTTTCTGGAGCTCATCTAGGACCTGAGGTAAGAGGGTGACCAGGAAAACAGAGTGACACGTCCCACCAAGCAGAACTGAGAACTCTGACAGGACCTAGGAGCAAGAGACAGTCACCACACAAGTGGGTAAGAAGAAATCAGCTAACATTTTAATGAATTCTTGAAGGCCAAGTGCGATTAGCTTGTCAGTGTGGAACAGCTGGAGCCTCAACACAGGGGGATTTTTTTTTTTTTTTTGCGGTACGCGGGCCTCTCACTGTTGTGGCCTCTCCCGCTGCGGAGCACAGGCTCCGGATGCGCAGGCTCAGCGGCCGTGGCTCACGGGCCCAGCCGCTCCGCGGCATGTGGGATCCTCCCGGACCGGGGCACGAACCCGCGTCCCCTGCATCGGCAGGCGGACTCTCAACCACTGCGCCACCAGGGAAACCCCAACACAGGGGGATTTTGCACTCATTCACCAGTTATCTCCATGCATCCTTACCAGGTGCCGATGAGAAAAACTGGGGCAGGTCTCAGAAGACCAGAGAGTCCCCCTCATTGGCACAGCCATGCAGGAGGTTTTCTGCTTCTGCCGAGGTGCCAGCATGAGGCGTCTCCTGCTTACCTGGGCCCTCCTCTTGTAGGAAGCCAGAGCTTTAAACCACTGAGGGGAGCGTAGTAAACCCTCTCACTCCCATGGACCAGATGAAAACGTACTGGCCCGGAGGAGAGTCAGATATAAAAATCCTCTGCTCATGGGAGAGGCACAGGAGACCCCTGTGGGCCCAGGATCCTAGACTGACATTAAGCTGAGGTCTGCTGCCACTAGGAGAGGGGCAGGGGACTTAGGCATAAGGCGAAGTGTGATGGACATGGGGATCGGGGCAGGGATACTGAGACACCCCCACTCCAAGACGGAGACGGGGCCAGGACGCCAGAGATCCCCCACCCCAGCATGAGCCAAGCACTAAAAAGCAAGGGCAACCTACCATCTGTGGAGGGGCAGAGGCATGGAGAACCCCTCTGTGTTGCACACATCCAGGGACTGCTGAGAGCTGAGGCTGGAGCAGGAACAATGGGGAAACTCTGGCCCCCCCAGGCCCATTTTTCTAAGCACAGGTAATCATTGCTCACAGCCAGAGAAAGGTGAAGTCTGTGGGGCACCGAGGGTGACAAAAGTGAAAACAAAACCCCGAATCAGCTGACTCCTGACTAGATGGATTCAATCTTTCACACTAACAGACTGACAGAACAACTGTGCTTGTTTCCGGGTGCAAATGCTGTTTACCTCAGTCTCTGCTCTTTCTCTGGATGTTTAGCATTCAGTAAAAATGTATCACACACACACACACACACACACAGAGGCAAGAAAAAACAATCCATTGCCATGAGATAAAGTAATCAATAGAATAGACTCAGAGATAGCTCAGATATTGGCATTATCAGAGAAGGACTGCAAAATAACTATGGTCAATATGTTAATATGTTTCCATCTAATGGGAAAGGTGGATAACATGCATGAACAGACAAGAAATTTCAACAGAGAGCTGGAAACTATAAAAAAGAGGGAAATGGGAATATCAGAAAGAAAAAGCATGCTATTGGAGATGAAGATTCCTTTGGCTGTCTGACCAGCACACTGGATACAGCTGAGGAAAGAACCAGTGGAACTGAAGACTAATTAGGGTCAAACTCTTCAAACTGTATCACAAAGAGTAAAAGAATGAACAAAATCTGAACAGGGCACCCCAATACTGTGGGGTAATATCAAACCATCCCACAGATATGTATATAGAGTCTAAGAGAGAGAGAGAGAGAGAGAGGAGGGAGAGGAGAGAAATGAAAGTCCTTAAACAAGATAGCTATTAATGATAAGAAAACAAAATAATAACAAGGAAAGGAGATGTAATCCAACTATTTTTCATGGCTCAGCTGTGAAAAATACTCAGTAGAACTATTGTAATGACGCATATGGATTTATCCAAAAGCAATGATGTACCTATACTGGGACAGTGGAAGCCTGGGTGGCTTAAGGAACTAAATCTGCCTCCCATTCGGGATGTCAATAACAATATGGGTAGGGAATCAATGACAAATCTAATATTTTATTATTAAATCTGATCATAAATAGCATGACAGACCTTTTTCTAAGTGTTATTGATGTATTAAATCATTGAACCCTCCAGTAAGCCTCTATGTTATGTTCCATTTTACAGATAAGGAAACTGAGGCACAGAGGTGTGAAGGAAACCTTCCAAGTTCACACAGCTGGGATCTGGGGGGCTGGCAAGCCCAACCAGGCTGTCAGATTCAGGAGCCTGGGTATTAACCACAACCTTACGATGGCTCCCTGTGATCTAACACTGACAATAAAGAGAGAAGGGTCCAAAGATGAGGCTTAGACACTCCAGTCCAGGGGTTGGCAATATTTTTCTGTAAAAGGCCAGACAATATATGTTTTAGCCTTTGTGAGCCATACACAGACTGTCTCACCTATTCAACTTAGCGCTTGTAGCCTGAAAACATCCACGGACAATACATAAGTGAGTAGACACAGCTGTGTTCCAATAAAGCTTTATTTACAAAAACAGGCAGTGGGCCAGATTTGGCCTACAGGCCCTAGTTTGCAGACCTCTGCACTAGACAATGAATATGGCTCTTTCTGAGGAGCAGAATTCCAGGGGGCAGGATTGTGGGTGTAGGATTGTATTTCCCACTCAAAGTTTTATTAAAAAAAAAAAACACTCAATTTTCTGAAAAACGTTTATCTATAACTTTTGAAATAAATATTAAAACAAAAAACTACGGTAACCATTAAAAGGATTAGAAATATAAAACTTTCAAGATAGTTGCAGGAAAACAGAGTGAAAAATAACATCAAAATCCAAAAGAAGGCAAGAGAAGAGGAAAAAGAGGCGTCAGAAACACAAAAGAACACAACGGAAAACAATCGTACATTTCTGTGTGAAAACACATAGACTAAGTCCTCCAGGTACAAGGTGGAGACAAAATCCAGCTGTACACGGTTCCGAAAGACACACCTAAGGCTAAAGAGACAAAGTCTCGAAGAAAAAGGATGGAAAAAATAGAGAACAAATGCTAATTCATATCAGACAAAACAGAACTGAAAGCAAAACATATTAAGGCAAAAGGCACTGTTAAGATAGAAAGGGGCGCTACATAATCACACAGAGTGAAGATACGCTGATTCTAAATTTGCAACCACATAATAATGTGGCTTTTTTTGTTGTTTGTTTTTGGCCGCGTCCTCGGCAGTGAGAGCATGGAGTCCTAACCACTGGACAGCTAGGGAATTCCCATAGTTTAACCTTAAAATACACAAATTAATACTTGGCATAACTACAAAGAAGACTGATAGTTCTCTAGGGCAAGGTTTTAGCACACACATCTTTCAATAATTGAAAGGTCAAGAAAATGGGAAAAAACCAAACATATAGACGATTTGATTGACCTAATGGCTGCATCTCAACCTCTGTCTGTATCTCCACTTTCACTTAAGGGTGATTGTGTGTACTGCACGTGCACACATGGATTATTTATAAAACTGACCGTGTATTAGCCCTAAAGCAAGCCTCAGCAAATACCAAAGAACCAATATCACATAAACCACAGTTGCTGATAATAATGCAATTAAATTAGAAACCAATTTAAAAAGGTAACTAAGAAAAAGTCTCCAAGCATCTAGAAATTTTAAAAAGAGAGATTTCTAAATAACTCATAAATCAATGAAAAAAACCCACAAAACCATAGTGGATGAGAAAGTCTTTAGAAATAAATAATAATGCAGCATTTAAACTCTTCCACGGGCTCCATCGGGACCTGAGGCCGAGATCGGCTTGTGTCATTTCGGGGGGGGGGGTAGGGGCACAGAGTCCTGCCTGAGGGGCCCTGGCAGAGACCCCACTTGTACTTAGGGGACCACGAGGAGGAGGCAGGCTGGGCAGGGAGGGTCCCTGCTGTCAGGCTGGTACCACCTAGATGAGGACTGGGGTGGGGTGGGGGGTCAGCCCTGTCCCCTGGAAGCCTCTCAGCCAGGTGTTTGCAGCCCAGTAGTCCTGAACAGAGGTTCCCTGGGGTCTGGGCTCTCCAGGGCTCTCCAGGGCTCTCCGAGCAGTGAGCGGTCCCTCCCCACGGCCCGTGCCCATGGAGATGAAGTGTCCATCGACCCTGCCAGGAGACCCGGAGGGGCCAGAGACAGCAGCGGCTGGCAGGGTCCGGCCAGGCACCTGGTCAGGTGGGAGCAGCCCTGGGCAGGGGCCACCCACCACATCTGTAGGCAACACCCACGTCCGGTTCTCAGAATCAGCCTTGCCCAGTGATGGGTGGATGGTCCCACCACAGCGCAGGTGGCTCTGGCCAGTGAGGGAATATTCTAGTAACAAAGCCTGTGCTGCCCTACTGTTGGGGCCGTGGCGAGGGCTTCTGCTGCAGATCCTCCTGAGTCCTGAGCCCACCCGTCCACCCACCCACCTGCAGGAGGAACCAACTGCAACTCCCAGCTCTGCCCGAGGCTGTGCCTGCCGGGAGTAAGGTGCCTCTGGGATTTGACCCAGGCCACCTGGTGCCCAGGTGCAGGCAGGCGAGCACTTCCCCCGGCCCCCGCAGTGCTTCCCGATGCAAGGGGGGAACAGTCCAGGCTCCTCCACGTTGGCCTTGGGGAGACGGGGGAGGGACTGTGAGTGGGGGGGGGGGTGTTCCTGCAGGGTGGCCCTGGCATCCCCATCTCCCTAGGACCCCGGCCTGGCCCCCACCCACCACTGTGCAAAAAGCAGAGCCTGGGAAGCCACGAGGCCCCGGGGACACAGGCCTTCAGGAGGCCGCGATGGGCATCCCAGCAGGTTCTCTGCAGGATGGCCGCCCGGGAGGCGGCAGGCGAGCCCCGCTGGCTGGAGGGATGCTGTGCCGCGGGTCCCCAGCGCTGGAGCGCGGGCTCCTGCTGCTGGGCAGGCCGGGAACTGCAGCGCCCTGTGCGGCAGGGGAGGGGAGGGGCCGCGCAGATGCGGCGTGGGGAACCGCTCTGCCGCGTCTCGGGAGTCCCGCAGGGCCCCGCCAGCCCAGAGCTGGCAGAACCAGCCTTGTGCCAGCCGGCGCCTGGGCAGAGCCTTCTGGAAGGGCCACGGCCCCCGCAGCTCAGGGCCCCTTCTCTCCAGGCTGCAGCAGCACAGCCCGGCAGCCCCTGGTGCCCCGAGCGGACCCCACCTGCCCGCTCGACGGCTGGCTTATCCAGGGGGGCGGGCACGCAGACGTTGCCGAGGCCGCGTGGGGAAGAGGAGGTGAGCAGGGTGTCGGTGGCGGGCCCGAGCGGAGGGGGCGCCCTCACTCACCTCTTCTGTCGGCGTAGAGGAGGCCCAGGGCCACCAGGGCACCCGTCACCACCAGCAGCAGCAGCCGCAGCAGCAGCCCTCCCTCCAGGAAGCCTCGGTGCTTCTGCCCCGCGCCGCCTGCGATCTCCACCGTCGCCACCGGGCCCTCGGGCTTCCTCATTGCAAGTCTCTACGGGGAAGGCGCACGGCTGAGAAGCCCCAAGACCAAGGCCAGGGGCGGCGTCCACCCAGCCAGCCTGGGGCGCCAGGGCCCGGAGGACGGGGTGTGGAGCTCCCGAGGCCCTGCCTGAGGCTGGCGGATGCTCAGCCCCTCTCTCCATGCCAAGGCCACAGCCGGCCTGTGCCTGAGGGCTTTCCTCTCTCTCTCTCTCCCCAGGCCAGAGTCTGCGTGCCAGGGGTGGGGCAGGACTGGCCTCTGCTGGCCCTGGTGGCCGTCCCTTCTGGAGGGAGTCCCCTCCAGGCTCGTTCTCTGGCCGGGGCTGGTCCGGGGCGGCTCCGCTCACAGCTTGTGGTGGGCACGTGGGACCCAGAGGCCAAGCTCCCAGGCTTGTCAAGGGGTTTCTGCAGCGGAGCCTGCCTGGGGTTCTTGCGCTGAGAAGCCGTGGGCCTGGGTGCATCAGGGACACGCTCTGGGAGGTGGCTTGGGCCACTGGGCTCCCTGCCCACTGTTCCTGCCTGGAGCCCAAGGGGCAAGGGGTAGGCGAGAATTACTGGAACCTACGCAGCGGTGACCACGCAGGCCACGACGGGCCCCGGCAGGGCAGCTCCAGGAGTCACCCGGCTGGCGCGCGGTTCCCGCCGTCTCCCCACCCCGTCACTACAGAAGGGACGCCTTCTCCAGCCAGCCAGGCGGTGACAGCCGGGCGGTGAGCAGCGGTGGAAGACACCCAGGGCTGCTGCTGTGTGCAGGAGAGGGTGTGCTGCTCCGGTCAGGTGGGGACAGCAGACCAAGGGCTGCACGTGCTCCTGGGTGTATGTGTGTGTGCTCGTGTGCATGCCGCTGTTGCTGGCACACACAGCCCTGACCCAGAAATGTGCCTGGGCCCCGGGGGAGAGCTGGCTGCCCCGCCGAGCTTCAGTCCTCACACAAGCTCACACTCCTGACGTCGGGGTCGGGTTCGGTGGGAGCCCAGCCCCGCCCCAGGACAGAGGACAGACCCTGTCCCACCCGCCCGCACAGCCCGGAGATCGCCCAGGGCTGGGTTAGCTGTTCTCACCTGCCAACACCTGTCCCGACCCACTGGGGGGTGGGGGGGTTGGGTCTCTCAACCTCTGGCATCGCCTGTCACACGACCCAACCAGAGAGGAGAAGCCAGGCCCGCTCTGATCTACAGGAGCCCCCTCGGCCCCCATCACCTCTCTCTGCACTCCCCACCCCGGACCCCCGCCTGAGCCCCTCCCCCCTGGGAGTCCACGCTCAAGGTCACTGCAGGCCTCCTCCGGGTCCGACCCCCACCTGCTTTGCTACCTCACCTACGGTTCAGCCTCTACGGCCCTTATTTCTATTTCTGTTGCCCACTGCCCCCTTGGGAACGTCAGTGCCGGGGGCAGGGGGCTCCTTCTGCCTGGTCCCCAGGACCTAGACGGGTGCCCACGACCTTGGAGGCATCCATTGACGACTGTCGAATGAATGAATGGCCGGGTCTGAGCCTCGCCTGGCACTTGTGGCTCTGGGGTCACTGGCGTCTTCTCTCTCTGATCAGAACTAAAGAGTCCGCTCATCACTCAGTTAATCCACTTCACTCTGTCCTGCTGACTTTCCGGGGTGCTGGGCTGCCTGCCCCACGGCCTGGGAAATGGGCCGGCGCTTGGAGAGTGCTCCCCCCCGCTGCACCGCCCAGGAAAGCTGGCCCGGCTCACCTGCCGGTCACTCAGAAAGGCCGCTACCCACAGGCAGGTCTCGGAAGGCTGGGTCGGGAGGGCTCTCAGGGGTGGGGCTGCGAGAGGCTGGTGTGGCTTCCTTCCGGGCCTCCTTTGTGATGCAGTCATGGGTTCTCTGGAGGCCTGGACTGCCCCCTGCTCACAGCTGGCAGGTTCCATCTGGGCTTGGTGTGGGGGGAGGGGCACGAGGCTCCCTGCTAAGTGGCGCCACCCCCCCCCCACCCCATGCTGAGGGCCCCGCCTCCTGGCCCTCCTCCCTCCCTCCCTTTGGAGTCCGAAGGGGCTGCACAGCTCCTGGGAAGGAAGGCCAGACCCCTCTCCTCACCCTGCCCGCCTTGCCCCAGAGAGGTCGGAACCAGAGAAGCACGCTGGCCGCGGGGTCCTTTCCCTTCCATCTCCAGTGAGGCTGGTGGGTTCTGGGGGTCTTGCCGGGGTGCCCGGGGAGGAGGCGTCCCTGCTTATCATGATGGGGGTGGTCCGCACCCAGAGACACCCACATTCAGCTGGCGTGGGGCTCGACTACCTCTCCGCCCCTGGGGGGTCTCGAGGCTCAGACCCTAACTCCTAGGAGGCAGGCGGCCCTGGCTGGGGGACAGGAGGGGCCCTCCGGGCTTCGCAGAGGCACCCCCAGTGCTTCAGAGTGATAGTCGGGCGCCCCTGGCCCAGGGGTGGGGGCTGGGTTGGGGGGCTCTGCATCGAGTAGGCCCCGGTCAGCACCCGGATGTCCCTTCTTTGGGCCCAACTCGGTCATCAGCATGGCTCTTACTCCGTTTCAGAATCTCACAGACGGAGGGATCCTCCCAGGCCCCTGGGACTCTGTAAGGGTGTCCAAGGCCAGGGGCCGGGCCACAGAGCCAGGGGTCTGAGGGTAAACAGCCGCTCATGCCACCTCCTCACCAGAAGGCCCGCACTGGGCCTCGTTGGAATATTCCAGTCCACGTTCAGGTGGCCTCTTAGGTTGGCCCCTCCCTGGAAGGAGGGCAGCGCTTCAGGGGCTCAGATCCAGAACCCACCCCGACCCCCAGGCAAGGCTCTCCTCAGCCCCCGGCTGCCCTGGCAGCCCTCCACTCCCCCGAACCCAGCCAGAGCGAGGGGCTGGCAGCCTGGCCTGGAAGCTGTCTGGGCTGCTGGCCTGAATGGGGATGAGGTCAAGGTCAGGGAACTGAGAAGCTGCAACTGCCCTTCCTGGGAGCCAGAGATGGGTCAGGGTCCAGCCTGCCAGCTAGACACTCCTTCCCAGAGTGTGATGGCCCTGGGGACCCACGCTCGATGCAGTGCAGCCAGAGCGGCCCCCATCCCTGCCAGAGGCTACTTGGATGCAGAGGCTGGCCGGTCTCAGGAGCTCAGCTGCGCTTTCCCACCCACACTGCCCCATTCTGGGTCTTCCCCGTCTGTGGCTCCATCAGTGAAAGATAGAAACTCTGAGGGAGCAAGGAGCCTGGGGTCCTGACCCGGCCTCCTAGCAGGCACTGTGCTGAGGCCGGCAGGTTCTGGGGGGCGCCAAGCCCAGCAGTGCTGGCTCCCTTCCAAGAGAAGCTGGGAAGTGGGGCGGGGGGTCCACAGGCCAAGGAGCTACAGACTCCCAGTCCCAGCCAGGTCCCTAGACAGACAGAGACCCAGCTGCTCAGGACACCTCCATCAGGTGGATTTTAGTCCTTTCTCCTAGGTGAGCTCAGGGGTCAGTGCGGGCTCCCTGCCCACCCCTCCCTGTCTCTCAGGCAGTAGATGCAGGATGTGGAGGTCTGAGGCCCAGCCTCAGCCCTGGGGTCCAAGAAGGCAGCCCCCCATGAGGGTAGGTGGTGGGCATCCCTTCCCTCATCAGTCCTGGGACCATGGCAGGCAGGGAATGGCGTCTGTTCCTGGGGCCGCCCTCAGACCCTGTAGACGCCTGCCCTTTACTGCTGGGTCCAGTCCTTCTCTGCCCCACGCTCTCGGGCTGGGTGGTCTGGGGTGGGTCCTGTCCTCTGCAGGAAGCCCAGCATCCCCTGGCGGGCGTGTTTCTGGGCCTCAGCACGACGGGAACCGGACCTCTCCTGGCGCTGCCCATCCATGCTGCAGGCAGGCACGAGGTGCCCCGCTTGGAGAAGACCTCCAGGCTG
This sequence comes from Inia geoffrensis, assembly GCA_036417435.1. Classification (NCBI taxonomy): domain Eukaryota; kingdom Metazoa; phylum Chordata; class Mammalia; order Artiodactyla; family Iniidae; genus Inia; species Inia geoffrensis. The sequence goes on along the minus strand of CM070901.1, from coordinate 184,506,733 downwards.
GAAGAGGTTAAATTGTTTTGAGGCGGTTGGAGAGCTGGGATGAGAGCCGGGCCTCTGGGAGCCCCCGCACCCCCTCCCTGCTCGCTGCGTCCTGAAGCCAGGCCTTGGGCCTCCTGGGCAGGAGGGAAGGGGCCAGGGCGGTCTGACTGTGCCCCAGGGCTCCGTCACTGAGCGCCCAACCCAGCCCCAATAGCTGGAACACTGGTCCCCTCCCTTACAAGGTTTGCCACGGAGTCAGAGGGGAAGACAGATGTGCAGTGCCTGGCCCAATAGCGTGGTTGGGAAACACCTGGGGGCGGGAGGGGCCCGTGCCGAGGGCCGGGTTGCCTGTCTTGGAGATCGGCTGCTACTTCCGTGACCCTAGAGTCATTTTACCCCCGTAACTAACTGTTCTTTATATTAAATTCTCGCTATTTGAATCACTGGGTGTGCTTTTTGTCTCCTGAGTGGACCCTGATGACACATAAATTGGCACTAGGAGTGGCCCCAGGGGGTGCCTCCAGACATGGGGTTTGGGGACTGGCCTAGTTGTGTCCTTGGGCCTGAGGCCACGGGAGACGTGACGCGTGGCACGTGGTGGCTCTGGGAGTGACCGAGCTGCCACCGAGCTCGGCTATGATGCGCCAGCTGAATCTGGGCCTCGGGAGCTGAGGGCTGCCCCCACTGTTGACGGAATGACAGCAGCCGCGAAGTCCCTGGTGTCCTGGACACTCGCGAGCTCAGGTCTGCACTCAGCTCCAGCCACAGCCCTAAGAGTCCCTCATTTCTCAGCAGCACAGGGCTGATGTGGCTGAAAGGCAAACACAGCATTTGATCCTGTGAGTAGCACAATCCCAGCATTGTTGGTGCCTTCACAGCCTCACCAAGTTTCTTATGAGAACGTTCGGGCATTGACTGGGAAGGAATGGGACCCTGAAACGAGGAATGGGATGTCTGGTTGGGCTCAGAGGAAGCTGAGAACCTTGAACCCCCAGGGTCCTCTGAGCGCCTCCAGGGTCTGAGGGGATGAGTCCTTCTTCACTATATTTACTTATTTATTTTTGGCTGGGTTCGGTCTTCGTTTCTGTGCGAGGGCTTTCTCTAGTTGCGGCGAGCGGGGGCCACTCTTCATCGCGGTGCGCGGGCCTCTCACTGTCGCGGCTTCTCTTGTTGCGGAGCACAGGCTCCGGACGTGCAGGTTCAGTAGTCGTGGCTCACGGGCCCAGTTGCTCCGCAGCATGTGGGATCTTCCCAGAGCAGGGCTCGAACCCGTGTCCCTTGTATCGGCAGGCAGACTCTCAACCACTGCGCCACCAGGGAAGCCCGAGCCCTTCTTCACTATAAACGCTGCGAGGACCTCATGTGGATCAGGTGCCTAGAAAGAGGATCCTCATTCTACTCACCCCCCCCCCCCCAGCCCCCGTTGACCCCAGACCCATAAGGAGGGTCCAATCTCAGCACGCTCAGGGTGGGGGAAAGTACGACATCTTTCCCAGAAGGAAAGAGCATATCCACCCAAAGAATTTCAAGATATATTAACTGACACTGAGAAACCTGAGGATTATGTGTGGGGATTGGGTCTAGGGGTGTCAGACCACAGTGGAGGGAGCCCAGCACTGGGCTGCGTTGGCTCCATTCATGTGGGTGCACCTGCCAAAGATTCTGAATTTGTGTGTTCGCTCAGGGCAGCTGTGGGTAGTGACTCTATCTGGACTTAATAGTGGTCTGTAGCTAATGAAGCTGAGATGCCAGAACCTCCCTTGTGTGACACAGAGGAAGGAACCCAGTGGCACAGGGAGATGACGTGCTGGAGTGGACTTACCACGTGTGACCTGTGTCCCCGCTACAGACCCAGGAAGGGTCACGGGACTTACTTTCTCCTTAGGTCTATTTCTGTGATAAACTATATGAACACCTTTCCCAATTGTGAACCATCCTTGCATTCCCGTGTATGTTGCTCGTGGTGTGTTATTGTTTTAACGTGCTGTTGGATTCAGGTTTGTTGGTATTGCATTTAGGGTTCCTGAACTGGAAATCTCTAAATGAAATTGGTTTGTGGCTTTCATTTGGTTGAGATCATGCTTTCTTCAAAAAAGAACTTGGAAGGGAACTGTATTCACTATCTTGTAATAAACTATAATGGAAAAGAATCGAAAGAAAAGAATACAGATATATACATATATATGTATAACTGAATCACTTTGCTGTACACCAGACACTAACACAATATTGTAAATCAACTATACTTCGATAGAAAAAAAAATAACTTGCAAGCTTTTCTTCTTTTTCTTGGCTATGAAGGAGTTTAAAGCAATTACGAGTCGACTGTTCTTTAAAGGCTGGCAGATCTTCCCTGACACCATCTGGAACTGGAGCTGCTCTGGGGAAAGCTCCCTAACAACCTTCTGTTTCCCTCCACGGTAATTGTCCTGTGTAATTTTTACGTCTACTCTGGAGTCAGTTTAGTTAAACAATGTTTTCTTAGGAAACTATACATTTCATCCAGGCCTTCAAATTTATTTGTGCAGAAATTGAGAAAAGTAATGCCTTATGATTCTTTAAGTCTCCTGTTATTTTGTCCTTATTACTTAAAAAAAATTTGTCTTTGTGCTTTTTCCATCTTTCTAGATTAAGTTAGCTACTGGTTCATCCATTTGATTTTTGAAGAACTGTGTTTTGGATTTCTGAGCTCTTCCATGTTTCTAGGCCCAGTTCATTCATTTCTGCTCCTGCTGTTACTAATCCCTACCTGATGGTTTTCTCTATTTTATTGTCTTTTTTCAGCTTCTCAAGATGAGGATGTGCTTCATATTTGTTGGTCAGTTATATACTCAGGGTGTGAACTTCCCTCTGGACACTGTATCCCTGAGGGGCTTCCCTGGACTGTTTTTGTCACAATTATTTTTTCCAATATTCTGCAATTCCAGATTTGATTTCCGGTTGGATCCAAGAGGTGTTTCACCTGCAGGGAATTGTTTTTTGTTTTTTGCGGTACGCAGGCCTCTCACTGCCGTGGCCTCTCCCGTTGCGGAGCACGGGCTCCGGACGCGCGGGCTCAGCGGCCATGGCTCACGGGCCCAGCCGCCCCGCGGCATGTGGGATCCTCCCGGACCGGGGCACGAACCCGCGTCCCCTGCGTCGGCAGGCGGACTCTCAACCACTGCGCCACCACGGAAGCCCCTCCTGCAGGGCTTTTAAAAAATTAATTTATACCTTTATTACCTTGAGAGTAGGTAATGCTCTCTATACCACATCATAAACATTTTCTTGGTGACCTGAAATGTGATTTTGAGAAAACAAGGTGCAGCGTCTGCTCGGGGGGAAGAGTCTGACTTGCGTCAGACCCACCTGATCATCTGCTCTGGAGGCTGTCCGGCACCCGCTAGCCCTTGTCCACTTGGGCGTCACAACAGGAGGCTGGCACAGTGGCCTCATGTGTACCTGCAGATGTGAGGACCAGCCCCTGCCCAGGTGGAGGTGGGCGGGGACGACGTGGGGCGGGGCAGACTTGGCCCGCGGAGCTGGGAGGATGAGCCCTCTCCGCAGGCCCTGTAGGCCTGTCTTCTGTTGAAGATGCCCAGAGAGCCGGGAGCTCGGGAGTGGTCCCCAGACATCCCAGCTAACTTGACTGTGACTACCTGTGACTCTTTGGACCTTTCCAGCCTCAGCTTTTAGAACAGGATGAGCTTACTTCAGCCTCCAGGGAGAAAAGGCAAGCAGTAACACACGTGAAAAGCTTCTGGGAGGCGCGCTCGGCGGTGAGGGGCTTGACAGCAGTTAGCTCCACCTTCCCAGCTTTTGCCCTGGCGGGGTGGGGAGAGGACGCCCCGGGCCGAGAGGCCCGCTTGTGAGCAGTCCTGGCGCCCAGCAGGGGCAGGCGATGAGGCCAGGCGGCCAGGCTGCAGGGAGAGGGCTGCCCTCTGTGCCTTCTGTCGGGACACATCCAGGCCCGGCTTCTCAGCCTCCAGCTCAGCAGTGAGCAGCCGGGGGTGGGAGGCACGTCGGGGGCTCCGCAAAGAGCATCAGGTCCTGGAGAGCTGTGGTGAGTCGGCCGCCCACAGGCTCAGCGCGGGGATCTCTGGCCTTGAGGGGACGGATGACGGCAGGACGTCTTGGGGGGAGGACAGCAGGGGCGAACGCACCCCCCGGGCCCCGGCTTTACCCGATGGCCCGTCCAGCAGTTGCGTTCGGGAACAGGAGAGAAAAACTGCATAACTCGGAGCTGGCTTCTTTGAAACCCCGGTGAGGGGAGAAGGGTGGGCTTCTCCGCTCCCTCCAGGAGAGAAGGTTTTCCAAGCAAACTGATGAGCGGGGGTGGCTCAGTCTCATCCATGTAGGAAGCGCCCTGACATCAGGCAGCTTTGCCGGAGACCTGCCGAGTAGACGTCTGGCTGCTCTGCTCATCAGGGGCCCCTTGGGGGGCGGAGGGCTCTGCAGGGCAGGTTGGGGAGGAGGCACTGGGTTCCCTGGAGAACAACCTTGAGGAAAGTGTGGGTTTGGGGCCCAGCTTGGGAGTTTTGTCCTTGAGGCGGCCCAGGCCCTGCAGGAGGCTGGCCTGAACGTCAGGCCAGGGTCAAGGGCTGCTTCACACCTGGAGAAGGGCTTCCTGGGCTGGCACCGTCTCCCCAGGGCCACGAGGGGCCGGCCTGAACCCCGTCCACCCTGCAGGTCCCAAGCCAGGGACAGGACTGGGGCTGCTCTCTGAGGCCCGAGCCCCACGTGTGGGCCAAGAGGGCCGCAGCTTTGGGGACCAGGTTGCTGTTGAGGGGAGGGTGTCTGAGCCTCCTGGGATGGTGACTCAGGCAAGTGGGGAGCTCTCCGCTCTGCTTCCCGAGGCTGGTTGTCACCAGCCCACCCCAGGACTGGGAGGAGGGGGAGGGTGGGTGAGCACCTCCCTGATCTGGGGGCGGGGTGAACCCCAGGGTCCGGACGAGAAATGCTAACGACAGGGTGGCCCCACGGCTGGGCCTGGGCTGCGTTGGGTCAGTGGAGCCGGCAGCCCGAGTCCGCCTCCCTCCGGATTCTCGCCTTCAGTCTCTTCAGGCCGCTGTGCTCCGGGTCCACCAGGAGGCCGCCCTCGGCTGCCATCCAGGCCTCTGTGTAGCGCTGCTCGTCCAGGCAGTGCTGCGCCCTGCGCAGGAGCGTGTGGGCAGTGGCGGCCCGGCCTGGCCGCTGCCACAGGTTGCTTTGGGCTAGGGCGGGCGCCAGCCTGAGGGCCTGGGTAAAGGCCCCGGCGGCCCCGGCCTCGTCCCCCAGGCTCAGAAGCAGGCGGCCCTGGGAGCAGAAGTCCTCCGCCCGTGCCTGGAGGTCACCGTCCCCTGAACCCTCTCGGAGCACGTGGTCCAGGTCCCCGAGTGCCCGGCCAAACTCCCGTAGCTCGGCTAGGCAGGCAGCCCGCCGGCGCAGGTGACAGGCGCTACCGCCACCTGCCAGGACTGCCAATGAGCAGTAGCCCAGCGCCTGGCCGGGCTGCCCTGAGTTCATGAGGGTGTCAGCTTCCTGGGCTGCGGCCTGCACGGAGAGGACAGAGGGAGGAAGGTCAGGTCAACCCAGAACACTGGAGGCCCCTGACGGGCTGGCCACTGCTTGTTCCCCAGGCAGAAGCTGCCCGCTCCCTCTGGAAGGGGTGGAGGCACCCGCTGCAACCCCTCCACCCTGCAAGCTCTCCCTAGGCAGGCCCTGCTCAGAAGGGGTCCTCCCCCTTCTCGCAGCCCTACTGCCCCGCCTGCGGGCCCAGCTTCTCTTACTGGGGTGCCCTCCTCCTTCCCCTCCCCTTCCCGGCCTCCCGCCCTGCCCACCCCCCGAGGCCGCCCTGGCCCCAGGACAGAAGCAAACACCGCCTCCGCTGAGCCTGCTCCTTGGGCCTCCCCTTGCGCCCCGGGTCAGAAAAGCAGGGTCTGCTTTGCGATACTGTGCTTCTCACTTTGCTAACCAACGAGCTGCTCCCGCAGGCCCTGTGCAGCCAGAGTCAAGGCCAGGGAGACACTCTCTGGGCGGCCCCTGCACTGCCAGCGCCTGCCAGCATGACCCAGGGGCTGGGGTTGCGTTTGCTCCCCAGGGACGGGCAGAGCGGTGCGTCCAGGAGGGCTGTGGTGGACTCAGCCTCAGCCTCGCCGGATGCTGCAGGGCCAGGCCAGAGATCAGGGGGCGCTGTCCGCCCTAGCACTTCTCTCCCTGGGGACTGCTGGATTCAGTCCCCTGCTGCCCCCGTCTGGATGGCGCTGCCCACCCACGTCTGGATGGCACAGCCCCGAGGGCCGATGCCTCTCCTCTGGCCCCCAGGCTTACTCTCCTTTTCTGAGTGTGACTGAAGCCCACTCTCCAAACCTGCCAAAATGCCTAACCTCTTCCGCCGAACTGGCCCGGATAAATCTGCTGGCCTCATTCGTCTCCTCCTGCTGCCAAGAGTGGCCCCCCACGGACTGAACGGGCACATTCCAGACCCTCCCTCTTCCATACAGCCAGGTGCTAGCAACGCCCCCGCTCCCCGCCTGTCCCCAGGGGAGCACAGGGCACCCAGCACCCGGCGGGCTGAACGCATGGTCCTGTCTTCCCACCAGCCCGACCGCGCACACAGGCTGGCGGGAGGCCGGAGCCCGGGCTGGAGCCAGTTCGGCCCTGCTGTGCGACGCGGACCGGCGACCCGTCCTTTCCGTGCAGCGCCCTCCCCACGGGCTCTGCGTGGTCCTCCCGGAGCTGCGGATAAGCGCGGAGCCACCGGCCGAGCAGCCGTACTATCGCCGGAAACGGGGCGCCACTACTTCCGTCTCACTTCCGGGTCGGCCCTCGTCGCCCGGCCACGGCCCAACGTCGAGCGAATTCTCGCGGCACCGAATCTGGGCTCCAGGCGGCCCTGCCTAGTGCTCTGCTCGGGGCCCAGGCCGTCGTTTGAACTCAGAGACAGAGCCCTGCCCAGCCCCGCCTTGTGAACCGAGAGACGCTCACCTAGATCCCCGCTCCCAGCTTAGAGCCCCCCCCCGCCCCGCCGCCTGCCTCAAGGCTCTGAGACCCCAGCCAGGCCCCCTCCTCCGACATCCCCAGGCTCCGCGGCCGCTCCTGTGAGTTCTAGGCCTTGTTAACACGCCCCTTGGCCCCCTCAGCCCTACGAGGGCTGTCCCCCGCTCTGCATGACCCATTGCTCGCTTCACCCTTTCCTTCCCTAACGCTCATTTAGCCAACTCCCCTACTGACCGCCTCGTTGACACACCTGGGGCGGTTTTAGTTTTCCTGAAGGACCCTGAGTGATAGAGCCCACGGAAGCATAAGGAGGCGAAATACTTGTCCCAGGCTGCGCAGGGGTTTGATTCACCGGCTGATGCCTTTGGCCCCGCCCCACTCCAACCTGCTGGTCCCTTCACCGCCCGCCCCCTCCAAAAAAAAAAGGTTAAATTCAGCCACTGCAGGGAAATCCACTCTGCAGCTTCCATTCCCCCAGCCCTGCCTCTCCTGCTCCTGCCTCCAGCAAGTGAAGGGAATAAGGGGGCCAGCCCAGGATGGAGGACACCCTTCCCTCTGCCCCCCCACCCCAAGCCCCTCCTCCTGCACTCCACAGCAGCTGCATTTTGCCCACCTGTTTGCTGAACACTCTGAGATCTTTCCTGCCTCCAGGCTTTTGCCTTGGCCTACCTGTCGTCACCGTGGTCTCACCTCCAGGGCCGCCTCGCACCCCCACTGCCCTGTCTCAGGGTCTTCCTTACACTTTCACCCTCTGAAGTGAACTCGCCCTCCCCCGAAACGGTTCCGCCACCTAAGTTGCCAGGGCCACAGCGCGGGCAGTGGCTCCACCCAAGGCCTGGTGGAAGGTGCTCTTTGTCTTTGTCAAATGAGCAGTGGAACAATCACCCACCCAAAGAGGCAGCAGCCGCAGCCCAACATCCCTTCAGGGTCCCTCTCAGCTCACGAGGGGCAAGAGCTGGCCCGCCCCCCACGCGCTCACTGGCAGGGACACGCCTCTCCTGGCCTGACCTGGGGGTTGGGGTGGGCTTCCGACAAGGGCCAGGTGTTCCTGCCCGGCTCAGTCTGCCTCTGAGGATGGGGTCCCCTCCCTCTCCCTGACCCCGAGTCAGCTGTGGCTTGCACGCCTCATGCAAAGAAGCCCTGAGGTCTCTGGGGGCGTCAGGGCTTGAGCTGGCCAGATCTGGGTGCCTCCCGCTTGAACCTCCATCCCACCCCATGTCCAAGTGAGATGCGCACCCAGAGCCCCGGGCCTGGGGGGTCTCCCACCCGAGGTGCTGGAGAGGGGCTGGGCTGGGGCCTCCGTGGGGTGCTGTGCCCACCTGGGCGAGGCTCTGCCTCTCCGAGGCCTCCAGGAGATGCAGCAGGAAGCCGAGGTCCTGGGCGTCTGTCTCTGCCAGACGCTGCAGGTCCTGTGTGGCGGCCGGCACATCACCCTTCTTGAGCCGGAGCAGGCCACGCCGGGCCCGGGCCGCCTCTGATGCAGGGACCAGGTGCAGGACTTTTTGCAGGCGGGCGCCGGCCTTCTCAAAGCTGCCTGTCAGGGATTGGGGAAGGACAGTCAGGGTGGAGCTGGTGCAGGGCGGCCACTGGGAAGCCCAGTTCAGCCTTTCTTGGTGCTGGCTCTGGGAGTGGCTGGCTGATGGAGGGGCTCAGGCCCAGAAGGAAGGAGCAGGGCGCAGAGGGGCGGTGACACCATGTCGCTCACACAGACTCACCTGATGACCCAGCCCCTCGACTTGGGGGCAGTCACTACACTCTTCGACCCCCAGGTGGAGTAACAGGACTCTAAGCCCCCTCACCACGGTCACTGCAAGGACCTGCTTTCTCTCCTGACCAGGGCTGCATGGGATTAGAGCAGCCCCGGAGGCCCTGAAGGCCTTGGTGGGGGCATCTCACAGCCTTGCAAGTGATGATGCCAGGCCTGTGAAACGCAGGCTGCAGAGAGGTCTCCCTTTCAAATTAGTGCTGAAATATTTTTAAGATTTTGCAGGGAAGACCGACACATGTGGGCCTAAGACAATCTCACCTAGAACAGGGCACTCAATAAACATCTGCTGAATACATGCATGAGTTAATGAGGAGGCCTGAGCATCTGAGCCTTTTACGAAACCCCAAATCACTCCTTTGTCTCACCTCCCGGTGGGCAAAGCCACACGGAGGACCCATACGGGGACCAGGTCCTGGGATTCAGGGTAGAAGGGACCTTACAAGCCATTGAGTCCTGAGTCTCTTTCTCCCATTTTACAGAAAACGATCCAGGGGTGGGAGGAACAGGGACAGACGCCCATGTTCTGCATGTCTGGGCTGACACATACCCACTGCAGCCAGCACGTCTGCCAGGAGGATGTGCCAGCTGGGCTGCGCGGCGTCGATTTCGATCAGCGCTTCCCCCGCGGCCAGGAGGCTCTGGGTGTCCTCGTTGCTCAGGCGGGCCCCTGTGCCCGGCAGCTGGATCAGGAGAGCCCGGCAGCGGGATGAGAGGCCCTGCGTGATGAGGGCCTGGACTTCTGGCTTCAGAGAGCAGATCTCAGGGACCGCCGTTCTTGGGCTGAGCTTCAGAGCCGAGAGGATGTCGTCCACAGCCTCCTGCAAGGGGAGGAGGGCAGGGTGGCTGGCAGAAGTGGTCCCAGCTGGGTATCTGTCGTGTTCCTCCTGATGCCAGGTGTTGGCGACACCAGAACGGGCAGATGGCCCCGCTCCTGCCCTCCCACCATGGGGTGGGAATGGGGGTCAGCCAACGTGAGGGCCCGTATGGTGAGCATTCAAGGAGGGCGTGGTGAAACTGAGGCAAGCGTATCAGAGTTCTGGACGGGGGAAACGGTCTGGAACCCCAGAAGGGCCACACTGAGAAAGAACCCGCTATGGCACAGAGGTGGGCTTGGGCTGGTACCAGAAGGGCCATGGGCCAGGGGCTGAGTCTGCAGCTTGGAGTGGCGGGGGAGGAGTCTAGAGACCCTGACTGTGCTGTGGAAGCACACAAGGCCAGGGGGGAGGCTGGGCCCCTTTAGGAGAGCCTTGACCCTGGTGAGTCATTTGCATCTGACCTCTGACCTGGCCAACAACCGGAAGCCATGGAGTCATCTTCACGTCCATCGTCCTATTGGTTTTCTAGGTGTCTTTTGTTTTGTTTTTTTCCCTCCCTTTCTGCCTTCTTTTGGGTTAATTGAATAGTTTCAGTGTTTTATTCTAGTTCCTCCATTGGCCTTTTAACTCTGCCTCTCTAACATTTTTTGGCAGTTGTCCTATAAGGTGACAATATTTACCTTTATTTTTTGGCCCTGCTGTATGGCATGTGGGATCTTAATTCCCTGACCAGGGATCAAACCCGTGCCTCCTGCAGTGGAAGCGTGGAGTCTTAACCCCTGGACTGCTGGGGAAGTCCCCAAAATATGTATCTTTAAAGACACCATTCCATTGTCTTCTGGCTTCCATTGTTTCTATGACAAGTCAGTCGTCCTTTCATACTGCTGTATGTAATGTTTCTTTTCCCCACTGGCTGCCTTGAATATGTTATGTTTATCTTTTGTTTTCAGAAATTTGATCAAGGTGTGCCTAGGTGTGGTTCTTTTTGTGTTTATCATCTTGGGATTTGTTGAGCTTCTTGGAAAATATTCTGCCTTTATTTCTTCAAATACATATATACATACATGCATATATTTTTGCCCCATTATTTCTCCTCTGGGACTATAGTTATACGTATACTGGACTGCTTGGAATCATCCCAGAGGTCACTGAAGCTCTCTTCATTAAAAAAAATCCTTTTCCCCCTCTGTTCTTCAGATAGGATAATTTGTACTGGTCCATCCTCAATTTTACTAACCGTTTCTTTGGCAGTTTCCAACCAGCTGTTAAGTGCATCTGGTAAATTTTTAAAACTTTTAGATATACTTTTCAGCTCCAGAATTTCCACTTGATTCTTCTCTATAGTTTCCATTTCTCTGCTAGGATTCCCCATCTACTCACTCATTATGAAAACATTTTCCTTGAAGTTCTTCACATGTTTACAATCACTGTTTTAACATCCTTGTACGCTAATTCCAGCGTCTGAGCCATCTTGAGGTGGCTGTTCAAGATCAACATCTGTTTCTATCGAGTACTTAGTTTCCTTATTGTTGGTCACATTTCCCGGTTCTCTGTGTGTCTAGCAGTTTTTGATTTGGGGCTGGACATTGTGGATGGTACATTGTAGAGAGTCTGGACTATGTCACCCTCTCATAAAGGAGGTTGTGTTTTATTCTGGTGGGTCACTTTGGTTCTGCTGGACTTTTTTTTTTTTTTTTTTTGCGGTATGCGGGCCTCTCACTGTTGTGGCCCCTCCCGTTGCGGAACACAGCCTCCGGACGCACAGGCTCAGTGCCCATGGCTCACGGGCCCAGGCACTTCGCGGCACGTGGGATCTTCCCAGACCGGGGCACGAACCCATGTCCCCTGCATCGGCAGGCGGACTCTCAACCACTGCGTCACCAGGGAAGCCCTGGACTTGGTTTTGTTCCTTGTGAGGGCAGGTCCATTTCAGTTTTGAACTTAGTCCTAAGATATGACCTTTACTTAGGGTGTGGTCTCAGCTAAGTGCCCAAGGTATTCAGAAAGGTCTCTGCTCTGGCAGGGTCAGAAGTCCAACATTTCCTGCCACGGGTGAGCTCTGCTGGGCCCCTGCATGTGCAGCCCAGACTCAGACAAGAACCACTTGGAATCCCACGAAGACTCTTCTCTGCACAGCCCCATGTTCTCCATTTGCCTTTCCTTGCAAATTCCAGCTACTGCAGCAGCCTGGAAGCCCAGTCTCTGCCTCCTCAGCTCAGCAAGCTGACTGCCCCACCTCCTTGTGCAGTAACGGGAAAGCCTCCCCAGGAAGAAAGGTTATCGTGGGGCTCCCCTTGGACTCCCCTTGTGTGGTTTCCCTTTCCTCCGGGATGGCGGTTCTCCCCTGCCTGTTGTTCAGGGCCTGAAGACAATTGTCATGTATTTTATCCAGATATTTTGTTTTCAGCAGCCCAATACCAGTTACCCTCTCCTAGCCAGCACTGGAAGTTTGCCTAGATACTTTTAAAGTCCAGGGATGGGGTTCTCCTGGAGCAGGTGTGTGGGGGATGAAGGTCTTGGAGAGACAGAACCCTTAGATGGGTGGATGGAAAGACGGTCCTCTCCGATCCTTCCTACACTATGACCGGGGCCCTACGTGACCCTGGTGCTGGCCAGTGGTACACCTGATCAGCTTGGAAAGTCCAATTCTGTGCTGACTCATGGGGATTCCAGCTGCCACACACGGAGCCCTCACTGGGGACCAGGCACCACGCTGAGTATCTGACAGCACTGAATGAGCAGCCTCCTCAAGGCTGAGCACTGACGGCCTTGAACAAGCACCGCCCCCCCTCTTATTTTACTGATGTTGAAACAAAGCTCAGAGGTGTTACAGGGCTTTTGCTCAGAAAGTTAGAGGTGGGGGAGCTGGGCCCTGGATTCCGGACCCTGGCTGGCTCAGAGCTCCTCTCTTGGTGAAGGGCCAGAGGGTATGTGGGTGCTTGGCCTCAGCCCATCTCCATGAGGAGGAAGTTCATGGGTGTGACGATGTGGGGGTGCCCCTGCTCCCTCATCCTGACTCACAGGCATCCAGGCTGACTTTCCCTGCCACATGCCCTGCTGCCCTGGACAGAGAGGCAGGAGGGATGTTTCTGAGGCACCTCTCGGAGGAGTTGCTGGCATGTCGAGATCACCCAGGGGTGGGTTTCCAAGGGGTCCGCCTCCTGCAGCAGGGCCCTCTTGGCTGAATCCCGTCTCTGTTTAATGGGCTTGTCCCTGAGGACTACAGGTGCTTTCCCAGCACAGGAAGGGGCCTGCAGAGGGTTGGGCTCCCAAGCACAAGTGTGTGCCCAGCTGGAACAGAAATCAGGCTGCCAGTGCCCTTGGGGGAAACACAGACACCCTGACAGGCAGAAACACCATCTTGAGATGCTGTCATCCCAGTGGCATCTTGGATCATTTTTCCTTGTCTCCTAAGACCCCAACCCTTAAGAAATTCAGAAACCTGGCAGGGAGGATACCTCTGGGCTGTACTTTGACCGAGCAAAGCATCAGGGCAGACAATCGATTTCAATTATTCACCAATGACATTTCCCTTGGCTGCAGAGTGCCCTTGTCCAGGGCTGTTTGTGGCTGCACGTCTTCCCTTTGGAAGGTACCTGCCCTGGGCCTGCAATGGACCGCTTCCCAACCCCTGCCCCTGCACACTGACCACCCAAATCCACAGACCCTGTGTAGACAGCTCAGAGTGGCACCCAAGGGGGCAGCGGAGGTCTCATTACTGTAAGGTGGGGGGCCCCCTAGTAATCCTGAGGCTTTGCACATCAATCCATGCCGACTGAAGTGGGGTGGGGCACGGGGACTCTGCAGATGGAAGGGAAAGACTCCCCCAAGCCGGGGATGTGATGGTGAGGCTCCTGTGAGCCCCAGTACAGGCGAGGGTTTGATGGATGACTGACGCTCAGATGGCCTGGCCCTGCTTCCTCTCTCTGGGGGTGCTGAGAAGGAGGGCAGCGCCTACCCTGGGCATCCCCACTTGCCCAGCCCCAGGTGGGGGGGGTGGGCCCGTACCTTCTGCTGGTCCAGGGCCAGGTGCAAGAGCGCCCGTCCGCACAGCGCCTGCACGTTCCTTGGCTCAACCCTTAGCACGGAGGTGACGTCGAACATGGCCGTCTTCTTCTGGCCCAGGAACCCGTAACAGCGGGCGCGGGCGAGCAGGGACTCACTTGCCTGATGCCCTGGAGGAAGGGGGTGTGGCGTCAGGATGGGACCTCGGCTGGGCACGGCCAGGTTCAGTGTGTCTGCTCTCATCCGGGAGTTACCGCACCTGTCCTGGTGCTCCAAGGGGCAGGGGGAGGGGGTGCAGAGGCCTTGGGGTCACCTAGGGAGCTCACAGACTGCTGGGCACCACAACGCACCAGGGAACAGCAGTCTGGATTGATCCGGGGGCCCTGGCTGAGGGACACGGGGAGCTCAGCCAGGAGGGGTGGCATCTGGGAGGGTTGGTGGACAGTCTGGGGGGGCTTCTGAGAGGAGGGGGCACTGCAGCTGCATCTGAAGTGAGGCCAGGGGAGGGGCGGGGGTGGGGGGAAGGGTCCACAGGGCAGGTCGCAGAATGGCTGCAGCCGTGAAGGTGCCAGGCTGAGAAGGCCCAACTCTTTGACCCTCCTGTGCCTAGGGCAGGGCATGGTGGGTGGGCTGGGCGAGCGGGGAGGCCAGGCACACACACACAGTGCTGCCCCCGCTATTCCTAAGAAGGGCTTCGGGGGCTGGGGCCCTCATCCCCCACGGATGGAGGGAGATGGGTTGAGCTGGGAGAAGGGCCTCGGCTGAGTCTGGCCCTCCCACCCTCGGGGCCCTGGGTGTGCGCAATGGCGGCCCAGGATTCAGGAGAGGGTCCCAGCTCAGGTCCCAGCTGGTTGGGCCCTCTCCTAGGCGTTAGTGGGCTTGCTGCAGTGAGTGGCCCGGGAGCACGCCACACCCCTGAGCCAAGCACGTGCTCAGACTCTCTGGTGCCTGACCACACCCCCTCCCCGCATGGCAGAGGCTCCCCTTGCCCCCGGGCACCCGGCACAGGGTGGGGGCCCCGGAGGAACGAGGGCGGCTCCTACCTGCAGCAAAGATGGCGAGAGAGAGGTAGGCGATGGCCTCCCTGGTGTGGGCTCTGCCCTCCGCGCCGCCTGGTTGTGTCTGCAGGATGGCCAGGGCCCTCGCGTGGCAGTGGCCCTGCAGCAGCTGGCGGTCCTCGTGGCGGAAGACGTCCAGGGTGGGCTGGAGGCAGGCTGTGTCTCCAGACTGGACCACCTTCTTCACCAGCTGCAGGGGCAGGGGCGTCACCACTGGTCTTCCCTGTGCCCCGGGCCGGACCAGTCCACCCCCATCCTCCGTGCAGGGGTGTGGCTCAGGGATGCAGCCCGCAAGGGCGTGGCTCGCGGGGGTGTGGCCCATGGGGCAGGGACTGCGGGTTGCCAGAGCTGAGCACAGGGAAAACTGGGTCGGGAGGTGTGGGCCCCGCTCTGGGCTGCTCCTCTGCTGAGTGTGAGGAGCTGGGGCGGTGGGGGGGGCGGGGGCGGCGGTCCCAGTGTCCCTGAACCGTGCCTCCTTCTCGGTGACATGGAGACCTTGCCTCGCCTCACGGGCCCATGCGCCACAGGCCTGAGAAGTGTGGGGAAAGGGGGCTTTCAAGTTATAAAGTGACAGAGGGCCCAGGGAGTCCTTCAGAAGGTGCAGAGCAAAAGCCCTGGGATCGATCCCTGCTCTGGGAGGAGCGAGACCCTCGGGGAGACGAAACCTCACAGAGGCCTGCCCGATGCTGCCCCTGCTGGCTGCACCTGTGTGGACACCGGTCCCAGAGCATCCTTCCCTCGCACCCCTATGGCCCAGCGCAGGGAGACTAGAACCCAAACCAGGCCAGAGCGGAAGAGGGGAGCTGACAGGCCCCCACAGCCCTGCCCCAAAGCCTGGATCTCCCCCTGGAACATAATCTTCTGCCGCGTTCCAACAGGAAGCCCTCATAACACCTGAGGGAGGAGAGGCAAGCAGGGCTTGAGGGCCTGGGGGCTCCTCTGCTCTTCCCCCTCCCCGGGGCAGGGCCACCTCCAAGCCTAGTTTACTTGGGACTAAGCTCTGCTTACACTCAACTCATGGCCCTTTTTCTTCGCAACACACGAAAAGCAAACCCAGCGCCACTGCACGCTGGGGACCTGCTGGGCCCTGGGGTATCTGCTGTAGCTAATTCTCATGAGAACCTGGAACAGCAGGGCACAGATGGGGAGACTGAGGGTCAGAGGGGTGAGGCACCTGCTGGAGGTGGCAGACCAGGGCTGGGACAAGCTTGGCCTGTTCTCCAGTCTGGGCTGCAGGGTGTTGAGCGCGGGCCGGTGGAGGCCTGGTGCCCTCCACAGAGCCGTGCCCTGTTTCCACCTGCCCTGCTGTGGCCCACCGGGGCCCCCTCACCTGGCTGGCATCATAGGAGAAGCCCCTCCGGAGCTGCAGCAGGGCCAGCCTCACCAGCACAGGGGCCGCCTGAGGCCTTCGGGAGAGGGCCACCAGCAGGGCCTTGTGGGCGTCGTCCAGGCGGCCCAGGCGGTACAGGGCATCGGCCGCCAGGAGGCGCGAAGCCTCATCCTCCGTGTCCAGCTCCATCAGGAGCATGGCCAGCTGGTACACGCCACGGGCGTCCCTGTGGAGACAGCAGCTGGGAGAGGGCTGCCCCCTGCGCTACACCCCTGTCACCTGCCCAGGGAGGCAGAGGCCGCAGGCCAATCCTACCCCTGCACCTGGCCCAGGCGGCGCCCCTCCCGCTGGGCCTCAGAGACCAGGTTCCTGCTGGAAGGACGCTCGCGCCGTCCCCAGAGCGCACGGCTGCCCTTGGCCCGACATACAGCCCTTGGCCCTCACCCCCGCCATTCTCCCCCACCCCGTAGGGCGGGCCTTTTACAGATGAGAAATCGAGGCTGTATGCTGACTCCCAGCCAACCCTGCCTTAGCTTTCTTTTCTGCAAAAACAGGATGAAAATGGCCTTGCAGGGCTCAGGGGTGCTGTAGGCAGAGCTGGCTAACACCCAGGCTGCCCTCTCGGGAATGAGAAGGAGCTCCCACTGCGCAAAGGCGCCGGAGCCTCAAATTTGACGGCTCCCAGAGAGCAAAGATACAGAGGGCCGCAAATCTCTCACAGGAAAGTTCCTCCTCCGCATCCAATCACAGCAACGCCAATTAAGGAACTAGGGGGCTGAGGAAGCCTGCGTGTGTGCGTGCCTGTGCGTGCGTGCGTGCCTGTGCGTGCGTGTAGGGGCGAGGGGGCTGACGTCAAACATGCCCCCCACCAGGGGCCTCTCAGCTCAGTGCTTTTAGCGTTGCTAAAACACCTTCCTGCCACCTCCCAGCTACCAGAGAAACGCAAGTCAAAACAGCGGCAGGTTCACCCACTGCGCTGGCAAAGAATTTTACGAAAGGAACGTGAGGGCTGGAGTGTGTGGACTGATGGGCAGCTGGGCAGCTCCAAAGTCAAGGGCCTCACGGGGGCTGTGTTGTCTGACCCAGGAGCTCCACCTCTGTCTCCATCTGTAGCGCAGAACACTGCATAGGCTGGAGATTACCCGGGATGTGTTATAACTAAGAGCAGACATACTGGAATGCCCGAAGGATTGATGGCACGTTCACAGGATGAGCCATGGGGCTGCCCAAGAAGTGTATCTAGTGACCGAAGAAGTGTTCATGATCTAGGGAGTAAAACAGGTGGGATGTATTTGCACACACAGCACAAATTCAGTTTTGTGGACTCCATATGCACAAGGAGAAACAACAAGGAAACGTAACAGTGGGATGACAGGTAAGGTCTAGTTTTTCATTCCCCTTTTTGCGTTTCTAATCTTCTTTGACAACTAAGTCCATAATGCATCCTGCCCTTTGGGACCGAGGGTCCTAAGATCGGGGCCCCGGCGCTAAATCTGCCACCGAAGCTTTAAGGAAATCACCTAGCAGCTCCCTGCCTCAGTTTACTGTAAAGTAGTAGGAAACACACCGCGACTGACTTGGAGGAGACCAGAATGGAGCAGCAGCCCCAGGCGTGCACGGGTCTAGTGTTTACCCTTCCTGCGCGGCGCGGCTGTCGGTCTCCGAAGCCTTGTTCCTGCGGCCCGGCCCGCTCTCGGATCCCGGCTCCGGCCTCCGCTGCAGCATCCTGCGGCCCTCTTCCCGCAGCACGGTCATTAGCAGCCCCCGCTGGTTCCAGGGCACGTAGGCCTTTGTGACAAGCAGAGCTTCCTCGGGCCGCAGGCGGCAGGCGGTGACATAGTCCAGCGCGCCCAGGAACGCACTGCCCGCCAGCACCCGCAGCAGCCCGCGGCCGCACAGGGCTCGCACGCAGCTACCAGGGTGCGGCGGCCCCAGCTCCACCACCGCCTGGAAGTCCTCCTGGGCGCGCCCCGCGTCGCCGACGTGCAGCGCGCAGAAGCCACGCAGCGCCAGCAGGGGCGCGCGGTCCCCGGCCCGGTCCAGCGCACGGTCCCCGGTGCTCCAGGGCCGCAGCAAGCGCTCGCACAGAGCCCGAGCGCCCACCGCGTCCCCCCGCAGCAGCAGGCACTCGGCCAGCCGGGTGCCCAGTGCCGGGCGCGCCCCGGGCGGTGCCACGCGCCACAGGACCCGGAGCGCGCGGGTCACCGGGGCCAGCAGCTCGCGGCCGGAGTCCTCGCGGAGCTCGGGGCGGCTCCGCACGGTCTCCTGGAAGCGCGCGAAGCCTACGTCCGCGGCCTCCTGCACCTGCGCCCGCAGACGGTCCCGGTCCCCGGCCGAGAGCACGGCTTCTAACTGCCTCCGCGCTCCTGAGGGCCTCTCGGAGAAGGCCTCGTGCAGGTCCCGAAGGAGGTCCTGGGCCCCGCTGTCCAGGAGGAAGGTCGCGGCAGCACGGGTGACCAGCAGGGTGGCCCGACGCTCACCTGGGGAGAGGACAGAGGTGTTGGTCCTGCCTGTTGGGCCACGTTCTCCAGGGGAGCCACCTGCAGACCCCAGCCCTCCAGTGCTGGGACCTTCTGAGGCCTCTCACGGCGATTCCCTTGAGTCTCCCAGAAGCCCAGGACATGGCACGGGAAGGATAAGTGCTGGCAGGAGGCCCTCAGCCCATCAGGGACAGAGCAGGTTCCGAAGGGGGCAACCAGGGTGGGCCTCCCTAGCAGCTCACCTAGCACTTGGGTTCGCCACTTGCTCGCCACTTGGGCTCACAGCCAGCCCAGCAGCCCCGGACATTTCGTCACAACACCCCTGGCACTTGCAGTGATGGAGTTTAGGGCTGAGTTCCCACTTCTGAGAGCAACCCCACTCCACCCCTGCCCCCCAGGTAAAGGCTGAGGTTCTGAGCCTGTGACATTTTAGGGGCCAGGTGTCACGGCAGCATCTTTGTTTCCTGGCTTCTTTGGCTGCTGTGGGACCCAGTGCTTCCGTTTTTGAAATGAGATCACCCCATCAGGTTCCGGAAAGAGAGATGATGCACCCAATGCCGCTTAACGAGCAGGGGACGTGGGGATTTACTGCATCTTGCCGTGTCTCAGTTTCCTTTTCCGCTTTAGAGTGGGAACGAGGATGGTCTCCGTTCACAGGGCTGCGAGGATTGAATGGATTAATGTGTGTCCAGGCCTGGAACCAGGACTGGTGGGTGGCGTCACTCAGTGAGCTTTCCCATCAGCAGCGGCCTCACCTCCACCGTCCCCATACTTTGTATCCGAGCAGCGGAAACATGTGAACTGGGGCTTGTGTGAATGGGGGCTTTCCGACTGGTAAAGAAAGCCAAGCCACCCCACCCCTGCCAGGCAGGTGCATGCCGTCGAAAGAATCGCAGAAAACTCAGTGCTGGTAGGAGCTCAAGGTCACGGGTGCCCACCCTTATAGTATTATAGGTCGGGAAAGTGCTGCTGGGGAGGGGAGTTCTCAGGGCCCCGGCGAGTCACAATGCTGGGGCACCGAACCTCCACTTCAGTGCCCTTTGCACAGACTCCTTCAGACCTTCTCCTTATAACCTAACTCGATAGCCGCAACAGTAATAATCCTTTACACGGAAACAGGAGAGGGCAAGTAACCCTCACGTCTGCATGGAAGCAAAGCTGCTGCTGCCCTTCCCCGTTGCCGTTGTGGGTAAGTGTCACAACACAGCGCATAGCCAAGGATAAGGAGCATCTTGCACCCTGAGATCAACCAACCAAGCAACAGCAAGGTCCCCCAGTCTACTCCCGGTGGCCACATCGAAAGAGACTTCCCCGCCATTTACTAAGTCCTGAAGAAAACACCTGTACCCCTGATTTTTGCAATAGTTCATGGATCCTAGGGACTTGCAGCAGATGGAAAGCCCACGGGGCCTGGGGGGCTGGTTATTATTTACCCACATGGAAGCGTGCTCTCTGCTCTGTTTCTGAGACTCCAGTTGCACACGTTAAACTTCCAGCTGTTGTCTCGTAGGTCACCAGGGCTCTGCTCACCTTCCAGCTGATCGTCCTATTGAGTACTCTCTACTGTACCTCAAGTTCACCGGCTCTTCTGCCGTCTCCAGTCTGCTCCGAAGTTTTCATTTCAGCTGTGTTCTTCAATTCTGCAATCTCCATTTGGTTCTTATAGTTTCCTTATAGTTCCCAATCTACTGAGGTTCCACAACTGTTCATTCACTATGACTATATTTTCCTTTAGTCCGTGAACGTATTTATAACAGTTCCTTTAAAGTCCTTAGTCTGCTAATTGCAGCCCTGGGATCATCTGGAGGTCAGTTTCTGCTGACTTCTTCTCCTGACTCTGGCTCACCTTTTATTTTCCTGTCTCTTCGCATGCCTAGTAATTTTTTAAATTGTACCCTAGACACAGCTGGCTGATTCTTTATAGAGACTCTGGGTTCAGTTGTCTTCCTCTGAAGAGAATTGAATTTTGTTTTCGCAGGCAGTTAACTTGGCTAGGATCAAACTCCAGATTCTCTGTCTTTTTTATTGGACAGCAGCTGAAATCTCCACTTAGTTCTTGCAGCTTCCAGTTGTTGCTTTTTTAGGCCACCCAGTCTCTCCCATGTGTGTATAGTTCACTGGTCAGCTGAGGATTTAAGTGCCTGTAATACACGGATTTGGGGTCTTACCACCCTTCGCCCTTGAATGTGGCTCTCTTCTGCAGTATTCGCCTTCGAACTTTACAGTCACTTTTCTCATCCCCAACTTCTGTCATATGATATCTCAAGCCAGTAAAATGGCAACTTTCTGTCCACCATGGATAAAACATGGATCGAGGAGGCAAAAGGCTACAAGCCTGCAAATCTTACCTGTACAGTCTTCATCTTTTAGGGGTCAGTCTCCAGTTTCTCGCTGCATTTGGTCACTGTTCGGTTGCCAGATATTTGCATTTTACATTTTGCCCCAATTTTATAATTACGTGTGGGACACACGGTTTAGTCCAGCACCTACTTCACTGCTATTGAAAGCCAGAATTTCTTTCCTTTTTTTTTTTTTTTTTGCGGTACGCAGGCCTCTCACTGCTGTGGCCTCTCCCGTTGCGGAGCACAGGCTCCGGACGCGCAGGCTCCGTGGCCATGGCTCACGGGCCCAGCCGCTCCGCAGCACGTGGGATCCTCGTGGACCAGGGCACGAACCCGTGTCCCCTGCCTCGGCAGGCGGACTCTCAACCACTGCGCCACCAGGGGAGCCCCAGAATCTTTTATTGTTAGATTTAAAAATTTTGAAAATCTGGCGGTGGGGGAATATAAAATGCTATAATGCTACCCCACTGTTGTTTTAATTTTCATTCTCCTGATTGCTGGTAAGGCTCATTTATTTAAAAAACCTTTCTAGCCAATCTGGTGGGTAGAAAGTGGTGGTGTCTCATTGTTTTAATTCGCATTTGTATCATTACTATGATGCTGAATATTTTCCGCACGTTGTTTATTAGCCATCTGTGTTTTCTCTTTTGGGAAATGCATTTGCCAATTCTTGTACTGGATTTTTTTTTTTTCCTTATTGATATGTAGGATTTCTTCAAATACTCTGGGTACTCATCTTTTGCCCACTGAATATTTTGCAAATATTTTCTTCTGTTGTGGATTCTCCTCTCATTTTCCATAGTTATGGGCAAAACAGAAGTTTAAAATTTTCAATTTAATCCAATGTATCAAATTTTGCTTTACCGTTTCCACTTTTTTTGTTCTTTTTTTTTTTTTTTTTTTTTTGGCGGTACGCAGGTCCTCTCACTGTTGTGGCCTCTCCCGTTGCGGAGCACAGGCTCCGGACGCGCAGGCCCAGCGGCCATGGTTAATGGGCCCAGCCGCTCCGCGGCATGTGGGATCTTCCCGGACTGGGGCACGAACCCGTGTCCCCTGCATCGGCAGGCAGACTCTCACCCACTGTGCCACCAGGGAAGCCCCTCCACTTATTTTGTATCTTAAGAAGCCCAGCTGTACACAGAAGTCTTAAGATGTTCTCTCATATTTTCTCTTAGAAACCGTAAAACTTAGCTATTAACATGATTCACCTGGAATTTACTTGTTTTTGCGCGTGGTTAGAGGTAGAGAATCAGCACCATGCATTGGATAATATGGTCCTCTTTTCCCCATAGATTTGCAGTGCACACTCTCACATATTAAGTTCCAGACAAATGTAGGTCTATTTCTAACCTCTCTTATTGGTTTTATTAGTCTATCTATCTATCCCTTAAGTCAATATCCTCTGTATTGATTATCATAGCTTTGTATTAACTGGTAGAGAAAATCCTTATGCCATCACCTTCTTCTGCATCTTCTCCCCTTCCCCCTCCTCCCCTCCCCCTCCCCTCCTCCCCTCCCCCTCCCCTCCCTCCCCCTCCTCCCCTCCCTCCCCCTCCTCCCCCCTCCCCTCCCCCTCCCCCCTTCCCTCCCCTTCCCCCCTTCCCCTCTCTCCCCTCCTCCTCCTGCTCTGCTTCTGCTCATTCTTCTTTGTCTCGTCTATTACGGGTCCTTTGCTCTTCTATTATAATATCAAGTGTTCCTATCAATGGAGAGTGACTATCTCTCTGCTTATATACATATAATTTATTCTCTCTTAATAACTTTTATAGTGTTCTCCATTAAGTCATATGACTCATGGAAATAAATTATTCTCTTTTGCTACGGTAAATGGTGTATTTTAAAACCATAAAGTTTGCTAACACATACATATGGAAACTTAAAAAAAAAAGATTCTGAAGAACCTCGGGGCGGGACAGGAATAAAGACACAGACGTAGAGAGTGGACTTGAGGACACGGGGAGGGGGAGGGGTAAGCTGGGACGAAGTGAGAGAGAGGCATGGACCTATATACACTACCCAGTGTAAAATAGCTAGCTAGTGGGAAACAGCTGCATAGCACAGGGAGATCAGCTCGGTGCTTTGTGACCACCTGGAGGGGTGGGATAGGGAGGGAGGGAGGGAGGGAGACGCAAGAGGGAGGAGATATGGGGATGTATGTATATGTATAGCTGATTCACTTTGTTATAAAGCAGAAAGTAACACACCATTGTAAAGCAATTATACCCCAATAAAGATGTAACCAAAAAAACACTAAAGAAACAAACAAAAAAACAAACAAAAAAACCCCATAAAGTTTCTATTTGTTGCTGGTGTCTATAAACATAAATACTTTTTGTATCTCCTGTTAAATTCTATTCCTATATCTAATACATTTTTGTTGTTTCTGTTGGGGTTTCTAAATAGCTAATTATATAGTCTGAAATAATGGTTGCTTTATCTCTTCCTTTCTAGTCTTACATCTTTTTTCCCTCATTGCCTTGGCTAGCATCTCTAGAGCGATGATGGATAAATGGGGGAGTGGGCAGCCACCGTGTTCTTGATTCTAAAATATCACATTAAGTATGATATTTTGGTAGGTTTTGATAGATTTTATCTTTTGCAATTAAGTAAGCTTTCTTCTATTCCTCGTTGCTTACATTTTGGAGATGTTAAATATTATAAAATACTTTTCCCTAATTTATTGCAATGATAATATATTCTTCTTTCTTCCATTAATGAATGTAGTAAATTGTATTATTACAGAAACATAAAACTATAAGTCTTATATTATTTAACTCAGTTTTGGCTAAAGGATGCATCAAAAACCGATGCTTTGGGCTTCCCTGGTGGCGCAGTGGTTAAGAATCCGCCTGCCAATGCAGGGGACACGGGATTGAGCCCTGGTCCGGGAAGATCCCACGTACCGTGGAGCAACTAAGCCCCTGCGCCACAACTACTGAAGCCCACGCGCCTAGAGCCCATGATCCACAAGGAGAGAAGCCACTGCAACGTGAAGCCTGTGCACCGTAACCAAGAGTAGCCCCTGCTCGCCACAACTAGAGAAAGCCCACGTGCAGCAAAGACCCAACACAGACAAAAATAAATAAATAAAATAAATTAAAAAACAACAACAACAACCAATGCTTTGACTCAGTATGCAATTGTATCAGCTACTATTGCTGTGTAACAAGCTACCACAAAACGTAGTGACTTAAAACAACAACCATTTCTATTTGTCTGCTATTCTTTTCCAATTTGGGCTGAGCTGGCAGCTCTTCTGTTGGTCTTACTGGGGATCACTCCTGTGGCTAAGGCCACCTGGTGTCTTGACTGGGCAGGAGGGTGTAAGGTGGCCTCACTCACATGTCTGGGGCCCTGGTGTTGGCCGTGGGCTGAGCCTCCCTCTCTGTGTGTGCCCTTGTGGTTCACTAGTTAGCTTCCTTGCAGGGCACTGGGAATGTTGCAAGAGGATGGAGGTGGATCCTGGCCTCCAGAACCACACGGCATCACTTCCACTATTTCCTGCTGGTCCCAGCAAATCTCGAGGCCAAGGGAACTCTGTTTCCATCTGGGTGGAGCTACAAGCACGGCTCTGTCTCTCGCCTACCCCAGTAGCTCTTAGCGAGGAGCCCTGAACGAACTGGAGATGGCTGCCCTGGGCACTTTCAGAGGATAAGCAGTCAGGGAACTGAGGCCCCTGACAGACGTGAGTTAAGGCTACTCTTGTTCTGTATCCTGTCCTCATACACTGAGTGTCCTTGTATGTCCACATACTGAGAAGGGCTGAGCATATTCCCAAATATGGAAGGTTTTGTTCGATGTTTCCAAGCACTTTGGGTAAGTAACCTGGAGATTAGAATGCATTTGTTATTGGAATCTACATTTGTAAAAAGTTTATTACAGGAGAATTTATTTGTTCACGTGGTAAGCCGTGCTAGTGTAGGTGGGGATGATAAGGTGACTCCCAGTGACATAAGTGACTCTCCTAATTAATGCAGCCATCCATAGTGAAGGCTCGTCTGTCCGCTTCAGAGTCCAGGCGGGACAGACAAGCTTCCTGCAGTCTCTGGGGGTGCGGGTGGGGTAGGGAGCAGAGTTTTTCTAGAACGCAGTTCCTCAAGGCTGCAGCCCTTTGGGGATTCTGGATCTCTGCAGGGCCTTATCTGGCCATTAAAGTGGAGGACCCCCTCCACCCAGGGGTTGCTGAACGCCCCTAGTGCACAGGCCACCTGCATGTTTGTGCTTTGGGCACCAAGGGTCTCCTACTCAGGATTCTTTGTGACTCGAGCGTTTCTAGGTAATTTATAGCAGGAGGGTTTCAGCGTATCTGGTCTGGCATATTTCCAGCAAGAAATTGGCCTGCTCAGTTTTCAGTTCTGTCTGGCCCCTCTCTCACCCTGGGGTCACCAACAGCCTCGCGGGACACACAGACGCGCCCCGCCCTCCACGTGGACTGGGCTGAGGCAGCTCTGAGCGCGGTGCAGCTCTTTATCTCGCAAGCACCCTCGTCACTGCCCTGCAGGCTCCTGAGCTTCCGCCTTCTTCCTGTCCTCCTGTCCCCTTTGCTGGGTCCTCTTTTGGTGGCGAGCAGTGCGGTGGGCAGTTAGGTGCACCCGGGGTTCAAATTCCAGCTTCTGTGAACACGCTGTGTGCCCCTGGCGGCCCCATGGGCACGTGGGGATGTGCCTGCACCCGCCTCCGCGGGTTGCTGTGTGGATGCAATGAAAATGCGTATCAAACCCGCACAATGGGTCCGCCCACTGAGGGAATGGCAGGCCCCCTGCCCCCCACCTCTAGGTGTCCGGCTGCCCCACTCTCTCCCGAGCTCCCTCCCGATCTAGACATTTACTTTAAGCCCCTTCCTTGTATAGATGATCCCCAAACCCCTACCTCAGACCAAGCCCCCACTCATCTCATGAGCTGGCTCATGTGTCCAGCTGCCTAATGACACGTCCACTTGAGGGGCTCAAGGGACACTTTTGGGGAGCGCTTAGCGGGTGACAACATTTTCAGGGCTTGACACACAATTTCGCTGAATCTGCACAGCAACCCTCAGAAGTGGGCGTGGCCACCACCTTCACCTGTGCAGGGGGAGGTGGAGAGGCGGCAGGGAGCCGGGAGTGTGGCTGCCGGCTGGCGTGTGGCTCCGGCCTGCTCCCAACCACATGCCCCCCTGACCCCCCCCGCCCCCCCCCCCGCCGTGAAGGCGGACCCAGCGAAGGGGCCTGGCAGGAGCGACATCTCAGACCGGGGGTGTCTCCAGTCCCTCGTGCCCCCTTTCCCGTCCGCTCTTCCCAGACCTCTGCAATCCAGCTGCTGAGGGCGAACTCTTAAAATCATTGCTGAACCTCCTTTATGCCCCCGTCCTCTCCCCATCATTACATCTGGCCACAGTCTTGTCGTTTCTGTCTCAGTGACAACTCAGACCTGGACCGCGCTCCAGCCTCCAGCAGGTTCTGTTCTCAGTCTGGCCCCCGTAGCACATTCTGTGCACAGCAGCCAGAGGAAACTTTAAAAATGCCAATCAGAGCACCTCACTCCACAGTTGAAAACCCTCCCATGGCTTCTTGCTGCCCTGAGGATAAAATCCAAAGTCTTCCAAGGCCAGGAGGGCTTAGCCACTGCTACTGTCTTTAGCATCTCCCGGCTCCCTCTGCCCCCATCGCCACCCCCCGCCGGCCATTCTGGCTCCATTCAGTGGCAAGGAACCCCAAGTACTTTCTCACATTCCGTTCCTGCTGTCTGGAATCCTTCCGTCTCAGCTCAAACGACACCGCCTCCAAGACCTCCTGGCCATGAGGCTAGAGCAGCACCTGTCACAGCCCGTGCTTCAAAGCACGGATTTTCTTTTGCTACTTTTCTTGGTGCCACATAAGGTCAGGGGACTTTCTGTTTTGTCACTGCGGTGTCCCCAGCCCCAGCACAACTCCCACCCGCCCCCATAAGCAGGACTTAACCATGCAGTGAAGCGACGGTGAGAGCAACCTTTGCCCCGCCCTTAGCGGGTGTGGAGGGCGCGCCTACCTTGGGGACAGCTGCCCGCTGAGGCGGCCTCCAGGGCCCGGCTGCAGGCCGCCTGGCAGTCCTCATACCTGCCACCTTGGAGCAGGGCTTCGGGTGACAGGATGTTGCTCCAGGTGCCCACAGGGTCCAGGGCTGCCAGGAGTCTCCGGCAGTCGGTCTCCTGCTGGCTGGCACCATCCCCAGCCTCCTGGCATCCCAAGATGTAGTCCTGGAGGGTGCTGACCAGAGCAGGGAGGTAGGGCTGCTGGTGGGTGTGAACGAAGGCCACCATCCGGTCGGCGCTGGCTGCAAAGGCCTGGAGGTAGTCGGCCACCCCGGCGTCCACCTGTGTCCTGGACAGGAGCCAGGCCAGGGCACGGGTCAGCCGCAGCTCCAGACTTTGCTGGGAGTGAGCGTCCAGCAGGGCCCCGCAGCGCTGCACCACCTCCCCGTGGTACCCGTGGGCCAGCAGGCCCGCCAGGGAGTGCAGGGCTGCAGCTGGGTGGTCGGGGCAGAGGGTGGCCAGGAAGGCGCGGGCCAGGGTCCCTGTCAGAGAGACCACCGCCATGCCGTCCCAGTGGATGGCCGGGATCTGGCTGTCACCTCGGCACCAGGCCTCCAGCGTGGCCACCACGGGGGACCCCCGAGCCCCGGCCAGGGCAGCTCGGACTCTCCGCACGGCCGAGGGGGCGTGGCAGCTGAAGGCAGCCAGGTAGAAGGCGGTGGCCAGTGGTGTCTCCCCCTGGGCCAGGTGCCGGTCCCCCTGCCAGCAGAGGCAGGCTGCGAGCTCCTGGGCCGACATCACGCCCACGCCTCAGATGGGCCCATGTCCGGTCCTCACAGCACCTGGAGGGGGGAGCATGGTTAGCGCGTGGGTGGCTCGCAGCCCACCTGCCCTACGGCCCCCCAGCCCTGCTCCAGAGAGGCCTCCCGCCCCTCCGCGTGGAGACCCCAGGGTCAGCGCAGAGCCCCCGAGTGAGGGCAGGGTGAAGGGGCACTGGGGGCGCCGGCCTTGCGGGCGTCTCCGTGGGGCTGGGGCGCGCCTCCCAAGCCGGGCCCCCAGCCAGCTCTTTGCCTCTAGGTCTCAGCTTCCCCTCTCCTGCCGAAGCAATGGGCCCTCTGTGGACACCTGACCCCGGAGGATCCACCTAGGGAGGAGTTGGGTGGCCCTCACTCCACCTGCTGCCCCTCCCTGCACAGAGCCCCTCAGGAAGGTGGACCCCCTCCCATCAATCCAGCTCACACGGGCCTTCTCAACACCTTCTCAGGGCTCTAAGTTTCTATTGTTCACCCAACCTCAGGACCACAGCCGTGCCCACCTCCCGCACGGGGGCAATGCGGGGGGGGGGGGGGGGGCGGCGGGTGCTGGGGTGGTGAGGGGCACCTGGCCGGCTCTTGGGTGGCAGTGGGGAGCCACGATGGCCCAGGCCGGAGGGTCAGGTCTTGAGGTCAGTTCCAGGACCAGCCCTGTCTCGTGCCTCTCCCCGTCCCCAAACCTTCTGACCTGTAGAACGAATGGCTCGTGGCCCTTTCTCTCCTGGATCCCAAAGTGCCTGCAAACAAGCCCCCCGCCCAGTGTATGCTCTCCGACACACACTGAGACACACACACGCACGCGCTCACACGCATATGCACACACAGGTGCCCCCCAATGTGCAAACGCGCTCACACTCGCCTGTGCTCCGAGGCCGTGCGGGGCGCGCGGGGAAGGGAAAGGCTCGAGCCACCCCACCTGCTGTGCGCCGGGTGGAGGGGCGGTGGACGCGGCCCTGCCCTAGGGTCCGTGCGGCTGGGCTCCCAGGGGCGCCCACCGCCGCAGCGCCCCGCTCCGGAGGGCGGGTCCGTTTCCCGGGACACCGTCAACACCCCGGCGGCTCGGCGGCTCAGCGGCGCCCCCAGCGGCCAGGCGCGCCCCTGCCTCGGACTCCGCCCCGCGTCCCCCAGGCCCCCTTTGCCCCCGCCGACCCTGCCCTCTGCCCCGCTGCCCCACCAGAGCACAGGGAGGGGCGGGGAGAGACGCCGCTCCAGGACCAGGCCCTGGGCAGCCCGAGCCCCGAGTCTGGGGAGGAGGGTAGGCGCCATCGGGCAGGAGCTGCCTGCAGTCTGGGGCTAGCCGCACACGCGTCCTCATCACCCTCACAGGTGAAGAAGGAGCTGTGGGGCGGGGCAGGAGCCCTGGGCCCCGGCCATCCCCAGAACTGGCCGGCTGGTTCAGGGCCCCTTTCTACGGGCTGGTGTCCCTCCTGCAGGCTGCTTCCTAGAAAGCCGGCCTCCAAGTCGCCCCGTCCACCTGGGCTTCTGTAGGTCTTCGTACTGACCCTGGGTCTCCCTCCCCACAGGCTACTCCCAGCTGGGCAGACAGACCAGACCCTTGTGTGCACACCCAGCCACCTCCACTCCCAATGGCCTGGGCGCCACTCCTGAGCAGAGGGCCTGTCCCTTCTTGAGATGAGACCCAGGAGGTGGCCCTAAGGGGCTGTGACATGCACCTGCTGGCCCAGGGTCACCTGGACTGTAGTGCAGGAGGGCTGGCAGCATGGGGTGGGGGTGATATTTTAGGACTCACCCCCTCCCAGCAGCAAGGAGGGTGTGAAGAGGTGCAGAGGTGGACACAGCTGCTGGGGCGCTGGGGTCCGAGACGCTGAGCCCAGCCCTGGCAGGGGACCCTGGGCAGGTCGCCGAGTTGCACGTCCCTGGAGACGTGGTCCTGTCTGGGGCTAGGGCCCCTCCCAATTCAAGATGCCAAGGTTCCCAGATGCCGGGAAACCCTGGTCCTCTGTGGGGCTCAGGGGACCAGGTGGAGTGCCCACTAGGGCACTGGATGCTGTGGGGCAGGGGCAGGGGAGGGGAGGGGGTGCTGCCTCTGATGTCCTCCCCAGGGTCCTGGCTGCTGGGATGTGGCCCACCAGCCCTTTAGGGAGGGCTCCACGGGCACAGTCAGAGTCTGGGCTCAAGGTCTGCAAGGGTCAGGCAGGTGTGGTCAGCAGGGCCTGGCCCCCTGGCCCAGCTCCTGGCCTGTTCTTTAGCTCCTTGACATTCTCAAAGGCACAATACCCGAGCTGAGCGGTGAGAGATCTCCCATGGCTTTGATTACTTTCATTTTATTACCCTAATTAGGCAAGAGCGGTAATGGAGCTGGGCTGTCACAGGGCTGTGGGAAGGGCCCGGGACGTGGAGGCAGCAGTCCTGCCTGACATTCGCTATCACATTAGCCTGATTGGTCCCCCGAGCCTCTGCCCTGGCACATGGTGCCTGTGGACCCTCGGGCGCTGGCCGGATGAGCCCGGTGGTCTCGGTGGGCCAGAAGCTGTGATCGCAGCCCCTACCTGGGAGCAGCACACCTGGATACAGGTAACCCCAGGGCAACTTTAGGATGCTGGGCCAGGCGCAGGTATCCTGTGTGCAGATGTGTGCAGATGTGCGTTGCTTCAGGCCGTGATGTGACAACTGAATTCAAAAGGAAGCCTCTTTCTCTCCGTTACAGTGGGATTCTCGCCGTTTCTGACCGGCATCCAGATGGCGGTGACTCAGTGCACTTGCCCTTCACACTGCTGTGCCCCTCAAAACCTTGACAGGCCAGGCCAGGCCAGCCCACGTCTTTGTGGGGAGTTTGTGACTCATCCACAGTTTTAGGGGCACACGGGGTGTCATTGTGATGGAAGCGTTAAGGCTCCAGCTGAACACGCTTGGATGGATGCCCCACGGAGCCAAGAATGGAGAAGGAAGCACCCTGAGCTGACAGCCTCCGAATGCCGTTACTGCCCCCAAGAGGACGTTCTCCCTGCCCAGCCGCCCCAGTGTATGCGGTCAGACCCGGGTGGGTTCAGGGGTGCCGCCCAGTCCCCTGCAGGGACTCCCTACACTCCCGGAGACGGCCATGAAATGGCTGCCCCAAGGGACGTGAGTGCCCATGTCAGTCCCAGTAGGAGCAGCACGTGGTCCTTTTTCCTGATACCGTCCTAGTCCCAGCCCTGACTGGGATATGGGCCCGCCGGCTGGAGAGAGCGCCAAGCCCCTGTTTCCAGAACTGTCTTCAGTGGTAGCAGGAGCGCGGCAGAGGAGTTGGAAATAAAAGCGGTTCATGAAAGTGAACGGTTGGTGATGGCCTTGAGGCTGACCTTGCACTTGTGTGGCTTTTACCTCCTTCAAGGTGGGGTGTGCTGGGCACTCCTGGGCCCTTTTTATGGAAAGACACGGAGCAGTGGGGTCGCTCGCCCGGGGAACATCTCCCCGGCCCTGTCGAGAGCTCATTCTGAACCTTCACGAGCCCCTCCCCCGGGGCTCCTCTGAGAGGGACTAGAGGGCATCGGTTTACCCATCACCTCCACAAAAGCAGGTGCATGTGCTCACCCTGGCCCAGTCCCTGCCTTTGCACCTGCCTCCGCAAGGTCAGGCCTGATCCCAGCGCTGGGCCCCGAAATAGGGAGGTGGGTGCTAGGTCTGGTCCCACTCCACTGTGGCCCCGGGAGGACCGGGGGCTCGGAGGCTGCTGCTGGCCCCCCTGAAGCCCGTGAGCCGCCTCCATGACTCCAAGCAGGGGCCTTGGCCCGACCCAGGAGGCAAGCTGGTCTTGTCCACCCCGCACATGAGGGAGGGGAGGGCCCATGTAGTCCCTCCTGTCTCCCTGGGAGCTCTCCTGGGACCCCCAGCCTACTGGCCTCCAGCGTGCCTGCCCCCTCCTCCCCAGGCACCGGCCAGCAAGTCAGGCTCCCTGCTTCTCCGCCAGCCTTGCTTAGAAAGGGGAGCTCTTAGCAACAGCCTGTGACTGCACCCAACTCCCCCAGAGCTGACCTTGGGCTCTCAGGGGTGCTCTCCTCTCTCCCCAGGAGCCAGGAGCAGCTCTGGTCATTCCTCTGGGCTCAGCGAGCCCCTCCATCCTGTGCTCCCCAGGGTGCTCTCCCAGGGTGTGTGAGCCACCCAGAGCCCCCTGGCTGCCAGGGCTCAGGACAACCCGCCCCCCCCGGCTCTGAGCAGCACCCCCCTCAGCCCTGGAGGCTCACCTGTGGCGCAGTGGCCGAACACACCAGAACAGCAATGGGGGACCCCGCAGGGACACAGGCGGGGTCCAGGGGACGGGGGTGGGCTGGGGCTTGTTTGTCACCAGATGAAATTTCAGCTTCTCACCCGTTCTGCCAGATCGGCAGGAGTTGCAGGCCGCACGGTCCTCTGGGGTCTGGA
This sequence comes from Inia geoffrensis, assembly GCA_036417435.1. Classification (NCBI taxonomy): domain Eukaryota; kingdom Metazoa; phylum Chordata; class Mammalia; order Artiodactyla; family Iniidae; genus Inia; species Inia geoffrensis. Next base: position 184,474,839 of record CM070901.1, on the reverse strand, counting down.
GCCGGGAGCCTGGGACGGGGAGGCCCCTCCGCTCGGGCCCCTCCCCCTCTCTGCTGACCAGCCATGCGCACGGACCCCTCCCTCTGCTGGCCTCGCCCCGAGCTTCCTGCAGGCCCAGCAGCCCTCAGGCTGGCGCGGGGACCACGCCTGTACTGATCATCATCCCTCCATCAATAATGCAGCCGGGGAGGTGCATCCCCAGCGCTCTCCTCACCCATCGCCCACCTGTCTCTTAATCTCAATTACAGTGGCCGTGGCTTGCCAAGGGAGCCTCCGCCTTAGGGGCAACAATGTGGGTGAAGCTCCCGTTTTAGAAGGAGCAGGCGTGCGATATTGAGGTCCTAGGCTGATGGAGAAGGCCCCTCTTTTTATCAGGGAGGCTTCTGGGGCTCCCCTAAACCAACAGCTCCTGCCCCTGGGACCTGCCCCGCCCAGCACCCCGGTCATTCCTGGCCCCGTTGTTGTGCCTGCCCCACCCCGGACCCTGACAAGCTTGTTCCTGCCCCAGGGCCTTTGCACTGCCTGCCCCTCTGCCGCCACACGTCCTCCCTCACTTCCCTCTCTGACCCCCTTTCATCTAAAACAGCTCCCTGTTCCCCTCTGCTCCCTCACCTGTTTCACTGCCCAGCATCGTCCACTTGTCTGTTATCGGATTTTGTTGTTGGAATGTTGGCTCCAGCAGGACAGGGCTGCTGCTGTCCAGCAGGCACCTACCTGACAGGTGGGAGGGAAGGAGGGAAGGAGGGAGGGTAGGAAGAAAGGAAGGAGTGAGGCCCGGCCCGGCTCCCTGAGAGGATGCTGGCCTTGAGTCACAGGTCTCCCCAAATTCAGCACCTTAAACGGTTACCAGCTGCTGAGGCCGTGAGAGCAGATCCCAAGGAACCAGCAGCTTAAAAGCAAGAAGTTCGGGAAGTTCTCCTTCCCCCAAAGCTGCCCAACTTTCTCCTTTGCCTTTTTCCTTCCTCCCAAACTTTGTAGCCATCAGGGGATGGGGGGAGATTAATGGGCCGCGCCTGCTGGCCGGTTTGTGTACAGAGCCTATATTGGTTTGAACTAACGAAGTTTACCAACCAGGCACGGAAGCATTAATCACACAGAAAAATAACACACCAAAATGACTTTTCAAAATGTCATTGGTATAATTATCGTCTTACCCATTACACTAAATGCCGCCATTTATATCTGTGATGCTTAAGCATGCAAACAGTAATTAACGTGGTAATGAACTGGGGGCCCCAGAGCCTTCCCTCCCCGAGCTAATTTGCATGTTAATTATCATTAGCAACCAGGGAAACAAGTTATAAACAGCCTAATTAGCAGCCAGATCATTTTTACAGAAATTGCTGTGCACCTTGACACGTGAGCGAGCGTTAGATTAATGAAGTCGGGCCGAGCTGCCCTCCTGGTGGGGGTGGTGGGTGCCCTCACGGAGCTGGCGCCGTGATCGAGACGCATTGCGCCTCGATGAACAGGGGTGCCCCGAGTCTCAGGCTGGCCCCTGGCACTGTCTAGGGTCGGGTCCCTCTGTGACTTGGGCTGTGGTCTCAGGATGGTCAGGGAGAGCCAGGGATCTGGCCGGGGCCGGGTGAGACCGGGGTGGGTGGTCACTGTCAGAGAAGATATCACTCGGACACTTGTTCAGATTGTAAGGTCTTCACTCAGGACTGCTGCAGCAGGGGAGAGGGGTCAGGCTCCCGTCCGCACACCACAGGACAAGGCGAGTTATAGCCAAAGAGCAGGACGGGGGAGGGGGTGGAAAATTAGAAGAGCAGACCTTAAGGGGAGGGCGATTCTTGCGGAAGCGAGGCCAGGGTGGGGGACATCAGGGGATGTTGGGGAGAGGGAATTTGATTGGCTATGGACGCTGATCAGGTCTTGGTGGGGGGGAACTCTCCCCTAACTTATTCAGGGGGGATTCTGGCTACCACTGGGCTGGGCAGGCTGAAGGCGGGGCCCAAGGACAAGGCCTAGTGGAGGACGGGGCTCCAGGAGGCCATCTGAGGCTTGGTCAAGAGGACAGTCTTTGTCAGCACAAAGTCCAAATTCTCCAGGTTTGCACCTCCTCGCGGTCCTGGACCCGCAGCTCCTTGGCCAACTGCAGGTCCCTACTCCTCTCACCAGCACCAGTTATGGGTCCGGCTCTGAGCTGCCTCTTGTGCCTTACAACCCCCCCCTGCCACCGAACAGCCCTGTGAGGGGGTGACCGTGGTATCTGATGAGCCCTGGGTCACCTCTCTGACTGCACCACTCTCCAGGGGCGTTCCTGCCCGGGGGCCTTTGCACCTGCCTCTCCCGTCTCCCAAAGCACCCGCCCTCCAGATGCTGGTGTGGCTCGCTTGTGTCACTCTGAATCTGTTAGGGGTCTCCTCCCAGAGAGCCTGTCTGGCTGCCCCATCCAGAACGCACCACGTCACATGTTTTACTGTCTATCTCGCTGGCTGGAAGGTCAGCTCACCAGGACTCAGGGAGCCCTGGGGAGCTGGGGCCAAGTCTGGCTGTGTGGTACCCCAGAGCAGGGGCGGCCCCGAGAGTGAGGAGTTTACGATTCACAGCTCAGGTCTCTGTTGCCACAAGCCAGCTCTGCTGTTGGGGCACAGAGGTGGTCTCAAAGGTCAGCAGGTGGACTGGCTGTGTGCCATTAAAGCTGCAGTTATGGACACTGACACCTACATCTCAATACTTCCCTGTGTCACAAATGACTACTCTTCTTTTGATATTTTCCAACCATTAAAATGTGCATAAACCATTGAGAGCTCACAAGACCAGCCAGTGGGCCAGATTTGGGCATTCTTTCATGCTTTCCTTTCTGTGTGGACTTTATTTTATATATTTATTTATTTTTTAAAAAATTATTTATTTATTTTTGGCTGCATTTGGTCCTCATTGCTGCGCGCAGGTTTTCCCTAGCTGCGGCAAGGGGGAGCTACTCTTCGTTGCGATGAACGGGCTTCTCATCGCGGTGGCTTCTCTTGTTGCGGAGCACGGGCTCTAGCCGCGCGGGCTTCAGTAGTTGTGGCTCACGGGCTCTAGAGCACAGGCTTAGTAACTGTGGCGCATGGGCTTAGTTGCTGCGCGGCATGTGGGATCTTCCCGGACCAGGGCTCGAGCCCGTGTCCCCTGCATTGGCAGGTGGATTTTTAACCACTGCGCCACCAAGGAAGTCCCCTGTGTGGACTTTAAAATCTGATTGGTTCCAATAAAAAGCTGCATGGCATATTTTAGGTGGATTAAAATTTTTTTCAGTAGAAGTGTAGTTGATTTACAATGTTGTGTCAGTTTCAGGTGAACAGCAAAGTGATTCTTTTAGACACATATATGTATCTGTTCTTTTCCATTATAGGTTATTACAAGATATTAAATATAGTTCCCTATGCTATACAGTGGGTCCTTGTTGTTTATCTATTTTAGGGGGATTTTTATTAAATGTACTGATTAGTTCAGGAAGGCTGGCCAGTTTCATCTAGATCTTGCACATTTCTGAGTCACCCCGAGCTACTTAATGTTTTTTACCAGTTGCTATTTTACACAGACATTTTCTTCCATTGTAGCTTCGGGTGGGTTGTTTGCCTGTAAGAGAGCCACGGGCTTTCTCTATGTTAGTTCTGACCAGGTCACATGGCTGACTTTTCCCATGGCTTAGAACAGCCTTTAACTGATTCTCGTGTATTTTCCGGCACGGGATCATGCGCCCCTGGAAGCACTTGGCTTTCTTTCCTCCTCTTAAGGCCTCTCGCTTCACTCTCCTGCCCGCACATCACCTGAGCTGCTGTCCGGTGCTGACTAACGGGGATGGGGCCTCCCCGTCCAGCCTTGGCTGTGTGGTCAGCGATGACCCTGTCAGCGTGTCCTCCTGGGCAAGCCTGGGCCCCGGCCTCTCGGTTCTGCACCTGCTGCTCCAGATATCCCCACACTCCACGCAGAAGCTCCAGCCCCACACCTGCTCTCTTCCCAGCCCACCGAGGTGTGAGCTGTGATACCTCCCAGCCCCGGAGGGCATCCTGCTGCCGCTGCCGCAGGGCGGTGCCCAGAGCCTGAGGGCCGGGGAGCTGAGACAGTGGATGGCCACCTCTCCTTCCCTGCAGGAGGGAAGGCCCCGGGCACAGGCCGCTGTACCATGGGGGCCTGAGCTTGTGGCCACCCGCCTCCACTTCCTTCCCCACTGCTCCCTGGTTAGATAGCAGCCCCAAAACCTCCCCATTAGGCTGTGTTTTCTGCAGGGCCCAGACCCAGCTAGCCCTGGAAGGCAGACCGTCAGGAAGACGTTTTGGAGCTGATCTCTCAGTGGTCTGGGGCTCTGGTGGGGCTAAGGCTCTCAGCGGGGGCAGAGGTACAGGTGGAAGGTGAGAGGCTGGGGGTGCGGTGACCGTGGCAGTGACTTGAGCGAGGGTAACAGCGTCGATGGGGACTGTGGCAGGACAGCCTCTGTGCCCTGTGCGGAAAGCCTCAGCGAGAGAAGGCTGTGGGTTTGGGTGGCTGACGGATGACAGGGCAGTGGGACGGGGAGGGACGCTGTCTTACCAAGTTCCCTTGAAACTGTGGGCAGACCCCGCTGAAAGCAGGCCCAGGACGTAACGGTGGGTGGCAGGGCTGCAAGGGCGGCTGGGTGCTTGGCCTCTGAGGGTCTCCTGTGACATGGGTGGGGTAGTGATAGATAGCAGAGGAGCAGGACCCTGAGAACCCGGCTGGGGACACGCGGTGGGGGCACCTGAGGCTCTGCGCCCGAGGGCCCCTAGACCTCTGGCAGCAGAGGCAGACCCTTGACCCCTAGAGGAGCACAAGCCCCTCCCCTTGCCACCCAGAGACCTCAGCTGAGGCAGGTGCCTTACAGAACACCCCTCTCTCCTGGAGCCCCTCCCCCATGATCTCGGGGTGGGCTCAGCACTGCCCTTGAGGGATACAGAGGAATCGCAGGGCCAGCAGATGCACAGGGTGGGGGACCACGTGGGTGTGGACCCTGTGGGTGCTGAGCTAGGGCTGTGGAACGTGAGGCTGCCCGTGTGGCTGTTCTGCGCCTCCGGAGTCCACGGTGTCAGAGGCTGCCGGGCAGCCCCTTGGAGCGTGTGAGGAGGAGATGCAGCACTCGCTTGTGTGGTCCTGATGGGGTGGCTCTGGGGGGCGGGAGTGTTAGAGTCCAGGACGGCCCCCAGGAAGCTCCATTCTCTACGGCAACCAGGAAACGGGGGTGGGAGAGGGAGTGAGAGGGTCTTTACGGAGAACTGTTCACTAAGTGTAGTGGTGGAATTGTGTCCCCCGCAAAAGATGTACTGGAGTCATACCCTCCCCTACCTCAGAATTCAGCCACATTTGGAGATGAGATCTTTATGGAGGTAACCGAGTGAAGAGGAGGTCATCAGGGTGGGCCCCACTCCAACAGGACCGTTCTTGTAAAAAGGGGTAAATCTGTACACAGACTCACACACAGGGAGACGCCCCGTGAGCACGGAGGAGAGGGATCGGGCGATGCATCTACAAGCCACGGAACGGAATGCCAAGGGTCGCCGGCAAACCAGGCGCTGGGGAGAAGCCTAGACCAGAGTCTCCCTCGCAGAGTCCAGGGGCACCAACCTGCCGATACCTGCGTCTCGGACTTCTAGCCTCCAGACTGTGAGAAAGCAAAGTCCTGTTTAAGCCTCCAGGGAACAGGTGCGCTAAGGTTCTGAGTCGGGGGTAACGCGTGAGGGGTAAGGGCGGGGGTTGACAAGACCCGTCTTCACTCTGGTAACCAGGGGTGGGGGAGGTTCCGGACTGTCGCCGGTAGGTGTGCTGGGGCGGTGCTGCTGCCGCGAGTCTGGCTCTGGGACCTTGATGCCCGCAGAAAGCTCCAGAGCTGGGCAACAGGACCACGTTGGCTCCCACAGTGGGAAGCTTCAGCCCCCCTCTTGGTCCCCAGTGCCACCCCCATTGAAGGGGGGCTGGTCCTCTGGAGAGGGGACCCCCAGCACCACTCCTAGTACATACAAAGTACTCGGCACGGGCAGAATTTGCTATGGACGCCCCGCAGGGGGCTGGTCTTCCCTGGACAAGAAGCAGTGGTGAAAGTCCTCCCACGCATCTCCTCCTGGGCCTCTGCTGGCTCCGCCTGGTTGGCCTGGCTGTGGGGGGCTGCGGTCTGCTACATGTGCCCTCCCACCTTGGAGGGACCCAGGGGATTGGCACAGCCCCATGTGGGACGTGCCAACATCTGTGTGTGCCAGCCTCTCTCAAGGGAAGCAGGGACATGGTGACCAAGGAGCACAGGGGGACAGTGGCCACCCCGACATGCAGGGGGACCTCTTCAAGAGCACGGATGCCAACCCCTCCACCCCTGTGCCCCTGAGGGCTAAGGAATGGCACGGGCAACGGGCACACAGACCTGAGGATGGTCACCTGTGGTCTGGCCGCATGCCTATACCCGAATCCAAACTCTGCCACGGCAGCCCCCATGTCCTTGGGCCTCGGGCCTCGCCCTAAAGGCCGTTGAACAAAGGAGGTTCCCGGGCTCCACGGGCAGGTGAGGTCGATTCACTGGATCTGGAATGGGGCCCCGAGACCCATGCATGAGGATCACCCTGGGGTCCTGATGCCGTGGGTGCAGGAGGGCTCTTTGGGGACCCCGTGGAGTCTGGGGGCCAGCAGCCCCGGGCTGAGTGCACAGCCTTCTCTGTGCCCCCTTGTCTGACAGTCTGGACCCCTCCCCCCAGGCCTGAGACCTGCTGGTGGTTGGCACAGTTTCTTTGACTGAGGGCCCTGATCCCGCTTCTTGAGCACAAACTCACCGGTGGGGTGAGGGCGGGACCCAAGTGCCTGCTTCCCGGTGGGGGAGCGGGCTTTTGTGGCCCACGGGCTTCAGGTGTGGCCACGTGACAAGCTCTGGCAAATGGGATGTGAGCGCACGTGTACCCTGGCTCCATCAGAAGGAGCTGAAACGCAGGATTGGCTTCATCCCCGTCCCTTCCCCCTTCTATCAGCTTCCTACAAAAACACTGTCACAGATGAGGTGGCGGGAAACAACCAGAGTTTATTCTCTCACAGTTCCGGTGTTCAGACATCCCAGATAGGCTCACGGGGCTAAAATCGAGGTGTGGGCAGGGCGGGCTCCTCCTGGAGCCTCCAGGGAGAATCTGTTTCTTGCCTTTTCCAGCTTCTAGAGGCGCCCGCGTTCCTCAGCTCACGTCCCCGTTCTCCATCCTCACCGCCAGCAGCCCAGTGTCCTCTCCTCCCTGGACTCTGCTCCCGCTGTCACTTCTTGTCTGTGAATCGGAACCTCCTGGTCCCTGGGGACCCTCGTGATGACACTGGACTCACCTGTATAATCCAGGATAACCCCCGTCCCAGGACCCTTCACCTAATCCTATCCTCAAACTTCCTTTTGCCGTGTCAGGTCACGTTTTCATGGATTCCAGGCATCAGGGTGTGTATGTGTTTGGGGGGGTCATTATCCTGCCCGCCACACCTCACGCGAGATCATCATGGCCCCGATGAAGGCTACCCCTCGGCCTGGGGTCTGGAAAGAGAAGGTGGGGGTGGTGTGGAGTCAGGTGGAGCAGAGCTGAGACCAGCACAGGTTTTACCAGACGTGTCCTCTTCACCAGAGTTTCCTGCTAAGTGCACCTCCACCCCAACAGGCGGCGGGAACCCCGTCCTCCGATCTGGTCTTTGTACCCAGGCTGAGTCTTAATCTGAAATCTGTTGCTTTTATTCAAGAGAAGGAGTTGCATCTTGGACCCCAGAATTTCTGGATGCCCCTTTCCCCCTTCTGTGAACGGACCCTTCTCTCGTGGTACCTTCGATCAGATGCAGCCTATTGACAACTCAGTGCCGAGGACCTGTGTCTGAGCCTCCTTCCCAGGGCCACATGCTCACTGGGTGTGGGGTCTGCCCCTCCACCCCCCACCCCCCGTCATCACAGGCATCTGTCTCAGGGATTGTTTGGCTACGCTGTGACATGGTCTCCACTCTTGCAGCCTCCTGTGAGTTTTCTCTACACCAAAGCCAATGTCACCATGCTGTCATGCTCATCGCTCGGGTACCACTTTCTGCATCTGTCAGCTTTGGCTGCAGCACAGACACGCCCAGCATCTCGGAGGCTCACAACAGCTGCTTACTTCTTGGTCACATTCCGTGAGAACTGGAGGGCAGGAGCCAGAGGCCGGAGCCCAGCAAACAGCACGCGCACTCCACCTCCCTCAGCTGAAGCAAAGCGGCCACAGGCCCCAAGTCAGGAGGGTGGAGGAGCTTGGGAACTGGGGGGAAACAGATAATTGTGAGCAAATAATACAGTCTTCAACAGGGGTGACATGAAAACAATGTAACATGGTGGGGAAGATACAGGGTTAAATACAAGTAAACAGGTGTTCTCATTGCAGGACTTCTCAGCACCTTTAATTAGTCTAACGTGTTAGGACGTTCCTGAAGGGTGAACAAAGCCTCTGCCAGGTACCTTTAATCAGAAACCACCCCCCTGACCCATAGGACTTCCTGACATGCTGCCGAGCCCATCTGGGAGATGCTGCAAGGTGTGATTTTGGAACTCACCACGGGCACCGTGGGGATCTCACGGGTTCGGTTCCAGACCACAGCAATAAAGCGACTATTGCAATAACGCAAGTCATGCGAAGTCTTTGGTTTCCTAGTGCATATAAAAGTTATGTTTATATTACACTGTAGTCTACTAAATGAGCAATAGCATTTTGTCTAAAAACACAATGTACATACCTTCACCAAAAAAGTACTTTATTGCTAAAATGTGCCAAAGCAATTACAACAGTAACATCACAGATCGCAGGTCACCATAACAAATATAATAATAATGAAAAAGTTTGCGATATTGCGAGAATTACCAAAATGTGACATAGAGACATGAAATGAGCAAACGCTGTTGGAACAATGGCACCGATAGGCTCGCTCGGTGCAGGGTGGCCACCAACCTTCAGTTTGTAAAGAATGCAGTGCCTGCGAGGCACAGTAAATCCAGGAGTCTCTTGCCCCGTGACTGACCTGAGTCTACGCAGCCATCAGGGTCGCTACCGTCAACAGGATCTGAAGCCAAGGGAGATGGCAGAACCCAGGGCCATTTTATTTCCAGGAGGAGCTGTGGTCCTGCCCCCGGGGGCAAGATGAGGCGAATCCAAGCTGAGTGAGAGGGTGCGACGGGGCTGAAGGACGTGATGATGGTGTCCAGTGCCCTCCGCTGAGGCTCAGAAGATGCTTTAGTGTTTCCAGAGGAGCAGAGACAGGTGCGGCGGTCGCTTCGGCGGCAGGAACAGCCCCGCCCAGCATCTCAGTGACTCGCGACAGCTGTTTCTTTCTCGGCTGTGTCACGTGAAGCCTTGGTTGGCCGCAGCTCTGCTGGGCTTTGCTGGTCTTGACCAGCTGGATTCCAGGAATGAGGCCAGCCCCAGTCTGAGCAGGAGTGGCCAGCTTCCCTAGGGGCACTGAGTGATGACCGGATTTAAACCCACGGGCTTGGACTGTGAGACCAACCCTTTTTAGGGCTGGAGCCCACTGCACGGTGGCTATAAAAAGCTCGGCCGCTCGGATCATGAGAAAGGTCGCTTGGGAGTGGGCACGTCATCGTTCCCTGGTGAGTAACCATCTGTGTCCCCTCGGAGAACAGGAATCCAGCAAGGAGATGACAGTAAAGCAAAACTATCCACAGCTTATTGTGAAATTTAGAAATCATTTCTTTTGGGTATTTTACGTACTTGCAATATTTAAGAGAATTTGGTGTATTACAGTGTCCAACAGACTAGCCCTGGGCTCTACTTTAAAATTATAAATAATTGATTCAGGTTTTGTAATTTTAAGCTGAACGACATAAGATCACTTTACTAAGTGTGAACAGTATCGGAATTTGAAGAGAATTTAAAGATTTTTCTATATTTATCAGTTTAATTCATTGGAATTATAAGGGTTATTTAACAAGTACTTGGGGAGGTTTGTTTCATCAGAATATGGAAATATTTTAAGAGGAAACACAATTTATTCCCTTATTAATGCCTAAAATGCTTACAAGCATTTAATTACTCTCCCTCCTTCAAAAATTATGGTTGCAATTTTATTTTCTTAATTTTTATTTTATTTATTTATTGAAAAAAAAATTTATTTATTTGGCCGCATCGAATCTTTCGCTGCGGCACGTATGTGGGCCCTTTGTTGAGGTGCGTGGGCTTCTCTCTAGTTGTGGTGCGTGGGCTCTAGAGTGCACGGGCTTAGTTGCCCTGAGGCATGTGGGATCTTATTTTCACGACTAGGAGTCAAACCAGCCTCCCCTTCATTAGAAGGCGGATTCTTAACCACTGCGCCACCAGGTAAGTTCCATGGTTGCAATTTTAAAGTCAGGAAAATGATGGTAAGTTTTCTGCGCGTTACTCAAGAGCTTAAGGAAGAGCTGGATTTTAACTTTTTAAGGACATGTTTAACTTTTTAAGGTCTTTTTAAGGACAAGACTCCTGGGCTGGAGCAGCTGTGGTGTGCGGTGGGAGTGGGTGGGGATTAAAACAAAGTATCTTATACAAAAAGGTAATGCATGTAAGAACAGCTGGACAAAAGCTCTTTCTGTGTCTCAATACTTTAGAAAATGGTGAGGAGATTGCTGTTTCTCCAAATGTCTGTCTCTGACCCTTCTGTCTCCAAGTGAACCTGTCTGTATCAGTTAGCTACAGCTGCATAACAAACCACCCCAACACTCGGAGCTTAAATAATCAGTGCTGACTATTGTTCACATCTCTTTGGTCAGCAGTGGATCAGGTAGGGGACCCTGCAGGCCAGGCTGTGTCTGCCCCCATCCTTGGGGGTTGGCTGGTTGTAAGCTGGGCACCTAAGCCTCCTCCACAGGCCAGTCTGAGCTGTTCTCAGGGCAGAAGCAGGGTGAAGAGAGAGAGAGACAGAGAGAATGAGAGACAGAGAGAAAGCACAGATCACCCAGGCTGCTCTGGACTTGCATCCTTCACCCCAGATCCAAAGGGTCAGGGGCAGGATTCCACCTTTGTGGGATGCTTGCAACACCAGCTTGCAAACGAGGCAATGAGGGGAGAGGCGAAAGGCCATGTTCTGTGGCCTTTGAGAAGCCCTCAGTTTTTAAGGGACTCCCCTTTCTGTGCTGGCAGCAAGTCATCATTGTCGTTTAGAGAGAGTTTCCTCTTTGTTCCCTGGGTTTCGTGCGGTCTGCATGGAGTTTCTGACGCAATTATACATGTATCACTCCCTCTGCCATCCAGCACAAACTTCACCGTGCTGGGACTCCTTTGGACTGGAGCTGGGACTCCTCCTACCCAGACGCTTTCTGCTGCAGCTGCATGCCTGCAGACTGTGGCCCCTGAGGGCGGCCGGTCTAGACTTCTGGGAAGCTCTGTGTGGGTTTCTTTTTGCATAAACCGAGCATGAGTCATTGATCCTGACCTCACAATATGAAAGGTGAGGTTTGGAATTTTTAGAAACACTGAAATCATGGCAGAACACCCGCACATCTTCCAGGGTCTTGGGTCTTAAAAAGAGTGTGGTATTATGGGATGCCAAGATCCAGGGGTCCCGTGAAGCGGGGTTGCCTTGCCTGGGCCGAGCCCGCTGGTCAACGGAGCCCCATCCTGTCGCTGTTTCTCCCCTGAGAAGCCCCGCCCAGTGCCTTCCCATGGCCCCAGGGACGAGGCCCCCACTCCCCGCAAAGGCCGCACGCTGTCGCCTGCTGTGGCGGCTCTGACCTTGACCCCACATTGTGGTGCGCCAGGACGTCTGAGAGCGCTTTTTACTCTCGGACTCAAACAAAACCATGTCTTGAGCTTGTCTGGGCAGGGGGGAGGGCACAACGTCCATCTCTTCCAGGGCTCCCCACTCCGTGGTGTTGCAGAAGCCTCCAGGCCCTTCCTGACTCAGAGCTGGGGCCACACGTGCCTCTCCCCTCTGTCCCGACAGGCCCTTGGGTGCTGACTGGGGGCCTTGCTTCTTCGGGGGCATCTCAGGACCCCCATAACCAGCACTGCAGAGACCAGGCCCATCCACCCACTCCTCTGCCCTTCCTTCTCCCTGGGATGCCCTGAGCTTCTCAGAGCACCGGAAACATGGATGCTCTCTGTGCACGTGCGTGTGTGTGCTGTGTCTGCATGCGAGTATGTGGGGCTGCATTTGTGTGTGTATGTGTGCATGTGCTGTGCACGTGAGTGTGTGTGTGCATACAGTACACCCATGTATATACATTCATGTGGGTGCATGCACACACACGTGTGTAGGTGTGCATGAGTGTACACACAGATGTATCCACGTGTGTGTGAATGTGTGCACGCTGTGCGTAAATATGCATGTTCTCATGTGTGTGCCCGTTGTACCTGTGAGTGTGCATACGTGATTGTGTGTGTGTGGACGCCCCAGGCTATGAGTGAGAGCTGACACCTGCCTTAACCTCAGGGGCCTCTGTTTTCTCCTCGTAGCCGTGACCCTGAGCTCACGGCAGTTGACAGGCTCACGTGAATCACCGTGTGGAGGGTTTCCTGGGGGTGAAGGTGGGCTGGCCATCCTGGTCCCCTCCCGCGTGCATAGACGTGGCTAGAGTGCCAGGCCAGGGACCTGGGGCCTAGGGACCAGAGAGCTGGGGCCTCGGGGTGGTCCTGGGAACAAGGGGCTATGGGGCTGGGGGTTGGAGGTCAGGGGGACCTGGGGGACAAGGGGTCGGGTGGGGGTCAGGAAGCTGGGGGTCCGGGATGTCAGGAGGCCTGCAGGGGTGCTGACCCCATGCCCCCAGTGAGCCGGGCATCTGGGATGGGCGGGGGTGAGCTCAGTCTCGGATGCGTAGTCCTGGCTGGAGCCCCGGCCGGTGTCCTGCTGCAGCCCCACTCAGGAGCGATGGCACGGTGGTCAGAAATGGCCCAGCTTTTGCCGTCAGGACAGATAAACAGTCGGCCTGCTGTTTATTTTTGCCGAGACCACCAGCCCGTCTCCTCAGAGTGGGGGGAGCCACCTGTGATGTGATGAAAGAAGCTCTTCATCTGCCTGGGACAGTGAGTCCTGCGGGTAGCCCGCTGGACCTGGCGTCCTGGGGTGGCCATCGGGGTGGAGCCTGAGACCTGAAACCTCTGAGCTGGGCTCGGTGTCGGCCAGTCCCGGGTGCCAGGGAAGGGGTTTTGGGCCGCCGGGGGCCTCTGGTGGTGTGGCGGCCCTGGACACTGGGTGGTGGGGTCAGGCCTTGAATGCAGAGCCCACATTGGCAAGGGCTTGGGGAAGCACCCAGGAGGGGGATGGCTGGAAGGACGGCTGACCGTGGGGGCTCGGGCCAGGGGGTGCGTTCCAGGAGAGACCCGGCAACAGGCAGAATGGAGGCCACGGGGCGACCCCACGAGCCTGCAGCGGGAGCCTCTTGCTCACCCGTCTGGCCCCACCTGGGCTCCCGGCCCCGCCCACAGCTGCTTTGGGGATGGAGTCTTAGGGGTGGGAGGGTGGTGCTGGACCCCCTCCTGCCGGAGTCCACCCCAGTGTGCTTCTCCCTTTCCCCAGTCGCCTCCCTCCCAGGAGCCCTAGGCCAGCAGCCCCCAGACCAAGACGCTGCAGAGGGAAGAGCTCCCGACAGGGCCAGCAGTTGACTTGGGGCCTGCGCCTCAGTCTCTCTGCCTGGGCTGTGGGTGGAGGGTGACTGATGACCTTGATGCCTGTGAGGCTCTCCCTGTCCAGAGGCGAGTGGCCTCTGGAGAGAGGGGCTCCCACCCGAGCAAGCTTCACCTCGGATCACTGCGTGTCCCCTCTGTGCCTCAGTTTCCTTCCCGACAAAACAGTCTAACGATGCCCCCTCGCGGCTGCAGGGGGTCAGGGACACTCTCCCCTGGGACAGCTCAGGGACGCCCTGCTCACGGTGAGTGCTCGGCAGATGCAGACCGTGGTCAGCACTGGCCTTGGGGGGCCGTGTCTGCAGCTCTGTTCAGCTGAAGGGGGTCTGCTTTCTGGGCCCCATGGTCCAAGGCCTGAGCCCCATTAAGGTGGCCACCGATTCCTGCCATGGTCATTGCACACAAGCTCCAGCAGAGGGGGCCCACGCTCCATGCACAGCTCCGTCCTCCCAGCGGAGGCAGCCTGCGGTGTATGCAGGAGGCTGGTTGGAGAGTGGACCTCTGATGCACAAAGGCCCTCTGCGGAGACTAGGAGCTGGGGTCTCGGACCTGGTCTCTGAGATGTCACCGTGAACAGGGTGGGAGGGGTGGGGGTGAGGGGCTGTTGGCCGTACCTCCTCCTGGCTGGCCTGCCCTCCGAGCGTCCACCCTTGGCCTTGGGGAGCTAGGTCAGGTAGACGGTGCACAGAGAGGTGTTTGGGCCACCCCAGGCTGCTCCACGGCACGGGAGGGGAGACCCAGGCAGGCGGGCCAGGGGCCTGATGGAGGCCACACAGCCTGCGGCTCTTATGGGTCTTGGACTGGAGACTGAGTCCAAGACTGGAGGACTGGGGACTGAGACTGAGACTGAGCCACTTCCAGGTTCTAACCATGGGGGTGGTCCAGGGATGGCAGAGGGCTCCTGACCTTTAACACCCACAGAGATGGGTTTTCTGCACCATCCTGATCTGATCACAGGGTTCTCAGTTCTGCTGGAACCAGCGTTGGTGCAACGTGCCTGGGGTTGGCGGGGGGGAGCCGGTCTTCCCCTGCTGTGGCCTTCTGCACGTGGCCAGGTCACCTCTCCTGGCCGGAGACGGGGTGGACAGAGGCCTAGAGGGAGCCCCTCAGACCAGGAAGAAAGGCAGCCAGGCCGTCTGCCGAGAAGCCGGCACCATTAGGGCAGAAGAGCCCATGGGGCTGGCGGGGTTCTGAGGCCATGGGGACACTGGCTTGGGACCTGCCTCTGGCCTCGGAGGAGTGACAGCCTCCACCCGCTGCAATAAGCCTAGATTGAAGCAAGCTGTCTTTCAAAGCTGGCCAGGATGCCCTGAAATGAGCAAAACTGAGAACCCCTCTCCCATCCAGGGTTGACAGGGTGGGGCTGGGACTTTTGGAAATCATCACAGCAATTGCCTTCAAAGCAGCAGAGACCCCGCTGCTGGGAATCCATGCAAAGGCAATGATGCGGGACAGGAAGGGGGACCCTGAGAACCTGGATGTCCCCCACAGGGTTGCTTATGGTGCCTCCCAAATGCCCACCACTGGAGGAACGGCTAAAGAATCGCTACGTAATCATGGGATTCTATTCAGCTAACAAAATGAGTTATATTAAGAGGAAAAAAAGCCAGACTGCCTGTATTATTTTCCTGTGGCCACTGTAACAAATTACCACAAACCTAGTGCTTTAAAACAACACACATTTATTATCTTAGAATTGGGGGGGGGGGGCGGTCAGAGTCCTAAAGGTGTGGACGAAACTGGGTCCCTCCTGGAGGCTCCGGGGAGCATCTGTTCCCTGCACTTCCAGCTTCTAGAGGCGCCTGCATCTCTGGTTGAGGCCCAGCTCTCCATCTTCAAAGCCAGGAGCGCAGCATCTCCCCATCTCTCTCGATCTCTCTCTGCCTCTGCTTCCATGCTCACACCTCCCTCTCTGACTCTCACCCTCCTGCCTCCCTCTCATAAGGACCCTGGTGATCACATTAGGCCCATCCAGTTAATCCGGGATGACACCCCCCAACTCAAGGTCCTTAAGTTCATCCCATCTGTCAAATCCTGTCGCCAGGGTGATGGTTAATTTTATGTGCCAGCTTGGCTGGGCTTTGGGGTGCCCAGACACTGGGCCAAACATGAATCCAGGGGTATCTATGAGCGTGAGTCTGGATGACATTAGTATTTCAGGAAGCAGACTGGGCGCAGCGGGCTGCCCTCCTTAACGTGGGTGGCCCCCGCCAATCCGCCGAGGCCTGAATAGAACAGAAAGGCTCACCCTCCCCTGGGGAGAGGGAACTCCTGTTTCTGCCGGCCTTCGACCTGAGACTCTGAACTTACACCATCGCTCTGCTGGGCCTCCAGCTTGATGACCTTGGGGCTTCTCATCATCGAGGGAGCAAATTCCTTATGATAAACTCTTTCCGTGTACACATCCTGTTGGCTCAGTTTTCTTATAGAAGCCTGACTCATACACCACGTGAGTTGATGTAGTCGCAGGTTCCGGGGATGAGGACACGGCATCTCTGGGGGCCACTGTTGAGCTGACCACACGGGACATGACCATCATGGTTATGTCAGAAAGTGCCAGAACCAGCCTGGCGGTGCTCATTTCTGGGTGCTGGGACTGCACTTGACTGTCCCCCTTCTTTTGTTTTCGGTCTTTCTGTCTTAATGGGAAGACTGACTGCAGGTGGGGCAACCCAGCCAAGGGAGAGGCACAATGCTGGGACCCCGTGGGACGGCCATGGGTGTGGGGCTGCCCCTGGGAGCACCCACCTCCCTGTGAGCCGTGGCTGAGTCTCCCTCTGGCTCTGTGTCAGGACCCTCTGAAACCACCGTGGTTCATCCTTCCTGCAGAGTGTCCCTGTGAGCACAGGGTACAGGAGACTGGCGGGGATGCTGCCCCAAAGGGTCCCTGGGAGAGGAAGCTTGGACCACTCCCTGGGGTGAGTGGCTCATGCTGTGTCTGAGCCCTGGGTCGGGGGCCAGTGGCGTGTGTGGTGGAGCCTCCCCCGGGGAGGGGGCCGTCTTTGGTCACAGGGTGACTCCAGCTGTGGGGGACACGCGCGTGGTAACCTGCCACCGTGCGGGGGGCAGCTCGGCCTCCCTGGCCTGCCCTCTGCGGCCCAGTGCAGACCAGGCGGCTTAAAAGGACCTGGATTCTTCCTTAGTCCTGGAGGCTGGATGGCTGAGGTCGGTGTCTCAGGGCTGGTTCCTTCTTTGGCCTCTCTCCTTGGTGTCCCTGTGTCCTTATAGCCTGTAATTGGAATGTCCTCTTCTCTGGGGTCACGGGCCAACAGGTGGAGGCTGGGTGGGCAGTGGTGGGCATTTGCCAGCGGTCAATTGAAAACACTTCTGCGGAATTCCCAGTACTTCCGGGGCCAAAATGATTCCGTTGACGGCTTCGTGCCGGCCCTCAGGCTCTCTGAGATTCCCTGACTCCAGGGCCAGCTTTTCCTCGGTCAGCCCCCCTTCCTGTGGCCTTGGGTAGAGAAGTTCTCTGCCCTGTGATGCCACAGGCTGTGCCTGTGGGGAGCGAGGCGGGCAGGCTTGCTGCGCTGAGCTGTGCCTGTGTGTCCGGGAAACTTACAAAGTCCGGACCCCATGGAGCAGAACAGGAGCGCAGCCAGATGCCACTTCCAAGCCCTTCAGGGCTGGGTAAGGGACCTACTACCAGGGTGTCCCGAGGCTTGGGACACAAGTCCCTGGGAGCAGGGTGCGTGGGGACCACACGGGCACAGGTGACAGGATGGCACTGGCTTCCAGGCAGTGCGTGGGTGGGCTTCTCTCCTGGGTGCGCCCCGTTATCCCCCCAGGGGAGCCCTGCTCCCTGAGCTGGGGCTGCCACCCCGCGCCCGCTAACAAGCCTGGGTTTTAGAGCGTACGCCCCTGCTTCCCCAAACCCTGTCCTGCCGGGATTGGTGAGGATTTTGAGGAGACCTTCTTCTGATGCTCAGTTACCCAGGCTGTCCACACTGCCTGGAGTCCATCGTGTGGTTGGCTGTGGTTTAGGCGGTATAGACTGGACTTGTGGGCGTCCCCCTCTTAGGTCAGCTGGGGAGACCTTGGTCCCATCCTCGAGGAGCTGTGTGGGGAGGGCCGGGGCTGTGGACACAGGCCTGAGCTGAGGGTGAGATGGTGGAGTCCTAATGGGCTGGGCCCCAACTGGCCAGAAGGGTGGTGTGAGCTTTGGGGCAGTGGAGGCGGGGTCCCTAGCTAGAGCTCCATTAAGGCAAGTAAACTGCCCCTGAGTAAGTCTGTCTGCTGGTGACCCTCACCCTGTCCCCTGCTGGGCCACCTGTGGTGTGAGTGGGGTCCAGCTTGGGGACAATCACACCTCTCCCTGCCCTGGGGGACTGGTGTCGCAGCCGCGTGCCTGACCTCTGCCCGGCGTGGCTGACGTACCTCCACGCGGGGGAAGCCGGACTCCTGACTGTCCCCTGTGTGCAGGCTGGCTGGGAGGTGCCAGGTCCCAGGCTTGGCCTCCAGATGAGTCAGTGGGCTGCGGGCGGGCCCCAGAGCCCCCAAGAAGGAGACACGTTTCCTCTGGGAGTCCCCACCTTCACTCTGGTTGGGCGGGATGAGGGCAAAAAGGATGCCCTCATGAAGGTTCCCACCTCCACAGGTGGATGAAGGGGCACTGGGACTTGGCCAGCTCTGGAGGAGGGGGTGTGGGAGAGGACGGGGGGTGGAGAGGGAAGGGAAGAGGGGGCGGGGAGGGAGGAACCTGTGAGTCCTGTGACCTGGCCACTCCCCTCACCCGCTTTCAGTGTCTGTCGAGCCTCCCGTGAGCCGGGCCCTGGCGCAGAAACCCTTTCTCCAGTCTGGCCGTGTCCGTCCAGACTTCCCTGTGGCCTGAAGGCAGGTACAGCCCTGCTCGGTCCACCCTCCTCCGCCCCCCGACGGACCCCGAGGACGTCACTACTTGGGGTCTGTGAGAAGGGGCCCAGGTGGCCCAAAGTCCAGAACAGGGGCTCTGGGGACCTGGTAAGGGACGCGCCTCAGGGCAGTGAAGGCACTGAGGCCCTGGGCGGGCGGGCGGGGGGGGGGTCACTTGAGGTCACCCCATGGGGTCACAGGGGCCTGAGCCTGGATCCCACTTCTCCCTGTGTGGATGAGATCTTCTGTACCATTGGCTGGTGTCTCTCCCGCCACCCAGGCCAGCTCCGGTTCCTGGGGGCCAGAGGAGGCCTCTGGGCGGGGGTCCGCTTCCCGGATTGGCACCGTCACAGGGGGTGCTCCTCGTAACCAGCAGCACGTGTGCGTCCCGGCCAGCTTCCTGCGCATTATGTATGTGCCCAGAGGACTGATATTTTCTGGCGACAGAAGAATTTGGCCCCTTTCCTCATGTGCCTGCCATGGGGGTCCCCAGCCCGGCAGTGAGGATCTTGGCATCTGAGTTTAGCAGACACAGCCAGGGAGGCACGGGGGCGGCCTGTGGGCGGGGTGCGTCTAGATTTGGGTGGAAATGCCGGGGTGGGAACGGTGGTGTGGATGGAGAGGTGCCTGGTGGAGGGGCCACTAACCACCAGGTAACAGATTTGAGTAATTTTGTGCCTGGAGGGTTTTTTTTTTTTTTTTTCTTTTCCCAAAGAATCAGAGAAAACAAAATATTTTTCTAATTAAATAAATCTACGGTGCACGGTAATGGAGGCCGTCTGTTGGTCTGTGACAGGGCGGGGGAGACGTGGAATAATGATTTTATTTTTTCATTAAATAGAATTATAGGCAGTTACTCAAAGCAATGCTGAGCCTAATTGAGAGAAACCCATTTCTTCTTAATTTACTTTCACGGTTTTGGATGATAAAAGAGTGTGTTCGTTGGAAAATTAAATAAAAAACACACCACGAGGACAGGGGTCTCTTTAGGTGCATTATTTGGTCCTTCCAGCTTTAAGTAATGGTCAGCAGGCCCAGGTGAGAAAGGGGGGGACTCGGGCCTTGGGGTTCTGCTTGGGGGTTTCAGGGTTGGAGGAGGTTTGGCGGCATAGAGACCCCGAGACCACCAGGCTCTGCGGGGTCCCGGCTCCCCTCCGTGGGACGCACACTCTGCCCTGCAAGGCACAGACCCCCCAGTGTCCGTCCCGGGTCCCCTGGCCTCTGACTTCCATGGAGTCTGAACCTCCCTCCTGAATCCTTTCTGCCCATCAGAATCCTCGAGAAGTTGGCTGGCCCGGAAGCAGGGGGCCATCGAGATCACTCGGTCTTGTACCTGGGGTCTGTGCACAGCTTGGTCGGCATCATCCCTGCCCCGCCCCCTACGAGGGCTCCCACCTCCAGGGTCTGTGCTGACCAGGTACCCCGACCATCTTCTGCACTCGCTCATCAATATTCCACTTCCTTCAGGAACGCCCCCCCGCCCCTGCCCAGCCCCTTCCCATTGCTCATCCTGCTGTGCCCAGCTCCTGGTGCACCGCCGCACCAACATGGGCATTGAATGAGGATGATGCTCTTTGGATTCGTGTTGAGCTCCTACTGCCTACAGGAGAGCTCTACGAAGTCTGGAGGGTGGCGCTAGACAGCTGCCTTGGTGGCCAAGGGAACCCAGGGCCGTGCTTCTGAGCTTTCTGCGATGCCAGGAACATCCTATATCCGCGCTGCCTGCAAGGGCGGCCATGGCCCCGTGTGGCAGATGAGCATCTGAGATGCAGTGAGTGTGACTCTGGAGCTGGATTTTAAATTGTATTTATTTTAATTAATTTAAATTGAAATCACCACAGACAGCTAGTGGCTACCGTATCACACGGGAGTCTTTGAAATTCCGGGCGACGTCCTCCTGCTTTAGATACAATCTTTTGACACAGAGAGGCGGTCCCAGGTCTCTGTGACACACGTTCCCCCTTCCCTGTTTTGGGGGCAAATAGCATTTCTTGGGTGAGAGGTATATACAGTCAGACAAGCGTGAGGATATTTATTTTTAATTGAATTTTATTTTAAAAAACGTATTGCAAAGTTCAGAATGTACAAGTCTCCAGTGAGAAGCAAGTTTCCTCCAGCCCCCACCTGGCTGCCAGCCACCCCTGCCCCTACCTGAGCCACCCCATCTGCTTCTCTCTAACCCCTCGAGTCGCAAGGAAGGGGTGCGAGTGTCCGTGGAGGACCGCTACATCCTGGATGCCAGCTACCGAGCTGCCAGCGACATCACAACAACTAAAATCTCCAGCCTGGTGCTGCCTCACGACTGCCCCGCTGGGCTCTTCCACATTAAGGGCTGAGCCGAGGCTCCAGCCGGTGCCTCTGTGAAATCAGGGCTGCTTGGGGACACCCAGGATGGATGGGTGCCACAGACCGAGGGCCTCACCAGAGTTTCTCTGGGCATTTCTGTCTGTGAGCTCCCGTTCTGTTTGGGCTCTGAGTTGCTGGGACACGGAGCCCCCAGCCAGCGCTGAGCCGAGGTCAAGGGCATTCAGGAGGGAAGAGCTGCTGCAGCAGCCCCTGGGTATCCTGCCTCCCAGACTTCCCCCTGCCCCCTCGGCCCTGAACTCCCCCTGCCCCATCCTGGCTCCCGCCTTGAAGACCGGATCCTGGGGCTAGGAGCAGGTTCGGTCCCCTGCTGGGGTCTCCACCTGTGCATGCTGCTGTGGCCAAGCGGTCACCTCTGGGGGAGGTCACTCCCCGTGGGGCCACTTTGCTGGGAGGCTCTGTTTCCACTCACCACTTCTGCTACTTTTTACACTAACTACTTCCCAGGACAGGCCCAGTGGCCGTGGATAATGGTTCCCGTCTGCGGAGCCTTCCAGAGCTGATTTTTCCGCTGGCCCTCCCCTCAGCCTGCGCCCCCGGACACCCAGAGCCCCAGAACCAAGCTGCTCCCATCCCCTGAGGTGGCCTGAGCTCCCTGGGGGAGGCAGCACGGGGTCCTCATAGCAGGCCCTTGCCCTCATGGGACCTGGGCCGAAGGGGACCCAGGCTGGGCCCGCCTGGGTTGGGGTGGGGGGCCCTCTGAGGTCTCCCCAGGTCCCTGGCAGGAGGCAGACACTTCACAGAGGCTCCTTACACAGGGCTGCTCATGGCCACCCACAGACACTTATTAGGCACCTGCTACATCCAGCTCTGTGCTGGATCCTGGGGCCCGGGGCTGGGCGTGTGAGGGCGGTCAGGAGCAGAGCTGCGTGGGAAGTCTGCGTTCTTGCTTCCTTCCCGAGGGGACACTGAGGGTGTCCAGGCTGCCCCACCCACTGTTCTGTTTCCCACATGAAGGTCGGACATCTGGCCGGGTTTCTCCTCGCACGCCTGCTGTGATCACACCATGGGCCGGAGGGCTCTGGCTGGGTCTGAGCTCAACAGAGAGGCACCTGGCGATCGATTGGTGATGCCTGCCATGGTCGTGGGCCCGAGCGGCAGGAATTGTTGGTGAGCGTGGATGCTGATGGGACACCCACGCTGGGGCCGGGTCACCAGGTCTTTTCATCACCAGCAACATCTTCGCCAAAGTGTTGGTTGATTTCACCGTGCCCACAATACGTATTGACGGGCACCTGTGCAGAACGAAGGCGTGTGTGTTGGGCTGTTGTCGGGGGACAGAGGTGGTATGGCCCATCGGTGGAGAGAAATGTGAGCTGCAGTCAGTGTGGGGGGCAGGGAGGCAGGAGGGAGCCGTCCGGTTTGCTGGTTGGCCAGCAAGCGGGAGATGTCCAGCTGCCTGAGCTAAAGTGTGAGCTGTGGCCTAGACTTGAAGCCACGTCTGGGGGCTCTGTACCCCATTTCCTCTGCCCAGAGGGGCTAGTCAGGCGTCGTGGTGGTCAGCACTCTCCCCTTTCTGGAACCCTCCTCCAGCAGCCCCAGCGCCCACCCCACCCTGCTGGACCCAAGCTTCTGAGGCGCCAGACCACGAAGCAGGTGAGGAGGGCCCGAGGGGCCCAGATGGCAAACCAGGGATGCCGTGCTGCCCACGGGCTCAGTCCACAGGGCGAGAGGGGAGGAGTGCTTTGGGGACCTTGGTGCCCTGGCCTCGTCCATGTACCCTCCCCATGGCCTCAGAGCCCTGGGGTGAGGCTGACCCCGCAGGAACACCGCAGGGGCAATTACAGCTGGAGTCTGGCAGGGGGCGTGATGGATGGGCCGTCCGTCCTGCTGGGCCATGACGAACGTCCCTCTCCCTCGCAGGCTCACTTTGGAGCTCTAATACTCCTCGAAAGCCCCATTTGTCCCCTGTAATCACAGCATTAAACTTTAATATCCAGTATTAATAAAACATACTCTCCCTAATATAGCCAGAAGAGGCTGGGAGCCAGAGGGTGTGAGGATGGTCCCCGGGTGACCGTCTCTGACGCTTTCCCGGTGGCCGGGGGCTGGGGGGGGGGCAGCGCCGAGGGGGCACCAGGGCTCTTGGACAATTATGGGGTGAGGGGGGCTTCTCTGAGGGGTTGGGCTGAAGGCCAGTGGGTCCTGGGGCCGGTCTGTGTGTTGCCAGCAAGAGTATGCTTGCCATTTGGGATTTTTCGTTTCTTCCCGACGGGCTTTATTTTATGTTATTTCATGTTTTATTGAGATGTCGTCACGCATCACACCACTCGCCCTTTCAAAGTGTACAGTCAGGGAACATAGCACCGTCAACCCTCCTTATTCACGGGCACGGTGTTTCTGGATTCGCCTCCTGGCTGATGGTTATTTGTGGCCTCCACATCTGTCCTGTGGCACTTCTGTGGTCACTCACAGACACGTGGGGGGACGTGAAAACTTTGAGCCACGAGTCACGTGTCCCTGGGGGAGCTTCAGCTCACAGTGGGGACAAGGGTCCTTCCCGTGGCCTACCTGGTGCCTAGTTTTCCACGTTTCTGGGCTTTTCTTTGGTGATTTTGCTGTGTGCCCTTAACCTGGTGTTGTGGCGCCGTGTGGCCTGCGTGTGGCCTCGTGCGGGCTGACTGTGCACGCACATGTGAGGGACACGGACCTGGCTGCCACCCCGCGTGCCAGCCAGGCAGTGTCAGCACCCAGCACCCGATGGGTAACCCTCCAACTGCCCTTGACAGGCAGGTCCAGTTCCGCATAGAGACTGGGAACCTGGGTGGATGCGGGTCAAGGTCCTCTCCTCTGCCACCCCTGGAGCCCGGAGGGGTCACTGCCCTCGCCTGGCCCGTCCTGGGCACAGATGGCAAAGGCAGAAGCAGAGCCCTGGGGTCTGCAGGCTGGCCGTGGGCTGGGTGGTCGAGCACTGCTGACCCCACAGCCCCCAGGCTGTGAGGTTTAAGGTGTTTATGGAGGCGGAGGTGGCCAGGAAGCAGGGGACAAAGAGGCTTTGGCAGGAGCAGCATCCGGCACAGGACAGGAAACCTTCTCAGAAAATCTGGACGTGGTTCTCCGTTCCCTGGAGAGAGGGCAGTGGCGAGGAGAATGGGGGCTTTGTGTGCACTGCCCCCTCCCCGAGCCGCGGGCTGCCCCGCCCTGGGAGCATGTGGCTCCCGGTCTGCATTCCACCACCTGGAGCCTTCCAGAAACTCGGCCTCCTTCTGGCCGGATCTGGGATGTGTGGTTGAGGCACAAGGCCCTGGGGACCCCAGAGGCTCCGGGTTCCAAGATTGTGGGTTTGGAGACGGGGCTTCAAGGCCGTGCCCTGGGGTGCCTAAGGGGCTGGTGGGTGGGGAGGGGGCATGGGGCTGGAGCTGGACTGTGGGGGGCTGGTGGGCTGGGGGAGTCCAGCCCCTGGGGAGCAATTTGGAATCAAGCTGGAGCCCCAAGGACCTGTGAGGCCATTTGGAAAAAATTGAGGGGGCCCCACGGCGGATGGTTTCAGCTTCCCGGTCCCATAAATCTTACCGTAGGGCATAAAACACCAAGTGAGCGGTCATTTTGGACTATTGTTCAAACCAGAGTCCTGCAGTTGTGGTCCCTGTGGTCACCTGGCCAGGCTGCCCCTCCCAGCCTGGACCCCCAGGTCTGCCCCTCCCAGCCTGTACCCCCAGGTCTGCCACCCTGGGCCCAGCATAGCAAAACCACAGAGTCCTGTTAAACCCATTCTCGCCCCTCTGCCCCCCACACCGCCCCTGCTCCCGCACTGCCAGCCTGTCCGCGTCTCTCTTGGCCTTGGATCAGATTCCTGTAGAATGGTCCACGGGCCATGGGTGGTCCCCAGCCACCTGCAGTGGTCTTCAGGCAGCATGGTGGTTTCTGATGAAAAACTGGTGAAGCGAAAGGGTTCCTACACACTCACTAATGTGAAATTTAAGATTAATTATGATTTCCACAGAAATCCCATTATGCAAATCATAATCATTTTGTTCTGAAGGGTTGCACCAGGGCACGAGGCCTGCAGTGGCCCGAGATCCATCTCTCCGACCCCCAGGGCGTTATCTGTTATGGAACTTTGTCAACTACGGGCACGGAGCCCTTGAAGCTTTTGCCTCTTTTCCAAAAAAGCTCAGGGATCTCCAGGTAAATCCAATTGTGTGGGTTTGTTTTTTTTCTTTCCTCAGGACAACTGCAAAATGCTTTTCAGGTTTAAGTGGAAGAACTGTGTTGCCAAAGGCTGAGAAGAGATGAAAACGTCATTCAAAAGTGCATGAAAGAGTTTTATAGTGCCTGGTCTTACATTTAGGTCTTTAATCCGTTTCGAATTTATTTGTGTGTATGGTGTTAGGGAGTGTTCTAATTCCATTCTTTTACATGTAGCTGTCCAGTTTTCCCAGCACCACTTATTGAAGAGGATGTCTTTTCTCCATTGTATAGTCTTGCCTACTTTATCAAAAATAAGTTGACCATATGTGTGTGGGTTTAATCTCTGGGCTTTCTATCCTGTTCCATTGATCTGTATTTCTGTTTTTGTGCCAGTACCATACTGTCTTGATGACTGTAGCTTTGTCGTATAGTCTGAAATCAGGGAGCCTGATTCTTCCAGCTCTGTTTAAAAGAAAGTGCATGAAAGAAGCTCACTGACCACTTGCTGAGAAGGTCTTAGGACGAACCACAAAGCTGACATAAGCTCTGGCCCAGGAAAGCACACAGCGGCTCTGGCCCCACTGCCTCCGGGTGTATGGGGGTCTTGCTCAGGGGTCTTTGAGGCTGTGGTGGGGCAGGGGACAGTTGGTGCCTGGCCCAGGCGACCAGGAGTGCATCTACCCTTCATTCTATTGTCACTGGGAGCTTGTCGTGGCAGGATGGACATCTCATTTCACCATCACTGTTTGGGAATGCTGCTGGGGGACCAGCCAGCATCCTATGCCCCACAAAGAAGCAGTGGACGCTTTGATTTCGGTGCAGAGGAGAGAGGCAGGCAGCTACCCCTTTCTGTCTCTTTGTTCGTTAAATTAATTTTTATTGAAGTATAGTTCCTTTACAATGTTGTGTTATTTCCTGCTGTACAGCAAGGTGAATCAGTTATACCTATACATGTATCTGCTCTTGTTTAGTTTTCTTTCCCATTTAGGTCACGACAGAGCCCTGAGTAGAGTTCCCTGTGCTATACTGTAGGTTCTCATTACTTATCTATTTTATACACAGTAGCGTGTATATGTCAGTCCCAACCTCTGGTCTTAGTGCAGAGCTGAAAGCATGTCCGAAGGGGCCAAGCGCAGCTCCCGTGGCCACGAGTGTTCATCTCTTTCATGTGCTGCTCAGAGGCAGGGAATGTGGCACTGGCTCCTCTACACAGGAGCCCCATGCTGCTCTGGGAAGGGACGCCATCACACTGATCGATGTGATCCCCACGATCCGAGCGTGTGGTGTGGGGAGTACAGTGAGCACCACGCAGCTGTCATTTTCCACACTCCTCCACAAAGCACGTACCTCCCACGGCACACACTGGTCTTGCCTCTTTCTGAACTTTACGTACGTGGAGTCACATGCGTGGCCTCTTTGGTATCTGCTTCCTTCCGCTCAGCATTAATCCACGAGGTTAATCCATGCATGTGGGGCTGAGATTTGTTACCTTTGCTGCCACCTTGGAGTTGCCACAGTCTGTCCATCCTCCTGTCAGTGGGCACTTGGATTGTGCCTGCCTTGGGCCGCTGCTTGTTCTGCGGCTTTGAACACTGTTGTACGTGTCGGTTGGTGGATGTGTTCACATCTCCATGGAGCACATACACCACGGAGTGGAATTGCCGGGTCACGAGGTACGTGTAGGTTCAGCTTCAGTAAACACTGCTTCTCGGTTTCCCAGAGTTGCACTGATTTCCATTCTCATTAGCAGCGAACCAGAGTTCCAGGGCTCCATGCCCTCACCAACACAGGTGGCGCCAGTCTTTAATTTTAGCCATTCTGCTTGGCATGTAAGGGGTCCCATTGTGCTTTTAATTAGTATTTTCCTGATGAGCAGTGACATTTCAAGTTTTTTTTTTTTTCAATTGCTTATCTTATAGGATAACTTTTGTGAAATGCCCATACAAGTCTTTTACCCATGTTTTGATTATTGGGTGTCTTTTGTTCTTACTGATTTGCAGAAGGTCACTATATGTTCTGGGTGAGTCCTTTACCAGATATATTTGCTCTCAGTCTGTGGTTTGCCGTTTTACTCTCTTGCCTTATGATCTGTGTTTATGTGTTGTACTCGAGAAATCTCTGCCTACACCAGAGTCATGCAAATTTTCTCCCAAGTTATCTTCTGGGAATTTTGTTGTTTTATCTTTCATATGTAGAATTCACATCGTTCTAGGAATTGATATTTATGAGTGGTGTGAAGTAGGGATCTAGATTTATTTTTTCCCATATTGATACCCAAATGACTCACTACTTTTTCTTGAAAAGCCATCTTCCCCTGTCTACACTGCAATGTCACCTTTATCCTTTATCCTTACTGGGTCTGTCTCATGGGTCTGTGTGTCCATCCTTGTACCAACACCACAATTCCTTAGTTATTGTAGCTTTGTGGTAAGTGTTGACATTGGGTACTGCAGGTCCTCTGCATTGTCCTCCTGTAAGATTTTCTCCCTATTCCTGACCCTTTTCATTTCCATATACACTTCAAAATTGCCTTGTCAACTTCCACCAATAACAACTTGTTGGAATATCAAAATTAATATTGAATCCATGTATTCATTTGGAGATAACTGACATCTTTACAATCTTGTATTTCAAGACACGAAAATGATAGGAACCCACACATTTATTTAGGTTCATCATTGCTTTTCAAAGAATTTATTTTTTTCTTCTAGTTTCATTGAGGTATAATTGACATACAACACTGTATAAATTTAAGGTGTACAGCATGCTGATGATTTGATTGACATACATCATGAAGTGATTATCACAGTAAGTTTAGCAAACACCCATCATCATATAGGTACAGAATTAAAGAAGTAGAGAAAAATTTTTTCTTGTGATGAGGGCTTTTAGGATCTACTCTGAACAACTGTCATATATAACATACAGCTGTGTTATCATGCTGTACATTACATCTCTATTACTTATTTATCTTATAAGTAAGATAAATTTGTGCCTTTTGACTGCCTTCATCCAATTCCCCCTCTCTTCACCGCAAATCTGATCTCTTTTTCTATGTTTGTTTGTTTTTGAAATGTAACTGACCTACAACACAACATAGTGATTCGATATTTCCAGACATTTCAAAATGATCACATGGTATGTCTAGTTATGATCTGTCACCATACAAAGATATTGCATAGTTAATTGACTATATTCCTCACACTGTACATTTCATACCGGTGATTCATTTATTTTGTAACTGACAGTTTGTAAATTTCAATCTCTTCCACCTATTTCTCTCATCCCCCCACCCTGTCCCCTATGGCAACCACCTGTTAGTTCTCTGTATCTGAGTCTGTTTCTGTTTAGTTACGTTTGTTTTGTTTTTTAGATTCCACATATAAGTAAAATCATACAGTATTTGTCCTTTTTTTTTAACACCTTTATTGGAGTATAATTGCTTTACAATGTTGTGTTAGTTTCTGCTGTATAACAAAGTGAATCAGCTATACATATACATATATCCCCATGTCTCCTCCCTCTTGCATCTCCCTCCCACCCTCCCTATCCCACCCCCCTAGGTGGTCACAAAGCACCGAGCTGATCTCCCTGTGCTATGTGGCTGCTTCCCACTAGCTATCTATTTTACAATTGGTAGTCTAAATATGTCCATGCCACTCTCTCACTTCGTCCCAGCTTACCCTTCCCCCTCCCTGTGTCCTCAAGTCCGTTCTCTACATCTGTGTCTTTATTCCTGTGCTGCCCCTAGGTTCTTCAGAACCATTTTTTTTTTTTTTTTTAGATTCCATATATATGTAAGCATATGGTATTTGCTTCTCTTTTTCTGACTTACTTCACTCGGTATGACAGACTCTAGGTCCATTCACCTCACTACAAATGCCTCAATTTCATTTCTTTTTATGGCTGAGTAATATTCCATTGTATATACGACCACATCTTCTTTATCCATTCATCTGTCGATGGACATTTAGGTTGCTTCCATGTCCTGGCTATTGTAAATAGTGCTGCAATGAACATTGTGGTACATGACTCTTTTTGAATTATGTTTTTCTCAGGGTATATGCCCAGTAGTGGGATTGCTGGGTCATATGGTAATTCTATTTTTAGTTTTTTAAGGAACCTCCATACTGCTCTCCATAGTGGCTGTATCAATTTACATTCTCACCAACAGTGCAAGAGGGTTCCCTTTTCTCCACACCCTCTCCAACATTTATTGTTTGTATTTTTTTTTTTTTTTTTTTTTGCGGTACACGGGCCTCTCACTGCTGTGGCCTCTCCCGTTGCAGAGCACAGGCTCTGGACGTGCAGGCTCAGCGGCCATGGCCCACGGGCCCAGCCGCTCCGCGGCACGCGGCATCCTCCCGGATCAGGGCACAAACCCGCATCCCTTGCATCGGCAGGCGGACTCTCAACCACTGCGCCACCAGGGAGGCCCCTATTGTTTGTATATTTTTTGATGATGGCCATTCTGACCAGTGTGAGGTGATACCTCATTGTAGTTTTGATTTGCATTTCTCTAATAATTAGTGATGTTGAGCATCTTTTCATGTGTTTGTTGGCAATCTGTATATCTTCTTTGGAGAAAGGTCTGTTTAGGTCTTCTGACCATTTTTGGATTGGGTTGTTTGTTTTTTTGATATTGAGCTGCATGTGTTGCTTGTATATTTTGGAGATTAATCCTTTGTCAGTTGCTTTGTTTGCAAATACTTTCTCCCATTCTGAGGGTTGTCTTTTCGTTTTTTTTTTATGGTTTTCTTTTCTGTGCAAAAGCTTTTAAGTTTCATTAGGTCCCATTTGTTTATTTTTGTTTTTATTTCCACTTCTCTAGGAGGTGGGTCAAAAAGGATCTTGCTGTGATTTATGTCATAGAGCATTCTGCCTATGTTTTCCTTGAAGAGTTTTATAGTGTCTGGCCTTACATTTAGGTCTTTAATCCATTTTGAGTTTATTTTTGTGTATAGTGTTAGGGAGTGTTCTAATTCCATTCTTTTACATGTAGCTGTCCAGTTTTCCTAGCACCACTTATTGAAGAGGATGTCTTTTCTCCATTGTATAGTCTTGCCTACTTTATCAAAAATAAGGTGACCATATGTGCATGGGTTTAATCTCTGGGCTTTCTATCCTGTTCCATTGATCTGTATTTCTGTTTTTGTGCCAGTACCATACTGTCTTGATTACTGTAGCTTTGTCATATAGTCTGAAGTCAGGGAGCCTGATTCCTCCAGCTCCATTTTTCTTTCTCAAGATTGCTTTGGCTATTCGGAGTCTTTTGTGTTTCCATACAAATTGTGCAATTTTTTTGTTCTAGGTCTGTGAAAAATGCCAGTGGTAATTTGATAAGGATTGCATTGAATCTGTAGATTGCTTTAGGTAGTAGAGTCATTTTCACAATGTTGATTCTTCCAATCCAAGAACATGGTATATCTCTCCATCTGTTTGTATCATCTTTAATTTCTTTCATGAGTGTCTTATAGTTTTCTTCATACAAGTCTGTTGTCTCCTTAGGTAGGTGTATTCCTAGGTATTTTATTCTTTTTGTTGCAGTGGTAAATGGAAGTGTTTCCTTAATTTCTCTTTCAGATTTTTCATCATTGGTGTATAGGAATGCAAGAGGTTTCTGTGCATTAATTTTGTATCCTGCTACTTTACCAAATTCATTGATTAGCTCTAGTAGTTTTCTGGTAGCCTCTTTAGGATTCTCTACGCATAGTATCATGTCATCTGCAAACTGTGACAGTTTTCCTTCTTCTTTTCCAATTTAGATTCCTTTCATTTCTTTTTCTTCTCTGATTGCTGTGGCTAAAACTTCCAAAACTGTGTTGAATAATAGTGGTCAACCTTGTCTTGTTCCTGATCTTAGTGGAAATGGTTTCAGTTTTTCACCTTTGAGAACAATGTTGGCTGTGGGTTTGTCATATATGGTCTTTATTATGTTGAGGTAAGTTCCCTCTATGCCTGCTTCCTGGAGGGTTTTTATCATAAATGGGTATTGAATTTTGTT
The DNA here is from genome assembly GCA_036417435.1 of Inia geoffrensis. NCBI lineage: Eukaryota > Metazoa > Chordata > Mammalia > Artiodactyla > Iniidae > Inia > Inia geoffrensis. Next base: position 184,443,921 of record CM070901.1, on the reverse strand, counting down.
GAAAGCTTTTTCTGCATCTATTGAGATGATCATATGGTTTTTATCCTTCAGTCTTTTAATATGGTTTTCTCACATTGATTGATTTTTGTATATTGAAGAATCCTTTCATTCTTAGGATAAACCCCACTTGATCTTGATGTATGATCATTTTAATGTGCTGTTGGATTCTGTTTGCTAGTATTTTGTTGAAGATTTTTGTATCTATGTTCATCAGTGATATTGGCCTGTAGTTTTCTTTTTTTGTGACGTCTTTGTCTGGTTTTGGTATCAGGGTGATGGTGGCCTTGTAGGATGAGTTTGGGAGTGTTCCTTCCTCTGCTATATTTTGGAAGAGTTTGAGAAGGATAGGTGTTAGCTCTTCTCTAAATGTTTGATAAAATTGGTCTGTGAAGCCATCCGGTCCTGGGCTTTTCTTTGTTGGAAGATTTTTTTTTTTTTTTTTGTGGTACGCAGGCCTCTTACTGTTGGGGCCTCTCCTGTTGCGGAGCACAGGCTCCGGACGTGCAGGCTCAGCAGCCATGGCTCATGGGCCCAGCCGCTCCATGACATGTGGGGTCTTCCCCGACCGGGGTATGAACCCGTGCCCCCTGAATTGGCAGGTGAACTCCCAACTACTGCGCCACCAGGGAAGCCCTGTTGGAAGATTTTAAATCACAGTTTCAATTTCAGTGCTTGTGATTGGTCTGTTTATATTTCCTATTTCTTCCTGAATCAGTCTCGGAATTTTGTGCTTTTCTAAGAATTTGTCCATTTCTTTCAGGTTGTCCATTTTATTGGCATAGAGTTGCTTGTAGTAATCTCTCATGATCCTATGTGTTTCTGCAGTGTCAGTTGTTACTTCTCCTTTTTCATTTCTAATTCTGTTGATTTGAGTCTTTTCCCTTTTTTTCTTGATGAGTCTGCCTAATGGTTTATCAATTTTGTTTATCTTCTCAAAGAACCAGCTTTTAGTTTTATTGATCTTTGCTATTGTTTCCTTCATGTCTTTTTCATTTACTTCTGCTCTGATCTTTATGATTTCTTTCCTTCTGCTAACTTTGGGTTTTTTTTGTTCTTCTTTCTCTAATTGCTTTAGGTATAAGATTAGGTTGTTTATTTGCCATTTCCCTTGTTTCTTGAGGCAGGATTGTATTGCTGTAAACTTCTCTCTTAGAACTATTTTGCTGCATCCCATAGGTTTTGGGCCATCATGTTTTCATCGTCATTTGTTCTTAGGTATTTTTTTATTTCCTCTTTGATTTCTTCAGTGATTTCTTGGTTATTTAGTACTGTGCTGTTTAGCATCTATGTGTTTGTATTTTTTACAGGTCTTTTTCCCCCTGTAATTGATATCTAGTCTCATAGCATTGTGGTCAGAAAAGATACTTGATACAATTTCAATTTTCTTAAATTTACCAAGCCTTGATTTGTGACCCAAGATATGATCTGTCCTGGAGAATGTTCCATGAGCACTTGAGAAGAAGGTGTATTCTGTTATTTTGGGATGGAATGTCCTATAAATATCAATTAAGTCCATCTTGTTTTTTTTTTTTTTTGCAGTACGTGGGCCTCTCACTGTTGTGGCCTCTCCCGTTGTGGAGCACAGGCTCTGGACGTGCAGGCTCAGCGGCCATGGCTCACTGGCCCAACCGCTCCGTGGCATGTGGGATCTTCCCGGATTGGGGCACGAACCCGTGTCCCCTGCATCAGCAGGTGGACTCCCAACCACTGCGCCACCAGGGAAGCCCTAAGTCCATCTTGTTTAATGTGTCATTTAAGGCTTGTGTTTCCTTATTTATTTTCATTTTGGATGATCTGTCCATTGGTGAAAGTGGGGTGTTAAAGTCCCCTACTATGATTGTGTTACTGTCGATTTCCCCTTTTATGGTTGTTAGCATTTGCCTTATGTATTGAGGTGCTCCTATGTTGGGTGCATAAATATTTACAATTGTTATATCTTCTTCTTGGATTGATCCCTTGATCATTATGTAGTGTCCTTCTTTGTCTCTTGTAATAGTCTTTATTTTAAAATCTATTTTGTCTGATATGAGAATTGCTACTCCAGCTTTCTTTTGATTTCCATTTGCATGGCATATCTTTTTCCATCCCCTCACTTTCAGTCTGTATGTGTCCCTAGTTCTGAAGTGGGTCTCTTGTAGACAGCATATGTACGGGTCTTGTTTTTGTATCCATTCAGCAAGCCTGTGTCTTTTGGTTGGCGCATTTAATCCATTTACATTTAAGGTAATTATCTATATGTAGGTTCCTATTACCATTTTCTTAATGTTCTGGGTTTGTTATTGTAGGTATTTTCCTTCTCTTGTGTTTCCTGCCTAGAGAAGTTCCTTTAGCATTTGTTGTAGTGCTGGTTTGTTGGTGCTGAATTCTCTTAGCTTTTGTTTGTCTGTAAAGGTTTTAATTTCTCTGTCAAATCTGAATGAGATCCTTGCTGGGTAGAGTGATCTTGGTTGTAGGTTTTTCCCTTTCATCACTTTAAATATGTCCTGCCACTCCCTTCTGGCTTGCAGAGTTTCTGCTGAAAGATCAGCTGTTAACCTTATGGGGATTCCCTTGTATGTTATTTGTTGTGTTTGCCTTGCTGCTTTTAATATTTTTTTTGTATTTAATTTTTGATAGTTTGATTAATATGTGTCTTGGCGTGTTTCTCCTTGGATTTATCCTGTATGGGGCTCTCTGTGCTTCCTGAACTTGATTGACTATTTCCATTCCCATATTAGGGAAGTTTTCAACTATAATCCCTTCAAGTATTTTCTCAGTCCCTTTCTTTTTCTCTTCTTCTTCTGAGACCCCTATATTTCGATTGTTGGTGTGTTTAATGTTGTCCCAGAGGTCTCTGAGACTGTCCTCTATTCTTTTCATTCTTTTTTCTTTATTCTGCTCTATGGTAGTTATTTCCACTATTTTACCTTCCAGGTCACTTATCCGTTCTTCTGCTTCAGTTATTCCGCTATTGATTCCTTCTAGAGAATTTTTAATTTCATTTATTGTGTTGTCCATAATTGTTTGTTTGCTCTTTAATTCTTCTAGGTCCTTGTTAAACGTTTCTTGTATTTTCTCCATTCTCTTTCCAAGATTTTGGATCATCTTTACTATCATTACTCTGAATTCCTTTTCAGGTAGACTGCCTATTTCCTCTTCATTTGTTTGGTCTGGTGGGTTTTTACTTTGCTCCTTCATTTTCTGTGTATTTCTCTGTCTTCTCATTTTGCTTAAGTTACTGTGTTTGGGGTCTCCCTCTCACAGGCTGCAGGTTTGTATTTCTTGTCGTATTTGGTGTCTGCCCCCAGTGGGTAAGGTTGGTTCAGTGGGTTGTGTAGTCTTCCCGGTGGAGGGGACTGGTGCCTGTGTTCTGGTGGATGAGGCTGGGTCTTGTCTTTCTAGTGGGCAGGACCACGTCCAGTAATGTGTTTTGAGGTGTCTGTGAACTTATTATCATTTTAGGCAGGCTCTCTGCTAATGGGTGGGGTTGTGTTCCTGTCTTGCTGATTGTTTGACATGGGAAGTCCAGCACTGGAGCCTGCTGGTCGTTGAATAGAGCTGGGTCTTAGCATTGAGACAGAGATCTCTGGGAGAACTCTCACCAATTAATATTATGTGGGGCTGGGAGGTCTCTGGTGGTCCAATGTCCTGAACTTGGCCCTCCCACCTCAGAGGCTCAGGCCTGACACACGGCTGGAGCACCAAGACCCTGTCGGCCACATGGCTTACATGTAAATGGGTTAAATTCTCCAGTCCAAAGGCACAGGGTGGCTGGCCTTCTGCGCTCCACTTAGTCCTCCAGTCAGGCGCTGCCCTCCGGGCCTTGTTGATACGGAAAGCCTGCTTTGGATCCAGGTCCAGCTGCTTTCCCTAGCATCTAGAAGAAATGGCCGTCACCCGCATCCTCCCCTATCCCCGCCACAATGCCTATTTGTCCTTCTTTGTCTGAATTACTTCACTTAGCATAATACCCTCTAGGTCCATCTATGTTCTCCCAAATGGCCTTATTTAATTCTTTTTTATGGCTGAGTAATATTCCATTGTATATATGTACCACATCTTCTTTATGCTTTCATCTGTTGATGGACACATAGGTTGCTTCCATGTCTTGGCTATTGTAAATAGTACTGCAATGAACATTGGGGTGCATGTATCTTTTCTATTTAGTGTTTTTGTTTTCTTCAGACAAATACCCAGGAGTGGAATTGCTGGATCATATGGTAGTTCTATTTTTAATTTTTTGAGGAATCTCCATACTATTTTCCACAGTGGCTGCAGCAATTTACATTTCTACCAAAAGGGCAAGAGGATTCCCTTTTCTCCACATTCATCATTACCTTTTTAAAACAATGGTTTGTAGTTTTCTGTGAGAGGTATTGCACATATAATACTTGTTCTTAGGTATTTGATTTTTTATGTTATGGTAAATAATATCATTTCATTTTCGGTTGTTTTATTTTCTAATTTTTTTATTGTCCCTGTAAGCCCCAGCCTGTATGTGGGACCCTCACCCTGCCCACTCCCTAACCACTGTATAAACCCAGGCCAAGCTCTTTCAAGCCATTTCCAGACTAGCCTGGGAGTCAGCGCTGCACTCCCCAGAAAGCCTCATTGTGTGAGTGGTAAACCTCCTCATATTCTCTTGGGACGTGTGTGTGCGTGTGTGTGTGTGTGTGTGTGTGTGTGTGTGTGTGCATGCACGCATGTGTGTGTCTATGTGTCTGATCAGCAGTATCTATATCTGAACCAAATTTTATGTGGGGTGGGTTGGTCCATCTCATTTCTTGTTGTGGGTCAACAACGCTAACACATAGAAATGTAATTTACTTTTGTATATTGACCTTGGACCCAGTGACCACAATGAATTTACTTAATCATGGTTTATCTTTGAATTCTTTAAGATATTTTGCATATAAAATCAGGCTGTCTGCAAATAATAAAAGTTTTATTTCTTCCTTTCCAACCAAATGCCTTTAATTTTTTTTCTTGCTATATTGCACTGGCTGGGACCTCCAGCATAGGCTTAATAGATGCAGGGGGAACAGACATCCTTGTTTCATTTCTGATCTTGGGGGAAACCTTTGCCACGAAGTGTAACACATGCTCTAGGCTTTTTGCAGATGCTCTTTATCAGGTTAAAATGTTTCCTTTTATTGTTTTATGAGAATTCTTATTATCATGAAAATTTTCCTGCATTAGAGTTATCTTTATATAATTGACTTCGAGCCTAATTCCACTGTGATCGGTGATAACTCCATACTTGCACGAATCTGGGAATGAAGGTCTCATCATATTTTGGAAGCCTCACCTTACTGTCTGTCATCCTGGCCCTGCCCTTGAAGTTTGTGAGGTCTGTGTTCTGCTCAGGATATGATTAACTTTGGTTAACATTCCTCATATACTTGAAAAGAATGTGTGTCCTGCAGTTTGGGGGTACAGTGTTGTATATCTGTAAATCGGGTGTCATTTTAATTCACATTTTCAAACTGTCTACATTCTTACTGAACTTTTGCTTTTTCTATCAATTATAGGCTGAGGCAGATGAACAACTTCCCATTATAATTATAATCTTGCCAGTTTCTCACTTTACATCTGTCACTTGTTGCCTTATATGTTTTGAAGTTGTATTATTAGTTTCATATAAATTAAAGTTATTGTGTTTTCCTGAGGGAGTGACCATCTTTGCCTTCACTGACCATCCCCATTTATCTCTCATCCAGGTTCTTTCCTTGATGTCTGCCTGTCTCTGATATTTGTGCATGAAAAGCACCAGCTTTCTTTGGGTTAATTTTATAGGGCTCAGATTTTTCCATCTTTTTCATTTTGATTTTTGCATCTTCATAATCAAAGTGTGTCACAAGCAGTATATAGTTAGTTTTTTTTTAAAAAAATACAGTCTGACAATCCTTATCTTTTAATTGGAACATTTAATACTTTTACATATAATTACTGATAGTCTGGGCTTTAAATTTACCATCTGACTATTAGATTTTCTATTGGGCCCATCTGATCCCTTTCCCTCTTGTTTCTGGTTGTTTTATTCCTTTCTTTCTCTGTTAGCTTATTAGACATCGTATACTTTATTCTTTTTCTAGTCTTTAAAGATTGAAACATGCATCCTTGATCTATTACCTCTACTGTAACTGAGTACCACACAGACACCTTTAACTCCTTTGACCCTCTCTTGCATTTTGCATTATGGCTGTGATATATGTTAATTCTACATATATTTAAAGGCCTATAAGGCATCATTATTATTGTTTTATATAGACAAGGCTCATTTATATTTATTAGCCTAGTTATCCTTTCTGGGCGCTTAATTCTCTCATGAATTTCATCTCTCCAGGTTGGGATAATTTTCCTTTTGCCTGAGAACTTTTTAACATTTGCTTGTGTGTGTGTGTGTGTGTGTGTGTGTGTGTTGTTGCCATGTTAGTTCTCGCACTTTGTATTTGCAAAAATTTTTTGGCTTTCACTAAAAAAACAACTTTTTTGAGCTTTATTTACATACTACTATATTCGTGTTTTAAGTACACAAGTCAATGGATTTTAGTATATTTGCAGAGTTGTACAGCCGTCACCACAATCTAATATTAGAACATTTCCATCACCTTGGACAGAAACCTCATGCCGATGTAAAGTCACTCATTGTTCCCTCTTCCACCACTATGCAACCACTAATATACTTTGTGTCTCTATACATTTGAATTTGGGACATTTTGTGTAAATGGAGTCACACAAGATGTGCTGTTTTGTGTCTGGCTTCTTTTAATAAGTGTAATGTTTTTGAGGTTCATCCATGGTGTAGTGTGAATTGGTACCTTTTACGGCTTGATAATACATCCATCATATGGGTAGACCACATTTTGTTTATCATTCAATAGTTGATGGACATTTGAGTTGCCTCTTCTTTCGGGCTTTTGTGTATAAAGATGCTGTAAATATTTGTGTACAAGTTTTGTGTGGACGTATGTTTTCATTTCTCTCCAGCATACATCTAGGAGTGGAGCTGCTAGGTTAGTCTATGTTTAACTTTTCAAGGAACGGTTGGCCTTTATTTCTGAAGTTATTTTCTCTTGCATTACAATTCTCAGGTGGCAGTTATTTTATCTCAGCACTTATAACACTCACACTGTCTTCTGGCTTCTGTCATTTCTGTTGAGAAGTCCACTGTCAGTCCTATTATTGTTCCTTTGAAGGCATTTTTTTTTCTTCAGTTCTAGAATTTCCATGTATGATTTTTCATGGATTCCAAATTTCTGGTGAAAATTTCTGTTTTCTTAAATATGCTTTTGTTAATCCTTTTTCTGATGACTCCAGTATCTGGATCACCTGTGGATCTGTTTCTATTGCCTGTTTTTATTTCTCCTCTCTTGGTTGGCCTAGGGTATCAGTTTCCTAGCGTTGCTATAACAAATTACCACAAACTGGTGGGAGAAGTGCCAAAAGCCAATAGCATCTCATACTTTCACAGTGCTGGAGGCCAGAAGTTCAAACTCAAAGTGGTGAGAAGGCAGCACTCCCTCCAGAAATTCTAGGGGTGATTTTATTCCTTGCCTCTTTTGGCTTCTAGTGGCTTTCTTTGGCTTGTGGCTACTTCCCTCCAATCTCTCTTTCCACGACCACATGGCACCCTCTTCTTCTTGCTGTGTGTCTGGGATACATGTTCTCCAGAGTTAAAGTTATACTGGGAGGAGAAGTGGCTGGCTGAAAGCTATAGTGGAAGGGGAAGTGTATGATACTGTATAATAAATGTATTATAAAATTAAAATTATTTTAATCCTGAGCATGAAATAGTTATTTCTTTACAAAATTGAACTGTGGTGCATGTGATTCAACTACCAAAAGTGGACCTTTTCTGTTTTCTTTAATTGTTTGAGAAGCAGGTTGACTGCAAATATCAAGCCTATTTGGGAAGGACACCCCGGTTGTGCAGTGGAGCGCAGAGAGCTGCCTTGAGTCACGTAAAACTGAAGATGGGCTGGGCATTCCTTGGCCTTCACCATCTCTCCATCCATCTCACCTTCTTCTTCCAATGTCATGTCCAGCGTGGCGAGAGGCACAACGTGGGGCCATCAGCTGGGGTTCCGGACTCTGGCTGCCTCTCTCTCAGTCATCCCCCCACCCCCATAACTCACCTGTGCCTCGGTTTCCTCACCCCTTAACTGGGGATGCTAACATACCTACGGCGGGGGCTGCTGTGGGCATTAAATGTGGGCAAAGTGTTAGGAGAACAGGCTCTTGACATGTGGTCAGCACTCAGTAGTAGCAAATGGTTTCGGCCAGAGTCTCGGTCCTCTTTTTACCTGACCATCCAGAACTTTCCTTCAGAACTGCCCAACTCATCTACCATTCTCGATGACTTACAGCGTGAAGACGAAAAGACAAAAAGCACGTAAGCACCTGCCTGGTGCCTCCAGTCCGGGTTGCTGTCTCAGGAAGGCACGGGCCACTTCCCCACCCGCCTGGCTGCTATCCAGGCCACCAGCCCTTTGTGACGTGCCCCTGACTGGCCACCCCCTCCCCGGCCTCTCACCCCCACGCCGCTAATTACTCCACTCCCCTGTATCGGTCTATCTTAGCAGCGGCTTCGACCACACGAGATCTTTAAGGTGTTGACGTGGATTTAATCAGGGTCCCTCGGGAATTCATGTCTCAGAGAACAGAGTTGAAAAGGGATCCCCAGAGAGTCCCATCTGGGGCTGGGTTTTCAGTTCACACGGGCGAGTTTCTTTCTTTTTGGACTGCGCCAGGGATATGCGGATCCTCCAACATGACGCTGTTTTCAGAAACGCTCAGGATTGGGGTGACTCATCTCAGAGATGGTTGGGAATAATCACTGGAAATGTAAAGTTTAATTCTGTGTATCAGCTGGAATTGTTGGGCTATCTGAGACTTAAAAAGTAAACCCTAAATTCTCATGACAACGCAGCCCGGGTTTGTTTCTTGCTCTTGTCACAGTCCCATAAGATCTGGGGGGCTCTCCTTAGTGGGAGTCCCCAGGTGGCCTCGGGGACCCGGGTTGCCCCCTTCTGCAACACACCGTCTGAGCCCTTTGCTTCCAGGGCAGGGAGCAGAGGAATCAAGGTTCCGCCTGGCCCCCAACTCTCCGGATTTGCTATTGGCGGGACCCAGCCACGTGACTGGCCTGGGCCAGGGCTTGGGGATGCACAGTGGTTCCTGCCACTGTTTGCTTTGCACTTTTTAACACGAGAGCGCTGCTTTGCTGGTTATGATGACGTAAGTGTGCGGCGGCCAGGAGGGGAGACAGTGTGTTTGCAGATTCCCAAAGGATGAGAAGACCGGCACCATGAAGAAGTGGGCTGAAGTGTGTCGGCCCCCAGATTCTTACGCTGAAGCCCTGAACCCCAGTGTATCAGGATGTGACCATATTTGGAGATGGGATCTTTACAGAGGTGTTTAAATTAAATGAGGTCATTAGGGTTGGCCCTAATCTAATGTGACTGGTGTCCTTATAAGAAGAAGAGATCAGGACACAGACACACATGGAGGATGACCGTGTGAGGACACTGGGAGAAGACGGCTGTCTACCCACCAGGGAGATAGGCCTCAGGAGGAACCAACCTGCTGGCACCTTGATCTTGGACTCAAGAATCAGGAGAGAATGAACTTCAGTTGTTTAAGCCACCTTATCCGTTGTACTTTGTTACGGCAGCCTGAGCAGACAAATACACATCAGAAGCGTGGTAGAATTGCCCAAATGCTGACATCAGCTACGTCAGTTGTGAAATGTACATCCTGCTTATGTCTGCTGGAAAAAAAAAACCAACTAGCCGTTGTTCATTAGGAAGGATATTTTAAAGAGGAAGAGCCATGAGCTCATGACTGTGACGCTTCAGCGGCACCATCTCCTGGAGAGAATGTTCTCAGCCTGTGCAAACATAGGTGCTCCCTCACAGGTGCTCCCCCACAGGTGCTCCCCCAAATTTGGTTCGTCACACCTTTGTGACTGGTTGTTATTCTTAAGAACAGGAAGCAGATACTTGCGGGCATTTTCACATTGACCTGGGGAAGACTCATCAGCCCAGCTTTGCCTCTGTGTCTTGGCTCCCCTGGCCGAGCTGTGGCCTGAGCTGTGTCCGGCGCAGCCCCAGCATCCAGCCAACCCAGTGCCCGTTTGGGCTCCATCTTAGTACTTGGGATGGTGCCTGCACAGAGTCAGGTCCCTGTGACATCTGCTGCCTGAATGAAAGAGCCACGATATTCCTGACCCCAAGCTTTTCTCACCCCACCCCCATCCCTAGCGATCCCATTATCCAGCCGTGAAGCTGGCCGCCTGGGACCCTCAGAATCTCTGTCCAGGGAGACAAGTGCCCCGGGGCAGGGGCTTGGAGCCAGCTCAGCAGGAGGCGCTGACCCTTCTCAGGACACAGACACGGCCTCCCGGAGCCTTGTTCTTGTGCTGCTGCCCCATCCCCCCACATCCAGCCCAGCTGCAAAGAATCCAGTCTTCTTTCCTTTGTACCCAGTGGCCCTTGGAGAATTGACGAAACCTGCATGCCCCCCACCCAGGGTGAGTAGGACTGTCTCAGTCTTAAAACAAAAGTCCTGCCTCCTGGAGACCCCTCAGTCGCGGGGAAATTGGGTTGGCCGGTTCCCCTGCGTCAACGGCTCCAGTTCACCGCCACGCAGGCTGTGGTCTGGGGCCCCTGCCCATCCTGTCCTCTGGTCTCTCGGCACATTCTGGAGCCCAGAGCTGCCTCAGGCACTCGCGGGCCTGCCCCTCTCCTGGGCTCTGTGGAGGGAAACAGCCTTTGCCCGGCTGACTCCTTCCCGTCCTTTGGGTCCAGCTTGATGTCCCCTCCCCAGAGTAGCATTCCACCCCCTTGAAGGAGCTGTTGTCCCCGTTACTCGCTCACCAAACTCTGCCCGTTTTCCTCCTAGACTGAGCACAACACACACAAAGCACACTTTTTCTCACCACTTCCTCATCGTCAGTCTTGTTTCATGACTGGGCATCATGGGTCTGTTTTAGCATCACTGTCACCAGCATGGAGCATGGGGCTGGCACCCTGAGGCACCTGGCTAGTATCCAAGGGGTGGGGGCATGAATCCTGCTCTGCCTTGGGTGACCCCGAGCCAATCTTGACTTCTCAGGACAAGGCATCACACCAATCAAGCTATAGTGTATTGCCATCTCCCCAGAAAGTTCTCTCCATCCTCTGCAGACAATGCCCCCTCACCTTCCACCCCAGGCCACCTGGATGTGACTCCTATCACTATAGATTAGTTTTTATTCTTCTAGAGTTTTACACAAGTGGAGAATAAGTATGTGTTCTTTTGGGTCTGACTTCTTTCTCTCAGCATAATTATTTTGTGATTCATTTATGTTGTTATGTATGTAGTTCACTCTCTCCAAGGCTGGGTAGTGGTTGCATATATCCATACATTTTTCCAGCAGATGCCTCTAACCCCGGCCATTGTACCTGTTATATGTATCCACCATAGAAGCAGTCATTAGATACACTGTATTCACTGTAGGTATCCACTGTACATGGCTATCCATTATATCCAGTGTATGTATCTCTCCATTGTATATATTAATACATTGTACCCATTGTACATGTCCAATGTATGTACTCACCCACTGTATCCATAATATGTATCTACCACATAGCCATCCATTATGTATAGATACATTGTATTCATTGTATGTAACCATCCATTGTATCTATTGTATATATCCACCCACTGTATATGTTGATACAAGTATCTATATGTATCTACTACATTCACCCATTCATTGTAGCTCTTGCATGTGTCTACCATATATTCATACATTATATCCATTGCATGTGTCCACTATATGGATGGAACACAGGGTGTCTATCCATTCCCCTGTTGACGGACTTCTGGGTAGTTTCCAATGCAGGGCTACCACGAATACAGTTGCCTTGAACATTCACTTACATGTCCCTGGGTGGACACATGTTTTCACTTCTTGGGTAAATACCTAGGCGTGAAATAGCTGGGTCCTATGGTAAGTTTAGGTTTAACTTGAAAGGAAACTGGTAAACTGTTCCAGCACGGCTGCACCACTTAGCTGAGTTCTCATTGTTCCGCACCCTTGCCAGCACTTGGCATCCTCAGTCTCTGTGATTTTAGCCGTTCCGACATTTCATTGTATTTTATGATCTTTATTTTTCTCTCCTGCTTTTGAGCAGAATCTCTGAGTCTTCCCACGCTTTGTCATATGGTCTCCTCTCCCTACCCACCACCCTGCCCCTCCAGGCCAGGAAAACACCGGGCTGAGTGGAGGTGATGTCCGCTCAGTGCCGAGGGCTGAGATGCTAAGACACAGCCCAAGGAGGGGGTCTGGTCCTCCTGTCGGGGGCTCACTCCCCACTGGGAGCTGAGACCCATTCACGAGGTGACTCCTGGGGCCTCTGGTCAGTACCGGCTCCTGCCTGGAGGAGGCCCAAAGGCAGCAAAAGACTCTGACAGACACAGGGCGGAGGGGAATGACTTCTCCGGGGGGCGTGTGTGCTGCCGCTCAGGCCCAGGGCTAGGCAATGTTGTGCTGGGCATTCTCTGACCCGGTCTGCACCTTTCCTGGGCTGGGAGCTACAGCTCCAGGACACGGATGAGAGAGCCAGGCTCGGAGCGGTACCTGCGGTAGTCCGTGGGCTTCTGTGAAGGAGGCAGGACAGAAATGCAAGAAGAGGAGCAGCTCCCCAGGTCTGGGCCCAGGGCCTAATGGGGCGGCACAGCAGGTGCTGGGGGACAGAGTGAGGGGGCGGCGAGCAGGTGTGCCGCCCTGGTCAGGGCTTGCCCGGGTTGCAATCTCACTCGGCCCAGGGAGCCAGAGCTTTGAGGAACTGGCTCAGAGCAGCCTGTGATTCAGGGCTCTGAGTCCCGCCCCGAAGGGCAGAGGCTTCCAGGGAAGCGTGTCAGGAGGGTCCCACCCAGAGGGGTCTTGGTTGGGACTTTCCTGCGGGGAGTTCCTTCCCACTCCATGAACTGTTTTAGGGTAGCCGTGGCTGCCAGCTGGTGTGCATGCTGGGGGGTTGGGGGTGGGCGAGTGATGCACATGCCTCTCATTTTATGATCAAGCTCGAAGCAGGCCATAAATCAAGGTCGAGGGCAGCAGACCCTCACCCAACACCCTGCAAGGTAGTGGGCAGAAATCTGGGCCTCCGCTCGGAGTTTCGGTGTTTGTGGCACAGCCCGGGCCCCGAGTGCTCTGTGACGAGAGGGGCCTGTCTCTCTGCCCGCCCCGCTCCCCACCTGGTCCCCAGCAGTGCGGCCCATTTCATCATTTCTCTTTCCTAGACCCCGGGTTTGGGGACTTTTGCCTTCATTAAGTAATGATTATTTCAGTTTCTCTTTAAAAAAAAAATTAATCGGAGACATCCCAGCTGCCAACGGAGGTCTGATCGGCCGCGATAGCCAGCGTGCCCACAGGGCGGTGATGGGATTCCAGCCCTGAGCACGGAAACTTGACATTCTTGACAGCCTGGAAATGTAGGATTTCCGTTTGGCTGTGGTAATACTGGGGCAGCTGCAGAGACCCTGTCTCCCGCTTTGCAGCAGCCCCGCCGTCGGGGGCCAGCTGGGGCCGAGCAGCTTCATCTGCGGAGAGTCCTGCCCTGTGGGGCTGCCCTGCTCCCCCTTTTCCTCTCCGCTCCTCCAGGAAGCTTCCAGAAATGCCCTCGACTCTGGCCCACGGGCTGCAGGCAGCAGAGCCCAGGTCCCAGGCCAGACTCCTCTGCTCCCCCTCCACCCACAGAGCTCACTGGTTCTGCGCTATCATGCCCTCTATCGCCTTTGTGCGAAACGTAATCCACAAAATGCTTTCGTGGTAACCTTATCCATCGCAGCGGCGATAGCATCTCGCGGCCCCGTGACAGGCAGGAACTTGCAAGCATGGAGTTAATAATGCAGACTTTCAAAAAAGGAGGCTGGCAGAGGGAGACGCAGACGGGAATAAAAGAGGCCGGTGTGGCTGTAATTGGGACCATGTGAACTTCCTCGGAGGAGGATTAGGGGGAAGAGACAGGCCTTGCCCGCGAAGATTAGTTTCAATTAGATGGGCTGGAGGCGAAAGGCCGGGCTCGGTGGAAGATTAAAACAAGAAGGGGAAAGTTTCCGTGGCAGTGGCTCCGGGCCTGCAGCGGCCCCGGCAAGATCCGCTAATTGAAGGCAAAACATGCACGGCGTTGTTCGGAAGAACTCGCGTTAATTGATTCGATGCTGGCTTTGCTTGAGGTCTTTCCCCGGCTCACTCCACCCCCGCGCCCTTTGCAGATATTCATTTGTGCTAGAAACCACTCAGGGTGGGACGGGCTGCTGTGCCCCGCGGGCCGGATGAGAGCAGGGGGCAGCGGACCTCAGGCTGCCCTCGCCAGATACCGGCCCATCACCTGGGGCTCCATCCGCGGCTGCAGGGTGGATGCCGCTCCAGGACCCAGAGCCCAAGGAGGGCACCTTCCGTCCTTCTCTCTTTCCTTCCTTCCAAGAAGGGCGGGCTGGCGGGGGACCTGGTCCCAGCTGGTGGGTCGCTGTCCTGCCCTCTGCCCTGGCCCCAGGAGAGGCTCTGTGCTCCGTGGTGGATCCTAGGCACTGTGCCCTGAGGCTGGACTGCATCCTGGCCTGGGAGCCAGAGGCAGGTGCCAGGTGTGGCCGGGGTTGCCCCCTTGCACATTAGGGGGCGGGACCAGCTGCTCCCTGGCACTTCCTGGGGCTGTTCCCCTCCAGGCCTTCAAGCACATAGTGTGCGCCTGTGTTTTATAAATCCTTCCCATTGTAATGACAGCTAAATTATGGAAAATGCATTTTCACAGCTGGTGAGAAAAGCCATTAGCATTAATCAAGGACCCAGCCTCGTTGGGGATTCGCGGACTGAGTTTGTTGGTGAAGTTATGGATGTGCTCAACAGTCATTAATGGGATTCGTTTGAAATGGGGCCGATCATTCATCTTTACACGGGGCTTGGGGAGCCTACTTGCTTGGGGCCAAGGGCTGAGCTCACTGTGGGGCACCTGGAGGTCACTCGTTTCCCACTCTTTTCCTGGATGGGGTCCTCTGGTTTTCAGGGATCCCTGAAAACCAGCCAAGAGCCACCTTTGTCTCAGGAGCCAGGGGATGCAGTCCTGGTGGCATCTGTGGCCTCCTTGGTTCCTTAGTGGGGGACAGGCATCACTGGAGACCCTCACTGTCCTGGTGTCTGCTGAGTCCACTCACCGGACATGTGGCCAATGTCCTCTAAGCCCAGGGCTCTGGCCAGTCCTTCAGGTCCCGGCCCCGGGGTCCCTGCAGCCTCTGACCTCAGTTCCCCTGGAGAGCCCAGCAGCCGGTGCACAATAGGTGCTCAGAAGAGCCAGGGTGTGAATCAGTAACAATCAGGCCATCGGCCACTTCTAGATTTTGAGCATTGGCTCCATTAAGCCACTGTGCTGGGGTGATTTTTTAAACAAAATTAATTTTGGAATAATTTTAGATGAACAGAAAAGTTGCAGAGAGTGCAGAAGTTCTTATGTAGTCCTCTTTTGGGGATACTTCCCAAAACCCCATCAATCCAGTGTAATTGCCAGAAGAACACCAGACAAGGTGAGATTGGTGGACCTTCTCCAGGACCCTGGCCGGTCCTCCTAGAGACCATCCCTACCCTGCCACCCTGCTGCCCTTCTGTTAACATCACCGTGAGCACACGTCCCGGGAAGACCTGCCAGGGTCTTGGCATGGGACCCCAGACTTACTCCGAGTCACCTGTTACCGTCCCCCCGTGCCAGGACAGAGCCCCGTCCAGGGCTGTTCATCTGTGTTGTCTCCTGGTCTCATCAGCACTGTGACAGCCTCGGCCTTCACTTGTTTCTACTACCTTGTCAGTCTCAAGGAAGACTGGCCCGGTGTCCTGGACGAAGTCCCCTCTCTGGCCTTATCTGGTGTTTTTCTCAAGGTTAGACTGGGGTTGTGGGTTTTGGGAAGAACATCCCTGAGGTGAGGTGCCCCTCTGTCACATCACAGGGGGTCCTGGGGTCACATGACATCACAGGGGATGTTGGCTTGGACCATCTGGTTAATTAAGGTGGTATCTGCCAGGTGTCTCCTCTGCAAGGTCAGAAGTGGGGGTGGTGGTGGAGACTAAGCTCCACCTCCTGGAGGGGTGTCTACACGTGGTGTTTCTCAGCCAGGAAGATTTGTCCCTTCCCTCTCTCTCTTTCTCTGCTTCCTTCCTCCTCCCTTCCTTTTTCTTTCTTTCCCTCTCCTTCTTTCTTTCTTCCTTTCTTTCTTTCTCTTTCTTTTTTCCTTTCTTTCTTTTCTTCCTTCCTTCCTTCCTTTCTTTTTTCTTTCTTTTCTTTCTTTCTTTCTTTTCTTCCTTTCTTTCTTCCTTCCTTTCTTTCTTTCTTTCTTCCTTTCTCTTTCTGTCTTTCTTTTCTTTCTTTCTTTCTCTTTCTTTCTTTCTTTCTCTTTCTTGCTTTCTTTTCTTCCTTCCTTCCTTTCTTTCTTTCTTTCCTTCCTTCCTTCCTTCCTTCCTTTCTTTCTTTCTTTCTTTCCTTCCTTCCTTCCTTTCTTTCTTTCTTTCTTTCTTTCTCTTCTTCCTTCCTTCCTTATTTTCTTTCTTTTTCTTCCTTCCTTTCTTCCTTCCTTTCTTTCTTTCTTTCTCTTTCTCTTTCTTTCTTTCTTTCTCTCTCTCTCTCTTTCTTTCTTTCTTTCTTTCTCTTTCTTTCTTTCTTTTCTTTCTTCCTTTCTTTCTTTCTCTTTCTTTCTTTTCCTTCTTTCTTTTTCTTTTCTTCCTTTCTTTCTCTTTCTTTCTTTCCTTCCTTCCTTTCTTCCTTCCTTTCTTTCTTTCTTTTTCTTTCTTTCTTTCTCTTCTTCCTTCCTTCCTTCTTTTCTTTCTCTTTTTCTTCCTTCCTTTCTTCTTTCTTTTTCTTTCTTTCTTTCTCTTTCTTTCTTCCTTTCTTTCTCTTTCTTTCTCTTTCTTTCTTTTCTTCCTTCCTTTCTTTCTCTCTCTTTCCTTCCTTCCTTTCTTTCTTTCTTTTCTTTCTTTCTCTTTCTTTCTTTCTTTTCTTCCTTTCTTTCTCTTTCTTTTCTTCCTTTCTTTCTTTCTCTCTTTCTTTCTCTTTCTGCTTTCTTTCCTTCCTTCCTTCCTTCCTTCATTCCTTTCTTTCTCTTTCTTTCTTTCTTTCTCTCTCTCTCTTTCCTTCCTTCCTTCCTTCTTTCCTTCCTTTCTTTCTTTCTTTCTTTCTTCCTTTCTTTCTTTCTCTCTCTCTTCCTTCCTTTCTTTCTTCCTTCCTTCCTTTCTTTCCTTTCTTTCTCTTTCTCTTTCTTTCTTTCTTTCTTTCTTTCTTTCTTTCTTCCTTCCTTCCTTCCTTCCTTCTTTTCTTCTTTTCTTTCTTTCTTTCTTTCTTTCTTTCTTTCTTTCTTTCTTTCTTTCTTTCTTTCTTTCTTTCTTTCTTTCTTCCTTTCTTTCTTCCTTTCTCATTCATCTGTATCACCATGAACTCATAGACGTCTATTTTATAGTCATAATCTAATATTGTGTGATTTATTTTGTGGCTCAAGTCTTTGCAGCTTCAGCTGTTGGAAGCTCATTCAGTTGAGTCTGTGTCCCTTTGACATGCCCCACACTTTTGTTTTTCAAGTACTTTCTTATTCTCTGCACTATGAGGTGCTCCAGGCACATCTTGTATTTTCCTTCATTCCAGCCCTACCGTCATCCAGTTCCCTGAGGACCCCTGGTTCCTTTATTGGAGAATGAATTAGAAACCAAGATTTGGATGCTGAGGTGCTTGCAGCTACTGGGGTGTTATTACGGTGTCTCTCAGCAGACAGACTGGATAAATTATGCAGGTATACCAGCTGTATACACATACATGTGAACAAACCGTTGTATACACATGCATGTATACTAACCCACACATACCTGTGTGTACTACTCTGTGTATACATGTGCACATACTAACCAGCATATACATATAGGTGTGCACTAACGTGTGTATACATGTAGGTGTGTACTCATTCATGTATAAACGTGTGTGCATTAACCCGTGTATACATGTGTGCACCAATTCATGCATACATATGCACATATATGAACCTGTGTATACACATGCATGTATACTAACCCTCTTACCCTTGTATACATATATGTGTGTACTAACTCACGAATACACACATATCTACAGCTGTCAGGGTGGTTGCTAGAAGGACTGTGGGGAGATTCGGACTTGCCCTGAGAGAGGTGGGAACACAGTCTGGTGTAATAAGGTGCTGAGGGTAGGGAGACCCAGGGGGTCAGGGAGCCAGTGGTGACTCTGCAGATGGGGATTTAAGCTAAACCTTGAGGGACAGGTTGGGGGAAGAGGTGAGTGTGATGGGGGGTTTCTGGGGGACAAGGAAGGCCAGGACAAGAGAGACCATTTAGGGGTCAGTGAGTGGACCTCTTTAACCCCATGAACTAGGGAGGGGTCAGCCCTGAGTGTGGGGGTTGAGCGCACTGGGCTCAGGGAACTGTCCCTGAAGCACGTACCACCCCAGAGGCTGCCCCGGACTGGGGGGATGGCTTGAGGGGGAGGCTGAGGCTGGATGCTGCGGCAGGAGGATGTCCGCTCCTCGCCTGCCCTGTAAGAAGAGGGATGGGAAGAGCAGGCCGCCAGCAGACGCAGAGGATCTGACTTAGCCTACAGACTGCCTGGAGGCGGGGCCACGTCCTCAGTGTCCCAGGGGCTCCGGCAGAGTCTCAGGGGACAGCGGCCTCCATCCTCCACCCTGTTCCACCCGGTAAGGACGGCAGTGGCGTCCAGGCTCAAATCCCGTTCTGGGTGCTGGTTCCTGCGGGAGGGGAAGCACCTTGAGTTCCCGGGTTTGGGGGGCGCCTGGTACTCCTGGGACTCAGGATAGCCTGGATGCAGGGCTTGGGGCTGGGGGACAGGGTCCTGAATCAGGGCTTCACCTGGGGTCCTGGCTTGGTAACCTGCTTCCTGGGTGACCTGCGACAAACTATCAGATGTCTTTTTGCCTCCGTTTCCTCATCTGCAGGTGGGATCTCACCAACCTGTCAATTTGGGAGTGGGATAGGAGGGGGCTGAGCACGGGGTAGAGTGTGGCGGGCCACCGAGCACATGTTTTGTGTCACTATAACCAGTTCTGCACAGGGCGTGGAGGTATTTCCTGCCTCTGTCTGGTTGGGGAGGGAGGAGGAGGTCTGCACTGTGATGGGTCCCCACGGGGCTGGCTTCCTCTCTCCACACCGTCCAGCCCCAGGCAGGGCCGGACTGGGGGAGGGTAGTGGCCACACGGCTGGGGGCGCGGGCAACGGACCCTCAGCACCCCGCCACAGGCCGCCCCTCCCTGCACTGTGGGGTCTGGAGGGTACGTGGCTGGCTGCACGGGACAGCAGCAGGTTTCTTTGTGTTTTGGGAAACCACCAGGACCGCGTCTCCTGTGGGGACACCACTTCCCTCTCCGGTGGTGAGGCCAGGAGAGTCAGGAGGAGAGGAGGCGTCTCTGTTGGTGGCTGTGAGCCACGTGGAAGCCCTGGGTGTGGGCTTGAGTCCACGAAACCGTGACGTGAGGCTGCGGGTGAGCTGGGCGCCCTGATGTCCGCAGGCCAGCCCCCTCCTATGGGACGCCACCCCCTTCTTGCTACTAAAGAAGGGTTTCTCAGTTTACCTTCTTCCTCAGTGGTCTTCTAAAAACGAAACGAAACCCACCACACAGGGCTTTCTCTCCTGTGTTTGGGACGCAGATGCTTGCCGAGTTCTTGCCATGCCTGGGTGTCAGGAATAGTGGCTCCTTTGTCCCTTTCTTGTGCATCCCCCCGGCGCCCAGGCAGTGTTCCTGTCCCAAAAGAGCTGTTTCCCACCCCCAGGAGAGTCGGGAATGGGCTCGGGTGGGCAGGAGACCCAGGAGTGCCGAGGAAGACCCCTCCCTCCGGGCAGGTGGAGCTGATGAGGGGTGGGGGAGTGGGGAGGGACCGCAGGGTGACCCACCCCGGTCCTGGGCGAAGTGTCCCTGGAGGGAGTGTAGGGTTCCGGACACTGGCCCTGTGAGGTCCAGACACCTTGGCTTTTAGTGACGTGGCCCTTTCTTCCGGGGGTCACATCCAGGCCCAGGCAGCCCCTTTTCCTGATGGAGGCTGGCAATTGTTCAGGGGCTCTGGTTCCCAAGGCCAACCTCGGGCCAAAGATATCTGGCTCCCTCTGAGAGAGAACACAGAAACGTCCCCAACCTCTCAGGGAGCTGGCGGAAGGAGACCCTGGGCACGGACCAGCCTTCCTACTTTTGGGGTGGAGCGTCTTGGTCGTCCTGCCAGCTGGGGACACAGTGCCGCCTGGAACACTCGGCACAGCCCTGGGTGCCGATGCCCTGTCTCCCAAAGGCCAGCTTTGCTGCTGGTGGGCAGGGCCTGTCCTCTGACCAGCGGCCGCCCTTCTCCACTTACCCCCAGTCCCCCAGCCCCCACCAAAGGACCATCTCATTGGAGCCGGGCCTGCAGAGGGAGGGTGACCCCACACAAAACCCACTCATATGAGTGCCTCCCTGAATGCCAGCCAGGGAGGCCAGAAGGCCAGGAGCCCCGCCTGCCCCTCGCCACGTGCCCCTGCGAGGCTGCGGGGAGCGGGGCCCCCTGTATCTGCGCACAGGGCCAGAGGACGTGGGCGGGCCCAGCCTGCAGGACAGGTGTTTTCTGGGGCAACGATCACCAGCGTTCATTTACTCTCTGTAATCCCGGGTGTCGTCCTGGAGAGGCTGGAACCTGCCCGGCCACGAGGGCGCATCGATTTCGTTATCAGGCAGGAGTGAGAGACAGGAGTGCCACCCACTGGGGCAATTTTCCCTCTGGTTGGTGCCACGATTCACACCTGGGGTGTCTGGGTGCCGGGCTGATCCTGACCCACCTCGGAGCCCAGTGGATGCCGTGCGCGGGGGCGGGGGCCCCTTGGCTGAGTGCACGGGGCCAGGAACACGTTTCATTTGTTAAATTTCGTGTAAACCTTCAGGCGCGATTGATCAGGGATTTTAAAAGCTCTGTTCATTCGGGGCTGAAACAACAGCGTGTCAAGCTTTGAGCTGCAAATTCTTCAAAGTAAACGCAGTAATGATCCATTTGTTAGCGATAGCCCGCGATAAATACCCAATTCCCCCATCCGGCAAGCGGGCTCTGGGCACTGTGGACGTGAACCGATTGCCGGGTGGGGGGATGTGGCCCTGGTGGCCCCGTCTCCCCAGATGCTGCTTTCCGGGGCCCAGTGCCCCCCGGTCGACGTGATGGAGCTGGGGTTTCCGCCGCGGCCCCGCAAAACACTTCGTGGCGAGGGGAAGCCTGAGGCTGTCGGGGAGGTTTTGGAAGGAGGTTCTCATCAGATTGGGGCCCAGACCCCTGGGGGAGGTCAGCTTGTATTGCAGGAGCAAGCGGGGCCCCTGAAACCTTCTTTCTGTGGGTGGGTGTGAGGGGTGAATGCTCGCTGGGGCGTCTCGGGCAGGGGCCAATAGGCAGGTCTTCTGGCTCAAGATGGTTCACCTGGTCGGCCCCTGGCTTTAGTCCCGGGAGCGTCTGGGGCCTGCAGCCCTTTGTGGGGCCTCGGCTATGACTGCAGACCCAGCTTGGGGTCTCTGCTTATCCACTGCCCATGCCCCACTCCCTGTCACGGCCCCCAGCTCCCCGAAGTTTTGATGAATTTCGTGGCTTGTACAGAGGACTGTTTGGGTCCAGCAGGAGGGAGAGAGGGAAGGAGGCCAGGGGTCACCAGCTCTACCTCCGGGCAGTGAGGGGCAGCCCAGATGCACCGCAGTGGGCGGGCGGGGGGCCTTCCCCGGGGGTGGCTCTGCGCTCCCGTCCTCTCCCGTGGCCCGAGGTGTCACTGAGAAGCCAGCCTGGAAAGTAGCCAAGTGGCAGCAAACCCAAACCAGAGGTGCCCGCCGGCTGTCCGCGCCACAGCGAGTCTGCACTTGGAAAGGCGGAGGCTGCCCCGGGGATGGGCCCGCCCCAGCCCTGCCAGGCCACCCATTCAGGTGGGCAAAGCCCCCAGCTCCCGCTGGGGGCCCTTCCTGTTCCTCATCCCCGATGCCCTGACACAGGCTCGGCTTTGAGCCCCTCGGTGTGGGTGTCTCTGGGGGTGGGGCTGCTGATTCCAGCCTGTTTCCCTGAATTAAGAAGGACTACAGTTTCCCCAGGAAGGGAAATGGATATCAACAAACTTCCACCCCAAAGATCAAACCGCTTCCTCCCGCCCGCCCCAAGGACCTCTCACATCCTCCCCCAGTGCCCCTGCCCCCTGCCCCCAGCCCCTGCGTGTGGGGGCTCAGGGGTAAGGACGGTAGGGGGTGTGGGGAGTCGGGCCGGCCAGACAGGCGAGGGTCTGTCCACGGACCCCAGTGCCCTCGAGCCAAGGCCATGTCCATCAGGGGACTCTGAAAACCCTGCCCCAGGAAAGGCCTGGCTGAGCGGGGCTGGAACCTGAGTTCCTGACCTCGGGGCTGGGTGGGCCGGTGGGTTCTGAAGTTGGTGACTGGGGCTTTCTGCCTGAAGTCTGCTTCCTGGACGTGCGCCCCTCCTACGGAAGCAGAGCGTTTAGCATCTCCCGTCACGGCCGTTTAGAAGCCCAGTGAGTGCAGAGCGGGGTGGCCTCCGTACCCCTGACCTGTAAACCTTTACTAACCGTAGTCCAGAAAATGCTCACATTGTAAGGGGTCCCTACGGAGGGCTCAGGGCCTCACCCGGCACGAGCCCCGCTGGGGGTGTGGGCGGGGCCAGCTCGAGCCTCATCCCCACTCACACCCCTTTCCTCTCCCAAGGGTCACCCGGGGAGGGGCCCAGTGCCTGGGTAAGGGGTACCCTCGGTTTAGCCCCTCCACAGATGCGCTCACCCCCTTGTGGGGCCGTGGGAGAGCTCTCACCCCGCAGGAAGACCCCCAGGCATAATGGTCCAGGTGATGGGCACTAGGGTGTCCCGGATCCAAAACGAGGGCTCCTTGGTCTCCCCCCTGCCCTGCAACCCCTGGCCGGGGCTCCTCCTGGCCTCTGTCCGGCTTGGCAAAGCCAGACCCCACCCTCTGCAGATGCTCTGGGGATGGGGCGGGGGCACCGGGAGGCTGCCTGACCCCTGCAGGTCTTGGGTTCTCAGCAGGATGGAGAGGTGCCCTTGTCATCAGGGCGGGTGGAGGGCTTGAACCTCCCACCCCTGTCCAGCGGGGGCCCTGGACAGGCCGAGGTGGGGGAGGGGTGACCGGGCACTGACGGAGGACCTGGGAGCATGCAGACATAGCCCTGCGTCCACTGGAGACTCCAAAGGGGCTCTTTCACAGCTCAAGAGTCTCCCATGAGACCAAGGTGACTGCTCCAAGACCACACGGGCGCTGGTGCCCGGCCGGCCTTCAAGCCAGGTGTGCCTGCCCTTGATGGAGCAAGGGAAGTGGAAGCCTGGCTGTGATTTGGGGATGAGCGATGGGGGAGGGGGAGGAGAGAGAGAGAGAGAGAGAGAGAGAGAGAGAGAGAGAGAGAGAGAGACAGAGACAGAGATGGAGAGAGAGAGAAATAGAGAAACAGAGACAGGGCCGGGCAGGGCAGGATGCTGCCCCAGTGGCGGTTCTGAGACCCTCACTCAGGGTCAGCCCTGCCCCTGGGACTCTCCCAACTCTCTTGGTCTGTGGCTGGAGCTCTGGACTGGCTTCCCTAGAGAGATGGCTGTTGCGGAAAGGCAGACGCCCTGGAATCTGAACGCCGGAGGAGGCTGGGTGGTGAGGCGGGAAGGGTGTCCAGGGCCCCGGCCTGAGTCTGGCTGTCTGTGTGGCCCTGCGTCTGTCATGCAGTGGCCAGAGAGGTAACTGCTGTGTTGGTGACCCCAGCCAGGCCTCCTTAGAGGGAGGCTCCGCCGTGAACCCTGGGGAGCTCAGAATCTCCCCCCCGCCCCTGCCCTTGTCTCACTGCTGAGGAAGCCCAGGCTCTGAGGGTGGGGTGACCCTCCTGCGACCCTGCCCCCAGCTGGTCAGCTGGACCAGGCGTGCCGGACCCCGTCCCGCCACGCGGTGACGTGCTGGCTGGTGCCCTGCTCCCGCTCTGCAGCCCGGCGCCCCGAGAGTCCGGTGGGGGCCCTGTCACCCCGACCCCACGGAGGCTCGGATGCACTCAGGGCCCCGGCTGCGCACCTGGGGGTGGGATCCTGCTGGGCAGGCGCCACAGCCCCTCGGCCCGAGGCCGCTGCCTGCCCGCAGGTGACGGATTAGCGTGGCCGCCTGGCCCGGCTGGGCGCCCTCGCCCCTTCCTTTGCCGGGAAGAAACAGCAAGCTCTGTTTATTTAGACTTTTCCTAAAGCTGACAGCTTGAATCAGGCTAATTTACCTGAAGTATACCAACCGTCCTTGTATTGATTTTACGATATTTCACCGGCGTAACCCAATCCCCGCCCTCTCCCGCCTTGTTTACCGCGGCCCAGGGGTGCATCTGTCTCCCATATCTCCCTGCGCTGCCCTTCGCTTCAAGGACACGAAGGGGTTTCCAAGACGGGAGCCGTGTGGGGGGCGGGCTCGTCGGGCGGCCCCCGTGGCCCGACGACAGCGGGGGAGGCACTGCGCGTCTCTGGGTTCGGGTGCAAGCCGGGTCTTGGGGCGCCCCGTGAGCGGAGGAGGAGACTTTGCACCTGGTTGGGGCACCCCGATCACCACACTGCCATTTGCTGAGCTTCCGTCACGCTCGAGGCTCGGGGCCGTGTGTTCCGCCGCACCAGCTGGTGACCCATTTTGCAGAAAGAAAAGCCCCTCACCCAGAGCCAGGTGCGGGCCGGCCTCAGAGCTGGATGCCAGCCCTGGCCAGGCCGCTCCGGAAGGTCCGGCTGGCTCACGGGGTTGCACTGCCCAGCCTCAGGCAAGTCTCGCCCCAGGGATGCGGCGGGGCTGCTGAAAGCGGTGACCCAGGGGGAGGCACCACCGAGCCGGAGAAGGCTGAGCGCCGGTCCTGGGGGCTCCAGCTCAGGCAACAGCTCTGCAGAGGCAGGCAGGCCATACCCGGAGATGCCAGTCACCGCGTCCCTCTGGTAGAAGAGGGGCAGGAAGCTCTGCGTGTTCCCCCAGGGCAATGGTCGCCCGCCTCGGCCCAGCCAGCTCAGGACCAGCACACTGGAGGGGCCTCTGGAGGCCGGGCAGCCGTGTGGACACACACTCGTGACCTTGGGCTCTACAAATGCCTCTGAGAATTAGGTCCTGGGCTGGGACTGGTGCTGGGACACAGCAGCGGATGAGAAGCCCCACACCTCGTGCTCACCCTCCGTAGGGCGGCCGCCAGGACCAGGCAAATGACAGATGGACACATACCTTGCAGTGGACAGTTGACAGACACGAAACAGTGAAACTCGGGGCCCAGGTTGTGGGCTGATCCCCGGGTAGTGAGGAAGGGCTTCCTGGAGGAGGTGGTGTCTGTGCTGAGGCCAGGATGCTGAGGAAAAGCCACCATAGGAAGGTCTGCACAGGAGTCCTGGGCAGAGGGAAAACTGGTGCAAAGGCCCTGGGGTGGGACTGATCTTGGTGTCCCACAAACTGTTAAAAACACACAAACCCAGAGCCGCCTGCTTCCCAGAAGCCGTGGTCCTGACAGAGTGGCTGCTCTGCCCATGGGGTCCCCATGGCCCCCTGGCTCTGGACCACCGCCAGGGAGAGGCTGACCTGCCCTCTCCCCGAGGCCCTCCCCTGGAGGAGCCCTGGGGGCAATGCTCACCGCAGGCTTGACTAGGGCGTGCAACCCAGGCCCTGGGGGCGCTGATGAGGGGCTGCTTTGGAGAAGGGGGCTTCTCAGTGGCTCTCAAATCACAGGAAGCAGGGGTAAGGACCTTGAACTGGCCTGGGATTCAGCTGGGCCCTGACTTTTACACTGAGGGCCGTCTTCTAAGCCCCTCTCCCGAGATGGGGAAGAGGCCAGCGAGCGAAGGGGGGTGGTCCAGCCAGTGCCGGGGTGGGGGGGGGTCCGCAGGAGGGGAGGGTCCTGCCCGTCTGTGTGCGGCTCTCCGTGAGTGTGCTCCCCCCGGGAAAGGGCCGTGGCTGCACCGTGCCATACATCTCTGTCAAAATCTCTATGAATAAATTAACCTTTTTAAAGATTAGTGCACTCTAATACCTCAGGGTTTTTTAAACAGAACAAATGCTAAAAATATTTTGACAGAGCTTGCCGAGTTTGCACTCAGCTCATCAGCAGAGGCTGGACCCCTGCCCCCACCCCCAGAGGGAGGTGTCGCCCAGTGGAGCAGGTGGTGGCCACCCCCAGGGGTCTGTTGTAGGGTCTCTGCGTGGACTTGGGGTCTGGCACTACTGCACTGGCCTCGTGGTCCTGGCTGGCCAGGCCTCCTCTGGTGGGCCAGCAGGAGGTGGGCTTCACAGCCGGGGGCTGGGCCGGGGGCCTCCTGACTAGAGAGGGCTGCTTGTCCCTGGTGGCTGAGGGAGGGAGGGTGTCCCAGGCTGGGCTCAGCGTGTGCAAAGGCCTGGAGCTGAGAAAGAGAGTCGGGGGTACGTGGTGGGGGCGGGGAGCGTGAGCAGAAAGGTGTGGGTCTCCGAGCTGGGGAAGGGGCACCTGGGCGCAGGTAGAGGAGGCCGGCCATGGTCTGAGCCCAGGGGAGTCACGGAAGGCTGTGGAGGAGGGGTGACGGGGCAAAGCCAGGAGAAGGTGTCAGAAGAGTGGCACCCTGGGTGGTCCAGGTGAGGCCTTGAGGCCTGAGTTGGGGGCAGCATGGGGGAGGGGAGGAGTCAGGAGGACCCCCAGGCCCTAAATTCTCTCCGGGCTCCAGGGCCGTCTTGCTATTTTTCTGTTGGTCCTTAGCCCTCAGAACCAAGTCGGCCCATTGTAGGTGTTGGGTGGTAACGTCGGGCTGGGCTGGACCCCCATATCCCCTGGAGCCAGAGTCCTTCTTCTGGCCCCAAGTACCCCCACCCCAGGTCCCAAGCCCCTGGGGCCCCCGAGGGCCCAGCCACGCAGAGCAGAGTCCTGGCTCAGGCGGGCACGGGGAGGCCGCTCACCGGGCAGGAGCGCGAGTCCCCTCCCTCATCAGCAGGTTGGCGGGAGGGCGACCGTCTTCAATCAAGCTGGGGGCTCTGAGGGGCCCAGGGGTCCTCTCCTCATTGCCGAGGATGGTGTCAAGGACGGGGCATCAGGGGGCAACTGAGGGCTCCGTCCTCAGGCCTGCACCGTGCGGAGAGCCGGCCTCTGCCCTCAGCAGCGGGAGGACCCATGGTGGTTGAGGGCGTGGGAACCGACAGTTCCTTCTGTGTGTGTGTGAAGCACCCCAGGCCCTTGGCCCTGATGCCTGAACTTCAGGTTGGCTCGGCTCCCTCCTGGGCTGGCATGGCTTTGACCCTTTTATAGGGGAAGTGAGGCTCTGGGCCTCACCTGCTAAGAGGCGGAGGGGCCTGACCTGGGCCTCACCTGCCTACCCTATCCGCACCCCCACCAGCTGTCTCTGGCCCTACCCCTCCCTCCGCCCCCCCACCCCACCCCGGGCTTTCAGGTCTTCTGGATGCTGACTGCCCTCCCTCCACCTCCCCTCACCCTGGTGAGCTCTTTTGCCTTCACTTAAATACCTCTTCCTCCAGGAAGCCTTCC
This sequence comes from Inia geoffrensis, assembly GCA_036417435.1. Classification (NCBI taxonomy): domain Eukaryota; kingdom Metazoa; phylum Chordata; class Mammalia; order Artiodactyla; family Iniidae; genus Inia; species Inia geoffrensis. The sequence goes on along the minus strand of CM070901.1, from coordinate 184,416,398 downwards.
CTGACCCCCTGAGGCGGAGTTAGTTCTGCTGCATCTTGAAGACTTTGAAGGCCTCCTCCCTTAGAAGACCCCCTTCCTGGACATGTTTTTCTGGAGGGAAGCCCTGGGTCTGGTCACTGCCCAGGGCTTCTCTGTGAGGTGGGCAGGGCCTGAGTGCCGGCCAAGGGGTGGCAGTCCGCTCTTTCCTCTCTGCCTGTCACAGGGGCTGTCTGGGGACAAGGGCTGGGCAGCCAGGCAGAGGTGAAGCAACGGCAGATCATCCCCCCGTGCATCCTACCTGGGAGGGCAGGTACACGGGAAGTGAAATTTATGCTTCACGACCCCACCACCCCCAAGCCACTGCTCACCTCTGAGTCAGGGACCCAGGGTCCAGCCTGCCACTGGCTTCTCTCTGGGAGGGGGTCTCTGGGTGGCTGTGAGCTGTTGCTTCCCACTTTCTGAATTGAAGAGCATCCCTCCTGGGAGGTGGGCCAACATTAGTCACGCTCCTGACCTCCGCTGGGCAGCGGGGAGGCACGGTGGGACCGAGGGCTCCGCCTTCCTTCCGGAGGGATGGGGTCAAGGTCAGGCCTGACCGTCCCTTTGCTTTGGGAAGGATTCCTGGGTTTTTCCACCGCCCCTGGGCACCCAGTCCAAGGCATCGCCCAGTCCCCACTTCTGGGTGCTGAAATGCCACTTTAGCACAGACTTGATTTTGCTGTGAGATCTCCCTAGGTGCCACCCCGGGGGAGGTGTTTTGGGTCCTGAAAAGTGTGGTGCTCCAAACTGCTGCGTTATTTATTTATTTTAACATCTTTATTGGAGTATAATTGCCTTACAATGGTGTGTTAGTTGCTGCTGTAGAACAAAGTGAATCAGTTATACATATACATATGTCCCCATATCCCCTCCCTCTTGCGTCTCCCTCCCTCCCACACTCCCTATCCCACCCCTCTAGGTGGTCACAAAGCACCGAGCTGATCTCCCTGTGCTATGCAGCTGCTTCCCACTAGCTATCTATTTTACGTTTGGTAGTGTATATATGTCCATGCCTCTCTCTCACTTCGTCCCCTGCTGAGTTATTTAAAAGGTGACATGAAATTCGAGAATGCAGCTCTCAATCCACTTGTGGGACCTCCCCACCCCCATGCCTGGACTTGACCTGCCCAGACATACCCTGGCCCAGGTGTGGCCCTCTCCCTGTTGTCCATCTGTCTGGGGTTGGGATTCTCGCCTTTCCGGAGGTGCCCCAAGGCCGCATTCAGGGTTCCTTCCCCCAGGACGATTGTCCTCACAGGTGCAAGCCCTGCCGGCTCTCCCAATTCCTCCTCCTCCAGGAAGCTGCCCGGGAAGCCTGAGACTGGACCCTCCTCTCTGAGTCCCTGCACCCACCCAGTGGGCTGCTGAGTTCTCTCCTGTGTAGGGGTGACACCTTCACCCCCCTCCTCAGCTGCCCAGTCTCTGCCCAGGCCCGGGACAGAGCAGGGACTTGGGTTCAAGGGTTGGGGGGTTAAGGGGGTGTGCAAGTCCTCACAGGTGCAAGCCTGTGAGGACTCATGGGTTAGCCACTGACACCCGCACCCTCAACACTGCCCTTGTGTCCCACAAGCCAGGTGCTGGGTTGTGCTCGGTGGGCCCCTCGGCTCCCTCGGCTTCTCTGCTCTGTGCAGGGGTGACAGTTGCTCCATGTTGGGGTGATGTAAGGCTTAGCAACTGATGTAAAGGGCCAGCACGAAGCCTTCATTTGTGACAAAAGCAAAAATAGTTTCATTCTGAGTTATTTTATTTTAAAAATGCACCAAATACTTTCATATGGAGAATGGTCAGGCCGTCCAGATGGGCCTTCAGTGCCAGGGACTGGTGGCGGGGGGGGTCTGGTGGTGACAGTGGTGGGACGGCAGGAGGAACAGGTGAAGAAAGCCCAGACTCCACCACTGAGTAGCTCAGAGTAGGCGGGAGCGGCCCGAATTGGGGGGTGTTAAACCAAGGAGGCTGCTTGGAGGAGGGAGCATCTGCTCCAGGAACAGCCTCAAGTTTTACTCCTATGGTCTCCGTTGCAATCTCCTTCCATCAGGATGTTTAAGCCCCAGGATGCAGAGGGAGGGCCCCTTAGTTACCCTCGTGGGCAGAGTTCAGAGATGTAGAAAGGATGGGGGGGAAGGAGGTGGCACCTGGACATTCTGTTTGCAGAGGTGCCCCGGGCACCTCAGGTCAGAGCTTACAGGACAGAGGGTTCCCGAGGGATGGCTGAGGGATGCGGGTGTTGGCAGGGGGCGGCTGAGAGATTCTTGAGTCCGTAGGTTTCTGCTCCGGTGACCTCATGGTTTTGGCTCTGCCAGCTGGTCTCAGAGTGACCAGTGAGCACAAGCCAAATGCCAGCAGATGTCCTGCAAACTCAACATTAGAGAGATGAGGGGGGACACTGGGTATCTCAGAGACCCCTCGGGATGTAGGGGAGACTGTCCTCCCAGGGACCCCCCACCCCCGCCCCGCCCAGGGATTTTCCGTTATGCACGTTTATGGGACAGCTGGGAGGGAATGGTCTGGGGATCTGGCGGCAGGGGGGTGGGGGGGCGGGCGTTCAGTTGGCTCTGGTCAGGCCGCCCTGGCAGGGCACACCGGGGGTCCATCCTGCATCTGGAGGCAGGATCACACTTGCTGACCAGCCGGCTCCCGCCTGCAGTCTGTCTGTCGGCGCAGGCGCTGGGCCTCTGTGGGAGACTGTGTTCTGGGGTGGGGACCCCTCCAGAAGGAAGAGCTTGGTGGGTCCTGCAGGGCAGGGTCTCACAGGAGTCCAGCTGGTACCCCTGTCACCCAGCCTCAGCCGGGACCGACACAGACACATGGAGTTCTCACAAAAGGTAATTCAACAAGCTTTGGACCAAATCCCGAAATGTGCGTACAAGGGTCTCTATTTATAGAGCCTCCTTCTTCTCTCTGGGGTCGGTCAGCCATCCAGACCCTTTCAAGAGTTCATAACTCTATTATTAAATTTAGAGTTGGCTGCGGTTTTAATTCAGAGTGAAAACTGCACACCGTGGGGGGAGCCACGGAATTCGTTTTAGGGTGACTGCCAGCAAGCGTGTTTCTAGTGGTCACCCCGGGAGATGGCCCAGGTGGGTCCAGGAGCTGCGGTCGTGGGCTTTCCGGAACCCTCTCGCAAAGCCGCATCCAGCACTTTCCTCACTCCCGGCGGCGTCTGTCGCCCTGGGCAGCCTGTCGGTTTCTGACCCTGAATCTGGTAGCTTTCAGGAAGCTTGCAGCCCCAGACGCTGTTTGCTTTAGTCTTTGCGTTCAGGGGAGCTGCCCCGTGGCTGGCCTCTGTGTTCTTGGTGCCGGGGCCTGGAGAGTGAGCGATGGCCGTGGCCTGCTGGGCACGGGGCAGCTGGTGGACTCCAGGCTGCCTTGCCCGTATGCCGTGCTCTCTGGGAGTTTGTTGTTCTAGGTTAAGACCCATCAGTCTCTTTGGAGCCAATCTGGGGTGCGGGGCCCAGCCCTGGGCACGCGAGGAAGGGGCTCAAATCAGCCTGGGCCTGCGTTGGTCCCTCCTGGGTCTCCTCCCCTTCCCGGATTTTCATATGATTGTTGGACACTGCGTCTGTTCCCTGTACTGCCCACATCCGAGCTCCCCTGGGAGAACGGCTTTCCAGGCCCCCCTCGAGCTGCTGTGACCTGGGGTGGTTGGTGGGTGGCAGGAGGTGGCCAGAGAGGCTGGGCGGACAGCCGGATGCCCCCACCTGGGTGCTGGCTGGCCTCTGGCCCGTGCTGGTGGAAGGCTAGTCCCAGAGCTCCGACCCCCAGGAACCTGCTGCGGCCGCAGGGCCTCAGGGCAGGAAGGAGTGCAGGCAGACCGGCTCCCGGCCAGTAGGTGGTGTTCCCAGCCTGCTTTCCCAGCCTCCGCTCAGCCTGCAGCTTGCCGCCTGCACCTCGGCGCAAGCTGGGCACATCTGGAAATGTTTGGTTTGATAGAGTGTCGCTTTACATTGCAGAAATGAGCGTAAGCGGTTTTTTGACCCACCAAGTGAGAAATGTGATCTCGGTTTTACTGCCGACCCTTTAAATAAAAAACAGATCGCTTATTAAACCATTATCTATCGGGGATGTGGGGAGGGGCCCGCACGGATCCGGATCGGGTGTGGATGGAAGCGGACGAGGCTCTGTCTCCCTGCTGGGCGGGCTGCGGGGCACAGGCCGCCCGGGACCCTCCCGGGGGACCAGGGCACGAGGAAGGGGCTGGCACCCACTGCCGCCCAGTCTGCCCCCGTGCCAGCTGCCGCAGGTTTGTCAGTGTTCGCGTTGGAGGAGTGTAAATGTCACCGCCGGGCTGCCGCTCGCAGCACCCCGAAGTTGGCGTTCCCCGTCAGGGGTCAGGAGAGACTGACTGGGCCTGCCGGGCTGTTGCTGAGGCCAGGGGTCTCCACGGGCCCAGGCAGAGGCCTCGGGCCGGGCTGTGCCTAGGGGCAGCCGCATCCGCTGCTGAAATGCCGTGGAGGCGGCGCTTCTGCTCCTGTGGGGCATCTCGGTGACCTTGGCAGGGAGCGCTTTGCTCTTGGGGGACCGTAGTGTCTGGGTTGTGGGGATGGGCACGCGGGTGGCCAGAGTCCCGGCGCCTTCCAGGCTGCAGGCATCTTTACAGCAGGGGACCCGCCCTCCCCTGGTCTGCTCGTGCCAGGGTCCTGGCCTGCCCTAGGATGGCCGGAGCACCTCCACGGGATGTTTCTTGTTTTGAACTGTTCTGCCCGATGAACTGGGTGTCATTTTCTGTTTTTATAGCGTGCTCTGATATCACTTCCTCCCTTTGTCCCGCAGTATTTTCAGCAAATGAGCCTCAATCCCGGCTCCGTGGAAAGGTCCTTAGTTAGCTGTCCGGAAGGCCACCTGAGGTCATGGGGGTGCCGCCCACCGGGACACCCGCTGGGCGTGTGTGATGAGGCTTGAGCTGGTGCTGCTCCACACGCCATGGGACTGGGGTTTCCCGAGCTGGAAGCAGAGGCAGCGTGGAGAAGACCGGCAGGCTGACCCGGCCAGGGAGGGTCAGGGTGGCACAGAGAGGGTGGCGTCGGGGACCATCGGGAGGACCGAGGCAGAGTGGACAGGAGGAGGTGGGCTCCAGGGAGAGTGGTGAAGAAAGAGGTGTGATAATGGGGTTGACAAGGTGAAGTTGGGGCAAGGTCTGAGGACAGAGGCCACAGGAAACATGGAGGGGGCACGGCCGCACTGGCCGGGCACCGCCGCCCTGGGGTCCGCTCTGCTGCAATCCTAAGAGGGTCCGGCAATCCTGGGCCTGGGCACAGGTTCCGTGTTAGGGGAGGGAAAAGGACACAGGAAGATACCCCAGCCCTGGGCTGCTGGACCCCTTGCGCTGCGAGCTGCCTGGGAGGGAAGGATTCGCTGAGAGGGGGACCACTGGGCCTGGGCGGGGCGGCAGGGTGCAGGGCGTACATCCGTGAGGGCTGGCTATGAGCACTGGCTTGTTGTTATCATTCAGCAAGCCACTGTGGTACAGAGCCCTGAGCTTGGGGCGTCTCAGAGATGGAGGTGGGACCCCCAGCTTAACCTCGGGACTGTTCCTGACAGCCTGGCCTAAGGAGACTGGCCCTTTGTGCTGGCGTCAGTGGTCCAGGTGCGGCCAGGGCTTGGTCTCAGGGATCAGTGGCAGGGGGCCCAGGCGGGAAAGGAAGTCAGTCGAGGGGTACTGACAGACCCTGCGGTGAGGGTGGCATCCATCAGCCCTGAGGGATTTATCGAGCTCCCAACTAGGGCGCTGCAGGCGCGGCAGTGATGCTTGCAAAAACCGCCTTGCGGTCCAAGGGCAGTGGTGGGGGAGGGGGCATTGGCACCCGCTGTGCAGAGGAGGAAAGGGAGGCCACAGAGGGTCAGTGACTGGCCCAGGGTCACACAGCCCGCAAGTGACAAACTAAAATGTGGAGCCACAGCGGTTGGGTGGCCGCAGTCAGGAGCCCTGAGTCCCACCCCAAACAGGCATCGCTGCTAGGGCAGGGGGGCAGCAGGGGGGACGTGGCCTCTGTCAGTGGTGTCGGCCACAAGGTCACGCCCACTGCCCTGGGGTCGCGGAGACCCTTGGCTCTCAGCGCCGGCCTCAACTGGCCACACCTTCCTCGTTACGGCCTGCTGCGCACAGAGGATTGGCCGGGGCAGATTTATCTCCGCTGTCACAGCCAATAGAAATATGGCACTGCCCGAGCAGCTGTGTAGTTACAGTGACAGCCGTGATTGGGCGCACGCATGATGTATGGGCTGACACTGCATGTGGCCGGATGCTCGGCCGTTCCCCCAGCAGACCCCAGGGGCCGCTCTTGACCTTGAGCGGGGTCTCCAGCTGCAGCAGGGTGGGTGGGGTGCCAGGTCCCCCAGTGCGGGCGGGGGCTGTATCTCGGTGGGCCTGGGCCTGTGGAGCATCTAGACCTGGGGTGGCTGGGACGTGGGGTCTCTAGGTGGCAGCCTGGACATGGGGCTGCATCTGACTCCGACAGAGATGGGGTCCTAGCTCAGGGGACTGCTGGGTCCCTGAGCTCCTGGTGGCCAAGGTCTGGGTTTGCGCCAGACCCCGGCTCTGTGCGGGACACCCCCTGTTCTCCGGCTACTCATTCTTGGCCACGTGTCTGACCCCCCATCCCCCTGCCCAGGGCTCTGGCAGTGGAAGCCTGGCCCTCCCTCCCTGGGCTGCCTCCTCGGCCCCCGTTTTGCCCAACTGCTCCCCAAAGACGTGCCTTATGTTTTCTCAGTGGGACCCAGCCACAGTTCATTCCGGAGCTTTGGGACCTCGGGGCCCTTTATTACCATGAACCCTGGGTTCCTGGACGTTCCGCCCGTGACCACCTCACGCTGAGGGGCAGACAAGCGAGGGACCCTCAGTTCTGCAGCCATACCCACTGTAGACCTGAGCGGCCACCAGCCCCCGCCCCTGGTACGTGAGTGGGGCCCATGGACTGCAATGCTCAGCTCTGCTGTTCACTTGCCCCCTCATCACCAGGATGGTGGGTATTGCCCAGCTGTGACCTGCTGTGCTGGTCATTCTGCATGATTGTCGTGGCTGGTCCACAACCCACAGCCGGTCAGGACGTCTCTGGGCCCCTGGGTGCACACAGACCCCCCAGAGCCCAGGTGGGGCTGCACCGATGCGCTGCCTGGGGAAGAGCGCTCCGGTGGGACCGGCCGCTGTGGGCTTGAGCCTGAGGAATGCCGGGCACCCGCCGAGACGTGCTGCACTCACAGGCCGGCCGGGGCCGAGCGCTCGGCGGGTGCAGTGGGGGCGGCGCCTCCCTGACCTCCGTGCCCCTGCGGGACTAGGCACGTAAGCCGCTGTGGCCCCCTTCCCAGGGATGCTCAACCATGCCTACGGGGCTGGCGGGGAGACGGGGGCTCAGGGAAGCGGGGGTCCTGGCTAACTCAGAGCAAGCCCTCCCTCGCGGCTCCCAAGAGCTGTTGCAGAGGGGTGGGTAGGGGAGCCGGCCCCTTGGTTTCTTCACTCAGTCCCCAGAGGGAGGCCTGCTGCTGGGGGAGCCCCGGGCTGGACCTCAGTCACGGATGGATGGACGGACGGATGGACGGGCGGGCGGGGTGGAGGTGGCCAGAGGAGGTGGAGCGACCACTGTCCACCGGGCAATGTGGTACCTGGTGCCCACGCTCAGAGGAGCCCCAGGCAAATCTTCCCTGCCCCCGTGCCTCCCTGGGGATGGGGAGAGCCCCTCCTGTGGGCTTGAGGTCCACAGAGACATGGACATGGGAGGACAGTCGTACTCCAGAGCAGCTCTCCCCCGCACCCGGCAGAAGGGTAGTGAGGCAGGTGGTCCGCACGGCCTGAGGGACTGGGGGCGCCACGGTGGAGCTGCCGCCTCTCAGGTTGTGGTGGCGAATAGGAGGAGGTGGGCGAGGCAGGCAGGGAAGGGCGTCCCTCCTGGAGGGAACAGCCTCTGCGAAAGTGCAGGGCTGGCAGTGACCGCACACGCATCACTGTGACGCCCGCTGGGGGCAGGGGGTGGCTGGCACGGCAGCCAGAGCCGTGAGCAGAGGGCTCGTGGGGGGTCTGGAGGCCGCCCCTTGGGCTACGTGGTCACACCAGGCCAATTATCAGCTGCCCTGCCCCTCCTCCCCTCTCCCCCATGAGACACCACAGTGGGGGCTCAGAGAGGGCGGGGACTGGATTGGTTCATTCACCAGGGGAATCCTGGGGACACCATCGGTGCCAAATAAGTGTTTCCTAGATGCACACATGCAACGGGAAGAGGCAGCTCTCCCGGGGCCACGTGACCCCCTCTCCACCCTGGGCAGCCTCCCGGAGCTGGTCCTGGGCTTCAGTCCAGCCGGCGTGCACACGGACGCACAGACATGTGTGCACACACACTGCAGGCGTGGGAGGTCCTGCACATGCAGCCTCGCACGTTCCCCTCCCCACTGGCATCTCCGTCTCGTAACCCCCCTCAGCCTGTGCCGGCTCTGTTGACCTGCAGGGTTAGGCACTGGAGCACAGTCTGGATAAATTATTCTAATTAGAATGTGTCTGTACGGAGAGAAATTGTATCCAGAGGGCTGCCGAGGCAGATACGGAGAGGTTCCACTCCTCAAGGATGGAAAACTGCAGAGATCAAGTGGTTTCAGTTGAGACAACCCTGGGGGGGTGGGGGGGATAGGCCAGTGGAACAGTGCCGAGGGACTCTGTGGCAGCGTGGGCAGCGTTTTGTGTCGGGGGGCGGGTGGGTGGGCGTTACGGGGCCACAGTGGACAGGGGGTGCGGGTTGGTGGCGGGATCCCAGGCCAGGCAGGGAGCAAGGACACCCACCCTCTGGGGCCTCTCCTTCCGGGAAGGGGGTGGCACAGCAGGAGCAGCTGAGGTCAGAGTCCCCGGGGAGCTCTCGCTGCACAGCGGGGTCTCCCCTCACCTCCCACGGGCCCAGGAAACCCCGGCCAGTCCCCTGGCCTGGGGCCCGAGGAGGCAGAGGCCGGCAGGGGAATCCTGAGCACCACACTGGGCAGGGACCGAGGACCCGTTGGCCATTCCTGGGGAGGCTCAGGGTGACTGGATAATTCTGGGACCTCCAGTCAGGACCCCTCCACGGCCCCGCCTGCCACCCCCAGGGAATGCTTTGCTGAAACGGCATTGTTGAAACTTCTTCGGGGCCAGGGTTGCTGAGCGTCAGGGGAGCGTGCCCCCACCCCCTCCTGCTGCCAGGGCCGGGTACCTGGGGGTAGCACGCAGGCCACGCTCGGGGACCACGGCCCAGCTCCTCTCGGCCAGCCCAAGCGGATGAGCCTCACGGGATGGGGCCCAGGTGGGGTCCACCGCTGATCCTGCTGTCTTCCTGGGCCTGGCCCACACAGCTGCCCAATAAGCGTGTGTTGAACGAAAGCCCCAGGAACGGCAGACGGTATCTTCACTCCGTGTGTGTGAAATCCCCCTCCAAGACCTGGGCAGTGAGTCTGCAGGGAAGGGTCCCAAGCCAGGCAGCGCCCTTGACGTGCCGCCAGCGCTGTGAGCTCGGAGCTCACCTGATGGGTGGCTCCCACCCTCCCACTCCCCGAGGGGTCCTGAGGAAGCACGGGGGGCTCTGCCTGCCCCGTCCTGCACAGTACAGCTTCCTCACGGGGCCAGGGCCGCGTGGGGCCTGCCCCCAAAGCACATCCTGCCCTCCCTGCTCAGCAGCCCTGGGTTTCATTACCCCTAAGTACCCCCAGCCCCGGAAAATATCCCCAGTGTAGCCTCTCCCTGCCGCGTGATCCTATCAGGCCTCTGCTTCCTTCATCTGGCTCCCATATTCACAGCCGTGCGGGCAGGAGGGGAGTCAGGTGGACGAGGTCTGGGGACAGACCTCAGGCGATGCCCTCCAGCCTGAGCATCCCCTGGCCAGACCAGAAGGGCAGCTGGCGAGGGGCCCCAGGGCCCAGCGCCCCTCGGGTCTGCCCCTCTGCATCACCGTGGACACGGCGTACCCTCCAAGGAGAGCATGACAGGGTGGGGGTAGGGGCTTTCTTCCTTGAGCCGTCTCTCTGGCCGCGTGTCCATTGGGGCTGGATGTCCGTCTCCAGATGGTCTGAAGGGGGCTCCCAGTCGGTCGCTCAGATTGCAGACCCTGTCACCCCGGGGAAGGGGGACACCTTGGGTCAGACGGTCCCACCCGTCGGCCGTGGGCTCCTAGATTTACTGTCTCGGCCCCTTTAACAGCCTCCTCGGGCTGGGGCTGCGAGCCCCTCCTGGCCGCGCTGCCCGTGTGGCTGAGCTTGGGAAAATCTATTACGGCCGAGTCATTAATCTGGGGCTGCTGCCGCGGGCGCTTTCGGGCCTCTATTTAATGGGCTGCTTCCTGAGCTCCGGAGCTGCGCTGCTCGCCTCTCTTGATCAGCTTTGTTTAATTATCAAAATATTTGATGCAGAAAATTGACATTAGTTCTGAAGGTTCTGCCCTCCTCCCCCTGCCTGGCTCCCGGCGACAGGGTGCCTCGGCCGCTGTGCCCCTCGCCTCAAAATAGCAAGGGGGCCGGCCAGCCTGTGCTCTCCGGGCAGACGCGGAGCTGCCGCCAGAAGCAGCGCGGGTGTAGGGCCAGGACCCCGCCGGGACCCCGCCCTGGGCACTGGGGCTGCACTCGGCCGCACCCCACCCCATCCCCCTGTTTCTCCAGTGCCCCGGGCTGGGGGCCCTCCCACAGTCAAGGGCAGCCACTGGGAACGCTGGAGCCGGGACACGGCTTTGCTGGGCCATCGTGGGAAGTCCCTTTCCTCGCTGGAGCTGCCCCCGCGCACCCGAGCCGGCGGCCCGCCCATGGCCTCTCCCGACTGTGAACCGCCGAGGGCCCTGAGCCCGCGGCAGATGGCGGCACTGGGTGCCAACCAGTATGTCCTGCCGTTTGGGTGGTTGTCAGCCGGTGGGCAGAGCCCCGTGGGGCCCAGTCGGGTAGAGGCCAGGCCTCTCCGGAGAGCAGAGCCTCTTGCTGAGGGACAGGAAGGTCCTCTCAGCAGCTGTGAGGGGACAAGTCTGTGAACACTGGGCTCATGCACCCTCGGGGCTGCTGTCTCGCCCCTCAGGTCTTGGGCTCCTTCCCTCCACGTGCCCGTCCAGAGCCCAGAGGCTTCAGCCCCTGGGGATGCCACAGCTGTCCTCTTTGCTCCTTTTGTTTACATTCCAGCTCACGTGTGCAGTCCTGTGCCCTGTGTGCACCCACTCACCTGTGCCCCATGTGTGTGCCTGTGTGAATCCTGTATGTGCACATATGTGTTTTCTCCCTGTAAGTGTGTGTGTGACACATGCATGTACGTACCTGTGTGTGCCTGCACCTGCCCGGTGTGTGCACGTGTGTCCCAGGTGCATGCACATATGTGTGCCAACACGTGCCCATCATGGGCTAACCCAGGGCAATCAGTGCCAGCCCTGAGGAAGCCCGCTCCTTAATTTCTCACTGGCCTCTGATTCCTGGGTTGGGGTCCCTCTGTCCATCTGTGTGAGTCGTTGCTTCCAGAGGTCAACAGTCACTGGACTGGATTTGGCTTCCTGGTCCAAGCGGTCGAGCTCAGGACCCTGCGCTCAGTGCTGGGGGCAGTGAGAGCCTCGGCCGCCTTTGAGCACAGGCTGGCGTACGAGCTTGCCTGGGGAGGAATATTGCTCCGGCTTCACCAACAGCCGGATCAGCAGACCCAAAACTCATTTATTTGCTCCTGGTTCCTCAGCCTGGGCTACACCGGCCAGCGTTTGTCCTCGGATACGGCTTATTTTCAGATGTCAGATAATTTTCAAAACAGAAAGTAGTTTCAAGGTTGAGAAGATACCATTATGGAAAACAAGCAACAATCAAGCTCAGATGGTGGGTTTCACTTGCGATCAATGTCCCCCAGTGAGGCACAGGACGAGCGGGGCATGTACTCAGGGAGGCAGCGCGGTTACGGCTCAGGCTCACCTGCAGGGAAGGGGCAACAAGGGACGTGCGTGACCCTGTGGATAGCAGCCCGGCTCCCGAGCACGGCCCGGCGCCTGGAAGCGCGGGGTGACCAGGGCAGCTGGCCTGACCCCTCCAGGTAAAGCCGCACAACGTCCGTCATCGCGCCAATGTGGCTGATGGAACGTGAGTCCTTTCAGGAGTCGGGAGTGATGTTGTCCTACTCTTTCCCCACCGCCGGCTGGCGGTGCCCACTTTCTGGGTCTCCCGGCGGAAATCACGGCTTGCCTTTGCCGCTGCTGCTTGGAGCCCTGCCACCCGTCGGGATGAGACCAGACGCCATGTCTGCCTGGCCACCTCCACACGGGGGCCCTCCAAGAGGGTGTTTAGCTGGGGGAGCCCTGTTTTCTGGGGAGCGGGGTTCTGGTCTCTGGGTACAGGAGTGAGGAAGACCCTGCCTTCCGTACCAGGTGGACGCTTTTTCATCAAAATATTTCCTAGAGTTTTTGCTGATTTCTGCATGAAGGGGTGGGGTGTTTAGGGGAACCCTGATGCCTGTGGGAATTCACAGGGCAGGGACAGGACCGATTTGGGCCACGAGGTTGCACAGGGAGGTGTGGGGCAGCACCTTGAACAACCTTGGGACTAGTTTCCTGGGCTGCCAGAACCAAGTACCACAGACTGGGGGGCCTGACATCTGAGAAATTGATCCTCTCATAGCCTGGAGGTCAGGAGTCTGAAATGAGGGTGTAGTAGGGCTGGGCTTCCTCCAGAGGCTCCGGGGGGATCCTTCCTGCGTCTTCCACATTCTGGGGGCTCCAGGTGTCCCCTGGCTGTGGCCGCATCCCTCCAGCCTCTGCCTCTGCTGTCAACATGGCCGTCTTCTCCTCATGACTGTCTCCTCTTCTTATAAGGACACCCGCTGTTGGAATAGGGCTCCTCCTAAGTGCAGGATGATTTCATCTTAAAGTCCTTGACTAACTGCACCTGTGAGACCCAATTCCCAAATAAGGCCACATTCTGGGGGTTGGGGTGGACGTGGATTTGGGGGATAGTGGGAAGCAGTTTCCTTGTTTTTATTGAGGATCTTGGTGAGGAAGGGCAGTCTGGGTGTTGACCAGCCTGGAGCAACGGCTCTCTCCGCACAGAAGTGCCAGGCTTGGCCAATGCTGCCTGCGGAAGCACCAGGGCCCAGGAGGGCTCTCCCCAGAGCTGAGCCATGTGGCACCTGCATGGGGCGGGAGGGCCTTACATCCGGACGCCTGGATGCCTAGACGGGGGAGGCTGCAGGTGGGGGTGGGTGGGAGGTGGGGGCCCGGCTGTGTTCATGGTGCATCTATTATTGATTCACGTGAACACACGGAGACCATTCTTAAATCTTGGTTGAACCGAGCAGGGGGCGGAGGGTCTAAATGAGCAAACAAATAAATCACCATGGTAACGACTTGCCCCTCCCACCCCAGGCTCCGAGGTCTTCCATCTCATTATTCGGGAGGTGCTTGGAGGTGGAGGGCAGGTGACTGTGGAGAGGCTCACGGAGCCTCTGTGTTTTCTCTGTGAAGGTGCTCAGCTCTCTGGGCTGGGATGGGAGGGTCTTTGGATGGGGGCAGCGGGGTAATGGGAGGCTGTGCTTGTCTGTCCCTCGAAGGGATGGCCTCTGTGGCCACCTGGGGGAGGGTGGATGGGCCCCACTGCCCCGGCCGCCCGGACACACAGGGGTTAAGCCTCCTCGTGCATCGGCGCTGGCGCCCAGGGCGATCGTTTCCGTATATATTTGCTTGTGGTCAGAAACCGTCACAGACCAGGGCTGTACGACCTTGACTTTCTCTGACACTTAAAATTATTGCCGCCCCGGGGACTCATTTTCTGTGCTGCCACCCGCTGACCCGGCCCAACACCAATCTCAGCTGTCATGCCGCCCACTGGCCCCTCACTGTCGCTCCCCATCGTCCCACCCTCGACCGAGGAGCCTGCTGCGCCCGGCCCACATCTCCCCCGACGATCCATCCTTGGAGGCGCTGAGCGCTCTCTGGTCCTGTGTGCCTGGTGTGGGCGCCATCCTCAGCGCCGGGCCGGTTGACTGGGCCCACGGAACCTGACCTAACCCAGACCCCTCCCTCCAACGCCTCTGCTGCCCTGGCCAGAAATGACTTTCCTGGTTAATGTCACATTGAAGCGAGGCCTTCTGACCAAGGGCTGAGTATGGGGTGGGTGGAGAGGAGTGGGGAGGGGACGAGGGGGAAAGAGGGGGGAGGAGGGACCCGGCACACCTGGTCACCCACAGTCCTGCACTCCCACCCGGGTCGAGGTCCATGCCCGGCATCCACTGGAACATCGCCTTCTGGGAGCAGTGGCCTCCCCTCACCCCCAATACCCCAGTGCCAGCTCGGGGCGGGGGAGGGGTAGTGAGGTCAGGATTGCCTGCCCTGGTCTGGCCTCTGTGGTCCTGGGTCAGCCCCTGGGTGCCCCCAGGCATGGACTCAGAGCACAGGACATCCCGTGCCCGCCCCCCACCCCGGGGGGCTTCAGGAAGCCAGTGAGCAGACCACCTGACCCCACTCTCCCCTGTGTTCTGAATGTTCGAAGCCTGGGCCAGCCCTCTGCTGGGGGCAGGTGGAGACCCCCAACATCCGATCCTCTTTGAGGAGAGGCCGCTGGGGGAGTGAGGGGCTCCCCCCAACCCCCTGTCCCCCCCAGCATGAGTCTCTGACAGGTCCCGTGAGAAGGGCCAGATGTCCTCCAGCAAGGACTCAGCGTGAGAGGCCCCCTAATTATTCCACTGACTCACCAGGGGGCGTCCCTCCCACAGCCCTCATTTTCACTGTGGGGTCCCAGGGAGAGGTGGTCCCCGTGGCCACTGCCCAGGGGTCACAGGTGACCATGGTCGGGGCAGGGAGTGACCCCCCCCGGGAGGCTGGGCTCCAAATGCTCCCCCTTTGGCCACTCCTCCTCCCTCTGTGACATTTCTTTTTCTTTTTTAAAAAAAATATAAGCCTCTATAGATACACATCTTTATTTTATTTTTGTCATTGTTTTTGGCTGCGTTGGGTCTTCGTTGCTGCGTGCGGGCTTTCTCTAATTGCGGCGAGCGGGGGCTACTCTTCCTTGCGGTGCGCGGGCTTCTCCTTGCAGTGGATTCTCTTGTTGCGGAGCACGGGCTCTAGGCACGCGGGCTTCAGTAGTTGTGGCACGCGGGCTTCGGTAGTTGTGGCTTGCGGGTTCTAGAGCACAGGTTCAGTATTAGGGGCGCATGGGCTTACTCACTCCGTGGCATGTGGGATCTTCCCGGACCAGGGCTCGAACCCGTGTCCCCTGCATTTCAGGTGGATTATTAACCACTGCACCACCAGGGAAGCCCTTCGAGACATTTCTTTACCCAAAATGCCTTATTTCTCACCTGAGGTCGTGACCCCTGCTGGTGACCTTGGAGTGGACCCTGAGCCTACCTGCCCCCCACCCCCAGTGCCCCTGGCCCATCTCCTCCATGGTGCTGTGAGTCCCCCAAGCCCCATACTCCAGGGTGAACTTATGCCTGCCCCAAACGCCCCTCACGACCTTCCTAAACTCTTGCTGGCCCCCAAACCCTGGAGCCCAGTCCCTGTTGCTGAGCTCTGGCATCCCCTCTGCTGCCCGACCACTGTCCAGATATCTCTTCCCCAGGCCACATCCGGCCCCCTCCCCAGACCACTGCCACCCTGTCCTGTGGAATCCCCTCCCTCCCTGACCCTGGCCAGACCACTCAGGTGGCCATAGAAACTGGCAGGGCCTGTGGGGATGCCCGGCTTCAGCCTCAGCTGGGCTCCTGGGGTCTCTGGGGGAGGAGCCCAGCCCCCTCTTAATTAAGCCTCATTCCCACCACATCTCAGGGACCTCATGGCCCAGCCTGATGGTGACTCTTGGTCCTCTGTGTCCCCACAGCTCTCCCAGGCACAGTCCTGCCCTCCTGGCACCGCTGGCTCTAACTAGCCTGTACACCTGTTCAGATACCGCCCCAGAGCCTCCAGCACCCCCTGCTCTGCCCACATTGCCCCAAGAGTGGGACTGGCCTGTGCACTCGCTGCTCTGCCCCTTTCCTCACCACCTCCCATGCGCTTGCCAGCATGCATACGTTGGGGGCCCCTGAGTGTGTAGGGCTGCACCAGGCATGGACACTGTGTGCCCATGTCCAGGCTCACCCTGCAGCGGAGGGCCGCACGGTGTGTGAAGGAGGGCCCGGGGCCCATCGTGGGGGCCCCCAGGCTCCAGATACGAGGGGCATCTAGGTGGACCTTGCAGGAAGGGCAGTCCTTTGTGAGGGGCAGCGGGAGGACAGGTGTCCCGCGGGCGGGATGGCAGGGGGCAGGCCCGGGGGAACGGGATGGAGGAGGGCAGCCTGGCCCGTGGGTGGACTGTGTCCTCCAGGTAGTTTCTCGGCAGAGCGTGTGGGCTGGGCTGGGCTCTGATGACAGGCTTGGTGGGGGGCTGTGAGCAGAGGCAGTCGGTGCCCCCCGGGAGGGCAGCAGATAGGGAGCTCTGGGACTCCTGGTGGAAGGGTGCCTGTTCAGTTTCTGCACCTGGCGTTCCCTGGCAGGACCCACCCTGGCCTTGTGTTTGTGCATCAGTCATCTGTGCTGGGTAACAGAGCACTGCACACCGAGCGGCTTGAAACAACACACATTGAGCACCTCAGTTTCCAAAGGTCAGGAGTCCAGCACGGCCTGGCTGGGTCCTCTGCTTGGGGTCTCTCCAGGCTGCACTCACGGTGTCGGCCGGGTTGCGCTCTCCTCTGTGGGCTAGACTCGGGGAGGAGCTGCTTCCTGCTTATTGCAAGCGCTGGCAGTATTCGATTCCTTGTGGTTATAGGACGAAGGGTCCTGTCTTCCTGCTGGCTGGAGACCAGGGGCTACTCCAAGCTCCTAGAGGCCACCAAAAGCCCCAGCCCGTGGGGGTCTCTCCTGGCAGCTCACGTCTCCAAGGCCAGCAGGACAATGTCGCTCCGGGTGGCTTAGATGAGTCTTTCTTACCTAATGCCACCTACTCAAGGGAATGGCTCCTGGCACCTTTGCCATATTCTACTGGCCAGAAGCAAGTCACAAGTTCTGCTTGCCCTCAAGAGGAGGACTCATGCAAGGGTGTAACTTAGGATGTGTCAGGCACCCCCAGCAGCACCCCAGGTGCCAGACTTGGGTAAACACCACCATTGCCAGAGCTGCATTCTGGGGAGCAGGACAAGAGGGTCCAGGATGGAGGTGGCGCTGGACACAGAGGGGATGGGTGTGGAGGTGGGAGGACGGCGCCCAGGCTCCTGCATCTCTCCCCATCAGATGCCACCTCCCCTGAGGGCAGGGAGGGGGTCCTCTGTGTCTCCAGCACCCAGGACACAGCAGGGGTGTCATCAATGTCAAGTGGGGATGGCGCTGGGGGTCGTTCTAGCGGGGATAGCCTTGGTGTCCTGAGGTACAGGCTCCATGCAGACAGCAGCATGTCAGGGACCCCACCTGCAGGGAAAGGCCGTCACTGTGAGGTCTCCAGAGGTTGCGCCATGACCGGAACCTTCCCTTCACTGCTGCGCTTTGAGGCAGGATGGGAGGTGGTCTGGGGGCCCGGCCACCCCTCAGGTCAAGGGCAGGGCTTCCTGCTTGGCCTCCTCAGCTTCACTGTCTCTCTCCAGCCCCCAAGCTCCTTCCTGGGGCGGCAGCAGGTGCAGGTGGAGTGTCGTTTCCAGTCAGGCCACATCGGGGGTCTTAGGGGGCTGCCGGGTTCAGGGTCCTGAGGGCTCCTCGGGGGAAAGTGTCTTTTTAGGCAGCCTCAGGGGCCTGCGTGGGCAGGTGGTAGCATGAGCTGTGCTGGGATGGTGGAGTGGGGAGACTCCTCCATGGGCCCCCGAGTCAGGCACGCAGTGGGGGAGCCCCTTCCTGTCACCTGTCCCTGGCCTGAGGACAGTGTTGGGGGGACCACCCTGGCTGGGTGTGGCAGTCAGGGCCCAGGTGGGCTGGTGGCCCTGGACGCTTGGGCCACACCCGGGGGTGGGCTTTGAGGCCGAGCCCGAGGGAGTCTCTGAGTTCGGACGGATGAGGCACAGGTCTGGGCCCCGGGGACCCCACACAAAGGGGCGGGGGGCTGAGAACAGAGGGAGGGACCTAGAAGGGGCGGCCAGGCCAAGGAGAGTGGGGGTGGGATCCTGCAGCAGGCCGTCGTGGCCCGTGTCAGAGGCCACCACGGGGCTGCCAGGGGAGGATGGGGAAACAGAGGAGGGATTGGTGGGTGAGGGCTCCCCACCGACCCTGCCACAGCTGTTCTGAAGGCCTGGCTGGGAGCTGAACGGGGGAGGAGGGTGGGGCTGGGGGCCGTGGGGCCCTGGTGTGAGGAGTCTTGCTGTAGGGGGAGTGGACCTTCTCATTGTTACCTCTCCCTCGATAGTGGAGCTGACAGCCCAGAGGGACAGTCCTGCGTGTGGTGGGGAGAGGGGGGACCCCTGCCACCGGCAGCCTCGACCAGGGGCCGCCCAGGGCTCTTGCCCCAGGACAAGGGGTTGGGGGAGCAAGGGGAGGTGGGGGGCCCTTTCAACAAGACCTCAGAGAGCTCCAAGGGGAGTCGGAGGGGTGCGTCCAGACCCCGGGCCACCCCTCCTTGGGCTGCACCCTCCATGGGAACATGGGGGTCTCTGTGGATGCAGCTCCCCAGAGAGGTATGCAGGGCTTTCTGGCTCGTTGCGGAGGCTTCACCAGCAGACGGGCCCAGGCGTTTCTGCACTGACCCATCTCAGAGCCTGTTTTGATTTCTACTTAAAGTTTCACGGTGGGAGCCCCGGGCCCGTCCCTGCCATGCTAACCGACAATGTATAGTCCATTGGCACGTCAGCGTGAGGCTGGCTGGTGGGTAACGAGCCCAGCGGGTGTCCTGGGCCGCCCATGATACACCACTGTCCAGCTTGGCTGGGAGCCACGACGCTACATTCCCTGCACTCCAGATGCACCCTCACGAGGAGGTCTGTGTGTGCACCTGGACCCGGAAGGGAGAGGACTTGCCCCACCTGGGCAGCTGCTGGGATGGGCCTTGTCCTGGAAGCCGGCTCGGTTCATATCCCACCCGGCCCTCCCTGCCTCGTGACTGACAGCCGCTCAGGCTCTGAGCCTTCACAGGCTTTAGCAGCACCTGCCCCACAGGCGGGCTGTGAGGAGGCTATCAGAAGGTCCACGTCCAGCCTCAGTCCAGCCCTAACATGAGGAGGGGAGAATCAATGCTGATGCTTTCACTGCTTGTGGAACCCCTAGTGCTCCACGGAACACAGTATGGGAAGCACTGTTCACGTGTGTGATTCCCTGCAAAGTGGAGAGGAGATGGCCTCCCTGATGGGCAGGCTTGGAGCTATAGTGACACAGGGGCATCAGTGGCAGCAGGGTCTGGCAGGGCCGGCCCCTCTCTGGCATCTGAGGAATTTCCCTGCAGAGCAGGTTAAGAGCTGTCGCTTTCCTGGCGTGTGGATGGTTTCCGGAGACAGGCCGGGAGCCCCTTCTGCCTCATGTGAGTCCTGAGCATGGACACAGCTCTGGGCAGTGGGCAGCGGGTGCCCTGGGTGAGGGGCTGGTCTGTGGGAAGTGTCCAGCGCTCTCCCAGTAACCAGGGGCATCCTGTGAGCATCAGCTTTGGTGTGGAGGGTGGTTTGGGACCCCGGCAGGGTCTTCAGTCTAGGGCAGAGAGTCCACTCCAGGTCCGCCTGACACCATTGAGAAGCAACTGCTCTTCTTCTGGCCCTGGAAATCCACCTGCGTCCATCCGCTCCAGCTGCGATGCCCGGGATCAGCCATGGGTACCCTTAGCTCCCCTTTAGGTGAGAGCATCCATCCTTGATGTTTCCATTCCTACTAAATGAGTTCTTCTCTGTTTCTGGGGGTCCTGGGATTAAAACCCCCACTCTCAATCTGCGATGTGGCACTGACAGAATGTCCCCCACGTGACCGGCACCTTCCAGGACGCGTGGCGTGGAGTTAACGCACTTGCGCTGTCCTGACCCATGGCCGAGGCTTAGGGTGGACTTGGGGAGAGCCAGGTGGGGATGAGATCTGTGCCCCCAGCAGCTCCTGGCCCAGCAGTGACCGAGGGTGTCGGGGCCTCTGCCAGCCACTCCCGACGCCCCTTCCTCCGCCCTCCATAACTGGCCAGTGTTTGTGGGATGGGCCCAAAGATGAGACTGAGTGAGAGAATCTGGGGGTCCCCGGGATGTGATGGGGTCTTTTTCTTTTTTAGGCTGAAGAGTCCTAGAGTTTGCGGTCCAAGAGGGTGCTGGTTCACCTGTCTGCAGAGGAGGCTCTGAGGAGTGGGTGGGCAGCGGGGGAAGCTGGGCAGGGAGGCCCTGGGTTAGGCCACAGGCGTAGCTTGGAGGGCAGGGTGTCTGGGTGCTCTCAGGCCTTGGGGCGTCTCTAGAGAGGACCAGCCACCATGCTGCCTGTCAGGCGTTTGTCTACCAAGGCCGGGGTGCTGTGGAGGACAAGCAAATTCTTTAGCAGAACCTGGGGTCCGTGTCCTCTCCACCCCTTTCCAGATGTTCTGGCCGGGGCGGGGCGGGGCGGGGCGGGATGCAAGGAAATAAAGTGCAGGATGCCCAGGTACGCCTGGATTTCAGGTGCACGTGAGTCATTTTGGGTGTGAGGACGACCCCAGGGCAGCATGGGACACACTTGTACTAAAAACAATGTCTTGTTTATCTGACAGCTCTAGCTGGGACGTTGCCCTCGGGCCACTGTAATCCTGGCCCAGCTGTTGGCACCCACGCAGGGTCCCGGTAGGAGCTGGGCTGGCGTGAGAGGCCCTCCCTTGGCAGCCGTGTGACCGGGACCCCTGCGGAGGCTCTGCTCCCCTCTCCTGGAGGGGTCACATGGAAGGTCCTGCACGTCCCCCACTCGGGGGCTGGCGGCACAGGAGGCCTTCCGAGTGGGTCCAGGTGAGGGTGCCCCGTGGGTGGAAGGGCCATCTGCAGTGGCTGCAGGGCTGGAGGCCAGGGCTGCTGGGCCTCCTCCTGACCCTGCTTGGCCCCTGCCTGCAGTCTCATGCAAGTGGCTGGGTCCCCACAGGCCTGGGACTTCAGCGGGGGGCCCTCACCCCCTTCCATGGCTTGGAGCCACAGCAGGGAGGCCAGGATTAGGGCCGTGCGGGGTACACCAACCCGTCGAGGTCCGTGTGGTGCATGTCGGCCTGTCTGGGGGACCTGCGGACTGGCCTGGGCCATGCCCCCTGGGCCACCAGCTGCCCGGCCGAGAGGCCAAGCGTGGGCAGGGCAGGGCAGGGGGCAGCCCACCCACCAGTCAGCCCAGCAGGGCCTCAATGCAGGCGCCACGAAAACGCCTCGGTTGCTGCTGCGGGGACCAGAGCAGAGCTGGGTTCCTGAAGCCCTTGCAGTTGATCCGTGGAGGCCGGAACGTCTCCGAGAAAGAAATATGGAAGCAATTACTCTGAGAGCCGTCGTTTGGGTAATTCCCAAAGAGACACCAGGGCCGGTCCTTTCGAAGCCTGGTGCACGGCGCCCTAATGAAGCAATTAAGGCAAGGATCCTCCGACTTTGATCTCGATGGGGTAATTTTTACAAAAACATCACGGAGTGATAGATACCCATAACTCGGGGTCCTTAATTGTACTTAATTTGTTTGGAATACGAATGTGCATTTAATTAAACCCCAGCTCGGCCTGCATGCTTCAAGCAGGGCTGTCAGGGAAAATTAAGACCCAGTTTGCTTTCAAAGTTACTGGTTTTTATCAGGCAAGGACAGGGGTCTTCGAACAGAAGGTTAGAGATAATTAGGCCGCGAGCTACAGCCCAGGAAAGCAGAGAGAAGGCACTGCTGCCAGGAGGGGGTGGGGAGGCGGGGGAGACCCTGGCCTGGTGGGCGGGCAGGCCCTGCCCGCTCCAGACCTGGAGCTCTGGCAGTCAGGACTCGGCTGGAGGTGGGACTGCGTCCACAGCCGGGGTCAGCCCAAGGCAGAGCCTGCAGGGCGTCCCCTCACACGCCATCACTGGAGCATGGCTCTGGAAGGGCTGGGCCACCCTGGCCACCCCTCGGATCAGGTGGGGAAGCTGAGACTCGGAGTGAGAGCCCGACATCTCCCAAGGCCACACGGGGCCTGCTGGCACAGAACGGGGGTGCCGGCTCCCCCCTCCCCATCCAGCCTCTCTCTG
Source organism: Inia geoffrensis (assembly GCA_036417435.1). Lineage (NCBI taxonomy): Eukaryota > Metazoa > Chordata > Mammalia > Artiodactyla > Iniidae > Inia > Inia geoffrensis. The sequence goes on along the minus strand of CM070901.1, from coordinate 184,394,386 downwards.
GCATGCCGTCCTTCTGTGCCCCTCCCTGGGGCGTCCTCTTGCCTGGCCTCACGTGAGCGGCCCTGCCAGCGGGGACTTCCTGGGGAAGGTGTTGTGGGAGGATTCTGAGCTCGGGTGGCTCTGGCCACTGAACTTCCACATCGTTCCTGGGCCAGGGTGCAGATGAGAGAGGAGAGAACGTGCAGCCTGACCCACGTCCATCACACGTCGGGGCCTGGGCTCCTGGACACACGGAGGTTTGCACGGGGTCCTGGAGGGAGACGTCTCTGCTCTGTTCAGAGACCCCCAGGCCTGCTGTCCGTGGAGCAGGAGCCAGATCCATGTCGGGGGTGGCGAAGGGAGGGGAGAGAGAGGATCTCTTCGCTCTTTTCGATTCTGAGCGCGACGGCATGCAGCCATGCAGCAACCCACACGCCCACACACGCACTCGTGAGACGCATGCACACGCACAGATGGGCACAGACCTGACAAATGCACAGAAGCGCCCCCCAGAGGCTCACACATGTATGTGCACACTCACACATGCACATACAACGCACAGGACACATGCACGCATGTGCACACGACACGTGCAAACATGTGCACACGACACCTGGGGGGCCACAGGGCCTCTGAGGCCTTTCAGCCTGCTGACCTTGAGGACTCTCTTCGGCTGTCCCACCGTCCAGGCCTCTCATGAGGACAAGGTGCTGAGTTTGTCAAGGACCTGAGAAGGGCCTCCACCCTCTGACCCGACTCACTTCTTAGAAGACCCTCTGGAGTGTGAATCCACGTGCTGGGGTCATGAGGAGCGGCCCTCGGCTGGGCAGCTGTGGCCTAGCTCCGCTCTGACTTTTCCATCCTCAGCGTGAGGACCCCCGGGCCTGTGGTCTCCAGGGTCCTGGTGGTCTGCACCCCAGGATGGGGCTTCCGATGGTGCCCAGGGCAGCTCTGGCCCCCACCCTGTCCCAGCCTCCCTGGACCTGCGTGCACAGTTCCAATCCCAGGGGACCACGGCCGGGTCCACACCGCTAGCACCAGCACCAGTGCCCGCATCCTCGGCTGGCGCTGCCCGGTACGCGTCCTGCTTAGCACGGAGACCACTCTCTCCAGATCCCCGTTCCCTTGTCTTCGAGGTGCAGTGCATCTCGGCTCAGTGACATCCCTATGAATAGCTACAGTCGTGGTCTGGGTGGTAACTGTCCCTTCAGGGGTCGAGAAGTCAAGGAACTTCCTCAAAAGATCCTGCTGGTGACAGGGGGAGAGAGGCTCAAACTCGGGGTCCTGGGGTGTCTGCTGTGTTGTTTGTACTGTGTCACTGCCTCAATGGGAAGGGGCTCTGTGTGGGAGCCGTTGGGCAGCTAAACCCTCCCCAGATGCCTGGAAGTTTGCCCCGATTTGCTGGAGGGCAGGAGGCCGGGCCCAGCGTGAATGTTCTCATGGGGGCCCCTGGTTCCAGGAGCTGTGGCCATGTCCCCCACGAGACACACCCAGAGCCCTCAACTCTCCAGCGGACCTGCCATCTTCAACCTCAAGGTGCTGGTGCCTGTTGGGGCACCTGCCGGGCAGGTGGGAGGGTCCAGCCGGCAGTGAGCCCAGGGATGTAAAGCCAGCGCCGGGTGACCTGCAGACATGCAGCAAACCCTGGGCTTTAAGATGCCTCCAGCACTGGTGGGCGCTGTGTGTGGCGTGTCCCGGGGCCGCGTCACACGGCCCTATGGCCGGGCTCAGACGGCAGGGAGCCCTCTCTCCCCGCCCGAAGTCTGGAAGCCTGAGATCAGGTGCCGCGGGGCTGGTTCCTGCTGAGTCCCTTATGAGGAAGACTTGCCCCAGGCCTCTCCCCCAGACTCTGGTGGTTTGCTGGTTATCCTTGCAGTTCCTTGGCTTATAGACGCATCACCCCAGCTCCGCTTTATCCTCACACGGTATCTCCCTGTGCATGTCTGTGTCCAAAATCCCCTTTTTCGAAGGATACCAGTCCTATGGGATTAGGGGCCACCCGACTCCAGTAGGACCTCATCTTAACTAAGTACATCTGCCGAGACCCTAATCCCCAATAAGGTCACATTCTGAGGTCCTGGTGGTTAGGACTTCAGCACGTGGGTCTGGGGGGCATGGTTCAGCCCATCACAATGGTCCTCATGGGCTGCTGGGAGGCTTACGTGAGCTGGTGTGTTTCGGCGGGGCCACGTGGAAAGTGACATTAGGGTTGGTTATGAGTGGTTCCCCTCCAGCAGGCATTATCATGGCTCCTGGCTGCGACGTTGAGGAACACGGCTTCCGCCGGCGGGGCATCTGGCACAGCCTGCCTGTGCGACCACGAGGTTCCCACATGCCGAGCCGGGAGGTCTGCTCAGCCAGGGTCCAGCCAGAAGCACAGAGCGCAGGGATTCAATGGAGGCGCTGGTTCAGGAGCATTGGGAAGGCCCAAGGGGTCATGCATGTGACCCAGGGACAGGACCTGCAGGGAGACAGGCGTGAGTCTTCAGGACCCAGGAGTTGGGAGAGGAGCCCATGGGCCCGGGGGCATCTCCCTTCTGAGCAGGGGCCTCTCCAGCGGCTGCCGGTGCCCCTGTGAGGCACCACAGGCTGCTTCTGCTAAAAGAAGTTGGTGGCCAGAATCAACTGTGGCCAACGGGACCAGGGGCCAGGGCCTGGGACGAAAGTGACACCCCGGGGCAACGTATAAATATCCTCTCCGCCAACACCTGCCTCCCCACCGCCCTCCAGGGCCCCAGTTGGCAGAGCCTCACAGGAAGCCAGCTGGCCAGGGGGACGTCATCGGCGGGGTCCTCACCCAGCAGCCCAGCGTGTGAAAGGGCAGCTGGGAGCCCAGAGACAATAGGCCAAACGGCCAGCACTGGCCTCCCTTTGGCTGGATGCACCCCTCTTACCTGGATGTACGTCCAGCCCTGGTCGACGATGGCAACCTGTGAGTGCTCCTGCCTAACGAGATGCAATTACCCGTCAGAAGAACAGACACTGTCACCTCCTTTGGTTAAAGGGGCAAAAAAATCCCAGCATCCTGACACGCATTTCCTGGTGACAGTGATGGCATTCATCTCTGGCAAGGTTCGTTTCTCTCTTAGTTCAGTTGTGATGTCATATGTTTTGTATGTTTTTGAATAGATGTTTGTATGTGAACATTTTGGAGTCATAGAATAGATTGTCAAGTTAACCACTGCCCACCGTATATTAATCAAATAACAACGGGAAAGGAAGAGCGCGGGAGAGGGGAACAAGGACGCGCACGCACACGTGCACGCACACATGCATGCGCACGCGCACACGCACGCACACACACACACACGCGCACACACACACGCCTGTATGAGAAGGCACACGGATGTGATGGGGCTGTAGTCTGGATTCCACACCCGATCCCGAGGCACAGCCCACATTAACCATCTTTGCCCGATCTGTCTCCTTTGCTCACCTGGCACCTCAGCTGGCTGGGGTTCTGTCCGGGTGGGGTGACTCAGTGTAACCTTGTTAAAGGGTCTGAATCCTCAGGCATCCCGCTTTTCCCTTTTTCAGCTGCTGTGCTTCTCCACTGACTTTCATGCTGGGGGGGGCCCTGGGGCCCAGTCTTCCTCCTCCAATGTCCCCTTGGGAGGTGGTGTCAACAGCCCCCGGCGGCACACACACTGTCACCGGGCCAGTTGGTTCAGGGGTGGGCGGGGCCCCAAAGGCCAGCTGCCAGTCTCGACTTCTATTCCGTGGAACCAGTGTTATGTCAACTGGAGGAAGCATCCCTCGCGGGAATCAGGGCATCTGGACCAGCAGAGTCCAAGGCCGCAGGGTCGGGAAGCAAAGGTCCTGGCTTAGTAGGTGTGAGTGAGAGGCATCACTTCTTCTGCCCCTGGCTTCTTGGACCTGGAATCTGGCCTTGGGACAAGCAGCCTGTTGATTCAAGACATAAATCACACCCTGGGACAGAGGCCCAAACTTTCATGGTGTGGCAGCCCAACTGGCACCGGGACAGAGACTTCACTAGGCTTGATGGGATGGGGACCAAAGGAACGGGAGGGCAGAGTCCATTGCTGAGCCCACCCACATACTTTTACCATGAATGGGCATCCTTGGTCGGGAGCAGTGTTGGGTGGAGTGCCAGCATGGGGAAGGGTGTGTAATGCACGTCCACAGACGGCTGAGCCCTCCCAGGCCTCATGGCAGGGAAGGCGATCTCCATTTGGAGAGGACAACTTGCTGCCCCTCTGTGATGGCAGAGGTCCAGGGTCATCTGCCAGACACCAGTGGGTGGCACAAATTCCCAGGAAAATGTGCCACACGAGGGTCCCAGTGGGAGCTTCTGTTTGGGGCAGGTAAGTCACAGGGCAGAGGTAACGGGGCTGACCTTGGCCTGAAGCCTGCATCACTGAACCCGAGCCTAACCTTTGTTTATGGGTCACCGCAGCAAAGTGCCAGAGACCAGGGGGCTTAGAACGGCAGAAATTTGTTCTTTCACAGTCTGGAGGCCAGAAGTTTGAAATCCAGGGGATTCCGTCCTAAGCTCCAAGGGAGGGTCCTGCCGGCCTCCTCCTGCTTTCGGTGGCCCCAGGTATTCCTGGGCTTGCGGCTACGTCACTTCAATCTCTGCCTCTGTCGCCACATGGCCTTATCCTCTTCTTAGAGTGTCGCCAGTACATTGGGTTGGGGCTCAGCCTAATGACCTCATCTTAAGTTGGTTCCATCTGCGGAGAAGACTCTCCCCTAAATCATCATGGTCACAGGTACTAGGCGCTAGGACTTGTATGTATGTCTTGTGGGGGGACATAACTCAGCCCGCAACAATCACCCTCCCTGCCACCATGGCCACTCTGTGAGGGACCCTGAGCATGCACTGGGGCAGCGGGGGAGACATCGCCCCCAAGTGGTCTGCCTGGACTGCTGGATTCCGGAGCCTCCTCTGTCTGCGTGGACGCCCTTCTGTGCACCTGACGGGGCCAGAGCACCTTCACAGCTGTGTTTGCTCCAGAAGGGCCGCCCCAGACCCTTCCTCCGGATTCCAGGTCACCAGCTTCCTCTTTCTAAGCCCCGGGTCATGCTGCGCAACCACGGGTACATCTCTGGAATCTCTGGAGTTGGTGTCCATCCCACCTGTGGCCGCCTTTCTGTCTTGATAAAGAGGACAAGCTCATATGGCGTTGGGTGTTCGGCCCGCTGGATGGCTTCCTCCCCCTCCATCTTCAGGACCAGCCGGATTAGCGCCGCATCACTCTAATTTACTTCTGGCCGGTGACAGAAACCGGTTCAGAACCATGTATAAACCAAGCCTAAGTTTTTTGTCTTCCATCAAAACTCGTAAGGAAAGCCCCGTGAAGCTGTGGGTGAGGGAGGACAGTAATGGGTCAAAGGAGGCATTTTCCAGGAGTCCTGGCCACCTCTCCTCTCTGCATCTCTGTCCCTTCCTGACCAGCTGGAGTTCCGAGACGCCGTCCCTACGCGGTGGCAGATTGGTGCCGCCATGCTTGACCTGACGGTTTCCTGGCCCGAATAACCCAGCGGGTGGTGAACAGCTCAGACTGACCTGATGTCAGCAGTCAGGCACTGGGTCTGGGGCACAGTAGGGGACCAGGAACGCGTCCTTCAAAGGAGAAGTTACTCTCGGGGGAGACGTGACTTTGCTTCCAAACCCTAGCTTTCTGCACCGTGACTCCCGGCTCCGGCTTCTCTGGGATTCCAAGCAGCCTCCCTGTTTGCTACAAACACTTCCATCGCCGTTGGAAATGCCGGGTGATGACGTCAGCAGAGCAGAGTGTCCTGCAGCCCACACGCACAGCTCTTACCTTGGGCTCCGCTCAAAACTGGAAACCTCTGGATCGCCCTGGAAATAGGAGCAGCTCACTCCTGCGTGGAGCAGGGGGTTGTGTGGGGTGATTTGCTTCCAAGATCCAGAGAGCGCCCCGAAAGGCATTGTTCCTTCTAGGCACAGTACGTGAGTGGTGGCTTCTGTTTCCCCTCAGAGGATCCACGTTTCAGACCATGGTCCCCTGGAAACCTCATCCACGCATCTGACCCTTCAATTGTCATGAGTTTATTATCCACTCTCTGGTGCACGTGGATCTTATCAAGTCATCCAAGACATTTGCCAATTCCCGATGTCCAGGATCGGTGGACTTGGTGTCGTGCTCGGTGGACAAGGGCGATACCCTGTGACCTCAGGGTGACTGAGATCTTTGTAGATAAGATTATGGCATCACGTGGGAGACTAACAAGGGTCAAAGACAGGATCAAAAAGGGGACGTCACGTCTGCCATGTGGGAGCAAATGCTCCACGTGGACACAAGGAAAAACACGTTCACCAAATCCGTAGTGTGTCCTGCCCGCGGCTTTGCTAATTTTCTCAATAGAGTTTCCATGATTGGAAAATGCACCAAGGCTCATCACCTGATTAAATTTAGAATAATCCAGAGCAGTGGTTCTCAACTGCGGGAGACCCTCCCCCCCCCGAGGGACATCTGGCAGCATCTGGAGACTTTTCGGTTGTGACAACTAGGGGATGACACTGGCGCTTAGTGGGGTAGGAGCCAGGATGCTGCTAAACGCCCTGCAATGCACGGGACGGCCCCACCATGAAGAAGGTCCTCGGCTGGGAGGTTGAGAAGAGCTTATCCAGGGTCCTTCCCTGAGACCTGTCCACCTCCCACCTGTGTATTCCAGTTCCTGAGGCCACAGAGCCCACCTGGGTGGATGAGGGCTGGCTCTTTTGTGTCAGCTGAGCATCTGGCTGGGGGATGCCGTGGTGTCTGGGGTCCCCAGGAACCTGTAATGTCTGCAAGCCTGTTTTGGGAGCACAGGCAGCCTGCTAATAGCCTGCAGGCCTCTTTGGGGCAGATCAGAGTTTGGTGTTTCTGGATCCTTCCTGGAGGTGCCCATCTGCCCTCAACCTGGGACTCAGATTGTGAACTGGCTTCAGGGGACCTGGGTGACAGGCACGACTCTCGCAGTGACAACTCTAATCAGGGAGGTGTCCTGTTGTGTGGATCGATCACATTTCCCTGGACCCTCCACCTTCTCTGTCCCGAGACATGCTGGGATCAAGCAGCCATGACAATGGGCACGAAACCTTCTAATGGCCACTCCATCCACGGCCCAACACAGTTCTTGTCCTCAGCTGGTCGATGGCCTGACTGTGGCTACTTCAGGACCTTGTCATTCCCACTGGAATGGGGGTCCCGCCCCAGTGCATATGGCCGGCTGGAATACGGCCAAAGATACGCAAGGTCCTCCTCCTGGAACCTGGGAGCAAAGTCTTTGCGGATGGATTGAGGCCAGGATGTTGAGATGGGAGCCCGTCCTGAACCATCCGGGTCGGCCCTAAAAGCCCTCACAAGCGTCCTCGTAAGAGGGAGGTGGGGGCATTTGACACACACAGAGCATGGAGCGGAGGCCCCTCGCCGATGGCCTTCTTTCCCAGGCCAGCTCCCAGGTGCCGTGGGGTGTGGGCTGCACGTGAAGTTCTCAGCTCGGCTGCTGGCCGCTGTTGAGCCCAGGTTCTGTCCGCCAGCGGCCAAACTCCTGGAGCTGCGTCAGCCAACCCAGCAAGTCCACAAGCTCTGGTGAGTGAACCCATGTCGGGAAACTCAGATGGAATTGACCTTGCATCTCATCCTTGGGACAACACCTGAAAAATCGGCTCTCCAACCGTCTCCTGGAGATTTTGTAGCGAAGCTTCCTCTTGGGGCATTTAAGTCAGGAGAGAGGCCGAGATCTGACTCAGCTGTGGCCCAGATGCGAGAGCGGGGATGCGGCTGGATCTCGGGGAGACCAGGAGCTCTTTGCCAAGCGACTGCCTGATGGAACTGTGCCAGGGTCTCCTGACAATGGTGGCGAGTTTCTCTGACGGGGCTGGGGGGTGGGGGTGGGTTCTCCTTCTGAGACGCAGAGCCCAAGACCTTCATCTCTGGCCACGTCCATCCAAACGTCCCTGCTCCACCACCCAGGACCCCAGGGCCGCTCACCAGCTCCACAAGTTCCCCTGGGAATGGACGTCAGCCTCTCTGCAGTGGCCACTCCTAGCGTCATGGTCAAGTGCGGCCACCACTTGGTCCCCAAGGTACAGACTTCTAAAGGAACATAGGTGACAGTTCCATCAGCTGTGAAGCCATTGTGGGGCCCAGGCTGCCAGAGGCCCGTTTTCCTTGGCAAGGACACGGTCAAGCTGTCCCAGACCCTCAGCCGCGGCGGTTTGGATGCTCGGGTCACTGCTGGCACGGCGTCCAGTCAGGAGAACCTGAACCACCCTGCGTATTTCAGCAGCGGGCAGTGACATGGGGACCGTCCTCTGCACGGGCCTCGGAGGGAGAAGGTGGGAAGCATGATGGGCATGGTGCTGGGAGGCTGGGGGTCTGCTGGCCAGGCCCTGTTAGAGCCGCCCCCACCCACGGGGTGCTTACCCCCCTCCCCCAACTGGTCTCGCCCCAGGCTTTGCAGGACAGGGTCCTTCTTGCTGCTCAGAGTCAGACGACACCACGGCGTGTCCTCGGGGCCAGTTTCCCTGACTGCGATCCAGTGCAGCCCCGGTCTCTCCCCAGCACGTCTCCTGGTGTTTTCTTTCCTCCCATCCTCTCTTTATTATCCAGGTAGAGCCTAATCCCATGAAGCACACAGCACCCCCGCCCCAGACCAAGGTGCGGGGCATCCCACGCCCACTTCCCCGAAGGGCCACCTCTGCCCTGATGTCCACCCCGGCTGCTCTGCTCCCGACTCACACTCGGGGTCCCTTGGGATGCTTGCCCATCGCGTCTGTGGGGTTGGCCTCATCCTGTCCGCATGGCGCTCTCCACTCTATTTCGTTTGCTGATTCTCGGTCTCTCTGCATAGGGGAAGGCTCCATCATCAGGCACCCTGTTCGTTTTGTCTCCCCTGACCTGCCTCGGAGGCTGGGGCCCGGCAGGCGCCCCGGGGAGTGCTTGCTGAATGAATGAATGAATGAATGAATGAAGGGGTGCAGATGCACGTATCCGGTACATCCAAGGGAACCAGACGGCTCCGACTGGCAGGGAGACGGCCTTGCCCTCCCGGTCTCCCGCCCAACATCAGCCCCACGGGAGGGGCGGGGAGGACTGGAGTCCCCTTCCTTTGGCTCTCGCAGGTGTGTTGGCCTCGTCAGCCCGTTAGTAATAGGAGTGAGGCTTCGGAGAAACCGACCCCCACAGACAGAGGCGCAAGCCCCTCCTCTCACTGTGCCCCCTGTACTCGAACCGTGTGCTGCCCCAAGTGACCGTGGACACAGCCTTGGTGAGCCCCTGAAAGGCTGTCAGCCCGACTCCCAGGGTTCCGTGCGGATGAGAACAAGCAAACCTCGAGCGCGTGCGCCCTGGAAACGCTCATTTCTGCTTCGTCAAGGATGGGAAGGTCCGTTCTGTGGCATAAACCGGGTCGGCGGCCTTCTTTCTCCAGAAAGGCAGCCCCTTGGCCACAAGGGGTCCCTCAGCTGCCTTCCAACTCTGGGGGGGGGCGAGCTGTGGCCCCGACTGGGACGCCGCGTCTCTGAGTGGCTGGCTGGGGACACGGAGATGCTGGCTCACGCCCGGCCTGTGTGCAAGCCGCTCGCCCTGATGGATCCTGGAACCCCAGAAGGGGGATCCTGGGCAGGGCTCCGTCTGCAGAACCCCCAGGGTCCTTTGCATTTCATTCATTCATTCACTCATTCATTCATCCAATCGTCAGCTCAGGGGGCAGCCCCGACACCTGGCCTTCCCACCCATCTTCCCCTCTGATAGCTGCTGATGTGGGGCCCCCACGCAGACAGAGGCCCAGAGGATCTTGGCGCTGGGCGGTCGGTCCTCTGACGGTTCAACCGCTGCCCTGGGCTGGACGTGCTGGACCCAAGAGGATGGACCCAGGCCGACTGAGAAGTCCACAGTGACCGGGCAACAGGGCAGCCCTGCCCACCAGCCAGCAGTGTCTACCCGAAATTCAGCAGAAGCTGGGGCTGCAGCCCTTGACGCTGGCTGCAGCTGCTGGGCACTAGCAAGTCCCCCAGTGACCGACGGGTGGCAGGTCCATCGGGGCTAGTGAGCGTCCCCCGTGGACATTGCCCTCCAGCCTCTGCAGGCCCACTGTCTTCCCCTGCCGCCTGACCCTGTGTCCCTGAGGCTGACCTGTAGGGACCCCTCTCTGCTGCGCTGCCCTCTGGCTTCCCGGGGAGTTTGGGCCTTGAGGTCAGAGGGCTGGAGAGGAACCCATTTCCTCCTGTGGGGTTAAAACCACTGCTGTTGAGTTTCTTTATCCCTTTACCCGTTGCTGGGCCCTCAGCCTACCGAGCCCCTGTAGACAGCCCCATACAACCTCCCCTTCCTCTCCTGCGGGCCCAGGCCATCTCTTTCTTGCCAGGATTCTAGCGATGGTGTCCAGGCTACGGCTGACCCTTCAAAGCTGGACAGGCACCCACAGATGAGGCAGAGGGAAGAGGTTACCCTGCGGTGCTCACAGAAGACCCCTCTGCGGGAGGGCCTGGGCGGTGCCCCAGCCGGAGACGGGCACCCCTCCGTGGGGTGCATCCATGGTGTGCGTCAAGCTCCCGTCCTGGGCGGGGTGCTGACCGCGGGGAGGAGAGGCCGTGCGGGCGCACCTGTCTCCACAGAGGGGCTCTCCTGGGGCACAGCCCCTCTCACCACAATCCAGGGATTTTCCCGGCGTGTCGTCTTTAATAGATGTCATTACCACCTGGAGTCTGATATGCTGGTAATTATCTTCCTGGACTTCATCCTGAGCCTGGGCAACACCATTAGGGGCTTGATGTGCGCGTCTTAAAACAGTGATTATTTACAGTGCGTGCCATTCAACTCCCATAATCCTGACGTCTGTGTCGAGTCCTGGTCCTGGGAGTGAGGGCGGGGCTGAGGGAGCTCTGGTGTCCCCTCTGTCCCCTCCGCAGAGGCTGGCACAGCACTGCACCAGCTCTGAAGTGTGGCTGGGAAAGACTCGGGGTCAGGCCTCGGCCGGAGAACTGCAGACCGGGTCCAAACTGCCTGCGACAGAGCTGCGTCTGGCCGGGTCTGGGGCCTCTGTGTGCCAGTGTCCCTTGGGACCACCAGGCCGCAGAAGGGTCTGGAGCAGGGTGTCCATCAAGGCTCCAACAGGGGCCCATGGGTGACCTTGGCTGAGTTGCATTTCCTCTCTGAGTCTGTAAAACAGGCACAGCCAGAATACCTGCCTCCAAACTTAGATGCATGTTACCGGGTGAGAAGAGGCTACACACTCTGTGATTCCAGCTCTGTGACATTCCGGCAAAGTCCAGTCTCCGGGGACGGCAAACAGATCAGGGCTTGCCAGGGGTTGGGGGGGGAGGAATGAACACGGAGAGAGCAGAGCATTTTTAGGGCAGTGAAAACACTCTGTATGATACCATAATGATGGATACATGTCTTTCTACATTTGTCCAAACCCGTAGCATGTACAACAGCAAGAGGGAACCGCGACATGTGGACTGTGGACTCTGGGTGATCACGACGTGTCGGTGCAGGTGTGTCGGTTGTGACAGATGCACCTTCCGTGGGGATGCTGACAGTGGGGAGGGTGTGTGTGGGGGCGGGATGTGGGCAGGAGATCTGGGAACTCTCTGTGTCTTTCCCTCAGTTTTGCTTGAACCTAAAGCTGCTCTAAGAAAAATTAATTTTCTTAAAAAGACGAGCCTGTCGGGGGTCAGTGAGGCCCGAATGAGCTGATGTGTGTAAGCCGTGTGTCTCCGCGAGTTTTTAGAGCAGTGGCCACGTGGCCAGCGTGGCTTAGGTCTCGGGACAGAGGAGACTTCGCTGGGCGGGGGCCACACTGGGCCCCCCTCTCGCCCTCCCCTGCCCTCTGGGGCGGGGGCTGCCACTGGGAGTCTCCGGGGGCAGTGGTGCGCCACGGCTCTCAGAATCAAGAGTCGGTGTGCAATCTTTGTTAGCGGCGGGGCATGCATCTTTTAAATTATAAATCGATAAATAGTTAATTCAATAATAGAACTCTCTTGAATATTTCATGTGGCCCACGCACCGCAGCGCTTGGCCTTGATGTTGATGCAGCGGCTGTGAGGAATTCGAGGCAAACTGCCCCCAAACTCCGATTAGCTCGGCCGCGGACTCAGCGGGAGCTGGCGAGGGTCCCCTTCCCTCGCCTGGGACTGCACTGGTGCTTGTGTGATGCCCAGGAGGTGACCCTAGAGAGGTTGGGCTTCATTCCCCATAAACCACCCCTGCTCAGAGGAGGGACGAGGTTTCGGGAAAAGGAGGTGTTGTGGGTGTTTTTATTCCCCCAGATTTACATGTTGAAACACCAAAAGCCCTTGTGCCTCAGCACGTGGCTGTATCTGGATCTTTAAAGAGATAATTAAGGTAAAATGAGGTTGTTTGTGTGGGTCTTAATATAATAGGACCCGACCCCAGAGGCACTCCCAGGGGAGCTGGGTTGGAAAGGTATTCAGTAGGTGCCACATCACGACCCAGTGCATTTCCTCCAGGCCGTTCTGGACCAGGTGGGACTCCGGTGGCCAGAGCGCCAGGCTGAGGAAGTGTGGGCGGCCCCTGGGCTGTGTCCACATGGACGGAGCCTTTTACTTGGGTCTCTGAGCAGCCCGTCGGGGCCTGCGGGGGACACTGCTGGCGAGCTTATCCTCTGTGGGTCTGAGCCTCCAGGAGCCCACAAAGCCGCTCTTGCTAAACCATCCTGACGTTTGCTTGGCCCCATCAACCCTGTGGCCAGCAGGGACCCGAGCCTGGCAGGAGACGTGGCAGCACTGTGGGTAAGCCTCCCACCCTTCTCTGCAGGTGAGGGCAGGCCCCGCAGGTGGCCCTAAGTGTGGGGACGCATTCACCCCTCAGAAGAACAGGTGCAGCTCGGGAACTGGGGCGCCCGAAGCCTTGGGTCCACGGTGGTCATTCTGTGCCCTCGGTGCTGGTGACTGCTCTGGGGACCTGTCGTGTCCCTGGGGAGGGTGGCAGCCCCTCCCAGGTGCGGTGGCCTTGGAGCAGATCCGTGTGCTGCGTGGCCCTGTCTGCTGTTGCCCCCGAGGCAGCCCTGCCTCCGTGGCCTGTTAGCTCTGCTGACAGAGCTGTAGCAGCGACAGTAGATTAATATGTCTTTAATCAGCCAAAATGAACATGGCACGCTGGTGACAGTCCAATTTTCTGCTAACAGATCGTAGCCCATCTAAACCCAGCGCTCTGCTGATTTTTATTTCTGCCAGAGATAATTCAGTGCGGGAGGACCAGCCAGCACCATCCCGGCCGCCGCCTTGCTGTTCAATAAATCTCGCCGCGGCGGCATTTCTCACCCACCTGTCAGGCGCCCGCCGCCCGGGGGACAGAACGCGCCTCCGTGGGCCGGTGGCGCTTAGAGGGTGTGGCACAGCGAGGAGGCACGACGTGTCTGCCATCGAGCTGGGCCCGATGTGCCTTTTCCCTCAACGGGAGCCACTGCTGAGTATCTTGGAGGCCGCCGGAGACAAAGGGCAGGGGCTGCGGGAGCGGGTGCCAGCGTGTGCACACCCGTGGGGTCCCAAGGGGGCCCTGGCTTCGTGTGACTCTCTGGTTGTCCTTCCCAGGCCTTGGGAAGTCGCTTCTCTTCCCATCTTCTCTGCAGACGTGGAGAGCAGCTCTCGTCCCACCTGCTCCACAAGGGGTGTCCAGTGGCACGGGAGGTGGGTGCCGGGTGAGGCTGGCAGCACCGGAGCAAGCCTCTTACCAGATGATGAGCCCTTGGGGGGCGACTGGGGGCTTCCGGGTGGCTCTTCCCAGGGGGCAGTTTTCATCCCACGGATGGAGGCAGCTCTTCTCTAAATGTGATTCTGTCACTGCCGTGGTCCTCGTACCCGCTGGCCACCCCTCTAAGGGTGGCTGGGGTGCATGCAGCTTGCTGGCAGCCCTTCCTCAGAGGCCCAGTCCCAGGGGCTGCACCCCTGCCCGCCTTGCCTCAAGACCAGGCTCCTGGGCAGTTGGCGGCTGTTAACTTCATCCTGGCAGCCAGGGCCTTGCCCCTGATCGTCCCCAGTGTCCATGTCTTAATTACAGGCTTCCTTTGCAGGACCTCCAGGTGGTGTCCTGGAGGCTGGACCACTCAGGCCTGAGTCATGGAGAGCCCTGGCAGGGGCCCTGGCCCCATTTGGGCCCAGTGAACTTCTCTTTAAGATCCTTGTCACCACCATAAAGTCTTTCTTGAAAAAAAAAAAAAAAGATCGAGCATGAGAAATAGTAATTAGAGATGACGCTCCCAGTGTTTCCGTCTGAGCTGAAGTGGGGAGATGCTGGTGTCAGCAGCCACAGGCGGCAGGTGGATGGGAGACGGCTTCTGCTGCATCAGGGCCCCGGCTCCATCCTCACCCTGAACAGCCCTGGTCCAGGCCTTGGGACCCACCCCTGCCTGCCTGGCACGGCCCAGCCTTCTGCTCCCCCGGCAGTTCTGGTCCCCTTGTGCAGCTTTGTCCTATGCCTTCAGGGACGTCTGCTGACTTAGCTGACCAGGGAGGGGAGATAGGGCCGCAGTGCCTCCCCAGACTCCTTTCATGGGTCGCTTCATTCATTCACTCAGCAGACATTCCCTGAGCCCTCCAGATGCTGGTGTCTTCAAGCAGGTCATGGTCCAGGATATGTTCACAGCCTGGCGGGAAGACAACACAGAAAAAGCGACCTCCCAGCCCTTTGTCCTGCGCTAGGCTGTGCCCTTAGGGCGGGAAAGGCCAGTAGGTGGCACTCATTCCATTACGCCCCCTTCCCGTGTCTGGGGCAGACATCACTAATCGATTGTAGCCCTACTTTCCTTGCAGATCAGTGTTGGTCCCTGCCCTTGGGAGAATCTTTTCCAGGATGGTGGTTCTGTCCTGCAGGAGAAACTGCCCTGGGCCCCGTCCTTGCCACCCAGCTGGGCCTCTTTCCAGGAGCCCAGAGCTTCATGCCCCGGCTCTGCGCCCTCTGCTGTGGGCCCACAGTGGGCAGGCACACCACATAATCAAACCCAGACATCAGGGCGTACCATGCAGTGTGTCCATGCTGTCCACTTGCTGGCTGATGGCAGCCTCCACAACTCGTGGGGCCCCATGGCCCTCCCACTGCCCCTTCCAGGCCATGACCCCAGAGGGGTCACAGCCCTGGCTGGGGTCACTCAGCTTGCACATGTGGTCACATGCCCTGCTCTGTCCTTGGGCCTGTGCCTACCTTTTATGAGCTGGAAGTCTGGGGACAAAAAGGGGTGCCATGACAGCTTTTCTGTCCTCTTCCTCCCCTGAGATCCTAGATGGTGGAGGGCGCCCCTGGTCACCCCTGCACGGCCGCCACGGGAACAGAGCTGGCTCTGCCCATGGGGCCAGTCTGTTGAGAGCCAGGCCCCACTTGGGAGCTCCCAGGACAGGAGAGCTTGGCCAGGGCCTGCTGGGGAGGACCAGGGACAGAAGGAAGGTTGTCCCCCAGGCCCTGGCACTCTGGCTCCAGAGCTAGCTCTTGGGGGCACATTTATCGTTGGTCCCCAGCCTTCTGGGATCAATGCCCTCCTCGGAAAGGCACAGATTGGGGGCTGCAGTGTCCTGGTGGGGACCAGACCCAGCAGGATTTAATATGGGCAGCGCAGGACCTGACTGTCCCTGGCCTGGAGCGTGAGGGCAGAGAGAGGTGCCCGGGATGCAAGAATATGAGGGGTCGGGACAGCCGTCAGAGGAGCTGGGGCCTGGGGGCGGGGCAAGCCCAGCCGGGAGAAGATGACAACTCCCCTGATTCATGTGTCCCTCCTGTCACCTGCATGGGCTCCCACTGGATGGAACCTTCTGGGAGCCAGAGGACACAGGTGCCATGGCTGCTGCCTGCACCAGGGCAGGGAGCAAGGGGGAGGAGCACGGGTCCGAGGGGCGGACGGGCAGAGGTGGCCCAGGCAGTCTGCTTCCTCTGATGCACGGTGAGCATCCTAAATTGTTTGGGCCCTTCTGCCCGTGGCTAGCGGTGCCGCTCTCCACCTGCCCCCAGCAGGGTCTCCCCTGGGAAAGCTGACCAGCCCGGCCCCTGCCCTGCGCTTGCTGCCCGCCCCCTGCCTGCCCGAGGAGGCTTCTCAATGCACGGGCCGTCTTGCCGTCTGCTCCAGGTCACCTGGGCCGTCCGCCTCCCGGGCTGACTTCTTCCCACGCCATCCGCGTCTGCCGGGCTGTGCTGGGAAGCTTCCTGAGCCGACTGGGTCCAGCGTCATAGGGCCTCTCCCTGGAGGCCAGAGGCTTGGGAGGCCCCAGGAGTGGCTGGGCTGGGCAGTGGGGGATTCTCCGACCCCTTGATCTTGCTTGAGGATTTAGTCTACAAACAAGCATT
Organism: Inia geoffrensis; assembly: GCA_036417435.1. Classification (NCBI taxonomy): domain Eukaryota; kingdom Metazoa; phylum Chordata; class Mammalia; order Artiodactyla; family Iniidae; genus Inia; species Inia geoffrensis. The sequence continues at coordinate 184,378,139 of CM070901.1, read as the reverse complement.
TGGGTCTGATGGTGAGAATCAGGGCCTGGGACAGGGAGGCTGGCCACCGGCTGTGATTCCCGGCAAGGCCTGGGACCCCTGCCCTAGCTGTTGGGGCCTCCGGAGATCCCAGAGGGAGGCAAAAACTATTTCCTCAGAAAATCCTCCTGAGAAGGATGGAGACACAGGCCCAGCCCCTCGTCCCCACCAGGAAGGACCCTGTGGCCAGCTCCGTCCCCTGGGTGCTGGTGGGTGTGAGCGGGGAGAGCCCGCCCCGTGGCCGCGTCCTCGGAGGACTGGGTGGTGCTGCCTGCAGGGGCGGTGGTCCTGGGTGCTGCCGGCTCAGCCCCCGGCAGGGGAAGCCCTTTCCAGGAGACCCCAGGTCTGGGAAGGTGTGGGCACAACCTGGACCGGGTGGGACCCAGGTAGTGTAATGACGTAACTTGTCCCCAGTTCTCTGTTCCCCAAACACCTGCATCGAAACTTGAGGCCCTTTGGGTGGGAAGTAAGCCCTTTCCCCATGCGTTTTACTGGGTCTGTTCTGGAATCTTTCCCAAGGCATTTAGAGAGTGGACGGAGCGGGTGAGACAGACAAAGTTCCCACACACACATGCACACACAGACCGGTACTCACATTCACATGCATACACATGCACGCACGTGTGCACATAAGCAGACAGGCACACGCACACATGTGTGCATATACGCTCACGGACACGTGCACACACATTCACACACACGTGCACATACATGTACAGATGAGCGCACACATTCACATGCACATACATGCACACATTCTCAGATGTGTACACGCATTCACATACTCCTACACACATGCATGCACACTCTTTAAGGGCTCACCCAGGACTCAGGGCCCCTCTGACCCTCAGACAGACCATGTGCCCTGGGGCGCATGGGCCTGCCCGAACAGGCCCAGGGATGGGGGCCATGCCTGGCAGGCCAGCCTCGGTGTGTGCATGAGTGTGTGAGGCCGCACTCTGTGCATCTGAGTGTGGATGCGGTGGGCGAGGAGAACCACAGCCCTGCTCTGGGTGTGCACACGAGCTGAGTCCTCGTGCCCCACGTGTGGCACTTACACGTCTGCATCCGAGCCTGTCTCAGGCCCCTGCGCGTGGGCCTGAGGCCGCGGCCACCCGGGCTGGTGGGCGGCCGGCCGGGACTCTCTGGTCCCGAGTCACCATGGAGACGGGCGGCATCTCCCCACCCCCACCCCGGTCTGGGGCCTTGTTCCCGAGGCCGGTCCTGACCCGAGGGCCGCCTGCATTGCTTTGGCCCCAGCGCGCAGCTGACAGGCTGGCATTTCCCTTCCTGTTTGCTCTTTTTTCTCCCTGTCATGTCGACAAGCACAATCATGTTCCCTGACAGACGGAAATATCAGCCCTCGAGTACGGGGACAAAGCAGGCTTTAAACTTTAACGAGAGGCGTTAATGGAAATAAAATGTGAAAGTCCCCTTCAAATGTGGGGTTTCTGTTCCATCAGAGAAAAAGTGCCCTAAATAATAAATAAACTATGTGTGTCTTAGTTCTTTTACATGAGTGAATATTTAAGATGTGTAAACATGTGGAAGACGTATTTGCTGGGAACCAAAGGGAGCACTCATTTAACCCCAGAATGAATAAAGAAAGAAAGGTGATGGCGAAAACAGAGGAGACGCATACTTACTGGGGCAGCCGGGGGTTGGGTGCGGGGAGCGGCACGTGAGCTGCTCTGCAGACTGGCCCGCATCTTGGGGTGCAGGGCTCGGTCTGGATGGTGGCCCATGGGGTCATTCCCTGCACCCCCATCAGCGTGGGTCCCCTGGGGTCTGTCCCTGTACCCTGACCAGCCATTGGTCCCTGAGCTCTGTCCATGTGACCCCACTGGCGGTCGGCCCCTGAAGTCTGGCTCTGTACCCCACCAGCTGTGGGCCCCCGGGGTCAGGCCTGCATCCCACCAGCCAGAGCAGCTCAAGCGCTCAGCTGCAGCACCTGTTCCCCAAAGCCCAGGGGAGATGAGCGGAGAGTAAGCAGGTGGGAGCCCTGGGCAAAGTTTAAAAGCCCCAGACTCACTCCCTTCCTACCACTTTCTGTCCCGTCATTCCTTGTTTCGTGAACACCTGGACACCCCTTGTTTATTTAGTGCCCACTGTATACCTTGAGCACCAGGCCGTGTGAGTTTCCCAGGACGTCTAGGACGACAAAGCCCCGCAGCTGGGAGCTGAAAACAACAGAAGTTTTTTGCTCTTTCCTGGTCGTGAAGCCTGGAAGTCTGAAATCAAGGTGTCCAAAGGGCCACGTCCCCTCTGAAGGCTTCAGGGGAGGATCCTTCCTGCCTCTTCCACATTCTGGGTGCTCCAGTTGTCCCCTGGCTTGTGGCCATAGCACCCCAATCTCTGCCTCTGCTGTCACGTGACCGTCTTCTCCCTGTGACTGTCTCCTCTTCTTATAAGGACACCAGTTGTGTTAGGGCAGGGTCCACCCCAATGCCCTCATGTTGACCTGGTTATATCTGCAAAGACCCCATCTCCCAATAAGATTGTGTTCACAGGTACTGGGGGTAGGGACGTCACCATGCCTTTTGTGGGGGAGATACAGTTCAACCCCTGGCACCAGGACACTGTGAGCCCTTCCGAGGCCCCTTACAAGCAGGGATCCTGAGGCTGAGGGGATAAAGCGACTTGCCCAAGGTCCCTCTGCCTGAGGGTGGGCTGTGTGTGTGTGTGTGTGGGGGGGGGGTCAGGTCTCTGTGGGGGTCCTGCTGGGGACCCCCAGGCTCCACCTCCCAGCCTCATGCCAGCTGCAGGGTCTCTCCAGTCAACTCATATTTTCTATCACGTGGACACCTGGTATCTTGCATCTCAGAAACGGGGGAGAAGTTGTGAGATCTTGGGAGATTTGGGGAATTGGTTTTCACAAGCTCATCCTGCCTCTTTCCACGCTTGTTATGTGCAGGAGGTGCTGAAGGTCTGGCCCAGGGCTGGCCTGCTCCCGGCCTTTGCACAGATGTTTCAGCAGACGACATAGATGTGTGCACGTTCATCTTGACACTCTGGTCTTCGCGACTCCAGACTGCAGGTGGTGGGAGCGGAGGAAGGAAGCCTGGCTTGTTTCGTGCTCTTGTCCCCACTGGTGACCTGGGGAAGCACAGCTGTTTCTGACCCACCTTTTCTCAACTGAAAATGGGTGTCAGATGGACACTGCCCTGTGCCCGCCACCAGTGGTCGGTACCTGGTTAAAGGGGAATTGGATGGACAGACAGACCTTCTGAAATTAACGTGTGCTTTGTCACATTTCCTGCGGAACTTTCTAAGAGACCGTGGGGTTTTCCGGGCATGGTCTGGCCCTTGTCCTACTGCTGATAATAACCATGCCACCTAAGTAGTCTCCAAGTGGACGCTGGCATCTTGGCCATCTGGAACCCGCGTTGCCCACAGGAGACATACCCGAGGGCCACCATCCTGCAGATGCGGACGGCAGGATGGAGAGTGGGTCGGGCCCTCGCTCTGCGCCAGGTCCCGCCTGGGGTCCCCTGGGGCGGTTTACTTGCACGTCTGCTCTGCTCTGTTGCCCACCTTCCTGGAATCCCAGCGCGGCTTTTAATTGTAATTCATTTTCCTTCCCACAAAGAGGTTTCACAGTGTGACCACTCAATTATTCATTGCTGGGCCTCCCCAGAATGGAGAGGCAGAAAATTTCCGAGGCTAAAGAAGGCTTTCCAACGTCTGTGCATTAATTTTTAAACCTGTTCGTGTCGGTGACCAGCCCGAGCTGTGCACCTTTCAGGCCAGTGGGAAGGTTGGACCAAACGGAGTATGTGTTCTCGAGTCTTGTGACTGAGGACGGCCCCGGGGTGTCCTTGGTCAGAGCTGAATTCCAGGCTCCTGGGGGGAAGAAATTTCCAGACCTGGAAGCAAATTTGTCGCTCAGAGTAGGAATTCTCAACAGGCCATTCAGCCAAGGCGGGAGCGTTGTCCCTGGATGGTCATATGTATTCCCATTTCCTGGGTCAGAGGAGAGTGGCCCAAAGGGTACACAGCTGCCCGTTTACAGGTGAGGAAACCGAGGCACGTCCAGATGGGGTTGCCAGCTCCTAGCGGTCTTCTTAGAATATCACCGGGGGTCCAAGGCCAGGCCCGTCTCCAGGCAGGATCCCGTGAGCAGGCAGGCGTGGAAGCCAAAGCGGGCCCAGACCATTCTCATTATGGCCAGAGAGAACCCTGTGAAATTATAACACTAACAACATCATTTATTTCAGCAACATTGGGGCAAAGCGACTTTACAATGGTGTTTTATGTGTTACATGTGTACCATAAATATTTCCATAAAAACATGCATTCAAATATAAAAGTGGGCCCCAAATATCAAAAGTTGGGAGGGAGAAAGCCCACAGCAAAGCCCACGTGACAGCCGGCTCCCTAAGCAGCTGTGGAGGGGTCTCCCCCGCGGGCGGGGACGTGAGCGCCACCCCCAAACCCCTCGTGGAGGGGGCTGGCTCAGCGCTCCGCCAGCCAGCCCTGGCTCTGCTGAGGGACTGTCTTGGGGCCGGGGGGAAGGTGGTGCCCCCTGCCCCGAGTCCCGCCCTCCCTGTACTTAGGGTCTGGGGATGCCCCACAGCTCCCCCCTGCCCTGACAACACCTGGTCCTGCCCGGCCTCTGCTCACAGCTGCCCTCCTTGGGCCCCCTGATGCCACACACTCCCTCAGTCCAAACTTCCCAGCCAAGCCCACCATCATGGTGGACCAGTGTGGCCAGGCTCAGGGGTCCCCCAGACCATGCTTATCCACCCATGGGCTCCGGACACAGAGACCGGGGCCTCATGTTCACAGTGCGGCTGGTCCCTCTCACTGCAGCTGCGCTGGGCACGGCTCTACCAGCCGTATGCAAGTTACTCAACTCACTATACTCCACAGCTGCCTCACGTGGAGGTCGGCACAGAGAGGTTAAGCCACTTGCCCACGGTCACACAGCCAGGAAGTGGAGGAATCGGGAGTTGAACCTGGCTGCCTGGCTCCAGATCCTTGAGGTCCCTGAGGACCCAGTTTTCCTAGAGGTGTGGCTCCTCCTGGCCCTACTCCTGGCCAGCTCTGAGCAAAACAGGCCCGCCGGCCCCTCCCTTGGGCCTCCATGAGCAACTCGGAGCCATCGCTGCTGCCCTCCTTTCTGACTGTCCTCTGACTCGGGGTCCCTGGCTGGTCCCGAAGGGCTGCCCCATGCTTGGTCATCGTTGCCCGTCCAGGCCTTGGCCTTCCCTCCTCTCTGCGCAGCGGGTGGGCTCCTGTCTGTGGCAGCGGGACATTCCCTGCCGGTTTCCAGAAGCCACGCTTGGACTGTGGACACAGGTTAGATGCTTATTTGGGGTGAGGGGGAGGGAAGCTGACAGAGGAGGGGGAGCTGAAGCCCCTTCCCCCGCCCGTCCCTGGGCCCCAGCTCGGGCCTTGGAGAGATGAGGACGAATTTTGTGCTGGAGCCCAAGGTGGGAGCAGGGGGGCTGTGTCCTGACTAGTCGGGGATCCATGGGGGTTGGTGGGGCAGGGTCGCCCACAGGGACCCCTCCAGGGTGAGCTGATGTCGCCTAGTTCAGAGGAATTAACAGACTCAAACCCATTTAGAAACAGGACAGAATAAAGAATAGACACTGGGGGCACCTCCATGGCCCCTGCTCCTCGTGTGTTGACCGGGAACCTCTGCTTCAGCCTCTCAGCTGAGGGCTGGGGATCCCCCTGGTTTGGGGCCCACCCCCCCAACCCTGGATCTCATGCTGATGCTGCAGCTTCACGGAGGGAAGGGCCGAGCTGAGCTCCCGACAGCACCACAGCTGCGGAAACATGGGAGCAAACCCATCCCTGCAGGGGGCTCCCCCCGGCCTCTGGTCTCCAGACCCTAGGCCTGGGGCAGGGGTGCCGAGCAGGGTGCCCGGGAAAAGCACTGGCACCTGGGGCCCCCTGGTGGTAAGTGGTCGCCACTGCAGCCGCGTCCATCCTGGGTGGGGACCCGGGCCCAGTTCCATCCCGACCGGCTGGCCCCTCTGGGACCTGCCCTCCTCCGGGTCCTGGGATCTCAGTGTGTGCCCACACAGGGCTCCAGGCTGAGTGGCCCGATTTAGCAAATACAAACGCAAGACTCCCAGTTAAATTTGAGTTCAGATCAACGAGTCATGATTTACGCGTGTGTCCCATACAATATCAAGACATATTTACACCAAAACATGAAGTGTTGCTTCATGTTGATCTGAAAGTCGGAAATAACTGGGCGTCCCGGATATTATCGGGCAACCCTAGTGGTGAGAGTTCGTGGAAAGAACAAAACAAAGCCCGGGACGAGCCCTGCCCCGGAGACTCCTGAGTGGGAGCTGAGCGCCGATCTGCCACCCGCAGGGCCAGGCAGTGGTGTGATGGTGGGACGGGTGGGGAGGGCACCGGGCTGGGGTCCCAGCATCAGCGCAGTCCCATCCCCACAGAAACCGTTTCTTCAACAGCTTTCTTGAGCACTAACTGGCAGAGCACACAGTGCAGCCACGTACAGTACAGCTCAGCGCTTTCAGGGTATTCACAGATCTGTGCCACCACCCCCCCAACAACTTTAGAACATTTTCATCACCCCCCAAACCCCTGTTCCCTTCAGCTCTCACCACCACTCCCGGACCCCTGCCAGCCCCTGACGACCACAAGTCTACTCTCTGTGTGTGGATTTGCCCTCCCTGGACTCAGCCCTAGAGTCACGCGTCTTCCCCGGGCCTGGGCCCCTCTGATTGGGTTGGTCTCGGTCATGGGGAAGGCAGGGTGCTGGACTGGTCTTGTAGCCCTGGGCGGCTGGTGTCGGCCGTCTGACATCTGGAACATAAGAGAATAAATGTGTGCTGTTTTCAGCCACCAAGTTTATGGAAATTTGTTACAGCAACAATGGGAAACCGTTACCGGCTGCACAAGGACTGGCCACGTCCCGCTCAGGGGGCCGGTGCCTGTCCTTGCCTTCTTGCCACCTTACCCCCGTCAGCACCCGAGGCCCTGGGGACAGCGTGGGGCTAAGTGAGCTGACGCTTGAAGTGCATCCAAGGAGGTTGGGGTCACGCGAGGGACGGGGTCTGGGGCTCGCCTCGCTCTGGAGATTTCCAGGGCGGGAGGCCGTTGCAGAGCGGGGACCCCTCGCTTCGCACCCAATGCTCCCCTGTTCTAGAAGGAGTGGGGGGGCTCGAGCCTGGTCAGGAGCGAGTGACAGTGCCCCACCCAGGGATGAAGACACATAGCTCGGCCTTGGGGGCGGAGGGGCAGGCGGCGGGCTGACCTCCACCTCCCTTGACCCCTTCACCCTTCAGCCCTGGGGGGACCCACTCTGGGCCAGGCGCCCTGCACTGCTTCTCTTCTGCCACCCCACGTAGGAGGGGCCGAGACTGGAATTGACTTGAGGCTGGAATTAAAGACAAAACGCCTTCCTGACTAGAGAGAGATGCTCCCAGATGTCAGGCAGCCGCGTGGCCGGAGGACCACGGGATCTGCCCCGGTGCCCTGCGGAGGTGCCACGTGGGGCGGGCAAGGTAGCGCCGAGGAGTGGACGGGATCAGACTTGTTCCGTCCCCGCCATTGACCTGCACCCTGTGGCCTGGCTCCTTCGTCACGTCTGCTTGTTCCTAACCCTCGAACGCCCCAGCCATCCTTGCCCCCAGGACGGCGGGCAGGTGTGGCGGGGAGGGGTGGGCAGGGGGTGCTGAGTCTGCCCCTCCATGTGGGGCTTCACCTGGGCTCAGGGCAGGACCAGTTTGATCGGCTCTCTGGCCTCCCCTCCCTGAGCTCCTGAAGAGGGGTCTGTCCTGTCCCTGAGCCCAGAGCTCGGCTGGCCCAGAGGACAGGCTGATGTTGGTGGGTTCCCCACTTGCAGGGCCCTCCCACTTCCTACAGGTGACCCTGGGTCTCAGCTCCTTCCTCTGCCCCACGTGTGCAGTTGAGGGGACTCTTGCCTTGGGGGACAGCTTTGTGTGTCCCCAACTCTTCTGTCCAGGGGTCTGTAATTTTAGGGTGAGAAAGGTTACTCAGGGCCTTATACTATCAATATTTTTTTTTCTGTTTTTTTTTTTTTTTTTTACCATTTATAGAATTATTCAGTGCACTTAATCGCTTGGACAGGTTAATGGCTAAAAATGGGAGTCTGGGATTATATCGAGATTTTAAAAAGCTCTTATGAAATTATATCTCACATGGATAGCTTTTGTTTTGGGGTGCATTTCCTCCCGGTGGACCCCTCTGGGTGCAGCTGGCTTCATGGAGCCCATGTCTCGGCACCATCCCAAGTGTACAGTGAGGAATTCCGGGGAATTCTTGGGCAGCAGGGTTCCCAGGCCGAGGGCTAACCTGGGGCCAGGACTGAGCAGCTGGTCCCAGCACGGGGCGCCTCCAGCGCAGCCTCAGGCCTGAGGGCCGGACACCCCCGGAAGCCCCTCCCCTCTCCCATCCCTCCTGGGCCCTGTGGCCGGTCTGCCATCTCAGAGGGTCTGCTCCTGGTTTGCTGGGGTTTCAGAGAGGAGAGAGGCTGTTCGGAGAATTTCAGAAGCTACGTCCCTCCAACCCCTCCTGGTGTCAGTGGGGCCACTTCCCAGGATGGTCCAGAGTTGGGCAGAAAGTCTAGTCCTCAGACAGTGGGCGGTGCTTGTGTTTCTTGAGTATTCTCTCTGCTGGCAAGAAGGAGGGGAAGGGGCTGGCGGGTCCCAGGCTCCAGGTGGCCTTGGAGCAGCCCCTCCCTCACGAGGGCAGTGGGACATCCTGGGGACAAGAGGGCCCTGGCCTGCAAGGGACACGTGAGGCTGAAGGCTGGGGCTGGGCAGGCAGGGCTCCCACCTGGCCCATCGGCCACCCTGCAGGTGGGAGCCCCGGCCCCCCCGTCTTGCGGGAGCATCACGCTCAGCTCTGTGTTGTATGATTTTAGCCTCTAAGACAGAGAATCCCAGCCAGAATGTGAAATTCACAAAATGAAATCCCATCGGCTGATTTCAAATGAAAGGTGGTAGAAAGGTAGAAAGCGTCCCATGATCCCTCCTGGTCCAGGCGGGCCCTGCTGGATCTAGCTTCAGACTCCAAGCTCACCTCTGACGAGCAGGAAAGCGCTTCACGTTCTCGGCAGCTCCAGGGCGTCCGTGAGCTGTCATGTCCCTTCCGCACGAAACCGGGGAGCCAGGAGCATGAATGTGTGTGTGTCCGTGATCCCCGCCCCCTTTAAGGAGAGGAAAAAGCACTCTCTCTTTTTTCGTGTGTGTGCCAAAGCATGCCTCACACCAAGGCGTCTGTCACTTTCATAAAAATGACCCCCCAAGAGGCCGCCACACCCTAACCCTGGGCCACAGGGCGCCCCAGCCCCGCTCGCCTTCCCGTCCCAGAGCCGGATGGTGCAGTGGCCTCCGCGCACCCCAGTGTCAGTGTCGGGAGCGATTTGCTACGCTGCGTAAAACATCTTAGGGCCGTTACGTTTCCCAGATTGTTTTACAGCAAAAGTCGGTGTCAATGTTATGCTTTGAAACATTTAAGCAACAACAGTTTACGGTCTCAGATCTTCACGGTTTGGAAGACCAAACACTCTGCTCGCCTTGGCCAAATTGATGTTTGAAATTCAGGAGAAACCCCATCCTGTTACAACAGGAGAGAATGTCCTGTGAAGAAAGCGCCCAAATCACTCCAAGATGTTTCAGGTTTCACGTCTCCTGCTCTCTACGGAAACCCGTTCGTGTTCTCAGGCTTGGAGTCAAAATACACAGAAAGGGGATATTTTTAGACAAGCACATTTGGAATCAGATCGCCCGCTGCAGCGCTCATGGAAGCCTCCTGGGTATGGGGGGGTGGCGACGCAGCCGCGCCGCTCTCACGGTCCTCAGGCACAAGCTTGGGTGCCCGGTAGGGCTGCGGAAGGAGCGTGGCTGGACTGGTTCCATCCCTCGATGACACGGGGTCTTCTCTGGCAGTAGAACAATGTCTACATGGTCTGTGTCCAAAGCACAGTCCACTCTGGGAGCCCCCCTTGCTGTCCATCCTGGTCCCTGGGGGACGCGGGGACCCAGCTGGACATGCCCGCTAATGTGCTAGCTTTGCAGAGATGTGGGTGAGACAGACCGTGTTTTCGCTCATAATTGGAACAAACACGGCATGAAAATCATGGAGACAGAGAATAAATACGGACCCCTGGGCTGTCTTCACAGAACCACTGCTGTTTTAATGACTGCGGTAATTCATTTGAGCCCCGTGGAGAAGATTGGAGGCTGCGACCAAAGCACCGCTGGCCAGTCCAGGCGAGCTCTGCAGCTTCCAGGGCGTTGGGTCCCTTCCTTTCTCCTCCTGTCGCTGCCCGCTGCTGTGTCGTGCCAGGGAGAATTCCAGCAAATAAGGCCTTCGTGGGCTGCACGGCTGCTCAGAGCAGGTGTCTGCCACCCGGTTGGATGTTCCCAGGCCTCTGATGCCCTTCCTCCCCTCCTCCCCATGACTCTTGCTCTGAGCCCACGGCCAGCATCTGTCTTCCCAACTCAGGAAAAGCCTAGAATATCACTGAGAGTCCTGAGGACCACCCCCCTCTACAGAGCTGGTGGGGTCGACCTTTACATCCCGCCCAGGTGGCTCAGGGGGCGACCCCGCCGACCAGTGACAGACTGGGTGTCTGCGAAGGGCAGTAGGCCCCATGTGGTGGCCATGGGCTGCCAAAGTTGAGGCCACAGCTTATACCCCAGGTGTGAGCTTTTGTCCCCAAACCCGAGCAGTGGTCGGCCACAGAAAGAGCCCAAGGTTTTCACGGGGATGGGGGGGACGTCTCTGGTGACCGCTGAGGTGAAGGCGTAGGCTCTACCATCTGGAGAGGGGAGGGGAGGTGGCCCAGTTAAGTTTTAATGTAAAGAAACGACAGATGACTTTTCAGTATAACTCCGTGTATTAGTGTGTGTGTGGACTGTCACAACAAATAGCATGGGCAGGCACCTTAAACAGCAGGATTCACTTTACCCCGTCCTGGAGGCAGATGTCCGAGACCGGGTGTGGGCAAGGCTCCCCAGGCCTACTCTCCTTGGTGTGTAGACGCTGTCTTCTCCCTGTTTCCCCCATGGTGGTCCCCTGGGCCTGTGTCCTGACCTCCCTTTTTTATAAGGACACCAGTCCGATTGGAGCAGGGCCCATGAGAACAACCTCTCTTTAATTCGGTCTGTAAAGACCCCATCCCCCAATGCCATCGCATTCTGAGGTCTGTGGGGTTAGGGCTCCAACATAACCTTTTGGGGGGGACCCAGTTCAGCCCCTGGCCACGTGTCTTGTGCAATATTTGGAGCGTTCTCAGGCTAAAAGTTACTCGTTGCTTAGCTAAAATCTAAACATAACTGCGCACCCTGTGTTTTTCTTTGCTAAATCTGGCTCCCCTACCTGTAAAGCCAGTGTCCAGGCCCCTCGCTCCCAGCACTGGTCCAACCCCACGATGCAGATCACGGTCTGAGGAGTGAGGGCTGGGACCCAGAAACCCCTGGGCCAGGCAAGGCCAGCACCAGTCTCACTTGGGAGGCGGTGAAACCCTTTATCCGGGAGGAACAGTAGCTGGAAAAAGGAAAGAGATGGCTTCTGAAGGTCCATCCTTGACTGCCCCTCACCGAAACACACACACACACACACACACCCCTGACAGGAGCACGAGTGGGCACACGTCTCAGCCTGTGGACTTGCCCCGTGCGCGCACAGGGATCAGGGAGATCCCGGGGGGTCTCGGGCGCTCACGAGTTGCTCTGAGGCCCTAAGGAGATGTGGGGTTTGGGATGATTGTTGAGGGAACCGAGGGCCACGGTGGCCTCTGGTTACTGTTTAGGGAAACACAGACAGCCCAGGCCTCCAGCTCAAAAGGCAGAGACCTGGCGGAGAGCTGGGGGGCTAACGGTTGGGCTTGGCCTCCGCATGTTCCTCAGGGAACCCCAGCCTGGTCTGGATCGGGGGGCAATTAAGAAGCTGGACTTCCCCCCACCCCATGTGGGACCACAGTTGGGCGGGGCAGGGTGGCCCCGGGCAGCCGAGGCCTGTGGGTCAGGGCCCCGACAGCCACGTTGTAAGTGGACACGTGTGCCAGTGGATCGCGGGGGCTGCGGCCGCCCCCTCCCCAGCTTGGCAGGTTGGGAGGTGTCAATGCCAGAACGGTTTTGAGCTGAAAACCCTCCGATTTATTAACTTTGCTCCAGAAGCCAGTGAGTCTGTTCTTTATGTTACTCTGATCTAAAAAGCTGTTTGTTTACATTTTATTGCGTTATAAATCCTGGGTAAGCAGGCACGATATTTTTATGATGACCAGTAAGGACCCTCTTGTGAGCACATCCAGGGCGGGAGAGTCTTTACGGCTCTGCTCTTAAGGTCTCTTCCCTCCCGGGGCCCCGTTTCTGCAGATCATCTGGTCGCATGCGGCCCACAGATGTGTCTCCACAGAACATCTGGGCTGGGAGGGGAGCGTCGCTGGGTGAGGAGTGCGGGGTGGGATTGCCACGCACAGGAGCCCTGAGGGCCATGGGCAGCCCTGTGCTGGCCTGGCCAGAGCGCCGGTCACTCCCAGGGCGGCCCCCGTGCTGTCCGGGCAGGGGCCTTGTGTGGCCATTCAGCCTCTGTGTGGCCCGGGGTGTGGCCGTCCTTCTGGCTCTTGGGCTGGCACGGAGCAGGGAAATGTGTCTGTCGGCCCCAGCTCAAGGCAATCTACCCCCTAAAGCTGAGACGGGCAGCAGAGCAGCCCGGGCAGCCGGCCTGGGGCCCACGGGGCAGGAGGCGGCCATACTCATCCTCTGAGTGGATCGTGTGCCTGCTCCAGCTAGCGCTGCGGATGCAGTGCTTTCTTCAGCTTGCAGACCAGTGTAGGAGGCATGGGGCAGGCTAGGGAACGCCAATGCCGAACTGGGGCCCAGCAGATGCTGCAGAGAGGGGATGGCCGGGCTTGGGACAGTGCGTGAGCTTCCGTTGGGCAGAGGGCAGGTGTGGGCAGAGATGGCCGGGTTTGGGAAGGTATGGGGCCCCCTAGGGCTGGGTTCCCCCCGCCCGCCACCGGGGGGGAGGGTGAAAGAGGTGGGCGGGTCCTTCCTGGTCTTTTTCTTTTTTTTTAAGGGCTGAGATTTTGGGTGAATTTCCCTTTACTCTGGAAGTTCATGGTCCAGGAGCCCAGGCTGTGGCAGGGCCGGCAAGTCTGAGGTTGGGGTCTCGGCTCTGCCCGCACCTGTGATTTCTCTTGGCACGGTGGCTTTGCTGCCGGATTATGCCTCCCCTGAGAACAGGGACTCTGTCTTGTCCAGTCCCTAGTACTTCGCAGCCACACCTGCTTATGGGGACATATTTATTCAATAGTAAAAAATTGCTGAATGAATGAATGTGTGAAAAGAAGAGAACCAATGGGTTGGTCAACCCGTCAGGCAGGGTGAACACCCTTTCCGAGCCAGGCGGGTAACATGAATGTGTAAAGTGTCTCACATCAGGCAAGGGGAGTTCATGGGAATCACTGCCGCCAACGGCGTGTGCAGACTAAAGGCATTCAGACCCCGAGTTTGTAAAACCGCCGATCAAGTGAGGGGAATTGCTGGGGGGCCTTGGTGGGAATTGCTTGATGTGGCTGCACGTCAGGGACCTCTAGCCCGGAGGGTGCTGCTTCCCCCACAGCCCACGGGGACTCCAGAGTCTAAACATCCGATCTTCTTGCTGACAGGGTCAATCGTCCTGGCCCCTGGATCCCAAGCTTGGCCTTGGGCTGGCTTGGCCTCTACTAGCCCCTCCCCCTGCTCCGTTCCAAGTGTGTGCTTCTCAAATCTGGGTCTTCCTGATTTTCTGAACAGAGTATCAAGACCCAAAGGCCTGGGAAACATGACTGAGCAGCCCTGGAGGCTCCAAGTCTGAGATCAGGTGTGGGCAGGACTGGTTCCTCCTGAGGCCTCTCTCCTCAGCATGTAGATGGCTGTCTTCTCCGTGTCCCCACAGGGTCAGCCCACTGTGCACATCACTCCTGGTCTTGAGGGACGGTGTGGACTTTACTCTCCACCATGGCCATGTGGGGTGGGGTAGCATCACAGAAGAGGGACACAGAGCAGGACATGTGGACCCAGGACAGGACGTGGGGACATAGCACAGGGACTGGAGACACAGGAAAAGGCATGGGGACATAGCACAGGGACTGGAGACACAGGACAATACATGGGGACCCAGGACAGGGACTGGAGACACAGGACAGGACATAGGGACCCAGGACAGGGACTGGAGACACAGGACAGGACATGGGGACCCAGGACAGGACGTGGGCGATGCCTGGAGAGGGAGGACACCAGTGTGGCCCTGTGGGACTCCAGGCAGGGGGGACACGTGTCAACCAGCTGCGCCTGTGGGTCTGTTGCTTCATTCAATCCCCAACCCCAGGTGGAGGGCAGTATGGGGGCCTGGCTGGCTGTGCAGGGCCCTGGGCCACCTCTCAGTCAGGGCAGGGCCTCTGCAGGGCCCAGGACTGCTCGGGGGGCGTGAGAGACTCGTGTGGGGGCTGAGGCCAGGGTCTTGGAGGAGGTGGGCGGGTCTGGATGCCGTTGGCCAGCAGAGCCCTTGGTTTCCGGCAGATCCCCTGTGCGTAGGGCTGCCGGGGCCCCCAGGCTTCGGTCCGAGGCTCCCCAACGGCGGCTCCTCTCTCTTCCTCTGTGTGGTTCTGCGACCTCGACTGCGTGCTTCTGGGGGCGGGGCAGCAGCCTGTCTATTCGCCTTAAAAAAATTAGTAGACACTACATTTCAGAGCAGAATATCGGGCAGGTAGTGCAGGGGTCTGCCGCCTCCGCCCATTGTTAGCCTCCTGCACCAGGAGCGACATTTGTCACAATGCTGACGCACCGTCATGAATTAAGTGAGGCTCACACACTCCCTGGGTGTGGACAAAGGCTTCAGGCCATGAATCCACTATTGCGGGATCACGTGGAATAACCTTGGCCCCAGAAGTGCCTGCGCGGCCTGGGTGTGCCCTTACCTGCCTTCTCATCCCCGCGGCCCTCCCTCTGAGCCCCCGGCTCGGCATCTCGGCTCCCAGACTGGGAAGGAGCCCCACCCGTAGCACGCCCGCCCCCAGCACACCCACCTGGGACCCACTCCCGCCTGCCCGCCCGTCGTGTCCCAGGGTCGCCCCTGCCCACTGGGAACTTGGGGTGCAGGAAAAGCAACAGGGGGATTTGAGGGCCGGCGACCCGGTGTAGGGGCTGATCTGCACAAGCCACTTCCCTTCCCCGGACCCGGTGACCTTCGTCCACTGGCAGCTCACAGGGCTCTGAGGACACGGGGTCAGGAGCGCAGTAGGTGCACAGAGAGGGTCCGTTCTCTTCCTCTTGTCCCCCCGTCCCCCGGTCTCTGTTCTCAGACACCCGTCACTTCGGTGGAGCCACAAGCCGGCGGTGTTTGCTTGCCAGAAACGGGGAGCCTGCCCTTCTGGGCTCCAGGGCCCCTGATCTGCCGCAGACCCCTCTCCTGAGGGCCTTGGCTCTGGAGCCTGTTGGGAAAGTGACGGACTCCAAGGCAGAGAAAGTTTGAGGCCACTTAGAGCAGAGATACAGCAGGGCACAGCACCCCCCCACCCCCCCCCACCCCCCACCCTGGGAGGGGAAGCTGCCTGGCCGCCGCGTCTGGATTCCTCGTGCGGGGGACGCGGGGCAGGGCTTCTGTTCTGCCCTTGACCTCCGGAGCGAGGCGGAGCCACAACGGGCCCCAGGAGAACGCTCTCTTCATCTTTTATGCTGGAAGCTTTTCAGGTTGAAAAGACAGATAAACCCAATCTGGTGGGTGATGGAAAAAAATGACGGCCCGGGCGACACGTGTGTGTCTGTGATCCCGGCCGGAGCCGCGTACATGCTCATTACACGCGGGGCAACCGCCGGCCCTGGGCTCCAACGTGTCATCGGCTTTCAGGAAACTGGAACCTCAGAGTTAAGTATCGGGTGAGCTGCTAATGCTGGAAAGAAAGCGGAAAGCATGCTCAG
This sequence comes from Inia geoffrensis, assembly GCA_036417435.1. Taxonomy (NCBI): domain Eukaryota; kingdom Metazoa; phylum Chordata; class Mammalia; order Artiodactyla; family Iniidae; genus Inia; species Inia geoffrensis. Next base: position 184,362,201 of record CM070901.1, on the reverse strand, counting down.
GGTCTCTGTTTTACGGCCCTCTTGAAGTCAGAAGTTGTGATTGTAACCCAACCCGCCTCATCAGAAGTGTTTCCAGAATTGTCGGGGTGATTGAAAGCCCAGACACATTTGGCCGTTGGGGCCGAGAGCAGCGGGTCCTGCCTTGGCCCTAATGGGGGGAGTGGCTGAGCCATCCAGGCGGGCTATGTGGCTGTGTGCCACTTCCAGCCTCTGCCTGAAGCAGCCAGGGTCCTGTGCCCCTGGGGTCTTGGGGACCAGGCCGCACACAGAGGCTCCCTCACTGCAGCTTTGGTGCAAAACCCTTGTGACGCCCTGGGTGGGCCCGGCTCTGTCACCGGGACCTTTTGAAGGGGAGCTGGGCCTGGGTTTGCTCCTTCCGTGGAGGCCCTTCAGTGGGGGCAGGGCCTCCGGTGCACTGGGGACCTCCTCGGCATCTGCTGTGGGCTGAATTGCGCTCCCCAGTTTCCACCTTGAAGTCTGAAGTGCCTCAGAATGTGACCTTATTTGGAAATAGGGGCTTTGCCAAAGAGCGAGTGAAAACGAGGTCTTGGGGGGCCCTAACCCAGTAGGACCTGTAAAGGAGGAAATGTGGATGTGGATGTGTACAGGGAGAGGCCGTGTGAAGATGGAGCTGAGCTGAAGTGGAGGAGCCCCAAGGATTGCCAGCAGCCCACCGAGTCCGGCGCAGGGGCCGCGGCCCTGTGACGCCTCCAGACAGGGAAAGCGGGCCCCCTGCCGTCTGAGCCTGGCCGTGGTGCTGTGCGACGCGGCCCCGGGGTACTCCCCACACAGTGGCCCGGGGCTCAGAGCCTCCGTCACCCCTCAGGGCCGTTGCACGAGGTCCGAGGAGCCGGCTCCAGCCCGGTGGACGTTAGGGTAACGTTCTGGGCCCGCTAGGAGTGCCCAGCTTGGGGTGGCAGGTTCTCTGCTCGGGTCGATGCCTTCCTTGGCTTTGCAAGGCATGGCCCTGCCCTGGTGGTCCAGAGGGTGCCGACCCCACCCCGAGGTCAGACTTCAGCCTCCAGTCACGTGGTCAACAGCTCCGCCCCCCTCTTTATGGCCGCCACCTTTGCAGCAATGAGAACTGCTTTGAGAAGATGGATGGGGGCATCATGGCCCCCGGCTCCACCTGCCTGTCTCTACCTGCTTTGCACCCCGGGGTCCGAGGTGGGTGTGGTGGGCGGCCCGGGAGCCTGGCCGAGAAGGCGGCCCCTGGGCTCCCAGCTCTGCCTCCGCCTGGGTTCAGCCAGTGGGAGGCACTGTGGGTCTCCCTGCGTCCCTTCCCCACGCCGCCCCGTAACTGCCAGCTGCCTGTCCCCTGCAGGGGCCCCCTTGCTCAGAGCCCTGGGGGTATCATCGCTGCCCCCTCCACCCCAGCCCCGCCCGCGTCTTGTACAAGACGCCCCGCTAGCCTTCCTCTGCCTACCCCGCGGAGTGAGCCACCTACGTCCTGCTGGGCCCCCGCCCCACCCCAGGCTCCACCCTCCGGGCTGTGAACCCCGCGATCGCGTGACCTCACCTCCTCTCAGCCCAGACTTCGCTCCACGGACACAGATGTGTCAATGGGATCGGGGGTGACATCATGACGAATTAACTGATGGGGGCCCCGCCACCCCCCGTCTTCTTCCCCCGCTGGGGGGCCGGACGTGAACGCAGGGCCGAGGAGATGTACCGGGTGAGGCTGGAGAATCAAGCTGCCCTGAGGCAGGAAATTCTTGGCTTTTCTGTTTGCGGAGGATTTGGGGAAATGTGTGACTGGACCCCTCGGTGCTGGCCCGTCCCTCTACTCCTGACGAGGTGGACCTGGGGGTGCAGGGCTCACTGGGAAGCAGGCCCCCGAGCTCAGCCCCGACCCTCTCCTGCCAGGCTGCCCTGCACCCGGGTCACGGTGGCCCCTGTCTTGGAGGGGTAAGCGGGGCCTGAGCCCCCAGCCGGGCAGGCAGGGGAGGTGGCAGAGGAGGCAGGAGCTGAGTGTGCCCGGGGCCACCCCGAAGTCCTGAAAGCCTGCGGTGACCAGGGACAGTCGTGCAATGGCAGCAAAGAGGCTCAAGCTAGTGGACGGGTGGTGGCATCACCGCAGGCCAGGGGTGGACCTCATCGCCAAGGGGTCGGAGGGGCCAAGGCATCCACAGGTACCAGCCTGGAGCCCGAGATGACTGGGACCCACCCAATGTCTGAGACCACCCTGGTTTCTGGACGTCCTGGGGGTGTGGGAGAGGGGGAGGCCCTGAACTACATCACCTTGACCCTGAAATGACCGAATCCTTCAGGAGCGAAGATTAAACAAGACTCAGTTGTTGTTGAAAGACATACTTACCGCTTTGCCCACTTGCCGTTCCCTCGGCCTGATTCTTGTAGCCAGTGATCCAAGTGTACCTTCTGATGGGGGGCGGGGGCGAGGGGCCATAACCGCAGCCTTGGAGTCGGAGCAAAACCATCGCTGTGTTGACCCAGGCGGAAGATTAAGTGGCCAGGAGCGTGTTTGGGAGGGGACAGAGCCCCTTCCCTTTCTGGCCTCTCTCTTTGTGCTGTTGGCATTTCCCGTGCGCTTGAATTCATTACCCAGGAAAAGTGCCATGCAGTGGGCGGGGTGGGCTGCCCCAGTCACACGTTTTTGCAATTAACTGTTCTCTGTACACCTGGGCCAGGCCTTCCGGAGAGGCCGAGAGGCCAGGAGAGAGTGGGGGTCCTGTGAGGTGACCATCACCCTCTTATTTGGGTAAGAAAGTTGGGGAGGGCAGGAAGAGGGAAATCCCCTTTGGAGCAATGGGCCAAAGGTGAGTCCACGTGTGTGTCCCGCAACCTCCATCCCCCAGCCTCCCTGCCCCCAGCCTCTGTTTCCCCAGCCGCTGGGGGTAAATCCTGATCGGGCAGGTCTGCAGGGCTGGCTCTGGTGTGAATCGGACCTTTATGAGCACAGCAGTGCTCAAGGGGAGATTCATGGGCCCGGCGCCTTGGACTCTGGGTTATGAATGGGGGCCCTCAGCCATTTCCTTCTCATTTAATTTATCATTTGTGCCGTCTTTCAACACCAGGCCCAGGCTAGCGATCCTGGAATGTGGGCCTGCACAGAAATGCTCCTGCAGCAGGCGTCAAGGAAAGAAAGCTCAGCGCCAGCCTCCTCCCTGGGCTGGGCACAGCGTGGGCCTCTCCAAGCCCACAGGACAGGGCAGAGCCCGGCTCCGGAGCATGAGGATGAGGCGGCAGCCGGGAGCAGAGGCGTCTGGAGACCCTGAGCCCTCGCCCCGCCGGGCGCGCTCAGATACTTGGGTCTCAGAGCAAAGACCCACAGACGCCAGCTTCGGGAGTGACATGTGTCCTCCTGTCTCACGTTGGGTCACAGGACGGGTGTCTCCGGGACTTTTGCTCATGACCCCTGGGTTTGAGTGTTTCTGTTGTTTTTGCTTTAAGAAGGTGGGAATTCCCGCCGTCGTGAGACGTGGATGAGGAAGAAAGGGCTCGCTTGGCTAGATGACCACGTTTGGTTGGGGGCAGGACCTCTGCCTCTGGGGAAGATGCCCGTGCAGAGACCCTCCGAGGAGGCTCACGGACTCAGGGAGGCCCAGGTTTGCCCCCTAGTTTCGGTGGACATCAGTGATCTGTTGAGGGTGAGAAGGAATATCAGTCCTCTGCATTTTCATTTCACCATTTCTGCCCTGTTTCTGACCCTTCAGTTAGCACCTTTGGGGGCGCTGCACATGCTTACATGCAGGTATGCATGTGGGTGCACACACACATATACGCATCACACACACGTGTGCACACGTGTGCGCACGCGCATGCACACACACACACACACACACACACCCTTCAGCAGGGGCCTGGTCACTCCTGGAGAGAAGCCTGTTGCTAAGCAAGGTGAGAAATTGTTGCTGGCCCCGGGACCGGAAGAGGTGGAGACACATTGGGGCCAGTGGTCCTGTCTCCCAGTGCTGCCAGGAGGGGTCTTGTGCACACCAGGCCCAAAGGCTCAGCTGGGAGCCCACCCTCAGTCCCCAGAGCCCAGCCTCACCAAGAGCCTGCCCGAAGTCAGCATGATGCGGGGTTCCGACACAGCCCCTCTCACCTCTGCCCCCTTCTCAGGGAGCCCAAGCCCTGTTGCATGTGGCAGCTGTACAGCCCCTTCCCAGGGGACACCAGAGGGAGAATTTTGCAAAGGGAAGAGCGTGTTGCAGAAAGGTTTGCTGTGCCTGATCTGCAGGGTCGGTGACAAGAGTTCCTGTCCATCCCCACTTGTCCTGGGCCATCCACGGATGTGGAGACGGGCACATGGCAGGGCCATGCCATCCATCCTGCTGTGGGCACGAGCTGGGGGCTTCCAGGAAGGGTGGAAAGAGGGCTGGCTGGCTAACCCCATGTCCTGGGAAGAGCATCACGGTCCCCTCTTTCCCCTGGAGTTTACAACAGAGCTGGAACCAACACCAATTCAGCGACATGTGGAGGGGCGTGAGGTTGCAGAGGGGGGAGGGGGGTGGGGAGAGGTAATGCAGCACTGAAATCCGCCATTTGCCTCTTCTCAGCGCGGTAGAAGGTGGGCCTGGGAGGCGCGGGTGTGTCTCACCTTGCACCCCAGCCATGTTCCCGGGAGGCTGGCCTTCAGGGCGCTGTTTGGATATTCTGTCTGGCTCCCCAGCATGGCCTGGCCTGGATTCCCACCTTTGACTTCTTGTCAAGAGGGGTCTGTCAGCAGCAGCAACTCCCCACACTGTGGCTGGAAATCCATTTACCTTCTGGCATCTCTGTGTTTCTGAGGACGAGACCCCAGCTGGGTGGGAACAGCTATGAGGGCCACTAGAGCCTCATGACCCAGTAGGAAATGCTCAGAGGCCCACACACCAGGGGGACCTCCAGACGGCGCTGAAGTGAAGCACGCCCCTGTGGTCGTCCACTTTCTTCCTTTTTTCTGTTGCTTTATTTTGCATCTGAATTACACATGGAAATATTTTGTCAAAATTATACACTTACATAGTATAAGGCTAATAAGGAGAGTGGATGACCTCCCACTTCTCATCAGCCTTCTGAGTTCTGCCACCCAGAACAGCCATTTCGGCTCCCTCAGAGGCTTTGTTTTGTTTTGTTTTGTTTTTTAATATTTATTTATTTGTCTGCGTCGGGTCTTAGCTGCGGCACGCAAGATCTTCATTGCTGTGTGAGGTATCTCTTAGTTGTGGCATGCGAGCTCTTAGCTGCAGCATGCAGGATCTAGTTCCCTGACCCGGGCCCCCTGCATTGGGAGCGTGGAGTCTTAGCCACTGGACCACCAGGGAAGTCCTCCTCAGAGTTTTATCTGAATTTATCTTTATGTTTTAAAATGACATGTTTATACCTTACATCACATAACTAATTGTAACAACGTCCTGTTGCCTCTGTGCTGTCAGAGGATAAAGATTTAACCCTCTTCACATACAACTGTCAGTTTAGTCTCCCCACAATTTTTTATTACATCAGTTTTCAGGGTTTCCTTTCTTATGAACGTGTGGATACTATTCTCAGCTAAGCCACGGAAAGAACTATGATTTCATTTCCTTTCTTAAGCAACTTTTGAATTTGCCTGTATTAGCAATTGCCTTATATTTTCATTTGCATACGTTTCTATGCAGCTGTTACTAATTAAAGAGCTGTAAGATTTCTCTAAAAATGGCCAAATATATCCACTTTCTGTGTTTCACTTATTTATTTTCTTGGAGCTGACCTCTCGGAGGCTCCTTTTTTCCCCTTCATGCTGTTTTGTTTGCTCATTAGTTATTACTTTACTTGGGACATATTTGGGAAGGAAAGGAGGTGCTATTAACCATTTTTCTCACGTCATCTGAGGTCACCAGTGCAGTGGTTGTCTTGGGACTTGCTTTCATCATCACCGTGGGCATTTCTCTGCTTCTCTCCGGTTTTGAATTCCCTATCTCCTGAGTCCCATTGAATCTACTTTTTGGTTTATGCCTTTGAATTACTGGAGTACATCCTCAGGTAGCTTTCTGAGAAAAGCCTCATGCAAAGTAAAATTTTGAAGCCTTTGGATCTTTGAAATTGTTTCTACTCTACCAACACTCTTGATTGTGCGTTTGCCTGGATCCTGGATCCTAGACTGGAAATTACTTCCTTCAGAATTTTGAAAATGTTTCCTTATTGTCCTGATAATTTGTATATGATCTGCTCCCCCCACCCCAGCCCTCGAAACTTCTAAGGGCATCTTTCCCCAATATTATGACAATTCATGGTGCTATGTCTTGGGCAGGTACATTCTCCTTCCTGAGTCTCTCAAGCTTCCTTTGTTTGCCCTCCTGGTGAGCAGTTGGATTCCTGAATCGGGCTTCCAATTTTTAATCCTGTCTCCCTTCTTTCAGAGAAGAAGGAGGGCTGGCTCCTGGTTTGATTCCAGGTCTGTCACTGACTTAGTTGTATAACCTTTGGCAGGTCCCTTAAACCCTTTGAGCCTCAGTTTCCTCATCTGTAAAATGGGCTTAGTTGATAGGGCTTCTCTCATAGAGTTCTTGGGGGTTAAATGGAGCTGACCTATAATGATGATGATTTAAAATGGGCTTCCTGTAAAGCAGACCCTTCAGAGGCATTTGGATTTTAAGGAGGGCAGCTCTGGGTTGGGGGCAGGGCAGGTGGGCCTCACTCTCATGTGTTGCTGTGTCACTGCTGGTGGGGCCCCTGCAGGACGCCAGCCTTCCCAGTGATGCTGCCCGGCCACGCGCCGGTGACCCTCACTCCTGGGCGTGCTCTGTCCCAGCTCCCTGGGTGGGGCCATGTGCCCACGTGTCTCGGGCAGAGTCAGGGGCTACGTTCTGTCCTGGGGCTGCCCAGCGACTTTGGCAAGTCACCTCCCTGCTGGCCTCAGTTTCCCCATTCAGAACCGGAAAGCCCTGCCTTGCTGACCCCTGAGGACCCCGTCACCTCTGCTCTCTGGATCGGGCACACTGGGAGCTGTGTTCACAGCCAAGGGTCCCTCCAAACCCAGTAGCCCCTTGGTGTGGCCCTTCCTTTCACCGAGGTCACATTCCTTCTATATAAACTTCCAGCCCCGGGCTGACCACAAAGACTTGTTGGAGACAAAGCTCATCTATTTCTCCCCCCTCCCGCCACCTCTGGCCTCCGGGTCACCCTGGATGCGGGGCCACGGTGCTGCCATTGTCCTAGCCCCGCTCTCCACCTTGGCAGGGCGCCAGTCTTGAAAGCTCCTGATTTATTGTCTTTGAAATGACCCGCAGATGTGGCTGCATCTGCTGGCTGTTGCCAATTAAAATGCCGGGGGGCACTGGCCCTCCTAGCCCAGCCCGGCCTTCCTCCCAGGGTTTGGGGCTGGGTCGGCCGTGGGTGCTGGGTCGGTCCTGCAGGGGCTCCAGGGGATGCTGAGCTGTGGAGGCCATGAACAGGAGCACAAGGACGGGATGACCAGTCCCTTCCTGGACACAGCCTCTGCTGTGTCCCCTCACTCCGGACACCCACTTTCACAGGCCCTCAGGACACCAGTGTGGGAACCACTGATTTCCATTTGGGTGCACGATTCCAACCCTGGAAAGGAAATGGCACTCAATGGTGAGACAGAGACAGAGACAGAGCAGCACAGCTACCATGAGAGACCTCCATGTAACTACCGTGAAATCACTAGCCACTCTCTACCTTGGCTATCCCATGCCACACCCCACGATGTAGCATCTCAGGGCCAATGCTGGCCCAAGACCACGCATTACAGACATGCCTCGGACCTCCCCCCACCATCTGATATTCATGCAACCTTACTTTAAAAATAAAGGTGAGGGCTTCCCTGGTGGCACAGTGGTTAAGAATCCGCCTGCCGATGCAGGGGACACGGGTTTGAGCCCTGGTCCGGGAAGATCCCACATGCCGCGGAGCGGCTGGGCCCGTGCACCACAACTACTGAGCCTGTGCTCTAGAGCCCGCGAGGCACAACTACCGAAGCCCGCACGCCTAGAGCCCGTGCTCCGCAGTGAGAGGAGCCACCACAACGAGAAGCCCTCGAACTGCAATGAAGAGTAGTCCCTGCTCGCCACAACTAGAGAAAGCACAGGAACGAAGACCCAACAGAGCCAAAAATAAATAAATTAATTTAATGAAAAAATAAACGATAAAAATAAAGGTGACCCATTAAGTAAATAAATGCTTGTTATTAACACATCTATGGAACTTTTAGTATTAATAAACCCGCCCATGGGGAACCATGTTCGTGCCAGGGCTGGGTCCCCTTTGGTTGACCATCAGCCCCTGTCTGGAGAAACCCTGGGGGGTGGGTGGAATTGGCCTCCAGAGCAGGGGCACCTGAACCGCTGGGCTGTCCGCTCCCACCTTGATGTCCATCTCTCTGTCACTCCTTCTACAGAGTCAAGGCCCCCCGGGGGCCCTGCATGGGGCGGGGGGTACCCTGCCAGCAAGGGCCTTTCACAGGCAGGATCAGAGCCGAGCACAGCCCTTAGCCTCCAGAACAGGAGGACGGAACTCGGCTGATTTAAAAGTTCTCTTTAGTGTCTCCCAACAAGGGTGTGTGTGAGTGTGCCAGTGTGTGTGTGTCAGTGTGCAAACCTGTGGGTCAGTGTTGTCGGTGTGTGTGTGCGCGCGCGTCAGTCTGTGTTAACGTGTGCGTGCATGTGAGCACATGTGTGTGCATGTCAGTGTGTGGGTGGCACTTGGCTTTCCTCCGGGGACCTCTCTTGGCACAGACCGGCCTGGGGGGCATCCCCCAGTGCTCTTTGCCAGGACAGAGGAGCGGGGTTTTATCTTAGAGGTGATCTGGAGTAAAAGCGTCTATAACAGATGTCTGACATCTGATAACCTGACTTGGCTGAAATCTTAATAACCACATAAAAGACTTACATTTTTCTCTTAAGATTTAGCAAGTATTTTGTTATGAAAATGAACGTGTGCAATTGCATAAATGTGCAGAAGGGTTTGGTCTGGAAGGCGGGCTGTGAGCCTACAGCTTCTGGGAGCGTGCGGTCAGGATGGGCCTGGGGAGGGCGGGGGTCCAGGGGCTGCGAGTGACCGGCCTCTCTGCAGCCCATGAGAGGCTGCTGCCCTGGAGCTCTGGGCCCCTGACGGGCATCAGGGTTGGAGCGCTCAGCCCACTCAACGGAAACCATCCATCCCTCTCAGACATTCAGTCCGCTGAGCAAAGCACCGGAGGCCACCATCCGCGGGGCTGGGAGCGCCAGCCGTGCCTCCCTCCAGATGAAAAGCCACATTCGCGGGTCAGTTGGTGTTATTTCAACCACCTCTATCTGTCCCAGAACATCCGCTGGCACCACCCCCCGACCCCCACTATGTCTAGGTGAGAAATGCATTCCCCACCTGGCCTGGTACCCAGACCCTAGCTCCCGTGGGCGGCACTTCCAGATTTCACACTGACTTTTGACCCTCGGCCCCCTTCCAGCCTGGCTCTGGGTCGGGGAGCGGCCCATGTGTTGGGGGCAGGCAGTCACCCCAGGCGGGTCACATACGTGGTCGCCGCTGGAGGGCCACAAGCAGGAGAGGGCTGCGGGAACCAGCGGAGAATCACGTCATGGGGCTGGCGCGTTGGGGCCCGCGTCTCGTGGAGAGAACTGTCCTGTTGGTCTGTCTGTGACCACAAAGCCACCCACCTGTCTGTGTTGTTAGATATTTTAAATACTCATTAAGAATTTGTCTACACGTACAAGCAAAAAGGCCCCCAAACCACCAAAATGAAATCAAATTAAGGTGCCTGTGGTGTGATCTAAGATTTATTTCCCGTGACAAGGAACAAATTCTTGGGCACTGGGAACCGGTCAGCTCCCGGTGGGTCTGCGGCCTCAGGAACCTCAGTCCTCTCTGGCTCCCTCACCCTTGGGGGTTAAAGCAGGCGACTCCCCATCAGGAGAGCGGCTGCCCTGCTGCCCACCGTCTGCTCTTCGCCCGGCCCCAGAGCCAGCCGTGAGCCACTGCTCGTGGGGCTTGAATAACACAGGAGGGTGGACGTGCCGGCCGGCCTCAGCTTCCGTTTCTGATGAATCCCTGGGCACCGCAATTTAATGGATTAGTCAAAATGACGTGAAAGAATGGATCTCTGATTTATGACCTGCAAGTTTTTGCTGACTGCGGCGTGTTTTTCCAAGCCCTGCGTTTTACAGTCTTGGGCACATAAGGCCTTTGCTGTTTCCCTGATTTTGCCCTCAGGGCTCATCCCTGGACCCTTTGCCCAAGGCCTCTCCAGACCTTTAAAACAGGAAGTTTAATTTTATAGAATTAAAAAAGAGAAAACGGTACTTAATTATCTGGCTAAGAAACAGCACTGCCCTTTCTTAATTTTAGTAGCTAATAAAAGGCCGTTCCTGGAGGTAACTACTTCTGGTCCAACGCCCTACAATTTTGGCTATTTGGGTAGAATGTTTTATGAACTGTTATATATGGCACTACGGTTTTTAAGCTCTGCTATGACATATTTCTCTCAAGATTTATTAGGAATTTTTATTTAAAACAATATATTAAATACGGGAGACAAAGTAATCTTAGGTAAAATTCAAATATTAGCAAAACATAACATGGCCCAAAACCTCTTTTATTTGAAGTTGTCCCCCTTCTACCCACCCCCTCCCCCCACTGCTGCTATAAAAAACATTTGGGGAAAAATGGCTGTTGGCTGCATCATTAATTCAACGTGGCTTCCAACCGGCTCTAATCAGGGATCAATTTCAAGGCCAGTTGCCACTTAAGTGATTTTATGGAAACAGAACAAGGAACCGTGCCCGCCAAGACCCCTGGCACCTTCCTGGTTTCCACTAGACCCTGAGGATGTCCATACAGGCCTGTGCCCCAGGATCCTCAAGGTCCCCCGCCCAGAGGCTGACCCCTCCGCCTTCCACCCCCAGAGGCCAGGAACTTGGGGACCACCTGCCCCGTGTGTCCTGGGCCGCAGCCCCACAGGGAGCCTTCTGTGTCGTCTGGGGACATGTCTTCTCTCTCCCGAGCAACTATTGCTCATCCACAGAGGCTCCGAAGACCAAGCTTGGTGATATTCAGCCTTGGCGGTGGGGAGGGGGACTGGGCAGAGCCGGGGCACTGGGGCCAGGGGGCTGAGACCCCTCGGGGAGTGAGCCCCCATCATCCCACTGGACCGCACTAATTCAGCACAGAGTCGAGGCAGTGTGTGAGATGGTGAAAACAGAATCCCAAGTGTGGCCCTTCTGAGCCCGGATCCTGCAGGTCTCACCCCTGACGCCAGCCTTGCGTGGGGTGGGTGCCTTTGGGAGGGGACCACGTGGAGGCTTAGAGCAGAGCCTGGGGCGTGGCAGGCTCGGCCCGGAGCAGACAACAGCCCTCGGAGGGCAAAATAGCTTCTCACTCACCTGGGGGCCCCGGCGTGGGTGGGGACCCCCAGGCCCTGTGCCTGCGCCCTCTGCTATCCCAGCAGCTGTCCATTCAGCACCAGCCATGGGCTCGGGGGGGAGGGCCAGGCAGGGAATGGGGCTGGACGAGCCCCCGCCCCCGTGGGCTGGACAAGAAGCCCGATATTTACAGCTTGTGGTTAAATGTGAGGAAGAGAACAAACGGGGCAGAGAGAGAGGGGTCCACGAGGGGGCCCTTGACCGGAGGTCTGGGAATGCCTCGGACGAGCCAGCCTTTCTGCTGAGACCCCAAGGGTCGGCCCAGGCGGGAGATGTCCAGGCCGTGGGGAGACCTGGGTGTGGAAGAGGCCAAGAGGCAGATGTCTGCCAGGGACGGGGGCACAGTGAGTGGGCATTGGGGGGGCACTGGGGAGCTGGGTTGGGACCTTTCTTTGGGATCACGGCCTCAGCTCCACTCCCGGGACAGTGGGATAACCTCCAGTGCAGGTGTGCCCGGTAACACTTCCTCTCGGCTGGGCCCTTCCTGGGGAAGGCAACCTTGTTTGCAGACAGGACGCCCTGGAGAGCACCTGTCGCTCTCCACGGTCACTGGGCGATGGGGCGGGCACGGGGCTGCTGCCCAAGCCGCCTGAGCACAGGCAATTAAAAGGATTTCATCCTCATCAATTACAGCGGTCCATGCTTCCGAGAAGGCCTCCTCCCCAGCTGTGTGCCTACCAGTTAGCCGTGTGTAGTTAGCTAATTTGTGGGCATTCAGGAGTTGAGCAAATATTAATCTTTTGAGCCTTTTAGGGCCCCTCGAATCTGTCTGTGAGTATTATTGGGCTCTCACCTGGCCTGCTCAGGGTCAGCATGGTGCTGCATGTTTAATCAACACCACCGAGGCCACCTTTGTACACTGGGGGGGGGTTGGCACTGGCTCGGAAGTGGTCCCGGCTGCAGGGCTGGGCCGACTCCACGGGGGCTGGTGCTGGTGGGCACAGGAGTGAGTCTCACGTGCTGTCCATGCAGGGCTGGCTTCTGGTGCCGTACTAACCCCTCAGCCTGGATGGCCGGGAATGCCAGGAGCCCAGAAGGAGGAGGGATGCCCTAGTTCCATGTCCCTGCCAGGCACACTCAGCTGGTGACCCCATTGCCTGTGAGCCTCGCGGCCCCTCCCCCTGCACTCACAGCGTAAGGACAGCCCTGCTCTGGGAAAGGGTCTAGTGTTGATAACCAGGGCACTGCTTCTAGGTCCTGCTGGCGCAGGCAGGGAATGTCAGTATACACTGTGGGGCTGGGGACTGGCTGGCATCCATGAGCCGATGGCTCCTGTCCCGGGGTGAACATGGTCTCCCTCAAATTCATGTCTACCCAGAAACTCAGAATGTGGCCTTATTTGATTTGGAAATCAGGGCTCTGCAGATTTAATTAGTTAGGATGAGGTCGTGTTGGATTGGGGGCCCCTAACCCACGTGAGAGGCCGTGTGACAAGGATGCAGGGTCGCAGTGATGACAAGCCCAGGAGCGCCCCGGCCGTGTGACAAGCCCAGGAGCGCCCCGGCTTGCAGGCGGGCTCCCAAAGCTGGAAAGAGCCAAGGAAGGGGCCTCCCCTTGGGCTTCCAGAGGGAGCGCAGCCCTGCCCACACCTTGACTGGCGGATCCTGTCTTTCAGGGCTGAGAGAGAATCCACTTCTGTTGTTTTCGGTCACTAGGTTCGCAGCACTTTGTCACGGCAGCTCCAGGAAACGATTACAGCTCCAAACAGATGCCTTCAGTAGCTTCCCTTCCTGGCTCACACGTCCTTGTGGTTTTTGAAATCTACCCAGTCGTATATGTTTCGCTGCAAAAGAGGAGCGAGTGATTCCACGGGCCGTCAAGCAGGAACATTGCTGGGTCTGTCCTGTGAGTCACTGCTCCTCTGGCCTGCCGCCCCACGCTCCAGGGTTGCCCCAGGCTGTAGGGCAGTAGTGATCAGCAGAGAATCTGCTACCAGCCAGGCTGGGCTCAAATCCCTGCCCCATTGCTTTCCACCTGGGGCAGTGCCCCTGGAGGTTCATGGGGGCTGGCCTTGTCAGCAGGCGGAGGGTGTGAGCTTGTCTTTGGGGAAGAAACAGGTCTTGCAGGGAGAGAGTGGTGAGAAAGCACAGGAGCCTCGGCCTGGGGGGTCATCTGCGGGGACGGGGGGGTGTCAGGTGGGCAGCAGAGGGCAAGTCTGGGCTCTCTGGGTCCCTGGCTTCCTGCTGGGCCCACAGCACCCAACCTGGGAGAGCCAGCACAGGCAGCTCCTGCACGGCCCACTTGAGGGGGATCTGTTGCCTCCTAAGAGCTCAGGCATGCACACCCGCGAGCCCCAGGGATTCCCCCCAAATCTCAGTAAATGCTCCGCGCTGTCTGGGGCAGTGACTGAGGTTGGCTTTGCTTTCACTCAGACCAGCCCTGCACCTTCACTTTGCCTAAGCGGAGCCTTCGTAGATCTATTTTGGGTAACCTCTGAGCTGAAACATACTTGTGGGATGAGACAAGCGTCTGGGTCATGCATTCGATGCCATCTTCAAAGGCGAACTGAGAATGGAAACCGGATCCACAGCCCCGGGCAGGGTGGGCAGAAGGGGCAGGTCCGGTGCCATCGGAGGCCCTTAGTGAGGAGGCGGGGGATGGATTCAAGCAACTGCGTGGGTGGAATTCTGGCAGGTGGAAACACGGAGGGTCCAGGAGTGTCATCCAGGATTAGAGACTTGCCCAGAAAATCTCGGGGAGCCGTGGAGACGGCGAGTTTGGCTGGCCCTCACCCGCTCCTCAGAGCTGCCGGCCGCCTGCCTCCACCAAGATCAAACCTGCGTGGGTGGGAGGTGGGTGGCAGGACAGGTGGGTGCGGGGCCGACCTTCCTTGACCTGGTGGCTTGCAAATGTGGGGAACCAGCGTCTGAGTGGGGGCTGTTCATAGCCTTGAGCTGCAGACACCCACCAGGAGGAAGAGCTTCTGCCCCCACCCCCTCCAGCTCCCAGGACCCGCCTACTCCCCCCTCCCCGCCTGCCCCGCAGCAGGAATGTGCTTCCCCATCCAGAGTCAAAAGCAGCTGAGAAGTGGGGCTGAGCTGCAGCTGAGACGGCAGCCTTGTCAACCCCTTGTGGAGATCATGGCCCCGGGGAAGCTTGTTTGGGGCCTGAGTGTCCAACAGGATAGACAGCCTGTGCCCATCAGGGGATGGGGGATGGTGAGGGGGAAGGCAGAGACCCGGGCTCAGATGACACGGGACTTTCATCCGAGCTCCTAGGCTGCAAGGCCGGGTCCAAGAAGCTGGGGTGATGTGAACAAGAAGAAAGGACAGGGGGTTGGAAGTGGGGAGGCATGGAGGTGGGGGGCAGGCCCTGACCAAGGGCAGGGGGAACAAAAGTGGCCTTTCTTCACCTCTCGGCCACTCTCCCTCTGGCCTCTCCTTTCTCTGCCCAGGCATCTCCCAACTCTGTGCTTCTCGGTCTCCTGGCTCTGCTTCCCCGGCCCAAACATCTCCTCTCCACCCTCCACGTCTGTGTCTCTACCCATTCCCTCCCTCTTTCCCTCTGTCTCACTCCACCTTTCCCTCACCTCTCTCTCTCCTCTCAGCCATGAGACTCAGAGGTTTGGTCTGATGGTGTCTGAGCTGGGTGACTGGGGACCATGAGCCAGCGGCCATGGTCAGCCAGCAATGCTGCAGCTGTGGCAGGCCAGGCAGGACACAGCACAAGCTTCTGAGGGGCAGATGTGAGGGATTCTGTGTTTACCATTTCTCGCCGTGAGAATCCTTGCACCTAAACTCACAGCTGGATTCCACTGTGCTGTGGTCCTCTGGCTACACTGGCCCTTCCCGGTGGTGCTCAGTGCCCAGACCTATTGGGAAGATCTCCTTCACCATCCGGTTTCCCCTCTGGCCTCAGTCAATGCCTCGGGCCTCACAGCTTTGTGCCTGTGCCTCAGAAAGTGAACTGTGGACCAGAGAAGGACTTTTGTGAACAGTAAAAGCAAATAGATAATTCAGGCCAACCCTCCCACTGAAGACAGACCGAACCAGCTTGACTCAGAGTCCAGAAAGCAGTGGAGAATTAGAGGAACATAATGCAGGCGACAGTCAAGGGGCGCTTAGTGTTTAGGGCTGCCTCTCCCCTCGCAGCATCTCGCTGGGACACTGAGAGTCTGAAAATCATCTCATTGCCTGAAGTTGGACTAAGGTGGTCCTGGGTTAGAGTGGCTCCTTCTGCTTGTCAGAAACAAACATATGTCCTCTGGTGAGGAAGCTATTAATAACATAATTCTAAGCCTCAGATTATTTTTAGTTATTTAAAACATATAATGATTGGCATTTGACAAAAAATAACTAGATATATGAGGAGATAAGACAATGTAAATGAAAACCAAGAAAACAATAGGAAATATAAACAGACTTGCAGGAGCTCCAAATATTGGATTATCAGACACAAACATTAAATGAGTTAGAATTTTATCAGAAAGCTAAAAACTATAAAAAAGAAACAAATGAAAATCAAGAACCTAAAAATATAATAATAAACGTTAAGTCAGTGGATACATTGGACAACAAATTAGACACAGATGGAGAGAGAATTAAAGAACTGGAAGACTGATAGGAGAAAAAACGACCTGCAACAGCAAGAAAGAAAACTATGGAAAATACAGATGAGAATTTAAGGCTCATAGGGAATAAAGCAAACAATGCTACAGACTTCTAATTGGATCCAAAGGGAAGGAGGGAGAGAGAGAGAACAGAGAGAAGCAATATTTGCCTAGATAATGGATGAAAAATTTCTAAAATTGACAAAATACATCCAAACACAGATTCAGGAAGTCCTACAAAGCCCAAACAGGTCCATGAAGGTTCAGGTTACAGATGTGAGGAGGGCTATGAAAAGATGGTGGAGGAATCATCGTGGTGAAGAGCCATCCCCCATCCACCTTCACTGGGAAGATATTGCAACAATAATGAACCAGTATGTCTGTCTATCTAGAATTATACAGACAGCAAAAGTGTATTTCAAGAAAGAAAGCAAATAAAGAAATTTCTAGACAAACAAAACCTGAGAACTTGTCACCAGCGGATGCTCACTAAAGGAAACAGTGAAATGTTCAAAAAAAGCACAGCAAACTGTAAACATATGGTTTAATCTATATGAAAATTGACTGTATAAACAAAAATTAACAATGTCTGGGGTTTTACATATGCATATGGTTAGGATGCCTCATATAAAAACATGTACGTTGGGGAGAATAAAATGGAATTAAACTATTCTAATGTCTTTGCATTGTCCTTTGACCTTGACTTCAAGGATGGATGCTATAATCTCTAGAGTAACTGCTAAGTGAATAGAAATATATGTATAAATAATGACATAATGGGGGATGAGTTAATTTTAAAAGCTGAAAGAATCCAAAAAAAAAAAAAATCAAGAAAAGAGAAGAAAAGGAGCATAGATTGTTCAGGCCAGATAAAAAGTAAATGAAAAGATATATTTAACCACAAATATATCATTACTTTCATTAAATGCAAATAAAGTGCTCTAATTAAAAAACAAAAACTGTCATGCTCAATAAAAACAACATCCAAATACATTTTGTTCATAAAAATCTACATAAGAAAAATCCAAGTATAAATTATTTATAAAAGCTACAATCTAAATATAAGGATAAAAGCAAGTTGACATAAAAAGTTTTAAAAAAAATGTGCTAGGAAGGACTTACATTAGAAAACTGGAGCAGTTGCACTGAGACCAGATAAAGTAGACTTCAAGGCAAAGAGCATTACCAGAGAGAAAGGTGGACATTTTATGCTGATAAAATGTTCAATTCACTGTGAAGATGTATGGATTCTAAATGCAAAGCCACCTGATAACATAGTCTCAAGTAAATAGTAATAATAATAAATAAAACAAGAATTGATAGAATTAAAAGAAGAAACTGACAGATTCAGAGTGGATCCTGACACAAATCTCTCAGCAACAAATTGAACAAGTAGACAAAATATCATGAAGGATACAGAAGATTTAAATAACATGATCAGCAGCTTAACCTCATGGGCATGGCTATGCCATGCACCTCCAAATGTTATATATATATATATATATATATATATATATATATATATATATATATATATATATATATATATAATAAAAGTTTTAAAACATTTCAGAGGATCAGAATCATGTGGAATTAAACTAGAAATAAAAAACAAACAGATAACAATAATAAAAACATTGAAATTTTGGGAATTAAGAAACATATTCTAAAATAACTCACAAGTCAAAGAAAACAATCCCTTTGGAAATAAAAATGTTTAATGACAACCAAAAATATGTTACACCATAATGTGTGGTATGAAGCCAAAGTATTTTTTGAAGGTAAATTTATACCATTAAGTGCATTAAAAAAGAGGAAAAGAAAAAGGAAATCAATTATATAAACAGTCATCTCAAGAAGTAATTAAAAAAACTCCAAAAAAAGTAAACAGAAGAAAATGATAAAGAGAAGATATTGATGACATAGAAATTGAAGGTAAGAAAATAAAGCCCAAAATAGATTCTTTGCAAGACTAATAAAATTAATAAGCCTAAGAGAGAGAGAGAGAGAGAGAGAGAGAGAACAAAAAAGTACAAATAGCCAATTGTAGGAAGGAATAAGGGAAAAATCACTACAGATTTGGAAAGTATTTTTAAAAGATTTTATGCTAATCAATTAGGACATGTGAATGAAATAAAGTTCTTGAAATATAAATGTTAAAACCATCATAAGAGGAAACCGAAAATCTAAACAATTGTATAAACTGTTAAAGGAATTGTCTCTGTAATGAAAACCCTTCCCCCAAAGAAAACTCTAGGTACAAATTAACTTGCCTGTTTAATTCTATCAGCATTTAAGAAATTATGCCAGTCTTATACAAACTCTTGTATTGAAAGAGTCACTTTCAACTGAAAGTGAAAAAAGGTCACTCTCCTCAACTAGGTTTACAAACCCAGAATAATCTTGATGCCAAAGAGGGACAAAGACATCACAAGAAATGTCACACAGAGCGATTGTTCATCACTTCTGAATTTGGATTCAAAGATCCTAAACAAACATTAATCAACTCAGAATCATCTGTATATAAAAATAATATAACTTTGGATAAACAATAAGCTCCTAATGTATAGCACAGGGAACTGCACTCGGTTTACCCTGTGATAAACCATAATGGAAAAAAATATAAAAAGAGAATGTATATATGTGTCTAAGTCACTTTGCTGTATAGCAGAGATTGGTACAACATTGTAAATCAACTATACTTCCATTAAAAAAAAGAAAAAAATAATATAATTTGACTAGGTTAGATTTTTTTCTAGGAACGAAAAATTGGGTTAAAATTCTTAAAATTAATCAATGTAATTAAGCACATAAATGGAATAGGGTGAAAATCTCAATAAATTGATGATAATCTCAATAAGTTAAGCAAAAGCATATGAGAAAATTCAATATCCATTCACAATTTAAAAATAATTAACAAACTAGGAATTGAAGGCAGCTTCCTTAACCTGACAAAGTAAATATGCAAAACCTACAGCAAATATCACACATGATGGTGAACTGTTGAAATTTCTCCAAGATTGGGAACAAGGCAAGAATGCTTGCTACTACAAGTTCTGTTAAATTCCAGACTAGTGATTCTAGCTAGTGCAATAATGCAAGAAAAAGTAATAAAAGTTATAACTATTAGAAAGGAAGATATACTGTTGTCAAAATTTATAGGTGATATGATTATGTAAATAAACATTTAAAAGAGTCTATAGATTCAATATGAATGTTAATAAGTAAGTTTAGCAAACATTTCTATATATTTTAGCAACCAAGAGAAAATAAAAATTTTTTGAAGTTACCATTTATAATAGTACCAAAAATATCAAATGCTGTGATGAATCTAGTGAAAGATATGCAAACTTTATCACAGGAAGCTATAAACCATCAGAAAAATTAAGGAAAGCATGAATTAATTAAGGGGTATATCATATTCATAGATTGGAAAACTCAGGAGAAGAAGTCTACTGCTACAGATCGATCTGCAGAATCAATGCACCCACGATAAAAATCCCTTCCACTTCTCTGTGGAAACTTATAGCCTAATGTTTAAATTTATATGGAAATCAGTGGATTTGGAAGAGCCAAATCACTTGTGAAGAACAAAGAGGAAGTTCTGGCCCCACAGATAAAGCGGTCTTACAAGGCTGCAGCACTTAAGCAATGTGAGATAGTTACAAGGACAAAGAGACAATTGTCAGAGTAGAGATACACAGCCACCCGTATAGGGACACCATCCATATATGGTATATGGCACAGTCCTAGGGTCCTGGGCCCTGGTCAGGGGAGAGGTCCTGCTCTGTCAGCACTGCATGGGGCAGGGCAGAACCCGTGTCCCCAGGACCTCATCTGATGGGCAGCAGAGTGGGGGATGGGACTGGACATAGCACTGCTTCCTCATGTTGACCCCTGGGCAACCTCATAGGCTGGAGCCCAGTGGAGGGAATCTGTCCTTCCCCAGAATGCCCACGAGCAACAGTGTCTTCATCCCATGGTGGGGGGATCTGCTGAGTTAGAAGACACGTGACTGCTGTTGGCTGGAAGCATTGCAGTAAACAGGTATGTCTCCGATGACAAGGATGTGTGTGGCACCCCCGGGGTCGTGCCCTGGTCTGGGCGGGTGGACGAACAGTCCACTCCTCCCCAGGAGCTCAGGGCATCCAGGTGAAGTAGCCAGACCAGCCTGCGCACGGCCTCCCGGGCCACCTTCTGCTCTATTCAAGATGTGGCTGTCACCATCCCAGCCAAGCGCAGTTGCCACGGGGATCGCCAGGGCAGGGGAAGGATGCTGGTCCTGGAGACTGAAGTGGATGTGGGGCAGGCAGTGGTGGTTAGAGAGTCCTGAAAGGCCAGATCGTCATGGCAGGATCCCCGGGTTAGCAATAAGGGCCCATATGTGCTGATTTCTTGCGCCCAGCCAAGGGGCAGGGCTGAAGGACTGACCAGTGGGTTGACAGGGAAAATAAATTATAGAAGAAATTCACTTTAGACATCTCAAGGCAGCCTGTTGTCACTGAACTTTCTCTTTCTGCTTTAACTAGAGATAAGATGAGATGCCAGTAAAGAGGAGGTGCAAATGTCAGTTACTGAGAAGTTCCAAAAAAGTCAGAGGAGGTGGGTCAGCTTTATTTCCTTGCTAGGAGGATCAAAAGATGGAGGGAAGCCCCCGCGGGACCCCCATGCATGTTTGCTGTGTGCTCCGCCTGCCCCATTGGCCAGTAGAGCCCTGGGATCCCCATCCCGGTTGGGACGCACAGGGCAGGTGAGACCAGCCACCCAAGGACACCAAGCTGGATGAGCCCCGAAAGACGCAAAGGGAGAGACGGACATCGTACCTGGGTGTTTTCATCCTTCTGGGTTTTTCTCTAAGTTACAATTTATTAGAAATCATTAAGCCAAAACATATTTAGTTAACCAAAGTGTTCAGTTAAAAACATGGAGGAAAGTGATAAAATTTTAAAACTATAGCTGTTAAGAAGGGGATCATGCCTTCCTTGATCCAGCCTTAGGGGAGCTGGTATGATTCCCCCAGGCTGGCCCAGGCGGCCGGAGCTCACACAGGGCGTTGCCGCGGCCTCACCTGGTAACCGTGTCTTTGGCCGGTCATCTGTGATGGAGACAGCCTCATCAGCACGTGGGAGAGGCTTGCTCATGGATTCCCGCGGGATTCTCCCCACTCTAGGGAAGCTTTCAGAGGGAGACAGGGCAGGTCGGTATCACCGCCAGCCCTTGGATGGACCCTGGCCTGCCCTCCCCCGGCGCACCCAGGGAGCGGGGAGGGAGGGATTTCTGTCTTCTGGAATTGTTGCAGGTGACAGGGCTGGCCTGTTGCTAAGCCTTTGACAGTTGGGCCAAATAAACCTTGCCTCCCCACCCCAGCGAGGACCTCGAAAGGACCCTCGGCATGTGGGCTGAGCAGGCTTGCGTCCCAGGCTGTCCTTTCCTCATGGAATTCTCCTCTGCAGCAGGTGCTAGTGTTGGTGATGGACTTGCTGCTGCCCATGAGGTCTCCAGGGTCTGAGCACAGTTGTGGAACGTTCGGACATCAGCATTCTCACCCTCGGCTCTTTGTGACAGACTCAGGTGGGGGGAACAGCAAGATGGGCCAGGAAGCCCCGGGGGCTGGGGCACTAGTGTCGCCCACCACCTGTCTCGTGGGGGCCTGGGGATCACCCACCTGCGAGCCCTCCTCGGGGCATAAATGAATGTGTAAATGAGGTTCCCAGAGCGATCTGACTTCTCCTAACCCCTTTCCAAACGTAAGCCCCATTTTACATCAAATAGCACGAAACAGGCCTCATCAGCACACGCCTAACACCCGCCTGTGGGAGTATTCCCGCGGGGGGGCTGTCCCCTCTCGTGGGGCTTTGGCCTCTGGTTTGGGCCCCAAGTGTCCTGTGAATGTCTTCCCTCCTGGTCCCTGCTTCTCAGCAAGACCCCCGCTCCAGGGATGGGGTGCCGGCGCCCACCTCTGCTAAGCGTTTCTCTAAGAATCTCAAGTTGCCGTCAAGGAGTCTGAGCTGGGAAGGCTGGGCTTGCAGCCTTGGTGTGTGCATGTGTGGTCATGACCGCCAAGTAACTGCGCTGGCCGAGAAATGTAAGCCCTCAATCCAGGGATGACGACTGGCATTTTAGAGACAAGGCACTAGCGCGACCGGCAAACAAGCAGCCAGGCTCTGGCTCCCTCTGTGTCTCACCAGACACCCATGTGGGCACATTTCTTCCACCAGCTCAAGGGCCTGACGGACCCGTGGGCAGCTGTGGGGTGCTAGAGGCCTGGCTGGGTTATAGCCCTTGGAGTCCCCGCAACTCTGTTTTGGAGGACAGAGCCCACCTCTTGGGCAAGCTCCTGTGTTACGGGCTGAACTGTGTCCCCGCCCCTCACAATTTATAGGTTGAAACCCTAACCCTCAGGACCTCTGAGCGTGACTGTACTTGCAGATGGGGTCTTTACAGAGAGGGTTAAGGTAGAATGAGGCCTTATGGGTGGGTCCTAATTCAAGGACAGGTGTCCTAATAGGAAGAGGAAATCAGGACACAGACACGTACAAAGATGAACAAGTGAGGACACGGGGAGAAGACGGCCGTCTACATGCCAGGGAGAGAAGCCTGGGGAGGAACCAGCCCTGCCCACACCTGGATCTCGGATTCCAGCCTTCAGGACTGGGAGAGGATAGATGTCTTTGTTGAAGCCCCCAGTCCGTGGTGCTTTGTTGGGGCAGCTGAGCGGCCTGCCGGGGCTGGACCAACAGGAAGGCATCTTGAAGCTGGGGTGTCTCCTGCCCGCTCCTCCAGCGCAGCTGCTGCGAGGATGCCGGAGAGAAAGAGGGGCAATAATGCCATGTGAATGGGAGAACAGACAGCCGGGTGTCACTCTCGCCAAACAAATATTTGCTCAGTGCTTTCTGGAGGCGAGTAGCATGGACACAGCTCCGGGCACGCAGGGCCCACAGGCTATTAACGGAATTAATAGTCACTTAGAGAAACTAACAAGAACATATGTGACAGTTTGGCGTGTTGCTCAGCAAATACTCACCCCTCCTCTTCGGGTGTGCAGGGTGGCCCCCACTGTGAACTTTGTGCCCTATGACTTCTCCGGATGGAGGTGTGATCTGAGCAGAGGCCTCCCGCCCACCTGCTGAGCACACACCCTGATGAGAGTGGGCCCGGGGCTCACGGGTCCTGCGGTCCAGGCCCCAGCAGGCACAGAGCAGAGCCTCCCGGCCACAGCCCTGGGCAGAGCTGCCCAGCGGGCCCAGTACCCCTCAGCCTGGCCACACCGGCCTGCTGACCGCGGGTGTGATGACCGGTGCCTGCTGCTGGGAGACACTGCTTTGGGGAGCTTTGTTACATGGCATGACTGTGGTGGTTGCTGACCAAACACCATATATAGGTGGTTTTTACTTTGGTCGGGAAAGGGGCAATGTGGGAGGGAATCTGCCCGTGGTCTATCAGATCCCGATAGATTTGATAGATTCCTGATTTATTGGATATTCACCAAGCTGTAGAATATTAGGGGGAAAGGAAGTGCCCTGCCTCTAGGCTAGACGTTGGCAGGTGACAGCCGATAGACCTAATCTGGCCTGCCGTCTCTTCTGGAACGGACCATGGTCTAAGAGGAATTTTTACATTTTTAGAAGGCTGAAAAGAATGAAGAGTAACATTTCATGACACATGAACTTCATGTGAAATTCAAGCTTGTGTCCATTAAGTTGCATTGGAACACAGTCACGCCTACTTGTCCGGTGTTTCCCGTGGCTGCTTTCACTACCCAGCGGCAGAGTCAAGTCCTTCAGGCCCACAAAGCCTAAGCTATCACTTTCTGACCCTTTATGGGAAAACTGTCTGACTCTGAAGAAGAGGAAGTCTTAGGGAAAAACCCAAAAAGTGTCACCTTACCTAGTGGGGAGAGCAGCTGCATTGTGACCCCGGAGCAAAGTGAAAACAGGCCTAAGGGCATCTTTCACAAATGTGCTCAGGCAGCCAGTGCCTGAGGCTGCTATGTGCTATGCTCTGTGAAAACACGCCTGCTCCAGTCCCAGGAGGTGGAGCGGAAGCTTGATGCCCGGTGACTGGATCTGTTACCTTGATGTGAGGGTCCAAACCTTCTTACTTACCCACCATGTTCCTTCCTTCTTTCTGTGTCCTCCGTCACCCTCTGCTCCCTGAACACCTTCCACGTGCAGTGGTCTGTGCTGGACCTGAAGAGGCAACACCGAGTAAGGCAGTTGTCCACTCACTCGCCCATCCATCCAACCATCCATCCATCCATCCATCCATCCAACCATCCATCCATCCATCCATCTGTTGACTCATTCATCCATTCATCTATTCATTCACCCATCCATCCACTCACTCACCCACCCATCTGTCCATCTACCCATCCACCCACCCATTCACCCATCCATCCATCCACCCATCTACCCATCCAACCACCTAACCATCCATTCACCCATTCAGTCATCCATCCATCTGCCCATCCATCCATCCACTCATTCATCGGCCCAACCATTTATCCACCCACACATTCATCCATCCATCCATCCAGCATCCATCCATCCATCCATCCTTCCACACCTTCATTCAATGACTATTACCCAAGTGGTCATTTATCAAGCACCATGTTGGCTCAGAGATATGATGGTGAGCAAGCAGGTAAGTCTGTGCCTTAGTGGAGCTCATGTCTTACAGGAACAAAAATAACCTAACGTATCATCACAAATTATGATGTAGGAACTAGAGAAAAGGAGCAGACAGTTCTGGGGACACAATGGGAGGAAGCCTTTCTGAGGAGGGGGCATCAGGCCAGGACTTGCAGTTGAGGAGCAAAAGGACGCTTGAAGGACGAGAGGTCTGAGGTTGGACTAAACTGCCCCTGGGAGCCTGGGGGGCATCAAAGCAAGGGAGGAGCCCTGGAGGGGACCTGCAGCACAGACAGATCACCCCAGTGCCCGTGCTCAGAGCCCCCACTGTGGGACAGAACCAGTTCTTTGGGGAATGGAGGGTGGAGAGGGTCAGTCTCTGGGGAGACTTGGTTGACCCCCTGTAATGGATTGAACAGTGTCTCCCAAATTCGTGTTCACCAGCACCTGCGAAGGTGGGCTTATTTGGAAATAAGATCTTTGCAGATGTGATCAAGTTAAGATGAGGTCATTAGGGTGGACCCTAATCAAATGACGGCTGTCCTTAGGAGAGGAGGGAGACCCACGGAGGAGACGCATACAGTGGATGGATGGCCGCGCGAGGACAGGGGGATCTTCCCCAGAGGCTTTGGAGGGAGCGTGGCCTTGGCCCCCAGAACTGTGAGAGAATAAATGTTTAGTTTGTAGTAATTGGTAAATGGCAGCCCCAAGACACAAACGCACTCCTCCCCCCACCAGGACCAGCCTACCTACACTCTTACCTTCCAATTTTCTAAGAAAATCTGTCCCTCAGGGCCAGGGACCCCTCCCAAACCATCCCCCACTTTGAACCTGCCCCTCACCTCATGGCCCAGCCTGGACCTGACCAGCCAGTGGGGTCAGATGAAGAATGTCCCTGGAAAAGAAGCCCACCCACTTAGGGGCTGAGACTTGGGTAGAATTCGGTTCCCACTCAAGGGGAAATGATTTATAAGACATCTGGAGGCCAAAGAGGTCGCCTGGAAAGCAGGCATGAGACAAAATAATTTATCAGAAAATTCTAAGTGGCTGCCTGTGATGGTTAGGATGCCCTGCGGTCTTTCCCAGCCTGGGAACTTCCTGGCCAGACCCCACTCAGCCCCAAGCAGACACCTGATGTTCTGGGTGGGTGTCTGGCTTGTGGTCCCGACTTTCAGGACCCAGAGCACTGTGCGCCCCCCTCATGGCCATGGCATGAGAAGAACCAGGGTTATGGATGGTGCAAGTCCCCCAAGCCCCCCTGGGTGGTCAGGGGAGCCTGGAGTTTGGGAGAGTCATGGTCGCATCTCTGTGGGGCAGCAGGTGACTGCTGGGCTGGCCTTGGCCGAGCCCTCAGACAGTGAATGCCCAGGTGGAGCCAGCCCCTCCCTCCAGACACACTTGCTGAGCGGTCATTCAGTGACCAGCCGTGCAGCCGAGAGGCAGGAGGGCACAGGGCCCTGGGGTCCCGCTGCCTGCTGTGACCGTCTCAGGGTTCAGGGCAGGTGGGGGTCCCTCCTGCCCGTCCTCGTGTGAACCGAGCCAGAGCACATCTGCACTCAGTACAAGACTCGGTGCAGCTTTAGAGCCCCGGGGTGTCCAGGCCACTTTCGGGTTTAGGAATAAAGTTCGGATGAGGGCGGGCCGTTCAGCGCGGGCTGCCCTGACGGGACTGCACCCCTGGAACCCGGGAGGTTCCACAACAAAAGGGGGTGACCCAGGGTGGACAGGAGCATCTATGCAGCCCAGGGTGGGCCCCGACAGGGCTTGGATGCGCTGCAGGGTCCTGGCGGGATCCCGTGACACTGAGCTGCCTGGAGTCTGTGCTGCTACTGTTTGGAGGGCAGCGTGCTCGACCTCAGGGCAGAAATAATTTAATACGTCATTCAAGTCACACTCCATGTTCCGAAATGGACGCCAATTTGGAAACCACTCCCCTAGATCCTCGTGTGCCAGGTGAAAGTTTCAATTTGGAAAAGAGGATTTTTTTTTTTCCCTCGAGTGAGTCACTTTCTCAGATTGTGGAGAGATGGCCCGCCAGCCCTTATCTTTGAACTCCATGTACTTAACGCTTATTAAAATCAATACCGTCCATTAGCCAGCCACGTTTCCATTTTTAATCATCTATTGATATACAGCCTGTGCTTTTATAGGACTAAACAAATTTCCGCTCTCCGTGCCCCTTTGCAGCCCGGGGGCAGGCGGGTGCGTGCAGCCGCGGGACATAAATGTTTATTTACTGCCTGCTTCCTGATTGAGAACATGCCTGGTCCACGGGCCTCAGATGGCTTTTACACGGGAGACTGACGGCCACTTCCTGTTTTCCAGACACAGCACACCATTTTTAAGGAGTGTAATGAATGTGAGGTATTGTGGGCGCGATCGCCGGGCCGTGGCCAACCTAACCAGGAGGCAGTGCCGGAGCGGCAGGCTTTATTATTGATTTAGCCCTTCTCTGCTTTCTGGGGGGTGGGGGGAGCTCGTCACAGCTGGGCTGGGTTCCCTGCTCTGTCCTGGCTTCGGCAGATTCCTGTCCCATGGGCTTTTGTCTGGGGAAGGGAGGGAAGACCAGGTGACCTCAGGGAAGGTGTCCATACCTGGGGATCCTTCCAGAATAAGGGGCGAAGTGGTTGCTGCCTCTGTCCAGCACACCCCTACGCGCTGGAGGCCCAGCGGCAGCAGGGACCCGGGGGACGGCGCCCCTGCCCTCCTCTCTGCACACCTGCCGTGCACACAGCAGCCTCGGCCCTAGGCCTGGCCCCACCACTGAGTTCTTTAGAGCCACTTATTCACCAGCAATCTTCGGAATCAGCACTGCGCTAGGTGCAGGGGGGTCGGCGAGCAACGAACCCTGCTCCGGCCCCTTGTCGTCGTGGTGTGGACACTGCCCACAGAGTCCACACGATGGGATCCACGTTTGGTGGCTGACAAGCATCCCTGGCCACATGGAGGGGGCTCTGGGCACCCGGAGGCCACGACCATCCAGGCCTGGGTGGCCAGTCTGGACTGTTGTCAGTGCCCGAGGGGCTCCGGCTCCAGAACTGGAAGAACCAGGGTCTCCCTGCCTACCCATGCCCTGTTCACCCAGCTCCTTCCAGCTGTCGTCTGGCTCGTCTGGAAACTTCCTGGCAGGAATTAACCTCAGCTACAAGTGGCCTTGCCTCCAGCTGCCCCTCAGGGAGGTGACATTCCCCACCTGTAAACGGAGGCTTCAACCGGGCGGTGTGCACAGTGGCCCGGGCTCGGAGCAGAGGGCTCAGAAGACACACCGAAGGGGGTGGCACTCGCTTGCTGGAGGCTGGAGCTCCGCCTTTGGAAATAGCTACTCCTCCTGCAGCCGTCCCTGGGCCCTGGAGCTGGGGGGCCCTGCAGGCTGGCAGGGCCCCAGTGCCCGAGGCTGGCTGGCAGGGCGGGGCTGCAGGGCCCTTGGCTCAAGTCATAGAGCTGGGGGCACCCGCAGGCCTCGGGCCCAATGGCTTCCGGCTGTGTTCCGATCCCCCCCCGGGATTTGGGGGGCTCCAAGTCCTCCTGGGGTGGGTACAGGGTGGCCAAGTTTTACTTCTACAGAGTCCGCTTGAGTTCTGCCTTCATTTCGTTTTTACGCAATTTGGTGGTTTGTGGGCAAACAGAATCCCGCCGCGAAAATAAGTTGAAAGTCACTTTCCTGCTCATTCTCACTCCCGGGGAAGCTGGGCTTCAGAGCGGAGGCCCGGGCTCACCTGGGATCACACAGCCGAGGGAATGGCTATGGCAGACTGCCGTCTGGGGTCTGTCCCGACTCTTGCGCCCCTCACCCCGCTGGGGGTTTTAGGGAGGGGCAGGGTCCGGGCGCAGAGACCCTCTCCTGGCACACAGGGTGGGCAGAGAGACCCGCGGGCGCTCGCCGGCCACCCAGCGCACGACACCATGCCCGCGAGCCCCGGCAGTGGGTTGGCCGAGGATCTGTGATCGGTGGCTTCATAAAGTGCCTTCTACCGAATGTGACACGCAGCAGAGGAGAGCTCAGCCTGCAGGCGGGGCCGCATGGTAGGGCAATGTGCATGTTAAAATGGGTAATGAGAGACATAACAAATCCCCAGTATCGGGCAAAGCTGTCATTAAATCCCTTAATGATAGTGATAGTTTCTCTGGTGCAGCGCACAGGTCTTTGTAAACCCATTTGGCGTGGCGGGAGGGGGCAGAGGGATCTGGAAAGGGTCTTTCCCGGAGGCTGAGACCCCAGAGCCACCGGTGAACCCTGGAAGGCAGAACTGCAGCTGTGGCGCCGGTCTGTCTGCCTGATGCTGCTTTGCGTTGCAGTTTCTGT
Organism: Inia geoffrensis; assembly: GCA_036417435.1. NCBI lineage: Eukaryota > Metazoa > Chordata > Mammalia > Artiodactyla > Iniidae > Inia > Inia geoffrensis. Next base: position 184,333,362 of record CM070901.1, on the reverse strand, counting down.
CACTTGCAGTTGAGAATCCTAACGCGCTCTCTCTGAGTCTCAGTTTCCCATCTCTCAGGGGGAAAGGCTCTTCCCTCCGGCCTTCCCCAGCAGAGACGGCACGAGTGGCCAAGCCCAGCTGAGCCTCAAGCCTTCCTGGGGTTGGAGCTCCTGCCCCGTTGGCCCGGACCGCTCCGAGGCCAGGGCTGGGGTCACAGAAGCCCCCCCGCAAAAGCAGCCCCCAAAGTCCCTGCATCCCTGGGATGTCCCCAAGCCTTGGGGGGGGGCCAAGGTTTTGAGTGCCAGTCTGGGGGGTGGTCCCTGGCCTCCTTGGAAGCTAGCCCGGCCCCCAGCTTAGGACTGAATCCTGGTTACACCCCTCCCAGCTGTGCGACCTTGAGTGCCTCCCTAGTGGGCTCTGTGTTCTGTCTCCAGGGTCCGAGTGAGTATGAAGGTCCCCAAACAGTGCTCAACGCCCGATGTCCCCTCAGGGGCCCGGGACCAGGTTCGGGGTGCAGTGGTGGTGGTGGGGGAAGCGTGACCCCTGAGCCCACCACACCACGCCTAATCTCCAGGGCTCCTGGGACTCCGTCTCCTTCCCTTTCCCCTCCCCCCAAGATGCTGACCTGCTTTCTCACCTAAACATGCGTGTGCCTGTGTGACACCACGCCCCGTATGCACGCACACACGGATGCACACAGGGCTGCGCGGACGCGCAGGCACACATCCTATGTGAGGCCATGCCCCCCACTCTCCCCAGATACACACGTCCACCCGCCCCTGAAGCTGTGCTCTCCACCACCCAGCACTAGTGTTCTCCAGTGGTTTTTGGTTTTGGCAGGAGGGGGCTAAGGGCTGAGATGTGGGAGGGTCCCGCGCCAGCCTGGACCACGAGTATCTGCGTATCTGTCACTCTCACCACACACAGGTGACTGAACTTGACCTTGGAGGACAGTGGCCACCTGCTGTGAGCCTGGGGGCGGGGTGCCACCTCTGGCTGCCCTCTTTCTCCTTGGGGGGCTGTGTTGGGGTGTCTGGCTGCCAGAAGTCTTCTCCTTCCCTGAGCAGCCCAGCAGTGAGGTCTTGGGGCCGGCGGAGAGGCATCTGCCCCCTAGATCATGGGGGGCACATCTTCTTGTCCCTCGGATGCCTGGAAACCAAGGCTCCCGTGAGGCTCCCGGCTCGGCGCAATGCTCACGGGCGGCCCGATGGGAAGGGGTCGTGACCCAGGGCTGGTGCTGTCGGGGGCGCCCACCTGGCTGTGTGGGGTTGGAATCCTGGGTTCCCAGGCCTCCCATCCCCACTGGGTGCAGACGTCCAGGTGAGCCCGGGATACTTCGTTGTGTGTGACCTCACAGACGATCCAGGACATGGAGTCCTCCTGATGGGCAGCCGGAAAGGGCCCCGGGCGAGGGGCCAGGGCAGGATCTCTCACGGGCCCCAGGGCCCCTGAGGACGGGACCCCCAGCCCCACCAGAGGCTGAGGCTGAGTTGGCAGGAGGGGAGCGGCAGGCAGCATGACACAGGCCGACAGGACCCAGGGGTGGAGAATTTAACAGCCTGTGACCCGCCATCCACTCTTGGCTGGGTGTTAATGGCCAAATATTTTGCAAGTAAATTACCAGAAAGAATTTTTCCTGAGAAGTAGAGGTTTGCCGGGAGGTGTGAGGGAACTGGACAAATGGCAACTGTTTCTCCCCACCTGCCACCCCTTCCGGCAGGCCTGCTCCTGGGACTTGGGCGGGGAGGGGTTGGTCCCCCCTCGGATCCCACCCCAGGAGCTGCTCCCTCCGAGGAGGGACTGGAGCGAGGGGAAGGACGGCCCAGAGCCTTCCGAAGTCCTCCTTCAGGGGTCCTAGGCAGAACCGACCCTCCGAGCTTCCCTCAAGGTGGTCCAGGCACAGGCAGGGTGTGGGGACCGCTGGACTGCCAACCTTGCCCCAGCATATGCTCTGACTGCATCTTAGGAATTGTGTGAAGGAGCATGTCTGTACTCACCCCCTGCACCTGCCAGAAGATTTGGGGCTGCTGGGCTCCAGACATGGCCTGAGGGCCGCAGGAAAGCCCAGGGATGCTGTGTGAAGGGACCGGCTCTCCCGGGGCCCCCAGGACCCCCTGTCCTTGGCAGTGGTCTACACTGTAGACTCTACAAGCTTTGTCCCCGGCCAAAGTGGAGGATGCACTGGCCCCGGGCTTTCAGCAGTGATGGCAACAACGCTTACCTGGCCAGGTGCCCCACATGGAGGCTCCTGGACGGCATGGAGCCTGACGCAAACTCGGCACAATGAGTATCTGTTGACTGAGTTCCTGGCACCGTGACCCTGGGGACAGCTGGTGGGTGGATCACATGAGGTACTCCCCACAGCCATCCAGGGAGTGTGAACCAGCCCTGGACTGGGCTGCCACTGTGGCAGGGAGGCCCCTCCTGGTTGTCCAACCTGCTCCCTCCATTCCCACCTCTCCAGGTCACAAGTGTTCGTATTTCCTGCCTGGGCTCAGCAGTGAGTTCTAACTCCACGGCCTGCACTCTGTCCTTGGAGCTAGACACCCGGTGAGAAGGCCGGGACCCATTGCCAGGCCAAACTTGGAGAGGGCAGGACAAGGGGGCCACAGAGGGAGCCCTGGCTGAGCTCTGTGGACACGCTTCCTGGGTATCGGGCCCCTCTCAGCAGTCCTGAGCCTCCTTGAGCCTTGCAGCTCCAGTCTGAGAAATGGGATGGGCCCCCTCCGGGTTTTGTGAGCAGCAAAGAAAATCTGGTGAGAGCGCTTCGCCGGGCGTCATACAAGGTCAAGTGTGAGCATAGCGCCAGGGGAGGATCCCCGAGGGGCTGCCCCCAAAGACCAGGTCCCAGAGCCCACGCTGTAGTTCTCTAGGGCTGGGCCCCTCCTGGGGAGACTCGCACCCTCCCCCGGCCTGGATGGGCAGCTTTGCCTCTGCGCTTAGGGGACACGGCGCTGTGGCTGACGGGGTACCTGGGGCTCACCAGGCGATGCCCGGCCCCTTGGCTGGGGACAGGGCCCTCTGTGTGCCCAGGAGAGAGGCCTGGGACCCTGTAGGAGAAGGCACGCGGCTGACAGACCCTGAGAGCCCTGAGGCCGCTCTGCACAGGCTTTCCCCAGACCCTGTGCCCTCCGCAAAGGCCTCTCCTGCGCCTTTAAGACGCTAATGGGCTCTCTTAAAAAAAAATGACAGTTTGCTTGCACACTAACAGGTTCTCGTCTGACATCAGCAGGGAATCAAAGATATTTTATTATTTGGAAACTCCATATAGGGAAGGCAGCCTTGAAAGTCTGTCATTGCTCCAAAACCCACACCTCCCCTGGGAGTTAATTATTTTCTTAAAATGCAACTTGTACTGTTAGTTTAAAACATTCCAACTGTGTTCACACTCTTTAAATCTTCAGTAAACCTTAGAGTTTAAATCACTTGCAGATAAGAGTAATTCTATTAGGGAGAGAGGGGATGGATGCTCAGAGGAGGCGAAATCAAATGGAATAGAAAAGCCATTGACTGTGGCCTGCACGGCCACCTCCCGCCCTCACCCCCTTGGTCGGGCTGGCCATGGACTGTAGCCACACAGGGCCCAGCTTCCCAGTACCCTGGCCAGAGCTGCCCACCTTCTTCCTCAGAGGGTGGACATGGGCCCTTGGGGCTGGACCAAGGTCAACTTCCTGATGGCTGAGGTAGGGCCACTTTTGGAGTGACCTGGGACACTTGCTTTGGTGGGGAGGAACCCCTGGGTCTCTGGGCTGCAGGGCGCCTGGGGCCTGTGTGGCACCAGCCAACTGTGGTGGGCAGCCTGGAGGTTCTGTTCCGGTTCCCTCTGCTCACCCACCAGCACCCTCTGGTCGGAGGAAGCCCCAGGGCCGAGGGGGCCCATTTGGATTATCACTTGGAGCCTGGTTCACCTTCCAAAGGGCCTGTTTTATTTCAGACAGACGGCAACAAACCCAGAAACTGGCCTGCCCACGAGCCCACAAGCGTGACGGGCTTGTCCTCTGCTCTGGAGGCCTCCGGAGTTTGGAGGGGTTTCAGGGACCCCCGGACTCTGGCTGCCACTCCGCATCCCGCTCAGGGGCTGCCCGTTGCCCTGTGCTGCCCAACAGCCTGGAGCGTGCTGAAGGGCTGGCTGGTCCTTGCTGCCCAGACTACGTCACCAGCCCCTCCTCCCCTCCCGCTGTCCTTTCCTCTCCGCCAGGCCCTGCCCCACGTGGATTCGCGGCCCTGTCCCTCCCTGTCCCAGCACTGGCCATATGGGACTCTTACTGCTGGGCCACTGGTCACCTCCCCACTGGACTGAGGCCCTACCCCCAGGCAGGTTCAAGCCGGGTTGTCCTCAGGTCCCCAGGCCCTGCACAAGCCAGGCCCCGAGCTGGGCCAGGAGGGCACCCAGGAGCTGGAGGGGACCGTGGGCTGAGGAGTGAGGACAGGTGTCCTCCACGCGCTCCCAAGTCCCCCTGTGCTGGGCCGACAGGTCCACACTTGCCCCAGGGGTGGCTGCAGCCGCCTGTCAGAGCCCTGCCTCCCCCTCGGCAGAGCACCCCAGCTGGCGTCTGAGCACGCCCACTGACCCCTGCGAAGGCTTCGGAGTCGCTGGGCAGCAGTGGGGAGGGCGGGGGTCCAGGGCAGCCAACTCTGGGCTCCTTGGGGGTAGAGGCGGGGTGTCAGGGTCTTCCCGACTCCCTGGACCCTGCATGGCAGCCCCAGCTGGACCTCCTGCCTGGGAGAGCGCTGGGGGTGCAGCAGCAGCCCTGAGCCGCCCCTGACTAGTCCTCATGGGTGGGGGGCTCTTCCACACAGCATCTCCCCTCCCCCCTCTTTGCTCCGGAGGACAAGAAAGAGAAGGCGGGATAGCCCAGGGCTGGACCCTGAGTGACCAGTAGGCCCTGAGAGGGGAGGGGGCTGGCCCTTCAGGAGGTGGTGACCCCCCAGTTGCATACTTGGCGGAGCTGGTGGCATGGAGGACAGCCGGGGGAGGCGGGGCCAGGGGACCTCAGCGTGAGTGCATCACGAGGGTGTGAAGTGTCTGAGTGGGAGTGCGTGTGTGTGTGTGTGCGTGCGTGCGTGTGCGTTCATGTGTGTGCGTGCATGCATGTGTGTATGTGCATGTGTGTGCGTGCATGTGTGTGTGTGTGTGTGCGTGCATGTGTGGGTGTGCGTGCATGTGTGCGCGCACATGTGTGTGCATGTGTGTGTGCGTGCATGTGTGGGGGGGTGTGTGTGCGTGCATGTGTGGGGAGCCCAGCAGTGCCTGCTCCTGCCTGTGTCCCACCTGCACTGGGGCGTCTGGGCGTCCATCCAAGCCAGGGGGAGGAGAGACGGGGCCGTGCCCAGAAGACAGGGGCCTCCCCTGTCCTCACCAGGACTCTGCTGGGCCCGGGGTCTGGCGGCCCGGCCCTCCTCACCCCTGACACCGCAAACCATGCCGGGCCGCCTGAATTCTCAGACCCGTCGGCCCCTTGGCCGCCCTGCTCTGCTCTGCCCGGGGCTCCCCCGTGCTCTGCTTACTAACGCTTTGCTCCCCATTTCCAGCGGCTCTGCAGCTACTCCAGGGCTGAGGTGTGCTGGTGCCCAGCTGTCGTGGGTCCCTCTCTGGGACACTCATGGGTGCCCCCTGCCCTCTGGCTGGGGAAGATGCTCCCACTGTCTCCTTCCCATCCTGCATGACCAGCTGGACTTCTCCCGGCAGAAGGGAGGTCAGCAGGGCCGAATTCTCACAAACTGCGGACAGCGTGTTCCGTGGATGGACGCTGTGTTCTGGACACACAGCTGCCCAGCATTCCTGGCCGTCGGCGGGCAGCAGAGGCGTCAACCCACTGGGCTCGGCCTCCTGGACTCTGAGGTCAGGCTTATGCCGGGCCTCTGCGGACACCACTCCTCTCCTTCCTGGGGACGCCTTCTGTCTCAAGGGGGCCGTCGGGTGGGCCAGAAGCACAGCCTCTACGTCCCCCTCTGTGTCCTTGGACCACCTGGCCTCAGAGCTGGGGGCTGGACCAAACTTGGGCTGAACCTGGGGTACTGGATCCATGTTCTAAGATTCTCCAGAACCTCGATGGAAGGGGGGTCACGCTGGCTGGGGAGGGCCACACCCCCTACGCCCCTGCAGGACCTATTCCTGGCCCCTCAGGGCAGGAGGCAACTCCGCTAAAGGAAACACCATCTCGGCCCCGCGTGTCGTTCCAGGGTGGACCCGGCTGCTTGGCAAGCCCTGTGCAGCCCTCGGACCTCAGCTCCGGAGAAACCCTCGGTCTGCTCTCACTCTTACCAAATAGCGTTTTGATGAGTTAAGTGTGAGAGAATTAAAAGCAACCCGATTAAATTTCCTTTATAAATACACAGGGGTTTGGAAATCAAGGGGAGAAGTGGCTTTGGGCTAATAAAATGCTGCGTGCATTCTCCCCGCAAGTGTTAGGGAAGGCGACTGACAAGTCCTCAGACTTTTCCGGACGGCCCAGGTCCAGAGTCCGAGGCGAGCTCCAACCCTGCGCCCTGGCCTGGGAAGCAGCGCAGAGGCTGGGGCTGCTGGGTGGAGGCCCCCGGATCTCCCCTCCCCCGCACGACACCTGTGGGCACTGCTCCCCTCCTGACCACCCCATCCAAGGGCAGCAGCCACGGTAAGGGGCACACAGGAGAATAAACCAAGGCAGGGCGAGTGATGCACAGAGGGGGCCCTTGGGCTCTGGGCACACGGCACAGGAGGTGGGGTCTGGGGCAGTGGAACACTTGAGGTCATTGGAAAGGAAAACAGAGTCATTAACAGCTCCAAAAATAACCCAGCAAGAGTGAGGTTCCCAGGGGGCTCCTCCAAGCAGTGGAGTTAGGATAAGGGCACACCTCTACTGGAGTGCCCTGGGGGCGGGCCAGACCTCAGCCACTGTCCCTCAGCCTGCCTGGGCTCCATCTGCGAAATGGGCCCACACAAGCGCTAGTGGAGGGTGAGCTCATTCATTCACTTATTACCACCCTCGTAAATGGTTTGGGGCAATGTCAGCATTTATAGGCTGTGTACTGTCACATGTCAGGCACTGTCCTGTGCTCTTTTGTAACAGCTTAAGGGGGGTCTTTATTGGGGTATAGTTGACATACAGGAAAGCTGTGCTATTTAAAGCATGTGACTGTAAGTTTTGACATAGGTATACGCCTGTGAAACCATCACCATAATAAAGACTGACCATACCCATCACCCCAAAGTCCCCCTGTGTCCCATTGTCACCTCCCCTCCTCGCCAGCCCACCCCCGATCCCGGGCCAGCGCTGGTCTGCGTCCTATCGTTACAGCTTGGTTTGTGTTTCCTCGAGTTTTGTTCAAATGGAATCACTCGGGATGGACTCTCCTTGACTCAGAGGGATCCCTTTGAGATTCATCCTGTTGTCAAGTTTGTCAGCTGTTCAATTCCTTTAATGTTGCTGGTGGTGTGAGTTATAGCCAGTGATGAATTCATTCAGCCTTAGTTTGTCCGAAAAGGCCTTTGTTTCGCTTTTGCATTGGAAAGCTGTTCTCACCGGGTGTGGGATTCTGAGCTCGCGGGATTTTTCCTTCCAGGACTTTCCCCACTGTCTTCCTCACAGGGCCTCTGCTGTCCTCCTTATGTTCGTGTTTCTGTAGGCAGCGCACCTTTTCCAAACGTCTCTTCCTTTGCTGCTTCTCAAAGGCCCCCGGGTCCCCTGGTTTGAGCCACTTGATCATGAACGTCTTCTCTTTATATGTGTTCAATGGTCGAACTTCACAACCACCCTTTCAAATGAAAAGTAAGTAGATAATCAGAGGTGAAGGGCCTCTAGGTACCTGTTCCAGGCGGGCAGGCGACACAGACGCAGCCTGGGCCACGTCCACCAGGTTCCAGCACCTGAGTCCCAGCTGGTGCCAGGCCCGGCCTCAGTGCGTGGGTCCATGGGGCCTCCAGGGTCATCCCACCTTGGGGCAGCAAGGCCCCTGGACCAGTGTTCCCGTGGCCCTCGTTGCAGACGAAGAGGCTTGCTGGGGTCCTCCACCAACTGTGCGGCCAGTCCGTGCAGATGCTTTTTAGTTTTTACGATGAGGTTTTCTTCCGTCCAGAGTCCTGTCCTCGCTGCCATCCGCTCGGGCTGAGCTGGGCGGCAGCTGCTGGTGCAGCCGCCACAACAGCTGCATTTGGAGAGAACCAGAGCGAGCCTGGCGTCCAGCACCAGCCCACGTGGCCACTGCCGACTACCTTCCTCTGCTCCTTCCCGGCCTCCTTTGGGCCAACGGGCTGGAGAGACGAGGGCAGAGCGTCCGGGCCCTCTCCCTGCCGGACACCCTGGGGCCTGCACAGGGGGACCACAGTGAACAGACCCCGAAGAGAGAGGCCGCAGTCTGGAGGCTGCCAGCATGCAGGTGAAGCCATGAGCTCCCTCACCACGGGCTTCGGAAGGCCACAGCCCCATCTGGGGGGGTACATGGGGTCCTGGCCCTGAGGGGTGGTCCAGGGAGCCTGGGAGAGGACTCCCTGCAGAAAGGGGGCGCTGTACCAGCATCTCTCCACACACGGTCGGGCAGGGTGGGAGCAAGCGCCCGGGGCCCAGGGGGTGAGATGCTCTAAGGCCACCGAGGGGCAGCTCCCAGACCTGATGGAGCCCTGGCCCTGGCTCGCCCTTTCTCACTGAAGCATTGCCCACCTCGGCCGGTCAGCTCCAGGTTCTGGAGAGCCAGCCTCCCGCCAACCTCAACTGGCAGCCTCCATGCGAGTGCAGAGAGGCCTTTTTTTGGGCTGAATTGACTCGGTTTTCCCCTCCCTGCTGGGTCTGTTCCAGGGACGTCTAGTATATGAAGTTGCAAGTGACGAGCCATCTTTGTTTCGTTAATTTTGCCCGTTGGAAAACTCCGGTATTAATATTTATGAGAAATGACCTAATATCCACACCGCCTGCCGTGTGTTTTCTTAACATATTTAACGTGATTTGGGGGCTGTGTTTACTTTTTAACTGCCTTGGTGAGGGGGGCCTGACCCGTCTCCCCACACCACGGAAGGAAGGCAACGTCGCCTTCAAGGCCCCCAAAGTTCACCTTTCAACAGCTTTGGAAAGGCATCCTGGGGACCCCCGCTCGCACCGGACCTTGGGAGGGGGCTCTGCTGGGACAGCCGGTGCCAGGTGGGGGTCTGGTGGGCTCTGCAGACGTGTGTCCTCCCAGCCCGAGCCTGGCACACACGGGGCAGAGAGAAGGTGGATTTCTGCAGGAAAAGAAGAAAAAACATTGAACAGTGTCTGAAAATAGTTCCTTGGGTAGTTATAAGACAGCAATTTAAATAAGTGCTTTCTCCCCATTTCTCTTGAACCTAAAGGTAATTGTCTTTGCCCTGAACTAGATGCCAGTTTTATCATAAACTGATTTTTTTCTTTAACACCTTTTGTGCACTGCATTAGCTAATACGGTGCAGTGGGCCAGCCCCACGGGGGGGACGGGGACCGTGGGCCTGGCCTGGGCCTTTCGACCTGATGCCAGGGAGGTGGTGTCTGGGGGAGACAACAGCCCTGCTCAGCTCAAGTCCTGGCTCTGCTGTTTAAAAGCTGTGTGACTTTGGACAGATTGCTTCACCTCTTTGAGCCCCAGGTCCCCCTGGTGGGAGTGAGAACAAGAACGATTTCTGGCCCCAGGAGTTGTCATGAGGGTTCAAAACACCACCTGGTCCAGGCTTGGTCCTTCCACCAGGTGGTCAGACCCACTTCTGGGTGGGTATAGGGGCTCGGGCCCGTGTCTAGCAGTGTTGCTCAAAAACCACCAAAGGGTATTCACAGGGGCCGGTGGCAGGCCCTCCAACCTCCCTGGCAGGCCCGGAAGATGCATCAAAGCAGAGGCTGACTCCTGGGTTCTTCCAGCCAGTTGCCTTGGAGACCCTGAGGTGGATGAAGGGGGGCTCTGGGCAGTGAGGGGCCCTCGCCAGGCCCAGGTATCGCCCCCTAGGGCCTGGCCCCAGCACTTCCGAGATTACAGGGGATGCGCTTGCAGGCTTCAGGCATGTGGGCGTCTCTGCAACGAGGGATTCCGGGGGATCCTAGCTGGGAGACCATGTCCTGAGAGCTTGCCTGATAAAAAATAACAGGGAACCTCAGGAGAGACCCCTCCCACGTCATGAGGGGCCCGTTTCCTGGGCATGAGTCTCGCCCCCTGGGGGCACAGAAACGATACTGGGTGCTGGGGGGATGGAGGTTGTCCCATGCAGCCTTCCTGCTGGGGGTTTTCCGTCCCAGGGGTGGGATAGCCACGTGATCCCCGAAACCCACCAGAGATGGGAGCTCTGAGTCCTGTCCCAGGGGGCCAGACAGGACCACTGGCCGGTCCCTTCCTGTCCAGGCACGGAGCTGAGCTCTCACGCTGTCCCTACACCACCCTCCGGGGCAGACGGTGGTTCTGTTTTGCAGCCTCGGCACCAAGGCGTCGAGGAGTAACCCCGATAGAACCCACACTCCCCAGGCCTCGCAAATGCACCTGCTCCTCCTGTGGCCTCAGACAGAAATCAGATAGGGCAGCTGTCTCCATTCCAGCGTGTGGCTGAGGCCGCCCGGATCCTGTCCACCTCCCGACCCCGCCATCCAGCCACGGCTGTCCTGACGCTTCGGCCAGCCTCCCGCAGCTGCCCCACCATCCGTCTTGTCTTGTCCGGAGAAGGAGCAGCAACTGCAGCCCACCCAGGGGGCTGGGCTGAGAGGGGGAGGCGACGACCCTAGCAGGGATGTGCCCTGATGCCAGCCGTGGCTGGCTCGTGTGAAACGTGATCATCCCAGGCTCATTGGCAGAGTTCTGCCCGTGGGGTGAAGATTCAGCTCTCAGCCTAAGCACAGCTGAGAGACACGGCCAGCTGCCCATCGGACCTGCCCCGAGGCCTCCTGGGAGAGGACACCAGCACGCGTGATCAATCAGCCCCAACGCTTCCTGACACGCTTCTAAAGTTACACGCCATAGGGATGATGTCATAGCGGCCGCCAGCCGAGCCAGAGGAGAGAGAGGCCCCTCTGTCTCAAAACCAAGTGCGAGGACAGGCCAGCTACTCGGTGCATCAGAATTCTTCCCCCCCTTGGTCTCTGGAATGAGAGGACTAGTGCTGGAGTCTCTGTCTATGTCAGATTATGGAAGTAAAGTGTGTTTGCTATAGAGAATGTGGAGAGGCTAGAAAGTGAGAGGAAGAAATGGGAAATAATCAGAATCCCACTCCATTATATTGGCTTCTAGTATCTTTCATCACATAGCTCTGCTTACCTGCCTAGCTACTCCTCATCCATCCATCCGTCCATCCACCCATCCACCCACCACACATACATACACACACACATAGATTCATCACATCCATCCAGCCAGCTATGCACAATCCTTTCTTCCATCTACCCATCCATCCACCCATCTGTCCACCAGCCATCCATCCATCATCCATCCATCCATCCATCCATCATCCATCCATCCATCCATCCATCCATCATCCATCCATCCATCCATCCATTCATCCACCCATCCATCCATCCATCCATCCATCATCCATCCATCCATCCATCCATTCATCCACCCATCCATCCACCCATCCATCCATCCATCCATCCATCATCCATCCATCCATCCCTCCATCCATCCATCCACCCACCCATCCATCCATCCATCCACCCATCCATCCATCCATCCACCCATCCATCCATCCATCCACCCATCTAACCATCCATCCATCCATCTTTTCAAACACCCTTTCTTCTTGACTGGACCCCTCAATTTGCCCAGACATGTTTCCTAAGTTTGGCATTTAAGCAGAGGCAATCATTTAAGCAAAGGCAATCATAAGATAATGTGCTGGTCACAGGGGGTTGGAGTGGGGATGGTGTGGCACTTGCAGTTTCATATGCGTGAGAAAGAGTGTGTGTGTGTATATGTGTGTGTGTGTGTGTACATGTGAGTGTGTGTGTATGTGCCTGTGAAAGCCTGTGAATGAGAATGTGAGAGTGTGTGTGAATGTGTGCAAGTATGTTCATGTGCCACCAGGGGAGGGAGAGGCTCGTGCGAGGCTGGCAGACACGGACGTGAACGCTGCCCGGGTCTCCCGTGAGAACTCTGGGTCGCAGCATCTGCCCAGACGCCTGTCTGTCAAGCCCCATGGGGGGCTGCCTGCTCCCTGCTCCGGCCGCCTTGCTCGGGCACAGGGCACACCAGCATCAAGATGGCTAAGTCTGTGCTTGTCGCAGAGCCTGCCCTGCCACACATGGTCCACGTTAGCTGTCCCCCAACCTGTGTCCACGAGAAGCCTGGCCCTGGTGGTCAATCCCTGCTTCCACCCCCGCCAGCCCACCTCCACTTCTAATTGGGCCGCCAAGCTGTTTAATGGTGTCTGCGCGGCTGCAGTGCTGCTCGGGGCAGACAATGCGCTATTCATGTCCAAACAGAACACGAGTGATCAGGCTAATATCTTTAAGCTGAAAAGCAAGGCTTAATTGGAACAGATGCTGCAAATTCCAGTGCAAAAGGCCAGTTCCTCTGTGATCGAAACCAGGTATGTGCCAGGGGTTCATTTTAATAGTGGCTTTTATTTTTTTATTGGCAAATACAGAACTCACTAATACTCTGTACAGAGACGGCGACGGCCTCTCAGCAAACCTCCAAGGGCGAGAGGCCGTTGCTGCAGTCAAGACGCCCCACCACTCTGCCGACTGTGTCCCAGTGGACACTGCTCTTGCCTCTCCCCTGGGCTGAGGTTTCAGGCCCTTCCAGACCTCGGGATCCACGCCCTTCCCGGACATCTGCCCGGCATGCTCCAAGACCAAGGGTCCCACAGACGTGGCCTCCCCTTAGTTAGGCAGCCTCCCCATCCAGACACCACTTGTGTCCCCGCCGATGCACTGCTGCCTCGCAAACTCCCACAAGACTGCTCCTGCTTTTAGTATATTAGCTGTCTTCCCATCTTGAGGAAACTTCCTGAGCCACGGCTGATGGTGGTCACACACAGGTTCCAGTCCATCGCTGAGCAGAATGGGCTTTGTCATGCCTTCCACTTTTTCAGAGAAAGATGCCAGTCCCGAGACTCCCAGCTCCTCTTGGGACTTGGGAAGAGCCTATCTCCTTGCTGTCCTAAGGTGCTCCTCACCTGTCTGCCCCATCCTGCCAGGGTGAACATCAGAACACTGCTAAGAGGGAGCCTGACAGGGGCCCTGAAGCCACCCAGCCCGTCCAAAGCACCCCTGATCTGGCTGATTGAGGTCTGGAAGCTGCCTCAGGTCCTTACAGTGTTGTTTCTGTCATAAAAGCTAAACCAAGTATGGCTTCCTGGCCAGCAAGGACTCCGGTTTGCTAGTACTCCTGAGAGCCTGGGGGAGTGGTTGGTAGGATCTATCTAAACAAGAGTCTCAGGAGGAAAACTTGGCTTCAGGTAGAACCGAACCCATCCACCCATCCATCCATCCATCAACAATCCATCCACACACATCCATCCACCCATCCAGCTATCTATCCATTCATCCACCCATCCATCCATCCATCCATCCATCCATCCATCCATCCATCCATCCAACCATCCATCCACCCTTTCATCCATCCATCCATCCATCCATCCACCCATCCATCCACCCCCACACAAGTCTATCCATCCATTCACACGTCTATCCATTCAGTTAGTACTTACTCAGCTCCTACTAAGTGTCCAGCTGGTGCATGAACTCCCTCCCTTCTGGGGTGCACATGGGACAGTCTCGTGGGCTGGTGCGTGGGCTATGGGGTGGCTGGGCGGCCTGTGCTGGTGGCTGGCGGCCCAATGGAGGCCAGAAGCACCAGGAAGTCAGTGAATCCACTTTGCACGTGCACAGAGGCGAGATGAAGGACAGTCCCGGTGTCTGGAGCTGGGGGCCGGCGCCTGGAGGCCGGAAAGGCTCTCCCCGTCCCAACCGAATCCCCCAAGAAATCCCTTCTCAGGCTCAGGGCTCTGGAAGACCTCCAGATACTCAGTGGGCAGAGGGGAGGGGGGCTTAACACCTGAGGAAGTGAGAGTCAGGGGCCATTTACTTGGGGTTGGCTAGCCTTCCTCTCCTGCCCTCTAAGAGCCCCAGGCCAGGGAAATGCAGGTCAAGCAGGGTGGTGGCCCTCCTGTGACCCCTGCCCAAGGTCCCTGCTGTGGGAACCCGGGCCCAGCACGCTGTGAGCTTCAGGGTCCTCTTGCCAGGCCTCCCTTTGTCCAGGCAGCAGAGGACTTGCCCAGGGTCACAGCAAGGATGGTCAGTGTCACCACGACCATGGCCCAGGTAGCTGTACCCTGAGTCTGGCTGAATGATGGCCCTTCATCCCATCACCCCTCTGGTGGTGGCAGAGCCTTCCTGGGCCAGCACACACTCTGCCTGCCTCACTGCGGGGGTCCTCCGGGTGCGGGCAGTGGGAGGGACCCAGGAAGTCACAGCAGGCTGGGGAGCTGGTGACCTGGGGAGCTGGGGTCAGGACTCAGGTCTGTTCCCCTCGGAAACCGAAACGCCCCTTTACGAAGCTACCCCATGACACACATCCCTTGGGGGAGATGAGCAAACCGTGTCCCAGAGACCGGCTGTGGCCGCGGCCCCAGGTATGAAATCAGCAAGGGGACTGGAGGACAGGTCTGCCCGGGGAGGTGCCGTCTCCATCAGGCTGAGAAGGGTGGACGATGGGGCAGGGAGGCTCCCCAGGGAGAAGGGAGTTGAGGTGCTTTCTGAGGCCACCGTCGTTCTTATTTCTGTGGTTTCTTCAAAGGGTTGTTCAGAAGCATGGAATCTTTCCAGCATAGAAAAAAGTATGGAGGATAACATGCCACCCCCATCGCCACTCACACTGACACTGCCTTTGTCACATTGGTCACACGGATGGCCCTCCATCCCATTCTGTGTCCCCCAGCATCTCTTAGTGTGGCACTGACCGTCCCCAGGCCTGGCTTGCATCCTCCTGTCAGGGTCACACACTCAGTTCTGCTTCGCGTGTTGGTTGAAGGGCATATGCTGGTGTTGGCTTCCCCGAGGGATGACCGGGGCCGCGGCCACGCTGCTGTGTGACAATGCCGGTCGGTGGGCGTGAGCCCCACGCCCCCATGTTCGCCCCCTCTCCTGGGGATGGCATCCCGAGCCCTTCCCAGGTTCTGCTATTGTGAACAGTGCTAAGATGGACCTTCTTGCAAAGGTTCCTTGACACCCACAAGTGAGCTTCTTAAGAGCGGATTGCCAGGCAGGCATGTCTTCACCTGCGAAACTTGCCAGGCCGCTTGGGGGCGCTGCGTCAACACGGGTGCCTCCAGCTGCTGGCGATGTGACAGAGGTCCCCAGCACTGGTGTCAGCAGACCTCTTCCGGTGCCCGGCTGGGCTCTGAGGGCCTGTCACTCCTGCTTTGATGAGCAGCTCCCTCGGGGCTCGTGAGTTTGAGCATCTCTGCCAGGAGTTCAGGCATTCCTGTTACCGGCCCTGTAAAAGCCCCTGATAGCTTTTACCCAATTTTCTACTGGAATCCATTGTCATTTTGCTTTCTCTTGTGTTTTTTTTTTTTAAATGAACATTTTATTAAAAGACAACATACGCACAGAAAAAACAATGCAAAAGTCGTAAATGTGCAGCTGGGTGAATTTCCACAAAGTGGGCACAGCAGTGTATTCAGCACCCAGATCCAGAATAGAACATTCTGGAACCCCACAAGCCCCCTCGGGTCCTTCCCGTCATGATCCCACCTTTGGCACCCAAGGTAGTGACTACCCTGACGTGACACAGCGGATTCATTCTGTGTTTCTGAACTTCAGGCAGGAGGGGCCATGAGGCACGTTCTTTGGGTGAGTCTTGTGGTTTCCTGTAGGGTGTAAGTGCTGGTGGGTCTCTGTCCCCCTGAAGCATTCGCTTGTTTAAATGAATTATTTACCCATCCATTCAACTACCGAGCTGTCTCCAGTTTTATGATATTTTCATGAAGGGTCTTATCCACAATCCCGTGGATGCCTGTGGATACACCTGTGTGCCGCTGCTTTTGGGCGTGAACTTGCGGTGGGCCCCCCTGGCCACGCGGGAGGGTTCCTGTTGCTCCCCGTTCCTGCTGACTTGCGTTGTCAGCCTTTCCAGTTTAGCCAAGCCGAGGTAGCTTATCGTGGTCTTAATTTGCATTTTTCTGGAGGCTGAAAAGCCTGGGATTGTTTCATGCTTTCTGGCCACTTGCTGCTCCACCTTCGCGAGGAGCCTGGCTCCGTCGCGCCCGTGTTTCCGTAAGGTTGCCTGCTGGGACTTACCGATCCGCGCACTTTCCCTGTGATTCCAGAAGCCATCATTTTGTCACTTACATCTTGCTGCAGAGGTCCTGGCCCGTGCTCTCACTTCTTCTGTCTCCCATAATTGTCTTTTGTGTGGATAGAATCCCTTCGTTTCACGTAATTCAGTTTGGGTGCCCTGTTCCCAGTCTTGGCCTGGTGAGGTCATGAACATAGTCCACACGGCCCTCTAGAAGCTTTATTGTTTTTCCTTTCCCAGTTAGAGCTGCCCTCCACCTAGAATATATATTTTTTGCATGGTGTGAGGTAAGGGCCAAGTTTCATTTTTTCACTGTACGACTATCCAGTTGACCCAGTGCAACTGATTAAAAATACCATCCTCTCCCTACTCTTCTGTCCCACCATCTTTGTCAGAAGCAAGTGTCCTTGTAAGTATGCATCTGTTTCTGAGCTCTGTTCTGCTCCCTGAGTCTGTGAGGATGAGGATGAAATCAGCATGGAGCTAGGAAGTTGTAAACAGAGATGGGACGCGTATCAGTCTTCTAAGCTGCGTAACAAACACCACACCCTTAGTGGCTGAGAACATCACCTATTGTCTCAGAGCTTCTGTGGGTCAGGAATCCAGGTACAGCCCGACCATTCTCTGCTCAGGGTTGCACAAGACTGTAGTCAAGGTGTCATCTGGATCGTGTTCCTTTCTGAAGTTTGCAATCCTCTTTGGAGCTCATGGTTGTTGGCAAAAATCAGTTCCCTGTGGTTGCAGAACTAAGGCCTTTGTTTTCTTGCTGGCTGGCTGCCAGGGTCTGGTCTTGGCTCCAAGTCCTTGCCAGGTGGCCCTCTCCAACCTCAGAGCCAGCAGTGAAGACGGTCCCTCTTGTATAATGGCTCTCTCTAATGGAAGAGGCTCCAAATCTCTTCCCCCAGAACAGCGCTGCTCCCTTCAAGGGTTCATGCGAGTAGGTGAGGCCCACTGAGGAAAATCTCCCTGTCTGCTGATTTGCTTCCTTAATCACACTTGCAATTTAGTTCCCGTTCACCCTGTTGTGGGTTGGCTGCATCGGGGGTGGATGATGGGTCTCCCAGTGTTCTACCCAGATCCAGGGAGAGGGACACACATCACTGACACAGCTTGGGCTCTGAGATGGTATAATAAGTAGATGGAAATTCATTTGTTCTCTCACAACAGTAGAATTGCAGGTTGTGAGCTCAGTGGATGACTGCCCAGAATGACAACCCAGCCTCCCTTGCAGCTAGTTGTAGTCATGACAACAATTTGACTCATTGGAGTTGAAGTGAATGGACAATTTCAGGATTGTGCACATAAGGATGTTCTGATCTTTCTTGTGGCGTCTCTCCTACCTAGACATGTGGTTGTCGTTTTGAATCTTCCTGGGTCAGACAGCTGAGGGTCGCACCTTAGAGGTGGGGAGGACAAAATAATAGAGAGAGCCTGAAGCCTCAGACAACCTCCTAAAGGGAACTGCCACACTGGCTATGGATGGCCTCTTTCCACCCCTGGGAGAATTAAACCTTATGTGTTTACTGCGTATTTGAATTTTTTGTCAAATGCTTTAAACCTAAGCCTAATTAATACTCAAGGTAACCGATGTGAATTAAACTTTCTAATGTTAAACCATTTGCATTGCTCTGATAAACCCAGTTAGGTAATGATAGCTTGTCTTTCATCTGTTTGCATGTTTCATTTTGCTGAATTTAATTTTTGGCTGTATTATTTATGAATTTTTAAAAATCTCTGTTCATAAGTGGATTAACTTATAATTTTCACTTCTTGTATTGCCTTTGTCTGCTCTTGACTATCAAAGTGATTTTAGCTTTGTTAAATGATTTGGGGGGGGTTATTTCTTTGTTAGTATTTTGTGAAAGTGTTTAGACTTGGAATTTTTGTTTATTGAATATTTTGGAGACAACCCTCTAACATGTTGCTATTCTAATGGTGTGTTTCATGGGTCTTTTTTGCATTATCTCTAATGGTAAGAGATTTTTGCTGATGTTCATATTTCTTTTTTAGTAAGTTTTTTAAAAAGGCTAAATTCTAGACCTCTTTTGGATTTCAGCAGCATTCCTACCAATGTGCTTTTTCTGTTCCGGGGTCCAATCCACTGTGGTCGGTTGGCATGTGGTGTCTTCCAATCTGTGACATTCTTGTCTTTCCTTGTCATTCATGGAAATGACACTTTTAAAGAGTACACGTCAGGTATTTAGAAGAATGTCTACAAACTTGAGTTTCTTTTGTTTTCTCATGATTACATGGAGTTTGGCATTTTGAGGAAAGAATGCCACAAAAATGCTACGTCCTTCTCAGTGCATGCTGTCAGGGAGCAATGATGTCACTATATCTTAGGACAGATGGTGTTAACCCTAACCTCTTGGATAAGGTGGTCTCTGTCAGGTTTTACACTGTGAAGTTACTATTTTCCACTTGTAACTTATGGAAATATTTGAGGGGAAATGCTTTTTTTTTTTTTTTGCGGTACGCAGGCCTCCCACTGCTGTGGCCTCTCCTGTTGCGGAGCACAGGCTCCGGACGCACAGGCTCAGCGGCCATGGCTCATGGGCCCAGCCGCTCCGTGGCATGTGGGATCCTCCCGGACCGGGGCAGGAACCCGTGTCCCCTGTATCGGCAGGCGGACTCTCAACCACTGCGCCACCAGGGAAGCCCTGAGGGGAAATACTTTGAGGCTATACAAATATCCTGTTTGTCCTTAAACTTTTAACTACTAATTTTAGCCTTGATTGATGGATCCTGCCTACAGCAATGATTATTGTGGTTTTCTAATGGTGAGTTTTAAATTTCCATCCATTCATTTTACATTTATTAATTGAAATGTTTCTGAACAGAAGAGTTGCCTATTCTCCCACATTTATTTATCTATTTAATCATTTATTTATGAACCCATGGATATTTTCCCCTCTGGGTTTTAATCTAATACCATTATTACTTATTATATTACTCAAATTGTTCCAGCTTTGGCCACTGAAAGCTCTTTTCATTGGTTCCTGTGTCCTTCAGACATGCACCTCCTTCCCAGTTGTTCATTTTTTTCCCAAGGTTGTTCCTTTGGATTTGCGTATGGATTTTAGGATAAGATTGTCAATTACTGTTTTAAAAAAAAGCCAACTGGGAACCTGATAGAGATTCCATTGACTCTCTGGATCAATTAGGGGAATATTGCCATTTTCACAATATTAAGTCTTCTGATCCATGAACATAAATGTCTTTCCATTATTTAGGTTTTTAACTCCTTTCAACAGTGTTTTAGAATTTTGAGTGTACAAGTCATGAACATCTTTTGTTAAACTTGTTCCTAAGGATTTCATTCTTTTTGAAGCTATTTATTATAAATGAAGTGGTTTTATTAATTTCATTTTCAGAGAGTTTGTTGCTAGTGTATAGAAATATAACTGCTTTTTGTACATTGATCTTGTATCCCACAAATATCTTGTTTATTAGTTCTAATAGATCCTATTCCTTAGGATTTTCTATATACAAGACTATGTCATCTGTGACTAAATATAGTTTTGCTTCATCTCTAAACTGGATGACATTCATTTCTTTTTCTTGCTTAATTTCCCCGGCAGTTACCCCCAGTACAATGCTGAAGTGATGAGAGAGCTGCCATCCTTGTTTTATTCCTGATGTTAAGGAAAATCTTTCAGAGTTTCAGAGTTAAGTATGATATTAGCTGCTGATTTTTCATAGATGTCCTTTATCAGATTGAGGAAATCTCCATATATTCCTTGTTTGCTGAGTGTTTTTACCATGAAATTGTGTTGAATTTTGTCAAATGATTTTTCTGCCTTTATTAAGAGGATCATGTTGTTTTTGTCCTTTATTCTATTAATTTGCTGTATTAGATTAATTGATTTTCATATGTTAAACTAGCCTTACTTTCTTTGCATAGATTCCCATTGGTCATAGTGTATAAGCTTTTCTATACTATGTCATTGGATTCAAATTGCTAGTATTTTTTGGATGGTTTTTACATCAATATTCATAAAGGATTCTAGTCTTTTTTCTGGATTCTAGTTTAGTTTTCTTTTCTTGGGATGTCTTTGTCTGACTTTAGTATCAGGATATTATTGCCTTCATAGAAAGAAAATATTCCCAGGACTTCCCTGGTGATGCAGTGGTTAGGAATCTGCCTGCCAATGCAGGGGACACGGGTTCGATCCCTGGTCTGGGAAGGTCCCACATGCTGTGGAGCAACAAAGCCCATGAGCCACAACTACTGAGCCCGTGTGCCACAACTACTGAAGCCCATGTGCTCCGCAACAAGAGAAGCCACCGCAATGAGAAGCCTGCGCACCACAATGAAGAGAAGCCCCCGCTCACTGCACGCAGCAATGAAGACCCAACGTAGCCAAAAATAAATAAATAAATACATTTATTTAAAAAAAAAAAAAAAAAGAAAGAAAATATTCCCTCTTCTATTTTTTGTAATAGTTTGTGCAGGGTTCTTTTTTAAATGTTTGGAAGAAACTTGAGAACCAGAAGAGCTGATGGTGTAGCTCCAAGAGCTGACAGGCTCAAGACCCAAGAAGTGATGAGAGAGCTGGTGTTCCAGTTCAAGCCTGAGGCAGGAAAAAACCAATGTCCTATCTTGAAGGTGGTCAGGCAGGAGGCGTTCCCTCTTACTCATGGGAGGGCAGACTTTTTGTTCTATTCAGGTCTTCAGCTGGTTGGATGAGGCCCGTCTACTTCAGGGAGGGCAGCCTGCTTTACTGAGTCCACTGGTTCAGATGTGAACCTCTCCAGAATCATCCTCATAGATGATTCATCCTCATCACATCTCACCAAATCTCCGGGCCCCCCGTGGCCCATCAAGTTGACACACAGAATTAACCATCACACCTTCCTCCTGTCTGCATTAAGTTTGGTTGGCACCTCTTTTTCTAATGTCTTAAGTTGGAAGGTTAGGTTATTGATTTGAGATCTTTCTTCTTTTTCAATATAGGTGTTTTTAGCTATAACTTTCTTGCTATTTTCTGTTTTCGTTGTATCCCAACAGGCCTTGGTATGTTGTGTTTTCATTTTCACCAATCTCAAAGTAATTTCTGATTTCCACTGTGACGTCTTCATTGATCCACGTGTGCTGTGTAATATCTACATATTTGTGAGTTTCCCAATTTTTCTTCTGTTACTGATGTCTACTTTCATTCCATTGTGGTCTGAGAACATACTGTGTATGATTTCAGTCCTTTTAAGCTTATTGAGACTTGTGTTATGACCTAATGTATGGTCTCCCCCAGAGAATGTTTTATGTGCACCCAGCAGAACGTGCATTCTGCTGTTGTTGGGTGGAGTGTTCTGTAGATGTCTGTTAGGTACAGTTGTCTTAGGGTTTGTTTGAAGTCTTCCATCTCCTTGGTGATCTCCTTCCCAGGTCTATTCATTATGAAAACTGGGGTAATGAAAGCTCCAACTATTATTGTGAATTGTCTGTTTCTTTCTTCAATTCCATCAGTTTTTGTTTCATGTATTTCAGGGCTCTGTTTTTAGAAAGATATGTTTATAATTGTTATGTCTTCCTGACAGATTCTTTTTATCATTAGAAAATGTCCTTCTTTGTTTCTCATGCCATTTTTGTCTTAAAGTTTATCTTATCTGATATGAATAGCCACTCTGGCTTTCTTTTGATTTCTGTTTTGCAGGGTATATTCCCCCATCCCTTTACTTTCAAACTATTTGTGTCTTTGAATCTAACATGTGTCTTTTGTACACAGTGTGTAGTTAGATTATGATTTTCATAAATCGATTCAAAAGACCAGTCTCTGCCTTTTGATAAGAAGAGTTAATCCATTTATATTAAGTGTAGTTCAAATAATGTAAAATTTATGTCTCTGATTTTGCTGTTTGTTTTCTATATGTCTTATGTCATTTTTGTTCCCTTGTTCCTTCATTACCACTTTCTTTTGTGTAAAACAGGTGCTTTCTGTGTGCCAATTTATTTCTACTCTTTCTTCTTTTGCTATATTTTCTTAGTGTTTCCTCTGGGATTACAATTAACATCTTAAATGATTGTAAGCCAGTTAGAATTAATATCAACTTAATTTATTATCTGTAATATACACAAACTTTGCTTTTCTATATAGCTCCCTCTATTCACTCCCCCATTTTGTTGTAAAAAGTACATCTTTATACATATGAAGCCCATCAGCACAGTTTCATAAGTATTATTGTACACAGCTGTCTTCTAAATCAAATAGAATAAGAAAATAATTACAACCAAAAAGTACATTTATACCATCTTTTACGCTTACCTTTGTAGTTCTCTTTATAGGTACTTTTCATTTCTTTGTGTGGATCCAACATACTGTCTAGTGTCCTTTAATTTCAACCTGAAGAAATTCCTTTAGTGTTTCTTGTAGGGCAGGTCTGCTGGTGATGAATTGTTTCACTCTGTTTATCTTGGAGTGTCTTGATTTCTTGTTCATTTTTTTTTTTTTTTTTTTTTTGCGGTATGCGGGCCTCTCACTGTTGTGGCCTCTCCCGTTGCGGAGCACAGGCTCCGGACGCGCAGGCTCAGCGGCCATGGCTCACGGGCCCAGCCGCTCCACGGCATGTGGGATCTTCCCAGACCGGGGCACGAACCCGTATCCCCTGCATCGGCAGGCGGACTCTCAACCACTGCGCCACCAGGGAAGCCCTTCTTGTTCATTTTTGAAGGGTAGCTTTTCTGGATATAGATTCTTGGATGATAGCATGTTTCTTTCGGTGCTTTAATATGTGACCTCACTGTCTGCTGACTTAAAGTGTCTCATGGAAAGTCATCTTTTCTTTTACTGTTTTAACACTGCCTCTGTCTCTCGGCAGTTTGACTATTATGTGTCTTGGGGCGGAACTCTTGTAGTTTGTTCTACTTGGAGTTCACTGAACCTCTTTGATGTATAAAGTTTTACATCAAAATTGGGAAATTTTGGCCATTATTTCTTCAAATTTCTTTCTGCCCCTTTCTCCTTCTCATTCTGGGTCTTCCATTATGTGTATGCTGTCATGCTGGATGGTATCCCACAGGTCTCTGGGCCTCTACTGGTTCTTTTAAATTCCTTTTTCTTTCTGTTCTTCAGAATGGATTATCTCAATTTACCTAACTTCAAGTTCACTGGCTCTTTCTTCTGCTCAAATCTGCTCTTGAGCCCATGTAGTGATTTCTTTTTCATGTCAGTTATTATAATTTCAACCCCAGAATTTCTTTTTATAAATAATTAATTAATTAATTTTTGGCTGCATTGGGTCTTCGTTGCTGCACGTGGGCTTTCTCTAGTTGTGGCGAGCAGGGGCTACTCTTCGTTGTGGTGCATGAGCTTCTCATTGAGGTGGCTTCTCTTGTTGTGGAGCATGGGCTTAGGTGCGTGGGCTTCAGTAGTTGTGGCACGTTGGCTCAATAGCTGTGGCCTGTGGGCTCAGTAGTTATGGCTCGTGAGCTCTAGAGCACAGGCTCAGTAGTTGTGGTGCATGGGCTTAGTTGCTCCATGGCATATAGGATCTTCCCAGGCCAGGGATCAAATCCGTGTCCCCTGCATTGGCAGGCAGATTCTTAACCACTGCACCACCAGGGAAGTCCCAGAATTTCTCTTTAATTATTTTAAAAATAATTTCTACCTTTTTATTGACATTCTTTACTTGGTGAGATGTCATTCTTATGTGTTTCTTTAGTTCTCTAGACATGATTCCCTTTAGTTCTTTAAACATATTTATAGTAGCTGATTTAAATCTTTGTCTAGGGCTTCCCTGGTGGTGCAGTGGTTAAGAATCCGCCTGCCAATCCAGGGGACACGGGTTCGAGCCCTGTTCCCGGAAGATCCCACATGCCGCGGAGCAACTAAGCAAGTGCACCACAACGACTGAGTCTGCGCTCTAGAGCCCGTGAGCCACAACTACTGAGGCTGCATGATGCTACTGAAGCCTGTGTGCCTAGAGCCCATGCTCTGAAACAAGAGGAACCACCACAATGAGAAGCCCACGCACTGCAATAAAGAGTAGCCCCCGCTTGCCGCAACTAGAGAGAGCCCACATGCAGCAATGAAGACTCAACGCAGCCAAAAATAAGTAAATAAAATAAATAAATTAAAAAATATATCTTTGTCTAGTAAGTCCAACGCTTGGGCTTCCTCAGGGGAAATTTCTACTGACTGCTCTTTTTTTCTCTCTCTTATTGACCTCACTGTGCTGTTTCTGTTCAAGTCTCATAATTTTTTGTTGAAAAGTGAACATTTTGGGGAATTCCCTGGTAGTGCAGTGGTTAGGACTCTGCGCTGTCACTGCCGAGGGCCTGGGCTCCATCCCTGGTGGGGGAACTAAGATCCTACAAGCTGCATGGAATGGCCAAAAAAAAAAAGAAAAAATTCAAAAGTGAACATTTTAGATAACATAGTGTGACAACTCTGGAAATTAGATTCCTGTCACCCTAGAGTTTTTGCTATTGCTACTGTCTGTTTATTTAGTGACTTTCCTGAACAAATTCTATAAAGTCTGTATTCTCTGTCATTTGTGGCCACCGAAGTCTCTGCTTGGTTTGCTTAGTGGTTAATGAGTATTTGGACAGAGATCTCCTTGAACACCATTGATCAATAAATCTCTCAGACTTTGATGAGGGCACTTCAGTGCTCCAGCAGGCAGGTTACTACTCTACCTTAGCCTTCAATTCCTCCCTGTGCAGAGCCCCCAATTTAGCTGGAGGTGAGGGATAAGGGCCTTCTCCGATTTTTCCTGGGCATGGGCACCCCCTTGCACATGTACGTGGATTTCTAGATTCCTAGGAATACGTTGGAACTTCCCCCACCAGTGCCCTTCGGGCTGCTGTTTTTTTAGAGCAATTGTTACTGACATGCTGTTGGTTTTTAGGCCACCACACTGTTGGGAGAAGGGAATGGGGTAGGGCAAGTTAAAATGCCACAAAGCTCTCTGTTCTTAAGATTCAACCATCTTATTGAAGAAATGCTCTTCAAATTATTGGAGGCCTTAGATGAATTTCTAGAGTCCTAAAAAAGTTGTGTTTGGTCATTTTTGCAAGTGTTCGCCTTGCTTTTATGGAGGAGCAGAGTTCTGGGAGCTCTTACTCCACCATTCTGAAAATGCTTCTCTTCAGAGTTTAAAAATTTCCATCTCAGTCAAGGTAGAGCATGACAAGCTTTCCTGTAATATTTGTGTGCCGCTAGGTGGATTTTGTTCATATTCATTCCTTTCACTGAGATTGTATGGGGGCCATGGCTTCATGCAGAAGTCTCAGTCCAAACACTCTCCCCTTTGGTGCCTATGGGCTTCATCCCCTGTTCTGGGAGCTCATTTCAAGCCCCTTATCAAGACCAGCATCTGGGAGCCAGCCCCCAGGCAGCCACAGTGTTAGCTCACCTCAATTACTATTTTGGGTCATGGAAATTTCCATGACCCTTCTGCAAGTTCAGATCTCCTTTTGAAAGATGTGTATCATATCTGCCTGGCATTTCTAAGCTATTTTTTATTCAGAAGTGTTCTCAGGTTATCTTGATTGGAATATATTCCTAGGGAAAAAAAGGAGCACTGTCTATTTTACTGCTCACATAAACATACACACATAACTACCAAAATGCAATAGGTACAACCATGATGAAGACAGTGAGTACAATTATCTTGCATGCAGATGAGAGAGTCTGACCTGGGTCCAGGGTTCCTCAGGACCATCCAGTCCACCTGTGGTCCTCACAGGAGGTGTTTAATGTGATGGGAGGGGAGTGTTTATTTAGGGTGCTGCTGACAGCCAGGACTAAGGGAGCCTCCTGTAGCCCCAGAGCCTCTTTGTATCCATAAAGGGACCTACTTTTCCTGAAGCATCAGCCTAGAGCTTCCAGGACTATTGTTAGGGACCCAGGAGCCTCCCCTGTCTGTGGAAATAGTGGAAGGTGCATAGACCAAAGTTCAGTGGGGAGATTGTCTGCTCACCACAGCAGGTGCCAGGAGGTGTTAGAGGAAGAGTGTTATGGACTGAATGCTTGTCCCCAAAATCCATACGCTGGAATCCTAAACCCTAATGTGATGGGGCTAGGAGGTGAGGTCATTGGGAGGTGATTAGGTCATGGGAGTGGAGCCCTCATAAATAGGATTGGTGCTCTTATGAAAGGGACCATAGAGAGCTCCCTCATCCCTTCCACCATGTGAGGACACAGCAAGAAGACGGCCGTCTCTTGACGAGGAGGTGAGCCCTCACCAGACACTGAATCTGCCAGCACTTTGACCTTGGACTTCCAGCCTCCAGACTGTGAGAAATAAATGTCTGTTCTTTATAAGTCCCCCAGCCTGTGGTGGTCTGCTAAGCAGTTAACACTGACTAAGACAGAGGGGATGCCCTGGGAGAGGTCAGGATGAATTTGGTACTCCTGGAAGCTGATCTATTTCTATAAGAGAACTTTATGGGCTGGGAATGAGGGTGATTACTGGATTACCAAGGACTCTCCCTTGGTGAAAAGAATGCATCTATCTTAATGGGGTTCAAAATCCAGCAGGGAGAGATGTGTAGACTAAGGACTGAATAGGTAGTGAAATTGTTCAGAGGGTTGATGTTTTCTTAGGAAAAATATTTGGGAATATCCCAGTCATCAGGACGTAAATATCATATCTCCCTCAACCCCAGCATTTGAATATGTATATTCACACAATTCCACTTTTCTCCTTTTTCCCTGCTTTCCAACCACGTAGTAATTTTATAACTCTAAATTTAGAAAGCCACAGAGTGGCTGGGATTAAGCTCCAGGCATTTAGATGACTGGGGCCCTGTTTTTACTCAAATCCGATTGTTAGAGAGACCGGTGAGAGGGTGGGGTCCGATGTGGTAGCACCAAATGTCTCCGTCGTCATTATCATCGCTGTGTCATCGGTGACCACTGTGCCCTGAGCGCTGACCCATGTGCAGGTGTTGTACTGAGTGTTTTATGGGCACCATGTCATTTAAACCTTTCAGTTTCCTGGGGTTTCCATTATTCTCCACACCTTACAAAGAAGGAAAGTTAAAGAGGGTAAGGGAGGGAGCTGCTCATGGCCGCAGAGCTATGAAGTTGCAGATCTGGGATTTGAACACAGGATTTTCTCACTCTGGAGTGCATAGTGGAATTACCATGGTTTTTCCTGACACATTTTTCAAAGGGAAAATTCTAGTCGCCCAGCCAGCAGCAAGGGTCGGCTCAAGTGTCTTCCTTGAGTCCACTTCCCCTGACCCCGGCTGTAGTTGTGTGTATCAGGGACATGTTAACCAGCAAAAGCCTGCAAGGGAGGGGCAGAAGCAGGGCAGGGGAAGAGCTGGTCCCTTGTGGTCTCAGCAGAGTCTCTGCAACATAAGGGGTTGGGCTCCAGAACATAGAGTGTGCTGCACAGACCAAGGTCTCTCCTTTTATACTCTACTGTCATTGGCCAGGACTCTCCCCTGGGGGTTACATAACTTCTAGGGCACCTGAAAGCAATTCTCAGAAGGAGGCAACATAAGCCATTAGCACCCAGCACTCAGGCAATGGGGAGACGGCGCCATTGATCGAGGATCTGAGAGGGGTCCCAACAGGGTCTCTACTACGTTTCGCCCTCGCAGCCTCAGAGTCACCTCCTTCCCACAGTAAGTTCACCTCATCCAGCCACAGGTTCTCCATGAGCCTGGTCTTAATTCCTGGGAAAGGTTAGAAGACAGTCACTGTGATAAACAGCAGCCCCACAGCTACAGTGGGTCTCAAGACTACAACTGACGCTCGTCATCTCCTTATTCTAGCCGTCCTCCCCCGAAATTAGTTCTCCTCCAGGTCTAGCTGACTTGACTACTGAGGGGACCCACTAGAAGTCCTATCTGCTCTGCCCTTTAAGGCCATAATTATTGTACTTGCCCATTTACAGTTAAAACTGGGCACTGGAGTCCCAAAGCTCGTATGAATGATCTCAGCGGATCCTATGAATGCCAGGCATGTTCCTCCGTATCCCACTGTATAGCAGTCCCCCTTCCCCCCAACCAATGGTCAGGATCAATTATTCCTTCCAGGGCAATGGCTCTCTTGTGTCTGCTGGTTTACTGGTACAATGAGCCACAAATAACTAGAGGGAACTGTCCTAAATTCAGTGGGACCCTTACGACTGTAATCCTTGTGTTCTTCTGGGAACCACAGAGCTAAAAGTGTGAGGATGGGAAGCTCCCATTCCCAAAGTGAGTCACTTGGGGTGATGGTGAGAGGGACCACCTGTTGTCTACTTGGTTCTGAAGTCCATGTGTTCAACCAGGTGTGGCTACAGCACCATACAATTGTTCCCGGCTTAAGGAGCACCCCCTTAATGAAGGAATAGCACTCCACATTCCAGAATGTCATCATTCTGAGCTGCACCACAGGGGCCCATCCATCCCTCTGCCAGGCTGGCCAGTTCTGGATGGTGTGGTACATGGTAGGACCAGTAGGTCCATGGTCAGAGGCAACATGGTTCAAGACCCTCTGTTACTGAATCGGACACTCTGAGTTCTTGGTTATGGTGCCCAAGAGGAGATCGTCCCACGTGCAGGAAAAGCAAACCCATACCTAGAACACAATCCATCAGGATGAGCCCTTGGACTTTCCAGCATGGAAATGGTCCCACGTAACCAACTGGCCACCGGGTGGCTGGTTGGTACCTTCGGGGGATGTTGTGGTGTCATGACAGGGACTTTAGGGTCAGTCCCTAATACTGCGAGCAGGACATACAGCAAGAGTAGAATTACATCAACCGCAGTGAGAAGTCCAGACGGTAGCTTCAAACTCTATTGCTATGCCTACTCCGTCCATGAATGCTCTGCCCAAAACAGGGAGGGCCGAGGACGGAGGCTCCCCGAGGACTGTTCCAGCCATCCTGTCCACGGGGTTGCTCGTTGGCCCTGGTGGACATCGTCGTGTGACTCTGGCCCCTCCTCGAGGTCCATCCAAATGCCTCTTCCCTAGACCTGCTCGTCCCCTCTCTTGTCGGTTTCCTCCCATTCCTCCGAGCAGCTCATGAAGCCGTTCGCCAATGCCCACGAGTTCGTGTAGATCCTCCCCTGGGCCACTTCTCTCTCCACCCAAAGGCCTGCCTGAGGAAGCCTCCCCTCACCATGTCCTCCAGTGTCACCTCTGCAGGGGCCAGTGCTACAGCCTCGATCCCTCTGCAGCTGGCGCTGTGCTATGAGCTACACTGTGTCCCCCAAATTCAAGTGTTGGAACCCGGACTCCCAGTGTGATGGGAGTCTGCGTGCAGCCCCTGGGAGGTGGCTAGGTTTAGATGAGGCCACGAGGGTGGGACCCCATGAAGAGATTAGTGCCCTGATAAGAGGAAGAGGAGACCAGGGCACTCACTCTCTCTTTTTCTGTCTCCCGTCTGCCCCATCTCCTATGTCTGGACACAGCAAGAAAGCAGCCTGAACTGACTCAGACAGGTGGTTAAGGGGGAGTCAGACCCAGAAATCCCACCTCAAGGATTTGATCGTTAAGGAGCAGATGACACCCCTGTGCAAAGACGTATGTCCGAGGGTGTCCGCCTCAGAGCCATCACCGTGGGAAGTTATCCACTCTTAGGAGGCTGAGTGAATAACCAAAATGAATTCCACTTACAGAGAACCCCACCTTTGCCCACTATTCTGCAGAGATGCTCACAGGCTCCTGGGAGGCAAGAGTGAATTGGGCGCTCAGCTCCCCTCCAGCGCAGCCTGATGCTCAGGCTGGGAGAGGAGCCCCGGCAGGCCCACCAGCCTTGCCCCCTGCCCACAGGTGGGGGGGCCCAAGCCAGGGTGTTGGGGCCACTTGACAAAGCTGAGACATTGGCCATTACAGATGGAGCCCCTCAGGCCTCTCAGTGGGGGTGACGGCTTTCCCTGGAGCCTCCCTCTTCGGAAGGCCAGGCCACTCGGCCACGTTCTGTGGAGGGGACCCTGGCTGTGGCCACACAAAACAGAGAAAGGGCTGAAGGCGAGGGGACCTGAGCCCTGGGCTCCAGGCCGCCTCAGCCCAGCCCAGCCCAGCCCTGACCCCAAAGCCTGGCTGCCCCCGGCATCTGCTGGCATTGGGTGTGGTGCTTCCCCTGGCGTGGACCTCTTTACTTACCAGGTCAAAGCTGTTGGGGAAACACCCTGAATCCGAGAGCCAGTTTTTAACGGTCAGCAGAGGACTAGGGATGATGACATCCTTCCTGCCCCAGGGCCTTTGCCCGCCCTATGCTGTTCCCTTGCCATGCTGGAGTGATCTGCCGCCAGCTCCCCCATGGCACGCTCTGTCTTGCCTTTGGGGCCTCGGCTCAGTGGAGACCGACTGCAACCACCTGTCCCTCAGCCCATTTGTCCCGAACTCTGTTTCATAGTCTTCACGTCGCGTACCCGGTTCCGACACCACCTGGACGTGTATTTGTTACCTTGCCCCCTGCTCACCTCACTTCCCCCGCCGAATGGACCCAGCACGCTCAGCCAGGGGCTCAGTACAGGCCGTGGTGCAGTGGGAGGGCAAGGTGGGGACCCTGGCCCGGTCTGCACTAAATCTTTGAAACAACATCCTCGAAGATTCGGCCACTGAAGGACCCAGGCAGGGGAGGCGGGACCATTGCTCTCCCCCAGAGCGGCAGACCCTGTCCCGGGTTCCTGGCACCTGCTGAGCTCCCGGGCCTCTTGGGTCTGGCTGTTTCAGGCTAACCGAGCTGCTTGGGAACGTGGTGATAAGGGCCGGGCACGGGTAATGGTTACCTCCCGGCCCTTGTGAGAATGGCGAGTGCGGTGTGACTGTTTAAGTGTCTGCTGCTGGTGTTCCAGTGGTCCCTCTCTTGGGAGTCTGGACAGACAGGCGGGGGCGTGGGGGAGGGGCGCCGGTTTCCATTTTTAGGTTGAATTCCTTTCTGGAAAGCTCCAGGCATGTCTTTGGCACGGATGCCCGGGGGGCACAGCTCTCCCCAGCCGGGCTCCCCGAGGCTCACGTTCCTCCCTTGTCTGCCTCTTTCCGATGGGATGGGGCAGGCTCTTGACTCGGTGCCGCTGTGCGTTTGAGGTTCCTACGAGGAAATCGCCAGTCACGAACGTGCCCACCCTGGAGAGCTTAGGACCAATGCCTGTGAGCTGGGCGCACACACGTGGGGTGGCCGGGTTTGCAAACACAACTTCAGGACACCCAGTTAAATCTGCATTTCGGATAGACAAAGAAAAAGGCTTAGCACATGCAAGTCCTGTGGCAGGGGGTAACCCCACCTCTGCCAACCGAGGCTAAAGTCAAAAAATCCACACACGGGCACACCCCTGATGAACCGGCCACGTCGGGGGACGCCGGGCGGGAAGCTCAGGGGTTATCCTGGAAGGCGTGGCCCCAGACTTCACTGTCCACAGACTCCATGCCCCGGTGGGCAGGCCTGCGCAGGCATGTCCAGCCTGGCAGCCACCAGCCACATGTGGCTACTGCCCGGTGGCCTGGGGCACTGAGCCTGTCAATGGACACGGTCACAAGAGGCTGTGGCTACCCTGTTGGGCAGGACAGGTGGAGAGGGTGGTCCACGAGGCTCCCCTGAGCCTTTGTGCAGATGTCTGGAAATTTGGAGGAAATTGTCCCCAAGCTGGGGAGAAGAGGCACCCGCGACCCCGAGGATCTAGAGGATGGTGAGGGTGGGGAGTGGGCAGGGCCAGCTGACCTCAGCCCTCTGGACGCGGTCTGGCTGTGGATTCTGTTCAGCTTCAAGGACAGAAGAGGCAATGACACTGGCTGATCCGTACGTTTTCACCACCCTTCCCCATCTGCGGCAGCGGGCCTGGCCAGATGCTTTGCTGTGCCCACCAACCGGGACTGCCGTTCCCTGAGCACTGAGACGGTTGTCAGCCAGGAAGGAGTCAGGCAGAGCAAGCACAGGAAGAGGGGGCTCGGGGGTGCTGTTCTCCCTGCCTTGGGTCAGGAAACCCCTGGTGGTTGGAGGGCACCCCTCCCCCCCATACTCACCACCAAGATCTCAGATACATGATCCTGGCTCTGCCCAGGGAGGCTTCTCCCGAGAGCCCTGGAAGGTCTCCCTCTTGATAGGCCAGCAGTGTTTATTTGTACAGAAATCTTGTCCCCAGCCCCCCGCATCCTAGATCTGTGGCCAGTTGCCCAGAGTCTGACGCCGCCAGGGGGGGACAGTGAGATGCGGCCTGGGGCTGAGATGGGGGGATGCCTCCCTGTGCCAAGAGCTCCTCCAGCCTCCTCTCCTCCAGGACGCTCCAGGGCGTCCGCCACCCAAGCTGGGAACGAATGCTGAACATGAGAGGTTGCCTTTTGGGTACCTTTTAAGAGAAGGTCCTGTAGATCCTCTTAAAAAGAAAAAGAACGGTCAGGACGGGGGAAATGGGTCATTTTAGGAAGGCAAGCTGCTGGGTGTGTTTCATCCCCACCGACGTTCCGCGGCTGCCGGGAAAGCTGCTGCAGAGGTGTGTCCGGGGCACCCGGCGCTCAGGGCACCCGGCGCTGCCTCAAAGCAGCTCCGGCAAGGGAAGCAGCTCACAAAGGGGATGCTTTTTGTCACCTGTCACGGCACCCGTGTTTACGTAATGTCAACAGATGGATGCTGGCTGCAGGTACACAGCTCAGACCTCTGACCGTTGTCCTGTGAATCTTCCGGGCTGTTGTAACAAAACACCACTGTCGAGGGCTTAAAACCACAGAAACGTGTTCTCCCCCGGTCTGGAGGCTGGAAGTCTGAGTCCAGGTGTGGGCATGGCTGGTTCCTTCTGGGGGCTCCAGGGACCATCTGCTATGTGCCTCTCCCCAGCATGTGGTGTTGCCAGCTGTCCTTGGCTTGTAGACACATCACCCCTGCTTCTGCTGTCACGTGGCCGTCTCCCTGTGTGTCTCTGTTTTTGCTTCTTCCAAGGACACGAGTCACTGGAACTAGGGCCCATTCTAATCCAACATGACCTCATCTTAACTTATCTGACTGCATCTGCAAAGACCCTATTTCCAAACACGGTCATATTTCGAGGTTCTTGGTGGCCGTGAATCTTGGGGTGACGACACAATACACGGGTTCACACATCCTTCAAAACTCAGCGTGGATTCTCCGGCCTGTCTCAGCCACGATCCCAGTCTCTTGGGACCCATCTCCTGGTGGCCCCGGCCACTTTCCTGATGTGTGGATCAGGCCGGAAGGGGGCGAGGCCAACGGGGGGGCTCCCTCCTCGGATGGGCCCCGGCCCCCCACCATGATGATCACTGCTCTACGGAGCCCCAGAAGGTATGCAGCCACGGGGGCCCGTGTCCGCATTAAGACACCTCCACCTAGAAACCCGAGCTGTCGGGGAGGGACGAGCATCCTCGGAGAAGGGGCAGCCCCTCCACTTCTCGCCATGGGCTTGTCAGGAAGCAGCCTCGCCGTGGACAAAAATCCTTTCACCTGGAGTCGAAACTCCACGGAGAGGATAAAACATGTTCCCCCCCACGTCTGGCTTTCCGAACCGATGCCACTTACAATATGAAAAATGTCGGCTGGCTGGCTGGAAGCAGCACATGGTAAAAAGGTTAGTCCCCGAACCTTGGGTTCCAGCCTGTCACCCTGCCCCCACCTAGAACACAAAATCTTTTCTTTCTCCAGCTGGAAACGCGCACGGCCCATGAATGCAAAGAGCTCTTTCAACATTAGATTTTACATTATTTGAATTAAATCTGGGATCCTTCCGGGCCCTGCGTGCTCCGGGTTATTTATCACTGGCTAAATGCAGAGGTCTGCAGGGCCTCTCCAGGGACGGCCCTCACTTAGACGCTGCCTCTGAAATGTTATAAACTATTTAAAACCGAAAGCTTGGCCGTGCCCGGCTTGTGGGGGTTGGGGGGGGGGCAGCGTGCAAGCTCTGCTCTTCCGAGCTCCCTGGGAAAACGGGCGACTCACCACTCTACACACTTGTTCATTTGCTCCGCTTTTCCTCTGGGTAATCACTTTAATACACTTGAAAATAAACCTTTTCCTCACTGAGGCAGGGTGATTTTTTTCTCCTATTTAGCAAACAGTGATTTTTTTTTTCCTCCCCCCAGTGTCCTGCCTGCATGAAGCTAACAAGCCTCCTTTGTTCCCGAGCGCCGGCCCCGCCCCCTGCCGCTCCCCCGCCACCGTCCCAGATCTCGAGGCGGTTCCAGCGGGCCGCCAGCAGGGGGCGGGAGACCTCTTTTTTGAGGGCCGCACGGGTAGGGGGGTGGCGGGCAGCGCCGAGACTCTGGGGCCAGGGCGGCCGGGGGCGGCTGGTGGATGCGGGGGAGGGGGCGGGGGGGGGGCCTAGGTCCCCTGGGGATGTCCTAAGTCAGGACATAGCATTTCGAAGCAATAAGAAGTGGCCGCGGCGGTGTTTTACGTAAGCGAGGCTGCCAGGAGGGGCCCAGAAGAGGCGGCTCCCAGCCAGGGTGCTCCCACCCGTCGATCTGTGTCCCCTGCTCTCCCCAGATGGCCGCACACCCTTTCCCCCTTAAACTCCATCCGTGCCCTGAGCTGCCAGGCATCAGGCGACATCCCTGCTGAGCTGAGGAAACCAAGGCTGGAGAAGCTGTGCTGGGGTCTGAGCTGCCCGCCGGCGACCCTCCACCCGGGTCCTGGTGCTCTGGTCAGTGCTCCGGGCAGGCAGCCTCCAAGATGGGCCTCGATGGCCCCATCTCCCGGCACGTGTGCCTTTAGTAACACCATCCCCTGGTCGGCACTGGGCTGACTCGCTTCTGACTCGCTTCTGAAACAGCGGGGGTGATGAGACATCACTCCCGAGATCAGGTTATGAAAAGGTGCTTCTGTCCTGGGTGTCCCCCCTCCCCCACCCAGGATTGCTCTAAGGGAAGCCAGCTGCCACGTCATTGCGAGGCTTCCTGGGAAGGCACGGCGGCGAGGGGCCGAGGCCTGCCGACAGCCACGTGTGTGAGCTGGGAAGCACAGCCCTCCTCACCTCCCTGCCCAGCCTTCAGATGAGACCACAGCCCGGCCGGCAGCTGGCTGGCCACCTGATAAGGGGCCCGAGCCACAGCTCCAGCTGAGCCACGCCCAGATTCCAGACCCATGGAGCCGTGAGATAAGAAGTGTATGTTGTGTAAGGCCCTCGGCTGTGGTCCTTTGTCACAGTAGCCGGAGGAGACGGATATGGCCGGTGTCGCCATTCTAACCGTGCCCCCCTCTGACTTTCCACGTGGATGTTTTATAACACCTGGCAAGCAGAGAGACCCTTTAGGACTTTCTCCATCATCTCTCAAAAATGGGGCCTCAGAATTTGTCCATTTCTTCTAGGTTGTTCATTTTATTGCCGTAGAGTTGCCTGTCGTAGTCGCTTATGATCCTTTGTATTTCTGGGGTGTCAGTTGTAACTTCTCTTTTTTCATTTCTGATTTTATTGGTTTGAGCATTTTCCTAAATGCCCATCAACAGATGAACGGATAAAGAAGATGTGGGGTGTGTGTGTGTGTGTGTGTGTGTGTGTGTGTGTGTATGTGTGTGTGTATATATATATATATATATATATATATATACACAATGGAATATTACTCAGCCATAAAAAAGAATGAAATAATGTCATTTGCAGCAACATGGATGGACCTAGAGATTATCATACTAAGTGAAGTAAGTCAGAGAAAGACAAATACCAGATGATATCACTTACATGTGGCATCTGAAAAGATGATACAGATGAATTTATTTCTAAAACGGACTCACAGACACAGAAAGCAAACTTATGGTTACCAAAGCGGGAAGGTGGGGGAAGGGATAAATTGGGAGATTGGGATTGACATATACACACTACTATATATAAAACAGATAAACAACAAGGACCTAGTGTACAGCACAGGGAACTCTACTTAATACTCTGTAATATCTTATATGGGAAAAGAATCTGAAAAATAATTAGTATATGTGTGTGTAACTGAATCACTTTGCTGTACGCCTGCAACTAACACAACATTGTAAATCAACTCTACTCCAATATAAAATAAAAATTAAATTAAAAAAAAATGGGGCCTCAGACCCCGGTAGCTCCCTCCACGCTGTAAACGTATGCAGACTTCCCTGCGTGGTCCTGAGTCGGAGGCTGGCCCTCCACCACATCAGGCACGTGGAGAGGGGTACGCGGGGAGTAGCAACCATGGTTTCGTTTGTGATAGTTTAAAAAAATCAGAAAAACCTCAATAACTGAAAAATTATTAAATGGAAAAGCCTCAGTGGAGATTGTACAGACGAATTAGGTCAAGTGGATGACGGTCACCGAGCGGCCGTGAGAAGGTCAAGGTCGCGCTCTGCGGGCTCACGGGTGAGGGTGTGATGCTCCCCGGGAGAGCGCAGAACAGCACCTGTGGCTGCATCCATTTTACAGCAAAAGCCTATTTCTGGGTGCTTCCATAGGTACTTGTGCCTAGAAAACATCTCGAAGATTCAGACCCAGTGGTGACTGTGGCCACATTTGGAGAAACACCGGTGGGGGAGGTGGTGAGGAGGGGTCTTCCTCTGTCACTCTACAGGGTCCGTTGCTGTAATGTTTCCAGTCAAAAGCCTGTTACCTTTAGAGCAAAGTCGGAAGAATGAAAGCAAAAGGGATGGAATGCACGGTGAGGCCGTCACTCTCCTGCCCCGGCTGATGGAGCCTCTCGGGCTTGCCCAGCAGTGACCAGAGGCCAGCTCCTGGGCTGTCTCCAGTCTGTCCACCTCTGCTGCCTCTGACAGGGTACAGGGTGGGCAGGGTGCACATGACCCACACCACGCACATGCATCGTCCCAGAAGGGGACACAACGGGGCCCCAAGGTTTCCAAGTCCAGGAGGAGAGAGGACTGCACTGCCCATGAGTTTGTCCCCCGTTCCTCTGGAGACAGCTGAGGCCCCTGGCCGGCCCTCTGGCTGCCCTCTCCTAGGACCACCACCCCCTCCCCTCTGCCCACCCCCACCCCCGCCTCCTGGGCAGGGGTGCTTGGCATCTCAGCATGTCTGGGCTCTCTCTCCCCATCTCTGCAACCAGGTTGGATGCATAGTTAGGTGACACCAAGTAGTTAGGTGAGGCCAAGGCTCCGAGAACCGGCCAGTGGACCGTGGGTGCTGAGTCGCTGACGGCCTGGCCTCTGGCAATCTTGCCCTCAGAGGAAAGCTCCCGCTCCCTTCCGTGGAGGGACAGACAGGACGGCCCCTGCTATGGGCTGAGTGTTCCCCCCACCCCCAATTGCTATGTTGAACCCCTGACCCCCAAGTGCAGTGGTATTTGGAGGTGGAGTCTTTGGGAGGAGATTAGGGTGAGATGAGGTCATGAGGGTGGGGCCCATGGTGGGATTAGCGCCCTTAAAACAAGAGGAAGATTCACCAGAGTTAGCCCTCTTGGCCCCGTGAGGACACAGCGGGAGCCCAGGAAGCAGGACCTCGCCGGGAACTGACCCGGATCTCGGACATCCAGCCTCCAGAGCTTTGAGGACTAAGTGTCTGCTGTGTGAGCCTCCCAGCCTGGGGTATTCAGTTATAGCAGCTGAGCTATGAGGGCAGCCCCCCAGGTGGCAGTCCCGGGTCTCTGGACCACAGTGGGCTGTGCTGGGAAGGCCAAAATACCTGCATCCATGTTCCTGACACGTGGGCTTGGGCCACGCGGTTAGAGTTCCTGACGTTGAACACCCACCCGACAGCCCCATCAGGAGAGGCGATCCAGAGGGGCTGCCTTTCCCAGCCTGCCGAGGTCCGTGGGCCCCTCGCAGAGCCCTGGAGCTATTGCAGGGGTCCCCTGTCCTGTCGGAGCCAGAACCTGGATCCCCAAAACCTCAGTCTTGGGGCTGCAGTCACACCTGTCCCAGGGGAGGGTCCACCTCTCTGCCCAGCATGTGCCCAGGTGGGGCTCATCACCTGTCCAGGGAGGCCTGCTGTGTCTCCTGCCGGTCCCTTCCCTCTGGCCACAGAGGTGCGTGTCCTCCGAAGCTGTGACTGGTCTTCAGGGCATCAGCAGCTTAGATGCTTATGAGGCTTGATGGGTCAGCCTGTCACAGCACCCTTGACCCCAGATGACTGCCCACGAGCCACAGAAGCAAACACTACAATAAGGTGGCCAGAGAGTAAACAGTATGCACAGGGAGGGGCCGGGAAGGGCCCTCCACCCTTCACGCCCACCGGCACGCAAAAGCCTGTTGTTACTTTGGAACGAAATGACCAGGGACCTGTCACAGCACCGGTTAGGAGGGGGTGTGTGAGGTTGCGCAGGGAGAGGACTAGCCAGGTGAGCGGGGAGGTGGGGACGCCCTGGAGCCGCAGTGGGGAGCTGGAGGCCGGCAGCCAGAGGAGGAGCCCCACGCCGCCCCCTCCCCGGACCTGCCCGTCTGCGAGGTGGGGGCCCCTGGCGAAAGGCCGGTGGTGCTAGGCTGGGAGCAGCGGCGGGAGGCCGTGGTCACACGGGGCACCTCTGCAGGGCAGCGGACCTCCCGGCTGACATCTGCTGAGCGGCTGGGGCAGGGGGCAGCTCTGACCCTCAGGTAGCCTGCTGCTGGCTCTGACGGGGGTGGGGGGGTGCCTCGTGAGACCCACTTAGAAGGAGGAGCCTGAAGCCCCTCCGCATTCTCCTGCCATCACTGCCCACCCCCAACCCACCGCCACCCAGATGAGCAATGAACAAGGAAAGCCGCTGCCCTCGGGCTGTGGACACACCCACAGGGGTCCCGCTATGACAGGTGAGGGGCGATCAGCCTCAGACCCTCTCCCACAGCCCTGGGGGCACTTGGCCCCTGAGCCACCAGCAACCCCAGTTCAGTGCCTGACCAAGAGCTCCTGGAAGGCAAGACAAACCCCACCGCCAACTGGCCCTGCACGGGGTCTCCCCAGGGCTCTGCTGGAGGGCTCTGGGTGGGCCTGAGCAGCCGTCACTGCGGAAAGTGAGGCGGGCAGGGTGGAAAGGACGGGAGCCCAGGGCGTGGGGTGGGGAGGGTTGCGGGCCCCAGCCTGGAAGCACAGCTGTGGGAAGACTCTGGGAGCACCCGCAGGATGGGGGGAGGTTGACGGACATGAGACGGTCCAGTGGAAGGCTGCATGTGGTTACAGCTCACCCCCAAGGAGCGCAGCGAAATAGCAGCGGGGCTTAGCAAGGTAGCGTCAGGGGTACTTTCTATCCGCTTTGTGATGCTGTTCTTGTGTTTTCCAAAGTTTCTCCAACAAAAATATACTTTTTAGAAACTTTCTGAGTGCTCAGGACCAGGGTTCCATGAGAGTGAGGGGCAAAAAGCCGGGGTGGGGGTAACTGGTGGTCTGGCTTCAGACGGCCTCGCGCCCAAATGGGCCTGTGTCGCTCGACCACTCAGTGGGGTGTCCACGTAAGCGATGCTGGACCGTGGATGGCCCCACCAAGGGCTGCCTTACTAAGCTCCCCAGAGCATGTCAGCTGGCTGCCAACTCCTTCCTTCTGCCCCACGAACACCGAGTTTCACTGGTGTCACGTTGGCCGAGGTGGGCCAGGCCTGCCCCATCCAGTCCAGTTTAGTGAGCCGCAGCCTCACGGGAGGCTGAGAG
The DNA here is from genome assembly GCA_036417435.1 of Inia geoffrensis. Taxonomy (NCBI): domain Eukaryota; kingdom Metazoa; phylum Chordata; class Mammalia; order Artiodactyla; family Iniidae; genus Inia; species Inia geoffrensis. The sequence goes on along the minus strand of CM070901.1, from coordinate 184,293,760 downwards.
AGGAGTGACCTAGGGGTGTCATTTCTGCCTCAGCTGGTTGGAAGAGGACAACAGAGCAGGCAGGACTCATGGGTGCTGTGCTGGCAACTGTGGGGACCCAAGAGGCTCTGCTGAAGCCCAAGGGTCACCAAGAAAGGAGGTGGACAGAGAAAAGACTGGATGATCAGTTCAGCTAAGAAAGGAAAGGTGGATGGGAGGGCGGGTGGGATGGGAGGAGGGGAGATAATTAAATAGGAGGTTAGGTGGATGGAGGGACGGCTTGGGTGGGTAGATGGAAGGATGGATGGATGGATGGATGGACGGACAGATGGATGGGTGGATGGATAGATAGATGTGGGGGGGGGGCAGATGGATGAATGGATGGGGGATGGAAAAATGGATGGGTGCGTAGGAGATACAAGTTCCATCTCAGAGATTCAAAGGGGCTAGGCTCCCAGGAAGAGTGCTCAGGGCTCTGGGCTCCTCTGGGAATGCCTGGGGCAAAGAGGTGGAAGAGAAACCATCCCCGGGGGCACCTGCAAGCACCCATGGCCCCTGGGCTCCCACAAGCTCCCTCTGACACGTACGTACACTGTCCTCTCTCTTGCCTGAGCAGTGCCCATCTTGCCAACCACAGAGTCACCCTGTCCCTTCAGGCTGCCGGCTCACACGGGCCCAGGCCCTCAGCAAGCAGGATCTGGCCACCAGATGCCAACTAGTACTAATAGGTCCAGTCTGCTGGTCACTAATCGGTCGAGGCTCTGGGTGTCGGTGACAGATGGACTAAGGGATGACGGGACAGACAGGGAGACCTAGCCCAGGGCTTGGGTGGCCCAGGCTCAGTAGCCAGGGTGGTGGGAAGCAGGGGTGCCCAGCAGACCCAGGGCTACCCACTCCCAAGTCTAAATGCCTGGCAGCCGCCCAAGGCTGCCCAGTTGCTGTCCACCTCCCATCGAGGGCATGGGCCTGGGGGCTGTGTGGGAGCTGGGGGGCTGCTGCTGGGTGTGACTGCTGGGGCAGAACCAGGGCGAGCCTTCCTGCACAGGGCGGAAGCAAGTGCCCTGCAAAGTAATCACAGCGTGAGCCTTGCCCTGCGGAGGGAGATGGAGTTATGGCCAGTTCTCCCATAAACTCGTTCAAGCGATTTACGAGGCATGGCCGGCATGGGGTGGGGGCAGGGCGGCCCCGGAGGGAGGCTTCTAACTGGGTTGGGAGAGGGCAACGGTCCCTGGGTTAATAGCAAACACACCCCCCGCAGTGAATGCTCAGAACATCGCATCCCTTGAAGGGGCCAGGACCGCTGTGGCCATCGACGTGGACACCTGCACCGAGTTGCACGTGGCCCCTCCCAGACATCCTGACCCAGGTGGCTGGAGGGATGGGCAGCAGACAGGGAAGAGGAAGGAGGCTGAGCAGAGGCTCCCGGGCACCTGGGCACCACGGGGTGGAATCTCTGTCCCGGGGCGAGAGGTTGAAACCAACACGACATCACGTAGCTCATAAACCCACTGGTTTTCTCAGTGCCCACGTGGTGTCACCCCCCGGAGAGTAACCCACTCCTTGGGGGTGGGGTCCTCAGAGCCTTCCTGCCTCTCCAGGTGATGGACAATCTATGAGCCGGTTCAGACGCGCTTATATCGGTACGCAGAAGCCTTCCCCGAGCCTGGGGCGGGGCTCTGACAGTAGATGCAGGAATGCGGCAGGGGAGCTGGCCCAGCGGCCAGCAGAGAACTGGTCTGCCCAAGTGCACAGAGAGGAGCAAAGTGGCGACCGCTTCCCCGGGGCCTGCTCTGCCGGGTGCGTGGCACCCAATGGCCGTGACCGTCACGGGTGGTCAGGAGTGGCTAGGGTCCCAGACCCAGGGTGAAGGGCTGCACTTCTCCCAGGCTCATCAGGGAGAGTGAAAACATTTAGGAAAAGGGGTCCTGGAACTCCACGGATGGCTTTGCTTGGAGCCTCAGCCCTGATGGATGGCCCAGCTTTCACGGTTCTGTCCTCGAGGGTCTGAGCTTTTCCGGGATGGGCAGCAGTCACAGGGGGACAGAGAACTGCCCGCTACAGGTTTGGCAGCTGGTGGAGGGGCCTGGACTTGCCCTGCTGGCTGTCGTGCATGCCGGGCCTGCAGAGAACGGGGAGGGGGCTGCGTGTGCCCGTGGGACCTGCACCAGGTCTGGCCGGCTGCCCCCGGGACATTGTTACACATTGTGCTGTGTGCTGTCACAGCTGCGGGGTGCGGTGAGGCCTCGGAACACCCCCCCCCGCCACACCCAGTTGGTCAGCCCGAGCTTTGCATGAACGTTTGTCCTTCCTTCTGCTCTGTCCCCCTGCAAACGTCCGTGCCCCAGCCAGCCCTGGGGCACCAGGACACACCGAAGGGCCCCACCCCTGCGTTTGACCTCTGCACCCAGCATGGTTACATCACCACCCATGTGGGCCACTTTTAGGGCCAAAATTGAAAAAGCTTGAGGTCACACTCCTCCTGATTCAGCCGGGAGTGTTTGGCAACAATGGGAAATAGCAAGGCCTGAGAAGCCGAGTGCGTGGGGCTTTTGTGATGTAAGCAGGCTGGAACCCCCAAGACACAGAGCCCTAAGGACCGTCCTCGACCCAGCAGCCTCTAGGCACACGTGCTCCCCTGAACGTTGGGCCCCAAATCTTAGAGGCCCCCACAGTGGTGGCTGTGGTTCTGGGCTGTATAGTCTGGGGGGTGCGTCTTCTCTCAGCATCAACCCCAGCGTGCATCTGATTCCACTTCCACGTAGAGGTGTCCTCTGTGGGGGAATCTCAGTAATACCAAGTCTTTCTTGACTCCCCCCAGGTTGAGCCCCAGGGGTTCCCACAAAGCTGCACATCCACGTCACTGGTCTACACCACGTGTCTATAACACACACCCACGCCGTGCATCTACCCTACATGACGACACTTTTTCACTTTTTGCTGGTGGGTTTAGAAGGGCCGGCAGGACATGCAGAGAGGGCCACCTGCAGAGGGAGGTGAGGGGACCTGGAGGGGAGCTGGTCTCCTGGGAGAGCTTTCTGGGTGGGAAGGAGCTGGCCTGGAGGGCGACTTCGGACACGACAGAACGACACCAAGTTAGCATTTTGTTCTCCAAGACCGGCTCCGGCTTCCTCAAGAAAAAAAGCCCTGATTCCCTCGTCTGAGCTCCCTCCCAGTTTCTCCTCCTGAGCTGGAACCCAGCCCAGGGTGTGATTGCAGGGCTGCTGGAGGGGTTCTCCGGGAGGCTGCGGTGGGTGCCCCCTGCCCTCATGGGCTTGGCTAAAGCTGCAGCCTCCCTGCCCTCCGGCCTCACTCTCAGCCTCAGACTTGGTGAACTGGTCACTTCTGACAGTGCTTCAGTGGGCTTGGCCAACTGTGTCACAGGCCCAAAATAGAGATGTCCGGGGCTCCGATCAGGGCTGCCTCCCCGATGAAACCTCAGATCCCTGTCTTCCCAGGCCATTGGGTTCCCAACCCACAACCGCTGGATATTGTTTGTGACAGCACTTCCGGGGCTGCAGAGAGCAAGGAGAGCCCTTGACCTCAAGCCAGAGCAGGGGTACATGTGCCCCGAGAGAGAGCCAATAGGCCCAGAGGTCTCTGCTTAGCAGCTACCCTGTGAGACAGGGTCAGGGTTCATGAGGTAAAGAGAAGAGAAATCCCTGAGAGCTTCCTGGAGGAGTCTGCATTCCAAAACTATGTTCTGAGTGCTTACTGTGTCGGAGCCCTGGGCATTGCTCCTCCAACCTGGACCTCTGCCTGGTGCTTGCTCTTCCCCTTTAGCAAAGAGAAGTGTGTTTGTCACCCTCCAAACAGCAGCTCCCTCCAAACAGAGGGCCAGAGATGCCAGTTTTATGGGCTGGCCCAAGCTGGGCTGCTTCGCTGGTTCCAGGCTCCACAACAGGCTCCTCAACACGGCCTGCAGGAACAGCTGGACTTCCCCCTTTGGAGCCTCACCAGGTGGGGGCAGGGCAGAGACTCCAAGCCCCCTCCCCCAAAGGCCCTCTGATGCTGGCTGAGGACAATGGTTGCCTTGGCTGGATTGTTACATATGCGACGTCATTCCTGAAAAGGCCTCAGCAGCCCAGACTTCCTGAGAGGAGAGCAGGTCCGAGGGTGGGGATGGAGGGCTCTCGGGGACCGGCTGTCTGCTAGCCCTGCCTGGGAGACGCCCCGAGAACCGTGGAACCCTGTGCCCTCGAAACTTCCAGAGGAGCCTCATACGTCACAAAGTGGCCCAGGAGGCTTCCATCCTCATTTTGGCGGAGTGCGGATGAGGATGCCACAGGCATGTTTAACCCACACGTGTTAGATTCTCCAGCTGTCATTTTTGACAATGGGTCCGGGCTCTGTAAGGCAGGCCTGTCTGGAGAGGTTGGCCCCCGCCGCGTCGTCCACTCCATCGTGGGGCACCCCAAGTTCAAGATGCCTTCGGCGGGGGCCAATCAGAAGGAGTACTTTGTGGGGGAAGAGGCCCTGCACAGGGACGAGGTCTTACACCTGCACTACCCCATCGAGCGAGGCCTGATCTCAGGCTGGGACGACATGGAGAAGATCTGGAAGCATCTCTTCGAGTGGGAGCTGGGGGTCAAAGCCAGCGACCAGCCGGTGCTCATGACGGAGCGCTCGCTGAACCCCAGGGAGAGCCGGGAGAAGATGGCCGAGGTGATGTTTGAGAGCTTTGACGTGCCCGCCTTCTACCTGTCGGACCAGGCCGTGCTGGCCCTCTACGCCTCGGCCTGTGTCACGGGCCTGGTGGTGGACAGCGGGGACGGGGTCACCTGCACCGTCCCCATCTTCGAGGGCTACTCCCTGCCCCACGCCATCACCAAGCTCTACGTGGCGGGGAGAGACATCACGGGGCACCTCACCCAGCTGCTGCTGGCCAGCGGGAGGACCTTCCCGTGCGTGCTGAACAAAGCCCTGGTGGACGACATCAAGGAGAAGCTCTGCTATGTGGCCCTGGAGCCGGAGAACGAGCTGTCGCGGAGGTCGGAGGAGGTGCCCAGGGAGTACAAGCTGCCCGACGGCAACATCATCCGTATTGGGGACCAGCTGTTCCAGGCGCCCGAGGCCCTGTTCTCGCCTGAGCAGCTGGGCATCCAAGGCCCGGGCCTCTCCAAGATGGTCTCCTGCAGCATCGCCAAGTGTGACGCCGACACCCAGAAGCTGCTCTATGGGGAGATTGTGCTGTCCGGGGGCACCACGCTCTTCCGGGGGCTGGACAGCCGTCTTTTGAGGGAGCTGGAGCAGGCGGCTTCCAAAGGGACCCCCATCCAGGTCACGGCACCGCCCGACCGCTGCTTTTCCACGTGGACTGGCGCCTCCATCGTCACCTCCCTGAGCAGCTTCAGGCAGATGTGGGTCACCTCTGCGGACTTCAAGGAGTTTGGGACGTCCGTGGTTCAGAGAAGGTGCTTCTGAGGGGCCCGCGCGCAGGGTGGCTGCAGTGGGAAGTGAGCTCACCGTTTCGCATCCGCGGGATGTTCAATAAAGGACAAAACGGTGCGGTCTTCGGCCACGTCGGGCTTGGTTCGTTCTCGGGGGCACCAGAATAATCTCTGACCCTGGTGGTGAATCTCTTTTCATTGGTTCTGTCCCCCAGCCCCGTTTCTCCCGAGAAGGGCCTGGGTCATGAGTTGAGTGTCCATCTGTAGAGTTTGTGCCCAGAGCAGGGGCCAAGGCCTCCTGCCCAGAGCCTGGACTCTGCGTTTTAAACCTGTGTCTTAGGTGGGTCGGGAGTGGGGGCAGGAACAAGCAGGAATGCTGCCCTGTTCTGAGGTCACGAAATCCTCCCCTGGGACAGCACCATAGGGCCATCGCTGTGCTTTTATGGGGCCCGGCAGCTGAGTGCAACACACCCCCTGTCCTGGGTGCATGGGGCCTGTCAGCAGCAGAAATCGCCGTCTGTTTAAGGCTGTGTGAAGAGGTTGCTCCCAGGGGGAGCTGAAGAATCAAGGCTTGATTACTGGGATGTTTCTATTTGTTTCTACTTTCAAAGATGCTTATAGCACTGTTTGGGGGTAGATATTGGAGACAAAGTTAATGGCCATCAGTAAAATCACATTTGAATGAATTATGCACACAGGGAATTTTTCCACATCGGTGGGGTGGAACTCTCTCAAAATATTACTGGGAGAGAAGTGGAAAATACAGAGATGCCCCTGGGCAGTGGAGCTGCTAGTATGTTTACCTGACATTTAGCCCAAGGACTTGCTGACACCTTGAGGCTGGGTTTCTCTCTCCTCTTTTTGGAGAAAAGGAACAGGGCAGTGGACAGTAATTCCCTTCTCGGAATTAAGTGCAGCAATGCCATGCTGCCTCTGTGTCCAGGCTTTTGTCAGTTGGTGTGTGTGAACCTCTGGCACCATTGCTGTTTTCTAAACCTACTTTCTATTTCTTACCGTTAGGGTACCACTTCATCATGGTATGAGGAGGTATTCTATGGTGGCATTTTTTTTTTTAAGCTTGCTTTTTTGAAAATACTTTTTAAAAAGAAATCTACTGGTCAGATTTTTTTGTCTCACAAAAATCTTTTTAGAGATTATTCTGTTCATAAATGTTTCTTTCTCGTGCTGATGATCAGCTGAGTTTGTCTACAAACGTTGGCCCATCACAGTATTTTTTCAATACAGATTCTATTTACCAAATGACCATTTTAGTGTTTTTAAGAGGTACCGAGGATTGAGATATGTAAATCAGGTGACATAATATGAAAATTATGTGCCTAACTATCTTTGTAAAGGTGTCAAGTAAATACTTTTTCTTCAGAAAAATAATTGTTGTTTTTGTTTCTAAGAAACGAAACGGAACTGCCTTTGCACTAAATTAGTGACTTGGACTTTTTTGCACAGTGAAGACAGGCTGTGACACTCTGGATGTCTCGGTGTACGTGAACACACATGGCGCACACATCACAGGCTCTCACGCAGGACTTCAAGCTACTGCTGAAACCTTGGGGTCAAGGAACATTTCATTGGGCTGTGTTGTCCCCACCCCTCCCTTCGCCTTGCTCATTTGGATGTCACCTCTCTTAATTCACCTGCTGCCACCATCTTTGATTCACCCAGGATGTACAGTTTACAATCAGAGAAGAGCCAATGGAAGGATTTTCCCTCTTGGTGGAAATATGCAGAACTTGGGATGTGTGTATATATAAATATATAATATATATAAATATATATAATACTGACTTAAAAATCAAATTCTCCGACATACATTTTTTTCTTTAATCTGTGCCAAAAATGTGTTTTCAGAGAAAATCTTATTTTCATACTCAGACTTTGTATTGTCACTCATTTGTACAAGTGCGCTTCCTTACAGCACGGTCCCTGCTCCCGCAATTTGGAAGTGTCACACACACAAAAAGACTCCACAAAAGACTGGCTTCCCTTCCTCCTGTGACCTGGACCTCTCCCCCAACTTCCTAACACTTATTAATTTATGAAACTTTTTCTCAACGCAGTTTTGTTTTGTGTGTCCATTGGATTACAAACTTTATTAAAAAATACAGAACAACAATGACAAAAATACAGAGGTGTCTTTATAAAATGAATCCCCCCTTTTTTGTTAAAGAAAGCAATGGCACTTTCCCGTGTATACCTGTGCACGTTGGTATGTACATATATAAGTGAATATGTGTTTTTATGGGGTTATAAGCCATAAAGAAAAGAACAGAAGGGTAGACACCACGGGGTGGTGGGGGAAGGAAGGAAGGAATGAGAGGTAGTACAGAGGGAGGGGAAATCTTACTTTTAGGAAATTTTACTGAAGAAATTCATCCTGAATAAAGTAAACCCATCTATCTAAATTGTGTGTGTTTGTGTATTTAATGTTTGCCTGGTATATCTTTTCCTATGTGTTTACCTTCAAACTACTTGTGTCATATTTGAAATGTGCATATAGTGTATTGGAAGATAACATATAGCTGGGTTGTTTTTTAAAAAAATCCACCAACTTCTGTCTTATAATTGGCATTTGTAGACGGTTTACATTTAAGGTTATATGTTCCATCTTAAGTCTGCCATTTTATTGTTTCCTGTTTCCTCTGTTTCCTTTTTCTCACCTTTGAAACCGTGCCCCATAGGGTTAACAGAAACTGGTGACTAACAGAAATTCCTGGGCTAGTCTTACAGCTTGTTAAAAATCCCTCTGCTTGTAGCCTGCCTTCACTTAATTATGCTATTGCAAATTGCATACCCTCCAAGATTCACATAGCCCAAACAATAAGATGTGTTTGCCCGAGTTGTTTGCCAGAGAGTTGGAGTCAGCTGTGTCTAGTTCAAGCTCGAGCCAGCTCAGATTAGTTGGGACCACTGACCCTAAAACTGGGCCTGTGCAGGTGTCAGATGAGTGACCTTTTGACGTCAGGGGGCCCAAAACTCCACCCTCGGATCATACTAAGCGCCAACATTTTTGAACACACATCCCATGAGGAAGCATGTAACTCAGATATGCCTGCGCAGAACACCGTTTACCTCACCTTTTCCCGACCTCCAATCACCTTTCCCCACGCCTAAGCCCACCCTGTTCTTTACCTCATAAATATCTCAAGCCCCCCGCCTTGGGCGGGGGGCGGTGGGGAGGCTGGTTCTCCCTTCTCCTCGCTTGGCTGCCTTGTGAATAAGCCTTTTCTCTGCTGCAAACTATGGCATCTCAGCCTTGAGCTTGCTGTGCTTTGGGCAAACGATCCTGGTCCGGTAATCCCTTCCTCTGGGTTACTAGAACACTTTTTAGGATTCCATCTTGATTTATTGCTAAGGTTTTGAGTGTACTGCTTTGTATTGATTTCTTGGTGATTGCTCTGAGTCAACACGACCACCCACTGGTAATAACATTTTTACCACTTGGAGTGAAGTGTATTTAGGTCTCTTTACCCTCCCGACTTTTAAATAGAATTGTCTTAAGTTTTTCCTTCAACCCTCAAAGGATTTCAGAAACTCATGAGAATGGTCTAATATGATTACCACTATTTTTACCCAATCCCATGTTCTTTTGCCCTTTCTGGAGTTCCGAACCACCTTTTGGCCCTGTGCTATTATTTCTTTTTTGTTTTTTAGAGAGAACTTCCCTTAGCCGTTCTTTGAGGGTAGGTTTGCTAGCAACAAATTCTCTTAGTTGCCAACATCTGAGAATGTCTTTACTTCCCCGTCATCCCTGAAGGATATTTTTGCTGGATATAGAATTCACAGTTAACCATTTTCTTTCAGCACTTGAAGAATATTGTGCTGGTTTCTCCTCCATGGCCTCTGTGGTTTCAGATCAGAAATCTTATTATTTGATTGGTGTTTCCCTACAGGTCATGCGTTATTTCTCTCTGGCTGCTTTCAAGAGTTGCTCATTGTCTTTAGTTTTCAGAAGTTTAATTATGATGTGTCTTGGCATGGATTTCTTTGGCTTTATCCTACTTGAGATTTATCCAGCCTCTTGAATCTGCAGACATGTCCTTTGTCAAACTTGGGAAGGTTTCTCCTATTATTTCTTCTAATCGTTTTACAGTCTACTCTCTTTTCTATCCTTCTGGGTCTCTAAGGGTACCAAAGTTTGCATTTTGTTTTTGTCCCACAGGCCCCTGAGACTTTGTTCATCATTTTCCAGTCTACTGTGTTTTCAGGTCGGGTAGATTCGATTCACCTGTCGTGAAAGTTGGTCATTCTTTCTACCCTCTGTCATCACACACTGGTTTTGAGCCTTTCCAACACATTTTTATTTATGTTTTTCAGTTTGATAATTTCCACTTAGTTCTCTTTTTATAACTTAATTATTTGCTGAGAGTTTCCATTTTTGCCTTTGTCTCAAGGGAATTTGTCATTGCTTGCTGAAATGTCTTTATGATGGTTGCTTTAAAACCTTTACCCAGGTAACCTCAACATCTGGTGCATCTCCATCTGCTCTGACAATCACATCTGCTGTTTGTCTTTTCTCATTCACATTATGACGTTCCTGGCTCTTGGTACGATAAGCGATTTTTTATTTCACCCGGGACATTTGGAATATCCTGAGATTCTGGATCCTATTTAAATCCTTCTGGGGCAGGCAGTGCCCCTGCGGCAGTGGAGCATGAAGGCTGGGTGTGTTCAGCTTTCCAGGGGGCCCCACTGACACCTCCCCAGCAAGGTGCTCACTGCTCACATAGCCTTCTTACGGACAGGTGGGGTGGAGTCTCAGCTCCCCTCTCAGCCCCACTAACCCTTCTTGCCTTGCTGCCCCTGAGTGGGGGTTAAATGACCCCAGGGGAGGGGACACCAGGGGAGGGGAGGCAGAGTGTCAGCTAGCTCACCTCCTCCTGCCACCTTCCGTCGTGTTCATGCTGGGTGAGGCGGAGGGTCAGACCCCTGCAGGACAGCACAGACACAAGGGGTGGGGGTGAAGCACGGCTGACAAGACGCTGCCCACACCACCTCATCCGGTCTCGTTGCTGCTGGATGTGGCTGGGTCTCAGTCCATCCCTGGACCCCACCAACACTACCCCAGCAGGGGAACTGGAGCCCCTGGAGGTGGGCAGTGGGTGGAGTGGTGTGTTAAGTCAACTCTCCACTCTGCCCGCTGAAACCACAGGGGTGGGGCATGGTGTTTGGCATTTGAAGGAGGACATTCCCCAAAGACATTCTATTGTTAGGTCACACTTTGCCCAGGGGAACAGGATTTACTTGGAGTGTTTTGTCTGTGCGTGTTAGAGATTTGGGGTTGGAGGCCTCTGTGGTGCCCTGTGGGGATATGTGGGTGATGATAAGGAAGCCCAGGGAGCCCCCAAAGTCCTCAGGCCTCAGCAGCCTACCACCTTCTTGCCTTTCAGACACTTCCTGTGTTTGCTTGTTGTGTTATGACCAGGACGTTTAGTTGTAACAGGGAGGGCCTGGAGGAAGGGGGCTCCTGGGTAATGTTTTCATTTCATTCCATCATACCTGAAGGTCGCAGGGGAACTTGGAGAGGCCACTGGACCCACCCTCAACACCTTCCCTTTCAGGATCACTGTTTTACAGGAGAGAATGTCAAGGCTCGGGGAGCTGGGAGCAGAGTTCAGCCCAGATTCCCAGTCCAGGGCTCTTTCTCCACCATTCTCCACCCAAGACTGTCCTTGTGTTACCAAACTACACCTTAAATAAAATAACTAAAACCTCTTTTTTTTTTTTTTTTTCTATTCAAGATATTCTGCTTCCCTAGAAGGGTGGGATAGAGAGGCTGGGAGGGAGGCTCAGGAGGGAGGGGATATGGGGACATGTGTATGCGTATGACTGATTCACTTTATTGTACAATAGAAACTAACAGTATTGTGAAGCAATTATACTCCAATAAAGAGCTATTAAAACATAAAATAAAATAACACATAAAAAAGGATCCTCTGTTTCTCATATGGTGGCTGCTGCTGCTGCTGATGTTGATGATGGTGATGATGATGGTGATGATGGTGATGGTGGTGATGACAGTGATGGTGGTGATGATGGTGATGATGGTGATGGTGGTGATGATGGTGATGGTGATGATGGTGATGATGGTGATGGTGGTGATGGTGATGGTGGTGATGATGGTGATGGTGGTGATGATGGTGATGGTGATGATGATGGTGATGGTGATGATGATGGTGGTGATGGTGATGGTGGTGATGATGGTGATGGTGGTGATGATGGTGATGGTGATGATGGTGATGGTCATGATGGTGATGGTGGTCATGATGGTGATGGTGATAATGATGGTGGTGATGATGATGGTGATGGTGGTGATGGTGATGATGATGATGGTGATGATGGTGGTGATGGTGATGGTAGTGATTATGGTGATGGTGGTGATGGTGATGGTGGTGATGATGGTGATGGTGGTGATGATGGTGATGGTGATGATGGTGATGATGGTCATGGTGATGATGGTGATGGTAGTGATGACGGTGATGGTGGTGATAGTAATGGTGGTGATGGTGATGGTGGTGATGATGGTGATGGTGGTGATGATGGTGATGGTGATGATGGTGATGATGGTGATGGTGATGATGATGGTGATGGTGATGTTGATGGTGGTGATGATGGTGATGGTGGTGATGATGGTGATGGTGATGATGGTGGTGGTGATGGTGATGATGGTGATGGTGGTGATGATGGTGATGGTGATGATGGTGATGGTGATGATGGTGATGGTGGTCATGATGGTGATGGTGATAATGATGGTGGTGATGATGATGGTGATGGTGGTGATGGTGATGATGATGGTGATGGTGATGATGATGGTGGTGATGGTGATGGTGGTGATGATGGTGATGGTGGTGATGATGGTGATGGTGATGATGGTGATGGTGATGATGGTGATGGTGGTCATGATGGTGATGGTGATAATGATGGTGGTGATGATGATGGTGATGGTGGTGATGGTGATGATGATGATGGTGATGATGGTGGTGATGGTGACGGTGGTGATGATGGTGATGGTGATGATGGTGATGGTAGTGATTATGGTGATGGTGGTGATGGTGATGGTGGTGATGATGGTGATGGTGGTGATGATGGTGATGGTGATGATGATGGTGATGGTGATGATGGTGATGGTGGTGATGGTGGTGATGATGGTGATGGTGATGATGGTGATGGTGGTGATGATGGTGATGGTGGTGATGATGGTGATGGTGATGATGATGGTGATGGTGATGATGGTGATGATGGTGATGGTGGTGATGGTGGTGATGGTGGTGATGGTGGTCATGATGGTGATGGTGATGATGATGGTGATGGTGATGATGGTGATGGTGGTGATGGTGGTGATGGTGATGGTGGTGATGATGGTGATGGTGATGATGATGGTGATGGTGATGATGGTGATGATGGTGATGGTGGTGATGGTGATGATGATGGTGATGGTGGTCATGATGGTGATGGTGATGATGATGGTGATGGTGATGATGGTGATGGTGGTGATGGTGGTGATGGTGGTGATGATGGTGATGGTGGTGATGGTGATGGTGGTGATGATGGTGATGGTGGTGATGATGGTGATGGTGATGATGATGGTGATGGTGATGATGGTGATGGTGGTGATGGTGGTGATGGTGGTGATGGTGGTGATGATGGTGATGGTGATGGTGGTGATGGTGGTGATGGTGATGGTGGTGATGGTGATGATGGTGATGATGGTGGTGATAATGGTGATGGTGATGGTGACGATGATGATGATGGTGGCGGTGATGATGGTGATGATGATGGTGATGATGGTGATGGTGACGGTGGTGATGATGATGATGATGGTGATGGTGACAGTGATGATGATGATGGTGATGGTGGTGATGGTGATGATGATGGTGGCGGTGATGATGGTGATGATGATGATGATGGTGATGATGATGATGATGGTGATGGTGGTGGTGGTGATGGTGGGTGTGGTGGTGACAGTAGTGGTTTTCTCTCCTCTAGGTCATCTTTAGCACTCAGTTTGGGGTGCTGCTTGGGGTGTAGAGAGGGAAAGTAGCTCCCCAATTCCCTGCCAGAATCCATATCAGACTCTTTGAAACTGATCTGACTTCCAATTCTGGCTTCCTTGAGGGGGGTGAGAGGTTCCAGGGGAGTGTCAGGAAGGCTAGGCTGCTGCTAATGAGGGAGGAGAAATAAAGTAGCCCTGAGTTCAGCCTTCCCATCCACCACTTGACCCCTTCTTTGTCCTGGAGATGTCTAATGTGAAAGATCAGGGTTTGGGGATGGCGTGGGCTAAGTCCCAGAGGAGGGGAGAGAAGCCTTTCTCTGGCTTTGAGCTCCTCAGGCCCTGCCTGTCAGGAGGCCAAGGAGTGAACTGAGCCAGTTTTCCTGTTTCTAAGGTATGGGTTCCCATTCCTCACATCTTGACAGAAGCCTCTTCAGACCCCTTCCCATCCCTTTGGTCCTGAACCAGATCTTTCTGTGAAGCAACATATGGGTGCAAGATGGGATGGAATGCTGCAGGCCGGCCAGTTCTGCTTGAGGTTCAGAATTCACAGACCAGAGAGGAGGACGTGGAGAGCAGAGGCCAGTCGTGCCTGAGCATAACCCTGGCTCTGAGTGAGACTGACCCGCCAGTATCTCTAGTGGGGCCAAGATGATGTCAGGCCCTCCATCTCCCCACCGAGGGCCTCTCTCCCAGCCCTGCCAGAGGTGACCACTCATATCCTGAAGGCCAGTGGTATGACTTTGAAGTCCAGGCCCCTCCGTGTCCTGAGGGTGGACAGTGCTCCGGGCTGCCCCGTACTCTACGGTGGCCGCCGCTGTGATGCTCCACTCCATCCCCCACACCCCCAAAGCCCAGCTCCCACTCTGGACAGTGGCACAGGTTTCTGCAGGGGACTCAGAAAACGGGTTCCATGAGAGATCCTGGCCATGATTGTGGAATACCCCCAAAACCACATGACATGGTGGGAACCAGAAGCAAGCAGTGCTGCCCTGGTGTGGGACTCAGGCTGAAGGTGTGTTCCCTCAAGCACCCCATCGGCCACTCCATGGCACAGCGACCTCCTGGGACATCATGGGGGAGATCTGAAGGCACCTCTGTCACCAGGGGCTCCAGTGGTCCCAGCCTCTGATGGGGGAGCCACGAGTCCTGGAGAGAATCGGGTCGTTACGATGCAGTAGTCTGGGGGCACCTGGTGCTTTAGGGTCCTCCACCCTTCAGCCAAACCCCAGGTCTCATTGTGGACAGTTGGAGGCTGTGATGGCCACTGTGTATGTCCATGAGGACAAGTGCCTGTCCCTCCGCACGACTTGAGCTGGGGGTGAGATATTACTGGTGCCAGGACCCTGTGGGAGAAGGGACTCTCCTCTGAGGGCTGAGCTGAGGATGTCCTTGGGCATCTAAGTGCACGAAGGAGAGGCCGCCAGCCCCCAGAAGGGACAAAGTGTGACAGGTGTGGCTATGTCCTTCCCAGGGGCCACCCCACCTGGAACAGAGGCCCCCGAATTCACAGCCGATCCTAATGGAGGGGCCACGTGCAGCCAATGATTCCACCGGGCCTGCCGAGGAGCATGACAGTGGCTGCAGGTGTGCCCGAAGTGCCCAGAGCTGCCCGGCTGCCCTGCTCCATGGGGGGCTCCTCTCTGCTCAGCTGTGGTCCACCCTCCAGGTGGTGGGTCACCTCTGAGGAGCCCAGTGCATCCCTAGGCCCTGACAATGCTTCTCCCAGGCAGGACTGGTCACCAGCGGGCTCCCTGCGGTTGAACTCTGGCCTCTGCCCAGAGCCACAGCGACCAGCCATGGGCACAGGGGGGCCTGGTCTTGACTTTCAGGTGGGGTGGGCAGGGCATCCACTGAGAATAACCCCTGAGCCCTGTGCCCACACTGCTCGCCCGTCCCTGGAGCCCACAGTTTCCACTCTGAGGGTCTCCATGGCAGCCCTGGACGTGCCCCACCCTGCCCGAGGGGGTGAGCCTGCAGGGAGCGGCCATGCTGTTCTGTCCCCCGGGGGTGGATGCAGCTGCTGAGGAGGGGACAGGACCACAGGCAGAAATGTGAACTTGGATCCAACCCCCGGCGCCGCTGTGCACTGTGAAGGACCCATCAGGGTACAGTGCCAGAGCCTGTGAAGGATGGGGGGTTTCCAAGTCCGGCAGCCAGCAGGCTCTGCATGCGGACCCCCGCCCCGAAGTGGCCTGAGCAGTTTCCACTGTGTGCAGCGCCTACCACCTGCACGGACCAGGTGCCGTCCAGACGACGAGCACCTCAGAGCCTGTGCCCAGAGGCCCGGGCTTGGTGCCCCTCCCACCCCCAGACTCTGCCCTGAGGTTTGAAGACCCACGTGGGACGCTCTCCCCAGGGCCTTCGGGCAGAGGGGGCTGCCTGGGGCGGGGGCGTGGTCCCAGCTCCTGTCCTGGAGGAGACAGAGCCAGACAGGCTAAGCCTCCACAGGGTCCTTTTTCCCGTGGAGCCGGGGCCTGAGGCCGGATGGCCAACAGCTGCGTGCGGATAGGGGTGGGGCAGGGGGGCACCTTCAGGCCCTGAGTCGCCCTGCAACCCCTGTGTTCTCCCTACCCCTGCTTCTCCAAGGTGGGGATGAGGCTCCTCTAGCCCTAGGATGGCGGGATCCCAGGGCCCCTGCCTGCACGAGAGACTGGTAAAGAAGTGAGGTACAAGTGTGGACAGCTTGAATATTGTACAGCTTGCCAACTTCCACGCAAGGGGGATTTACGGATGCTTAAGAGTTCAGCCTTGCACTCCAGGAACCCGACGAGAGAATCATCAGGGGATTCTGGTGGAGACGATGCCACTGGGAGGGGACCTGGGGGCAAGACACAGAGCCGGGACCCTCCCCCGGGGCAGCCCCATCCTGACAACGCCCCTGCCCCGCCCCGTTCTGACCTCTCTGAAGGCCCAGGTGGTGGGCCCTTCTCCGAGGGGAGCCCAGCCGCCCTGGGAACACTAGGCACCTGGGGGCGGAGGAGCTTGACGGTCTCGACCCTCAGAAGGGACGCGCTGGACTCAGGCTGCCAGGGGCCCAAAGAAGGACCAGTGTAGCCACGCCACCTGGTGCCCCGGGTTCTGGGCTGTAGTAGCCCTGGCGGTGCAGGCCCACGCGTGCAGCCCCAGGGCCCCAGCTCAAAGGGGTGGCAATGGGGGGGTGTTGAGGGCCAGCTAGGGGTTGCCACGGGACTGTGGGAGATCCTGCGCGGCTGCACAAAGCCTGGTGCTTCTAGCAGGTGCCATCAGAGCCCAGGCCTTGGGCCAGGAGAGCCCAGGGGTCCAGTCAGGAGCCCGGAGCCGGACAGTCCCGCCGAGGCCTAGGTCCGGCCTCAGTCTCCTCCCTCGCAGGCCAGGTGCCAGCACAGAGAGGCCGTGCTCTGAGGAGTAGCATCTGCTGCCAGCTGCAACCTTGTCCTGGGCATGGGCCAGAGTGGACACCTGTCCCGGGAAGAGCAGGTGTGTTTGAAGCTGCAAATAAGAGGAAGGGGCACAGTGACCAGGCCTCGGGGCGGGCCCAGAGGGCACCGACGGCCGGGCTCCCCTGCCCCCAACCTCCTGCCCACCCGGCCTGAAGCAGAACAGAGGGAGGCAGGGCCAGCGCTGACTGAGGGGGGCTGAGTCCCGCTCTTCCCATCGATCCTAGAGTGCTCGGCGGGGAGTGGGTCGTCTGAGAGGGAATGGCAGGCACGCACTTGGGCTGGTTGGGATTCGATGGTGTTGAGCTGGCCGGTGGGCCCCCGGGGGTGGTGCCCCTGGCCCTGCCAGGTCCAGGGGGGCTCTGGCCTCACCCACTCCCCCCCGCCCCCTGCAGCTTGCTCATGGCGGGGCAGGGGCTCTGCAGCAAGGACCCGGCTCCCCAGAAGGTGGTGGTTCTTGGTTCCCTGGGACCTGGCATGGTGCCAGCTCTCGTCCCAAGAGGTGACCTCTTAAGGCAGGTCCTGAACTCCTGGGCCCCTCGCCTGCTCTCAGGCCGGGGAGCCAGAGCCAGTTCCAGCCTCGTAGTTTTGCTACAAATGAAAACCTCTGCCCCCCACCAAGGGTGCCCCGGACCCTCCCACCGGTCCCTGTCGCAGCCCCAGGCAGCGCCGTCAGCAGCAGGCCGGGTCCCCCCTCCTCTGCTCTCAGCCCCGCCGCGGCTCTCGTCTTTCTGGGGATGCCCCGCGCCTGCCTCATCATCCTGCTTTCCCCGTGTGTGCCGATCCCGTGTGTTTGGGGCTCCGAGCCGGTGACAATGCCCGACACTGGGAACAATGCTCTTATTGTCACAGCCGGCCCTGGCTCGGAGCTCGGAAACGTTAGACACGGCGTCCCTGGTTATCACCCTCACAGGGAACAGGGCTGGGCTCCAGCTCACACGAAGACATAATAATTTTCTCCCATTATTCAAATCTCCTGTTTCCCTCACTCCACCTCTGGCGGCAGGAGCTGAGGGAAGAGGGTGGATGGGCTGTAAGGGCCCAGGACCCCGGGATGGCTTCACACGTGGGCAGCTGGGCCACATCCAGGGCCCACAGGGGTTGCAGCCGGGGCACCAGGCGCTACTCACGAGGGGCCTGGCCAGGGACCAAGACACCAGGCAGGGCGTTTCTAGGATTGGCTCCCCGCCCCACAGTTGTCTCTTGACCAGAGGCCCTCAGTGCTGGCAGGGCTGGCGATGACGCTGGGCAGAGATGCAGTCAGAGGGTGGAGGCAACCCCGCGGCCTGCCACCACCCGTGTCGGCCAACTCTGCTCAGAGGTGACCGATCCTGGCCCCCAGAGCTGGGGGCCCCGCCTGCCGCTGCCAGCCTGCCCACGGGGTCGGGGGTCACCAGGGGGGACCCCATCCCACGCCTGGCAGGGAGGGAACACCGGAGGCTAGCCTGCCCACTGCGGCCCCAGTTCAGGCCTCGGCAAGAGGCGTCAGCCCAAGTAAGTGGATACCTCCTAGTTATGCAACCCGGGGTCTGTGAGGATGGGCTGCTCGGGTAGCCAAAACAAGCACCGTCCAGCTCCAGAGTGTGAAATCGTTGGGTCTAATTAGAGGGAGGCCGGGGAGGCGGGGCAGGGGCCGGACGCGGATCTCAGCCTCCCCGCGACAGGCCTGTGCTGTGAAGTCTGTGCTGTGAGGTCTGTGCTGTGACAAGCTGCTTGAGGCCAGCCTGGCCCCAGGGTCACCCCAACACCCTGGGGGAGACGGGGGTGGCGCTTCCAGAGTCTTCTCCCCTCCCCCCCGCTAGATGCGGACATTTCACCCACAAACCTCATGTTGGGGGGCACGGAGGGAGAGGCTTTTGCCTTCCTTTCTCTGCGCCCGAGGGACGCTTCGAGTCCAGTCTGTTCACTTAACACTTGCTCATCCAGCAGCAACTCCGGGCCGGGCCAAGTGGGCCCCAGAGGTTCCGACAGGAGCCAGAGCAGCCCCGACCTGAGGCTTATAGCCTGGAAATTCACAACGGAGGGTCAGGTGCCACCCGTGATTTGGGGAAGACGGGGACCTCGCCATCCCTTGCAGCAGGGTGCCCTAAGCCTGGTAAGGATCTGGAGCATGGGGGACGCCCCCAAATGGGCCCTACGGAGGGGCCAAGGTACAGGCTTCAAGAGAGAGGATGATGGGGAGGCCCAGGGAGGAGGTGCAGATGAGAGGGGGCTCGTACCCTCGTTCAGGGCCCTCTTTGTACAGAGGGAGCTCCCTGCTTTCTGGCCAATTCTCTGCCGCAACATGAGCGGCTCGGGGGAGGTATTGCCCGCCCCGGGGGGCAGGGAGCAGCACACCCCCGCCCCGTCCCCGGCTGGAGTCCTGGCAGGACAGGCCAAGGTGGTCCCCGCAAGAGCACAGCCACCACCCTGCACCCACGTGGGAGGCGGGCAGGGCCAGGAAGCAGAGCTTTATGAAGACAGATGAGGGAAGGAAGGAGACACTCCATCCCGCTGGAGGGGCAGGCCTTTTATCTCACAGGGGCTCGAGAGTGTTTCACATAAAACATCCCCAGGAGCATCAATCAGAAAGTGGAAGTAAGACTCTATAAAGACCTGAAAATATTGGCTGTGGCTTGTGCCTGTGGGCGGTAAGGAGCTTAACCAGAAAACCCTGTGAGCCCATGAGAAGCTCGCTTCTAAGGCCCCGGGGAAGCGGGAAACAGCACGCCCTCGGACCCTCGCCAGGGTCTGCTGTGGGTGCAACGGGGACCTGCTGGGGCTGCAGAGACTTTGGCCAATGAGGCTCCTTCCGTGTGTTACTCCCCACCGTGATGCCGGAATCTCGCCGGGAGCCCTGGGGGGGAGCGGCCACAACTCCCCATCAGAGCCCCACCCTGCTGGTACCCGCACACCACTGCCCTGGTGGGGGCCCCGGCGTCTCAGCTCCAAGCAGGGTCACCAGGCAATGGAAGGACCACAGCTGATGACTTTCCCCCAGTCTCCTCAGCCTCCGTGCTCAGAGCCCTGGGTGGTCCCCTCTCAGAGTGGGGAGGCAACTGGCCCAAGCAACCTTTGTCCTCTTTTAGCAGAAAGAGGGGAGCCTGGAACACAGGACCCTCCCAGACTAGCAGCTGTGTGCAGGGGCAGGAATGCACCCACACCCCCCGGCTGTACACCCAAGCCAGCCCTGATGTGTCCTGCTGCGAGAGATGTGGCTCCTGGGCTGCGAGGGATGGGCAGATCATTGGAGGTGACCGTAGACCTGGGGAAGCCCTGGCAAAGACACTGGGAGGCCAGTGGTCTTCCTTGCGTCCGGGGCATGTCCCTTGATGGAGAGCCCTGGCCCCAGGTCCAGCCACTGTCACAGAGGTGCCGACCCCAGGCTCTCGGTCCGGGGCCTGGCCCACACTCTCCCCATGCTGCTCAGGTCAGCAGCTTGGATATCCCTGGTAATGCAACGATGCTGGCAGGCTCTGTGGACCCCTTTTGAACTCTCCCAGAGGGGGCTCATGAGCCTGGAGCAGGGGAATGTACCTGTCCAGGGTGGCTCCCAGACCCCTCCCTCTCTGCCCACCTACGGTAGGTGGGCTTACCTGTCCAGGGTGGCTCCCAGACCCCTCCCTCCCTGTCCACCTACGGTAGGTGGGCTTACCTGTCCAGGGTGGCTCCCTGGCCCCTCCCTCCCTGCCCACCTACGGTAGGTGGGCTTACCTGTCCAGCGTGGCTCCCTGGCCCCTCCGTCCGTGTCTCTCCGTCCAACCCGGAGCTCTCTGCTTTTCCCTCACGGATGTGCAGACAGACGGTGGTGTGTGCCACCGGAAACCAAAGATTTTCGCTCTTGACAGAAAGACGCATCCGTGATGCATTTACCCAGCATCTCTGACTTTGTGGGCCGTTCCCTGGGTCTGGAGTGTGAGCCGTCCCAGCCCCAGTGCCCGGGGCCCAAGCTTCCCTGCGGCTCAAACTCATCCTCTGGTCATTCCAGGGGTGGTTGTCTTGGGGGGGGGGCGGTTCTGGAAGCCCACGGGAGGAAAACACCAGGTCCTCCCTGGAAAAGGCACAAGCACCTCCATCTTCTCCCCTCTGGGGCCACCCTCCTGGATTCAGCCTCGAAGGCTCTTCCTGCCCGTGAAGCCTGAGGGCCCCAGGCCAGGTGGTCAGGCCTCCCGGGGCTGGTCAGCACGCCTGTCGACTCTTGGGAAACTCACTGCTGAACGTGGGGCTCAGAGCATGTTTTCTACTCTTCACGTGTCGGCACGTCTGCAAGGACTTGTGATGGCCAATCTTCGGTGTCCTCTCGACTAGGCCGCGGTGCCCAGGCGTCAGGTCCCACATGGGTCCAGATGTTGCTGGGAGGATGCTTTGTAATGAGATCAACATCTAAGCGGCCTCTGAGTGAAGCAGATTTTGCCCTGCAGACTGTGCCCTCACCCCATCAATCGAAGGCCTGGCTAGAACCAAGACTGACCTTCCTCAGCAGGAAGGAGTCCTGCCTGCAGACGGCCTTTGGGCTCGAGCTGCCCAGTTCCCCGGTCTCTCTCCACACACACACACACACACACACACACACACACACACACACACACACCCTATTACTTCTGTTTCTCTGGAGGACCCTTACTAATACAGAACACAATGGAAACTGTTTATGACATTTAGTGCAACACACTTTCTGCTCAAAATTCCCCTGCTGTTGAGTGTGTCCCACCATGCAGGGATGCCAGTAGGACCCTGGGAGAGCCCTGGGGCCTGAGCTGGGCAGACCTTGCACGGCTGCTGGATCCTGGGTTCAGAGGTGGGGTCTGTTTGCTGAGCGCAAACCCGCTCACCACAGGCCGCCAAGCCTGCTTTGCTTGGCACTTTGGGTTGTGTCTCTGCTGTGGGCATTGTGGACATGTGGCCCTTGTGCCTGCACTGACCAAAGTCCTCGCGTTTGCACTCAGATCTCTGAGTCTCCAGAGGTGCTTGTGCCCCAGGGTGACACACACAGGAAGTGATGTCCGGCCACCGAGGAGTCCGGGGAGGGGCTGGATGCCAGCCCTCTACACCCTGAGTTCCCCGTGACACTGATACAAACCTCACACCATGTGGCTCAGCCCCTTTGCAAGACATAGGAAACCAACTCGCTTTTCTGAAAGCTGGCGGATAAGATGTAGGTGTCAAGCTCTCAAAACACAAATACAAATTTAATTTCTGCCACAAAACCACAGCAAAGCCCAGATTTAGGGGAAAATCGCTGTTATTGTTGAAGGCAGTCCACGAATATAACTCGCTGTGGGCCTGGGGAGCAGTTGAGCTGACTGATCCCTTTGGCTGGTGGACCGTGGGTGACTCAGCTGCTGGGTTGTGACTCTGGCCTCAATGCCTGTGAGGACCCAGTGGCCCCGACCCTGAGCCCCGGTACTCTCACCTGTCACCTCCTGCGTCTTGGGGGGCCTCCCAACTTGTGTGGATGTGTGCTGCAGGCTGTGGTGGGACACACACACGCAGATGCATATTTATGCACACATCTGCACACAGAGAGATACACGTGCACATGTGTGTACAGGCATGCAGCTCATATATACACGCGTGTGTGCACATGCACACAGAGACACGCGTGCACCTGCAGACACACAGAGACACACAGACGCTCGCACACAGGTGCACACACACGGAGTGAGGCCCACCACAGCAATCAACTCCACAGCCAAGTTGGCCCGGATGGCACCTGGGCCCCGGGATGGCCATCGCTTGCCATGCAAATGAAGTGCCTGAGACTTGCAGGCCAGATGCACATGACCAGCCAGTGACAGTAAAAAACGCGGACTCCTTGGCTTGAACCATCCTGCAGAGGCAGGGTTTCCCCGACAAGCGCAGAGCAGGGCGGGGGCTGAGGGTCCCACTGCATCAGGGCAGCACACGGGGCGACAAAGCACACACACACGGTGGGCCCCTCCCATCTGGCCCTGAGCGCACTGTGAGCGTCTGGGGCATGAGCAGGTCAGGGATGCCTAGGGTGGCAGGACCACCCCAGCCTGGGCACCCACGGGGGAATGACAGGAACTGGTATTTAGACCTGACCGCGAGTTCCCACCCAGATTCTGTCCCAGGCCTGGTGGCCCTGGGAGGAGGGGGCATGGGGAGGGGGCACGGGGGCAGGAGATGCTCAGAAGTGATGCCCAGGCGCTTGATCTGCAGACCTGCTTTGAGGCCGGAGGGGCGAAGGGGCTGTGGGGAGAATGTGGGGTGAGGGTTTCCCCAGTCAGGAGCTCAGGCTCACCCCTCGGGAGGCAGCCCCTGGTGGGCCAAGCCCGGAAGAAAGGTATCAGGACCGGTAAGCATGGTCCCCGCTTTGTTCTCCTTGAATCTAAAGTTTCCAGGAGAGAGCTGCTTAGAGAACGAGGTCTCTTCTCATGATGGGTGTTGGGGGCGCGCCTGAGGCTGCCTATTGCTCCTGACCTCACAAGCCTGGGGCACCTGCTCTGGCTTCTTGCCAGGATCTGAAGAGCAGTGTCCCAGCCCGTCTCCCTCCGTCCCTTCCACAGAGCATCTTCTGCAGCGGGGCCTGCTCGCAGCAATCAGCCGGGGGGCCGAGCGGTGGGCGGGCAGGGGTCCCCAGGCCCAGAGCCACGTGGTGCGATGAGGCTGGACTTCACATCTCACTGCCCGGACCATCCAGGAGGAGTCAAGACCCTCCCTCCTAGAAGCCGTATGCGGAGACAGAGAAGGAAACCCAAGCCAGACTCGGTGAGATGACTCCAGGACTTACTTTGTCCTGCTGTCCTGTGGCTTCTCTCCTCCTAACCTCGTCCAGTTGGCCCCCTCCCCAGCTGAAGCGCGTGTGTGGCCAGAGTCTGAAATGACTCCAGCGTTTCTGCTGGGGATTACTTGAGACCAAATCATTCTTTCCGCCAGGATTACACAACCACTTTTATTCTAAATGCTTTTCTCTCTGTCTCGGGTGTAAGGAAACCTTCGGTCCCAAACCTTTAGCCGGAAGACAGAGGCTATTTCCTGGACAGAGCCAAGGGGTTGGATGAAGACCTGGTCCCTTGCAGCGCTGGTCCCCAGACGAGGTTCCTCGCCTCCGGGCACAGGCTGGCCCCGGGCAGACCCCTGCCTGGGGTGCTGGCGGGGCGGGCAGGGGAGCTGATCCGTCTCGGGAAGCACAGCTGGGTCATGGCAAGGGAGCGGGATTCTCTGCCCGCTGCTGAGCTGCAAGTGTTGTTCGAGTCCCCCGACAAAGAACACATTTCAAGGGCCAAAGAGTGCTTTGAGCTCTTCGGTGATGCCCAGGAGGGGAAAGCACAGGGAGAGATTGGAAATCACACCATTAATAGCCTGGGGTGGGGTTACTGCTGGACACCTGTAGGGGTGGCCGCTGGCTGTGCCTGGGGCCTCAGCCATGCTTTGTCCCAGAGGCCTTGGACTCTAGCCCGGGCAGCCTGGTTGGGCGCCTGCAGCCATCAGGGGCCGAGGTAATGCTTCGGGCTTTTTGGGGAGACCTGACGCCCCTGCATGGGGTGCCTGAGCTTGTGGGAGGACTCAGTGACCAGGCCCTGGCGGCTCTGGCTCTCAGCAAGACCAAGTCCAAGGACCTCTTCCTGGGGGTGGGGAGGCCAGGCGTGGAGGTACCCAGGCCCACAGCGGAGCAGGGAGACCCCATCCCGCCCAGGACCCCCTCCTCCACGGGACTCCTCTGAGCCTCGACCGTGGCCTGCAGAGCCCAGAGTTAGTGAGAGTCCCCCCCACCCCTGATGCCTAACCAAGTTCTTGGCGACTTCCACCTGCGGCCCTGGCTCCTATGCCACCCGCTGCTTCCAGACCCCGGGGTCTCCTTCCTGTCCCCGTTGACGCCACTTTCCTTACCTGTCGAGGTGGCTGAGAACAGCTAAGCACCAGCTATGGGGTCCAACAGCTCTGGACCCGAGGCTGCTGTCACCCGCTCTGTCCCCGCGGGAAGGTCATCTATCTGGTCACTCTGTGACTCTGCTTTCCTCATCTATAAAATATAGAAAAGCTAGAAAGTGTAGGAAACTGGCTGAGAGATAGACTGAGGGGTGAGGCAGGCGAGGACGAACACCCAGTAACAGGGAGGGTCCCAGATCCCTCTGCCCCTGCTGGAACTGCCTCCCTCAGGGCCGGTTGGACCCCCAGTTAGCAGCGTTCGGGAGTGGGGTTGGGTCTCACAGTCCAAGTCCCCTGCTCCTCGCCTCTCCCCCAGCTCAAAGCCTGGACAGGCCAGGAGCCAGGACCCAGGGTTCTGTGCCCCAGGGTAGTCAGGCCTGGAGGGGGGGAACGTGGCTCATGGTCTGTGACCAAGCTGGCACCTTCTGAGATGCACTGGGGCCGGCTGGTCCCTTTGGCACCTCACCTGCTGCTGACGCCGTGAGCCCAGAGGGGGCATCTCTGCCCTGACAGCCCCAGTTTCCAACCGCTGGTATGGGGGCAGGAGGGAGCTGTTTCCAGGGCTCTGTGCTGCACGTGGTGTGTACACGTGCGTATGTGTCGTGTGTGTATTTAACTGGCTCCTGTGCTGTTGGTTTCACATGGCTTCATGTACTTTTCAGTCGTCAGCATGGTTTTAAAGATGTATCCACCTGCCAGCATCAACCCCCAGACCGTTGTCTCTGGCCCTTCCGCAGCATTTCCTCCCTGTCTCCCACCCCCACCCCACCGGTGGACACCCACTGTCCCCCTGAGACGGGCACCCCATGGCACCCTGCGTGGACCCGGGAGCGGGTCCCTGGAGTGGGCGACGGATGATGGAGTAGTTTCACTAAGCTCTGCCGGGTTCTGCTCTGGACACCCAACCCATCCACCCCTCCCCTTACAGGACAGGGGTCCCCCCGACATTCTCACCCACACCGGGCATTATCTGACTCTCAAATTTCTGCAAATTGGTTGGGTGTGAGGTGGAAAATCTTTTTTAAAATTTGCATTCGTCCGATTACTATTGAGTCTGAAAAATCTCCACACGTGTGTTGGCCACTAAAGTGACCCCTCCTCTGAGTGTTTTCAGCGGCAGCTCGTCCTAATTCAGATTATATTCTGAATTAATCACTCAGTTGTTTTCGCTGTAACTTCTTCATGCTGTGAACTTTCCCCACCGTGTTCTTCACTGGACAGACCTCTTTATCTGTTTTGTATTTTTATATCTGTTTAAATCTTTAATTTCAACGGAGCCAAATCCCTTAATTTCCAGCTACAGGGAAAGATGTAGGTCTAACGGAAGAATTCGCTACTGCCCCACGATGACAAAGATATCACGCCCACTTTTCCTTCCACTAATAAAACTGCGGTGGTAAAAAAAAAAAAAAAAAAAAAAAACTGCGGTGGTTTTATCATTCACACCCAGGAGTTGATCTGGCCGAAGAGCACGTGTGCAAGGGGCTGTTTTTTTTCCACACAGTGAGTCTGTTTTCCAAATGCACTCACGCCACTGTCTGTCCCTTCCCCAGAGTGGACGCCCGTGGTCACCTAGGCCTCTTTCCAAGCTCTGTTCTCCACGCCATGCTCACACCGTGCTCTGTTTCCTTTGCTTTATTCCTGTAGTTCTGCAGAGGTCTAGTGTTCAGTAGCCTGGCTCTTCTTTTCAAAAATTTCTTAACTATTTTCAGCCACGTCCATGTTAGAATAAATTAATGAGATCCTCCGAACACAACGATGAGATTTTGACTGGACTGGAATGGACTCTAAAGATGAAACAGAGAACGGCCGTCTCTGCAATGCGGAGTCGTCCTGTCCATCTCACTTCTAGCCATCGTGTTTCATGCTTTTTAAGAGAGATCAAGCATTTCCCCGAAAAGCCTTGTGAATTCTTTGTTAGACTAATTCCTAGGTACCTGGGAGGCGCTGCTTGTAACGTGAATGCATCTTATCTTTTATTACTTTTTCTAATTGATTGCGGTCAGTGCAGAGGCATGTTAGGATTTCTGTAAGAGGACGTCTAATCTGGAATCGTACTGAACTCGCTTAACTTATTATTTTGTTGTTGCTTATGTTGTTTGTCTTAGTTACTGAGGACTGTTATATGGGTGACTGTTACAAAGATGATCTTTCTTGTTTTTATTTTTATGTGATTATTCTATCTTTATTCTTACAGATAACAATAGATCAGCTCTTTCCTTTCAATTCGTAGGTGCTTATTTCTTGTTTGTGTCTGATTGAGGTGTCAGGACCCTTGAGCTCCACGGAGCGGTCGTGGTGGTGGAGGGGCAGGTATCCTTGTGTTGTACCTGATGGCAAAAAGGATGTCTCCAAACTCCATGGCGTGAGAAACCTGCCCCAGGTTATTTGAAGACCACCTTCACCAAGTTAAGACAGCTCTTCTCCTTCTTTTTGTTTTTAATTTAATTAAATTCATTTATTTATTTTTGGCCGCGTCGGGTCTTCGTTGCTGCGCGCGGGCTCTCTCTAGTTGCGGCGAGCGGGGGCTGCTCTTCCTTGTGGTGCGCGGGCTACACATTGCCGTGGCTTCTCTTGTTGTGGAGCACGGGCTCTAGGTGTGCGGGCTTCAGTACTTGTGGCACGTGGGCTCAGTAGCTGTAGCGCGCGGGCTTAGTTGCTCCCACGGCATGTGGGATCTTCCCGGACCGGGGCTCGAACCCGTGTCCCCTGCGTCGGCAGGCGGATTCTCAACCTCTGCGCCCCCAGGGGAGCCCCAGAAAGCTTCCTCTTCCCAGTTCTCTGGGCACCCTTAGAAAGACAGAAAGACAGAAACCTCTGTCACACGCTCTTTCCACACCTGTTAATTTTTCCTTAGTCCCTTAATATGAATGGATCAATTTTCTGAATTTAAACCATCTTTGCATTCCTAAGATAAAACAATATTTGATCATGATGTATCTTTCCCAACATTTCATTACAAAAATTTTCAAACATATAGAAAAGTTGAATTTTACAATTAACACCTACCTATATACCTGCCATTGAGATTAATATACAGCTAATAAAATGTACTAATGTTTTACACCACTTATATTAATATTTTGCAAAACATCCCTTATCACATAGCTATCCATCCGTCTCTCCCTCTATCTATCCAATAATTCATCTTATTTATTTTTTGATGCATTTCAAGGTAAGTTGCAAACCTCAGCTCACTTTCCCCTAAATACTACAGCAGGTATATCCTTAACTAGAGTTTAATATTCCTGCAAGGTCCTTTTTCTTTCTTTTGCAGTAAAATTTATATACGGTGACTTTGCAAAATGCACTCACCTGGGCGTGACCAAAACCCAGGAGATGCAAAACAGTCACCCCCAAAATCTCCCTCACATTCCTGCCCCGCTCGCCTTCCCAGAGGTAAACAGAGCTCTGAGGTTTTCATCCTAATTAGTTTTGCCTGCTCCAGAACTGCACATAAACTGAGTTACGTGGCAGGTACCCTGTTGTGTGTGGCTTCTTTCAGTCGACATGAAGGTTTGGGGGTTCGCTGTGTCTTTGGGTGGATTGGGGGTCCAACTGATGTCACTGCTGCAAGGATGGTTGGATCATCCTCCCACTGATTGACGTATAGGATGTTTCCAGCTTTTTGACATTATGAATACATTTGCTACGAACATTCTTTTACAAGTCATTTTGTGGACATGTTTTCATTTCTCTTGAGTCAACATCTCAAAGTGGGATTCTGGGTCATGGGATAGTCGTTATGTTTAGACTTATAAGAAACCACCATATCTTTCCCCCAAAATACCCCCATCAACACTGCGTGGGAGTTCTGGCTGCTGCATAGTCTCTCCAACATGTGGGGTTTGGTCTTTTCAACTTTAGCTATTCTGGTGAGTGTGTATTTTAAAACACATGGTTGGATCCAGGTAGCCAATGTTTTACTCAAGGTATTCCTGTCTGTGTTTATACACACCTTTGCTTCCTTTCCTTTTGTTTCCTGATCCAAATTTAGCACCAAACTGACACCTGTCTCTTAAAATGAAACAGGTTGTTTTACCCCTTTTATTATTTTCTAGAATATATATATATATATATATATATATATATATATATATATATATATGACTTATCGGTCCCTTGTAAGAACTCACCTGTAAACTGTCTTGGCATATGGCTCTTTTTTGAGAAGGGTAAGGACTTTGTTTCCCTATTTTGATCTATTTACGTTTTCTATTTCTTCTTGGGCCAGGTTTGGCATTTTGTATTTTCCCAGAAACATGCCCATTTTATCTCAAAGTCTTCCTTAAGTTCCTTGTTTAATACCTCAGTTGGGCATAAAGAAAGACCTGGGAGCGGGCTTCCCTGGTGGCGCAGTGCTTGAGAGTCCGCCTGCCGATGCAGGGGACACGGGTTCGTGCCCCGGTCCGGGAAGATCCCACATGCTGCGGAGTGGCTGGGACCGTGAGCCATGGCTGCTAAGCCTGCGCATCTGGAGCCTGTGCTCCACAGCGGGAGAGGCCACAGCAGTGAGAGGCCCGCATACTGCAAAAAAAAAAAAAAAAAAAAAAAAAAAAGAAAGACCTGGGAGCTCACCAGGGGCCAGAAGATCCAGGCACCTGCTCCCTGAGGCCAGCATGGCTCAGCAGTGGTAGGAAGCCTCGTGGAAGGAGGCGAGTGTGGGGTGGGCTCTGAGCTATAGGGCCCTGCCACCCTCCCAATGCTCTGCCTTCTCCCCAGTGCTGGAGGAGCTGAAGGAGCGAGCAGCTTCCCCTGGAGGGAAGGCCAGAAAGACGCCTGCACTCAGTGGCTCTGAGGTCTGGGTGAACTCCTGAAAGGCTCCTCAGGGGCCTCACCTGGGGAATGGGTACAGCAATACCTGGCTCAGGTGTGTGAAGGGAGCAAGGTGTGAATTGTGGTACTTGCCTCAGGTGTGTACACAGGTCAAGGTAGAGTGTGGCGCTTGCCTCAGGCGTGTGCAGGGGACAGGGTAGACGATAGCACCTGCCTCAGGTGTATTCGGGAGACAAGGTAGATTCAGTGAGAGGTAGGTGAAAAACATACCTCACAGCAGGTGTGTATTCCACCAACATTTTTTTCCTGTCTTCCTCCCTCAGGAAATACAGCAGTAGTGAGGTTCTGAAGGTTTTCATTCCTCTCTTTAAAGTAGAAAGGAACAAGTCTTTGGTAACAGGATTTGACACTATGTGGCCTTGAATGGGAGGTCCCTGGAGTTTCATGGCACTCCTCAAGATGTATCGTCTGTCCCAGACAGCTGTGAGGCACTGTGTCTGTCTGAGTTTGTAATAAGTGTGTAACTCCTGCCCCAGCTCACTGCCTGCAGAGAGTTTCCAGGCTGCAGTGCAGGGAGGGGAATCTAAACCGAGCCCAGAGCTCCTGGTGAGTTGAGAGATGGGTCCAGAGTCTCCCACATTGTCACAATTGGTGAAATTCAAATGAAGTGCAGAGATAAGTCAAAAGCATTGTGCCAAGATGAACCTCCCGGCATGTACAGCCATGCCAGGGTGATGTACAGTGTTAACACTAGGATAGGAGGAGCAAAGTGTATATTGAAACTCTGTGTGCTCCTTTGCAACTTCTTGAAGAGTAAAGTAATAGTCTGATTTTTGGTTACCAGGCCTGAAAAGAAGCAGGAATATATGCCTCATCACCACGAGAAAAACCAATTAACTAAGAATAGACCCAGACATGACACAGATGATAGAAACACAATAAATGAATGTTAAATCAGCTATTCTAAGTATAGTCTATGTCATCAAAAGGGCAGAGGAAAACATAAATATGATAAGGAGAAAAATAGAAGAGATTAAAAAGACCCAAAATGAACTTCTAGAGTTGAAAAAAATACATTGTCTGAAATGGAAAAATACACTGAATGCGATTAAAAGAAGATTAGATGCTACAGAATTATTTTATTTATTTATTTATTTTTGGCGGTACGCAGTCCTCTCACTGTTGTGGCCTCTCCCGTTGCGGAGCACAGGCTCTGGACGTGCAGGCTCAGCGGCCATGGCTCACGGGCCCAGCCTCTCCGCGACACGTGGGATCTTCCTGGACCGGGGCACGAACCCGTGTCCCCTGCATCAGCAGGCAGACTCTCAACCACTGCGCCACCAGGGAAGCCCCAGAATTTTTTTTAAAAAGAAAAAAGATCAATGGGATCTTTTAAGAGAGCAGTAGAAATTATCCAAAGTTATATATATAAAAAAAAGAAAAAAAGACTGAAAAAATGAACAGAGCAACAGTGACGAGTGGGATAATAAGAAGTGGTCTAACATACATGTCATCAGCAACTCTGATGGGGATGAGGGATATGAAGGACAGGAAAGTATCTGAAGAAATCATGGCTGAAAATATTAAAAATTTCATTAGACAACAACAACATTGTAAACTCACAGATCCAAGGATCTCAATGAACTCCAAGCAGAAAAAAATAAGAAGACAACCATACCCAAGTATATCATAACCAAATTGCTAAGGAGATAAAGGGACAATCTTACAAGCAGCCAGAGAATAAGATATATATTACGTACAAATGAACAAAGATAAGTATATAAATATATTTCTCGTCAGAAACTACGCAAGCTGGAAGACAATGGAGAGACTTCTTCAAAATACTGAAGGAAGAAACCTAGAATTCTGTGCCCAAGAAAAATATCTTTCAAGTGACAGCAAAATAATATTTCAGTCCAAATTAAAGTGGAGAGACTTTATGGTCAGTAGACCAGCACTACAATAAATGTTAAATAACATTCTTTATACAAAAGGAAAATTACGCCAGATGGAAATATGAACCTACACAGAGAAAAAATATTAGAAATGATAAATATGTGTGTAGATAAAAGAGTGCTTAGTTTGAATTTTTAAAATTTAAAACATAATTAACTTCTCAGAGGAAAATAATGACAAGGTATTAAAAGTTTTATAAGTAAGTGAAATTTATGACAATAGCACAAAGGACAGAAGAGAAGAAATGGAAACAAAAGGGGAAACCTACTGTAAGGTTTTTACACCATAAGTGAAGTGGTATAACATTCTTTGAAAGCACTTTGATAATTTAATGATGTAAAGACATAAACTCTACAGGAATCACCAAAGAGAAAAGGTATAGCTAATAATCCCATATTGTAGGTAAAATGGTTATTTGAAAACATTCATTTAATTCAAGAGGGCAGGAAAACAAGAACAACAAAGAAATGAGACGTGAAAACAAATAGTAACATAGTATATTTAAACCCAACCATATATATAACCACATTAAATGTAAATGGCCTAAACCTTACAATTTAAAGGAAGAAATTGTAAGATTGGATTAAAAGAAAATCAAAACCCAACTATATGCTGTGCACAAGGAACTCACATTAAACACAAAAGAAAATAGATAAGTTAAAAGTAAAAGGATGGAAAAAGATACACCATGTAAACACCAACCAAAAGAAAGCAGGAGCTGCTATATTAACTTCAATAAAGGTTTGTTCAGATTCACATTCTTTCCATATGCACATAAAAGAGTCACTAAGGGAGACCATATTCTGAGCCATAAAACAAGTCCCAATACATTTAAAAGGATTAAAATCATGCAACATATGTTTTCTGACTACAGGAGAATTAAACTACAAGTCAGTAACAGACAATATCTGGAAATCCCCAAATACTTGGAAACTAACCAACACACTTCTAGATAACTCACGAGTCAAAAAATAAACCACAAAAGAAATTAGAAAATATTTAAAACTGAATAACAATGAAAACACAATATTTTTAAATTTGTGGGATACAGTTAAGCAGTGCTTGGAGGAAAACTTGTAACATTAAATTCCTATATTAGAAAAGAAGAAAAATTTCAAATTAATAATCTGTGCTCCCTCTGTAAGAACTATAAAATGAAGAAAAATTAAATTCAAGGTAAGCAGAAGGAAATAATAAAGCTGAGAGAGAAAAAAAGTGAAATAGAAAACAACAGGGAGAATCAATAAAACCAAAACCTGTTCTTGAAAAGGTTTATCGATAAATCTCTAACCAAAATTATCAGGAAGAAAAGAGAAAAGACACAAATTACCAATGCCTGAAATAAAAGAGGGGACATCACTACCAAGCCTACAGACAATAAAAGAATAACAAAGGATGCTATGAACAACCTTATGCTAATACATTTGAAAACTAAGATGAAAAGTATAAATTTCTCGAAAAACACAAACTACTAGTGTTCACCTAAGAAGAAATAGGTGTAGATAACATATTTATCTATGTAGAAAATCTAAAGGAAACTACAAAAAATCTACAAGAACTAATAAGTGAGTTTAACAAGATCACGATGTACAAAAGTTCAATGTACAAAAATTAATTGGACTTCTACATACTAACAATGAACAATTGTAAATGGAAAATTTAAAAATTACAATAGAATAAAAATTATGAATTTAGCAATCAACTTAACCAAAAGAAAAAATGTGAAGGCTCATACACTGCAAACTACCAAGTATCACTGAAATAAATTAAAGATCTAAATAAATGGAGAGATATACCATGCTCATGGATTGGAAGGTTCGGTATTGTTAGAATGACAATTTTCGTGAAATTGCTCTGTAGATTCAAAGCAATAACACACACACACACACACACACACACAAAATCCCAGAAAGCTTTCTTATAGAAATTAACAAGCTAGTTTTAACGTTTATGTGGAAACACAGTCCACCTAAAGTAACCTAATCAATTTTGTAAAAGAAGAGAAAAGTTGGAAGACTTGTATGGTATCTCAAGGCTTATTATAAAGCTAGAGGGATCATGACAGTGTGGCATCGAGGGAAGGATGAATACATAGATCAATGGGGCAGAGTCCACAAAGAGACCCACACATATTTGGTCAATTAATTTTTGATGAGCTTGCCAAGGCAATTCAGTGGGGAAGTCATAGGCTTTTCAACAAATGATGCTGGAACAACTGGACACCCATACTCAAAGAATTGAACTTCAACCCTCACCACACACCGCACACAAAAACGAAATCGAAATAGATTCCCGATCTAAACAGAACTGAAACTATAAAACTTTTAGAGAAGGCACAGTAGAAAATCTTAGCAGCTTTAGGGTGGGCAAAGATTTTTTTAAACAGGGCAGAAACAAAAGTACAAATTATAAACTAAAAGAAATTTTTATTGTCAATTTTTGTTGACTTACAATGTCATGTTAATTTCTGCTGTACAGCGAAGTGACTCAGTTATACACATATATAATCTTTTTCATATTCTTCTATTTCAAAATTTTAATTTACTAAAATTAAGAAGTTTGTTCTTCAAAAGACACTGTGGAGAAAATGAAAAGGCACGCCAAATCCTGGGGGAACATATCTACAAGTCATAAGTCTGGGTAGGAGGCACTGGATGATAAAATATCTGGGGAAACAGATGGGAAAGCTCCTGCCCAAGGTCCCTGGGTGCTCAGGGGCTGCACTGGCACCAAAAACAGGTGTTCTGACCCAGCACGATTGAAGGTACTGATGTTGTACTGAGCACAATCTAATCTTTCAGTGAATTCTCATTTTCCAAATGTCTAAGCCTCTCACCATTCATGGTCATTGGCCAGAGGGTCCTAGCTGGGCTGGGCTGCCCTCTCTCTGGGCTGCGCTTATCCCAGTGGGCAAGTTCCCCAATCGTCACTGAGACAAAGCAAGCAGGTGAACCTGGGGCCCTTTCCTCCCACACACCTGAGTAGGGTGGTTGGCGTGTCTGCCAGCACATGGACCCCGCCATGCTGGACCCCTGTCTTCCTGGTCTCCTGATGCCACCCAGCAGGAGTACCTCCGGGAGCGGGGTTGCCCTCCTGGCCGCCCGGGGCTGGGGTAAGAGGCAGCTGGACCAGAGCTTGAGGTGCCTTTGGAAGAAATCCACCTTCGAGGCAGTGTGGTTATTCTGGAAGAATCTGGAGGAAAAATAACGTTGCCTTTATGAGTGAGTCAGCTGTGACCATTTTACAATTCTTCCCCAAACCGACTAAGCCATTTTCACAACGTAAAATGAGCAAAAAATGTAATTATTTCAAGGTGTCCTTCACCTCGAACTCACTGGAGGCTCACAGCTTAGGGGTTTAAAAAAATACATGTATTTAAAGCAAATATTATTGCAAATGACTACTCTGTAATTTGGATTAATTGCTTTCGTTTTTTTTCTGGAAATAAAATCTTTAAGGCAAACCCATAAAAACCCTGGAGCCCAGGGCGGCTGTTCTCTGCATCGCCTCATTTACAGAGAGCCTGGGGTTGCCCTCCAGGGGACCTTGATGGGTCAGGGAGTCCCCTCTTGGGCCAAAGACCCCGGAGGAGGCTGTGCCATGCCCCCCAGAGCTGGGGACAACCCCAGCCCAAGATGACAACCTGTGAGCCTCAGGGATGGTCCCAAGACCCTGACCCTGGGAGGGTCCTGAGAGGCCCAGCCAGGTTTATATCATTAGGCCCTGTGGCGGGCAAGGTCAGAGGCCCAGGGACACACGAGGGAGAATGTGTCGGTGTGGGGCTGGGAAGAGCTGGGCCTGGGCTGTGCCTGTGGTCATATGAAACACGTGGCTGCGTGTTGCGCAGGGGCAGGGTGTGCAGGAAAGGTGGACAGATGGGAGGATCCTACATCCCAGGGCACCTCCCCTGGGGCTTCCCGCACACCATGGAGCACCCTGGACTTGAGGATTTGCCGACCCAGGAGCCTGTCACGGGGAGGGGTCTCAGTAAGGCTGTGGGCGTGGGGGGGGTCTGGTTTTAGGAGTGAGCTGGACACCCACGTGCAATGCTACAGGGGCACAAAGAAGATGAGGATGGAGCATGGACCGCTTGGAGGTCTCTGGAGACCCCTGAGAGTAGTTTAATCAGAAGGGGGGCAAAGGGAAGAGTGTCTGGAAGGGGCTGGGCACAGGCGCCATGTGACCACCATTCGCCTGGTCCCTTCGAGCCCATCATCTTATTTGTTCTGATCAGCGACCCCAAGCGGGCGCCATCTTTCCTTTTCTGGGTCCTCCACCCAGCGTGCCATGGCCAGGGAGGGCAGATGGGAGAGCTGTGCTTCCTGCAGGTGCATATGGACAGAGGGGAGGACGGGCAGGTCCTGGGCTCCCCTGGGGCCAATGGCAGACGCATGGTCCTGCCTGTTTGTCAAGGTGAAATGTATCCCTGCAGGCAGCTGGGCAGGGAGAACAGAGGTCTGGGGTCCTGGGCCAGCTCTGTTGTCTTTGTGCCCTGTGACCTTGAGCAAGCTCCACCCGACCCCCTGCTAGGCCTCAGTTTCCCCAGTTCATTCCCAGTTTCATCATGAAACTCAATTTCCTTCATTCATCGGGCAGGTGGTCCATCCATCCATCCATCCATCCACCCATCTGTACATCCATCCTCCATGAATATATCCATCCATCCATCAATCCATTCATTTATCCATTCATCCATATTCATCCGTCCATCCATCCAAATCTACCAATCATCTCGCATGTGTCACACTCTCTGCCAGGCATTGGAGAATAAAGGGAAATAAAACAGGTAAGAAGCCCACCCCCTCTCTGAGTAACACCCTGAGAGTTGTATGGGGGGAGATAATAGTTTGAGGACCAGGCAGGAGGCGTTTGCAGTAAGAGTGCAGGTGAGAGATGGGGGCAGCCTGGAAGAGGCGGCAGCAGAGGGTACAGGTCGCAGCTGGTTACTGTGAATGGAAAATAGCTGCCCTTGTTGGTGGGGAATAAGGTCTGTGTCCTGGGACAGGCCCAGGGGTCCCACCAGATCGCCATCTGCCATCTTGGCCATGGCACCCTCCTGGCTGGCAGCCCTGATGAGTGGACCCTCGGGGTCCTCATGTGTCCACAAGCAGGGGCATGGGGGGAGCCGGTTTCACTCAGGGTGGTGCAGGAGGAGGGGATGGCGCCCCAGGCCCGGAGGGAAACGAGCCCCTGTGGAGACCCCGGTCCCCTGTCCTGGAGAAGGCGTGGGAGGACAGGGTGTGGAGGACGGGGGATGGTGGAGGAGCACCAGGCGGCCAGCAGGGGGGGGGCAGAGGACCCATCCCGCTACAGGAAGGGGGGTCCACCTACCCCATCCTTCCAGGGCTCAGCGCGAGGTGACCTGCCTCCATGTGCTTCTCTGTTCGGGTCTCCTTTGACCACACAGCCCCACTGGGGCCTCTGCTGGAGCCCATTCTCTGAGCCGGAAGAGTGGGTGTCAGCCTGTAATCCCCTCCCACGGGACCCCAGCTGCTCCTGTGCTCGAGGCTGCAGCCCATGTACATCCTGGACGCAGCAAGAATGGGAGCTAAGTTCCGCTGGGCTGGAGAGCGTCAGGAGGGCTTCCTGGGGGAGATGGCCTTGCAGCTCTGGTAAACTCCCCTCCTGCGGTGCCCAAGCGGCTGCATCCTCCGTGTCCATGTGCAGGGCGGGCTCCCCTGGTGGAATGGAAAGTCGGGAGCTCTCTGGGTGGGTCTGTGCAGAGCCCACCCTGGCGTGCGCCCCCAGTGGCTACAAGGTGCCCTGGAAGCCTGCTTCCTCTGCGAGGACCCTTCCCCGGCGCCTCCTGTCCGTGTTTACAAAGCCCTCCTTTATCCTGCAGGCGTGCTGCCAGTGGCTCTGTTTGTGACGCCCGCATCTTGCATCTCAGGCGAATCTCACCCGGGCACTTGTCAACATCCCGATGCCTGGTGCCCGGAAGGAGCCCCGTTTTAGTAGGTTTCCCAGGGGTCACTTTTTTCAGGGGAGGCTGGGGTCTGGGGTGCAGCCTTCCTTCCCTGGAGGCTGCTGAGGCCTGGGGTGGAGAGAGTAGGAGAGGGTGCTGGGGGGAGATGCCAGGAGCCCTGGGACCGCGCCCCTGGCTCTGACCATCATAGCCTTCTTTGGGGTGACAGACCCAATTTTAAGTGTGTGGATGGAGGCCAGTCTCTGCCCTCAAGCCCTCAGCAAAGAGCCCCCGATTCCCCCTCCCCAGCAGGGCTCTGCCCCATCTCCCGTGTCCTCCTGGGGTCCAGGATGAGGGGAGGGCCTGACCTGGGAGCCGCCGGAGTCTTCAGCGCCCCTTGGGGGTCCAGCCCCAGCTGGAAAGTGAGTAGAACTCGACTCTGCGGTAAAGTTGTCCACGGATGAGTGGGGGCTTCGGGGGAGGTGGCCACCTCGCACCCACTGGGGACCGGGGCAAATCAGACCGGACCCCGTGCGGCCTCCGGGAGCTCAGAGTCAGGAGGGAGGAGACAGGGGTACGTGATGGAGCGCCTGCACCCCCAAAGACGCCCCCGAAGAGGGCTGCAACACCCCCACCCTGGGCAGAGGAGCAAAAGCAATCCCACGCCACAAGCGAGATGCGGAAGAACATCGTTGAAAGCAGCCCGGCAAGGTGGAAGCAGCTGAGTGTTCATCCGCGGCCGCATGCGTGACCCAGCGGGTCCAGTTCGCTCCGCGGTAACAGGCACCCCGGCAAGGAAGGAGATGCCACCACCTGTTACAGCACGGATGAACCTCGAGGACGCTGTGCTCGGTGAATAAGCCAGACGCAAAAGGACGAATGTTGTCTGGTGCCGCTCATGTGAGGTCCCGAGAGGAGCCACAGGCAGACAGAAGGGAGGAGGATGGGTGTCACGGGTGGGGGAGGGGTGGGGAGTGAGTGTCTAGCTGGGGCAGCGTGTCAGTTTGGGATGAGGAGAAAGTTCTGGAGACCGGATGGTGGTGATGGTTGCACAACAGTGTGAATGTGCTTCATGCCACTGCGCTGTGCTCTTACAAATGGTTGAGGTGGTACATTTTCTGTGTAGGATTCTCAGCCCTTCACACACATCAGCAACCTTCACCCCAAAACAGTCCACAGGCGGGTGCTGTTCTCGCATTTGCAGGTGAGGAAACTGAGACCCGAACAGGTCACAGGGTGGGGAGGGGCAGCTCTCCCCAGAGCCTTCGCTCCTGCCCCCCTTCCCCCCTCCGCCCCCACCCCAGGTTCGAAGCCCAGACGCCCCTCCCCCCATCTGAAACAACCGAGTCACAAGCTCAGGGCGTGTCCCAGCCTTCCACACCCTGATAGAAATGAGGCTCTGATTTAGAAATCAAGTTAATCTTTAGAAAATAAAGCTGTATTTAATGCCCCTCTCACACATGCGGTGAGGCAGCAGTACCGACAGTGGGACCGCGAGAAGCTCCAGGATGTCTGCGCTGGCTCTCGAAAGACAGACAGGGATTTTGTTCTTAATTTTAAACATCATAACAATTACACAACTGATATATACTGACGGGAGAAAAATTAAAATGCACATAAGCGTAACAGAAAAAAGTTATAATATCCTGAAATCCCATCTCTCAGAGAAAGCTGTTGTTAATATTTCAGTTGATGTCCCTGAAAGTCCCCCCACCCCAGGACATATCAGTGGAACCAACAGACTTCATGGATCAAGCCCTTTTCGCTGGAATGTGCCATGGGGGAGGCTCTGGGGAATTAACCCATCAGAACCCAGGAAAGCTTGCTTGGAGAGGCTGGACCCTGCATAGTACCAGGCCCAGACCTAAGAATGGACACAGCTTCTCTAAGAGAGCCCCAAAAGCCTCCAGTTAAGACAGCAGATTAAACACACGTAACAGTCCTCTCACTGCAAACCCACTTCAACCGCAATAAAGCGATGTTAAAAGACGTTTACCCACGAGGTGGAGAGGACAGAGAAACCACAAATGTCTAAAAGCCGAACTGCATGGGGCCTCAGTAACCGGGTCACTGACAAGAGACACAGCCCTAAACGGAGAGTGGAAATGTGAGATTTTATCAGATTTAGGACAGAGAGTGCCCCCAATCTCAGGATTGGCCATAAAAGCACCCCTAAACGAGGGGTGCACAAGTGGCTACGGTCAGGAAAGCGGACGTGAAAGGGGTTTGTGAGGAAGTTTTGAGTCCTAGATCCCCTCCCCCTCCAGCTGCCCCTACCCCATGTCAGGAAAGCCCCAAGTTCTATTCCCTGGAATGCAGGCAGCCTTACCCCTGTCTTCACCCCAACGTGGCCCCCAGAAGACTGGCAGCCAGACCCCTGCCTCAATCACTGGAAATTAGATTGGTCCCTAAGGAAGATGTCACCAAGGGTTCCCAGGACCACTCTTCTGTGAATCTCAAAGGCAACAGCCCCCCCCACCCCCACCCCACCGCCCTCTCAGATCTTCCAACCAGCTCTGTACTACACCCTCTGGATCACGGGCAGACGGCCAAGGATCAGCAGATATTGGAGGAAAGGCAGGGACTGAAACAAGTAGTACAAAGCCATTGGGAGGACACCCGGACCACACGGGCAGAAGACTTCATGCTAACCATCCGTCTCCAAAGGCAAAGAACAGAGGAAACAGTGGAAAATCAGAAACAAGGCGTTTCAAGAAACGTCCCTAGAGCTGAAGGACGTAAGCTTCCAGCTTGAAAGATGCAATCAGACGCTTAAAGCGCATCATTGCGAAACAGAGGAGCACGTGGGACGATGAGGAGAGTCTATGGATCCCGAAGACAAAAAAGCAAGTCACGTACAGAGTAGAAGGAAACAGGATCTCCTGGGACTTCTCAACAGCTACCCTCGAGGCAAGAAGACAGTGGGGCAAAACTCTTTAAATTCTGGGTGAAAATCATCTCCAGTCTAGAATTTTACACCCAGCCAGGCTAGCATTCCAGGTGGTGGAACAATAAAGGCATTTTTCACACACGCGAGGTCCTAAAGATGAAATGTATCTTCCAGTTTACCAGAAGTTACTGCAGGATGTGCTCCACCAATGTGAGAAAGTAAGCCAAGAAAATACAAGCACTAGGGAGCAGACGATCCAACGGCATTCCCTAGGGGATAACGACCAGAGCCTCTAGGCTTGTGGCCGTGGGCGGGATGTCAAGGGCAACTGGTCCATGCTGGAGCAGAGTGAGTAGGAACAGGATGTGAGGACGGTCATGACTAACGTCCCCGCAGCCACTGTCCTCTGGATTAACTGGGGAGAGCCTGGCTCAGACTTTTATCTTGACCCAGCTTGTCTTCACCACAGATGGATGAGGTTCCCGTCCCGCCCCCCACCCCGCGTATGAGTTTCCTGTGGTCGCT
Source organism: Inia geoffrensis (assembly GCA_036417435.1). Lineage (NCBI taxonomy): Eukaryota > Metazoa > Chordata > Mammalia > Artiodactyla > Iniidae > Inia > Inia geoffrensis. Next base: position 184,253,046 of record CM070901.1, on the reverse strand, counting down.
GTAACGTAGCCTGAAACAGCACAGATTTACCATTTTGCTAGTCTGCAGGTCGGAAGTCTGAAGTGAGTCTCACTGGGTGAAAATCAAAGTATCATTGGTCAGGCTGCTTTCTTTTCTGGAGGGTCCAGAATAGATTTTCTTGCCTTTTCTGTCTTCTAGAAGCTGCCTGCTCTCCTCGGCTCCTGGCCCCTTCCATATGCGAAGCCACCAAAACCATCTGACTCTTTCTGCTTCCCTCTACCACACTTAAGGAGCCTTGTGATGACACTGGGCCCAGCCACGTGACCCACAAGATGCTCTCCCTACTTCAAGGTCAGCTGATGAACCATCTTAATTCCAGCCACAGCCTCAGTCTGCTGCCTCCCCCAGCTCACTACCCCCCGATTGATTTCCTGTTCCTCTCCCCCCTTCCTTCTGCTCCACCACTGGGTGCTTTTGCCTCTGGGCACTCCACACTGGCTGTTCCCGTTGCCCAAATGCTGTTCCTCTCGATGTGCACACGGCACCCTTCTCACTCCCTCACATCCCTGCTCAAATGCCACCACCTCAGGGAAGTCTCCCCAGGCCTCCCTATTGAGAATTGCACGCTCCTCAGCCCCAAACCCTCACCTCTCCTCTTTCCTTATTCTCACAGTAGTACAGCCTTCCACCTGCTGTATCTGGCTTATCGCTCCCTCCCCGTGAGAAAGGGAGCTGGTGGGGGAGGGAAACTGTCTGTTTCAGTCACTGCTATATCCTTGGGGCTATGGCTGCCCCGGCACATAGTAGGTGCACAATGAACGTGTGTTCTTGAACGCATATATCACCCGCACTGCGATCACTGGGCACCTGACCTTGGTCAGCCTTATTTTCCTGCTGGCTTCCAACTGAGGGTTTCCTGTGCACGCCCGGGGGCTGGAGCCGCGCTGTGGTCTGGCTCATCTCTTGAAACCTCCACCTGCTGAGATGCCATTGCTTTTCCTTCCACAGGTAGAGGCAACCACTGATCTGTGTTCTGGATTTGCCTATTTTGGACACTTTCTATCAACAGCGTCATACAATATGTGGCCTTTTGTGACTGTCTTCTCTCACTGAGCATCATGTTTTCAGGGGCCCTCCATGCTGTAACAGGGGTGAGGACTCCATTCTTGTCGCTGGCTGAGAAATATGTCACACTTTGGACCCACCACATTTCACGCACCCACTACTGATGACTTTAATGTTCCTCACTCATGGCAATTTGAGTAAAAGCTCCTGTGGCTGGACTCACATTTTCAGGATCTATATTACACGATAAGGCTGGAAATCTAGTCGAGGAGACGATTAACACAACAACCTGGGGGTGGTTACCTCCGGGCTGGTGGGGAGGCGACACCATTAGGGAAAGGGGGCTGCACAGAGAGCTCTGAAGAAGACGGTCACGTGCTTATGCTGCCTCACCCAGGAGCTGGGGCCGGTGCTCGCGTTAGACCCTGCAGGTACGCACGTGCATCTCACACACTCATCCATCTGCACGCCCGTTTCAAAACCGAAACAGCTTTAAGAGCATAAATCTGTTGAAATGTACACACTCAGTCGTGATTTTCAAATAACCCATTTACTGAGATACAATTCACATAGCACGACCTTCCCTGTTTTAAAGTGGGCTAACTAGTTCCAGAACATTTTCATCATCCCGGAGGGAAACCCTGTGCTAAGGAAGCAGTCACCTCCACATCCCTGTCCTCTAGCCCTGGCAAACACGGGTCTCTTTTCCGTCTCTACGGATTTGCCCATCCTGGACATGTCACATAGGTGGCATTGTACGGTATGTGGCCTGGTCTGACTAGCTTTATTCAGAGTCCATGCTCATTGTGGTCTGTTGTCAGGGCTTTGTTCCTTGCTGTGGCCGAACACTCCTCCGTAGTACGGATGCATCACTGGTGGTATTTTCGTCTTCCTCGTTCATTTCAACGTGACGGCTCTCATCCCGGGTGCTGGGAGACCCACGGGGCCCTCAACTTCTGCTGGGGTCTGAACAAAGCCTTCAGGAAGCTTTAATAGTCTTTCAACTCAGAACTTAGGTTTCCAAAACAAAGGCTTGAAATGCAGTCTGTGGCGCTGACTCTGTGGCCACCTATTAGACCCACTTCTGCTGATCCAGGGAGAAACCTTTCTGATGTCCTGGGCAGAGCGGAGAAAAGCGCAACGAGGAGACCAGAGCGGCTCTTCATATTTTGCAAAAAGCACACGCACGAAAGGAGAGTCACTAACTGTTGATTTGATTGGGAAGGCAGCCTTCAGCGAATGACATCATTTGGAAAACATAAATCTTGGTTTGTATGATTTATTTATGTTAAGAAATCCACGTATGATGCTGAGTTTTCAATGGCTTTGTTTAAGTGATAGTTTCTCCTTTTTAGCGAAAGTTGGAGCGATGATAAACAGCTCCAGCTGTAAAAATTAAAGGTGGAGGTGAAGCTAAGGTGATTATTACACAAAAAATCTGAGTTTACGGGGCGGGGGGGGGGGCGCATTTGGCCCTTCTCTACTCTAAAATGAAAATTACCCTCTGCCACCATGTGCCATGGACAATTACCTGCTGTTTATTAATTAACCTCTTTTAAAAGTGCCACATTTCTACTCGAAACTGTTATTTCTCTAATGTGAAAACTGGCTTATTCATGTTTATTAGAACAGCTATGTCCCATGTGGTCCAGGCTCAGTGCACACTTAACTGACACATATATTTTCTCAAATGACACATTTCATGATTGGAAATTTCTTCCTAGAGGCCCAGATACTGAGCCTGACTTGCTTGAAATGTTAGCTTCAAACTGGGCACCCGAAGCCACCGGTCTGCGCCCCAGGGACGGCCCCAGAACGGTCCTGGGGTGCCACTGGGTGGCACTCAGCCACTGGCCTGACTCCCCAGTGACAGCTGGACTCTGAGAAAATACCAGCCCCAAGTGGCTGAGTCTTTCTGGACACAGTCATTGTCAGGAGCACATGGTGACCCAGAGGCCAGAGCCCCCGCTGGAGCTCACGATCCTGGCACCACATGAAACCCAGGAAAGGTCCCTCCACGGCGGTGTGTCCGTCTGTCCTCTGCAAACCCTGAAGACATCCTGCTGCGTGTCACCTGGAATGGGGATCTGTGTGCAGCAGGTGACTCCCACTGTCCCACCTCTGTGGGAAGTCCTTGCACCTCTGAGCACCAGTTTCTCTTGACTGCGGTTCAGCAGTGTGGGGTTATCATGAGGGTCACACACACTGTGATGCAGCCCAGGGATGGGAGTGAGCTGGGCGGCCACCAGCACCACCCGGGCTCCATCACTCCAGGCCGGGGAACCCCATGCAGAGACCGCATGTCTCCCGAGGATGCTCTTTCTGTCACTGTCCCCTGCCTCCATCATCCCACTGACCCCACCCATCCCAGAGCAAGTGGGCTTCCCTTCTGCAAACCCTGCACCTTGCAGCAGGGGACCTGGGTGGCTTGCTCACTGCTGTGTCGTCCCTGTCCCTTGGCACAGGCTGCTGAATGCAGGGCAGCCCGTTTTGAATCAGGACAGCTGATGGACAGGGCACTGAGCACAGGGCTGCGCCTCCCCTGCCATCGCCTGGAAGGTTGCCCACGCCTCCTCGGTCTCCCGGGGCTGAAATTAGCCTTCAGGTATCCCAGGGTCACTTTCTGCTCACTCAGCCCTCTTCATTCGTTCATTCATTCATTCATTCACTGAGCTCCAAGCACACTCCCAGGTGTGGGCCAGGCACTGGGACCCTGGGGGGGGGGAGGGGAGGGTAAGATGCTCTGAAAGCTGCAGGTCTGCTGGAGGAACAGGCTTCACGATCAGCCTGCGCTGCGACTGTAGCTCCAGGCGCACCAGCCCTACCAGAGCCTCTGGCCGTACATCAATGAACGAATGAATGAATATTAGGTCTGCACGCAGTCTGAGAGCCTTGGCCTCTCAGGGGGCAGGTGGCGACCGTTGAGAAGCACTGAAGGCAGGTGCCAGGAGACCAGCTGGCCCTCGGACCGCCTCCCCTCTGACCAGACCAAGGTCAAGAGGGTGGGCCTGACTCTGGGAGTGTGTTCAGAGCTGCACGGCGAGGGGAACCCACGGCTCCCGGGAGCCCCGTCCTCAGTCCTGGCCCAATTTGCCCTCTGCGTCCAGCAAGGGAGCGAGGATCTGCCCTCCATGAATCCAGCTCAGAGCCCTGGGAGCAGCCTTGGTTCTGGGAGAGGAGGGGTCAGAGGGTGCAGGGACTCCTGCCATTAGCAGTCCCCTCTCCAAGAGCTCAAGAGCTCCCAGGAGGTGCCAGGCCCCGCCCCTGCAGGCAGCTGTGCCCACCGCACCCCATGTTGCACAGCAGGAAATTGAGGTGCCCAGGAGGCCGGTGGGGGGCTGACCCAGAGCCCCAGGTGGAATGGGGACGGAGCTGGCTCTAAGCTGAGCACCTCCTGCCCCCCCTCCCCCCAGCAGTCTGCTAGTCCTTCGGGGGAGCGGGGGAGGCGCCCTGTGTTAGTGAGCGGTGAGGGCAGTGCCCAGGCCATCCCTCTGCTGCCCCCCACCCGGCAAGGCACTCATCATAGTTCCACTGATATCATGGGGGGTGGTGCTGCTACCCTAGTCCCTCAGTCCTCAGGGAGGACCCCTGACCTGCTTGAGCTGCAGGCGCAGAGCCCTGTGTTAGCATGTCCCTGCCATTCCGGCCACCGTTCCTTCCTTCACCGGGGAATCTCGTGCAGATTTGAGAGAGAGGACGGGCGAGGGAGCCCCACTGCCCTCGCAGAAGGGAGAGAGGGCGGAGAAGCCCTGGCAGGGTCCTGGGCTTGGGCGCCAGGGGCAGAAGCAGCCAGCCCCGCCTTAGCGGACAGGAAACCCCAACTGATTCCATGAGCTTCGGGTCACTCAGCACAAGAGGTCATTTTTTTCCCTGCCTGGGGCGGTCCTGGTCTCTTCCCTTTTCTTGCCGGTTCAGACAGCCGCCGGCGATTACTGGTTTAGTGGCAGGTCAAGGGGACCTGGGGAGGGTGTGTCCACTTGGCGCCCCCTGGCCACCCCCCCGCCCCCATCTTCCACTGGTCCTTCCCAGAAGCGGTGGGCAGCCTGGACGGTTGGAACAGGCCGTACCCTTCCCCTAGCTCCCTATTCCCTCCCTCACCACCAGCTGGGCTAGTTTAAGGCTGATCTCTAAGCCCTGGGTCACGCCCCAGGGCCCCGCCCAGAAGCCCGACACCCCGCGGCGTGGGGAGAGGGGGAGGGACGGGGTCAAATTCCTTTCTGCGAGCTCAGCTGGAATCAGGGCTTCTATCGCCTGTCCTCCTCCCCCGGCATCCCCAGCACCCACCCTCTGTGAGGTTTTGGGTGCCCGGTGGTACCACCCCGAGAGTTGGAGCCTGTTGTGTTAAACCTCCCTGCACCCGGGCCCCAGAGGAAACTGAGAGAACCGCCCAGGGCGAGGGAAACCCTGTCCAGGGACAGGGCGGAGACTGGAGACGCTTGGGCGCCGAGAGGGACCCTGGCACCTCCGCCACCGCTCCGGGGAGAGGGGAGTTCTGGGGTGGGGGCAGGGGGAGAAAAGCGGGAGGGCAGCGATCGCTCAACAGCAACCTTGGGCCCCTTCCAGTCTGGGCACGACCTCTGAGCCCCAAAAGGTGGGCAGCCCTGGGCCCCGCCGGGCGTTTTCCATCCTCTGCTCTCCCTGCCAATCCCACATCAACCCTGGGAGGGGCGCAGGAGTATTTTGCCCCACTGCACAGATGGGGAAACTGAGGCGTGAAGAAATCCTCCTCCACGGTTACGTCGGGAGGAGGCGGCAGGACCAAAGGCGAAATTTGGTTTACAGACTAACGGGGTCGCGGTGCAGGGGCAGGGACCAAGGTTCAGAGGATGCAGAGGACAGGGCTTGGCAAACCGAGGTGTGGATGGGGGAGTCTGCTCGGCTCTGAGGCGTCTGGGGACGCGGAGGGCGGGGTCCCACCCAGAGGCTCCCGGGACTCGGACGCCGGGAAAGCGACGCGGCCCTCCGTTTTCGTTGTTGCCAGGGCCCTGCCTGCGCGCAGCCGGAACCTGGAGCAGAAGGCGGCGGCCGCGTCTACTCGGGCAGCGTTCCGTAGCGACCGCAGTGCCACCTCGGCGGGGCGGAGCTCTGCCCGCGCCGCAGGGCCAGGGCGCTGAGGGGAGCGAAGGTGCTCCCCGCGTGCGCGGGCGGGCGGGCGGCCGGGGGAGCGGGCGGCGCGAGGGGCCTCTCTCCAGGCGGCGCGGGGTGAACGCGAGGCTCAGGACCCGCGCAGACTGGACGCGGGAATTCTTAAGCGGGTTTTGAAAAGTTCTGGCATGGAGAGGGGAAGCGTGGGAAACCGATTCCGTTTACTGCGCTCGGCGGCCGAGGCCGGAGCCGGAGCCCGCGCGGTCGCTGGAGCCCGGGGACTTAGCCGCTGAGTCCCGCCCGCTTTGCGCGCTGCGGGGGGACGAGTCGCCAGGGACTTCCTGCGCTTCTTGGGGTGCTGGTTTGGGCCGAGATACTGGAGTCAAATCCCACCTGGCTCAAACGAGGGAGTTCAAGCCCACAGCCTCCATCTCTTAAATTAAAAAAAAAAGGAAACAGAACTCCTGATCACATCCCGCCAAAGCACGTGGCAGACCCCAGGTGCCCCTTACGGGCACCTGCGCTCCTGCAAGATGGTGGCCTTAGCCGGGACTCCAAGATCCCGGCAGAGGAATCACCGGAGCCCTCCCAAGAGGCTGCCCATCTACAAGAGAGAGCGTCCTCCTGCCTGAGAAGGAAGTAGGCTTCTAAACATCTGGGGTTTGTTCGAAATCAGCTTCATGGCTCACATTCCTGGGAAGTCTTGGTTGGGAGCGTCCCCAACCCTCCCTGCGACCCACTCCAGAGCAGGGACTGGGTGTGGGTGCCGGGAGGCCTCCGCTCTGAGTCGCCACATAGCTTCTGAACTCGCTGGCCAGAAATCAGGTCCTGTGTGCTTCTGGCCTCTACACTTACCTGGGTCACAGCGCGTGCCTCTGCACCTGGGGTAGGAAGAGGGGCAAAAGGAGGTCTGAAATATTAACCCCAGGGTCCAGGGAGGCTCCTGCGGTCCCAGTCTGGGGCTGAGGTGCGGTGCTGGGGCAGCACCCACCATGGGGCCAGTGTGGAGTCCCGGCCGAGGAGGAAAGGGCTCTGTGGGTTGCCTGTGCCCCCCACCCCATGCTGGACCAAACACTCTTCACCCCAGGCTGGAAGCCCTCTGCATTCAGTCCCCGACTGGGTCCCCTGCTGGCCACAGAGACCATTTCCGTTTTCTTCTGTGTGCAGTGGGAACCATACTGCTTGTCCCCAGGCATCCCGCGTGGTCTCCTTCTGCTGCTCAAACGGGAGCCATTTCCACCTAGTGTGCGGCAGAATGTGCCCAGAGAGGGAGACCCCCATCTCGGCCTGACACAGTGGCCCCAAGTCGGGGGTGGGGCGAGGACTGGTGGTCTGGACACCTCCCGGGGCAATTCCGGATCTCCTGAGAGCAGTCCCCATGTAAACGAACGGAGCCTGCTTTTATTCTCTCAGCTACTCTTTTCTGAGCAGAAACTCGAGGGTGAACAGAACTTGACCTGTCATCTGATGGAGCCAGGAGACTGAGTGCCTGGAGCCCGTGGCCAAATTTACTGAACACAGAGGGGAACGTGGAGGAAAGCAGCGGGAACCTAGCAGGGTCCGTGCATCTGGCCCGTTGGCTGCCTGTTCCCACCCCACAGCCACAGTCTGCAGAGGGGCTCCCTGGGCCTGAGGTCCTGGGCTGGGCCGCTGGACGGCTCTGACCCTGCACCTCCAGGCCCACAGATCTCACGATGTGGACCTCCTCTCCACAGACATGGCCTCTTCCAGTTGGCATGGGGCCCCTTCCTGCCCGAGCAAAGGGACCCTCTAGCCCCGCAGTGTGGACGCTGGGAGTGTACTATACCCCAGTGTGGTTTATTACAAATGGGCTTCTTGGGAGCCCTGGGGCCCACAATGAGGCTTACGATAGCCCTGCAGGACCACTTCACTTGCTCTCTCCCAAGCCCAGCCTTTCCCCAAAGGAGTTCTTCTGGTCTTGGGTCTCCAGCTGCACCTCCTTGCTTGCTGGTGAGGCTGGGAGTGTGCTGAGCTCTGGCCTGAAGCAGGATTCTAGGTTGCGGGAGAAGTTGGTGGTAAAAGTCCCCCCCCCCGTCCCCTAGACCGCAGCATTGACGTATGTTCCCAAACTCCATAGTGTGTAGAGCACATCACTGTGGTCGACCCACACGTCACCAGCCTTGGACAGTCTGGCAGGGACAGAAGCCCCTGATGAGGGCACCAGGGACGGGGTGGGCGGCACTTGTGTACTCCCACCCCAGCGCGGAGTCTCCAGGCCCCAGCTCTGGGCCGGCCACAAGAATCCCCAAAGCTTAGCTCAGTTTGGAAACAGCCTTTAAACCTTTTAGTACCATTGAAATGAAAACTGCCCTATTCGGGCTGAGCCCCGCCCCCCCCCGCCCCCCCCCCCGCGGCGGCCCAACCTGTTTCCCCAAGTCTCTCAATGACAGCAGTGGGGCAGGACACAGAGCTGGGCGCCCCGAGGACCTGCCTCTGATTTCCCCTGCTCCACCCTTTTGCTCCTCAGGACTCTCCCTGAGGCCTGACCTGCTCCCCGTCAGGTCTAAGTCTCACCACGCGGGGGCAGGGCCTGGCCAGGCCGGGACCCAACCTTGGCCAGGGCCATGGCCTTGGGGACGGCCGCCCGGGCTTCTCAAGCTGATGGGGCTGATTCGAGAGAGCACCCTGGGGGTGTCGGCACCTCGGCTGTCTCCCTTGATCACTAGCTTACCCCTCCCCAGGCAGGCTCTGAGCTGTAGTTCTCCCCACCCTCCAGGGCCCTAGGGGACACAGGCAAGAGACAGCACAGCCGGGCCCTCTCCCCGGACGCCTGCCCGCCTCTCCTGGGCCCCGGCAAGGGTGCAGTCCCAGAGTCCAGAGGCTGCTCCACAATTTTAATCACCTCATGAGCTGAGGGAGGGAGCACAGAGAGGGCCTGAGTGAGCTGGGGCACCCCCAGAAGAGGCTGGGCCTTCCTGATCTCAGGGTCCTTCTGGCTGCCACCTGGGTGGGAGAAACAGCGCTAAGCTGGGGGTGGGGTGCGGAAGGGACTCCCTCTCTCTGCAGGTGGGAGGGCTTCACAGGAGCCACTGTATTCCCCCCAGGCCTCACACCTAACCTGGCTGGGAGAATCTGGGGTGCCGAGACGGGAGGGAGACCCTGTGTTTGTGCTCTCCTGGCCAGCGCCCCAGCGCACTTCTGCTTCCTGCTGGAGCCTGCCGTGGCTGGGCGAGGGAGACAGCTCCAGGGCGGGGGGCTCCAGCTCCCTTCCTGCCTGTCCCAGCGGCCCCCCACCCCGGACACACACCCTGGGCTTGAGAGGGCTCTGAGCCCACGAGGACTTGCAGCCATGTCCTAGCCCCCCGTGGGGACTCTCCTCCAAGCCCCGGGGGCCTGGCAACAAGGCCCAGGGACCCTCTGAGCCCGGGGCTTCTCTGCCCAGTCCCTGAGGAAAGATGGTCAGGGTTCGGGAGGCGGCGAGGGGGAGGCGGCGAGCCACAGGGCCTTGGAGGGCTGCGGGCCAGGGGACTGAGCTGACGATGAATTCGGGCCGCCACCGCAGGCAACACTCACCAAGGGCCGGAAACAACAGAGGCGGCGTTCAGTGGGCATCCCGGCCGGGCAGAGAGCACCTTATCCGTCCGGGTTAGCAAGCGAGCGGGCTCAAGCCTGGACACACCACCCCCCAGCAGTGGGGGCTCCGTCGGGGTTCAAATCCCGGCAGGGAAGCGGCTGAGGACGGCCGAGAGGCCAGGGTGGAAGGCCCAGCGCGCTGCCGCCGCTGGCTTTTGACAAGCCCGGCTCCGTCGGGCTTTCCTCTGGGGTAGCGTGGGCCATGCGCCCCTCGGCATCGGGGTGCCTCTGCTAGGACCCCGGGGTCTCGGGGGCAGCTCCTTGGACACTGCCAGTTCACCTCTTTTATGGCGAGGACGCGGGGTTCCGAATGTAGGTCCCAGCGGAGGCGCCACTGGTCTCGCTGCACAACAAAGGGGAGGGGCACGGCCTGGAGCCCACCCAGGGCGGCAGAGACCCCGCACCGCGCACACGACCCCTCCCCGGCTCAGGGAGACTCTCTGGCAGCTCCAAGTCCCGCGGCCTGGCAGAACCCTGGTACTTGAAAGAGCGCGGGGGTCAGCGCCTCCGTTTGCTTCCAATTCCTTCTCGAATCCCAGACATACTCGAGTGAGCAGTTCTCACCGTCCCCTCCAGGCCCCTGGGCCCGGAACACACTGCCTGCGTCCAGCCTGCCCCTCCGCCGCCGCCCCTCCGAATTTGAGGGCTGTGGGGCAGAAGGAACGCCCAGTCGGCTCCCGCCAGCGCTCCGGCACCTGCTCCTTCGCCGGCTCTCCCGCCCGAGGCGCACCTGGGCCGCGCGAGGCGAGGGGGACGTGTCCCCAGGGGCTCCGGTCGCTCGAGGTGGCCCAGCTCGGGCGCTCGCGCCGCTGGGTACTCACCTGGGGCCGCGGAGGCAGGAGAGAGCGGGCCCGCCCGAGGCGGCGAGGTGCAGGGCGCCCGGCGCTGGGACGGCTGCCCCGGCGCCGCCTCCCCAGTGCCCGGCGCGCTGCTCCCTGCGGCTCCGTGCGGGACCGAGGGCGGCGGGTCCGAGTCCCGCCCGCCGGCCCGGGCAGTGGCGGAGCGCGGAGCTGGCGGCGCTGCCGCTGTTGTTTTTGAGCCGCGGAGCCCGAAGCTAGAGCGGTTGGCTGGGGGCGGGGTGGGGGCGGGGGCGGGGGCCGGGGAGGCCCGAGGGGGGCGGCGGGGCCCGAAGGGGGCTTCGAAGGAGCCGGGTTCGGGCGATCGCGGGCCAGGGGCAGGGGCGGCGGGGAGAGCCGGCAGGAAAGCGGGCTGGGGCGACGGTGAACGCAAAGCTTTTTAATTAGTAATAAAATGCAATAAGACGAAGCAAAACCAGCCAGACCCGCGTCCGAACTGTCGGCGCGTTTGCCCCCATATCCAGGGAAGTCTCGAGGACAAACGCCGCCGCCACTCCATCTTCGGCCCCAGCTGGGGCGGGAGCAGAAGCGCGACGCGACTCAGGGGAAGGGGGGGGGGCGAATAGTCACCTTGCCTCCGGGGCCACCTGGGTCCTTTTAAAGTGTCCGGGGTGCGGGCCCCGGGCGGGAGCGCCAAGCACGGAATGTTTTCTTAAAGGGCCAGTTCCGAGCTGCGCTGAAAGGGGAGGGGGGGGGAGGGAGGGGGGGAGGAAGGGGGAGGGAGGGGAGGGGGGGAGAGAGATAAGTGAGGTGAAGACCAGGAAGGCCGAGGAGAGCCCCCCAATCCCGCGCCGAGGAGGCGGCGGCGGCGGCGGCGCGACGATGAGGATGATGAATACATTGCAAAGTTTTTTTGGCCCCGGCGAGGGGTGTCAGATTGAGTGCTCTGTGCGCATGTGCGAAGGTGTCCAAACTGACAATGCTGGGGAGATGAAGATAGTGTGTAGCTGCTTCTGGACTCAAGGAGGAGGAGAGAGATTCCGCGAGCCGACACCATGCGATCCAAGGCGAGGGCGAGGAAGCTAGCCAAAAGTAAGTCTCCCGCGCTCGGCCGCGCCGCGCCGCCGGGCCCGGGCCGCGGGGCCGGGGAGCCCGGGCCAGGGGTGCGCGTCGGGGCGCGGCCGGCGCGCCTCAGGCTCTCGGCCCCCGGATCGGCCGCGCGGCCCGGGGGCCGCTCCGCCTCCCGCGCTCCGGGGCGGCCGGGCTCGGCGCGGAGGCTCGGGGCGCCCGGGCCGCGCGCTCCCCGAAGGCGCCGGCCCCCTCCTCGCCGAACCCCCTCCCCCCCCCCCCAGTGTCAAGCGCTCGGGCCCGGGAACCCGAGGCGCGCGGTGGGGGCCGGGGAGGGGGGCGGAGGGGGAGGGCTGGGGGTGGAGGGGAGCGAAAAGCGAAAGTTAGCGAAAAGTTGACGAAAGGGGAGAGCAACTTTTTCCTCCTCGCTCGCTCTCTCCCTCTCTCTCCGAGTGGCTCTCAGTCCTGGTCAAATCATATTCCGGGCTTTTGAAATAGTGGGCGCTAGAGCACCGCCTTTGGCGTCCGCCAGCCGGGCGCAGAGGAGGGAGACCCCGAGCCGGGGAGGGGGCGGAGGAGGGGGCGCGGGCCGGCGCCCACCCGGTTCCTCGGGCGCAAGGGCAGGGGTGACGACGGCAGGACAGCCACAGCCACTGGGGGAGCAAAATGGAGGCGTTTTCCTGGGCTTGGAACTATGGTCGTGAAGTTTATTCCCAACTGGTGCCCCGCGCGGCGGCGGGCGCTCCTGCGCGACTCCGGCAGCCCGCGCGGCCGCCCCGGCGCCGGTGCTCCCGGCAGGAGAGTTCCCACCGGGCCGCCTTCCTCCCCGCCGCCGCCGTCGACCTCGGCCCCGGTCGGACCCTCCCGCGCTCGCTCGCCTGGCACCGCCCCGAGGCCCGGCGGGGACACAGCTGCCCCCGGCGAGACTGCCCGGTCCCCGGTCTTACTTTCTCTTTCGCTCCGTCTCGGGCCGAGCCCAGGGCTCCGCGCGCGCAGCCCGCCGCCAGCCCGGTCCTCGCCGCCGGCCTGGTGCGCTCGCCGCCCGCCCCACAGCCCGCCGCCGCGCCTGCGGCCACCCGCGCGCCCTCCGCGCCCCGGCCGCCGGCGCCATCCGGTGCCAGGCCCGCGGGCCCGGGGCTGCGGCCCGAGAGGCGGGCAGGTGGGGGCGGCGGCGCCGCGGCCCGGCGAGCGCGGCTCCCGAAGCCCGGCCGCGGCCCGGCTGCAGCGAAGCGGCGAGCGCCGTCCCGAGCGTTGTCGGCTCCTCCAGCTCTCGCCGCCCCCTCCTCCGCGGCCGCCCGCCCACCCGCAGAGGGGGCGCCCGGCCTGCTCCCCTGGGGAATCCCTGCCGGACCACCAGGCCGATCGGTTCGGTCCTCCTGGGCCCGACCCTGCCCGTCCGGGCCGAGCCCCCAAGCGTGAGCCCGGGGGGCGCGAAACTCGCGGCACTTTTCCGGAGAGGTCCTACCCTCTCGGTTCGGTGCTCGGCAGAGGCTCAGCCGCACCGCCCCCTCCCCCCGAGTCGTAGGCCTCGCGTCGGGCCCGCGGGGGAAAAGCAGCTCCCAGCTTCCGCAGCACGACCCTGGGCTCCGCCCGCAGCCGGTCGGGGCCCCTGGTTGAGGCGCCCATTTCCGGCCGGTCTCCTCTGCCCAGGGCTCGTGGCTTCGGCCTCCCCGGCCTCCCGTGACCTCTGGCCCCTCTTGGTGCGAACAAGGCCCCGCGTTCGGTGGCTTGCGCGCGTGCTCTCGGCCCGCCGGCGGGCGCGCGGAGAATGCGTGTTCGTGTGCGTGTCAGGGTCTGTTTGTACGCCGCGGATCTCCTCAGTGACTCGGCTCCCCGGCGGCGGGCTGCCCGGGGCAGGCTCTCCCGAGGAAGGGCCCGAAGCTGGAGCGAGACAGTGGAAAGCGGCCGGATTCTCGCCGGGCCTTCGCTGCGAGCGAGAGGCCGGCTCAGGGTGCTCGGCGCGGCCGCGGAAACTTGCGAGCGCCCCACGCCCGCCGGCCGCCCGCCTGGCCCTCAGCTCTCTGTGTACTCCACGCCAGCCAGGTGGGGAAGGTTCCCGGCCCCGCTCTGCCTGGGGCCTTAGAATGGGTGCCTGGCAGCGACCTGCAGCCCGGCTCAGAGGCGGGAGAACTGGACCCAAGGGTAGGGCAGAGCACAGGGTTTCTTTCCCTGGGAGCCCTTATTGAGAAAAAGCCGGCGCGGAGCAGGGCTTTCAGACCCAGACCCAGCTGGAGCCACACTGGAGCGAGCTGTGGGAACCCCTCCTGCCTGTGCTCCACAGCCAGGACAGCTGCCCCCAGCCCTCCCCAAGAAGGTGGCCCAGGCAGGCACGGGACCTCGCTGCCTGCCCGACACAGATCACTGGATCCACTGAGAAATTTCATTTCTTTGGACAATATTTTAAGCAGATGTGGGTGTCCCGAGGGACCTGACTCCATTACCTGAATCCGAGGCAGTGGGGCAGACCCAGTGCCACCAACAGAACCTCTCCCTCCAAGCCACGTCCCGGCCAGGGTCAGGGGGCTGGGAGCAGGGAAGAGGTCATGGTTCCGAGGCCAGTGTGCAGGACTGGGTTGTGCCTGCAGCCGTGTGCCAGGCAGGGTAGGACAGCCAGGTCGGGGCTGGGGTGTGATTTCCCCCCCCCATCCAGAGCTTGGGGGGCTGCCCTAGAGGGTGCATCTGGGGCTCTAATTTTGTTTGTGCTTCCCCAGGACCCCACTCTAGGGGGTCCCTCCCGCTGGGTCTGCGTGCTGGCTGAGTTGGTAGCAACCTTGGGGCCCACACTGGGGGCTGTGAGTTGAGCTTGTAAGGTCAGAGGACACTGGGGCACTCAGGCCAGGGCTACAGGTCAGCTGCTGGGAAACCCTCCATCTCAGGCTGAGCCTGGGAAGCCTGAGCGGGGTGAGGACAGGTCGGGGCCAGGGTCCCCTCACGCACAGCTAGGCTTTGCTGGCCGGTGGGGAAATGGGGCCGCCACTGCCCACACTTAAAAATGAAATGCCACACAAAAGCTTTGTGTTCCTGCTGCTCTTGGGAGCCAGGTGGGCAGGTAGGGACCCAGTGGGAGGAAGGATGTGCCCCCGAAACAGCATCCAGCCAGGGCCCTCATGGAAGTGCCCGTGAGGCCTGATCTCCGTGGAGGTGACAGACCCCAGAGTCCGAGACACTGCGTATTTCAGGCCTGGGAAGAGTCTCCTCCAGACAGCTGCTGACTGCCACCTGGCCCCTGGGGTGTGGGCGAGGGCACTGGCTCTGCCAGATGAAGGCTCCGTGCGCCTCCTTGGAGACTGATGTGTGTGACAGGGTCGGGGGAGCCTGGCTGTAGGCTGAGCTGCCAGCCCGTTCCTTCTCCCCAGCAGAAACAGGCCAGGCCGCAGCTCTGCTGGGCCCAGCCCTCTCCCACCCTCGGGGGTGGGGGAGGGCGGAGGCCTGCCTCTTCTACTCGTCCTCTCCCAGGAGCCGGACAGCAGCCTCCCATCTGGACGCCTGGTAGGGCAGCAGCGCCAGGAAATGTCCAGCGGGAGTCTGGCGGCTCACCCCGCTTCGGGCGAAAACGCGGAGGCTGCGGTGGAGGGGCGGGGTGCGGGGCTAGCGGCCAAGGCCAGGTGCCCTGCGGCGGTGTGCTGATGGCCCTCAAGGCTCTGGCTGGCCAGGGGCCCCGCGGGCGTGCCAGGGTGCTGAGGCTCCGCTGGAGGGGGCAGCCCTGTTCGTGGAGTGACCTCCCGACGGGCTCCCTGGGGGAAGGGCGCCCGCTCCGCCCTGGGGTCCCCAGTCCCCCTGCGCCGCTCAGGGCCGCCCCGCTGCTCCCGTTGGCTGCTGTCGTGGTGCAGGTGCGGGCCGGTCCTCCTCCACCCTCCCCGCCCGCGGCCCCCTACGCACCGGACATCTCCCTTCTGGGCAGAGCTCAGGGCATGGGACCCAGTCCCCCGTTTCTGTTGAGAGGCCTGGTGCGGGTGGAGAGGCCGGCCCGGGGGTCCCATCAACCAGCCCCTGGGGGAGGCGCGCCAGCTCGCTGGGCCGCCGGTGTGGGCGCGATTAGCCCCCTGTTTTATTCAATTAGGAGGCAATTAGGGATCCTTGGGGGCTGGGCTGGTAATTAAGGTGACCTATAATTAGAGTTTCAACAAAAATTGTCCAGGATTAAAAATCTTGTGAATAATTTCGTTTAAAAATTTCAAATAGCATTAAATACAATTTATCAGGTTTTGAATCAAACCCGTGTAACAAGTCTTGGACGCTGCAGCTCACGTAGCCGGTGCAGGAGGACTCTAGGAACAGCCTGGGCGCCGTCCCCGTGCGCGCGGGCAAGAAACTTCTCGAGGTGGAGGGAGCCGGCCCGGCCTAGCTGCGGGCGCGGACTCGGGCTGCCCGGGGCTCCAGACGCGCCGGGCCGGGCCGGGGGTCCCCAGGCTGAGCGGATGGTGGCCGCGGCCCGAGGTTCTCTGCGCACAAAGTCGCGGCAACTGCAGCGCGGCGCGCGGAGCGCCCGCGTCTACACCGCGCAGCGGGTGGGTGGCAGTGGCCTCGCCGAGCCCCTGGTCTCAGCCCAGACCTCCTCCTCCAGGACCGCAGTCTGGGTCCAGTGGTCCCCGCCTCCCTGGGCTTCCTGGAATGAGGAGGGCGGGCTCCTCACCCCTCCCGACTGCTGACCCTCGCCCAGACTCCGCGGGCTGCAGGCCGTGTGCGGTTCCAAGTCGCTTCGCGGACCTGGGCCGGGAGAGATGCGGCAGCGGGCCCGGAAGGCTGGGTCTAAGTCGGGCCGGTGAGGGAAAACCGAGGCGGGGGTGGGGGTCCGGCTTCCCAGGAGCGAGCCCTGCCTTTCGCCGAACTTGCCGCTGGGGTCTGTGCACTCTGGCACGCACCTGCGGGGAGGCCCGAGCGGGCTGTAGCCTGAGCCGCCGCCCATGTTTCCGTGCCGCTGCAGCCTCCGGGAGACGGTCCCGTAAAGGTGTTCACGGTCCGATTGGGATGCATGACCCACCCCGTTCACTGACCCTGAGGAGGACAAAGCGTGGCTAGCCGGCGCCACTTTTCTGGGTAAGAAACCCAGGGCACAGAGAGGTCAAATAACCCGACAAGATCACACAGCAAGTTAATGGTGAAACTGAATGTTCCTTGAAGCCCTCCGGGGTTTCTTATTTAGCACCCCGCCCCCCACCAGGGCACTGCAGGCTGCAGTTAATTCCGAGGATTTTATTTTATTTTATTTTATTTAATGTGTCAGGTTTTAAGCATTTCCCCAGGGCCAACGGTCAGCTTGTAACAGGTCTGTTCTTAAAAAGCAAGTAAGACATCCATGTGCTTACAGCTTGTGAATGCAACTGGGTGCCTTGTGCACTCGCCTGCTTTCAGACTGGATTCTTTCTCCGCCCGGGACTGGACTCTTCCACTCTGCTCTCCCCACGCAGGCTGGGCAGAGGCCTTGCTAGGGTCTCCAGCCCTTGGCTCTGGGTGTCCTCTCCGAAGGACAGGTGCAGGAGAGCTGGAGTGTTGACCAGGGGTTGACCTCGTCTGCACCCCACTTACTGCCTTTCCCTTGAGCCAATGCCGGAGGTGTAGGACCTGCTGGCTCCCCCCTCGCGCCCCTACCCCCACCGCAAATCTGGAGGGAAATAATCCTCCCCCCTCCCCCGCCCCCGACCCCGGGCCATCGGGGAGAGGAGGAACTGTGGCCGTGGACCTGACCCGTAGGGCGGAGGAGCCGGTGGCTGCAGTTTCAGGTCCAGCCCGGAATCGGCCGCTGTTCCTCAAGTCTGGGCACCTCACAACCTCCAGCCAGGGCCACGGTGGCCGTTCCAGGCCGGACAGTGCTCCCAAGCTCCCAGGGCAAGGGGGGGTGGCCTCTTCTGCTCTGACCACTCTCCTCTCTCCGGCTTTCACCAGTCCTCCTCGGTCCGAAGGCGCTCTGGCCAGGCCGGCGGCCTCTCCCTGGACTCCGGGGAACAATGCCCTGGGGCCGCAGATAGGAGTGTGCTGGCCCGAGATACATATTTGTTTAATAGTTAACATTCTGCGGGAAAAAAAAAGAAGAAAGTCAGATTCTAGTGAAGGCTTTGCTTATTTTATATCCACCATAACTATTTCTGTCCATGAAAATTGGCTTAATTATATCAATGGAATGTTTCTTTTTCAATTCTGTATGCAATTAGTCCATCTTGCCGGCTGCAATTTATTTTAATAAAAAAATAAACCAGTGGTGTGTTCAGTTCCTCGTCCCCTGGGGACAAATGCGATTGGTGTGTTTAATTTCATTAACTACAATGCGGCCTACTGGAAAAATGTATAAAATCAGCTTTATACAGCTTAAACACTGGCATTTGAAACAAATCATTATTGCATTAGCTGTCACACTGGTAATTCTAGAATCTAAGGAAAAAAATATATTATGGCTGTTTTTATAACCCTTTGCAAATGCACTGTTAAAATAATTTATAATCATTTTAAAACATGGCTGGGTCCTGGTGAATATTTTATCTCCTCCAAATAAGGCTCCACATTACCCCGTGCACGTTCTCCATCTGACGCGTGTGCCATTCTCAACCCCAAACACGCATCTTTCAGGGTGGAGACGGTGGAGCCTATATTTAAACGAATCTGACGCGTGCCGGGTCCCTTTTTCATTCTGGCCTGACCCTGCCCTTGAGGTGGAATGGTTGACGCAGCAACAGGCTCATCGAAAATTCGCCTCGGGGCAGAGGGGACCCCAAGACCCCAGAGCCCTTAGCGTACCCAGCCTTCCCCTCCGGGCCCCCGAGGTGGGAGGAGAGGCCCACAAACAGGCTTTACAGGCATGGGAGCAAAGCCACTCCATGCACGGTGTTCCCGGGCTCAAACTTGGGGGAGTGCTCTGCTCATCTCCGAAGAGACAGCCAGTGACCCCGAACACCCACTTTCTGAACCTGACGTGAGGATTCTGCAAAATGAACTTGGTTAGGAAATGCACCAGACTCGTGCCGCTTCTCAGCAGCTCACAAATTTCCAGGAAGGTGTGTGCCTTTGGTCCATACCCCATCCAGCACAGGGTGTGTTAGGGGGGTGAGCCCCAGTGTGTGCGTGTTGGGAGCCGAGGTGCCCACACAAGTCCTGGCCCAGCCTGAGCTGCTCTGCAGTTATGAGGCCGGTGATGGAGGATGCTTGCTCCTCCCTCCCGCAGGTGTGTGGCTGGGGATGCTTAGATGCCTCTGTCGGGGAGGATGTGGGCATAGGGCAGGGCTCCTCTGACCGGCCGCCTCCTGGTTCTGAGATGCTTTTCGAGGAGATCTGAGTCGTGCTCCAAAGCCTCTGCTTCCCCAGCGTGGGGGTGGGGAGGGGCAGGACACACCGGCTCAGCCTGCGTGCCCACTGTCACTGTCCCTGTGCTGGCGCCATGGGCTTCCTCTGGGGGCCTGTCTCCCTCCCAGCCCCAGGCAACACCAAGGGGAATTAACAGGAAGGAAAGACCCCAGGCGGCTCGGTTTGAAGCCAGGCACCAGGGCTGCTGTCCCACTGTTGTGGGAGGAGAGGGGTTCCCGGGACGCACGCAGGGCTTTCCTAGGAAGGTTCCAGAAACATACTTGGGCACTTCTGGACACATTAAGAGCTATCACCCTGCCCTTTAGTCTCCTGACTCCCCTGGATGGATTTAGGTAGATTTGATTTTTGACGTAAAATTTATATTCCATGATGAATTTTGATGTGGGGTGATGGTGAGGCATGAGGGAGACCCCAGCATCTCCTCTTTGGGTCTGAAGCCCCCCTCCTGTTTCTCATGGCCGTGGCTGGAGGGCCAGGGCCGGGAGGGCCCAGGCTGGATCTCCTGAGACCCCTGGCTCTGGGGACCAGGCCGAGTCACCGTGACTCCATGAGCCCAGGGCGTTCGTCAGGCGTGAGGTCTGCTTTCTTTTCAGGCTCTGCCGAGTGGAGAAATGAGTGACTTTGTCTACTTTCCTACTTTAGAAAGAATAACAGAGCTGGATGCTTGGTGCAAATATCAAGGCTCTGCCCTTAGGCCCCGTGAGTGCTGCTCCTGAGGCTTCGGGGGGACCTCAACCCAGAGTCGGCCCGAGGGACGGGCTCGGCAGGATGTAGTTCTCAGTCCCCGGAGCCCGCGCTCCGTCCACTCCGACTCTGAGCTGGGCTGTGCCCCGCTCCCGACCGCCATGCCTGCCTCGGCTCAGGACCACCAGCCCCCACCTTTGAAGCCGGGGGAGGGGGGGCCGTCCTGGAGAGTGAAAGTGAGTTGTGACTCGGTCAAAGGGGCTGCGGGGTGTGGACGCGTGGGTATTTTGCGCCTTGCGTGCTTCGTCCCTGGCTGCAGGCAGGCATGACCACACAGAAGGCTCTGGAAGGGACCATGGCGTTCTGGGAGGTGGTTCTGCCTGGGAGACGAGGGCCCTCGGGGCGCGTGGGGCTGAGTTGGGACACCCCTCTCCAGGCAGACAGACGGTCAGAACCGAGGTCACTTTTACCTCCTGGACCTGGTTGGGAAGATGCTTTGTTGGTCCACGGCCACCTGCCTCCGTGGGGGCCGTTTGGGGCCACAGCAAAGCATCCACTTTGATACTTCGATTCCGGCCGTCCAGTTCAGCCAGGATATAAAGCACACACGGTCCTTAGCTGGTGATTTTATCTTCCAACCGGGGAGCACAGGTGCTGGGGTGTGTTTGGCCCCTCCCTCCAGCCGCCTTCCCGGCCCCTCAGCGATACTAAGCCTTTTCCATCCTCACATCTGCCTTCGGGGTTTCAACAGCTGGTGGCATCTGCCGGCTCTTTTCTCATCAGAGGCCTCCCACGTCCTGCAGGCTCAGGTCTTCTGTTTGTTTTGGCTGCTCTGTTCCATCCGTCCATTCATCCCTGACCGTTGTCCATGGGCCTACTGTGTGCCGGGCTCTGAGACGTGCCTGAGGGTCCCGGGCAGCTGCGGGATGCTTGCCCGGGGCGGCCCACCTGGAGGACGATGTGGTGATGTCACCGCGCCCTGGGCAGTGTGATGAGTCTGGGCAGTCACAGGTGCCCACCTGACTCTTGGCCCTCACCAGCCAGCAGGTCCTTGCCTGGGGGCTGGGCTTCTGTGTTCAAACTGTTCGGAAGGGGAGAGAGCCAGCAGGCCGCCCCCAGCTCAGCACATCTGGAGGCCCCAAGCTCTCTCGGGCCTCCCGAGCCCTGGCTCCGTGCTGATGGAGGGGTGGCAGAACTCCCAACCAACTTCTCTAGTTCAAGTTAGAAAGGCCAGAAGGAGAGGGAGGGAGGGATGCCAGAGAGGAGGTTTCCATAGCTGTCGTTGCTTCCGTGAGCCCCCTGGCCCTTAAATTCAGTGGCTCACATGAAATTTGTGCAGCGCTTCACCAGTACCAGTGGCAGGCAGGGCACCTCCAGCATTTCAGCACAGGAGGGAAATGCCTGGGTCAAGCAATGACGGATGGGAACTGAATGGGACCGGGAAGCTTTCCTGGGACACGGTTTAGTCCTGTATCTGTGTTCAGGTGCTGGCAGTCAATGTTATGCTGAGATATGGATTCATATAACCGTCTCCCATCTAAGCTGGTCGGTCTAGCTGCTTCTCAGAGGGGAAGGGGCGGGCACTTAAAAATACTCAGACATTTGTATCTGCTCAATGGGCTGTAACAGCCTCTTCAGAGATGCCTGGTCACCTCGTCCTTAAAACATTGAAACAAAGACTGAAAATCACGCTCACCGGGGGAGCCCGGAGTGCTGACCGCAGGAGAGCCCTGGGGTCCCTCCTCCCTCCCTGGTGCAGATGAGCCGGGGCCCCTGTTGTTCCCTGGCACTGTTTTTCCCTCAGGTGACGCCCTCTTGTGAAGGTTCAGAGTGAGGCCACGTCCCTAGAATTTATATTTTTGCTACGGAGGCCGCTTCCGCCCTTGGTTCCAGGAAAACAAGAGGATTAGGTCCTCACTGTGTTGGAATGAGCATCACCGGCCTGTGCTGACCCGACAGCCATTCCCAGTCCCCAAGTTCAGACGTGGCTATGGGTCACCCCTCTCCCCACGCGCCGCCCTGCTGCTGTCAGGGTTAGATCAAGGTGGGGTCCCGGGTACTATTTCTGGGGTGTCAGTGAGGAGAAGCACGCCAGGCTGCCTGAAGGCCCCCGGGGTCCCTTTCGGGAGGGAGCTTGTGACACAGAGAATGTCGATTGCTCGGTAAACATCGAGCAACATCGAGCTGCTTGGGGCTGCAGCAACCAGCGTGGGGCACGGGCTGTGCCACCTTCCCGTTCGCTGCCACCTGCTCGTCCCGAGATGCCTTCCTGGGAAGCCGGCGTTCTTCGCACATCACTCTCAGCTCATTCTTGGAAAAGCCAGTGCATTCTTGAACTGCCTGAGAGCCGGGGAGCATTTTGTTGGCCAGAACTGATGCAGCTCGAGGGGGACGCGGCCCCTGACATACACCCTTCATCTGGACAACGTGCCGAGGTGGTCTCTGGGGAGCGTGCGGACACATCCACGTGTGTGCTGTGCGTGCACACGTATGCGGGCACTCCTGGGCAAGCCTGGGTCTGCTGTCTGAATGAGACGCACCCTCAGGCCGTTCTTTTTTGTCACAGCTGCGCTGCACCTCCCTGCCCACTTGTGCTCTGCAAAGACCCCCTCGCTTTCTCTGTCCTCCGATGCCACTTAGCTCCCCGCGGCGTCTGGAACGGGGGGCTGCGGCAGCCGGGCCTCCCGGCCCAGAGCCGTTTGAAGCTGGTTGTAGCGTGAGCAGAGACGGGAGAAGTTCAGAGGTGCAGAGAGGCCGATGTGTGAGCACTTTCCTGCAGTTTATAACCCCTGAGAAGAAACAAAGAGGAGAGGGGGCTGTTTAGATAATCCCGGGCCCTCACGCTCACATTTAGAAAAATTAGGCCCTCTTGAAAAATGACAGAATTATGCTGCCAGTGTCAGGTTCCGAGATAATGATGTGTCTGTGTGCGAAAATATTAAATTGCAATAACACGCCCGTGAGTACCTCTCTGAATAGGGTATTCAGTTCCCAGCTTGGGGTGACTGACAGAATACAAATGGTGTCATAAAACATTGGGGGGGGTGCGGTTTACAGCCGGGCTCCGTCTTTCTGATCGGCTTCTCTATCTCGGCCCATCCAGCCATCCTTTTCTTTAATGAAACAGACCGACGATGTGGCTAATTATTTATTTATCACGTTAGCAGGAGGAAAAACTATCAGAGACAGATCAATTTTTCCCTGGAAGTGATTTGACGTGACTTTAAAAATAAGCCCCACGACAGGATGCCGGGCGCTCTCCTCCACCCTCCCAAAGTCCGTGCCGTCCATCGCACTGATGTCGGTTGTGAAAGCATCCACCGGCCGCTCCTCCCGTGGAGCCCAGGCAGCCTTGAGCCAGCCCGGTGCCCTTTCTGACCAGGGGGCTTCTCACAGGTTTCCGGCCAGGGGAACGGGGGTCCCTGTCTTCTTCCGTGCAAATGAAATGAGAGCAGCAACAAGTAACCCTGGGCCAATGGGAGGTTTTCACATTTCCCCTGAGCCTGTGGAGACGTGGCATCTCTGACAATAAGCCGGGTGAGATGGGGGGCTTGGGTCCCCGATGCTCGGCTCCCCCGCACGTCTTTACTGAGCACGTGCGTGTGCTGGAGAGTGTCCCTGCGGGGGGGTGAGGGGTGGGGGTGGAGTTTCGGCGGCCTCATGTTTGGCTGAGTGTCCTTAGGAACAAAAGGGCTTAAAAAAAAAAAAAAACAGTGGAAATTAAGATTGCTCAGAAATCTCTGGGCAGATCGCCGGCCCAAGGGGGACTCTCGTTTCACGGCTGGGAGTCAGACTTGCAAAGCGAAGGGGCCCCCGAGTCTTAACTTTCTCTCCATCGAAGGTGTTAATCTTACCTTCCGAAGGTTAGATAAAGCCGCTCAAGGTTGCCGTTGGTTATCGAATCTCATCTGCTAATGACGGCGGCGGCTCGGAGCAGGCCCATCTCGGCCGAGCCACTGGTCCCTGCGGCCGGCAGCATGGATCGGGAACCCAGGTCTCCGTTTACCCGGGGTTTTAGGTTGCCTCCCGATCGTGACAGACTACCCTCATTCAAAGGGGAGGGGGGCTGATGGCCACGGCGAGGGTGAGAAGCCCATTACCGCAGCCCAGGGCCTTTCTCCTCCCCTGAGAGACACCCCCCCTTGACCCACAGACTCGGTGTGGCAGAGTGAGGGGAGGGCCGGGCGTGGAGGAGCGCAGCCTCGAGTTTTCTGACAAAGAACCCCTGATTCTTTATCCACCAGACAGAGCATAATACTTGGCCCCACCTGCAGGGCCTGGGGGTGCGGAGATGCCTCGATTCGGCGAGGCCTGCGCTGGGCTTGGCAGGACCCGGGCCTCCTGGGAAACTGTGACCACGATGCTGGTTCCCGTCCCAGGGTGGTGGTCGCCAGCACTGGGCACGGCTTGGCCGCAGGGTGCGTGGGAAGGGCCGGGGCCAGGATGACTTTCCTCTTTACAGAAGCCCCCGACACTCGCCGAATTTGTGACAGCAAGACCAAGCCGAATCTTCCCCGCCTTGCCTGGCCCGGAGATAGAGGCCTTCAGGGCCCTTGGCCAGCAGGCAGAACTGGGCCATGAAGCCAGGGCGCCCCGGGGATGTGGGGAAACCCCAGCGCGCACCACCAGGGGCCCCATCCCACCAGCTCCCAGCCCTGGAGACGTGGCATCTCTGACAATAAGCCGGGTGAGATGGGGGGCTTGGGTCCCCGATGCTCAGTTGGCTCTTGGTCTTCACTTCCCAGATTCCAACGGGATGCGCAGCTCCATGACCTTAGCTGACCTTGGACCAAAGCAGAGGACCTTGGTGGGCCCACCCGCGGGCTGAGCGTTGGCCACTGGGGTGGAAGTCTGGCCTTGGGGCCCTAGGCTACCGGGGGGAAGGGAAGGTGGGCGGGGGGGGTCTCTGGGTGGGGGGCATGATGTAAGGCTGTGGGGCCCTGCAGTCTCCAGGAGCACCTCCAGGCCAGCTGGACCTGTGTCACAGGGACTATAGCCTGTCCTCATCTGGAGCCACCCTTGGCCACGGCGGAGATGGAGAAGAGGGTTGCCCATAAGCAAGTGACCTGGGGGAACCAGGCCCCAACTTGCTGGAGGGGGGGTGAAGGCTGGGATAACGTCTGCAGGGTGCTTGAGCGTGGTATCATTCTTGCTCTTATTCTCTGCAGGATCCAGGCTGTCATTGTTAGCAGCTACTTTGGGTTTCTGGAATTTTCTTGCACCTGGCAGAAGGCAGATTTGTGTGTGACTGTGTGGGGCTGAGCAGTCTCCCCGGGGGACCTGTGGATGTGGCCTACAGATGAAAAAGCTCGTCCAGACAATATTGTGATGAGTGCAGAGCAGACGAATGTGAAACACTGGGCAGGTCTCCGTGCCGCTCCCTGGGCCCCGGCGGAGGCGTTCAGTCACTGTCACGTGGAGGGCTGGGGATTGTCTGGGGCGGCTGTGCTCTCCGTGTGACCCGGGTGGGTGTCTTTGTCGGGCTGGGGGCTCCATCACCGAATTCCTGGGAGGAGTAGGGCTGGGGGCCATGGCAAGCTTCCTGCCCTGGGGAGGGGGGGGCACATCCCCTCCAGGCATTAGAGCAGACCCTGTCTTTTGGGGTCTCCTGTTTGGTTTAGTTCCAGGGGATTTGTGGTGCTGAGTGGCAGGTCCCAAAGCTGAAAGGGGGGAAGAGTTTCTCCTGTCTGGGCCATTAGTTATCCAGCTGATGCTCTGACCCCTGAGACTGTGGCTCTGATGCTGTCCAGGGGGACACGCCAAGAGCTCACTCAGAGAACCATGGGGTACTGGGGCTTTGCTGTCATCAGTCTGATGCGTGAGCTGGCACACGCGCGCACACGTGAGTACAGGCACACGTGCACATACATGCACTGGCACACTCGTATAAGGCATGCACACTTGCATTGTGCATGCACATAGCACACATATGCAACACAAGTGCATGCGTATGCACACATGTGCACACATATTTGCACATGCCCACAGGTACATGCAACCTGTACATACACATACAGGCACACACGCACAAGTCACACAATGCAGTGTGTACATGCAACAAGCGCATGCACATACACACATGTACGCACACATACACTTGTGCACACATGCACAGAGTTCTCCATGCACACAGACATGACTGCACGAACCAGACAGAGCGAGAGGAGAGGGAGGCTGGGACAGTGAGTCCGAGCGCTGATCGTGGGCTCCCTGCAAGAGAGAGGGTCTCGGCATCTGCCGGGCCAGAGGATGGCCTTTCCCTCCTCCCCACAGGCCCTGGGGTGTTGGGGGCCCTACGCTCTGGGGTGGGACAAGCAGTGGCCTCCAAGAGCCCAGCCAGGACGGGCTGGATCTGGTGTCACGCAGACCCAGGAGCAGGGGCACAGGGTCCCCTCTGGCCCTTTCAAAGGGACATTCGATCTGAACCCTGGGGCCCAGTAAGGAGATTCCTGCGAACCCCTCGCTGATGGAGTCAAAAGCACTCAGCGGCTGGAGAAAGCACTTTGCAACGTCGGGCTCTGGCATGAGGCCCTTTGTGGGATTACCTGCCCCCCCCTGGGAGGCATGGAATGCTGGGGGCAATGGGCCACGGCAATATAGAGCTCGTGCAGGCCGCCGATAAAGCGAACTGCTTTCTCTGGCCGCTCTGTCGCCGAAATTTGAGGTGCGGCCCCAGAGTGGAGGCCGCTGGCCCAGGACATTTGAGCCAGGGAGGCTCCGTCCGCTCTACCCTCGCCCTGGAGAATTTGAGTCCAGACCGCGTCTGTCGGGTCCCGTACCCGGGGCTCCTGCCCGCTTCAAAAAACAAAGTCTGGAGAGACCGGGCAGCATCTTACTTTCCAGACAGGGTTTTTCGCGGGCCTCCCTCGGGGGGAGTCACCGTGCGGGGCCCAGTGGATGCAGCTGTTGTGGGGAGGGCAGACGGGGCGCCTCTCGGGCCGGGAGCTCTTGGGTGCCCGTTGTGAGCTGCAGTCAGGAAGCCTGCGGGCTCCTGGGTGGAGGCACCAGGTGGACCCGCACACCTGCTGCAAGGGCTGGCTGGGCTTTGGGCTGCTTGGGATTTATTTCTGCCAAACCTCCAGGCCCCCTTTCCTGCCCCGTCTCTCCCCAGATGGTTCCCCTCTTTGTCAGTGGACATGGGCACATCCAGCTTCTCCGGGCTGGTGCCCAAGACCCACTCCTGACTCTAGAAAGCAAGTCCAGGTGGACCCCGGGCACATCCCACACCCGTGCAGGTGGCACCGCCGTCTGGAAGACACACCGGCATCTCGGCGGGATGCTGGGTTTAGGACCCCAGGGTGTTTAAAGCCGCAGCGGCGGGGGTGTCTGCCTCACTGGGTGGGAGTCATTCCACAGCCCAGGGATGAACTTGGTCTGCTACAGGGCAGAGCCTGGGAGGACCAGAGATGTGGGAGGTTCAACTCGCTGAATGTGACTCCAAACAGCTCCGGGATGGGTGCAGGAAGGAGGGACCGACCGGGGCAGGAGCTGGACGGCTTCCTTCCTGACTCTCCATCTGGGTGGGGCGTCAGGGCTCACCATCTGGCTGTTAGGGGGCAGGTGGCGTAGGCTTGAGGCTCACACAGACCCCTCCCGAATCCCGTACCCGCTTCCCGCAAGCTGAGACCCGAGCCACGCAGCCTCTCTGAGCTCAGTGTTCCACCTGGGACGCAGGTGACCCGTAACTTCTGGGCCTGTGGTTGAATCAAGAACCAGCTTGCCTGTCCCTCCTGGAAATTGGCATCCTGCCCCTGGGCTCACTTGCCTCCTGGGGCCCTGGCAGGGGCCACAGCAGCGTCCACGGCAGGTCTTCTCAGGGTGCCTGTAGGAGGCCTCGGTCGGGATCCCTCCCAGGCCTGTGGGGCCCCAGGTGGGCACAGGCCCTGAGAATTGGCACTCCGGACATGTGGCTTGACTGACGTGTGGGCTCTCGCGTCCTTGGGGCTCTGAGGCTTTCTGCACCTGACCACAAAGCCGCTGGTCTGGGCACGGAGCCGGCACCTTCCTCCAGCCTGATTCAGGGTGGCCTTAGAAGTGTCCACAGGCACCGCTGAAGGTCATGGTGGCCTGGGGTGGCTGGGCAGCCATCTACCCCAAGCGCGTTGCTGTTCACGCACCTCGGCTCCCCTTTTTTCAGGGAGAAGGCAGACGGGGAAACTGAGGCCTGCTCAGGGAACACTTGTGCATACGGGGGTCTTTATAAACTATAGGGCACTTGCCCAGCGAGGTCCACGTCAGGGTCTCACCGCCAGAACGGCCGGTCTGGACTCCGGGGTCACTGCTTCTGACCCCCCAGGCTCAGCATCCCTTCAGCCTGGAGTTGATGTTGCAGCTAAAGTTCACCCCGTGCCCCCGTCCGGTGCTGCAGGGCCCGGCCCTCTGGCTCAGGAAGGCTCCCCCAGAGCCCAGACCGCCCCACGACTCATCTCCCCACACCCCCGGCCCTGCACACCCTCAGAACAGAGACACCTCGAGCCCCAGTCGTTGGCCTGGCTCCCACCCACCATCCCGCTGCCTGACCTCCTCCCCAGGCTGCATTTTCATCTGGACGTGCTGGCCTGTGTGGAAGCAGGAGGCCCGAGAGAGAGCCGTGGGGGCTGATCCGGCGGCGCTGCGGGTTGGAACCCATGAGCGCTGGGCCCCAGAGCCTGGGCAGAGCAGACCCTCCCATCCGGGGCCGGACCCCAGGCCCAGCCACATCCGTCCTCTCCCGAGACCTTTCGGGTGGAGGTTTTACCGAATTCTCCCACTGTCGAGGCTTCCTCTTGGAGCCAATGAAGGGTTCTTTGCGTAATCTGTCAGTGCTTGCCTTATTTATTTATTTATTTTTATGAGTTTGCTGTTAATTAGGCAAAAGATCTACAGAAATGTGCTTGCGCCTGGAGATTTCTGCGAAAACTGAGAACCCTCCTGAAATTTCCAGGAGTGAAGCAATTAAGCGATGGAATTCCGCAATCTAAACACGATATTCTCCTGTAACAAAAGTGTTGGTGGGGCGGGGGGGGGGGGGGGGTGCAGGCCGGCGGAGGTGGGGGAGAAAGAAGGAAAGAGGAAGCCGAGGTCCAAGCAATGGCAACTCGCAGACCAGCACCACGTGTTTGCAGTTGGGACTGGACTCCGCTTACTGGCCGGGGTTGGGGGGGACCTGCACACAGCCCACCCCCTCCTTGGAAGCGCCTGCTCCTGTGGAGGTGAAGGGTAAGGTGAGGTTTGCTTCTTAAAGGGGGTCGCCTGCGTCAGCCGACCCACCCACACGAGTGGGGGGCTGGAGGGCCGCCGTCTTCTGGCGACAGAAGCTGGATGGGGAGGGGGCTTCCCACCTGGGCAGCCAGTCTGCAGCAGAAAGAGACCCCACGTCAGGGCCTGAGAAGCCATGGTGCCGGGAATGCCCCCCGGGCTCCACCCTCTGGGTCACTGTGCCACTCACATGGCCCGGGGGTCCCAGTGGGGAACCGCCGTCCACATCGGGGTCAGGTCAAGGGTCCTTCCTGGCACTTGGCAGGCAACTCAACACCAAATGAGGAAATTCACATTTCTTGGGTTTGTGGGAGGGAGTTTTTAGATCACAGGAGGAGATTGAAATCAACTTTGATTCTTTTTTTTTTTTTGTAAACGAATTCTTAGCTAGGGATGCCCCATGTGCCCTCGGATGTTACAAATCCGACCTTTCCAGACCATCCATCCAGCAGCCTCATTACTGTTGGAATCCCCTTTTCTCAAAAAACGTTTCTCGGTCGTGCAAGCCGTTGCCTGTGGTTTTCATCATTACTTTTTTTTTTTTAAACAACCTTGAGATGCCTTTGGACGAGTCACTGGTTGTTGACAAATCGGTTTTCCAGGGAGGGAGGCACGTTTCTGTCGGTGGCACTGGGGTCCGGCCTCCCGCTCGCGGTTGAGCAAAGATTAGACTGAATTTCTCCGTGAGCTGCGTTTCCTCCGTCCCCCTGTGACTGCCCTGCTCTTTGGCCTTCATGCTACATTCCTTTTCCTCCCCTCGTTTCGCTTGGTAATGTTTCTCTCACCTTCTAAAGCCAGCCGGCAGTGCAGCAGGGATTTATGAGGTCGAAACTTCTCACAGGACCGTCTATTTTATACGTTCTCTCTGCCACTCCAGCCGTGACCTCAGCTGCTGCTGTGCGTGCAGTGTGTACACGCCGGCTCTGTTTGGTTGAGAAAACCCCTCTTGGAAGAGATGGGAGGCCGGGCCCTAGGGTGTCTGTTGCATTAAATCAGGGAGCTGGGGGCCGGAGTCACTGAGGACGGTCCAGAAACCAATGGCAGCACCCCCTAGATGGCCTTTTCCGCATGTGTGTTCTCATGTGTTTGAATAAACTTAGAGCTGCTTCTCGGTTGAGGTGGGAGTGAGTGGGGGGCATGAAAGGCATTTACGGAAGACCCCCCCCCCATGCCCACCCTCCCACCCTGCCCACTCCTGGTGGATGACCCTCCCTTTGGGTGAGAATGGACAGGGGAGTTTTTCCTGGAAGAAATGAGGCCAGCAGTGCCTGAATGCCAGCTCCCAAGCCCTGGGCAGCTTTCTGTGTTGCCCACTCAGCGGCCCCTGCCTTTTCCCATAGCTCTGAGACGGTTTTCTAGTTCAGAACCCCAGTCCCTCTCCCGAAGGACTAAGAGACCCTCTCCCCATGTGCACCTGGAAGATGCAGGTGTTTCTAGGGCTGCACAGCACTTGGTCACTTGTCACCTCACCCGTCGTCCCCCTGGCAGGGGCCACAGCCTTAGGGAATTTCACAGGCGTGGCCCTGCCACGGACAGACAGAGGTGACCTGTGCCAGCGCCGCCCCTGCCAGAAGATGTGCACGGACCCTGTAGCTCTTTGTATCCCTGCTGCCTGCGCCGTGGTACCCGGCTGAGATCGCGGCCGAGCATCACCCTCTGAAACGTGTGGGCCCTGGGCCTCCTCTCCTGTCCAGCCTCGTGTCCCTGTGCACCAAAGCCGCCTCCGCCTGGGCCTGCATCCTCCACAGAGTGGGCTGGAGAGGAGCCTGTCCACCCACCTGGAGCTAGAGGGGGTCTGCCAACTTCACTGATGGGGCGGGAGGTGCTGGAGGGCGGGAGGCCCTCTGAGCACAGCAGCTGCCTATGTTCCTGTACAGGAGAGATGAAATGTTCCCAGGCCAGAAAATGCATGCTGGTCAATCAGCCTTTTTTACACAACAGTTTCCTTATCGAGGCAAAAGTGCCCGCCAGGCGCAGGCCAGACCCTCTCCTGTGCGTTTGGGCAAACTCCCCTCTTTTATCACCTCTTCTCCAGGCCCAGCCGAATCCTGGTGTTTGTCCCGAGGCCCCAGTCCACTCCCTATGGGCGTTTCTTTGATTTAGTGAAAATAGGAACACGCTTGTGTTGGCTTTCCCGCACCTGCCGGTCACCTGGAGAGCACCCGAGGGACTGTGACCGGGGCTCAAAGTCCCTTCATTCGTCCACCTGTCCATCCACTCATTTCCTCAGTGACAGTAACGGGGGTCCCTCTGCTTCTCCAAATGTCTAGGAAGCTCTCTCCCAGCCGTCCATGTGCTCACAGCCTAACTGGGCAAGTGGGATAAAAGTACCCACCAAGTTACAGCCCAGGGGTCAGGAAGGTAAGGGCTGCCCCTGGGCGTGGCAGACAGTTAGGGACCCCCGCTATGTACTAGACGGGCCCGGGTTCAAATCCAGCTCCTCTGCCCCTCGGTGACCCTCCAGACACGGTCCATCCCCCTGCCGCCAGGAGAGGGTGGATGAGTCTCTGGCATCTCGGAAGCAGCCCAGAGACATCACTGTCCTGGAGGGGACACGGGGCGGCCCCTGTGACGGTGGAAAACCCTCAGGAATCAAGTGGCTGTTTTGCCCAAAGAAGCCGGGCCGGGCCCTTGTGCCCCCGCCAGGCACGTGTCTGCTCGAGAGGCGGGCCAGGGGCGCACCCTGAGGGGGCTGGGCTAGTCACGCCCATGATACTCATCCTGGGCTGTGCCGCAGGGAGGCCTTTGGGACCTGTGGCTTGGCGGGACCCCAGGCATGGCCTGGGGGCTCCCCGCTCCCTCTGATGCAAACGGCAACCTCTCACTGGAACCCTCAATCCTCCCCACCTTTAGCCTCTGGCTGAGGCACCCGGATCTCAAATCGAAAGTGTCTCTCCTTGTAGCTGCCTTCCCCGGAGACTAAGCAGGGCGCCTGCTCCCGGTTTCCCGACGCAGCAGAGCCACCCCTGCTTGGGGGCAGGGGGACACGATGTGAATGAGACCCTTGGGCTGAAAGCAGAGGCTTCGTGGCCAGCTCCCCAGGCTCCCAGGGTTGGGGGAGCCCATCTCCACTCCCGACCCCTGCGTGGGGTCTGCGGGGAGCCTGGAGGCAGACAGGGCAGCTTCCCCGGGTTCCTCCCCAAAACCCCAGCTCTGAGGCTCCCAGACATGGGGCTCTCAGGACAGGCAAGACCACGACGGCAGCGGCAGTGTCTTCTTGTCCACAGACGCCCAGCAGAGCTAGAGGGAGGCCGGGTCGTGGCTTCTTGAGAAGTCTTGCTCCCCCACCAAAGGCTGCCCCGAAGTCGGGGCTCCGGTCAGGAAAGGGCTCTTAGCTCTAAGGGCCCAGACCTGCTGGTCACGTGACACTCACTGCGGTGGACAGGGGCGGGGAGGGGGGAGTGGCGATGGCCTGGACGTGGCTCTGCTGGAGTTCCCACAGGGGACGGCACCACGAGGCCAGTTCTTGCTTCTCCCAAAGCTCCCCTTCCTGGTTTCCTCCAGTTTCAGAAATGCTCAGATCCACGTGGGAGTCGATAAGAAAGGCTGGGGCCACGACCACATCTCCTCCTACGCTTTCCGGCGAGAGCCTGCTGGCGCTCCCCTGTCTCCAGGAGACCGGCAAGGGGCCGCAGGACATGGCCACCCACAGACAGGTGGCCCAGGAGGGCACCTGGGCTAAGACGTCGGCAGGTCCTCCCTGAGCTGGTACCAGTCCTGGGGCCCTTCAGGCTCCTGCTCTGTTGTCCCCCGTCCCCGCCGGGGACGCACGGGCTGCAGGTGCGGTCCCTCCTGCAGACACACGGGAAGGTGTCATCGTTGCTGTAGACACACGCGGCAGGCACTCTGGGCAGGGCCACCTGCTTTCAGTGGTCACAGGTTTATCGAGTGGCCGCCACCTGCCACTGCTGTGTGAGCCATGGAGTCAGGGCTGAGAACAGGGCAGGAGAGTAAGGGCCGGTCCTCGGGGAACTATCTCCCAGGGCGAGCACACTGACAAGTGGTCACATGTGAGAACTGCCGAGAAACTCAGGGTGATAAGGAGCTGGGCAGGGAGAGTTGCTTTGGGCGGGGGCTCTGGGAAGGCCTCCTGGGGAGGGGACGTGGGCCCCGACATAATGGACAAGACTGAGCCAGTGGCCGGCAAGCACTGACATATGGGTCCCCCTGTGGGGTGCACGTGCAGGCGCTCCCCCGGGCCCAGAGGCCACGCTGACAGTCCACACCTCCATCCTGTGGCTCTGGAGCTGGGCCCAGACCCTTAAGCGGACGGGAGAGGTGGCCCAGTGGAGACGGTGTGGTGCAAGGTCCCAGAGTGTACCCTGAGGCAGAGGGTGCTGCGTGCTGTCAGCCACCTTTCCCACCGCACATCCTAAGCCTTCCTGCCACACCCTGCAGGCCCCCAAGCTGGCCGCCAGCACCCAGGGCAGGACGCGTCTGGGGAGAGGGCTTTGCGGGCCTGGCCAAGGGGCAGTCTGCGAGCTCTGCTTGGAGTTCCCTTTTCATTTCCAGGGTAAAATGTGCCGTTTAGTTTTAGAGATCCTGATGGATGCTCACCGCCTATGGTCCGCGAGTGGGAAATGGAAACCCAGTCGGGACGGCTGGGCCTCCCACCGGGGCTTCTGCGGAAGGTTCTAGATGAGTCCCGAGTTGGATGCCGCCTGGCGTGGAGCCCTCCTCCCTCTGGCCGGGCAGCCCCTGCCTGGGCACTGTGCTGTGAGGTGGGGGGCTGATATATTTCGGGGTCCCCAGGCTGCCCCCGGGCTGGGAATGTGGGCGGGGCGGGGCCAGTCTCCACTTATCTCAGGGGGGCCGTGATGTCTCAGGGCAAAACCTTTAAAACTCAGGGAAGGTGGTGAAGGCTTGCCACTGTAGCCACCTCAGCACCTTTGAAGTGGGTGATCAGAATGACGCCGCGGGCGGCTGGGAGTTCGGGCCCAGTGGGCTTTCCGGGTTCTATGGAGGAACTTTCCTGCCTCTGGAGATGACAGCTCAGCTCTGTGATGGGCCCAGAAGCAGCAGGGAGCCCTGGCTGACAGGCTTGCCCATGACTCCCCTGGTCACGGCTCCTCCTGACCCGGCTGGGGCGGGGGCATTCTCACCCGCCCACAGTCCTGTCCAGGGCCCAGGCGAGCCTGGGGTCAGAGGCAGGCAGCGTTAGATGCCCGTTGAATCTCGGAGCAAATGTCGGCCCCTGCCTGGACCATAGCAGAGCAACGGGCCGTGCAGACGGGCTCCAAAGTACAGGGCAGGATGGGGGTGCTCCGGGCTGGGGTGGGGTGGCAGGCCTGGGCACGCCCAGCCTGGCTAAGCGGGTGGGTCAAGGAGGGAGTTCTTGGTAAATTTCCCCCCGCGCTGAGAATTTTTGAAAGTCACCGCAGAATGTGGACTTGTGTGATTCGGTGGTCAGGCTGCTGTGTTCCAGGAAGCGCCAAACAGAAGTTGTGGCTCTGGCCAGTGGCCGTGGTCTGGGGAAAAGCAGTGACCACAGCCAGTGTGGTCTGTGGTTGCCGGTGACCTAGAAACCAACGTCTGAGTGCTCAGGGCAGGAGGAACTCACAGTGCCAGGGCCCGGGGCTCGTGGGTGGGGTGGGCGCTGGGGCACCGAGGGCACCTGGGACAGCGGGGGGGTCCGGACCCACGCACACCTGAGGTTCCCAGGCTGCCTTGCTGCTTGCTCTTGGCTTCTAAGCATCTAGGGCAGCTGTGGAATTTTCAGAATGGACTGACTTAAAAATAAATCCATGTTAAGTAAACAGTGGGTTCTCCAACCTCCCGTCTCAGGATCCGAATCCGTGGATCAGAGGGAGGTTTGGGGATCTGAGGGCGGCTGTGATGCAGGCGGCGATGCTTCTCAGCCCCTGACAGGCTCAGTGCCCGGCCTGGACCCTGCAGAGGGCAGCCGTCGCCCGCACCGGGCCCCGGCGAGCCGTGCTGGGGGGGTGGCGCCAGTGCTGGAGCGGCTCGCCTATGGGTGTGGTTCAGTGGCCAGCACTGGGACCCCCAGGCTCGGCTGACGGAGGGTGCGGCGCCTTCTGGACACACCCGGCTCATCCAGCCTGCCCCTTCGCTCCCGCTCAAGTGGGCAGGGACCCCGTGGAAACCTCCCGGCTGGTGCCGTCCCTGTGGGGACTCCAGGCCATATGCCTCCCACCCCCGCTGCGAGGATCCTGTGGGCCGGGAAGGGGGCAGGGACAGCATCTGCAGGGCCCGTGGGCCAGGAAGGGGGCACCACCGAGGTACGGAACCCCCGGTGTCTTGCATCAGTCTGGGGAATTCTCCGA
Organism: Inia geoffrensis; assembly: GCA_036417435.1. Lineage (NCBI taxonomy): Eukaryota > Metazoa > Chordata > Mammalia > Artiodactyla > Iniidae > Inia > Inia geoffrensis. The sequence goes on along the minus strand of CM070901.1, from coordinate 184,217,978 downwards.
GCTGGGTGAGACAAAGCCAGGACCCAAGCAGGACTGGGGGCTGGGGTCTCTGCCTTTCCAGGCCCGTCCCACGTCCCCACATTGCCGTGCACAGATGGCCAGGACCCGCTCTGCTGCCCCTCCGGCCCGGGGAAGTGCTGACCCCAGGGGGCCCCACGGTCACCCTTACTAGGCACCGGCCGGGGTGCTGGGAGCCGCGCTGGCGGGCGGTCAGGCGTCTCCCGCTGCCCCGTCCACCCGCTTGTGGTGAGAAGGCAGCAACCCTCTCATCTGCGGCCCAGGAGCCCTGTGGTGGGTCAGCGTGGTCTGAACATACCGTGGCTGCCCACCCAGAAGGGGCCTGGGCTCACCCTCTGGGGTTCACAAGAGAAAGCAGAGTGATTGGGAGCCGGGTGGATTCTCAGTAGTTTGGGGTGTAGCGAATCATGTGACCGGGCCTCAGCCGGGCTGGGCTCAGAGGCCTCCTCCCTCCCAGGGCCCTCCTGAGCTAAGCAGCACATGTGCCCCTGAGAGCAGCCCCACCGCCCTGGGGAAGCGGGACCGGGAGAGGAGAAGGAAGACCCCAGAGTCTGGGGGACATTGCGGTTAGCTCAGGAACGTGAACAGAGGCCGTGAGGCTGGGCAGTGGGCTGCGGGAAGGGAGGCTGGGTTCTGGGCCCGCCCGGGGCCTCCCTGGACACAGCTTCCACCTCGGTGCGAGGACGGGGCTCGCCCGGTTGGCCACTGTGGCCCCGGCTGCAGCTGACGGTCCGGGTTCCAGCTCAGCAGTTGCCTTTGGGACGAAGCCTGGGCTGGGCCTTCTTGTCCAGACAGCCCTCGGGGACCCTGTGCCCGTTCCAGGTGGGGCTGGCCCTGCAGGTGCCGGGGGCAGCAGGGGCTGGGTGGAAGGGGACTTGTAGGAGTGGACTCTCCACTTGGGGTGTCCAGGGGGCACACCATCTTCTCAGGGGGTGCCCTGGGGTGCCTGACTGGGGGCTCCTCACACCGTCCCCCACTCCACGGTCCACGGTTTAAGTAGAAGATACTCTGGTCTCGGCAGAGAGAACTTGATGGCAGGCGCGAGGTGTCAGGATGGAGCCCGGGTCGGCCACCCTCCCTCCCCGCTTTTGCTTTACAAATGCCCAGTGACCTCTGTCCCTGGGCCACCTCCCTGTGAAGCGCCACGGACCTGCCCTCCCATCCCGCCTGGGCAAGGGTGGCCTGCGGCCTCTCAGCCTCTGTGTCCTGCGACCTGTCCATTTTGGGTGTGTGGTGGACCCGGCCCTACCACACCCTGGACCAGGCACCCCGAGTCGCCCACTGGAGGGGAAGGGCCCCCTCTCCCCTGCACAAGGCCCCTCGCTGCCGGCTCCCCTTCTGCCCTGGCTGCCCCGCCAAGTCGGACCATCAGTTGGGAAGGAATGAGGTCACTGGAGGAGGAGGGGGTGCCGGGGACGTGTGCTTAGCGAGGGGAGGGTCTGCTTTTAGAACCCACACCTCGGCAGGGGCGAGAGCCCCTCACCGGCCTGCACTTCCCCTCTGGTCCGGCCTCTTCCTCTTTCCTGGCCCCGTGCACCTTCCCAGCCTCCCTCAGTCCCATCCCTGCCTTCACACTGTCAGCGCCGTCCTGGGGCCCTGAAGAGGAAGGGGGCCCAGGCCTGGGGCTGGCAAGCCTCGGAAGCTTCCGGAGCAGGCAGCTGGGCCTTGGAGCTGGGGTGGATGGTGAGTAGGCAGAGAGGTGGGTGCCCTGCAGGGCGCTGGGCTTCCTCGGTTTCACTTGGAGTGGCCAGGAGTGCGAGTCCAGTTGCCCCCATCGTGAGCCCTCTGCCCTGCAGCCCGCTGAGATGGACCAGCGGGGCCATTCGCTGGTTACTTGGTGCCGCGTTTTAAAAGGGTGCCATGCCAGTCCCCGCCTGCGTCCTCCTCCCGCCGCCACCTCTTCATTCCGCCCTTCAGGTTTCCTCTCGGAGAGATGCGTCTGCCTGAGGGCATTCGAGGTGTGTGTCCCTGGGGACCGTGAGGCCAGGGCTGGGGTCAACGATGCCCGCCGCCCATTTGCCCCCCCACCCCCACCCCACCGAGAGAGCAATTCAGAGAAGCCGCCTGCCTTGCCAAGGTCATGAGAAAGGTCAAGGGCAGGGCATCAGGGTCGCTGGATGAGCCGAAGGACAGGGTGTGGCTTGGCTGGAAAAACTCAGGATTTTGACGGGTCCTTCACTGGCTGAGAGACCTTGGGCACCTTTCCTGACCTGAGTCTATTTCCTCATCTACAGGACGGCGGTGAGGATGCTCCCTGGGCGGGGCAGCTGGGAGCAGCTAGGCTCAACTGGGCTCTAGTGCACCATCCTCCACAGCAGGAATACTAAGGTAGCAGCAAGGCTGCCATCTCTGCAGCTCGGTCTCCCCTGGAGGTTATGAATCAGGCAGGAGCTGGCCAGGGTCCTCTCATCTCACAGAAACACTGTCGCCCGAACCACAGTTGAAAAGATCTTAAAAACGCATCACCCCCAAAACTCGCAGCTCCCAGCGGGCCTCCGTCCCCGTGCTGCTACCCCGTCTCGCCAGGGGCAATTTCTGGGGGTCCTGGAGACGTGGCCACTGCGCCATGCTGGGGGGCTGGGGCAGTGGCTGCCACAGGCCCAGCAGAAAGGGTCTGAGAAGGTTCCTCTGAGCAGCCAGGGCGCTGGTGCGGAGCATGGGCTATGCGCCTGGTCACTGGCAGAGATGCCCGGGGTGGTCCAGGCACATGGCTCACAGGGCAGGAGGCCGGTGGGGAAGCCGAAGGTGCTTGGACTCCCGGGTCTGTTGCAGCCGCCGTGGCAACGCGGGGCTGCGAGGAGACCTGGGGTGGGGGCTTCTGCGGCGCCTGCCCCGGGGTCCCCTCCTCTTGGTGCCCATCACTGTGACATGCGGGCAGGGTCCCCATCCACAGCAGAGTTCACCCCCCTCTGTCCAGGCAGCCCCCAGCCAGGACCCCAACTCTCCGGGAAGGGAGTCTGAGCTGCCCCTCCGGGGGCCAGTTCTTGGTAACGGCCCCCCACCCCTACCCGGCCCCACGCCATAAAGGCTTTGAAACTCCTCCAAGCCTCCTTTGCTGTCTGTGCTCACCTCGTGGGCAAGGGGGCTTCAGTGAAGCCAAGGGTCCTTCCCAGTTTGTAAAGGGGCACACCCAGGCCGGGATATGAGTTTTGCCCTGAGTCACGCTGATGTCCCTGACCCCGGCCGAGGGCCCTGCACACTGGCTGCAGCATCCCTGCACTGCACTGGGTTCCCCAAACCAGTTCGGATGCCCGGAGGTGGGAAGATCTCTCCCCGGGCTCCCCTTCCTCAGCCGTAGCCCAGTGGGTTCTTCTGGGCTGGTGCTGCCACAAGCTGGGGCAGGATGGGTGAGGCTTCACCCCCAGGCTGGGTGGGAGGGGCTCCCTGCTGGCCACCTCCCCTGAATGCCTGTGCAGGGGCCCCTGGGTCCCCATGGCCACTTCTGCCCAGGTGCCTCCCACCAAACCCCCTTCTGGCCGGGAATGAGGGATTCGCCAGGACAGGAGGGGAGCCGGGTCTCGGGGAGCAGAGAGCTTCCCTGTGGGCCAAGGACAAGCTCTTCAAAGAGTCCTGACTTCATTTGGGTGGACAGAGGCTGTCCTCTGAAGCCTTTCTGCCCCAGCCCAGGCAGAAGCCACCTCCTTGCACTCCCAGCCGTGTGGCCCTGGAGGGCAGGGGCCACGTCCCACCCGTGTTAACTCTGGGACCTGGCAAAGGGCACTTGGCATGTGCTGGTGAGTGGCCAGAGCCTCACTGAGGAGGGAGAGCAAGGGGACCCACCTGTGCCTGCCAAGCACCCGGTCAGAGGCCCTCGCCTGCCAGCCTGGGCCAGGGGAGGGGCAGGTGGACACCCCCAGCTGGTTTTTCAATTTGAGCACCTTTGCAGTGAGATTCCAGGAACTGGCTCAGGCTAGGCTGTTGATAGGAAGACCCCTCTGGGGGGTGGTTGTAGGGCATCTCTTCCTGCCTCCGGCGGCTTTTTGGGGGTGGTCCTTGCCTCCCAAAGCACGGTAGGGGGGCCCGGGTGCAGGGTGCAGGGTTGGACAGGAGCAGCTCTTCAGGTGTGGCTGGCCTCCTGGGGGCTGTGCCCAGGGAAAGGCCAAGGTCACCCCCTCTGCCAGATGCCCCATTTCCCCCCTTTGTCAGGATGAGCCACTTGGCTGACCTTTGTGGGCACTCACTGTGTGCTGGGCACATGTCAGGGTGCCCCGGGCCTCGGGGGTGACCACCATGGTGGGAAAGAGAGACAAGGCCCAGCTGTCCCACTAGAGGCGGGCACGGGGCTGGGAGGCCCCCAAACGCCAGCTTGGAGGGTCAGGAAGATCTGGCGAGGATGAGGCCAAGCCAGCCCTGCAGGCGGCGGGCCTTGAGCAGGTGGCCGCGGGGCAGCATCACGTCCTGGAGTTTGACACCCACGACTTGTCCTTTTTAACTCTGCTCTCCCTTATGTGACAAAAACGTTTTTAGTTACGGCCCGGTAATTATCACGATCACGTTTTTCTGTTTGGTTTTGTTTTGTTTTCGGCCAAGCCGCGCGGCCTGCAGGATGTTATGGGAGCGAACCTGTGCCCCTGCAGTGGAAGCTCGGAGTCTTAACCACTGGACTGCCAGGAAAGTCCCCAAGATCATGGTTTTCTTGATTCATTTCTTTACCTTTAAAACAATTACTCCTAAAAGGGAAGAAACCCCATCTTCATAACCTTTGCACTTAGCTCTGCTCTCCTCTGCGTCGGACAGTTTCACGGTTTTGGATTTTAGACTCAGAGGGCATCCCCAGGTGGTTTGGTAAGTGCAGGTGGGGGCGTCGGGGGGACTGCTGCGGCCCCTCCCGCTGCACAGCTGAGGTCGGTGCTGACTTCCACCTCGGTTGGCGTGCCGCCATCTGTGGAATGGCAGAGCCACGACAGCCCGCCCCAAATCCCAACCTCAGGAGGGGTGTTGGGGTGGGGGCAGGGCTCTCTCCACACAGAGCACCAGGCTGGCAAGGAGGAGGGCGCCGTGCGGGTGCAGCTTTCGGTGCTTTCGTCTAACTGTGTTGCCGCCGTGTTGGTGGGGACGCCCGGATTAACAGTCCCTGGGGAGGGGCACTGGACCCCTGACTGTGATCGGAGTGGCTGCACATGGTGGTAATAGAAGGCAGACGGCGACGAACAGCTTCTCTGTTACTGTTTTAAGTTCTCTGCCCGGTGCCTCCCCACCGCCCGCCCCCCCACCCCACCGCAGGGCCCCAGGCTGGGCCGCCCCGCCTCCCTGGCCCTGCGTGGAGGGACGTGTGTCCGGGAGATGGGCGAGGGCTGAGCGGGACCGTCCAGGCGGTGGGCTGTTGGACCATGGGGGCCCCGCACGTGTGTGGAGTGAGCCCAGGGAGCAGTGGCGGCTGGGGCACGTGGTGACTGTGAGCCATGGGGCGGGCGGCGTCTCTGCCGAGCCAGGCTCTCCAGGGTATGACAGGTCTGTGTAGACAAGCCCCTCCCTGGGGCTTCTCCCCTGGGAAGGGGGCCGTGGGAGGTAAAGGGGATGGGGGGAGGGAGACAGCGCCGGCGGGGATTGGGGGGGCCTTCTGCAGCCCGGTTCTGAAAGACCCCAGGGCTAGGTCCTGCGGGCTGGGCTGGCTCCTGGGGGCCCTGGGTCCAATGGCTAAGCAGGGGGTGGGGTCAGGTGATGGGCAAGGGGAACCAGAGACCTGGGCCCTGGCGCATAGTAGGCACGCGAGGAAGTGTGAAGGAGATAAAGCATCAGCTCTTGTCCACCGGCTCTACCATAGGTGGGGATGCTGAGAGGAGCGGTGATGGGGGGCAGCACCCTCACGCGGATCCACCAACGCCTCGCAGACGTGCACCCTCGTTCGGTGGACGGGGCCCTTCACAGGTGCCTCCCTCATGGATCCCCCAGGCCTGGAGAAGGGCACGGGGCCAGCTCTTCTGGGGCGGGCGCTCTGAGAGCCCCCGCTCATGCCGTCTGCTCGGGAACAAGCCCCCTTGTAACTTTCCCTTGAGGAGGAGAGATGTCCACCTAGGTCAGTGGGAGGCCTCCTCGGTCGTTTCAGAGGGCACGGGAGTGGGGGGAGGGGGGATCCTGCCTGGGCTTGGGCTTGTGGGGGTGGAAGATGATGGGTAAACGTGGTCCTCACCCTCCAAGGGAAGGGGTGACACCACAGGTGGTCCTGGCGATTGGGCTGGAGCCCCTCCAAGAGGTAGCAAATGAGGCTGCGCCGTCGGAGAGGGAGGAGCTCGCTTCAAGGTGACCCCTATCACTTTGTCACTGGCTGACACTCTGGCCTGGGGCTTCCAGGAGGAGGAGGGGGGAAGCATCAGCCACGGGGCCCCTAAAAAGGGCCAGGACCTGGGCAGGTGTCCAGCTGGGGAGAGGCCACCCTGAGCTGGGCGAGCTGCATCATCTGCGGCGGGTGTGATCAGAGTGGAAGCAGCCTCTTGCTCAGGTGTGTGCTTACCTGGGCTCACCTGGGCCTGCCGGGCACCCGGGAAGGCCAGGGAGGGAAGACCCTGGCCGCGCCCCTCTGGCTGGGGGAACAGAGATGGTGCCCAGAGGAGCTCAACCTTCCCCCCGGCTCCCCTCTGGCCTGGATGACGGAGACGCAGACACACTTCCCGAGAGATAGTGCTTCATCCAGGGCACCTCGGCTAATCACCAGCATCGTGGGAAAAGTCCGCAATGAGGGCCGAGCCGCAGTGCATTGTCTGGGGGAGATTAAAGCCCCAGCGCTGTATTGTCTGGGCAGGGGATAAATCTTCGCGCTGTCACTCAGACGCTGAATTAAATCCCCCCTCGTTTCTAAAGGGGCTTATCTGTGTGAATGGCGGCCACTCCGCAGCGTGAGCGAACGTGTTCGGATGCGTCTGTCCGGACACCTTCGGAGTCGGTGCGATCGGGAAGGGTGCTGCGTGGGGTGGCACCTCCTTGCAGGGAGGGTGGGCTCCATTTGAGGCCCCCGCTGCACCTCACCCACTGGGGAGAGGAGGCCCGGAGCCCTGAGGTCCCCGGCAGAGCCGTCCAGGGGAAGGCCCCAGAGAGGGTGCGAGCTTGGTGGGGTCAGAGGGAAAGCCAGCGGCGGGAGAGGAACAGCAGGGGTCTTCAGGGCAGATTGGGCTGAGAAGGCGTTGACCTCAGCCGCCTGGAACTTCCTAGAGAAGCCACTCCATCCCTGTGCCTTCCAAGCCTGCACAGCCCAGGTGGACCCAGCAGTGGAGCCATGGGTGGAGGCAGAGACCCCCTGGCTAGGGACCATCCTCAAAGCACGGCCAGCCCCGGCTGCCCCATCCGCCCCCTGCATCTAAGGCAGGGGGGCAGGATCCAGGAGCAGCGTCCCGACACTTTTAGCAACTGGGCTCCTTTTAAACCTGAGCCGCACGGGGGGGCCTAATTAACAAGATGGGTTTGGGCAAGGAGTAGGAGTCCCCCCTGGGGACCCCCGGGCCACAGTGATGCCTCGTTCAATTGCAGTCAGCATCCCCGGGTAATGCCCATTATACAGATGCAGACCTTGGCACGAGGCCATGTGTCCAGGCCACCCAGGCGATCCATGGTGGAGCGAGGTGCCCACGGCCATCTTTCTGCAGGGCTGGGATATGTTCAGGGAGGGAGGGCTTGCAGGTGCACCCCCGGGGCTGTCCCTCTCCCTGCTGCTGGAGGCTCAGCTGGGCTGGCTGCACACAGCAGTCGCCCGAGACGTAGCCGTGGAATGACCTAGTGCCGGGAGCGAAGGCTATCACTGGCGGACACCTCTGGGCTTGGGGGTTCGGGTCGCGTGAGGGGTCTTGGTTGAGAGTGTCTGCGATCAGCCCTCAAGGCCCCGTCCCCAGCTCTGACCAGCAGGCGGGGGGCCTCTGGCTGTTCTCCTGGAAGGCACTTCTGGATTCAGAATGCCCCGCGTCTTGGTCTCTGGGTGTTTGGGGAAGTGCTAAGTGGGGTTTTCTGTGCTGGGTGCGAAGTGTCCCAGGTTCATGGGCTTTGAGGCTCTGTTGCAGATGTTTCTGGAACGCCCCCTCCCCGCCCTTTGGAGGGAGGACCCCAGCCATTGCCTGAACGAGCAAGCTGGTTCCTATTGCAGAATTTCATGAGCTGAGAGCAGGGCAGGAGCTCGTGCAGCAGGACGGCCTGTGAAGCACAGCTGCGTCTGACGGAGACTTTTCCAGAACATTCGGCTTCCCACCCGGCTCCTCCCCTTCTTCTTACTTTAGATGAGATTGTGCCCCGCTGGCCAGTAATTTTGGAAATGAATGATAGCATCACAGTGGAGTGAGAGTACCCGTGTGCGCCGAATACCCCCCTTCCTTCAGACCAGAAACCACCGGGTCGTGTCTGTGCGGTGGTGACACCCACGCAGGCTCATCCCGGTCTGGGGCCCGGATGCATCCAGCACATCCTCCCTCACCCTGGGGTCGGGCAGCAGAGGATGGCTGGGTGGCTCCGGCCCCTCCCTGAGCCTGTCCTGGGGAAGCCCTGGCAAAGCACCACACACAGGGCGGCTTAACCCACAGACATTTTTCCTCCCCCAGTCCTGGAGGCTGGATGTCTGAGATCCAGGTGTAGGCAAGGCTGGTTCCTCCCAAGGCCTCTCTCCTCGGCGTGTAGACGGCCATCTCCTCCCTGTGTCCTCACCTGGTCGTCCCCCTGTGTTTGTCTGTGTCCTTATCTCCTCTGCTTCCTTTTTTTTTTTTTAAATAAATAAATAAATATTTATTTATTTATTTTTGGCTGCGTTGGGTCTTCGTTGCTGCACGCGGGCTTTCTCTAGTTGCGGCGAGCGGGGGCTACTCTTCGTTGTGGCGGGCGGGCTGCTCGTTGCGGTGGCTTCTCTTGTTGCGGAGCACGGGCTCTAGGCACGTGGGCTTCAGTAGTTGTGGCGTGTGGCCTCAGTAGTTGTGGCACGCAGGCTCTAGAGTGCAGGCTCAGTAGTTGTGGCGCACGGGCTTAGTTGTTCCGTGGCATGTGGGATCAGGGCTTGAACCCGTGTCCCCGTCCTTGGCAGGCAGATTCTTAACCACTGCACCACCAGGGAAGCCCCTATCTCCTCTTCTTATAAGGACATCAGTCACATGGGATTAGGGCCCACCCTACGACCCCATGTTACCTTAGTCACCCCTGTAAAGGCCCCATTTCCAAATACTGTCACGCTCTGAGGTCTTGGGATCAGGATGCCAACATACAAGTTTTGGGGTCATAATTCGACCTGAAACAATGCCCTTCCCCACGATCCGCGTTGACCTGAGACTGAACTTGCTTTGCCTCTCCAAACACCATTGTCGGTGATGATATTCCAACACACCCCCAGAAACCAGATTGCAAATGGACCCCCAGGATCGCCCAGGCCCTTGGCGGGGGATGAGGCAGGAACGCCTCACATGGGGGTGTCCTGACCGCAGAGCCCAAACGTGATCGGGGCCTCTGGGCGGCCCGTGAGCAGATGTGCCGAGAGGGGGCGAGAAATCTGCAATTAGCACAAATGCTCCTTTTTGAAAGGCCAAAAGAGCTTAAAAGAGAGGCCTTGAACCTGAGAAACATCCATGGAAATCCGGGCTTGACTGGAGAGCACAATTTTTCTCATTTTTGTGGGGTTGAGCCTTTTCAATAAGATTTCAAGAGAATAAAATCAACAGGCCCCAGGGAATTTGCATACGGCTACTTAACAACAATTCTGTATGTTTTTTTGGTTTTGTGTTTTTTTTTTTTTTTTTTTTTTTTTTTTTTAAAGAAATAAACACATCCTCAAACCTCCCCATCCACAGGGCGGGACTGCCCTGGGAGTTAACGGTTCAAATCTTTACAATTTTTTAAAACCCAACAGCTTTCCATAACAAAGGGCAAAATTCACAAACAAATTGCCTTCCTCTTCCCAAGGCTGCTCCTTGGCCCGGTGAAGGCGTGTTGACAACACACAGCTCCTTGGGTCACCGCTGAATGGCGGATCCCACGGAGACAGGGTCCCCCGAGGTCTGTTGAGAACAGCGTGGCTCGGGGGCCGAACGCACGCTCTCCCCTCTGGTCTTTTCAGAAGACCCGCTAACAAGCGGCTTTGTGGGGACCTGGGAGGCGGCCTCCAGGAGGCAAGCGGGGCCTTACAGAGGCAGCCCAGGGACGGCAGTCCTTGCTGGTGGTGGAGGTGGCGGAGGGCGGGAGCCTCCGTGCACCGGGGCTGCCCTTCTAGAAGCTCGAGTTTGCTGCAAGCGAGTAAAGCTCATCCCAGGATGGGGGGGTGTCCGACGGACAGCTCTGGAGGGGCCGGGACAGTGTAGTCACCTCCAGAAGGAGGGAGCCCTCAAACAGGAGCCCGAGACCCAGTCCCGAGGACAGCCCGGGGGAGAACTGCCTTCTCTCCTTGGTCGGCCCACCTGCCCAGGGCTGTGTGCGCCAGTCAGGGGTCCAGGAGGGTGGGATGCCCAAGCTGACCCCCAGAGACCCTCATCCCCCTCGGGGAGAGGGATGCAGGCACGAGGAAGCCGATGCTGGGCAGGTGAGAAGAGCCAGGGCTGTCCTCAGGTTCCGCAGGGCTGGCCCCGCCGACCCCTCCCACACATCCGGGCAGGAGCTCATGGCCTATCCCAGACCCCCTCTCACCTCTGCTCCTTCTTCCACGCAGACCCCTCTCCTAAAGCCTTCTCCAGAGCCCACACTCCCCTCCCTGCCACGGCACCCTGACCCTGCATTTCTAGGTTGTGGCCGCCCCTCCCCCCCAGATGGTTTTCCTGTCCCTTCTGGCGCATAACAGCTTCTGGTATTCAGTAGGCACTCAATAAATGCTCGTGGAAGGCATGATGAGAGATGGGGGCGGGGCTCAGTGTGAGTCCGTCAGAAGGAAGGCACTGGCGGTGCAGGGATGGGGGCGGGGCCGGACAGATTGTTCCGGAACGGCTGGCACCACAGGCCTTGGCTCGGGGTGCCCGGGTAGGAGGGAAGGCCGGCTCGCCTCCCCAGACAGCCAGGGCCACCCCACCGCCCGCCGGCACTGAGTGACGGGAGCCTGCATGGGGGCCACACGCTCTCCACCCGGCAGCGGGGGCCGGCGTCCTGGACGCCGCCGCAGCCTGACTCCTTCCCGCTGCCCGCTGTCTCCCCCAGCCCAGCCTTCCAGGCCTGCCCTGCCCACCGGGCTAAACCCACATCTCCATGTTTCTGGGCACCGAGGGCCCCTGTCCTTTTTATCCTGTCCACCGCTCTGGGCCACCATGGCCGTCCGGCCTCCTCCACGGCCCGGCCCAGAGCAGGGCCCTGGCCGCTCACCTCTGGCCTAAACACCCCTCATTCCTGCTGTCCATTCAGAGACAGGCGCTTGGGTGGGCAACACATCCTGGACGGCTCTGGGTGCTGTCCTGGCCAGTGGACTCTTCTGGAAGCACAGTGGGGGGCAGCACGCTTGGACCTGACTTGGGAGGGTGTGGGCCGCCCACGGTCACTGGTCTGGACCCCAAAGGGTTAAGGCGCGAGTGCGGGGGGGCTTTGTTCCGCGTCTCCTGGGTGTAACCCGCGGCCTGTCCCCAATCCTTTCCTCATGACCGTGATTAGGCCGCATGGGAAGAATAGGCCAGCGATTCCTATGGTAACCTTCCAAATGCATTCCTGGGCAAGCGCGGCCCCCTCGGTAATTACATTCCTAGCTCGGCCCACAAGCAGCATGCAGATCAGCCCCTCCAGGGGCTGCAGGTCCCTCCCAGAGACAGGGCCGGGGCCTCCCCTACCTCCGGCCCAGCCCCTGCCCCTCCCCTTCCCCAGAAGGGGCGGAAATGGGTGAGATCCTCAGGGCGGCGGGCCAAGCCGGCCACAGAACGTCCAGGAGGGGAGCCAGACCAGGAGAGGGACCCCCCCCCACCACTGCCACAAGCCTTTCCCCCTCCCTGCCTGGACCGCCCTCCGTGTGTCCCCTGGGGCTCCACCTCGGCTCCCACTGAGGGAACGGCCTGCAAGTTCGGCCTAGCCTCCACCCCTGGGGTTGCTCTCCCCAGTCTCCAGCTGGCAGGGTTGGGGCAGGACCCATCCCGGAGGAAAGCCCAGCCGGCTCCTCTCGCGGCACGAGTGCGGGGCGTGGGGAATGCAGGGTGAGGAGCCCGCAGGGAGGGCACCACCAGTGGGCAGCAAATGTGTTCATGCCAGAGGATGACCAGGCCTGGGCTCTCTGGGTGAAGGCGGGCGGTCGGAAACGGAGCCTGGAGGAGACACTCAGGCTGCCCCAGGGAGGAAACCGCCCCCGGGGGCTGGAGGGCTGGGGCCCTTGAGGAGGGCCCGCGGGTGGCCTGCAGCAGGTGCAGGGCTGGGCTTTGCTCGAGGTGTAACGAAGCCTGCGCCAGAGGAGCTTCCCACGGGTGGTAACCCGAGCCCGGTCCTATGTGTCAAAGACCCTGCGGGCTCCAGCACAGGGAATAGGGGTGCCTGAGTGGGTGCAGGTGAGGGGTTGCCTGTCAGGCCAGGGGGAGGGGCGGGGGCGGGCAAGGTCGGGGCTGGGACTACAGGAGTTGCTGAAGGGCTGCGTGTGGGCTGTGGGCAGGGAGGACACCCCCAGGTTTCTGTCCTGACCTGCCCGGCCTGCGGGGCCACACCGAGGGGCAGGTCCGGCCCCTGCCTTTGGGTCAGCGTGGGAGGCAGAGCCGTCGCTGACCCGGCACCAGTGGGCCACACGAGCTGGGTCTGTAGGTCTGATGTGGCTGGCTGGGCAGGCGCAGCCCCCTGACGGCTTGTTCTGGGGGCTGGCAGAGCCCTGCCAGCCCAGCTGATGGGAAGCAGAGTGGGAAGTGCCTGCCCTGGTCAGAGGGGCAGGATTGCTCAGTGGTCGGGGGTGGGGGGGGCAGGCCCTGGGTCAGGTGGCCTGGGGTCAAGCCTGGCATTGTGGCCTGGAGTGGGCAGCCCGGACCTCGTCGGGCCGGAGACAGTCGGAGCCCTGTGGGCGTCGAGGGACCCTGCTGCTCTCTGGCTTCAGGGGCCTGGGGCCCAGGAAGCAGGGCTGTGGGGAGCATAGCCGAATAGGTGCCATGTGCTTGAGAGCACAGCTGCTTGGCATCGAGGGAGAGGGTCACCCTGTGGGGCTCCTGAAACCCAACACTGGGAGGGTCCCCGCTCTGCTGGTCTTGCGGGGGACAATCTGGTGGATTGCAGACTGGCTTTTACCCCAGCCTGGCCGGGTTGAGGGGTGGGCAGAGGCAAAGACTGGGAGCTGGCCGCCAGCCCTGGGGAGCTGCTGACTAGCGATTCTGGGCCCAGGTGGTTTAGACGGGGAGGCTTACGTGGGGATTACCGGCCTTGGGAATTGGAAGCCAGCAATTCCTTGGTGTCAGTCTGCTGGACTAATTCTAATGTAAATAGAGCAATCCTTTAAGTATATATCATTTAATGCTCAACAGGGAGCCCGCAGATCTCCTTAACACCAGCAGGCTCAAGGTACCTGCTGGGCTCACTCCTCTGGTCTCAGCCCATGTCCCCCTACGGGCCGTGCTTGTGGCCAACCCTGGTAGGGTATCACGATAATTATGGGAAGCGGCCCGGGCGGATTTTCAGCCCCTATTGTCCTCCCCTCTGGACTAACACCTTAGAACCACCTTCCCTTGTTAGAGATACACATGATCCCTAGGAGCTCTGCTGGCCAAAGCCCACGCGCTTCCCCAAGGACAGCCCCCAGAAGGTCTCTGCTCACCCTCTGCCCCTGGGCTTGGCCGAGCGCCAGCCCTCCATGGCCACACAGCCGTGTGGCCAGCCTGGGGCTGGGCTTTCCCGTGAGGTCGTAAGTGCGTGCGTGTGGCTCCTGCACTCAGGGGTCACGGTGGGGCAGGGTCGTGCAGGAAAGCCACGGAGGCACCTGCACTACCGAGGTTGCCTTTGTAAGGCGGCCTTGGCCCTGCCAAGCTCTTTCCTGCTCGGACAAACTGATTGTACTGCTTGGGAACATGCCCACCTCATGCAGGGAGGCAGGGTTTGTTGGATGCAGGGAGGGAGCATGGGGAACCCTGAGCGAGCAGTGTTGTCTTTTGTCCTCATGCATTTGTGTCTTAGTTAACAATTCCTTCCCTCTCCCCAGGTCAGATCCTCCCCCACTTCCTTCTTGAAGTGTTGCTTTCTGTATTTAAATCCCTCAATCCTTCTACCGGGGGTTGTGTATATGGTGTGAGGTCAGGACCTAACTTTATTTTATGCTCCACGTGGGTAGCCACTATCTGAGCTGGTTGGTAGAGCGGCAGTGTTAGACTGTGATCTGAGATGTCACCAGGTCACCTGCAGGGTCACAGACCAAACCGAGGGTCGGTTTCTGGATCTCCTCTCCCTTCCCATGGGTCAGCTGGCCCCTGTGGCGGCTGATGCCCAGGGCCTGATGGAACTGCCACAGTAACCATCGTAAACTAGTCACAGGCACGTGGATGCGAGTGGACACGGTGCCAGGCACCGAGGTCCACCCTGAGAGGGCAGCTAGAGGGCAGCAAGTCACAGAGAGGTTGTGAGGCCCAGAGTGGTCTGCACAGCCTCACTCTGCACTCACAGATCTAGAAGCCACGGGGTCCCCAGGGCAGCCACTCCAGGCCAGACTGAGCTGCCAGGAGGCTGGGGGCCAGGCCCAAGAGGATGGTTCTCTTCTTGAACCTCAGGAGAGGGGACACTGGAACAGGAAATCAGGGGCAGCAATGCCTCATCACTCTAGGATCACCATGGATTGTTCCAAAAGCTGTCGGAACATTTTTAAATGGAGTAAAATAAAGTCACATATATTGAAAATACAGGTGTGTGCTACCCTAGAAAGGCCAGGGCTTTTACCCTCTCTCTGGATGTCTCAGGTCTTCCTTGCTGTGGGACCGTGGGTACTTACTGAGTTCATCAGTGTTTGCAGGTGGGTGAGCGCCAGCTTCTCGGGTGAGGCTGAATGCTGTGGATACGAACTTGTATGCATTATCATTATTACTGTTGTTGTTGTTTTACTATTAGCCAAGGGATGGCACCGCTGGAAGCAGCCACACCCCTGTAACCCCAGGGACTCGGGGCCGTTATTTCAGGCCTGCTTGGTGCCAGCGCCTGGCGTGGCTCTCTAAACAGATGCTAAAATGATTCCACTCCACAGAGCTCCCAGAAGTCAACTGTCTTTTAATAACTGTCTCATACTTAATGCCCCCGGGGGCCAAGTGACACATCGCAAGCCATTAGACCAGGGGCCTCGGCCAAGGATTAATTGAGCAGCGATTGGGGAACAGCTTCGCATCAGGGCAGGAAACCATGGTCATCAATGACCAGCGTGGCATTCACCCCAAGGGAGGGGGTGGGGAGGGAGGATCTCTAGCCTCATCTGAGGTCCTGCAGTCAGGGTCTCCAAAGCCAAATGTCCCCAAACACCATCCGCATGGCGTCTGTGATGAGAGCTTTGGGGGGAAGCTCATCACCCCGGAAACTGGCTTCCGTTCCGGGGCGGAGGCATCATCCCCCGAGATGCAGCACAGTCCCAGGCTCACCATTTCCAGGTGGCTGCCTGAGACTGCGGCCTTCACCCCCGCTCTTGACGTAAGGAGGAACACAGGCCGCGCTGGGTCTGCGGGGGGGCTTCAGGCAGTGTTTCCTTCACTCATCGTCACCCCCACCCCCGCCCATGAAGGGGAAAAAGCAACTGGGGGAGGGCGTGGCTTTTATTTTAAACACGAGGGCTGTGCCCGGTCCAGCCGTGAACTTGGTCTGTCTGACACGAGGCAAAGATTTCATGATGCTGGGACCCACCCTCTGTCTGGCCTGGAGCCAGCAAGCGAGGCATCCCCCCACCCCCAGGTTTCTGCTGGGCATAAGGAGCCTGCCTTCCTGGGCCCGGCTTCCCTGTGTACACTTGGGCTGGTCCCTTGGGATGGGGAAGGGACACCACTGTCCTCTTGGAGGATGATTTTGTGCTGGGTCCTGGGGCCTCCTCGAGGTCCGGGGCTCCACCCACCTCAACACCACTTCCAGGCGGCCTAGGGCTGTGGTGACGGAAACTGGGGGGCCTTGGAGCCCGCTGCCCAGAGTTCTCTGCATGTCCCACCCAAGGCTCTTCTGTCTCCCTAATAGCATATTTCAGTGGCCACAGTGGGTCTAAAGTAGGCCTTTTCTCACAGTCCCGCAAATTGACATCCACAGAGATGGTTTATTTTTGTCAGAAAGTCACGGTTGGCTTGGTGTGAACTTTCCCTCCCCTAGCGCGGTGTGTCTGAGTCGTGGGATTCCTGTGGTCCTGGAAGGAAGGTTCAGGATGTGGCAGGCTTGGCACCTTTAACTGGGACCGAGAGCTCCAAGGAAGCAGGTCCAAGCACCGTCACCTCCAGAGGAGGACCCAGTGGTGGGGCGGTGGCGGGTGGGGTGCGGGTCATGAGAGTGGACACGGGCTGGGAGTCAGTACATGGGCTGGTCAGTGGACAAGAACGGTGGCCCAGTCCTTGCCCTCCTGCGGCTCCCAGGGGGAGATATGTCAAAATCAGGAGAGGCCAGAGATTGATGGTGTCTGGGCAGGATGGTGGTGGGGCGCTGGCCAGGACATAGCCCCAGGCCAGCGGGTCTGCTTCAAGTGTGCGGGCCAGGGAGGCCTTGGGCAGGGTGGGACCCTGTGCTGGCTGTGCCCTGGAGGGTCCTGGGCATCCCGAGGGCAGCCACCTGAGCCAGTGTCAAACCCCAACCCTGGGCCCAGCTGGAACCCTGCACCGTGTGCCCGTGCTCAAAGCCTGACCTGCCAGATCCCCGGGGGACAGGCGGACCATGGGGGCCAGTCTGCACAGGCCTCTGTGTGTTCCCTGAGCTGGGGGGTGGGGTGGGGACACGATGGACAAGATTCTCCCTCTTGAGGGGATGCTGACGGGGAGGTATCTGACACAGAGGTGGGATTCTTGTCCGGAGGGCTGAGAGCCAGGCAGTGACCTGACTGTAGGACCTGGGGCTGTAGGGGAGGGTGGGGAGGGTGGCAGGGAGGAGGGAGAAAGAGGGAGAGAGGAAAGGAGGGAAGGGGAGGGGAGGAGGGGGGAGGAGGAGGAGGGGGAGGAGGAGGAGGGGGAGGAGGGAGAGGAGAGAAGAGGTAGAGAGGAAGAGGAGGAGGGGGAGGGAGAAAGGGAGGGGGAGGGGGAAGGGGAAGGGGAGGGGGGAAGGGGAGGAGGGATGAAGGGGAGGGGGAGGGGGAGGAGGGGGTGGAGGGAGAAGGGAGAGAGGGCAAGAGCGAGGTGGGGAGCGGTCAGTGGAGGGCGCTGAGGCCACCTGAGCACATGCAGAGGAGGCGGGTTGGGGCTCACGCCCCCCCTTGGGGGACGGCTTGGTCCGGCTTTCAGGTATCGGCCTTTTGTCTGCTGCCCCGAGCTCGCCTGTCAGCCCCGCCGTCAGAAGCCTAATCTTTTTTTCTTTGCGGGCTGAAAAGGCCCAGCATCACATCAGGCAACATACTGCTGTCTATTCTCCTTCCCCACGGAACCCAATCACCGGACAGCTCGGCTGCAATTCACTCCCCAGCCCGCCCTTTGTCGAGGTGGGCCGCCTCGGCGCTGCTCGCCCAGCAAGATAAATCATGTTCTCGAAATTAACTCGCATTGAAAGGGGGGCAGGAAGAAAGGCTGATGGCCAGCGCGGGCGGGAGCGGCCCAGCCTCGACAAATGTCAGCGCCGATAATTTGGGGGCTGTGATTAAGATCTTATCTAGGTGGGAAGTAAATAGAAAAGACTTTCATAAAACTCCGGCCCCATCCGCGCTTACCAGCTCGGGAAGTTCCTTGATTTCCTTGTCATTTCTTTCTTTTTTTTTTTTTTTTCCTTTATTTTTGGGGGGATCGGAAGGAAATACCAAAAAGGTCTTAGGTAAAGGCAAAGTAGGATCCGGGGCATCGCTTGAAAGGATTAAACAGACCTTGAGGAAGCCAGCGTTTCTCCTCTGGTGACAAAGGGCACTGGGAACGGAGAGAAGAGCCGCCTTTGTCTCTGAATTCCCGCTCGGAGGAAACGCAGCGCTGAGCATCATCAGGCCGGCCGCGGTGCCCAGCCTCCGCGTTCCGCTTTTCTTTAGTCATGAACACTGTTTTGCTGCAGTAGAAGTTTTCCCCAAATAAAATGAAACCGGAGCCCCGCGTGCGGACGGGGCGGGGAGGCGGCGGGCTCGTAAACACTCGGCCGGAGCCGCACCGCCTGCTTTTATGGGCCCGGCCCCTCTCGCCCGCGTGTTTATTTTTGCTACTGATGACTTCAGCGACCGGCGGCTCGAACCCCACGCCCAGGGCCCCGGCGATGACTGTCCACGCTGCGCCCCCCATGGTCCCCTCCCCGGCGGCCAGGCAGCTGCTCTGGGCCCGGGAACCAGTGACTAAGGGGGAAGTCACACCTTACTGACGAATCTATCAGTCTGCAATGCCCCAGATTGGAGCCATTCAGGGAGGTGAAGGGCAGGGCGACTCCCTCTGGGTGGATGGGGCAGCCAGCGGGGTGTCCTGGTGGGAAGGGACCCTGGGGACTTGAGGTCAGGCGTGCAAGGGGCACAGCCCAGGGCCCGCCACTCACTCCAGGCTCAGCAAACCGTTAAGAAGATCGGGACACTGTCCCCCACTTCCAGGCGGGCCCTCTGCAGCCCGGACAGCACCAGCCCTGGTCGCCTGGCACCCGAGCCTGCCTGAGAACTGACTCAGAGCCGCTCCCTGGGGTCTGTCTGGACAGCTGTACCCGTTCCCACCTGAGGCCCCCCTGGAGAGGGTCTGGGTGTCTGGATTCTGCAGAGGGCCGAGAACATTCCACCCGCACACCCCCACCCCGAGCTCTGCCTTCCGTGGTCTTGCCGTGGCCGGAGGAGGGAGGCCAAGGGGGCCCAGGGGACGGTGGGGAGGAAGGGTGGGAGGAAAAGAGATGCCGTGATGGGGGCTCGACGCCCCAGAGAGACTCAGCTCCCACACGCAGTAGGTGCTCAGTAAAGGTGTGGGAAGGAGGGACAGAAGGAGGGAGGTGGGTTGGAGCAGAGGCTTTATGAACAAGGCAGGGAGGCGGGGTGTGAAGGCGGGGCAGTGGGGGCGGGCGGGGCAGCTTTGAAGCAGGGCTTCTCACCCTGTGGGCACTTTGTTCGGGAAGATCCCTTGTCCGGGCATCGTGGTCATTGAGGGGTATCCCCGGCCCTTACCTACTGAATGCCCCCAAGGTGCCGACACCCCCTAGCACCTCCCTGCCCTGCAGGTGCCGGGGTCTGGGAGGGGAGGGGTCAGCGCTGCACCCTCAGCAGTCTCTGAGCTCAGGGGCCTGGGACGTAAAGAGTTAGAGTTTGACTTGAGAATATTTCCTATTTCTCCTTCTTTTATTTTAAACACTCGGGATGCGCGGGGGAAAAACACTGGAATAGTTTCCTCCGCTTGCCAATGTTTTGTCTGATTTTGTTTTTAAATACCAAGTAATGTGTGGAGGAATTTGAGCAACAAATTTGCCAGGTTTTTAAAATGTAGATTGGCTTTTAGATGTTCCTTTGAAATGTCAGTGTCAGTGTCATTTGAAGACAGCAGCGTTTACCCCCGCTCGCGAGCACACACACGCGCACGTTTACACACTCATGCACACACATGTACACACGTGCACACATTCACACACCCCTTACACTCACACACTTGCACGCACACAATCACACAGTCACACTCAGGGAAAGCTGGCTGCCCCTGCTGCTGGGCTCTTGGGCTACTAGGACGCCCGCACTGTTGTCCGCATTCAGCATCTGTCCCCTGAGCCCCGCCAACCAGGCATCACTCCTGCCTCCAAACCAGCCACCAGGACGGCCTTGGGGAACAAGAGAAAGAGTCCAGAAGTCGGTGGTGGGGGAGGAGAGGGAAGGCTCCTGCAGACCCCGAGATGCCGGCCAGACAGCTCGGACCCTTGGTTAGAGGAGGAGTCCCTTCTGCACAGCTGGTCCTGGCCTCTCTCTCCTCTGGTCACACCCCTGCCCATCCATCCACCAGCCCGTGCTTGGTGGGTGGTGGCACCCCTGGTGCCTCGCATGCAGCCTTTGGAGCCTGAGGACTTCGGCTCTCAACTCCAACTGAGCCCTTCCTTGCTGTGTGACCCTGAGTCAAGAGCAGTACTTCTCTGTGCTCGCCATTGCCATGGTGGTTGAAAAGGATGGTGGGACTCGTTTTGTTGAGTCACTGGGAGACGCCTGCTGTGGAATGATGAGGCCAAATGGGTCCGTGCTAACGGGACCCTCATGTGAGGGGCGGAGGGGAGCCCCAGACAACTCTCTCCTCGGGGAGGGTGGGGGGCTGTGAGAATGCGGTGGCCCCGTAAACGCCCGTCAGGGAAGGAGTGGGGGGAGGCTTGGAAAGTGGCAGATAAAGCAAATACCCCCAGCTCCTAAACAAACCCAGCAGGACAGGGCAGATGACAAATGATGGGATTGTGTCAGCTTGAGAGCAGATTGGACTAATGGCATGCCGGCCTCTGCAGTCTGAGGGATCAATACTCCATCAGGCAGGCCACGTGAGGCGCGCTCCCGAGGACAAAGGGGCGATGGCGGCCATCCGCACTCACCACCCGCAGCACCGCAAGTCCATGTCGGGGTGAGGGGGTGCCCGAGGGTCCAGCCCTGCCCGCCTTCCCAGCCGCGGGGGAGCGCGCTGGAGGGGCACCCAGGCCGCTGATGCCCACTCCCATATTGGGGCTTCCCAAAGCTCCACCTGTCTCTTCTCTGGTCTCCCCGGAGACTGGGCGGTGTGGCCCTCCTACCTTGTGTCCGGTACTGGGAGCCGCTGTCCAGGCTGCCTTCCTGGGGGGCTCTGTGGCAGCCCCTCCCTGCCCAGTGGCTCCCCAGGAGGCTGGGTTCCACATCAGGTGCAAACTTCAGGCAGGTGTGTGGCCAGGGCCCCCACCCAGAGGACGCCAGGCCAAGTCCACCTCGGGAGCCGTAGAAGGGATGGTCCCAGGCCCCTAGCCGCCCTTGCCTGCTAGAAGGTCACCTAAGAGAGGCTCACTCGCAGTGTCCATTCCCTGGGATGTTCACTCCACCTGTGTTCAGTACTTACTGTATACAAAACCAAAAGCAAAGCCAAGGACAGAAGTGCGTGTGAGCAGTGCAGGGGGACCGGCGAGGCATGCTTGGTCCGTTTCCCTGGTCTCTTCACCCCCAAGATGGCAGCTTGGCCTGGGTGCCACTGACCTCACTCCCAGGCAGCAGCCCTGGTCTGGGCTTGGTCACTCCGGGATGTGGACCCTTGTTTTCCCTGGTCAGGCCCTGTCAGGCCTCTCTTTCTCCCTGCCTGGGATAGAGGCTGCCCCAGGAGGCCCCCAGCCCCGGCTCTGATTACAGACACGACGTGGGCCCATCGACCCCAGGGCGTCCCAAGCCGAGGCCAGGTATGATGGGGGTCTCCCCGCCCTGCCAGGGGACTGATCTGGGGCAGGGCAAGAGGCAGGTCAGAGCAGCTTCCCACTGGTCTGGTTGTGTCTGGCACACCTGGGGCCCAGGCTGGCTGTGCCCGCGGATCACACCCCGGCAGGTGACTCGGCTTAGGGCTTTGACCCTGAGGGCCACCCCTAACAGGAGGGAAAGGTCGCCGTGGCTTCTGTTGGCTCTCACACAACTCAGCGCCAGACCCTTTGGAAGAAACACATGGACGTGGATGTGTGTGTAACGGAGCAAAGTGCCGTCCACTTGGCCACAGCCCAGGCAACAGCCACAGTCTCGACACCACTCACACCTGGTGTCCACCAGGAATTCTGGGCCCGCACCCGGCCTGAGTGTGGGATGAGCGAGTTTGCAACGCCAGATGGACGAGGAAGCCCATCCTGCAGTCGCTTGTGGGGGTGGGGTGACAGGCTCCCCCAGACCCGCGCACTGGCCGGGGTCTCCTATCGGGGGAGCACAGTCCTCTGTGGGGTAGACCCCGGCCCCGCCCCCAGGTTTTCACTCTTAGTTATTTTAGCCACGGCTTTGCCAGCTCACATCTTCTTGGAATGATTCATTCCTGGGCTTTCCTTCTCCACACCCAGCTCTGTGAGGGCTGCCCCGGGCGGGCCAGGTTTAAGGCCATTTTAAATACAAATGGCAGCAGGGACCCGGAGGGTCAGCCCCGTGTTCCTGCGGTCATGGCCGTGGCCTTCTTTAAGAGGAGGAAGTCGCATTAGACCCCGTAGGGCTGGGGCAGATTGGAACCAGGGGTTCAAGAGCCCAGGCAGGGCCGCTGGGAGCCGACTGGTGTCTGCCGCGGAGCCAGCTCCCGTCCTGCCCCGGTGGCACCAGCCCCTGGGCAGCGAGGGGGAGCTGCCGGTCGTGGGGGGGCGTGGGGCCCCGGCGGGCGCGGGGAGCTCAGAGCCACTTGCCGCCGGCTGCCACGCAGGCCCGTTCTGCTGTCTGCTATTTTCCAGCCAGTGATTCACGGAGAGGCCTGGGTCTTTCTCTGGCCTCTGCTCAGCCATCCCCAGCGTGGGGAGCAGGGCCGGGGGACGGCTTGGCCCAGAGGACCAGGGCACGTGCGTGTTTGGGCCTGGGCACGGCTGGCCTCATGCTGGCGGTGGGAGCTGGAACCACAGACCAGGTGGTCCTTGTAGGCGTCTGAGCTCCCCTTGCCCTGACTCTTCAATGGGGCCATAAACCCAGCACTCGCTGCTCTTCCCGGAGCTGTAAGCAGGCTGCTGTGCTTTCCTTTGACCTACAGGAGGGCCTGGGTTGTGGCACCTGGGCCTCCCACTCTTCCACGCTCCTGGGGAAGGAGATTTCCGGCCATGCTCAGAGACGGGAGCCTTCCTGCGTGGCTTTCTGGCCTGTGTCAGGATGGCGTTCATGGATGGGCAGCAAACTGTCCTGGGGACCGCAGGGCTGATGTGATCTCAGCCACTGGGCAGGAGGCTTCAAGTGGGGAGGGGGCCACCAAGGGATGCGAGCACCAGGCCCACACGCGGGGGCTCTGCTGGGGGCACACACATATGTGTGCGCATGTGAGAGCACATGTGTGTGCACATGTGTGAGTGCACACATGTGAGCATCTGTGCACGCATGTGCTTTGGCGTGCGTGTGCAGGCCTGTGGACAGGCGCCCACGGGCCGTGCCTCTGTGGCCGGGTGGCACTGGGGACTCCCATCGCAGAAAGCACTGAAGAGCTGCCCGGGTCTCTGGAGGGAGACAGTGCGTCTGCGCGATCTCAGCTCTCAGAATTGCTTGATTGCGAGGCAGGCGAGGCAGGGCCTCGACCACTGGCTTGGCTGGCCTAGAGGGGTGGGAGCGGCATGGCTGGGACACCCCTGGGCCACCCTGGGCCGCCTCCACCCTGCTTTCAGTGCCTCTCTCGGCCGAGGGCCTTTGTGGCCAAACATGCTGGCCTCGTGACTCCACCTGGGTGCCCGTGGTCGGGGGGGCTCACGTGGCTGGCCCTGCCCGCTGAGCCCTGCTCGCCCTTCCTCAGCAGCCGGCCGCCCCTCTCACCCCAGCAAGGCTTCCTTTCGAGGTGCAGGTGGAGGAGAACAAGCCGCCCCCGCCTCTTGGTGCGCGTGGAGTGCCGTGGCCAGTCCGGCATGGCCCGGTGGTGGCTCTTTGTGTGGCCAGGCAGGTGACCCGACTGCAGGCTCAGCCCTCTGGGGTCTGGTTAATTACCTTCCTCCGGACCCCGGCTTGGAAAGTCATTTCTCTGAAAGCACATGGTGAGGGGGGCTCTGGGTCCGGCCCCCGCCTCTCCGCTGGTCTGAGCAGGGCTGGGGGAATTGACACAAGGTGCGGCCTCAGTGGGCCCGAGGCCTCAGCACGGAGGCTATGACTGTGGCAGCACGTTCCCTAGGGGCCCCCCGGCTTCGTGTGCTTTCTGCAGCCCCCCAGGAGGGCTGGGCTGGGCCGCGTGCTGGGGCCGGGGTTCTGGGGCAGCGCAGCCGGGCTGGCAGGAACCCGAGGGCCGGGACTGGGGAGCGTATGGGGGACGGAGGCGGTGCCACGTTTTCGTGCCTCTGCACAGTGAGAGTTTGATGACTGACCCTTTTTCGTAATGTAATCCATCGAGTTAAGTGTTTGAAAACTGTTCCGGAAGCAGAGAAAGGCCTGCCCTCTGGTCACGCTGGATTGTCTCTTACTTAGCAGCTGACGGGCCCATCTGCAGGCCGTGGGGGAGGGCGAAGGCCGGGGGAGGGGTGCACCCCACTCCCTGCATTCCCCAGAGCTGCAGGAAGGAAGGACCCCTGCCCTGCCCTGTGGTCTCGGCTGCTGTCCGGTCTCTGGGGAGGGGAGCGGGGAGCCCCCCTTCCTGGCTGGCAGCTCTGCCTGTTTGCCCTGGAATCTGAGCCCCACCAGACAGCGGGTGCTGGTAGTCTCTCCCCGAGGGCTGGGGGGCCTGGGGCGCGGCCCCTCTTGCGTGTGGGGCCCCATGCTTGGGCGGGGTGCGGTGGCTGAAGCCGTCCATTGCCCATCCTTGGCTTGGGTCCACAGGTGCTTCTCTGAGCCTCTGTGGGAAGATGATGATGGGCCAGCCCCTGCCGCCGGGCTCTTATCAGTTCGCAGCTTGAAATCCAAGTAATTAAGGGGATGGATTAAATCTGTAGGATGTCTCCTCACTGGTCCCATATCATGTTGTTCCACAAATATCAAGTGTCCCCCACACCCCGCCGCCACTCACAGTCTGGCGGCCACCCCTCCCCGGACGCTGGAAGGTTCGGGGATGCGTCTAATGTGCTTGGGCTGCATTCAGGGAGCTGTTTTCCTTGTCTGCCCCAACTGCCAGGAGATGGACAAAACATAAAGAAAGCTGAGGAGTGGTGTGAAATTCCGCAGGCGTAAAGGGCACCCACCCTGCCCAGGGTGTGGCCGGAGGATGGGACAGAGGGAGCTGGAGGGCAGCTGGGGGCTTTGTTCCTCACCGAGGTCACCCCTGGTGCACGCTTGTCCTTTACTTCTAATGAGTGACCTCAAAGGGTCATCACCACCCTGATGGCCAGAGTGAAGCTCAGATCTCTGACTGCCAGCCCCTTCTCCTTGAGCCCTGCAGACCCCAGGGAGGACAGGGTGGGCTGGGGCCTCTGAAGCCTTCAGTAGGAAGAGCTTGGGTAGGTGCTGGGGGCTGTCCAGGAGCAGAGGGCCCTGTGGGAGTGACCCCGGCAGGCAGAGCAGGGGACCCTGGGCGGCGGGCCGAGCCCGGGCCAGGAGCAAAGGGAGGCTGCGGCCCCAGAGACCGTTAGGGCCTACTTCCCACTTCTGCAGAGAGAACTCGTTCTGTGTTTAGATTAGAAACAGGATATAATAAACTTGTTAACATGTCAGAATCTCATGTTGGGACAACATAAGTGGGTGTTTTCTCCTCTTTCTTTCTGTTGTGCAGGAAAATGCTGCAATTAGTGCCCGGGCTCTGGAGGCCGGGCTGGGGGATGGGGTGGTGGCTGCGGGCAGAGGGCAGTGGAGGGCCCAGGGCCCGGCCTCCCCATGAAGCCCGCCAGCCATAGGGCGGCCTCGGGCCTCCATGTGCTGGATTCAGCTGGCCTGAGCCCCAGGAGCCCACCCTCCCAACAGGGCCGGGGGGCTACAGTAGCCCCGGCACTAGCATCTGCCCGTGAAAATGACCCTGGGAGCGGTGGGGGGGACAGCATTATTTGTTTTTTAAGAAAGACTTTTATTTTAAAAGCCTTATGTCCTGGAGGAAGGCAACACGGAGCTATTTTCAGGAATGGGCTCAGAAAAAGATCAGCTCTTAATTAAAACAAAACACAGTAAGATCAAGCCGTAACGCAGAGGCCCCCAACCGGAACAAAACCGTTTCTGTCGAGACCTGCAGGAATCGTGCGGCCGCCAGCCCTCAGGTCCTGATGCTCAGCCTGAGTGTGTCCCAGGCCCTGGCCGGGACCCGGGAGTGGGGGACAAAGGGTGGCGGTGAAGGATGGCCAGGGCATGCAGAGAAACAGATGTGAATCTGGACAGGAGGGGAGGACGGGTCTGGTTAGGGACACAGGGCAGGACTGAGGGCAGCCATGCAGCCTCGTGGGGACAGTGGCCTGGCCTAGACAGCCGCCTGCAGCCTGGCCGGACGCAGCTGGCCCAGGGAAGGCGTCCCTTCAGCCAGGACCCTGTCCCCAAGGCTCTGGAGACCCCAGGAATGTGAGGACTGGGCGGGCTGTGAGGGGAGGAGGGGCTGCAGCCACGTCAATAACCTCGGTGATGTAGTGAGTGAAACATCGTGAAAAATGAAAGCAAATCCCTCTCTAATCTCCCCGAACAAAGGCCTTTCAGTGGGACCAGAGCAGGGCGGACGGTGGGTATCGCCAGATCTTTTATATTAAATGCGCACCCGGCAGAATATGGATTCTATTAGGGGAGCCCTGCTCACCGCGGGCCCCTTCCCTTAACATGCCGAGGAGGTCAGGGGCCCCACAGTGGCCAGGAGGGTGGCAGCACAGTCAGGACTACCCCCTGCTCACCTTGCCCACCCACCTCTCCGTCCAATGTGGGAAAAAGTAAAACAGGCCATCTGACTATTTCTAATCGACTCCTGATACCTTGGCCCTGAAACTCTCTTTGCAAATCATCCTCTTTGATCGCACAGCCTCACGTCCGTCCGTTCCTCCCCGAGGCGGTCAAATGTGGCTGCTGCGGTGAGTGAAGCCCCAAAGGCGCTGATCAGGGAAAATCCAGTGTCTGCAGGTTTTTTCGGGAGGGTCAGGTGTCTGGTCGGAGGAGTCGTCTCTCCTACACCTTCAAGAAGCCTCGACTGCCCCTCGGAGGGGTCGGCCCAGCCCGGGACCCCTTGGCAGTGCCGAGCACCTCGTGGAGGAGTGACGGGTTTGGGCAGAGTGAACACAACTCACGTGCAGGCCGGGGAGAGAAAGGATCATTATATGAGTGAAAAAAATGAACCATCTAAACCCAACAAATACCACAGTCCCGCCTTCTTCCAGACCCCGACCCCCACCACCAAAAACAGTCCAGAAAAGGAAATCAAATTGAGGGGTTTTCCTTACTGGCCAGAATTTTTAATTTAATAAGGGGTGGAGAGATGCCGCTGTATTTTATTTTATTTCTACTTTGAACAGGTTGAATCTTCCTGTAGGGGCTCTGGGAGGGCGGCTGCCGGCAATGAGAACCAGCCCCGGCCACGCAAATTCAAACCAGGCTCCCAGCCTCCCAGTGGCCCAGACGCTGAGCCAGGGAGGGCCCTCTGGAAGGAGGGGGCGAGGGGAGTCCGAGGCCCAGGAGGGTGCAGGGTGGGCCGGGAGCTCTGGCAGGGAACCACACGAAGGAGCCATCCGTCCCTCCGGGCCACTTGCCGTCTTTGGTGCCACGGCCGAGACGTGGAGGAGGGTGCACTCAGGTTTTGTGTGTCTGCTGTGGCCATAGCTGGACACAGTCAGGGGCTCCCCGTCTTGGCTGCCTCCCCCTCTGCGATTCCCAGCCCTGAATCGCTTACCGTGAAGCAGCTCGGAACCCCATCCCAGGCGCCGGGCACCTCCCCTCCCACGTGAGACCAGGGGCTATGCAATGTCACCTGGCCGTGTCTGGGAGCCTGTCTGCTTACACCTGCAGGGGAGCCCGGGAGAGCTGGCGAGACAGTTGTAGGAGACCGTCGTTGATGGGGGAGCTAAGGGCAGTGTGTCTCGAGGCCCCTGTCAAGTCTGTACACACCCAAGCGAGGGAGGAGGCCGAGGTAAAATGCTTTCCCCAGATGCAGGGGGAGAGTGCCTGGAGCCCACGGGGTCTTCCTGGAGGAGGCACCACGCTGTGACTTGAACTCCCACCCTCCTCTTTACTGCCTTTCCCTTCAGAGAGCAGCATCCGGCTCCTAGGTGACGTGGACGTGGCTGGAACCGGGGGGCAGCCAGTCCAGGCCCTGCCGTGTGCTCCCTGGAGGCCACGGGTCCAGTCAGTTCAGTTGGGATCGGGGAGAAGGGGGTGGTTAGATGTGGATTAAGTCACTCCACCCCTCCTCATCTGGGGGAGAGAAAAGAACTCATGTCCTCATCAGGCTGAACGAGGCAGCGTCTGTGAAACACGCACAGCCAGAGTCCCAGCCACGGTCATGGCCAAGGAGCCCGCACCCCACGGGCGGGCACGGCTCTGCCTCCTCAGGCTTCCGACGGGACTTCGTCTCTGCCATTGGTGCCCAGGCTGGGAGTGGTCTCCCAGCATCAGGTGTGAGACCCCAGCCCCCCCCACCGTGGAGCTGGTGCAGGGGCCCTGGCAGGAAGCCCGGTTTCTTCCGAGCCCTTGCAGCTTCTCTGCATTGCTGTTGGCCTGGCTGGGCTGGTGGTGACCTTCGCCAGGGGCCATCTTCGCGAGTGACCTCTAAAGTGACCACTGTTCAGTAGCAGACAGTGGACCAGGCAGGACAGAGGCAGAGGCCACAGCAGGGCCTTTGGGCCAAGGCCGACCCCCTTGCTGTACCAGCAGCCGCCTGCCGCATTCCAAGCCCCGCCTGGCTGCTATGCCACTGGGCCATCCTGCCTGGCCCCCGGGGAAGGGAAGGAGGAGTGAGGGCTTGGGTCCCTGCTTGGCTTCCTGGCACTGCAGTGACCCTCTAGATCTCGGGAGGACATTAGCAAGATGGTGATGTCTAACCCACACTGGCTGTTGTGCCCAGCCCAGGGGTCTGCGGCCCCTCCCCTGGGCAGACCTGCAAGGAAGGAAGGAGCCCTGGAAGGAGGCAGTGCCATGCCCACACGCAGGCCAGCATCCCCACCCCTGCCTCCCCACCCCTACAGCCCCACCCCTGCACCCCGACCCCTGCATCCCCACACCTGCACCCCAACCCCTGCACACCAACCCCTGCATCCCCACCCCTGCACCCCGACCCCTGCAAGCCGACCCTTGCATCCCCACACCTGTATCCCCACCACTGCATCCCCACTCCCGCATTCCCACCCCTGCATCCCCACCCCTGCACCCCAACCCCTGTATCACGACCCCTGCATCCCCAACCCTGTATCCCCAACCCTGAACCCCAACCCCTGCACCCCAACCCTGCATCCCCACCCCTGCATCCCCACGCCTGCACCCCAAACCCTGCATCCCCACCCCTGCAAGCTGACCCCTGCATCCCCACACCTGTATCCCCACCACTGCATCCCCACCCCTGCATCATGACCCCCGCATCCCCACCCCTGCATCCTCACCCCAGCACACCCACCACTGCACCCCGACCCCTGCATCCCCACCCCTGCACCCCGACCCCTGCATGCCCATCCCTGCACCCCCACCCCTGCACCCCGACCCCTGCATCCCCAACCTGGCACCCCGACCCCTGCATCCCCAACCTGGCACCCCAACCCCTGCATCCCCACCCCTGTGCTCAGAGTTGCCGGTTTCACCTCCCCCAGTCCCTTGGGCCCTTGGTGTTCTCTGTGGCTCTTTGTGGGCCTCTAGAGAAACCCCGCTCAGCAGACCCAAACCAAACACAGCCCTGCTGAGTTTCTCTGTGCCTAATGGCTCTGACATTTCGGCCTCGCTCAGGTGCCTCAGTGGCCAAAGGCAACAGGGCTTGTGATGGGAGCCTCCCGGCAATGTACCTCCTCGGGAAGGCCCATCCTCCCTTTGCCAGCAGGCTTTGGGGGCCTGGAATCTCTCGGGCTGGGCCTGGGCTCTTACTGCATAGCCCAGGCCTGGGGCTCTGGGCCTGAAAGCCCCCCAGAGCTGACCCAGAGGCCGGGCTCAGTGCTCACTGACCAGGGTGGAAGGAGGAGGTGGGCCACTTCTGTGTTATATCTGGCTGGGATCTGTTCAGCCCCCCAGGTCTCCTGTGGCCTCCTGAGGTCAGCACCATCAGCACCAGGTCACACAGGGGAAACTGAGGCCCCAGAGGTGAGGCCACTTGCTCCAGGCCGCTCAGCTGCTGCCCGGAGGCTCCGAAGGGCAGCGTGACCGGCACAGCAGGACATGCACTCGGGAAATGCAGCCCCACACTGACCCGGCTGGTGCTCGAGAAGATTTCAGGGAGCTGTGAATTTTGAGGGAGCCGTCAAGCGGGTCCCTGGAGCAGGCAAGGTTCTCAAGGGAAGAAAGAGCCAGGGGTCTGGGTGCCTCTCCTTTGCTATCCATCCTGGCGAGTCCCAGCATTGTGCTCCGTCTGGTCGGCGTGAGGGGCGCTGACCCCTCCGTGCCGGGCCCCTCGGGGGAGCAAAGGCACCCAGGGGAGGTGCGGCCCATGGTGCGGGGTCCCAGCTCTGGGGACTCATTAAAGGCTGGGCTCCTTTGTGGGCCCCGAGCCTCAGGCCCATTGCTGTCAGCGGGCTGTTACAGGCATAATGATGGGCATTACAAGCCCCAAGAGCAATTAACAGGCTGCTTAATTAGCAGGAGGAATTAGAGGTCTGAGTGGCTGATCTTCGCTTAAAGCCCGGGGAGCGGGCAGTTATCTGATTATGCATTGATCCCCGGCTCCCTCCTTAGGTCTCCTCGCCCCTCGCTGCAATCTGTGAATGTACAACTGTTTAAATATTCTCAACTGAACTGTCTCAATCAACTAGGGGAGAAAGGGGCCCATTGTGGCCTCCCTCTCCGGCCCAGCTCCTCCGGCCGGCAGAGGTGGTGGTAGGTCCCCGGGCCTCATCCGGCCAGCCCGGCTGTGCCTGGGAACAGTGTCTGCCCAGCCGGGCCCCAGGCAAGCCTAGCCCAGCTGCCAGGGTGCGTCCTCCTCCGCCAGTCCCTCCCGGCTCCCAGTGGCTCAGTTCCTCCCTGTGCTGTGGGGACTGCCCTAGTGGACCCATTGTACAGGTAGATATGGTGAGGCCTGAGGCTCAGATGGCAGTTGCACAGTGAGTGACAGGCCTGGTCACCTGCGGGCAGCATCTAGATTCTCTTGCCCTTGTGGAGGTGCCTTCAGAAACAAGTAGTTCTGGCACCTGATGTGGTTTTGAGGTCCCCAGGTGGGCTTTGGGAGGCCAGGGTTGCTGGCTGATGCTCTGTGGGAGATGGAGGGCTGGGGGGGCCGGAGCACAGGCAGACCAGTGACCCCAGCCCCTGGGGCCTCGTGTGGAACCTATACTGTAGGGAATATGCTTCCGGAGAGAGGGGAGGAGGTGAGGCTCCCAGCCCAGACTGGGGCTGGGAATAGCACGAGCAAAGGTGCAGAGGCAGGGAGGTGCAAGGAACATTCCAGAAAGGCCCCTGATTCTGTGTGGCTGGTGCATGGGGTAGGGGTGGGGCACAGGTTCTCCGATGTCAGGCCCAGCACTTGCTTGCAGTCCCCAGATGCCCTCCCCGTGTGTTCTGGCAGACTTAGGAAGGCTGGGAGCTTGCTTCACCCAGACTGGCTGGGAAGCCCTGGGAGACCCTGGAGCTGGGAGTGGGCAAGGCAGCGAGTGGTCCTGGACACAGCTGCTGGGATCCTGTCCTGACACCTTGGTCAGCCCAGCCAGGCCTGGAGCTGGAGGCCGGCAGTGGGAATACGGCTGGGAGGCTAGCTTTAAAGGAAAAGGGAAAGGTCAGTGAGAAGAGATGGAGGGAGGGAGATAGGCCCGACGGCCTCTTGTTTTGCAAAACTCAAAATAGATTTCAGCACCATGCTTTTTAAAGACAAATCTCTGAGCTCCTCTGCGATCCTGGCCTGACCCTCCTGGTTTCTGGCAAGGGGAGCCTGCTACGATCTGGCATCGGGTGGTTTAAAATGCATAACAGCCGTGCACAAACTTGGCCAAAAGCTGATCTGTGCTGCTTTCTTGAACTTTGCTTTTCTTGTTTGCTACATCAGATATCATCTTACCCAGACGATGCCCTCGTGAGATAGATATCCCCCCCACCCCTCAACTCTGTGGGTGCAGCCAATGTACTTCATTTTGCTGCTTGCAGGAGCCGTGGGTCTGGAGAGAAAGGATGCTAGTTACCAGCGTGGCGCAGCCCGGATTCCTGGGCACTTGGGGAATCTTTATCGGGCTCAAATGATTAGACCTCGTTTCTGGTTTCATTTTGGAAGACTTGCTGCTAAGCAAATATAGATGCTCCAGGCCACTGCACTCCCTCTGTGTGTGAGACCCGGCCCTTTCTCCGCAGGGCAGGGGACGGTGGGACCTGGGTCAGGGCTGGCCGGCTCCCCTGGGCAGAGGCAGGTTTGCCTCTGTGAGTGGAAGCAGTGGGGAAGTGGCCACCAGACCCCGGTCTGGGGAGGCCTGTCAGCCCCGGCTGCTCACTTAGGAGCCCAGAAAGCTGGATGTGGGGGGGGTCACGGGGATTCTGTGCCAAGAGTCAGGCTCTGAACTTGGCCCTTGTCGGGAAGCTCCCGGCATCTGGGACGCTTCCCCCGGCTTCCTGCCTAGATTGCTAATTCCTGCGAAACGGGCCGGTATGTTTCCATCCCCTTCAGACGGTGCTTGAATCAAAGCCTCCGGTCCCCCTGGTCAGCCCCTCCACTGAGGGATCAGCTCTGAGAGAGAGCCCTCCTGAGCGCTTTAACACAGGAAGAAAGATTGGTCTGTCTGCCACGCGTACTTGGCGTTTGGTAGAAAAATTATCTTTAGAAAATGGGAAGCAGAGAGCACCCAGCGTGACAGGCAGCAATCTGCCCACAGCTCTCGACCCTGGGTGCCTTGTGCTGGAAAGCTCTGGGGCCGTGAAGTCCACTTGGGGTCCTGTTTTGTCCTATAGGTGAAACGGGCTTGAGACTATTATGGGCTTGCTTCCTCATTCCTTTATGCTGGCAGTGACCACAGTGGCGGTCAGTTGGTGTTTTCTGGGCAGTGATAGCACCGGGCCACCCAGGTTCCCGAGCTGGGCCCCATGGGAATGAGCTGGACAGACAGAGGTCGCGTTTGTCTGCAATCCCGCCAGTACCTTGCTGGGACTTGGGGTCTGCTTGGCCCCTGCCTGGCACCATTGTCACCAGCCTGATGTCCTGTCTGGGAAGTGGGAGGGCCATGTGAAATGAGGGGAGGGTGACCAAGGGGGGCTGGTGGGGGCGTTGTCACCGCTGCCCACTTCCTTCCTGGCGTGGGGGCCGTCTGCACGCCCTGATGGAGCAGCCGGGGGGAACCTGGGGTGTGTGCACACGCACGCGTGTGCACCCTTGTGTCTTGCGACCAGTGCAGAGGGCAGCAGGTTCAGAGCACCCATGCGTTTGAAACCCACACGGACCCATCCTGATGCTCACGGGCAGAGCCAGGACCGGATGGGAGCCCAGGGGCCTTTGCGGCAGATTCCCATATTCTCCCCGTGGCTGTGGGAGAGCCTGAGGACAGAGCCTGAGGGTGTCTGTGCCACAGGCGGGGGTGGGGCGCTCCGTAGGCTCTGGGTCCCAAACCCTGCAGAGCAGAAACTCCTGGAAGAGGAAAAGGATTTGGTTTAGACTTGCCCTGCCCCAAACTGACAAATTGTCTTTCTCTGCTCCTCTCTCCCTGTGTTGTGTATGTACATGTACGTATACGCACATGTACAGTATACATGTGTAAATATAGTTTATTCTATTCTATTACATATAATTTATTTTACATAATAAATTACATCGTAGTTGTTGGCAGTTTTATCCTGATGAGATAAGGATCCTCGTTCTGTGAAAACGATAAAGGAAGACAACAAAGAGCAGGCCTGTGGAAGGATGGAGCCCAGCCTGGGCTCGGGGAGCCCCCAGTGCCCCTGGCCTCAGGGCCACGGGAGGCTCACAGCCGTCTGCACCCACCAAGGGTCAGCTGCGCTCACGTGCAGAGGACCTGCTCTGGCAAAAGTGTTTCCAGAATGATTTGAAGAAAGATTGAAGGTGCTGAGACCCCAGACACACACCCACTGCTAAGTGGTCCCCTGAGTCCCAGGCCGTGTGTCTGACCCCAGGGTCCCTGGGGCCTGTGGGCAGCCTGGCTCTACCTGGAGGCCACGCGGGTCAGTCCACGCCCACCTGTGCCCCCATCCCCGTGTGTCCTCGGTGAACCACAAACAAACCCCCAAGGCAGCAGCAAGTGTCCGGGCTCCAGGAGGAGCTGGGCTGAGTCCTTGTGTGGTCAGAGCCTGGGTACTTCCTCGGGCTTGGAAACCGAGGCACCTCATTCCTCACAGCCACCCCAGCTGTGGACGGTACCCCGACGCCCCCACTGATTTAGTGGGCATGTCTGGGACTTGACACTCAACGTCCCCTCCTCTGCCCCCCGCCCCCCGCCCCCCGCCGCCAGCCTTTCCCTTAGAGACACTCAGCTTAAGCTTCTGAATTTTCAAGAGCTCATGACAGACAGATTTCACCTTCCTTCTGTCGGGAGCTGGGTACCTCTTCGCTTGTGGTGCAGAATTTTTGTATTTTATGTCAACTTGTGACCCTCGTGTGGTTGGACCCCTCGGTCCCCTTCACACCGTCTACCTCGCGTGAGATGGTGCAGATCTTCTTGTTTGCTTCTTTCCGGCCGTTTCGTGGGTTCCAAGGGTGTGTTGGGAACTAGCACCTGTGGGTCACTGTTCTGATGCGTGGCTCGAGGGACGGAGGGATGGAGGGACGGAGGGAGGGAGTGGGCTGGTCCTGCGGGGAGGCAGCTAAGATGGTGTGACCCTCCAGGCTGCCCTGTTCAGTGTGTGGTTGACCCCGCACTGCGTTTCCTCCCGTCTACACCCCACCTCGAAATTCTCAACTGTCTGATTTTTATTTGTATTCTCTTTGCACCGTATATTGAATATTCAAACTCGTGAAAGAGCAAGGTTCGCCTTCTCTTTTAAACATCTATTGTCATCGTCCAGGTTTATAGTCCCACCCCCCAACCACGAGATAAACTTTGGAGTCATTTTTTTCAAGCTAAACAACAGAGATTTATTTTGTCATCTATTCCATTTTTAGGTTAACATTCAGGGGATAGAAAACTTTATGATTTTTAATCCTTCCCGTTTAAGAACATGATATGTGTCTCCATGTAGTCAAGTTTTTTTTTTTTTTGTCAAAAAAAGGTTTTCACAAAAATTTTGTCTTTTCGCTCATAGCTGTCCCAGCCCATTTCTCATTCAGTTTACTTCAAAGGATTTTTTAGCATGAAAATAAAATATTTCGAAGTGAAATTAATTCAAATTCTTACACCCCCTCCACTGACTCCAATGCAGAAAGTAAACGTAATGAGGCAATTCTAGAAACAATAAGCAAATGTTTTTGTGCCATTGGGAAAGTGCCGGCCCCCTGCCCCTCGGTCTGTGCCGGCTCCGCGGTGCCCGCTCCCCGTCTGAGCGCCCTGAGGAGGTGGCTGCAGGCTGGGGCAGGTCCCAGCTCAGCAAGGGCCGAAAGATGACCTTGACCCTGAGCTCTGTCCTGGTGACAGGGCTGCCCTGGGGTTCTGCCACCCGGCCCCCCCACCCCCGTGAGAGGGAAGGCCCTTTTCCTGCCGCTGGCCCTCCTCCGGGCCTCGCCCTGTGGCCCACGTCCTAGACAAGCCTGTTAAATTAGCCCCATAATACTTAAAATGCTAGTCCGTTTAATATGTAAACAATGACAATTTTTTTTCAAAGCGTTTAGGGTTTAAATTAGTTTTTTTTAAAAACCCAATTACCGCCATTTAATTTGGAGGAGAGAGTTCTTTATGTGCTAATTATATAGCTGGGGAATGAGCAATCAGGGGCACAATGGGGCATTAAGGGCACTGTTTAAAGGTTTAAACTTATTTATCAGAGTTTGGGGCTGGGTCTTTGCAGCCTGAGCGGCTTGGAAGGCGGGGCGCCGAGGAGGGCGAGGGCAGATTTCGGAACTGGGACGAAGGGCGATGTGGCCACACAGCGGGGAGAAATGTGCGGTCGTTATATCGCCTTATTATTTCGACGATGCTTACGAAACGTGAGAACCCGGACACAGGCCCTGGTCCCTGCCCAGATTCCTCTGGCCAGCAGACAAAGGAGAGGAGGCTGCCGGCTGGGGGCTGGACAGGAAGCCTGGGCCTGGTCAGAGCAATGCCTTGGGCCCTAAGGGTCCAGCCCACATAGGCCTTTCTGGAACTTTCCGAAACCTTCCGGAGGAGAAGAACACATGCTCCGAGAAGCAGATGGGCTGCATCCCGCAGAGTTCACCACCTCAGACCCCAGATGCTGGGAAAGGGCTGGAGGGGCTTCTCCACCGACTCCCATCACGACCCCCTGTCTTTCCGACGGATCTGGCTTCCCTGGAGCCAGCAGGAGGCCAGAACGTTCTGAGCCATCCTGTCCGTACTCTTGCCACTTCCTAAGAGAGAGAGGATGATTCATTTGAAATAGGACTTATCTTTGAAGCAAAGTGACCCTTTGGTCCCGCATTCTCTGAGGAGAGCCTGGTGGGACAGACGGGAGCCTCCGCTTAGGAATTCCTTGCTTCCTGAAGGGACACGGGGTGGCTTTGGCAAGGCAGCCTGGGGCCCCTGCGTCTTGCAAACACAAATACTGTGCTCCTGCCCCCAATTTATGGAAAAACAGGCCTGTAATTAGCACTGAGCAGTGTTTAACTGCCCCGGGAGGGTGAATGTTTACAGAAGACACGGCAGAGCAGCACACGCTTCAGAGAGGCTGGGCCCTCAGACCTGCGGCAGGTGTGGCTTCATCGGTGATCCGAGGCCCTTGTGCATCTGACTGGTGGGTGGACGGGTGGGTGTGAGGCTCTGGCGTGGTGGCCACGCTTGTCCCCTCCCCACATGGAGCAGAGGGACGTCCTGACTGGGTGTTGGAGGAGATGAAACACACCGGAATGCTTTGCGGGGCTGGCTTTCCGTGGCCCCTGGTACAGGGCCCTCGGGTGGGAGCAGCCAGGGCCTCCCCAGAGGAAGGCTTGGCTGGAGCTGACCTGGCGGGTGGGGGTCCTTCCACTGAGAGCCTGTGGTCCCGAGCTGCTAACCCCAGCACCTGCCACTCCGGGCCCTCCCCTCGCCTTACCAAGTGCCCCCGAGAGACACCCGGCCATTGCGTTTGATCTCATGTGACTTCTACAGAACCCACAACACACGGAGTCGTTGGCTCCATTTTGCAGAAAGGGTAATGGCTCCCATGATATCATTCAGCCAGTGATCTGACATCCGGAACCCAGGCTCATGATGGGCCCCGGGTCGGTGCAGGGGCGGGAGATGCGTGCGTCCCAGGCCTGGCCCTTTGGAGCTGACGGCCGATGGGAAGGGAGGCCCATACACAGCCTCTGCCCAAATAATGGGAATTGTGTGGGAAGGGCCAGGAGGCCAGCAGCGGGGGAGGAGATTGGCAGCCCAGAAGGTTCCCTGGAACATGGCACGCATCTTGATTCTTAAAGACGAGGACTTGGCTGGCAGAGGAGCTGTTGGCAGAGGGAAGGAACGCCAGGCAGAGGGCACAGCCCGAGCAGTGGCCGGGAGGCGGGGACCACAGTTGGGCCTGAGAGGGCAGCGCTTTGCGGGTCCCTTGGACAGGACATGGGGGCGGGGGTCTCATCCACGGCTGACGCCAACTACCAGGGCACCTCTGCCTGCACCGTGGGCGTCGGGGGGTGGGGGGCAGGAAAAGATCTGTGAGCTGCAGCGCCTGGACCTAATTGGTCCAGGAACGTCAGCATCGGCACCTAGAGTGTTCAAAACAGTGAAGATTAAACTTAAAGCGATTAGAACTTATTTTCTTTTTCAAGACATTAGCTGGTCAAAAATGACAAAAATGTCCTTAAGCCGCGATGGGGCAGAGGCAGCGAACAGGCGGCCTTTTGTTCGGTGGAGGGGCCCGACGGCGCAGCCCGCACGGGGCACCCGGGACCCACCTTCCCTGGTGGAGGGAATCGGGTCGCATTAGCGGGGGATTAGACGGCCAAGCTGCCGGCCACCCACAGGCTGGGGCCTGGGGCCCCACGTCCTCACACCGGCCTCCTGCCAGGTCAGGGTGGAAGGGAGGACGGGCATCTTCCTGGCAGGGTTGGGCTGCCCATCTGTTTGGGGGGGCTTTGGAGCACCCCAGAAACCAAGGAAGAGCCCCCAGGGCTCGGGCCCCGCTCTGCCTGGGAAGGAGGGTGAACCCGTGGTCCCCACGTTGACCTGGAGGACCCTGGGGGTCGGGCGCCAAACATGAGGGCCCCCAGCCTACCTCCCCCCAGGCCGGGCCGAGAGCAGGTGGGGACCCTGGGGAGGGGCACCTGGGGGGAAGGGTGGGCCAGTGCAGCCCTTCCCTTGCGCCCAGCTCTTCCTGTCTTGCAGACACCATCCTTGGGCCCAACATTTTCTCAAGCAAAGAAAACATGAGCCCCCATTTCTTATCTGAGGGCAAACAATGAGATCGCGCCGCCGGGAAGGGGCTGTCACAGCACGTCCAGTGCGCCAGGAGCCCGAGCAGCCACGGCCAAGGCCAGCGGGGCCCAGCCTGGCGGGCTCTGTGCTCCAGCCGCGCCCTCCCCCTCCACGCGGGCAGGTAACACGCCAGCTGTGAGCCCGGTAACCGGAGCACACCTGACGCAATGTGCCCGGCGTGGCAGTGACAATTGAGGGGTCTCTTCCCCGGCCTCCTTCCGAGCATTGGCATCGTGGCCCCAGCACACCCCCGGGGCTCAGCATAATTATAGGGTTGGGTTACCCCGAGAAACAGGTATTGGCATTGTTCAGCCCTGAGACAGACCCCCGCTGCCCCTTCCCTTCCCTTCCCCTGGCTCTCCGGCTGGGACCCTGTGTGCCGTCCCCCGGGACTCTCCTCAGTGTGCTCCAGCAGCCCAGGGAAGGTGGGGTCTCGGGAGGGGGCAGGGGCCCTCCTGGGGTGCTGGGTGGTGAGCCTGGAGGGTGAGCACGAGGGTGTCTCCTCTCATTTAACAGCAGTTGAAATTAAACGTCCAGGTGCAACGAGCTTG
This sequence comes from Inia geoffrensis, assembly GCA_036417435.1. NCBI lineage: Eukaryota > Metazoa > Chordata > Mammalia > Artiodactyla > Iniidae > Inia > Inia geoffrensis. Next base: position 184,179,387 of record CM070901.1, on the reverse strand, counting down.
TTTTGCTGGTATTGTCCCCAGAGCCACAGGACACCGGCTGGGGTGGGGCTGGACACAGAGGGGCCGCCCCCCAACCCAGGCTGGCTGACGGCAGGGAAGGTGGAGGCACTGAGCGACATCCCCTGGGGATCACACACCATCCAGTGTCCTCACAGCGTGCGAGGAGCTCAGCCCTGGTGTCGCCCATCTTACGGACAGGAGGCGGAGGCCTGGGGAGACAGGGGGTGTTTCTCCAAGGACCACAGTCTCCAAAGCGCTCGCTGCTGGGATTTGAACCGAGGCCCGGCTGTGTCCGGGGCCCCTGCCCCCTAGTGCCTTATTGTCACTGTTTCTCTGGGTTGCAGAGTGGGCAGAAGCCGGTTCCTAGTTTTGGGCACAATGATTGCTGTGTCCCTGTGTCCACAAGCTCTGATGGGCCAGCTCTGAGGGCTCCCGAGCTGTCCCAGGCCGTAGATGCTTGTTTCTTTGAGCAGCGGCTCCTGGTACTGGGTGTGGACGAGAAATAGGCCTATCAGGCATTGCCTGCGCCCCCCTCGTCCCCACCTCCTACTCCTGGCAAACACACTGCTGTGTAGACGATTGCAGGCTCCTTGCCACCCAACACGAGAGCCCCCTCCTTTGGGCAGACTGCAGTCCGTACCCCTTCCTGTCCTGTGTTGGGTGATGGGGCAGCCCCAGTGCTTGGGATGCCGGAGACTCGTTTGCAGCCTTCACATTGGCCCAAGTCACCGAGGGGAGCTCTGGATTGGGGCTGGTGCAGAGGGAGGTCTCAGCCCTAGGGGGCGTTCTTCGCAGGGTTAGGTCATCAGGCAAATGGGGTGGATGGGAGGGCCAGCGGCAGGAGTCTTATTCCACTTTACAGATGAGGAAACTGAGTCAGAGAGAGGCCACCAGGCTGTGCAGGCAGGTGGAGTCCAGCCCCAGCCTGGGATGTGCAGATCAGACCTGGGGCGGCCCCTGCTGCCGGCTGCTCCCAGGCCAGGCATCCAGGGGCCGAGGGCAGGCCCGTATCTGCAGCAGCACCCTTGGGCGGCCCCCGGGCCCCTCTCCCCTCTCTCTGACCTCGCAGCCACCTGGCCCGAGAGCCAGCACGTGAGATGGGTCACACGGTGCAGATTTAGACGGGAGCCTGTCGTGAAAGGAGCGAGGAATGCAAAGCTGACCCCTCCCTCCTGCAAAGCCTCATCATGTGTGAGATAAGTTCTGGGGACAGTGGTGGCTGCCTGGAGGACGCTACCGGTGCTGTCCCCAGCCACCCAGGCTGAGTTCCTTAGGATGTTTCTCTCAAAGGTCCCAGAATGTTCTGGCAGTGAAGCCCCCTCCCGGGGTGCCTGGCCTGCTAGCCAGGGAGGTGCTACGAGTCGGGGTGGATGTGGAGCCCTGGAGGGCTCCCTGGAGGAGGTGGCTTCACGTGGGTGGAGGAGGGTGGAGACTTCCTGTGATGAACAAAGGAAGACTCGAGGAGGCTTCCTTCTCGAGTACATGAACGCTGAGTTCCCCTCTCACCTCCACACAGCAGCTGGGAATCAGGTCTCCTACAAAGTGGGTTCATGGAAATATCCCTGATGCAGGAGAGAACACTGCTTCACAGAAGCCCCTGAAATTTCCCCACTGGGAGTGGAGCCACCAGCAGCGCCCCCTGCGTGTCCAGTGTGGGCAGGGTCTGGTGGTTTCCGGGCTGAGATGTCTCAGGACCCCTTGGGGGGCGAGGGCCACTGGCCAGGTGGGCAGCAGGGAGGGTGGAGCCTGGTGGGAAAAGGGGGGAAACCCTAAACCTCTTTGCAAGTAATTTTGTGTGTCTCCCCCCAACCCCTACTCCATCTTCCCCGTCAGAGAATTGTAACCTGGGAGTTCGGGGAGGAAAAGGGTGAGGCCGCATCCATCCTGAGCTTCATGTAACATCCAAAGGACCTGCCGCAAGTTCGACATCATCTGATGTTTAAGCCTTTTTGCGTCCACCTCTTAGAGAATTGAAAGCCAAACCCATCAGTGAGCTACAAGAACGATTCGCTGAGCCAGCCTTGAGATGCTAGGTGCTGGGGCGACAGTCGGGCCGCCCGGTTGAGGTCGTGTCTGGGTCTGTGCTTGTCCTGTCCCCCCGGAAGGCAGGCTCGGACCCCGCATCTGCCCCGAGTCATGGCTGCACCCTCAGAGCCACGCGTGTTCTGGAGCCTCTGTCCTGTGTCCTCTTCAAGGTGCAGGCGGCATCTTCAGTGTCTCCTTAGGGTGCCTGGGTCCATCCAGCCAACAAGCCGATACTCAGCCAGCTGAGCTCCCCTGGCTGTGCGTCACCCTGGCACTTAGACCTGCGTGGGAGTTGGGGGCAACCAAGAGGGCCTGACCTCTTGTCACAGACCCTTCCTTTCAGAAAACAGCATCAGCCCCTGGGAGGTGGGAGTACTCGGCACAGAAAGCTCTGGAAAGTTCCGGAAAGTTCCAGAAGGCGTTTCTGCTCTGGCCCAGCAGGTGCCAGGGCACAGGCCTTCCAGCTACACATGGGGTGGGGTGGGGCACATGGCCATCTGGTTACTCAGTTGGAAAACCTTGGGGGATGAGCTGGCGCCCTGGATTGGCGCTGGCTGGTGGATTTTGGATTTTTCTCCTTTTGCTGCTGTTTCATCATCCTTTTGTAGGGAGGAGGGACGAGGGCCATCCCCTGCGCTGCCCTCCTACCTCCCCCTCGACGAGTTTTCCCGGTGCTGTGGGCGTTCAACTTTGACCTTTAGGATGAGATAATGGAGCTTCTGTTCTTGGGGCGGCTTCGGAGCTGCTGCCCAGAGATGCAGTGTGTCTCCCGTGACTTATCCTGGCTGGTAAATCTAAACACAGCGCGTTTGCACTTCTCTGCGTTTCTCATTTCGGAGGGGCTGGCCGGCCCACCGGCGGGGGGAGAGGGATGTCCTGTACTCTCGCCCTGCCTGGCACCGTTGCTGCCCGTCCTGGGTCCAGACCTCCCCAGGGAAACTCAGCACAAGACACTCCGCCGCCCTCTGGCTGGAGCCCCGCCGGCCTCCCTCCTCACCACGCCCCATCCCCCCAGAGCCCATCCATTTCCGTGAGCACCCTGGAAGCACAGGGCTGCGCCGCCCTTGGTGACCCTGGGGTGCGGGGACTGATGTTTAAATAATGAATCACCTGCCCCTTTGCCCAAAGCAGGCAGCAGATTGATAGCAGACGACTCACTTTGCAAATGCTGGTCACCCAGCCAGGAGAGCGAGGCGACAGAGCAGTTAGCTGGTTATGGGGGGAGGGCTCCAGCTGGGGCCCAGGCCCGCCTGGACTGAAACCCTCCGGGGCGCAGTCCCGCAGTGCCACGTGCTGGGGGGGCGCACAGGGGAGGGCCAGCTCACAGTCACCGTTAATCCACCATGGACAGTGGCCGGCATGGTCAGCTGTCCTGCTGTGGTTCACCCTCTCCCTGCTGGGCTGTGATTTCTCGCCTTCTCACGAGTGGAGAGCTTCTGTGGAAACTGCCGCTCCGGTCCCCCCACCCCACCTCTGGTGCTACTGCAGGAGCGGGAGCCGCTCCATCACAGGGAGGGCTCCTGGGCTGCGTGTGGTCGAGGTGGGGGGCCTGGGAGCGCGGACACCGCCGGCGGCTCAGCAGGAAGCCTGCCGGGGCGCCTGCACCTCCCACCCCTCACATCCCCCGTCTCGGCCGTCCCCTCACACGTCCCCCGGGGGACCATGCGCCCTGACCTTGAGCCCCCATGGTCCACCTTCAGTGACGCCTGCCAGACACACGCGGGCTTCGGGTCCCTGCAGTCGGCCTGCTGATGAGCCTCCCCCCAAGAAGGGCTGTAGGCTCTGGTGTTTGACAAAGTCATTAGCGGGACCGGCGTTCAGAGCAGCGTGTTAGCAAGAGGCTCGGAGGAGACTATGTCTTTTACTTTAAAGCCGACGGCGGCAGCACCCAAAGTGTCCCCCTCAGGCGGACCAGTCTCCGGATGGCGCTCCGGCCTTGTATCTTTGTTTAGGAACCTGGTTTTTATTAAATTTAATTGCTTCCTTTTCTGGCCTTAAATCAAGGGTGGCCTCAAAGCAGGGACAGCATCAATTTAATTTAATTACTCTGCACTGTGGCCTTCCGAGTAGAAATGTGGCTACCGGGGGCTCCCAGTGGGCCCCCAGTTCAGGATGAGCCCAGCAGCCTCGGGAGGGCACAGGCCAAGGGTCTGGGCTCGGACCCCAACCTCTCCGACCCCCACCCGTCTCTGCTGAGGACTGGCCCCGGACCACCGTTTTCACTCACTTATTGGTGTGTTTATTTTTCATTTGCCATTAAAACCACGTCGGCTCTCTAACTTAGGGGCAATTCATTAAGGGCCATTTATCTTTTGCAGCGGTATTTCACCAGCACAGGCCAGCTCAGCGCTGTAAAAACGAGCCAGTGTGGACACTCGTGGCCTCGAAGCAGCATGTGGGGCACGCTTGCTGCCCCACATGGTGGGTTGTAGGTAGGGACCACAGCCGAGCACCCCCTCTCTGCATCCCGAGCCCCGCAGCCCATCCCGTCCCCCCGCCTCAGTTTTCGGAGCACGCGGGTGGCCCTCTGATGGGCTTGGCCTGAGAGAGGCTGTGTCCGACATCCATCACCTCAGAGAAAGCCTTGCTGCCCCAGCCTGCGACACCACACGTGCTTTTACTCCCAATTTTCACCCCTTTCCCCCAACATGGAAACCCCGCGACAAAGGCGGCCACGGAGGCCGACACGTTTTATTAACCATCGGGGATGGCGAGAGAGCACGGCACGATTGGTCCCTGCAGGCTGGGCTCCCCGGAACTGCGAGCAAAAACACTGGGAATTATTAAGATGATTTGTTAAATAATAGAAAATGGTTTTCATTTCCCAATTTCCAGCTCTTGCTAAAACCATCCTCCAGCTGCCTTCTTCTCCTTAATATTTAGACTTATGGGCCAATTTGAGGGTATTTCCTCTTTCTGCCATGATTAACGCTTCCATGAAACAATGTCATCACAAGTCACCTACCTACCCTGTCAGCCTGGCATCAATCTCGCTGGGCTGGGTGGTAATTTACGACTGGTACTGGCAATTTGCAAACCTAATGGGGAGGAGGGGGTGAGGACCCAGCTCCCAGCTCTGTCTGCAGCCTCGTCACTGCCCCCCCATTAGCAGAACAAATGGTGCAGAGACCCGACATCATCTCCAAGGCTCAATAAATATTTTATCAGCCATAATGGAAATTGTCAAATTGATCTAATTGTACAATACGTTATCAGTGAGATATCAAAGCCGGGCCTGGCCTCTCCCCGGACCCTCCTGCCCACCCTCCCTCCCCCATCCCCGGCTGGCTGCCGGAGGATGTGAGTGAGGGAGTGGAGGGTGGATCCCGACAAGGCGTAAATAATATACTGGCAACTGCGGCCCTTTCAGGGGATGATAAATTTTGTGGAAATAAATAGCCTTATTCTGTTGTGCTTTGCCAGTCCTGATTTTTGAGAGCCGGAGGGAAACAGAGAAATAGAGAAGGAGAAAGATAGAGACGGTGGGACGCATCAGCACTTTCCTGAGACTCGGATCCATTCACACCCTCTTAGCTTCGTGGTGGTGACAGCACTTGAAACTGGTCGCGTTGTGGCCGAGCAAAGACCTGGCCTGGCCCAGGCGTCCTGTGACGGAGGTTTGTGTCGCTATGGAAGGGGACTTTTTTCCTGGCCCCCAGGAGCTGGTGGCCCTTGGGCCCAACTGGGGCAAGTGCTTCCTTAAATTCGGGGTCACACTGTTCATTTGCCGCTGTGGGGACAGACACCGTGGCTTGAGCCAAACGCAGACCTTCAGCCTGCAGGAGCGGGGAGCACATTGTAAGACGAAGCTCGGGAGAAACAGAAAGTCTTGGCATCCCCCGCCCCCTGCGTCCCCCTGCCCCGGCGCATTCACGGGTCTGGTCCTCCAGGAAGGGGTGGGGAGGGGCTCGGGCGGGTGGTGGCCAGGCGTCTTTCACAGCCAGGCAAGACCTTTTGATTTCTAGAACAAACAGAGATGTCTTAGACCTGGAGCACATTTACAAAATCGAGTGAAAACATCTGTGAACAAGCTCGGGACTTGCTGCCCGGCTGAGCGTGGGAGCCCTGCCCCGGGCGCTGGGGTGAGGGCTGGCCAGGTCAGCTCCGGCCACAGTTCTGCCCACGTCCTTTATCTCACTTTCAAAATTGCATCTGGGTCTCGGGGATGCACAGGAGGAGGGCGCGTTCTCAGCAGCAGCAGCAGACGTTCGAAGGCCGTAGCTAAAACTTGTGTGGTCCTCAGGTGGCCTGGGCATCAGGACAGACAGCGTGTGCGTCGGGGAGTGGGGGTGGGGTTCCTGGAGCCGGTGCCCCCGAGCTGCACGCTCCCCCGAGTGTGGGCATTTACCTTAATGTACGTGGCATCGACACGGGGGACCGGGACGTTCACATAATTATCTGCCAGCAGCGCCGCGGCAACGTGCTGTGGGCAAAGTGCTTCGTCGGCCGGGCCCCGGGTAGTCTCCGCGGGCGAGGGGTAACCTGGCATCACGCGCCCCCGGCCAGCTCCCGGGCTCCCTCGGCAGCACCCCGATCCATCGGTAGCAGCTTTTCCGTTAGGGAATCCTAAACATTTGCTCAGATGCAGGCTCCGGCTATGTTTCTCATTAGATCACACGGGGGCTGGTGAACACGGGCACACACGCCCACACGCAGAAGCCTGCACTCTGTCTTTTCGGCCGCCTGTCTTTTTAAATAAAAGCAAAAAGAGAGCATGTGTCGCTGTATCGGGGCCTTGCCAGGCCACGTGGCTTGGTTCGAGGCCCTTCGGGGACGGGGCAGAGGGGGACCCCTCGGCCCGAGTGCCCCGGTCTCACCGGCTGTTCAGGTGAGGCGCACAGGGAGCCCCGGTCTGCGGGGCAGAGGGGACGTGGGTGTGCCCGCCGTCGGGGTTTCAGGACGGGCAGCAGCGCCGGCTTCCCCACTGCCCCTGGGAGCCCGGCTCTCCACCTGTCTCTCTTCCCCATAGAAGAAAAGGACAACAGTGTTTGAAACCACTTGGGATTCTCTTTTTTGAGCAGTGAAGCCTCCTGAATCTGAAACCAGCCTGAGGGGCGGGGTCTGCAGCTCGGAGCTTGGGAGGGGACCGACCGACTGGTCTGTGTCTCTGAGGCGTCAGCCCAGGGTCCTCACAGCAGACACTCAGGCAGGCTGTTTTAGGGGAGGAGTCTCCCCTGCTGGTGTTGAAGGCGACCACTTGCCCTCCTGGCGTGCCAGGACCCCCACCCTCGGCGCTGCAGGCCTCTGCCCACCACAGTCCTGGGCGACGGGCCCTTCCTACCGCCTGTGCCCCGTCACTGTGGGAGGGATGCCCCGGAGCCCTGGGGACTGGTTCTACCACCATGGGACCAGCAGGCGAGGCCCAGCCGCCACTGCCCACAGAGGAAGGTGCTGGGGCCCCAGGATGTGGGCAGCTGAGTCCGTGAGAGGGAGTGCGAGGCCCGGCCTTCCGACAGGCACTGGCCATCTGTGGGGTCAGCCTGGGCTGCTGAGTCCTCACTGCTGGGTGCAGACCTGGGACCGACTTCTCCTGTCTCAGTGTCCTCGTTGCTGAGAAGGGACAGCAGCCCTGCCCCATGATTCTTGTTCACTTGAGATGCTCACCCACTTCCATCCTGTCAGGCTGGACACAGCGGCGGCCGGGCCAGACCGAGACCTCCAGGGGAGGCCTGCGGGGACGCCGGGCAGAAGGCCCAGGGGACGGAGGCCCCAAGCAGGATGGTTAGAGGAGGCCTGAGGTCCTGCCCTATAGTTTGAATCTTAGTAAAATACAAATGTATTACAGAGTGATAAGAATGAATGAATAAGCAAATGAATGAAAGGTTGAAGGTACTCTTAATATGAGTTGCAGACTCTTTCCTGAGAGCTGACTTTGCTTGTGAGGATTAAGGCCTTAGTGTTTATAGTTGAATAATATTGCATCGGTGTCCTACCCCACCCGGGCGGCTGCAGTGACCTCCCCGCTGACAGACGGGGAAGCCGAGCCCCCTTCCCCAGCGGGGCTCGGCAACCTGCCTGAGGCCAAGACTCGGTATCTGCCGGGGACAGCTCCCAGCAAAGGTCACTCCCTTTCCCCAAAGTTTTGTGAGTTCCAGGACGCCCTGGGGCCAGAAGGTCGAGGTGGGACGTGTCTGAGTCACCTGGGTCAGGTGTCTGTTCTCTCCATCCTCCCGGTGAAGGCAGATGAACCCCCGTCTGGGACAGGGACGGCCGGCAGGTAACCCCGAGAGCCCTCTCACCTGGCTTCCACCTCGAGAAAGGAGAAGCTCTTCTCCTTGTCCTGGGGGGCCCCAGAGGCCTCTGCCTCAGAGACATCTGTGGAGCTGACCCCTGGGACCCCCATGCCACCTGGCCTGCCGTCCAGGGACCTCCTCCCCAGGTCTCCCCGCCCCCCCTCCCCGAGGTCACCCTAATCCAGCCACGTCCAGGGCCCCCTTCCTCTGGGCAGCAGAGTCAAGTAATCGAAATTCCTGCGCAAAGCACAACAGTCGTCAACCCCTCCCCAGGCGTCACTGGTAGTGTCTGCGTGGTCAGGGCCGAGGCTGGAGGGGGCTGCACCCCTGCGCCCCGGCACATCCTGCCTCTCCTAATCTCCCACCCCCACCCTCCAGGAAAGAGACCTTACCTGCAAGCAGGGGGCAGGGGCCTCCAGCTCACCAGACCAGGTCTCGGCCACGTGGCGAGGTCCTTCCAGCCCACCAGGGCTCCCAATCACTGTGTTAAGAGAGTGCGATGGGTCTAGCCAGGGTCCAGTTAATGGTCTACTTTGTCCGAGCGAACCCTGGCCCCCCATCGCCCAGCACGTGGGCAGCCCTGTCACTCGGAGATCAGGCAGCCCCCTGCGTCAGGAAGGATGTGACCACCACCTCGGGGGATCCCATGGCCTCGCGGCTGGGTCTGGACCTCCTGAGGCCTCTGGGGATCGGGGTGGGATGGGGATGCAGGCTTCGTTTTCGTTTTCAAATTCTTTTCCCAGTTAGGTTATTACAGAACATTGAGCAGAGTTCCCCGTGCTGTACAGTAGGTCCTTGTTGGTTATCTATTTTATTTTATTGATTTATTTATTTTTTTTGCGGTACGCGGGCCTCTCACTGTTGCGGCCTCTCCCGTTGCGGAGCACAGGCTCCGGACGCGCAGGCTCAGCGGCCATGGCTCACGGGCCCAGCGACCCTGCGGCACGCGGGATCCTCCCAGACCGGGGCACGAACCCGCGTCCCCTGCATCGGCAGGCGGGCTCTCAACCACTGCGCCACCAGGGAAGCCCGGTTATCTATTTTAAATATAGCAGTGTGTACATGTCAATCCCAAACTCCCTAGCTGTCCCGCCCCCACCCCCGCCACCCATCCCCGCTGGTAGCCATAAGTTCGTTCTCTAAGCCTGTGAGTCTGCTTCTGTTTTGTAAATAAGTTCCTTTGTATCATTCTTTTTTTTTTAAGATACCACATATAAGCAATGGCATACGATATTTCTCTTTCTCTGTCCGACTTACTTCACTCAGTATGATCATCTCTAGGTCTCTAGGTCCATGGGACGCAGACTTCTGCAGGACAGGGTTTGTTGGTGGGGAAAACGTTCAGACCCCCCCGCCCCCGTCCCCCGACATATGCACGGGGGCGTCAGGATTCTGTGTCACAGCAGAGTCTCGGTTCCTGCACTCCTGGGGGCAACCACACCCCCTCACCTGCTCTGGCAGAGATGGGGGCTCCACTAACCAGGGAGTGAGCATCGACTTTGTACTGAGAGGGCCTCTCGGCTGGTGCCCCCTGATCTCTGAGAAAGGCAAACCATCGGGGGCGCAGACGGCCAGCCCACCATATCCTCAGTTTCCACGTCCGCTGATTCGACCAACCAAGGCTGCAAATACTTGAAAAGAAGATCCTAGAAAGTTCCAAAGGGCAAAACTTGACTCTGTGTGGCTCTGGCAACTGTTCCCATAGCATTTACATCATGTTGCTATTAAGACTTAGAAGCAACCTAGCAGTGACTTAGAGTGTATGGGAGGATGTGCATAGGGTGTGTGTAAATACTGTGCCGTTTCAGATAAGGAACTTGAGCGTCCAAGGGTTTTGGTGTCTGCAGGGGTCCTGGAACCAACCCCCTTCAGTTTCTGAGGGACGATGAAAGCATTCACGAATCCTACTGGAAACGGTTTATAAAAACGATGTGCTTTAAAACTAGTGTGAAGTCTGCTGTCAAGGAGGGCATGTGTGTGTAGGTGTATACATGTGCCCGTGCACTTGTGTGTGTATGCGAGCACGCGCGCGTGCGTGTGTGTGGTGTGTTCACTTCTAAGCAGTGATGTGAGGATGCTCCCTCGTGCGAGATAATCTTGGACACGGAGGAGGAAGGGAAACCCGTGTGCCTTGGTGTGCGACGTGGTCCCCCCGGTCCCACTCACGTCTCTGCTGTCCAGCAGTCGGACTCAGGCAGACTTGGAAATGCCGATGCCTTTGTGACCCCGCTTTGCACCACGATGCCGGCCCCGGTGAGGCTATGGGTGAGCTGAGGCCATACAGGCCGGGGGCTGCTTGTGTGTCCCTCCCTCTCTGGTTATCGCTCTTTTCCTGTCTTCTCCTCCTTGAGCAGTGGGCTCCAGGTGCTGGCATCCACCACCATGGCCCTGCAGTGTCCTAGTGAAGGATGGGACCCCAGTCTGATCTTTGGCTTCTTGGGGAGGCCCAGGTGCATCTGGTCCACGTGACAGCATTGCTCGCCAGTGAGGTGCCGGGCTTGGGGGCTGGGTCCCAGGTCCCTGGCAGGTCCTTGGCTTCCATCTGTGAGCCTGGGTCTCAGGCCAGGAGCAGAAGCCTGAGGTTCCAGGTTCCCCCGGTGGTGGGGGGCCGACTTGCTCCAGCCGGACCCAGCGCCGTGCTCACCGTGTATGCATCAGGGTCTGCTTCCTGTTTCATCTCATAAGATCCCTCCGTTCGGATGCTGACTTCCTGGGCCACCTGCTACCCTGAGGAGCTCTGACTCTGGGTTGACTTTCTTCTTTCACTCACCTTCTGAGCCGCTGTCGGAGAGACCCAGATGGGCAGCATTTGCTTCCGGCCTCTGAGGGGGCAGTCTCCTCTCCAGGCCCTCATGCCCGCCCCTCCCTGCTCTGAATGCCCTCATGCAGGCCCTGGCATAGCGCCTGCAGCTCGTGCACTTGTGGGCGGCTGGGGCTGGTTGCGCGTCAACGTGGCTTCACGCTGGGGGCCCCAGGCTGACGGAGAAGCAGGAGTCCCAGGGAAATGAGGGGGTTCTGGGGGTGACGTCATGCCACTGGGAGCAGGCCAGGTGCCAGGACAGAGCGGCATCCCAGGCGGAGGCCCCTCGGGGTCTTTCACTCTAGGGTTGACCATCACCAGGCAGGCCTGCAGAGCCAGGGGCCCGGGGCTTCAGGGGAGCCGGCCCTCCAGACGTGCACCCCTCCCCCAGAGCAGCTGGCACCCCCTCCTTGAACTTCCCTCCCATTTCCGAGAGGCAGGGCTTCCCCTCTGCAGGCAGCCCTTGCCCTGGGACCAGTGCTCTGGATTTTGGAATCCAGGAGACGCCCGCTTGCCCTCTTGTGTGTCGGCTCCTTCCCGGGGCCTCTGAGGCACCCATGGATGCCAGGTCTTCAAGCCTTAGGTGAGCTGTGCAGTGTCCTGGCTGAGCTGTCCCCGGAGTTCTAGAAGTCTCTTTCTGGCCACAGCGTCCTCTGCAAAGGGCTCAGTGTTTGCTGGGTCCCTCCCCCCCACCCTTGCCAGCGACGCCAAGGAGCCTGCAGCTTCCTTGACACCCCCTTATCCTGAGCCATCCCCACCCAGGAGCCAGACAGGAAGGCGACTGTGTCTAATCGGAGGCCCGTGTCTCCGGGACCCCAGCGCTCGGGGAGGAGGCCTGGGGCGGGTTTGCCGTCTGTGATGCGCTCCCTGGACCCAGTGCACCACCGTCTACCCTTTTGTTCTTCCTCCAGGTGTGGCCGGGCCAGATCCAGGGGGCCTCCCCCAGCATCGGGACCACGGCACAGGTGTGCCCCACGCTTGCGCACCTGATGGGGGATGCCCTGACCAGCCCTGGCTCTACCACCCGCGGCCCACACCGGGCAGTCCCTCCCCGCTCCTTTGAGCCCCAGTTTGCTCAGATTTAAGCCATTTGACGAAAGAGCCTTGTAGGCTTAAAATTCTCTGAACACTTAAGAGGTGTCTCTGGGGTCACCATACGTGCCAGGTCTTTCAGGACAGTTTGAGGAGGTGCGTTGTGCTGACTTGAATTCATGGGATATTCTCTGTCGCTTCCTCTTCTGACAAATCGTTCTTGTGAGTTCAGTGTGTGATAGGCGGTGGCACAACCAGGACCCATGGCGGGGGAGGGGGGTCACTGTGATGACCCCGGAGGAGCCGGAACATTCAGTTCACCTGTGAGCGTCCAAAGCAGCCCTTCGGGCTCCCAGAAGCAGCTTTGAGGACAGAAACCCTCTTTCCGACTGGAGCAGGAAGGTTTGTTTGTGGTCAGGGCTGTTGAGTGCAACGACTTTGAATGACCTTGAGAGGGCCAGGCTTCAGTGGGAAGGTCACACCGTCTGGGTCAAAGACCTCTCCTGTGAGATGGAATTTTCCAGGAGGATCCTGAGGGCGTCTTCCCTGGGCAGCAGAGCAGGCTGCTGAAGAGGAGCCACGAGGGTCTAGAGGGCTCCCTGCTGGGCAGAGCTGAGAGGCCGCTCCACACGGCTTCCTGACCTCAGCTCCCTTCTTCTCCAGAGCCCTTCCTCTGGAAACACCAAGTAGCGGCTTCCCCGGGTCCTGTTCCCGGTGGAACTGGAGCAATGAGTGGTTTTTAGGACTCCTCGGTTTCATTTTGGTCTGTAAAAGGGAAAACCGAGCCTGCCCACCGCAACCTTCTGTCCCTTCTGTGGCTGAGCGGGGGGGTGGCGTGGGGGAGCGCATCTGTGAGTGATTCTGGGTTTTGTAGCAAGGAGAAGTGCCCCCCCTGTGGAAGGGGCTCCACCGCACTCCTCTGGGCTTTGAGCCCCCAAGAGAAGAAGTCGACACTGTTGGGGCTGGACCCCTGAGAGAAGTGGGTCCACGCCGAGTCTGATCACCTGGGCGATGCCGGCGTGTCCTCATCCCTGTGAGCTGAGCAGCCAGCGGGGTGTGGGTGTTCTCTGGGGCTGGGCCTGGGATCTCGGCGGTCCCAGTTCCCCCCAGTCCCATAGTCTGTACCCCTTGACTTGCCCTATGTATCAGCATATCCAGATGGGAGTCACCTGAGAGCAGGATGTACCTGGACACCAGGTGGGCAAGGCAGGGGGCCTGGGGGTTGCCCCAAGGCAGCGCTAGGACCGACCTCCAGACCCGCTCAGCCCCAGCTCCTCCCTTCCTGGCATTCGACACTGCCGTCCCGCCGGACTCATCCTGCCGTGGTACCCAGAGGGGTCTTGGCTTGAGTACCACCGGCTCACGGGAACCGTGGCCCCTCACTCGCTGCCCTGCTCCCCTGAGACACCAGTGCCCACAACATCTCCAAGTCCGTCCTGTTTATGCAGCACATGTCCAAAGTCCTCTAGAAAGCCAGGGCATCAGCGACTGTTTTTTAATCAGTGGGGATTCACTATATCTCCCCACACATTGCCTCTCCCTTCTGCAAGAAGTGTTGGCTTAGGGGCCGGTAGGAGTTTGGGAGGTCCCCGAAGCCCTCTATGCCTGTTTCCCCTTCAGGCTGCTGGGGCATTGGCCACAGCGACCTCCGGGGTCCCGTCCATCTGGGGGTTCTGTAGTCTGGCCCATGGTTCTGCGGTTGTGGTGTCACTCATGGCCGGTGGTCTGTGTCTGTGGAACCCACGGTGAGGGATCCTTGGGGAGTCAGGGACATGGGACTTGTCCCGAGACAACGTTGCAGCCCCTCTGCAGGGAGGGCGGACGCTCCCAGCCGGCAGGGTCCCATGCCATCCAGGGTTTGTGCCAATGGCCTCAAAGGCCAGGCTGGCATCTGCGGGGGCCTCAAGTGGCCACTGGCCCACAGGCATGGAACACCATTTTTATGCCAAGACTTTGCCGGATTTTATTTCACCAGGAAGAGAGAAACCGACAGTTCATATTAATTAACTTCTCGGGCAACTAAATTGCTCAGGACAGAGAGTCCAGCTTGGGGCAGTGAGGCTGATAGTCCAACTCCAGTGTGGGGAGACACAGTGTCTGAGACGCCCTCGGGCCGCAGCTCCCGCTGGGCCTGGGACAGACTCCTGCTGGGGTCTGGCCGACGTTGGTCCTTGGGGTTAACACTCAGTGCTCTGTGGGGCCAGGAGCCCACATGTTTCCTAAGACTCTGCCGCTGGTGGACAGGAGATGTTGGCAAGGGGCCTGTGTGGCCGGGTGTGTCCATGCTAGACGCTGAGTGCTGGGGATCTGCTGGCGTGGTGTCCCCAGGGCATGGGCAGCTCCTAAAAGGAGGCAACACACCCCAGATGGCCAGGATGGGTACAGACATCCCTTCCCACATCTGCAGAGTCCAGCACCCAACCACACGGGCATAGTCTGCACCCCCCGCTTCCACTGGTTAGTGGAGGGGCTTTGGGGGAGCCAGGCCACCTCCCAGAACTCGTTTCCTCGTCTGATGTGGACACGCGGCCCCAGGCTGTCTGAGGAGGAGGCGTTTACTCTCCGGCCCCTGCAGATGCCCACTGCGAGCACATGCGTGCACACTTGCCCTCCGCCCCCAGGGAATCTGGGTGTCCCCGCTGGACTTGAACTCCCAACAAGTGGGAGGAACAAAAAGACTTTGGGGGAAGCCGGTTCCCAATCACAGCGTTGCAGCCTAAGCAGAGCCCTGCTCTTTATCCCCCGGGGCGTGTGGGGAGGTGGGAGGGGCAACCCTCAGGTGAGGCGCTGTGACTCTGTGGGAGTCACCCTTGACCCCTGGTCATGGCATCGTCACCAGAACCTCAGGCCCCTGTGTTGTCATCCAGAGGTCCCGCTGCCTTTGTCTCTGCACACAGCAGATGGGGCCACAGTGTGTGTCCCCTCACCAGGAGGTGGGCTCAGGGCCCTGGGGCACCCCTGTGCCCCTGTCTGGTCTGGAGAAGAGGTGACCATGGTCTAAAGCTCCTCTGAGTCCGGCAAGAAGGGACCAGAGGAGGAGGCTTTCAGGGGGATTCTGTCTCACTCATCCAACCATTCACTTGTCCGTCCATCCATCCATCCATCCATCCACCACCCATCATCCATCCATCTTTCTCTCATTCCATCCATCCCTCCATCCATCCACCCATCCATCCATCCATCCCTCCTTCTCTCCAGACATTCCTCCCTCCACATCCATCCATCCATCCATCTTTCTCTCATTCCATCCGTCCATCCGTCCATCCAGCCACCATCCGTCATCCATCCATCTTTCTCTCATTGCATCCATCCGTCCATCCATCCATCCATCCATCCCTCCTTCTCTCCAGACATTCATCCATCCATCCATCCATCCTTCTATCCATCCATCCATCCCTCCTTCTCTCCAGACATTCATCCATCCATCCATCCATCCTTCTATCCATCCATCCACCCACGTGTCCACCCATTTCTCTCTCCGTCCACCATGCGCTGAGATGTACCGAGTGCCTTCCTTCATCTGCCAGGCAGCGTCTCTGCTCCGGCCTGTTGGGCCTCTAAACAGGCACTACTTGATCCCCATCTCTGACAAAGGAGCAGACTCAGGGCAGGTATGGAGCATGTGGGGGTCCTGCCGTGACCTCTCTTTCTACAGTGGGCCCTTGTCCACTGTGGCGCCTTCTACGGCACTGAATGCACTTATTTATGAGCCATGTCTCCCCCTGGGGTCTGTGAGAGCAAGGGCCAGTGGTCGGCAGGATTGTGTTGTTTGCTGTCCACGTGCGTCCTAACCCCCAGGCCAGGCCCCCTGCAGAGGGCTGCGAAGACACCACCCAGGTGGCCAGGACTCAGCCAGGACACCACGGCCACCGTCCTGAGGAAGGACAGTGTCCCAGGAGGCTCTCGTTCTCAGGCAGGGTCAGCTTTGCCCAGGGGCTCCGGCTGGTCCTCCGCTATGCCACCTTTCCTACTGGGGCCCCTCCCTCCCCGCCGAGCCCAGGGCTGGAGGACTCCTGAGCCCCAGGAGAGCCCCAACAGAGGCTGCTTCTAAAGGGCCTTGAGTCAGGAGCTGTCCAGGAAATACCAGCCCAGAGCGGCTGACCAGGTAGCCTGAGGCCGACGGCCAGGCCAGAGCTGCTCCCAGGCAGTGCTCGTGTCTGCCTCTTCTCTTCGGAGTGGGAGAAGGGAGTGACCCCATTCCCGGCCTTCCCTGCTGGGCCTGCCCCCTCTTTCCTCCCTGTCCTCCTCCTGGCCCGCGCATGCTCGTGTTCACATGAGACGTGAGTGTTGAGTGGGGTGGAGGCTGTGGGGGGGCTGGGAGTGGAGCCAGAAACAGCTTGAGGCCCTGGGCTGTGCGTGCACGTGTGCACGCGTGTACCCACGTGTGCCCGTGCGTGTGTCCAGGCTACACTGCCTGTGCCCGGAACGTGGTCCCAGGTCAGCAGTTCAGTGGGATGGAGTGCACAGCCTTCGCCCAACCAACGAGCAGCTAGCTCTCCTGGGTGGAAGGCTGGGGTCCCTGGCATGGGGCTGGCCACCGGGCTGGACCAGAGCAGGCTTCACGGGGAAATCCCCCATCCTTCTCTGCGGGGAGAGCGCCCACAAGCACCTGCCTTGGGTCTTTTGGAGGCCGATCCTCAGCGCTGGCAACAGTTTCTCTCACTGATGCTTGTTCCTGGAGAGCCCGATTCCCCCTCCGGAAGAGGCCGTCCTGTTCGGTTCAAAAAATAATTAGCAGAGCTTTAAGTGGAGGTTTCAAGTACACATTTAATTTACGCTGATTAACAGTCATATGCTAAGTAAACACCAGCTGAATATTAAACTGTCACTGTTGGGCGGTGCGTCGTGTGCAGTTATAGAGAAAACTCCGTAAATATGCCATTTCTATAACTGGCAATTATATTAATAACATGCAACACTTGTCTTGCAAAATTCAAATTAATACATGCATATCTTCACAGAGAGCCACACTCGGGCACTTTGACTTAACGTGTTGCCGGGGAGTCTTCTTTTCCCGAGCTCCACTCTAAAGAAAGTCACAGCTTCCGGCGCAATTAGGCTGATGAACAAAAAATAAAGTCAAATCCACCTGGGATTTCTTGCCCCCTTCCAATCCTGTCTCTCCCGATCCGTGAACCCCTTTGTCTGTATGTTTCTAATGTTAGAGCCACTGCTTTCCCGTGAGCAGCTGCGCTGTCACGCAGACCCACCGGGGCTTTGCCTGGGATGAGTCATTAGGACCTGCGCGGCATCCACCACCGTGTCCCTAAATAGGCTGACGGCGGCTGTCACCGCAGGCTGGCGCACTCTCCCTCGGGAGCAGGGCGGACATTTTCTGGTGGGTCCTCTTGTCCCAACTGGGCGGGCCTTTACAGGAGGGGACAGAGTCATCTGTGCATTCTCCAGAAGTGGCTTGACACTTCGGGGAGACAGATGCCACGTGGGGCGCTGTCAGAAGGGGCTGAAGGACAGCCATCAGCGGCGTGGCCCGTCCAGCTCCAGGACCTGGCCGTCCTGTGACCCCGGGCTCCAGGTTGAGAGGGCTTCCAGGGGCTTCTCCCCGCTTCGCACTTCCGTGTGCCCCAAGGTCCCAGCTGGGCCCCCGGCGTTCTCAAGTCCTTCAGCACGTATTCATTGCCGGAGCATCCCGGCTCACGCCTCCGTGGGGGGACCTTGGTGCCAGTCTTGGTCGAGGAGGGCACGCAGAGCAAGTGCAGACCCGCACCCCAGCCATCACGGCAGGCACCCTCACTCCCTTACATCAGGAACCGCGGGGGACGAGTGTGGGTGAGGGCAGTCGGGCAGGGCCGGGGAGGAACGCTTATGAAAACCGCTGGAAAATCAGTCTTAGCAAAAGAAAACGAAACCCAAATTCTGTCGTTAAAAGATCCCACAAACACCAAAACTAATTGTTTGTGTGGCTGGATAAGGGTCTTCATGAGCCACCTCCTTCCCGCCTTCTAGAAATAAACACTGTTTCTTCCCCGACGCCAGAGCTCCTGTCGGCCGCACGCAGGTCCGCGACGCCGAGTCCAGAGCCCTGGGATGGGAATCCTGGCCTGAGCCGGGCAGTGGCCTCCCTGACCTCGAGGACGTCCTGGGTTTTCTTCAGGCACCCCCTGGTTGCAGGGCTGGTGGTCTCCCTGCAAATTGCCCAGGAAGGTCCCTGGGAGAGGCTGCTCCTGGGTCTCTGGGCCACAGTTTGGTTATGGGCCGGGGCCCGCGGCTCCCTTCTTGGAGGGTTTTAAAAGAAAGTAAAATGGGGGAAGGAACCCCAGTCTGCCGGGCGGGGACGCGACCGCTGTGCCTGCCACCCCGATTAGCATCCTCTCGGAGGGGCTCTGGCGTTGGGCTCTCAGCCTCCCCGCCCGGCTCTCGGCTTGTGCCCGGATTTCACGGCGCTGCTGCCTCGTCGCCAGTGCGCCCTTCCCTCCCTGAGCTCCCCCATCTGCTCTTCTGCTTCCCCCTTCCAGGAGGGACCAGCGGTTCCTGACCCACCCTGCCTTCTGCAGCCCGTGGGCCTCACCGTCCCAGCTCCTCAAGAAAGAGCATTGCGAGCTGTGCCACTTCCCACTTTGCAAAACGTGCTTGCGTTGGTGGGAAGCAAATGTTCCGTCTTGCAATTAAATAAAACCTCGGTGGTTGAAGGCTTTGGGGATTTGGTGAGAGACCAGCCTGGCCTCGGCTCGGGGACAGGGCTGGGTTTCTCCTTTCCTCTCACCGACCCTCAGTGCCGGGGCCGTTCCTGCCTTATCCTTTGCTTCCTCCTCAGAGCTGTGCGGCGTTATGGACTTCCTCAAATCAATAATGCGCAGGAGGAGATTTACAACACGTGGCTAAAATACTGTCTCTGCCTTTTATTCATGCATTTGTCACTGTGGCCTCTGATCAAGGTGCTCAGAGGAGGGATAAATAAAGAAGAGAGAAAACGCTCTGTCATAATCCGGAACCGTTTGCAAATTCATCACTGATATTCCCGGAGAAGGAGAGACGGAGGGATGACGAATATCCCGCAGAGCTAATATATCTCGTTGACCTCCTCTCCCATTTATTCACATAACCTACTTGGACCACGATAGAATGAGGGGCTCTGCTGGCCAGCAACAGATGAGGCCGGGCCCGGGGTGGCAGAACAGTTGTGACGTGTTTGGTCGGGGCCGGTTTGAATGTTAATTGGGATCAATTTGATTTGGGGTGACTTTGGGGGAAATTATTCTCGGAGGAGAAGTGATAAAGATGATTTCCTGCACAGAACCCTCACCCATCTCTCTCTCTCTGCAGAGAAAAAAAGTAGCCACTGCTTCTGTTTCTGTGGCTGGGTCCGTTTAGGTCGATGACCGTTATTAACAAGAAGAATTGGCCCCCATTCAAATCAATACCCCCCTCCAAAAGAGGCAAGAATGTGTTTCTGGTTTGGAGGGTTTTGCTCACCGGTGCCTCCCTCCTCCTGCTGAGGGCCTGAGCTCCGCACTTGGATGGGTTTTAACTGATGGGAATGGGAAAGAGGGAAAGATACCTGCTTGGGGAGATTTTTCTCTGCGGCAGAGAGTGTTGGACCCGTGCAGAGCCTCGGTGCTTCTGTGGTCAGTGGGCCACCACCCCGGCTCCTCCCAGACCTGTTTCTGGGAGTCAGGCATCTGCGGGGGTCTCTGCACCATCCATGTGGCCTCCGGGAGCCCAGGGGGGACAGACTGCAGCTGCCTCAATGGGGACCAGTGGTTCCCACAGTGTCCAGAGGGGGACCAGTGATACTTGGGAGCCCGATGTTGTGAGGTCTGCACGTGGCACCATGCCATAGGTCACCGAGTCTCTAGGTGGTGACTGGGTCTGGGGTGGGCAGGAGGGGCAGCCTAGGGGTCTGAGAGGCAAATGCTCACCTGGGGCTGGCATGGCCACCTGGTATCCCAGGCTGAGGTCCCAGGACAGGGGGTTCAGCACCTGCCCGGTCAGCCTGTGGGGCTCACAAAGCAGGAAGTACAAAAGGGAGGTCCCTCTGCAATGGCTGAGATCCCCAGGGAAGGGGGCCGGAACCAGCAGATGGAAAACCCGGGATGCCCAGTTACGCCTGAATTCCAGATGAACAGCATATAATCTTTAATGGAAGTATGCCCCAAGTACAGCATGCTTTTTGTTGTATTTATTGCATTTTAGATCGGATTTACTGTGTTTTAGCTGGCAGTCCTTCCCCCAGGCTCCATGCCCTGCACTGACCGCACTCGAAATAGAATGGCGTGGGGAGGGGGCACGGATTCCCACTGACACGAGACTCAGCTAGGTCCAGTTTGGAGGGATCAGGTCCACCTGTGCAGAAAAGAGATGCTGGGTCAGAGACAGAGATCGAGATTGCAGAGAAATGCTGGCTCATGTGTTACAGAAAACTCGGGGAGTTTCTGTGGGCAGGGTCGTATGGCCCGAACAGATGCCTCCTGAAAAGTTCCCGGAGTTGATGGGGCACCCCGTCAGCTGCTGTACCGGGAGGCTCTGCGTGGGTGGCTCAGACTTGTCTGCAAGCGGAGAGGGTCCTGGGAGACACCCAGGGCAGTTTCCGGGCTGGTGATGCTACAGGACACTCCCAGGGCCACCAGGGGCCCAGCACCCACTCCTGTCCAGCCCCCTGCTGCCGCAGGCCCAGCAGCGTCTGCACGGAGGGCTCTGTTCTCCCACCTAAACATTTAACATAAATTGTCACATGCTCTAAAAATTATGAAATTATAAATATAGTGAATCCTCATTGTAGAAAATACTGAAGCATATTTTTAAAATGAAAATCTCACATCCCATCACGTAAGAGATAATATTTGCTTACGTTTTCAATCTTGTGTGTTTATCTTTTATATATAGATATATAATATATATAAATTACACAAATTATGTGTCTGCATGTTATATATAAATTAAATTAATTATGACAAGATGTGGGAAACCCCTTGGTCATACATGTAAAGTATTTCATATACACGACACATGACCTGAGATCATCATTCCCCCACACCTTTGGCATCTAAACCTTCCTGGTCTGTGTTGGAAAGGACCACCAGTGGCCAGGGTCTCGGGACAGGGAGGGGATCTCCTCTCCGTTTAATGGTCCATGTTCTCCATCAAAAGACTCGGCTGCACCCTGAGAGGCACCCTGACTGCAGCCAAGATGAAACACAAGACAAAGTAAAACTTAGGTCTTGTCCCCCAGGGGGCTACTTTCCGAAAGAGGGAACCGACCCAATCTGGATCTTAAGAACTTCTTTCTGTTTAAAATGTACTACGATTATTTAAATGAGAGGCATTTAAAATTGTGTGTGTGTGTGTTTTAATCCTGTACCTAAGCCACTGGTAGTTTAGGTTTTTTGCTGAGTCAGTTAAATTTTAAAATTGATATTCTCTTCAACAGCTGAGAAGGCGCCCTCCCCACACCCAGACTTGGAGAAGTTGATCCAATGGATGCGATCAGCTTCTGGGCAGGGGAAGGAGTCTGGGTGTCAGGGTTTGTTAAATACTTTTCTTTAATAATCTAGCCCCCTGGTCTGCAGGAGCTGGGTGCCAAGCTGCAGCCCCACGTGTACCTGGGGGCGGCCCCAGACACAGCTCAGGGTGAGCGGGTGGGAGAGAGCCCTCCATCCGGCATGTGACACATTTAGAGTAAAAATTTGCCTGTTGTTTATCTGCAATTCAGGACTGAGTGTCCTGTACTTTTATCTGCTGAGACCCACACGCCCTCCTCAGGGTGGAACCTTCACGCTTTCTCACGTGCTCACCGAGGGCCTGGCCGGGGCAGCCGGGCATCCTCTTCCCGTGGCCGGGGGTCTCACCCCTGCACACGGAGCTGGGGGGCCTGCGGGCGTCAGGCCCTGGGTGAGAGTGTGGCGTCTGGGGGGGCTGGAGAGGCAGTGAGTGGCTGGTGAGGGACGCCAAGACTGCCTGCCCGGAGTCCTGGGTCTCCTGTGCTCAGCCCGTGTCAAAATCACCTGCTGATGGGTCAGCCTGGGACACCGTCACGCCCCTCCCTCCCTGAGGGAGGGATGAGCGCAACAAGCATCCGTGCAGCGCCTACTGTGTGCACAGGCACCCCTCGGGCATCTCGGAGGCGTGAAGTTACAGAGACCCTCAAGGAACATCCCCCCACCCCCACCTGGAGTAAGGAGGCCTCAAGGGAAGGAGGCAGGGAGCCCCCCCAGCGCCCAAGGAGCCAATAGGGTCCCCCTTCCTCGTGCCCACGGCGTAGGTGAGGCACACAGGCAGAGCCCGGGTCAGGACGCCCCTCGGCCACAGTGTCCTCAGGCCGTACCCGGGACAGCGGGTGACAAGACCTCAGTAGTCAGCGATGACCAAGGGGGCCGGCCCACCTCCACTTCCAGATGGGGGGCAGGGCTCAGAGAGATCAAGTGTCAGCCGGAGACCACACAGCCGGGAAGAGGCCAGGTCTGAGACCCTGCGCAGCGCCTCAGGCAGACTCCCCCGTAGGTTGGTGGCTTCCCTTCTTTTACTTTTCCTCTCCCCATGACGACGTTGTCCTGTAGTTTCTGAGACCCTAAGAAGGGAGAGGAAATGAGATGAAATTGGTAGCCCCCCTTCCCCATATCCCTGACCGCCTGAAGGGGGTGAGCGACCAGACTTGACGGTACCCTGACCCCCCTCCCCCTTGGGGCCCCTTTTCTGTCCCAAGAAAGACAGGGGTTCGTGGGGACCGGGCGACAGGTGAGGGAGGCCAGGCACGAACGTTCCCGCAGAAGGACGGTTTGCAGAGTTTCTCAAAAGATAGCAAAAGGCATGCTTCAGATCCCACCAGAAAACACACACAAAACGCGCTCAGAGGACTCAGGGAAAAGTTTACTGGAAACTTGGCCGCGGGGCCGGCGAGGGCTTTTTGTTTGCTGGTCACAGACACAGCGAGTGCAGACCGAGGGGTTTCCCACATCTTGTCAAAGGCCTGCATTTCCTCTCTCCTTTCTCCTCAGGCTGATTAGCTGCTCGGCGATGGCGTGAGGACATGTCGGGGGTAGGAAAATGGGGGTCACTTTGGAAAACCTCTTTGTGGATGGGTCGGGAATGGGGAGAAAATGAATAGTTATAAGCTCATTTCCATAGAAACTGTCTCATTACCATGCTGGCTGCCCCTGGAAGAGGCAGGGCTCCCTGCCAGCGAACGGCCCACAATTAAGTGTCCCCTGCCCGCCCGGCTGCCAGAGATGGCTCCCAAGCCCAGCCAGCGCGGTCCAGAGGGGCTGTCAGCATGCCTGCTTTCTGGAGCGATCAGACATTTGCGTGGGGATTTTTCTCGGCGTCTTAGAAAACATGAGCTCTCCCCATCCCGCGACCAGGTGCTGCCCCTGCTACGAGATCCCAGACGTTGGCCTTCCTGCAATTTTCACTGGATGCAGTGTGAGCAGGCCTGCCAGGCGCCCCGAAGATGCTGAACAAAAGACACGGGAGCCATTAGGTTTAAAATCACTTCCTGGGCTGTGCCCTTTGTCCCCTTGCTCGGAAGGCACTTTGTCACCAGGCTCCGGGGCCGGCAGGCTTCTCCAGAGGCGGGTGGAGGGGTCTCTCTCCTCCACGAGGGGCTCGGAGGGGCCGCCCTGGGTCTACAAGCCCTCCCCGTCCCATGCGGTCACCGCGTCCTCGATTGGTCCCCACACGCGTGTCACTGGATATGGAAGAGGGAGAGCGAGTGTGTGACCTGGGGGAGACGCGGGGTTTCTTCTGAAGGAGCCGGAGGTAGAGATGGGAAGGAGGAGGTGGGGTGCTGGGAGCGGCTTCTCCTCAGAACTTTCCGATTTCGGTGAAATAGACAACAGATCCGAGTTGTCATCTTGACCATCAGTGAGTGTGTGATTCGCCGCAAACAAAAACTCGGTCCCAGTAAACCGTCACCCCAACCCCTCCCCCAGCCCACGGCACTCTCTCTTCTACTTTCTGTCTTTATGGACGTGCTGGCTTATGTTTTTAAGATGGAACAGCGTATCCCAGGGGAGCAAAGATCATCTGAACTCCAAATGTGCAGCGCTGCAGAGCCATCAGGAGTGCAGTGCCCTTGCCTGGGTCCCAGTCTCTGGGCACTTATTCATCGTCTGTTTACCCTGGTTTTGTGAGCAGCCTGTTCGGACAGAAATGACCCTGCCCCTGGGAAGGGAGTAATTCAGGGTTGACAGCAGTAAACCAGCTGAACAGGAAGACACACACCTGCCGAGGAGGGAATAACCCCGGTGGCAGTTTGGGGAGACCCGGTTGTGAGTCGGGAGATAAGATGAGCGATTTGGAAAGTGTAGACACGTGCGGCATGGGTCTGGGCTCTGCTGTCCCTTAACCTTCAGAGTCGGTGATGAGGCAGGGGCGAGGCTGTCCTCGTTTTATAGTCTCAGACACACAGCGGCAGGAGTCAAGGGTCAGTATAGCACCATTCCAAGAGGCAGGGCCTGGGGACCTGCAAACACAGCTTCCAGAACGCTTTAGGAAGGGCGTGCTCGTGGAAGCCCCCAGCACCGAGCCGCAGAGGGTGTTTTTAAGAAACACTGGCAGTTCACTCAGCAAACCCTGAATGTCCGAACTACGTGTCCATCCCGACGGCCTGAATGAACCCCTGGACCATGGTGCACAGTGGGTGCTCAGTTAAAAGATGTGAAGTGAAATCCATCAGTGAGATTAGTGGGTGTGTTGGTTTCTACAAGTACCCCAGAGCAGAGGCTCAGACAGCAGGGATCTGCCTCTCCCGTTCTTGAGGCCGGAAGTCCGAGATCCAGGTGTCGCAGGGCTGGTTCCTCCTCCCGGCCCCTCCCCTGGACTCTGGTGGTGTGCTGGTGATCCTTGGGGCTCCTTGGCTTGTGCACACGTGACCCCAGCTCTGCCTCACATGGCCTCCCCCTGTGTGTGTCTGTGTCCAAACCTCCCCCTTTATAGGACACCAGTCTTATGGGACTAGGGCCCCCCTAAGACCTCATCTTAACTTCCCTAATTACATCTGCAATGATCCTATTTCCAACAAGGTCACACTCTGAGATGCCGGGAGTTAGGACTCCAACACGTGAATCTGGGGGACCCTGTCCAACCCACAACAATGAATGGCTGCCCAGTTCATCCCGCGTGGAGCCGTGTTCCCCAGGGCGCCTCTGGGGAGAGGTCTGCCTGGCCAGGCTGTGGCTCCTGCCACCCGGGGGTGCTGCGGGCACCTGGGTACCCCCACCCTCTGTCCAGCCAGCTCTCCGACCCCTCTGACACGATTGTGGGGTGCAGTTCGTCTGCGGTTCTGGCCGTCGCCAGCCGAACCCCCCAACCCACGTCTTATACAAACTCCAGAGGCCACCACCCTGTGACTTCTGTGCCGCTCAGACGGCCGGCCAATAGCTTAAGTATAATGTGTGATAAACATAGGAGACCATTCTGCTTCGTGGTTTTCTAAGGTTTGAAAAGTGATTTAGAGTAATTTTAGGTTGTCCTGGGGTTGGCAGACAGTGTGATCAGCAATTCAAGAAGACGGAGTTCTTTACATGGAAGGATTTTGCTGCCTTGTTTTAATTTTTAGAAACATGATCAATGTCAGCCGGGGAGGAGGCCGGCAGCTTCCTAGAATGGTTTTCACGCACGCAGGCCGTCGGGGCCTCGCGTGTTAGGGCATCGCAGCCTCAGCCTCTGTGCCGTGTGAGCGAAAGGCTTTCGCTCTTCAAATTGGAAACCTGCCCTCGGCCTCCCTCTGGCCACGACGTAATCCCGCAAGCAATCTGCTGATCGGACAGAAAACTTTTCCACCGTGTAGTCGGCTAAGTGTGTCTGGAAAGGATGGATTTGAAGTGTGAGGAATTGCTAGCTAAGTGCTGGTGGCAGCAGGTGGCCTGGACGGGGCAGGGGTGAGCGAGGTGACCTGCAAGAGAAATGAGGTCATGGCCCTGTGTCGGTGATGCCCTATGCAGGCCTGGCCGTGTTGACAGGAGAAGATGCAGGGAAGCAATTCCAGGGGAGGCACCGTGTTGGGGGCTACTGGGAAATGGGCTGTGGGACTGCCTTGCGCCTCCGATGGGCTGCCCAGATCCCACGGGGGTCAGTCAGGTGGGCTGGGGCAAAGGGGACCCTGACGGACCTGCTCTCCCTCCCTGGTATTTTTAGACCACAGGCCTGCTCCCCAGCTGTGCAATGGTGGGTGGGTGGGGAATCTCTGCCCTCCAGACGCCTCCCACCAGCCCCCGTATCCGTGACACTGCGGGGAAAGGTCGTGCCTCTGCGAGGTGGCCCAGCAAACAAGGAAACGTTCAGACATGGCTCAGGCTGGGGTTGGTGGCAGAAGCTCCAGGCTCCTCCTCTGCTCAGCCCTTCCCCAAGAAGACTTGATCACAGGCAGGTAATCTCCTGGGGTGACCAGCCCCCTGGCTCAGAGACTGGGCTCATTTGGGCTTAGGGGTTCACCTGGGCTTCCCTTAACTCCGGGGTGGGTGCTCACCTAGACTCAGGGATGGGGCTCACCTGGACTCAGGGATGGGCTCACCTGGACTCAGGGATGGGCTCACCTGGACTCGGGGATGGGACTCACCTGGACTCAGGGTTGGGCTCACCTGGACTCAGGGATGGGGCTCACCTGGACTCAGGAATGGGGCTCCCCTGGATCCAGGGATGGGATTCACCTGGACTCGGGGTTGGGACTCACCTGGACTCAGGGATGGGCTCACCTGGACTCAGGGATGGGCTCACCTGGACTTGGGGATGGGACTCACCTGGACTCGGGGATGGGCTCACCTGGACACAGAGATGGGCTCACCTGGACTTGGGGATGGGACTCATCTGGACTCAGGGATGGGCTCACCTGGACTCAGGGATGGGACTCCCCTGGATCCAGGGATGGGACTCACCTGGACTCAGGGATGGGCTCACCTGGACTCAGAGGTGGAACTCAGCTGGACTCAGAGATGGGCTCACCTGGACTCAGGGATGGGGCTCACCTGGACTCAGGAATGGGACTCCCCTGGATCCAGGGATGGGACTCACCTGGACTCGGGGATGGGACTCACCTGGACTCGGGGTTGGGACTCACCTGGACTCAGGGATGGGACTCACCTGGACTCAGGGATGGGCTCACCTGGACTCGGGAATGTGGACCCAGCTTCCTTTCCCTGTGGCTGCACCACAGGTATGTTGAACACTCAGCAAAATGCAAGTTGAGAAGCGCCTTGGAGAGGGGCTTCTGTGGGCTTTCGGCGGCGGGGGGGGGGGGGGGCGCAGAATGGCAGGATGGAGCCTCCTCTGAGCCCCTGGTCCTTCCTGTGTCTGGATCTGAGGCTACAATGGAGCCTCACCTTTTGCTTTCCATTAGGCTGAAATTCATTAACTGCCAGGAAATCATGGATTTCCAAACCCAGCTTTTTCCACAGCCTTCCACTTAGCAGAGAAAATCAAATTGATGCAAGCAAGTAACGAGAAACAGCTCCCAGAGAACTCTTCTGAGAAGCCAGACAGTCTGC
Source organism: Inia geoffrensis (assembly GCA_036417435.1). NCBI lineage: Eukaryota > Metazoa > Chordata > Mammalia > Artiodactyla > Iniidae > Inia > Inia geoffrensis. The sequence continues at coordinate 184,151,863 of CM070901.1, read as the reverse complement.
CCTCCCGGTGTGGCTGGTGGCAGACATTACAGGGGTTACTTTGCAGATGCCCTGGGGTCCACTCCAGGTGCGATGGGCCATTATGCAGCTTTCTAATAGTGTTTTTGGGTAATTCTTAAAAGGACAGTGAGTCCCCAGGTCCGCGGTGGGCCCAATTCAAATGTACCAGCTGCCATTGGGCTCAGGGTCCCATTAAGGGGGGCCTTCGCGGGGAGATACAGCTCCGCGAGAATGTGTCACTAGTGGCCTGTGGCTTCTCCTTAAAACAGAAAGTGCTGATGCCATGGAAACTCCTATGCATTGCCAGGGACCAGGGGCCCTGCTGGTGGTGGGCGCTGGGCAGAGCCTCCCCGAGGGTCGGCTGGAGGCGGGTAGAAGTGTGAGGTCACCCCGGGCCAGGTTCTTGGCCTGAGTGACCTCAGGTCTCATCTGTGAAGTGGGACGCTCACCAGGCCAGCTATTCTGGTGTCCAGCGTGCTCAGAAGCCCCCCTGCCTGTGTCAGCTCATTTCATTCTCAGGGTGGTCCTAAGAAGCAGGCACCAGTGTTACCGCGCTGTCTAGATGCTGCCACGAGGCCCGGAGACCTGCAGGCACCTGTCCAAGAACACGCAGCCGGATGCAGTAAGTAGGTTCGGACACCGTCTCACCAGCGCTCCATCTGCCTCTCCTGCTTGCCGCCTCAGAAGGAGCTGAGGGCACATGAGAGGGCCCAGTCGGTGCTGGTCTACACTACGTGACTACTGCTACCAGAAGCAGTGTTCCAAGAATACTGTCAAGAGAAAAATAAAGAGGATACTCACCCAGAGCCCCGGGCCTCCGTTCTGTATGAGCAGCCTCCACTCACCCTTACGAGAAAGGGATTCTGAGAAACACCCCATCCGGAGCCAGCCACCCGTGGGACGCTCCCAGTGCCCCAGTAGCCCGGGCCGCAGGCCGCGGGGCAGGTGGGTTTAGGGAGAGGCCCCGAGGCAGTAGGAACTGGGTCAGGTGCTTGTCACCAAGGGGTCCCGTGGGGGCCGGGGGCCCGCCTGGGGATCCGATGGAGGCACAGAAGGTGCCACCTCTTCGGTCCCTTTGCGCCTCCGTGGAACCGCCCGGCCCCACCCCCATGTCAGCTGGGAAGCGGCCCCAGCATCACACAAGTGAGCAAGGGGCTATTTCCCATCTCGCAAGCACCACGATGAAAGGAACAGGTGGAAAGATTGTTGAGACTTGTGAATTAGTCGCTAATGAGGAAAATTAGGAAACTTGCTGAAGCATACAACATGAGAAGTCCAGAGAAAGAAGACAAATGGGTCGGGAGTTAGTCCCTCCTCCCCCACCCGCCTCGCCCCGCGGGCTTTCAAACTCTGGTTTAGACCAGACTGAAATACAGACCTGACGGCTGGGCTAATGGGAAGACATTGGTTTAAGATGTAGAGATGATTAATTGGATTAATGTGCGAAAATGGTTAAAGTGGTATCAGGGAGTGAGGGGAGGGGCAGTGTTTCCTGGGCCACCTGCCACCTGCCCGGCCCTTGTCAAGTGCTCTGCAGATGTCACGTCACTGGTCCCACCAGGACTCTGACAGGTGGGCCTATCGCTCCCCTCTGCAGAGGAGCTACAAAGCCAGGCGCGTTGTCTAGCTAACGCAGAGCCCGGGGTGCTGCCCAGACCCTCTGCCCATCCTCCTTCCTGGGGGCCGACCTCTCAGGTTCAAGGACCTGGAATGGGACCATTTCAGGGGAACTCAAGGCTGCTGCCGTCGGGTCTACAGCCCAGAGCTGAGCTGAGCTCCCGAGACGGAAACTCCCAGAACTGGTCTGCGATGTCCCTGCCTTGGGGTCTCCCAGCCCCACCTGTTTAGGTCCCTCCCATCCTCACTTTTCCCTCATCTAAGTGGGGCATCTCCTGTACTACCTGAGACTTTTCTGCTCATCCTTTTCCAAAAAACCCATAGTTTGGGACCTTAGGAGTCAATAAACTTCATGAACATCAGATTTCTAAGGTTTGCCCAGTTAGCCCCGCCATTCTGAGTATGTGCAATCCGAAAATATTCTTGTAAAGCTTATCAGGAACCAAAGAAAACCCCCACTAGCTTCCCTGATGCCACCTCCAGCAGCAGCTGTCTTGGGGGCATCACAGACCTTGTCACGGGAGCCAGAGCCAGAGCAGAGGCCGAAGCTCATCAGACCCGGACTTCAGTCCCGGTGCCGCCCCGTGGGCAGGTCCTGGCTTCTCAGTGCCTCAGTTTCCTGATCCATAAAATGGGGGTAATGATGGACCTCGATGCTGGGCTGTGTCTCGGGAATCAGTCAGGTTATTGGTGTGAACTTCCCGGCAGGCACGTGGATGTCGGTCACCACCCGGATGAGGAGGGTAACAGTAAAACAACACTGTCCCCAAGGAAGAAAACCTCGGTTCTTGCCCCCCCACAAGCTGGTGTCAGGATGCCGGGGGGCGGGCACGGCAGGGCCTGGTGCCTGCTGCCTGCTGCAGCCCCTGGGGCCGCCCAGAGCCGCACAGGCCTCTGCTCGGGCTGCAGGTCCTGGGCCAGCCGCGCTCGGGTCAGCAGCGAGCTCACGCCTTTGTCAGGGTGATTAATAGTGGTGGGATTGTCGTTAATTCACTGCCTAATGACTGCGGCCAGCGTGCTCCGAGTAATCGGGTGATGTATGTGGGGGGCGCCCACCTCATGGCAGAGGTGAAAATCATTTCGACAAGTCAAATATTGTCACAGGGAACAAATGGCTCTCCCTGTTAATAAAAATTAATGAATTTTTTTCTTTCTTTTTTTTCTCGCCACTGGCCTGCTAAATAAAGCTGCAGAGCTGCTGGGCTGGGGGCTGGGCTTGGTGGAGTCAAGCACTTTATTTGATGGTTAAAACTATAAACGTCTTGATTAGGGCAGAAAGTAGCTGGAGGGCCAGGGTGGGCGTCCGCGGCGGCCGAAGCTAGAGACTGGTCTGGGGTGGGAGTGTGTGTGTGTGTGTGTGTGTGTGTGTGTGTGTGTGTGTGTAAGTGGGCAGTCCCCCTCAGGGGTCTGCAAGGGGTGAGGCTGCCAGAGGGGCGCTATGGCTGCTGCTGGCTCTGTGGCCCGCAGGACGGGGCACCCCCGGCCGACCCCTCGTCCCTCCCGTCTGCAGCCCCTTAATGTCCGGGCAGTTGAGAGAGGAGAGCAGAGGGGAATGGGAGCAGGTGCCTGGGCAGGGCAGAGACAAAGGGAGGGTCTTCGCGGCCCCCTGAGAGCTGAGGCCCAAGAAGGCATCACTCTCCATGGGAGAGCTGAGAAGCCCTGAGCCCCGCTCTCAGGGGCTCAGCCTAAGGATCCCCACACCCCTGGTGGGTGGGGGCAGGGAGCGTAGGGCAGGGAGCCAGCTGGCCTCGAGGGAGGGAACCCTCGCCCACCGCCAGCCACGCCATCTCCAGGACTGCGGGCGAATGGACACGGCGGCCCCCTCCTCCAGCCCAGCTCTCATTTTGAGCACCCCGAGCTGCTGGGAGCGCCAAGCCTGCTCCGTTGGCAGCGGAGGCCACGGAGCAGAAGCCCAGGAGGAAAGGGCTCTGCCTCCCGAGCATCCGGCTGATGGCATCTCCAAGCAGGGCCGTGTCCTCCCCAGCCACCCTGCCCAAAGCCTGGCCCCTCCCGCCTGCACTCCCACAGGCATCCCAGCCCATGGGGACCCCGGGGGGCAGGGGGGGCACCCCTGGACCGCTCTCTTCAGCTGTTCTCTTTCGGGCAACGCTTGTCCGCTTGCGTGGCCTGTGAATGGAGCCACAGAGGCTGGGTCGGTGGGAACTAAGGAGATAAACGTGCCTATAAATAGTGTGGCGGCGTGGCCGGGGTGCTGGCTCGGCGTCGACCCGTTCCTCCTGGGCGGGGCCGTGCAGGCCGGGGGGAAACGCAGCGGAGGATGCTCGCCGGGTGCATGCTCCTCCCTCAGTGCCGGGCCCTCGGCCTCATCCCCCCAAACCCCCAGCAGAGGCGGCTGACTAGGGCCAGGGGATTGTCCCCACCCCGGCCCACCCCTCAGTGCGCCTGTGGCTGTTGGGATCCCTTCTCCACGCCCGTCCTGGACACGTGCTGCCCTCGGCACCTGAGCCACGTCCCTTGTGGGTCCCTCCTCCCTTCCTCCTTCTGGAGGGTCCAGGACCCCACAGCCCTTGGACCTTGAGACCCCAGAAAACCTGGCTGAGCAGGGGAGGGGCCTGGGGACCCTCCAGTGGAGGAGGTGCCTCTGAAGCCCAGCTTGGATGAGGGCCTCCCCACAGCCCAAATCTCAGAGCAGCCCCCCAGGCCCAGAGAGCAAAGCCCCATTCACTGGGGAGCCTCCAAGGCCGTGCTGTCCGCAGAATGGGGTCCCCTTTCCTGAGGAGTGCGTGTGGGCACCACGGGGCACAGAGGGATACTGGAGGAAGAAGGAGCCCAGCGGTGCCGTGGGCCCTGCCGGCAGCTGGTGCGCCCTGGCCAGCACGGGGCCCCTGGCAATCGTGCGACGACAGTGCCCCCACGTCGGGGCGCGCTGGTACCTTGAACCTCTGGGCAGCTTAGATGTACCCGTCTTTTATGGGGGTGGGGGCTGAGGTCCAGAGAGCATCTGTAAGCGTATTGGAAGGAGAGCCTGTCTGTGTTTATGGCACCTGAGACTCAACCAGGACGGGGAGGGAGGGAGAGCCCGGGAGCTGGATGAGGGGCTGACGGACGGAAGTTGGTTTCACTTTGGGCGAACAGCCTGTAAGAACTTTCTCTCCTGTGGGCTACGGTGATGCTCAAGGCACCGTGGACTCAAACAGACCTTTGTGCATCCATGCTCATGGCAGCATCACTCACCATCACCAAAAAGGTGGAAGCAACCCAAGTGTCCATCGTCAGACGATGGAGAAATAAAACGTGAATATTATTCAGCCTTAAAAAGGGAGAAGATTCTGACACCTGCTCCAATGTGGATGGACCCTGAGGACACGATGCCGAGTGAAAGAAACCAGACACAAAAGGACACATCCTACGTGATCCCGGTTCTGTGAGGTCCCTGGAGGAGTCACACTCACAGAGACAGAAAGTAGGAGGGTGGGGGCCGGGGCTGGGGGGGGGGGTGGGCAGTAAGCGTCTCATGGGGGCAGAGCATCGGTTTGGGAAGATGAGAAAGTTCTGGAGATGATGGTGGTGATGTTTGTACAACAGCGCGCATGTGCTTAATGCCACTGAGCTGTGCACTTATAAATAATTAAGGCGGTAAATGTTATGCTATGCGTCTTTTATTTCAGTTTTTGCAAGAGCACACCGTGGTGTTGCCAGATGTGAGGTTACAGAGTTGGTGTATAGAGCCTACCTCCCTTGATATTTGGGGACATCTTGGGGCCCGGGGCCCCTCTGGTGCATTAGCAGTACGGAGGTGACGGGTTAGGGGACACCCCCTGCTTGAGCCGCCAGCTCACACGGTGCTTAGCACAGGGGCCAGGGAGAGTCGGCGGTGATTTAGAAGAAAAACATGAGATTTGAGCAATCCGTGGGCTACCTCGCTGCCCCCAGGGCTCAGGGAAGTGGTATATTAACCAAGGAATAAAGGAGAGGAAGAAAAAAGGCCAAATCACATCTCTCTGAAACAAAGAGTCTTTTGACCGGGAACAAGCCTTGATCAAAATTACAGTGGCATCGCGAGTCATTCAGAGCCTGCCCGGGGCGACGGAGGCAGGGAGGAAATGGTGGATGCGGGGTCTGAAATAGGCACGCTGGAGCCGGAGTCCCCCGAGCATTGCGTGGAGAAATAATCGTCTTAGAATCATGCGCCAGCTTTAAGGAAGGCCAGGTGGTCTGGGCTGCCGGCAGAGCCCCTTACAGCCCTGTGGCCACTCAGCTGGGCCGTGGGGGTCTGGGGTGGGGCCTCAGAGGGCAGCGGGCTCCTGGAGCTGTCTCAGAGGCAGTCACCACGGCGTGGGGGCCAGGCTGCCGACAGGATGCTGAGGAGGGCGCAGGGGCCCCAGGGGTGTGGGGTGGGTGTGACGCTCGCCCAGGGCCCACCCGCCGACCTCACGTGTGAGAGGGGAGGGTGGCAGGAGCAGGTCCTCTGGGTCCCCTTCTGGATTCACCTCGGTACCACCTCTGGTTCTCCCAGACGTGCGGGGCTGACCCCGGGAGATGAATCTGACCTTGAGGTCGGCTGAGCTTGGCAGTGGCCAGCCAGCAGCTGGAGACCCGTGTGGGGAACGGGGCAAGGGCCTCACCTGCTCCTTTACCCTCTGGGCATCAGTTTTTTCGTCTGCAAAATGGGTAGATGGTGACCTGCTACTCGGTGCTACGGGTAGACTAAGAACAGAGGGGCGGGCGGGGGGCTTCTGTTGGTGGACCCTGTGAGAGGCGATGGCAGCCCCGGGGCCACGCACTGTGGCTGGTCAGGGCCCTCCAGCATTTGCTCTATGTGCCTGCGCCTTTGTGTCTGTAACAAAGTACCCTCAACTGGGGGCTTCAAACGGCAGACGTTTACCGTCTCCCTTTTAGAGGCCTTGGTCACCACGTGGCCGTCTTCCCTGGGTGTCTCTCTGTGTGACTCTATCCCCTCTTCTTATCAGGACACCAGCCATTGGGTCAGGGCCACATTAATGACCTCATCGTAACTTGGTCACGCCGGCAGAGACCTTATTTCCAAATCAGGTCACATCCACAGGTACCGGGGGTTCGAACACCAGTACATCTCTTTTGGGGGCACAGTTCAAGCCATGACGTCTTGGGGGTCGCACCAGCTCCCGATCGCCATCAGGTGACCAGAGGCAGTGGGGGCCGGTGGAGTAGTCAGCCAAGTCAGAGGCCTGGACCTGCCACCGCCAGCTCAGGGTTTGACACAAAAGAAGTGCACGTGTGTGGCAGTAGCCAGGAAAGTGGTTGCCATCTTTTGTCAGCACAGGGAGAGGAAGGGGGAAGGTTGCATCTTTTGGGGGAAGGTGTCCGTACCTCGAGCCCTCGCAGGAGTGGCTGGGACAGGGCGGTGAGACCCCAGGCCCTGCGCCTTCCCAGTCTCTCCGGGCCCTGATGACAATGCAGCTCCATTAGCCCGGCAGCTGGGGCTCGTTGCCTCCGGTCCCTGCAGGCAAGGTCCCAGGAGTGGGTTTGGGAATATAAACGGCCACCGACTGTTATTAATATTTAGCATGTTTGCAGGAACGTCTTTTCCCAGTGCTATTAATCTGCCGCGTTAATAACAGCCGCACTCTGCTCCGGGCTTAGCTCAGCGGTGATGGGCGAGGGGGAGGCCAGGAGCCAGGTGCCCGCGGTGGCCACAGCCCTGGGCATCTCGGGCAGGCGGTGAGACCCCTGGTGGCCGCAGCCCTGGGCAGGGGCATTCCTGGAATGGGGACTCTTAGTTCCTGTCTTAAAGCCAAGGTCCAGGGCTGGGGGAGGGGTCGCCGTGGTGGCTGAGGTTGATTAAAAGCTCAAGAACAATAGTAAGACTGACCCTGTCAATTCCCAGGTTTCTCTTCCTAGCAAACCGTTTCCGGAAGTGGGGCTGTGGCCCAAGGACCCTCCCACCGAGGAGGGGACTTCGCCTCGCCTGTTGTGCTGGACGGGAAGGTGGCTGCACCGAAATCCTGATTAGAAATCAGGGCATCTTATTTCACCACCTGAGCCGGTGGCTCCCCCAGACCCGGCTCCTCTGAGTGCGCTCATCCCTCTGTCCCTCCCCTCCCACCCCGGCAGCAGCTGAGATGGTCCTTGTGACAGTCACAGACCACGGGGACTCACAGGCTCTGGGGAAGAAGTTTGGGGGGTCTCTGAGGGGCGCAGTACACAGCACTCCTCTCTGCTTGATTCAAGAAGTAAAAGTCACAGGATGGGAACCAAAGGCCCATCTTGTTTCTCCGAAAAGGTTCCGGTGGAAGGTGAGAGGGCCGGGCAGGCCTGCGTCTGAACCCCGGCATCACACATGTGCCCCCCGACCCCTACGTTGCTGGACCAGGCATGCCAGCCTGCGTGGGCGGAGGCCCTGAACGAGCAGCAAAGACATCCAGCCCTCTTCCAGGAGGTGGGGTGTGGGCCTAGCAAGCCCAAGCCTTCAGATGAGCCACTCAGACTCGAGCCTCCTGTTACGGGGGCTTCATCTCCGGAAAGAAGAGTCGGGGTGGGGGGGGGGGTGAGGATTCCTGCTTTCCATCTACGTCATGAAAAATTGCCCTCAAGGGCTTCCCCGGTGGCGCAGCGGTTGAGAGTCTGCCTGCCGATGCAGGGGACACGGGTTCGTGCCCCGGTCCGGGAGGATCCCACATGCCGCGGGGCGGCCGGGCCCGTGAGCCATGGCCGCTGAGCCTGCGCGTCCGGAGCCTGTGCTCCGCCACGGGAGAGGCCACAGCAGTGAGAGGCCCGCGTACCGGAAAGAAAAAAAAAAATGCCCTCAAGATTGTCCTTGCCCCCATCCATTTATCCATCCATTCATCCCCTATACACCCATCCATCCACTATCTACCCATTACTCAATCTATCCACCAACCACCTATCCATTGATCCACCATTCATCCCAACATCCGTCCACCATTCACCCATCCACCATTCGTTCATCCACCATCCATCCACCAATCCACCCATCCATCTACCATCTATCCATTTATCCACAATCCATCCACTATTATTCTATCGCCATCTATCCACCCACCAACCACCACGCACCATTATGCCACTACCCATCCACCACCCATCCATCCATCCACCATCCACTGACCACAATTCCACACAATCCATCAATCCATCCAGCATTTATCCATCTTCTTACTCATCTTTCCATCCCCCCCCATTCATCCATGTATTTATTCCTGAATTCATCCGTCTATCCATCTGTCCATCCACTTATCCCCTCATCTACCCATCCACTGACCCAACCGTCCACCCATACATCTACCCATTCATTTCCTATGTATCTTCTGTGGACACGAGGAAGGCCATCACTAAAGGCTGGGCACTCTTTAAGGTGCTTTCTAAAACACAGGGGTGGGAACACCGGAGCTGTGTGACACGGGGTCTGAGGGCTTTCGATCAAGGCTGTCTAAACACTCCCAGCTTGGCCCTGACTGACTGTGTGGTCTTGAGCAAGTTCTCACTCCCCAAGCGTCCCGTCCATGATGTACAAGACGGGTGAAGTCATATCTCTGCCTCTTCTCTGGGGCGTGGCTGGAATTAGAGTAACCGCAGTGCTGGCTGTGTGCTCCCTGAGCCCTGTCAGCACCTGTCACACACAGGCGGGCAGAACCAAGGCAGACAGTGTTCTGACCAGGCCCCCTGTGGTCCCCAGGTTGCTTTCGCAGTCTCTCCGGGACGGTCCTCGAATTGCATGGGCGTGTGGCCAACCAGGGATGTGCTGCCCGAGGTCTCAGGGTTGTGACCGGGTGGGTTGTCTGTTCTCCACTCGGCTTTGCCGCGACCACCATATTCCTTTCATAAGTTGAACTGAACAGTAACTTTAATTCTTAAAAAAACAGTTTTTTGAACAGTAAGTTTTAAATACTGCATTGACAGGCCTGGTGAAACCGATCACTACCTGGACATTCAAACCTAGAGTTGGCCGTGGGATGGGGGTGCCCGTGCCCCAGCCTGCCTCTCCCTGGGAGAGGCCATGGTCTGGGGTCCTTGCTGTTGATTGATACGACAGGGAATTCAGACCTGGGCCCCCACAGATCCTGGAGAGGGCACTTCCTGAAGGTCCTCGGCCCCGTGTCTGGTGGCCTCTGTGTAGGAGGCTTCCGTTGAAAAGGCCAGAGAGGCCTGGTCCAGCCCATCTCACTGAGATACAACGGAGTGTGTCCTGCACGGCCTGTGGGTCCTGTCCCTGCCGGCGACACCAGGAAAGAGGGAACATTTGGACATGCTGTTGCAGCTCTCGTCCCCTTTCACCCCCAAAAACTCGTTAATAAAAGTAAGCAGCTCGTGTCTGCGGCTGATCCTTTGGAGGCTGCTCTGCAAGCCGGGCAAGGGTAGGCTTTCACTCCGTCCTTGGGAAGCCCTTGACAAACCCCACCTTCCTGTCCAGCCTGGGCGGGGTGTGCAGTGGGTGGAATGAACCGGGCCGGGGCGAGCTCTGCCGGTATGTGGCTCCTTTAACAAAGACTTCTTCCTCCAAGGGCTTCTGATGGAAAACAGTCTGAGGTGCAGACTAGGCAGAGTTACGGGAGATGCGGTGACGGTCGCTTTTCTCCTGCTGAGTGGCGTATTTTCGGTTACTTGCAACAGGTCAGGGATGAATGAAATGGGGCCGTGTGGTTGGGTGCTGGTCCAGATTGCCAGGGGGAGCTCCTGGAAGGGTTAAGGCGACTTGCTCCCCTGTGCTGAGTCCCATCCCCCCGGATGCACTCTGACCATTGGGGCTCTTCAGACGCGGCTGCCCCTCCCCCTTGCTGAGCTCCCACGGTGGTTCTCACGCTTGGCTCTCCAGCCCCCCTCAGGTTCGGGTCGGGCAGGTCTGGGTGGAGCCCAGGAGTTGCATCTCTAGAAATGCCAGGGGGATGCCGGTGCCACTGGTCTGGGGACCCCACTCGGAGAAGCCCTGAGCTAGAGGGGCAGAACGTCCCCCATGTCCAGGCTGAGTCCGTCTTGCTCCTCAAACCCCCAGGCCCAGCCCGCTCAGCTGGCTCCTGTCAGGAACCTGCGCGTTTGCACCGTGGCTGCTCTGCTCTGGCTGTCAGTGGGCAGCGTGGATGCTCAGGGGCCCCGCCCCGCCCCCGCCGGTGACTCGCCTTTCAGACTGGACTTGTCCCTCCGGGCAATGCTCTGGGGGCCGCCCCAGCTGGTCTGTGTCCCGTGCGCAAATCTGGGTGTGGAGCCTGCTGGGCCTTGACCTGACCCCCAGCTGGATGCCACGCCGTAGGGTCCTGTCTCCGGGGGCACTTGGGATCTGTCATTATCTCCTAAACGCACCTGGGCTCCTTCAGACAAGGGGCCACTCCTGAGATCAGCTTCCAGCTCAGTTCAGCTTAGCGTCAACCTCACTCTGTCTGACTCAAGAAGTGTCCCTTGGTGCCCAGTCCCCGTGTGTCCTTGAGTCAGCGCTGTGGGACCCCGCTTACGTCTTTGCCGGGCAGGCAGGTCTCCCACGAGAACCCCACTCCTCTGAGAGGTGAAGCTGTGGATTCTGTGGTTCAGAGGTCACAGGATGCAGCACGGCTAAGGGGGGCTCCCGGCCCGGGGCCTGCGCTGGGCCTTCTGGGGCTCCAGGCAGGGGGCGGCTCGCAAAATGTATGAGGGGGGCCTGACCCGACCTGGGCATGTCCTTGACTGAGGAGGAGGTCTGTAACAAACTGCAGCCCCAAACGTGATCCTGGAAAGAGATGTGGCCGGCCAGCAGCTTCCGGGGAGCCAACGGGGACCTGAGCCTGGGCCTGGCCATCATACCACTCCCGCAAGCATCACTGTCGCTGCCCAGGGCGGGTGCGTTTATTCTAATTTACGTGGAGAAGGGGTCAGCTCCGGGAACCCAGCCACTTCCAGAGTGGCCAGCTGATAGCGGAGGGGCCGGCCCAGGCCAGGCTGCCTGGCCCTCCTCTGGGGATGAACACAGGAAGCGGTTCCATTGGCTCTGAGGCCTGAGAAGGGGGCAGAGCCTCCGGGGCTGGGGTCTGTGGAGTGACTGGGCTGGCTGCAGAGGGCAGGGAGGACCTCAGGCGCAGCCCGGAAGCAAGCGGCCGTCTGGCCCACGAGTCCTCACTGGGCAGGGCCGAGCATCCCAGGTCCACGGGGAGCGGGCCGAGGCCGAGGGCAGACAGCGAGGTGACCTCTCTGCACCTGGGTGGACTCCGCCATGCACTGTCCTCCCTGTCAGAGCTCCTTTAGCAAACCGAGTTCCAGGTCCAGCACAGCCACCAGCATGTCCCCTTCCTGGGCAGCTCGGCTCACGGGGTTCCAGGGGTCCCTCTTTTCCCACTCATGTAAGGATATCATCTTCTGCCCTGTTGGGGGGTAGTAGTCCCCCCCCAACCCCATCCAGAGTCAGCATCAAGTTGGCTGAGGGTAATTTGCTTTTGACCCATCAACCCCGAGATGATTGCTGCATAGGCTATTGCTGGGGGCAGGGGGCGCTCGGGCCCACAGGTCAAGCTGCCTTGTCCCGCAGGCTGGGCCCCCAGGCCACGTGTCACCCCGCAGGAACCTCTGCAGCCACTTTGCTTTCTTGTGACATTCACACACCCTCTTAACATTTCTAAACCCAGTGATGAGGGTGAGACACAACTGAACCGGCAAGGAAACCCAGACCTGGATGCATTTTCAGTTTTACCCCAAGACGCGACCTGTGTGTTTTGTTTGCATTGAGGGTGTTTCTCTTTTGGGGGAGGAAAGGAGGGTCTCATACCATGTGCTGGGGGTGCAGGGGAGGAAGCTCTGTGGCATTTGTGGGGTGAGGCCCTGCCGTCATCAGGCTGAGCTCACCTCTGGGCCCAGACGGCTTCGTCCAAGCACACCGTCCCCTGTTCCTGGTGCCTCTGCCCTGGTGTCTGTGGGGTGACGTGTAGCACCCCCGCCCCAAATGAGACGCTCCACCTGGACCAGGGGGGTGTCGAGGGGCAGCCTGCCAGGTCAGAGGTTGGGGTCTGCGCCCCAGGACGGGGCTGGCCCAGGAGGCTGGGGCAGGTGTTTTTAGGAAGGAACATTGAAGCACCTTCTTCCAATAACAGCCAGTCTTCTGAGAAGCACGTGATGTTCTGTCCACCCTGACACCTGACCTCTCTGCAGACTACAGTACGATGGCCCCCAGAGACCTCCCGGCCGCCCCCCTGGTGGAGGTGGAAGGGCGGCCCCCGCCACGGGCCGCTTTCCTCCCTTCCTCTTGGGTGTCTCCGGGCAGAGGCAGCCACGTCCCGCCACCTACAGGGCCGTGCGGAGGCAGGGGGGCTGGCTGAGGTCGCCTCGAGCCTGTTGTCGGGATGCGTTGCCCCCTCTTTACATACACACTGCACACACACATGCTCACACACGTGCGTGCACTCACACACGCTCACATGTACACACATTCACGCACGCATCCTCTTCCACACACCCACCCCCTCACTCCTGGCTCCTGGCGGCGGCCCGCAGCCTTGCCCGTGCCCTGCATGGTTTGAGGGCTTCTCCTGCAAATCCCGCCACACAATAAAGGAGGAAGCAAAACAAAACACACAGTGACTCAGAGGAGCCCGCCTCACATGCCCCCGGCCGCAGATCAAGGCCTAAATCGGCCTGATTCCAGGGTTACAAGCAACCAGGAACTGGAGCTTCAGGAAAGGGCCGGGGCCTTTATGTCCCCCTCCCGGGATACTGCTCGTTTAGCCACGGCCGGGCTGCCAGCCCCACGTACGGGACTGGAGGGACCCTCTGCCCCCGGCCAGTCAGGCACAGTGGTGCTCATTGGGGGCCTTCTCTCTCTCCAGACCCTGAAACCCTGGCCGTGGGTTTGATGTTTGGATGCGGCTCTCTGGAGGTGGAGGGGCGGCTTTAGGGAACTGGGTGAGAGAGGGCAGACAAGCCTCCAACGGGGTTTTGGCACGAAGTCTGCCAAGAGCCTGCCACCCTGGCTGGGACCTGGCCCCGGTGGCAGGTGCCCTGTGTCCTGACTGCCGTGGCCGTGGCTCAGGGCCGCTCCGTGCCTCTCCTCTTCCTCCTGTCGCTGCCTGCACCCTCCCCTCCCCTCTCCTCCCCATTTTTATTATTTGAGTGGATCTCCCAGGAGAAATTTTGGGGATGACGGACTCAGTCATGAACCCTGAGCCTGAAACTACCACAAAACCCCAGTGAAGGACCTCGGTCTCCTCATGAGTAAATAACATGCCATGGCACAGCCTGGATTCCCAAGGTCATAAAAAGCTCATGTTCCTGGCACTGCATTCCACCCTTCCGAAGAGCACTGGCTGGGAATGTGACGGTGGTCACGGGTCTGGGTGGCAGGGGGCGGGGGCTGGGGGCAATGATGCCCCCTCCCTGGAAATGCCCGCCAGCCTGGGGCTGAGGGGATCCTGCCGGGCCACCCGTCCCAAGGGCAGTCTGGCTGCGGCACTGGGCCGAGGGAGGATGCTCTTTCCATCCAGCCTCCCAGCTGCTCGGGGACCCAGGGTCGGGGGGACAGTTTGTGCTGGTCCTGCACGGGCTCCAGCAGCATCCGAGCTGCTTCCTGCTTCTTGCAGGGCCTGGGGGGCTGCTCAGCACGCCTCCTTTTCTCCAGATGTTTTCTGTGCACCCTTAGGCCTCCTCTCAGCCACGTCTGAAAACAGAGGCCCCCCCCTCCCCACCAGCAGTGGGGCAGCCGAACGAGACCTGGGCTTTCCTGGCGGCTCCGGGCAATCACTTAACCTTGGTGACTGCGGTGGGTGGGAGGTGGGCGATGCACAGCCTTCCTTTAATCAGCAGGAAACACCACCTTTCTCTCCTAAGCTGTTTGCTTGGCCAGTAAATCAAACGTGCCCTTCAAGCGTTGATTTTCCTCCAGAAGGTGACGAGTTTTGGGAAGTCGAATTCAAACAGAAAGAAAACAAAACACAACAAAACAAAAAACAACCCAGAAAAACAAAAAGAGCCCTGAGATGGATATGCATGGGACGGGGACACGTCCCTGCTCTCTGCCCAGCGCCCTCACACGAACAGAGCTGGGCTCCTCACCGGCCCGGAAGCAAAGGCATCAGACCCTGGAGGGGGTCAGGGAGCGCGCTGGGGGGTCCTACCTGAGTCTGCTGGGAGCTCTGTGCAGTCACCAGGTCACATGATAAGGTGACATGTTAATTATCCCCTCAATACACCTTGGTGCGCGCGCAGCCCCGGGAAGGGTCGGGGTGTTCTTTCAAACCTAAACAGCCTCGGGTCCCCAGGATGGGGGGAGCAGCAGCTGCCGTTCTGTTGTTGCATTTTTGAAAGTATCCTACGAGTCAATTAAAAAGGAACCGTTGGCCACATAAAACATAATAATTACTTCTGTGAATACTGCTAAATTAAATAAGTGTTATCCCCCCCCCCCCTTTTTTTTAAGACTTTGGTTTCTTTTGAAAGAAAACATTTTGTTACTTCTTTGGATCTGAGGTCTTCCTACTCGTACTGAAAAGTTCCCGTCTCCCTGGAGACGACCCTTGCAGGAGCAGGGAGGGGGCCGCGAAACAAGGGCCAAAGTGACCACAGCGTTTGGGTCACTTTCTAAGGTTTTCAAGTCCCAGAAGGAGGGACTTGGGCAGGAGCATCTAGATCAGAGGTCAGCGGGCTCTGAGCCACGAGCAATCCGCCCGCACGCCTCCCACCCCCGGGCCTCCCCTCTCCTCCTCTCACTCTCCTCTGACTTTAATTTTATTGAGTGAAACTCACAGCATGCAAAAATGAGCCACTTTTAAAGTGCACAGTTCAGGGACACGGGGCACAGTCACCAGGGTGTGCAGTCGCCCCCTCCGTCTGGTTCCAGAACATCTTCTTCCCCCAGAGAAGACCGTGTGCCAGTCCGTCGGTCACTCTCGGTTTCCCCCCTAACATGGGTTCTGTCTCTGTGGATTTGCTTTCTCCGGACGTTTCACATAAATGCAGTCGTAGGACATGTGGCCTTTTGTGTTCGGCCTCCGTCACTCTGAGGGTTGTTTGCAAGGCTCACCCGTGTTGCAGCCTGTGTCAGTGATCCGTTCCTCTTTTCTATATTATAAATATTCTGTTGTGTGGATGGGCCACACGCGTTGATCCCCTCATCTGTTGATGGACACTAGGGTTGCTCCTCCCTTGAGGGGCTGTGGGTTAACGCTGCCAGGAATCCTCACCCATCAGCCTCCCTGTTTTCCACTCTCGGGTCGGTACTGAGGAGTGAAGCTGATTTCCTGGCTGTTGGACCTGCTTGCTTGCCCTGTCTCTCCCCCGCCCACTCTTTATTATCTTTTCTGTGCCTCGGGCCACCCTCGGGTGAACTTCTAGGTGGCACTGTTTTGGCACCAACTGCCTCTTGGGCTGGACCCCGAAGAAAGGCCCACAGCAGACAGACAAGCTGGGGTACCCTTTTGCTCAGTCTCATGACCTGCCACCCCATGGGTCCCATACTCATGACCTCAGCAGCTCTCTGTCCTAACCTGCCATGAGATCATCGGGAACTTCCAGGAACTCTCCCCAGGACCAGCCGGCCCCACTGAGCTGCCCAGAGCAGCCCAGGTATTGGGGTAAATTTCACAGTAACCCCAATTCTGAGTCCTCCCAAGAACTTGGGACTTGCCCCCGTTCCCTAATCTCCAAGGCTGCAGACACGAAGTGGTTCCAGAAGGAATGCCCCGCTATCAGCCCCGGGTTGGGTGTCTGGTGTGTCGGCTTCCCCTGCCGCCCCCGACCTGTGGAGTGTGGACACCTCCTTCCCTCCTGTCCTAACGCAGAACGGGCCAGCGTGTCCTCGGGCGGCCACCGGGGCCTCGGGGAGCCCCCCAGGGGTCTGCGTTGCTCCCCAAGACGCTGTTGGGACAGTCCCCTGGGAGCCCCTAGCAGAGGCCATGCCTCTCAGACAGGCGTGGCGGCCGGGCAACCCCTGGGCCTCTGGCGCCCTTGGTTCTGTTCTGTCCCATGTCCCAGGTGGTCCCCGAGCCTTGAACCCTGGGAAGCCGAGCTGCAGAGCCTGACGCTGCCTTGTCTCCTCCAGGTGACGGCGACATTGTAAATAACATGTACGGGCCGGACCCCGACCTGCTGGCTGGCGAGAGCGCCGAGGACGAGACCGAGGACAGCATCATGTCCCCCATCCCCATGGGGCCGCCGTCCCCTTTCCCCACCAGCGAGGACTTCACCCCCAAGGAAGGCTCGCCCTACGAGGCCCCCGTCTACATTCCTGAAGACATCCCCATCCCACCGGACTTCGAGCTCCGCGAGTCCTCTATCCCCGGGGCCGGCCTGGGGATCTGGGCCAAGAAGAAGATGGAGGTCGGGGAGCGGTTTGGCCCGTACATGGTGGCGCCCCGGACCGCACTGAAAGAGGTGGACTTCGGCTGGGAGGTGAGCTCTGTCGTGCAGGGTGATTGATCGCGGCCATTTATCTCGTGTTCCATCTATTTATAAAGCCGGGTGAGCTGAGCCGCCAGGGGCAGGAGGCTGGGTAGGAGAGAGCATTCGAATGTCACATTTCCCAGGCTTATTTTATCCTGTGGCTTGCATGACGCGACTCCGAAAACACCAGAGGGCCTCGTAGCTGCCTGGCAGCCCCCGTCCGCTGTGCCCGCTCTCTTCCCGGAAATGTGTCTTTAATGAGCTCATGTCTTAAACCCCCCGAGCTTCCCGTCTGGATCTTAGGTGCTAGGGCTGCAATCTTGGCAGAACCTCAGAGATGGATGGCCTCTCCCAGAACAGGAGTCTCTGGTCCCGGGAAAGCCCCTCAGATGGGGGCCCATCTCCTGGCAGGAGCAGCCATGGGCTGCTTGTAAAACGTGCCTGGTGGCCGCGCTGCCACAGATGCCCCAGGCACGTCCATGCCAAAGGCCTCTTGCCGGGCTGCCCAGGTCAGCTGGCTCCTTAAGAGCAGCCCGCACTTCTCAGGTGAGCGGGGACAGAGAGGCGCACCTTGTGGTTAACATTTCCCCGACGACCTGGGCCTGGCTCGAGGGTCCTGGAGCCCGTGTGCGGTCAGGAGAGGGAGGCTGGTTAGGTGAGGGGAGGCCGCTGACAACCCCAAAGGCGGCCCTCCCTCTGGAGGTATCCTGCTCGGGCCACGAGTGTCGCTGGGCCCCAGTGGGGGGGCTTTCAAGGTCGTCCCAGAAAGACCGTGGGCCCCACAGAAGCGCTCTCCCCTCTGGTCGTAGCCTTTCCGCTGGCTCCATACGGCCAGTGTTCGGTGGTATTTTTGGCAGGGACCCTGCCTGGACAGGAAATGCAAATGCCAACCCAGGTTCCTTCTGGGTGCTTCACAACTTCCAAAAGTGCCTGGATGGAGGTCAGTTCTAGGAAGGGGCGCGCTGTCCAAGGAGGGAAGAGGGCCTTGTGTGGCCGGCAGCCGTGTCCCCTACAGCGGACCAAGGCAGCGGGGGTCAGAGGAGCCGACTCCCCGCAGCTGCTCCGTGGCTTTGGAGAAGTTCCCAAACTGTGCGTCTCGGCGTTCTGTGTACAGCAAGGGGCGAATTTGGATCTGTCTTTCCCCTCTCATGAGTCTTTATAGCTTGGAAGGCTGCCTTGGAGCCTCCGCTGCTCCCTAGAGATGTGCACGGCCTCTTCCTAACCCCTGGGAAGCTCCTGGACCCCCCGCAGCCCTTGAGCATCTCCCCGGGCCCGTCAGCTTTGGAAACCCTCCGTAAAGGTCAAAGAGGCTGCCTGAGTCGGTGCATGTGCTGGTGGCAGTGGCCGCAGACCTGAGACCGCCATGCCCTTCACAAGGACACGGGGGTGCCTCGAACGCAGGACACCCTCACTCTCCAGCAAGCTGGTGGAGTGTGGCTTGTGGTAGCACATGGAGTGTAGACATCAGGGGACACAGAAGCCCCCTACTGGGTGCCAGCTAACACCCTGAGCTCTGTAGAGTTTGAAGGTTTAGAGGGGTAGTGGGTTGACCAGATGGACGGAAGAGCAGGCCAGCCAGGATTCACAACAGCCCAGAGTGGGGGAGGCCACAGCTTGGCCAGCTGGACCGTGCAGGCTGGCCCGTCCCCTGCTGTCCCCAGGCGCCCGACGCCGTGTGTGCCTCTCAAGGTCGGGTCACCTGCAGAAACGGCCGGCCAGGTGGGAGCAAGGTGAGGTGGGAGGTGAGGAGTTGGGAGGTGCGGCCCTCCTGGAGGCAGGTCGTGTGCTCTTCGGAGACCCACAGGGTGGCCCTCGCTGGGCCGAGGAGATGAGCATCTTCAGACAACGTGACAGGTTAAGTGGTCTGGGCTGTTCGGTGGCTTTTTGCAGACGGCCTGTCCTGTCCTTCCCACCTGGCTGTTCGGAAGGAATTTAGGGGTGCTGTGTCGCGTGCTCGGAAAGGCCTGGACTGTTGAATTAGGAGGCGCCTTCAGATGCTGCAGGGTAAACGGACCCTACGGGTAGTGCGATGGATGACCTTGAGGCAACCTGGTTCTTGTCTGCTCTGATGCAGGCCTCTGTTTGCTCTATTTTTAAAGAAACAGCCCGTATCGCCGCCGCCCTGGGTGCCGGGCCTGGTACGGGCCGTGGCTGTTATCTGCCCGGTGGTGCCTGTTGACTTTGCGATATCATTTGTCCTCCGTGTACGTGCGGGAACGCTCCCCTCCACGGCACCTCACCCGACAGCGCCTTGATTCCGGGGCCGTGACCTGACCGCCACCTCCCCCCGGAGCCAGCCGAGTCCACGTCCTCACGTAGAGTTCCAGACGCGCCGGCGGGATCTGACTTTGTTTCCTCGGCGAGTCTGGGCCCTGACCACCTGCTCTGGGCCTCGCGGCCTACTGTCCCGTCCCGTCCAATGCGGTCGTGAGCAGCTGTTTGTGTCACCGTCATCGTGGTCGAGCCCCAAGGGCAGAATAGGGCTGGAAGGAGGGGGAGGACGAAGCAGGCACCCCGAAAATCAGGGCAAACCCGCTTTTGCTTGAAATCAATCATAAGGTCGAGGTGGTTCCTTTCTAGCACCGTGGGTCTCTGGGGTGGAAATCAAAGAGCCTCACTCGTGTCCTGAAACAGGCGACTGATCTTTCACTTTGTTTCCGTGCCCTGCTCGAGTGTGACAGCGCCTGGGCCAGAGGAGCGGCCGACTGCTGCCCCTTCAAGGGCAGGCGTGGTCCTCGCTTTTGCTCTGCTGCAAACAGGGCTCGAGATTAGGAGCGGGAAGCCCAGCCTCCAGAGCCCGGGTCTTTCTGTGGCTCCGGACCGCAGAGGGGCCTCCAGCGAGCCCCGGAGTCCCGAGGTGAGGCAGCTGGCCACGTCCTCATATGCTCCTGCTGGGACGCTCTCCCCGGGCCTGCGGTCAGCTCAGCCCAGAGCAGGCCTGGTGACCAAGACAGTCACTAGGAAAAGGTCAGGGCCTAAGTGTCACAGCCAAGGAGGTCAGGGCAGACGCAGGACCGTCAGAGGCAGGTCCCAGGGACACCACCCAAAGGCCTACAGTCCGGTCCCGAACTGTGTGTGTGTTGATGCTCAAGCTCATTCTGGTAATTAAGCTTTTGTAAATCAGGTTGATTTGGTTTTACCACAGTTTACATGGCATTTAGTTCCTGAAGAAGAAAGAACGGGTAATGACATTCTAGCGAAGGCGGCGAAGGTACTCTGAGGAAGAGCCTGGTTGGATCTGGACCCCCGAGGGGCAGAGGGTGGTGGGAGCGTTTTGTGGCCTGGCCGGGCTCGGAGTGTGGTTGCTCCTGTGCGCTCTGGTGTTGGGGTCCAGCAGGAGAGGGGGGTCCAGAGACAGCCCCTCGCAGACACAGGATGGGTGTCCCTCGGAAGACGGGCTCAAAATCGAGGTCAAGCCGATTATTTCTACCCTCCTTTTGGTGCATGGAAACAATTTTCTTTCTACTCAGAGAACAGAATTCCCATCGTGGACCATTCCATTGAACTAAAATCCAAGGGTCCCATCTCCTTTTCTCTTTTTGTGGTGCACACGGTTTCCGGTGACACGATGCCTCTGTCCCTGCTGGGGCAGCACGAGTGACCTGGCATCTTCAGGGTCAAGGTGGCAGGAGCAGCCTTGTTTCACGTAGGAATTTTACTTGAGCAAAATGGGAAGGTGCGTGTGTGCCCCGCGGCTGGCACCCTCCCCTCACTGTTCATCTGCTTTCCTCCCCATGTGGGCATCAGGAACATCCAATGACTCTAAACCTTCCCCCACTCCCACCGGGTGCTTTGGGGGACACCAGGAAGTGACTCCCTGTCATTTTGGAAGAAAGCACAGATGGGCTCTGCGAGCTCCCCGGACCTGGCAGCCGTATCCTTGGATGCAGATGGGAGCACGGGGTGTGTGGAAACGGCCCCCATGGGCTCCTCGAAGGGAGGTCGTCTGTCCTTGTGCCCAGGAGGATGCTCGAACTCCCGGACCCCTCCCCGCAGACACAGCCTGCCCGCTAGGCAGCCACCACTCACCCTGCCCAGAATAAATCACCCAGTGATTTGCATTTTATTGCTCTGGGGTCTGAAAAACAATGATTTTGATCATTTGTTGAGTAAATCATGACATTTATCATCGTGCTGTTTATTTTGCTAATTAAGAGGAGGCTGCGAGTGACAGCCCAGAGGGAGCCGGACTGTGGAGCCCTCTCCTCAGAGGTGCCACCTGTCCCCGAGGCAGGGCCCTGCAGCTGTGCAGCCGGCCTGGGGCAGGCCGCGCAGGTCTCCATAGGGAGGTGGCAGGAGTGGTTTTCACACCGCAAGCACCCGGTCCTGCTTGTTTCCTGGTGCAGCACTTGTCTCCCCCAGAAAGGCAGGCTCTCCGGTGCCGAGCTTTGCCCAGCCTGTAGCTGGCACTCACGCATCATCTGTCGAAAAAAAATGCGTCTTCCTCTGTTTAAGGAGCTGGTGGAAAACGTTAACGTGAATTGATGGGGTTTCAATTATCTAAAGAATTTACTTGAGTGGATTACCTCATCCCCTTGGCTGTGGTTCCTGAATATTAATATACATGTTCATTTGCTCAATCAACAAATGGCCGTGTCTGGGCCAGGGCCTGTGGGAAGCTCCAGGGTCACAGGGGAAATAGCCCCAAGGCCTCAGGCTGCCCTGTCCCTCGGGTGCTACCATCACACGGCCCCCAAGCCAGCTCCTCTGGGGTCCAGGGCTCCCTCTGGATGGCTTTGGCGAGGGCCAGGACCCACCGGCCAACCCCCGAGGACCACGGGCTGCCAGCACATCCAGAGATGCTAGGGCAGGGGATGTTCCAGTCAAAAGCTGCTACCCAGCCGTGCACGCTCAGATTCTGAGACATTGCTATTAATGTAAGATTGGCTGAGACCAAATTTGGTGCACACGGGGAGGGGCAGGAGTTCCTGGGTGGGGCTGGCCTCTGCACCCCGGCACCTGCCCCAGCCTGGCCGGGAGTCACGTGGGCACCTCAGCGCTGTCCGCAATCTGAGCCCCAGGTCTCCATGGGGAACGGGCCTCCACTTCTTTCTTCTCCTGCATTTACACCCTCATGCTCTGGCCTCAAGGACCCTGTCCTCTTTCCTGCTGAACTTATTACCACACGCCTGAATGTGAGCACGATTCACCAACACCCCGGGGCTCCCTGCCCCCAAGGCCATCGAGGCCTGGGCTCAGGCAGCAGTGACTCCTGTTATAACCAAGCACCCACCTACCCCCGGGTCAGAGTTCCCGAGGCTCTTGGGAATGGGCTTCAATTCTCTCTAGTCCTGGCCGCATAAGGACCAAATGAGAAATCCTGTCCACCTGGAGACAGACACATGTGCTGGACTTGTCACCTGAAAGATGCTGGATGCACCTGGTAGCCCCGGAAGCCTGAGCTTCCCAGCACCCTGCCCCCTGCACTGACCTCCTGGCGCTGTGGGCGCCCGTCCGGCCTCAAAAGGGCTGAGGCAGCCAGCGCCCCTACAGCCAGGCCTGGCCGTTCCCCAAGGCTCAGGAGGGAGGTGCTCAACCTCCAGGAGGAACAGCAACAGCGGCGGCTAGTCTGCACCCGCAGGCATGTCATTCGCCAGCAGCCCTGTGGAAGCAGAGCTGGTGTCCAGCCGGCGGGCACCTCCTCTGTGGCCCTGAACTGCCGACAGCCACAGAATCCCCGGCTCTTTGAGCCCCAGCCCACCCCGTGGATGGACCTGTGGCCCCAGGACGGTGAGAGAGGAAAGCTGGGCTCAGCAGCCCCCCACTGCTCCAGGTGACCCCGAGAGGAGGGTCACGCAGCCTGGGAGGAGAGGCAAGCCCTGGCTCTAGACAGCGTCTGCTAAGTTTGCAGAGCAAAATGTGACAGCTGGTACTTGAAGGTCAGGACTGCCCTTCAGACGTTTCCCGGGTATCTGAGACCTGAGAGCAGAGGTCTCCATCCGAGGGCCTCACGTGGAATCACCTGGAGCATCAGAAAAACAGGTGCCCAGACCTCACCCAAGAGACGCCAGGCTTGGCCAGATGAGGGACTAGCCGTGTCTGTTTGGCCCAGGACTGTCCTGGCTTTGAACCAAAAGTACCAAGAAACCTCCCTGAGCACTGGGTTTGTGAAAACTTCTAGGAAATTAGAATGTGCCGTGGGGGTGAGGATAGCCAGTCTGGAAAGAAAGAGAAGGGGGGACCCTTCCGGACCTCCAGCGTCTGCTCCAGGGGCCCCGGGAGGCAAGGGGCATGATTTGGGTCGGGTCGCTGGGGGCATCCAGATACCCAGCAGGCGACGCCACTGCAGGGAACGGCTTGTTCCAGAGCCACCCCTGCGGCCCGAGTACAGGTGGCCGTGCTCCGTGCTGCACACACACACACACACACACACACACACACACACACGAGCACACTTCCTACCCTCTCCCTTCCACGTTCATCCTGGTGCAAGGATCGCACCTCAGCCTCTTCCGTGCATTCTTTACCGCGCCGCAAGTGCTCTCGCGGCCATGCCCGGAGGCATATGCTTCTTTGTTTCTTTGTATTTGGGTCTTAGACCATCTTGCTGTGTTTACTCTTGGAATTCCAGCCGTGCGGGAAAGCCTGTTGGGGAAGGGGGCCAGGACCGGTCTCCGCTGTAAAGGCTGGGCCTCTTGCTGGTCTGACGGCCTTACTCACAGGGCTTGGTGTTCTCAGTCCCCAGTCTTTTCTGTCCTTTCTCTCCGTGGCACCAGGATACACACTGGGACCATCCCGGCAGCATCCCGCCCCCCAGGGACACGGGAGCCCGGAGTCTCCCTTTACTTTGCCCTCCTCTGCCCAGCTGGCTAATTCACCCCTAACACTGACTCTCCTCCTGCGTGGTCTGGAATTTTATTTTAGACCTAGAAACATGGCAGGGCCTTTTTGTCCCCCTGGAATGATTTTCTGAATGCGTTTAGGAGGCGTAACGTGTATTCAGAAAACGTCCAAAGTCGTAAGCTGTCGCCCAGTGAATGTTCACACCCCGTGGAAACACCTGGATGATAACAGGCTTGGGGACCTCTTCCCAGGCTGTCAAACAGGAACCCCGATTCGACGAGAGGGGCCGTCCTGTGGGAACAGGGCCGAGTGGGAGGCGGCCTGGGTGCGTCTGTGCAGCGGGGCTGGGGACACAGAAACCCATGCCACCTCGTTTCCTCAGGAACCGCTCCCAGTGCAGACCCTCTGCCATCTCTCCCAAGCACCATGACATCAGGTCCAGACGTTTTTAGCCCAAGAATGCCGTGAAATCCTGCACTATCTTAGGCCCAGCTCCGAGGCACGGGTATATAAGGAATTTTCGGAAAAAGGAGAGAGAATGACTAAGAATACCTCCCTGGTAGTTCTTTATTTCCTTAAGGGGTAATAACTCAGCCACAGTCCAGCAGAGGGTACTTTCTTTAAATAGAGCATTCTGATTCACAAGCGAAAAAGGAAATAAATATTTTCTTTTCATATTCGAGAGACGTCCATGAATACCAACTTCTTAAATGGTATTTTACCAACTGTATCACACACACACACACACACACAGGAACACACACACTCACACCAGTGACAACAAGCCCGCCCTTACCCTGGAACAGGCTGCTTGTGAACCAGAGACGTGGAAATAGCCTTGGGGTTGACAGAAGGGAGCGAGTGGGAAGGTGGAAGGAGGGCAAGATGGCTTCTCCTCCGGGTAGCAGCTCAGCCTCCCCATGGGACCTGGGCTCAGCCTATCCCACTGGCTCCCAGAAAGCCGGCAAGAATGGGGTGCTCTGTCAGCTCTTCCTGCCCTCCCGCCTCCTTTTTCTTTAAGGGAAATGGGGATGACATGTTCAGGGACGATGACAAGGGCACCTGGATCCCTGTGCTGGGCAGGATTGGCAAAGCTGGGGCAGGCTGACCGGGCAGCTGCTCTGTGGCCCAAAAGCGTGGGCGAGAGGGGAAGGCCTGGCGTTCATTAGGCCCCTGCTGTGTGCACACGCTGGCCACGCAAGGCGCTTTCTACTCCGCGGTCCTCATTCTGTCTATAACCCGCAGCAGGGCCTGGCAGGCATGAGTGTCCACCCCTCGGGTGCCCCGCTGTGGAATTCTCTGGACCCCAGAGACAGCCATCAGCCTCTCTGGAGCCAGGATCCTGAGCTGGTCCCAGGGCTCCTGGGGCCTGGCTGGCGGGGGGAGACGTGTTCAGGCAGGAACCATGGGGTCCCCACCCCAGGCCGTCAGCCCACGAGGCGCAAAGTCCAGGAATCTAAAAGGAAATCTTTTTCACCTGCTCACCTCAGGCTTGGGTCCCATGGAGCTGTGGTTCTCAAACGATCGTGCGGAGGATCCCCCAGTCACCTTCAAAATGCAGATTCAGGGCCCCACCCTTACCTAGTGGATTAGAATTCCTGACAGGGGCCCCCAGGAATCTACATTCTATTTAGCAGTGGAAGAGGGGCCACTGGGAGGTCTCCATTCCCGGGTGGAAGCCCCAAGAAAGGGGCTTACCGTGGATTTCCCTGCTCCCGCTCCCGCGCCCCTCCGCCACTGCCCCCAACCCCGGAGCCAGGCGCAGCCCGGCGGCCCCACTGTCCTCCTGGTGGAGCTCTGGGCGGCAGGTGAGGCCGGGAAGGGGCCTTGGAGCGATCCCACCCGCACCCCGACAGCTGGCCACTGGTATTGCTGTCCTCCGGAGGGGAGCCCGCTGGAGACTGACCAGTGACCTGACACTCCTTCCAAGGGCATGGCCTGATGGTCAAGGTTGGGGGGGCCGCTTCCCGGGCACCGATCGTCTGTGTCATGCCTGGAGATTATTTGGGGCATCACCATTTCTCCCCCTCACTGTGCAGGTGGGAACCCCGAGCCCTAGAAAGGGAAGGGGGTCCCACAGGGTCACATGGTAAGTTGGCACAGGGGCGAGGGACCAGACAGGGGACCCCCAGGCGGCATCCTTCTGCCTTGCCGCTTACCCCTGTAGTTCATGCAGCCAACACACGCTGAGAACGGAGACTGGGCCACCCGCACTGGCCCCGTGCGCCACCCGCCAGCAGTTAGAGCAGCCCCCAGCCCACGTGGGTGTTCCACCCCCACCACCCTGTCCAGTGGGTGATGGCCCAGGCCCCAGCTCCTCCAGGGAAACGGGGACCAGTAAGGTGTGGAGTGGCTCAGACGTACCCCTCAGCCTCCTCACTATGCACCCATACCGCCGGCCGAGCGGGGGTAGCTCTCAGGTTTGGCCTGGGCTGCCTCTGGCCGGCCCTCTCTGGGCTGAGCCCGCCTTCCCCAGGCAGGAAGCAAGTGGTGGGACCCACCTGCTAAGACTGAGGCATCTGCAGTGTCGCTCATATACACGGAAAGATTATTTCAAGTACTTTCCCAGCAGCGGCCTCGCAGAGAGCAGGATGGGCCGGGAGGGTGGCCCCTCCTGAGAGCCGGCAGCTACTGGCCAGGAGGCTCCCTGGAGACACCCAGCACGGCCTTGGCTGGCCCATCGTCCACACCCTCCCTGGGCCTCCCTCCCTGCTGGGTCAGATGAGCATCCCAGGCCTCGCAGGCCATAAAAGGTCTCCCTGGGTCATGGGACAAGGGCGTGGACCTCCCAGCCAGACCTGCTTATCAAAGGTTCTCTTGAGTTGGGAATTTTTGAGGGCTGGTCATCCCCAGGTTAGGAATGTTCTCAGCATGTCACAGGCCACCTCGGCCTCAGCCAGAAACCAGGGTGATGCAGCCACTCACCACGCATCCAGGGGTAGCAGCTGCCGGAGGGTCCCCTGGCAGGCCACCCTCTCCTGCTCTGCTCGGGGCTGGCGTAGGGTTCCCTCCACTCTCTGGGGCCCTGCTGGGTACTGAGATGCAGCTGGGTTTGCTCTGATCGAGGCCAGGTCCGGCCAGGATGGCCACTCCAGGTGAGAGGTCAGTCTGGGCGCACGGCAGCAGGCCCCGCGGGACCCCCCGGAGCCAGTGTTCTGGGGCGGCGTCCCACCCGGCCCTCATATTGCTTACAGCACAGTGAAGAAAATGTCCTAAAGGTGACATTTTAAGTCAGCCGACAGGATGCGCATTGGTGTTGGTGGTCGTGTCTGCTCCTCCGCGTGGGAAGATGCTAAGACAGGATGCCCTGTCATCATCACAGGAGTCAGCGTGCCAGTTCCCGCTCACCTGTGTGCCTGTCGGCCTGTGACACGTGCCACCGTGTTTCCAGGGAGTTGGCTTGAAAAGAGGCACCAGCCTCCACAGCAGCACCCAGGGCATGCGGGGCTCCCGTCCTGCTGTCCTCCTATCCCAGCCGTGCCCCTTGCCTGGCTGGCCAGGGCAGGGCCAGGATCCCCAGCCCTGAGCGGGGCCACGGGGAGCACCTTTGTCTGGCTTTCAGTCTGTGTTCTTGCCTTCTGGGCTCATGCCCAGTTTAATCGCACATCCCATTGTGTCATCCCTGTTCAATCATGTTGAAAAATACCTACATCCCCTCCTTCCCCATTTAGATCTTTCTAAAGTCCGTTCTGGCTTATCAGCACAGTCATTTCAGGAGCGGAGCTAAGATTTCTGCCATTTAGGCCCAAGGCATTGTCTGTCCCCGCGGCAGCTGAGATAAACCCTCACCCAGAACAAAGTCGCGATGACCTTTTACAAGAAGAAGACGCCTTGTTTCCCTCTAGACTAATTTATCAGCCTTCCTTTCAGCCGGTACTCAGTGGAGGCCCGGAAGAGCACTGCCAAGTGGGGGTGGATGGTATTAGGACGCCCGGCTGGTTCGTTCTCAATGGCGCACCTCAGGGTCCGCGGGGATGAGAGCTGTGCGTTGCCGTGGGGAAGGATGGGGCTCGTCAGAGAAGGTGAGGCCTGCAGGTGGCGGGGCCTGGGAAAGGTGGCCAAGGCCCCTGCCCTGGCCTCCTTCAGGGCCGGAGTAAAACCTCGTGGACAAAGCACGAGCCACGCTGGACTTAAGTAAAAGTAACGGTGATGAAATGGCCTGCAGCCCCGGAGCCCCCGGGGGAGGCCGCTGAGCTCTGGAGCGGCAGCTCACAGGTGGACGGGAATAGGGTGAGGGATGGATGAGAGGCCGTGGGGGATAGAGGAGGAGGAGGGGGAGGGGGAGGATGACGACGACAGCGACGACAAGGATGGACCACAAGGACGCTGGGGAGGCAGCTCAGGGAGCGTGAACCTCGTTGCCTTCCTTTGAGGAGGGAGATGGAAAAGGGGTCTGTTTTGCATTTTGATAAAAGCCTTCAAACTCCACTGATGTATCATAGGGGCTGCCATGCTGATGGGGAATGTATTTGCCTTGTCCATAAAGCCTGCATCGCCGTCGGGGAGACTCTCGTGGCACTGACTTGAAAGCTCATCCGGAGATGGAGGACACGCGGCGCCGGGGCTGAGAGGCTGAATCTCCAGCCCACAAGGAATTGGCCTGGGCATTGAGGAGGGCAGCCCAGCCTGGGCCTGGCCTGGCCAAGGGCCGCTGTGCCAGCGAAGCTCCCAGCGCCTCTGCTGCTCCCCCGGCAGTCCGGTAGCCCTCGGGGACCAGTCCCTGGCGGGGTCTGGACTCTGGTCCTCACTGGCGCTTCTGAGTCCGCCCTGAGGATGCGGGACGGCCCCTTGGAGCAGCAAGCCCTCAGGGGGCCTCGCAGGACTGAGGTTGGTAGAGTCACTAGTTTCTCGGTGACACCCTGGCAGGCCCCACGCTTGCTTCACCCAGACAGACGTACAGTCCACACCAGGCCCCAACCGGAGAGGCTCCTGCAGGAACCCGGGGCCCATTGACAGCCCGAAGACAACACCAGAATTCCCCAACTTTTGAAGTCTTGGATTGACCTCCTTATTTAATCCTTCTTGGAACCTAAAATACATTGAAGATGGGCTCACCCCATCAGCTGGCCGGTCAGGCCCAGGGAGGCCTGAGGACCCAGGGCTTCTGCCCCCCAACGGGGCTGCGGCTGCTCCCTCGGGTGGGTCCTCCGTGCTGGGACAGGGGAGGCTGATCCTCCAGCTGGACGCACTAGGATGGGGCACGTCCTGCTCTGGGTCAGCATCTCCTACCCGCTCGTGCCTCCGCCTTTACTGGGTGTGGCTTCCCAATCCGTCCGAGCTGGTGCGCTGGGCCCAGAGGATTCCCCACCTCTGCACCCTGGGGTTGAGCCCGGAGCACCGACCCAAGCACCTCTGGCTTCCTTGCTTTAGCGGTGCCTGTCCAGGTCCACGGAGGTCGCACGTCCACCGGGCAGGGCTCCCTGCAGCAAGGGGCCCACTGCCCTCTGGGACTTGGCTGTGCTAAGCCACCCCCGCGCCCCGCCAGCGCCCTGTGCCTCCCAGGTGGAGGTCGGAGGTCGGGAGGGCTTTCCGGCTGCCCCCTAGGATGTCAGACTCCTGCTC
This sequence comes from Inia geoffrensis, assembly GCA_036417435.1. Taxonomy (NCBI): domain Eukaryota; kingdom Metazoa; phylum Chordata; class Mammalia; order Artiodactyla; family Iniidae; genus Inia; species Inia geoffrensis. Next base: position 184,122,616 of record CM070901.1, on the reverse strand, counting down.
CCAGACTGGGGTTTGCTCTTTTCACCTGTTTCCAGTAAACAGATGCGTCCCTCACGCTGGGAGAATCCAGCAGACTCGGGGACGTGCAGGGAGACCTGGCAAGGCTGCTGGCTGCCTGGCTCCGCGCGAGTTGGGGCAGTTCTTGGATCCTTTACCTTCAAGTAAACCCCAGGACAGCCAGGACCTACCATGCTGTTATCAGGATGGCATCACCCCCATTAACGCTGAGTAGACGAGGGTTAGAATGGCCGCGTCCAGCCTTCTCTTATCGTTGTTCCTTTGAAACAACTGATAAATTCATGAGGTTTTCTAAGAGGCAACACCCAGGTTACCGAGATGTCTGTGTCAAGCGGGGAGGGGGAGCCGTGCCGTGGACAGAGACCTGAGCAGCCACCCCCATCTCTGGGCCTCGGTTTCTCCACTTGTTAAGCAAGGATTGAAGTGAATTGTCCTGAAGTCACATGTCATTTGAATACTCTGGTCTTTAAGACGTGGGGAAGGGGAGAGCGGGGGAAAGATTTCTTTGCTGGATCTGGGGGGGAAGAAAAGGGGGTAATTTTTCACTGGACGTCCCTCCACCACCACGTGGTGGTTAAAATTTCCGTAGAACTCTTACTCTGTTTTTCCACTGTGAGCTGAAATGCACACGAGTCTTCTCAGCCTTGCAAGCTGCCTCTCTGGAGGACCCGAATGTGCCCGTTTCAGGGGACCCCCTTGGAAATAAGAAATGCCTATTTTCAATACATTCAAAACACAGGCCAAGATGCGTGGGCCCCACACGGCAACCCTTGCGTTTACGTATCCCTGTAAAGTCTGCTCCCTGGGATGGGCAAAGCTGGTACATCCTCTGGACCGAAGGGTCAGCACGGGGCCCTCGGCGGCTCCAGCCCCAGCGCCTGGCCACTGTCTCTCCGCACAGAAGCTCTGCCCCCCTTGACGGCCTTCTCACCTCTGATGAGTTACCCAGCCTTGAAGCCACAGAGATGCATGGAGGCACATGCGTACCGTCTCCCTTCCGACCTCCTCCTGAGTGGTGCAGAAAGCTGCATCCTGGTTTGCTCACCAAGTTTCTCTGGGAAGTTACACAGAAGCGGGGGGGGGGGGGCCGGGTGGGGTCTTTAGTAGGTATACCTCAGACGCCTCCACCCCACTCCTCAGACACTGGACTTAGCAAACAATGAGGACTTGGAAAATAACGATGTGACGGCCAAAGCGGCCTTAGTGAGTTCTCCCTCTACGGCAGTTTTCAAATCGGCCAATTGGTCGATTGGATACTGAATGTTTCTGAACACAGGGCACGTGACAGTAAGGACATAGGTGCTGCACCCAGAGTTGCCTGCGCTGGGCCCTAGGGCTGTGGCAGCAAAGTGCCGGCGATGGGCGGCTTCACCCAGACGCCCACTCTCGGAGTCTTGAGGCTGGCTGGTGGTCCCAGATCAGGATGTCGGCAGGGCCATGGTCCCTCTGCAGCCTCTCAGGGAGGATCTGTCCCCGGGGCACACCCACCCCGGCATGACCTCATCTTAACTAATTACATCTGTAAGCCTTCTATTTCCACATCGGGTCACATTAGGAGGTGCTGGGGTTAGGACTTCAACTATGAATTGGGGGTAGGATGACACAATTCAGCTCATAACAGACCCTCAGAGAGCAAATACCTGCGCTGAGTCATTCCAAGGTATTGTAGGAGAGAGGAACCAGTGATGGCACACACCCGGTGCTGTGTCCCTGCATGGATGCTGGTGCCCAAACCCTCCCGGCCAGGTCTCCTCCTGACACCAAGAGGAACCGTGCCTGGGTTGGGAGCATGAGGGGTGGGGACCCAGGAGGGCTTTAGTTGATGACAACCTTGCTAACCCAAGTCAGAGCCCAGGGTTGACCTTTTTAGCCAATTCCAACGTCTTTTGCTCGAAGATAACAGCAGTGGGATAAACATGGGGATTGTGTTGACCACTCTCCGACACCCGCCGCGTCTGAGCCCCGCTGTGTGTGCGCGCGTGTGCATGTGGGTGTGCGGACGAACTCCGTGAGCCTGCAACGGAAGAAACCAGAGGGAACGTGGCTCCCTGCAGGCCTCGGGATGCTTTTTCTTCAAGCAGGAGCGATTGGCTTGGGGGCCAAAGATGCAGTGTCAACATTCAGAAGAAAGCGGTCATCGGGACCAAAGCTGTACGAGATCCCAAACCAGCCCCTACAGCCCCGAGGCAGTGCTGACGCCGCAGGAGCATCTGCAGGCCTCGGCCACCTCGCCATCCCAGGAGGACAGCGCGGGCCGAGGTCGGGACAGCAGAGCCTGGCTGCCCGCCTATGCCTGGTCTTCACGTTTTCTGCGAGGCCAGTGTCGGTTCTGCAGCATGAGTGTGACCTGAGCCCGGGTCGGCCGACCCGGTGCCGGGCTCTCCCCCAAGGGCCCTCCGCAGTCCGGTTCAAAAGGAAATGGTTAAAAATGAGCGGCTGGCAGGGAGGAGCGGGGAGGACAGAAGGCCCAGCGGTTGGCTAATTGGAGAGCGGACCCGGCCGAGAGGAAGGCTGCACCCCAGACAATGTGCTCCCGAGTCGGGAGCTGGGAAGGCCTGGCGGGATTGTTATTGAATTAGTTGAAGTCAGAACCCCCCTGAATGCGGGAAAGAAGGAAAGGGGAAATGAGGGCCCGGGTATAATGCGGCCTAAATGAGGGGCCCCATTCACAGCCCATGAAAAGGCTCGGCTTCCTTTCTTGGGGAAAGAGGAGGCCAGTTCACTTTTGTCTGGCTGGGGGCAGGGGCTGCTCTAGGAGGGTGTACTTACCTACAGCCAGTGACAGGAGGGTTAGGGGGACGGGAAAATGGGGCATTGAAAATAATCCCCAGTGCCAGCGGTGGGATGACAGCGGACACAATCGCTGGGCACTCATCAAGGGCCTCCAAAGAGTCCCCGTCTCCTGCGATTTCCTGGGACCGTGGGCCGTGTCACCCGGGTTAGCGGGGCCTTGACCGCCAAGGACGCCTGACCCCAGTCGTCCGGCAAGGCCATTTGATTTCTGTCTCCACTTAAAATTTCGAGGTTTACTATGTGCTTTGGTGGCCGACTGGGTATGCAAGAATATATCTTAATAGTTGAATTAGAGAATAATATTATTGGAAGTAGCAACTAAACGCGTGAAATACAGAAATGGACCAGCCAGCAACTTGACCAGCCAACCCAAAGTGGGAGGGGGAAACATACAAGTTATGTAAAAACTAAATACTTAACAAAGTGCTACGCTCAGTAAATATTTGTTGAATTCACACATTAATTAATTTTCCAGATGAGATTTTCCTAATCCGTTTTTTAAAAAGAAGAATTAGGAACGAGGCAGGATCTGATTCTCAGGCCGGCCTGGAGGAGATGAAAGGAAAGTGGTATGTGTGAGGTTTTGGGGGCTGGGGTGCCTCCGGGGGGAGCCGAGGACAGGCTGGCTCGGCCCCTGGTAATTGCCCGCTTGGACAAGCTGATTTGCTATTCACAGTCCCCATGGCAAGGGGAGCCGGCTGCCCCTTGTGCCCACTCTACCCTCGGAGTGCGGGCCGCATGTGCCGGAGTAGCGGCCGGAATCTCGGGGTCCCTCACAGTTAACCCTCTCGTAGGGGAACTGAAAGCCTGGGGGATGCAAAGGGCCCCGACTCCAGACTTCCAGGGCTTTGCAGAGAGCGAGGTGCACAGCCGCCACCCCTCCCTGGTCCAGCTGGGCCCTGACCAGCCCACGATGAGGCTCGCTTTCCCCAGGGGTTCCTGGAGTCATGGACCGGTTTACAGCACCCCACCTCGTTCGTGTCCCTGACGGCACCAAGCAGCACCGCTGTCCCACGTCTCTCAGCAAAAAGGCGCCTTGTCGGGGGTCACAGAGCTGCTGATGGTGGCCTTTGAGAGCCCACTGACCCCCACAGACCTGAGCCCGGTCACACCTCTCCTGTGTTGACCCCGAAGGGCTGTCCGGTGAACGTGAGGGGGGTCCCCGAGCGTCAGTGCCCGAGAGTGGGTGTTTAGGAATGGAATCGGGCTGTTGGCGCTCTGGCTTCATTTCGGGGTGTCATGGGTAGTCTGGCTGTGCCACTGCTCACTGGAGCCCGTGTGTCCCTCCTGTCCATGGAGTGGGGGAGGCCTGCCAGGTGCCCCTGCAAGAACGATGCCCATGTAGACGGCAAGTCCTGGCCCTTTCGAGGTGTCTCAGGGCCTAGCCTCACACCCCCTGTTCCGGAACCTTCACAAGCTCCTCAGCACAGAATTGTGGCAGAGCGCAAGCATTTCCGATGGTCTCTGATTTTACTGTGCAGCTTTAGCTGGAAGCTGGGGAGAGAGCACAGCCACGCCCGAGTCCCAGGCTGAGCGAGGCTGTTTCCAGGAGAGGCTGTTGGGTGGGCTTGGACCTGTGCCCTTGAGGACGAGCAAGCACACGTTTATTGGCAGCGAGGCACCCGGGGACCCTTGCATGTCTGGCGTGGGGAGTGGGAGGGCCCCCGGCAGGGCAGCCCGCACTGCGCATCTCAGAGCAGAGACCTGGCTGCTGTAGGAAATGGCAGGTGTACCGTTTCCTTTCCTGTGGGCCATCAGTCTGTTTCCGGAACAGCAGTAAGGAAACAACCCCTGGGGAGGCGAGGTGACTGGAGTTGGGGACTCCAACCCCCTGCAGGGACTCCTCGAGCCTGGTGTCTGGCCCAGGAAGCAAGGACCCTTCTGAGTCGCTGAGCAGCCCACACGGGGGTGCACGGAGGAGACCACGCCACCTGTGTGTTCCGCCGTACGCCAGCCCCCAGGAAGGCAGGCACGGCCCACAGAAGGCAAAGGAGCCACCGGCCAACTCGGGACCCAGAGCCTGAAGGGCGGTGTTGGTGGAGGAGGCTTTCAGGCAGGTGGTCGCGTCCACACAGGGGCCAGTGTGCCAGCCCCACCAGCTTGAGCCTCCAAGAGAACTTCCCAGAGAGTTCTAGCCCAGCGCATTTATCCCCTTTTTATGACTGGGAAAGAAATTCGCAATTACAAAATGCAAGGTCATTTTGCTAATTCCACCTCTCCAAGTGCCCCTACTGTGTGAGTGCCCTGGACGGAGGAGCCCAACCAGTTTCCTTTTTTTTTTTTTTTTTTTATTTAACATCTTTATTGGAGTATAATTGCTTTACAGTGTTATGGTAGCTTCTGCTGTATAGCAAAGTGAATCAGTTATACGTATACATGTATCCCCATATCTCCTCCCTCTTGCATCTCCCTCCCACCCCTCCAGGTGGTCACAAAGCACCGAGCTGATCTCCCTGTGCTATGTGGCTGCTTCCCACTAGCTAGCTATTTTACGTTTGGTAGTGTATATAAGTCCATGCCACTCTCTCACTTCGTCCCAGCTTCCCCTTCCCCTTCCCTGTGTCCTCAAGTCCATTCTCTACATCTGTGTCTTTATTCTTGTCCTGTCCCTAGGTTCTTCAGAGCCTTTTTTTTTTTTTTTAGATTCCATATATATGTGTTAGCACACAGTATTTGTTTTTCCCTTTCTGACTTGCTTCACTCTGTATGACAGACTCTAGGTCCATCCACCTCACTACAGATACCTCAATTTCATTTCTTGTTATGGCTGAGTAATATTCCATCGTATATATGTGCCACATCTTTATCCATTCATCTGTCGATGGACACTTAGTTTGCTTCCATGTCCTGGCTATTGTAAATAGAGCTGCAATGAACAGTGTGGTACATGACTCCTTTTGAATTATGGTTTTCTCTGGGTGTATGCCCAGTAGTGGGATTGCTGGGTCATATGGTAGTTCTATTTTTAGTTTTTTAAGGAACCTCCATACTGCTCTCCATAGTGGCTGTACCAATTTACATTCCCACCAGCAGTGCAAGAGGGTTCCCTTTTCTCCACAACATCTCCAGCCTTTGTTGTTTGTAGATTTTTTGATGATGGCCATTCTGACTGGTGTGAGGTGATACCTCATTGTAGTTGTGATTTGCATTTCTCTAATGATTAATGACGTTGAGCATTCTATCATGTGTTTGTTGGCAGTCTGTGTATCTTCTTTGGAGAAATGTCTATTTACGTCTTCTGCCCATTTTTGGATTGGGTTGTTTGTGTTTTTGATATTGAGCTGCATGAGCTGCTTGTAAATTTTGGAGATTAATCCTTTGTCAGTTGCTTCATTTGCAAATATTTTCTCCCATTCTGAGGGTTGTCTTTTCATCCTGTTTATGGTTTCCTTGGCTGTGCAAAAGCTTTGAAGTTTCATTAGGTCCCATTCATTTATTTTTGTTTTTATTTCCATTTCTCTACGAGGTGGGTCAAAAAGGATCTTGCTGTGATTTATGTCATAGAGTGTTCTGCCTATGTTTTCCAGAGATAAACCCACGCACATACAGTCACCTTACCTTTGATAAAGGAGGCAAGAATATACAATGGAGAAAAGACAGCCTCTTTGATAAGTGGTGCTGGGAAAACTGGACAGCTACATGTAAAAGAATGGAATTAAAACGCTCCCGAATGCCATACACAAAAACAGACTCAAAATGGACTAAAGACCTAAATGTAAGGCCAGTTTCCCTGTGAGCAGCTAGCTTTACGATCTCAGTGCCTTTGGCCTCCGCTCTTGGTGCAGATACTGAAGGTTTGCTCCCGTGGAGGCCACTGTGCTTCCACTGAGAGTTTCAAGGGGGAAGCAAGTGCATTTGAAGTTCTGGGTCACTGGGCAGAGCTAGTGTAGGAGCGGACGCTGCTTTAAGGCGGTTGCCTACAGATTTAGTTGTGATCCCTGCTTGTGGGCAGCAACAGCCGGAAGGCCCTATGCCCAATTCACTGGCCTTAATGCTGCGTGGCCTCAAGACCCGTTGCCACAGCCCTGGATTCAAATCCTGGCTCTGCCTTGAAAACGTCACTCCACCACCGCCCCCAGCCTCAGCGTGCCTGTCTGTACAGGGAGCCCAGCCCCTTGGGCTGTTGCAGTGATCGGGACTGTGGAGGGGACGGTCTGCCCCACAAGTCCCACGTTCAGAGGGGCGGTCCCTCTGCAGCCCGTGGGGGTCCCCACAGTCAGGGTGTCTGTCCTAGGGGCACCAGCCCAAGGGGTGGCAGGGGCAAGTGGAGTGACCCCCACAAAGGCATTTATGGCTCCGTTGACTCTTGGGGCCTGGCACTCCCTGCAGTGGGAGACGCAGGATGTTTAGTTGGCTGGACGCCAGGAGCACCCCCAGCCCGATCGTGACAACCAGGTGTCTCCAGACATTGCCGGTGTCTCCTGGGCAGTGGGACCCCCCCCGAGTTGAGAACCACAGGACTTAAGTAGGAGCCCATGAGCCTCCATTCTGACTTCTTCCCCTGGAACAATTTCCTGTGGCTCCTTCCGAGACCTTTGTTCTCTGCCAGGACCAGGTGCCCACAGGGGACCCGCGAGGCTTACAGGCTCCAGGGGGCCAGGCGCCGGCTGCGTCCTGCTCTGCCCTGACCCGCGCCTCAAGCCCCGTCCTGCCTTGGACCTCCTCGGATCTCCTACCGCGTGCGTGTTCCTGCCCAGCGGCCAGCATCAGGAGAGGAACGTGTGAGATCGGCCCCTTTGAGGCAGGATCTGGGGGTGACGTAGCTGGTGGGCTCAGGACCAGGCTGGGGGTCTCGTCCACACGGCCTCTGGCCTGCACATCACCTGTTCTCTATTCGAAGGGCCTGGCCGGTTTGGGGGCCCCCAGGTTTGTCCTGAGGCTGCAGTGCAGGCATCCAGGAGACCTCAGCTGAGACGTGGAGAGAGCAGGGGCGGGGCCTCTTCCTGCCCCTTCTACAGCCTTCTGTCTGGCCCTGAACAGGGGTGAGCTTGTGATCCAGCCACTGGACGGCTGAGCAGGCCCTGGAGGTGCTTCTCCAGCCCATCCAGACCCGGGGCTGTGCCAGGGCCAGGGGGCAGGGCTGGGGGCTCCGATGGCATGAGGGGATGTGGCCGGCCTGGGTCACCTGGACACACGCCACCGTGGCTTCCCCACCAGGACCCCCACGCAGAGGCAGAGGCTCTTGGTGATGGAAGGAACTGGTGCACTCTGCACAGAACCGTTTTGCTCTCGCATCAGCGGGCATTCACGCTCTTATGCGGGTCGGTTGGGGTGACTTATCGCAGCCTTCCTTGTGCTTGGGGGCTGGGGAGCGGCCTTGGGCGTAACTCTGGGGAATCCACAAACACAAGGGCATCTTGGGAACTCCAAGCGACTCAGAAGGGAATGATCGGGGCTATGCTCGCTAGGGAAGGACTGACACTGGGTGGCATCTGGTGGCCTTGAAGGTCTTAGTCAAAAGTATGAGAGCGTTTTGGCTCCAGTGACAAGAAAAATGAATCATGGATCTGGGAAAGGCTCATGCCGGAGTAGGAAAGGGACAGGAAGTTAAAGGCATGAAATAAATCTTCGATTGGGATTCACCAAGCATGGTCACACTTAAAACCACAGGAGTCCAGGCAACACCCTGCATTCAACAGCAGAGAATACAGCTCCACCGTGGCCCATCCCCGGGTGCTGACGGGTTGTCCCAGCCTCCACACCTGCCCCGTCATGACCTTGGACAGACTGGAGCCAACCAAGGCTCCCTTTTCCTGGGGAGGTTTGGAGAGGTGACTTCCATAAAGGACTCCCTTGGGGGCTAGACCAGCAGCGCTGAGCATGGAGTGGCTGTAGGGGCCGTATTCCCTCCACACGTTTCAGCCGGAGGCACCCCAGGTGCAGGGAAACCGGGCACCCAGGTGAGCTTCCTGGGACCCCAGGTCAGGAGCCTTTGGCAACACCAGTTTACTGCAAGTGCACCTTTTGCTTTGGAGTTTTCCCTGGCAACTGACCCCAGGAGACTCAGCCCCACCTACCCCAGGCAGTACCCTCTCTGAGTCCTGGGCCACAGATGTGTCTCGCGGCCCAGGACTGTCTTCAGAGTTTTCCAAACTGGCAGAAAAAGGGGATCTGGCTAAGGCTGATGGTCTAGAAAAGTAGCTGCAACTAGCTGCCTTCTACCCTTCCTGGCTAGTGAGGAGTCCCAAAACGTTCTCTATCATTGATTCTCCTGCCGGCCCATTAGCAAAGTCCTTATTTCGCACAGGAAATAGTGTCGCGCTTTCTAGAGACATTTACAAGAAGGACCTCTGACACTTTAAGGCTACCTTTCTTTCTCAGCCACAGAAAATCAGCGATTATCATCTTACTTTAAAAAGTAACCCAGGTGTGAATGTCTAGAAGATGAATATATTGATTTATTCTATCAGAAAATAGTGCTTTATATGCTGCATATACTTTTGCAGTTAAACTTCATTGTTGTGGGCTTGCGGCTGGCTGACTGCGTGGGCAGTAGGGCTGGCTTCCAGGTGACATTGTCTCTGTGACCCATTCATCTCTGAGCTATTGCCATGAGGAATGTTCTTCCTGTGTCAGATGGGGAAACTGAGGCCCGGGAAGGTGGCCCATCCTGCAGACACAGGAAGAGGCTGGGCAGACTCAGAATCTAGGTCAGAGCCCAGACCTGCAGGCAGTCCAGTCCAGGGCGTCACAGGAGACTCTCAGAGGGGTGTGTGTGTGTGCGTGAGTGTGTGTGTGTGTGTGTGTGAGACTCTCAGAGGTGTGTGTGTGTGTGTGTGTGTGTGAGACTCTCAGAGGGGTGTGTGTGTGTGTGAGTGAGAGAGACTCTCAGAGGTGTGTGTGTGTGTGAGTGTGAGACCCTCAGAGGTGTGTGTGTGTGTGTGTGCACACGCATGTGTGTGTTTGACATTCAGGTCCAATTTCAGTAGCTTAAGCCACGTGATAAGGCTGATAAAATACTTCCTAGACATGGTCTAAAGAACAGATACCATATGCTAAGTTTAAGGGATCAAAATCCAAGAGAATTTGCCGTTGAATGTGTGCCCTGGATTCAAGGGGCTGGAAAGGGATATTCTTTTTTTTTTTTTTTAATTTACTTCATTGAAGTATGGTTGATTTCCAATGTTGTATTAATTTCTGCTGTACAACAAAGTGATTCAGTTATACATATATATACATTCTTTTTCATATTCTTTTCCATTATGGTTTATCACAGGATATTGAATATAGTTCCCTGTGCTCTACAGTAGGACCTTGTTGTTTATCCATTCTATATATAATAATTTGCATCTGCTAATCCCAACTCCCAGTTCATCCCTCCCCCACCCCCTGCCTTGGCAACCACAAGTCTGTTCTCCATGTCTGTGGGTCTGTTTCTGTTTCGTAGAGGAGTTCATTTATGTTATATTTTAGATTCCACCTATAAGTGATATCATATGGTATTTGTCTATTTCTTTCTGACTTATTTCACTTAGTATGATTATCTCTAGGTCCATCCATGTTGCTGCAAATGACATTATTTCACTCTTTTTTATGGCTAAGTAGTATTCCATTGTGTGTGTGTGTGTGTGTGTGTGTGTGTGTGTGTACACACCACATCTTCTGGAAAGGGCTATTCTTGACGTCTAGATACATATGTGTTTACCTAGTCATTCATTAGATACTTATTTATTCACTCACTAGATGTATACTCCTTTATTCATTTGGATACGTGTTTATTAACTTATTAGTGTATATTGGTTTATTTACTCATCAGGCATTTACTTATTTTATTGGTTCATTAGAGGTTTGTTCACCTGTTCAATCACTCCTTAGGTGTGTGTATCATTTAGAGGCTGCCGCCTGCCAGGTACCGAGCTGGTCACCGTGAGCCCCTGGGTCACATTGTCAGCACTGATTTCTTTCTAAGTAGAACAATCAGAAATAAGTGTGAGTACCTCCCTGGAAACGTCCACCTCAACCCCGAGATGAATAAAGGGTCGGCTTGATTGTGTGTCTCTTCTAAAGGCCTAGTTTATCAGTTTCCGAAGCCGTGAACTTGATCTATTTTTAAATGAGCGCTCGGCGGGCCCCTAAGGAAAGACGGGTCTAGCGTAAAATGAAATGTCCTGGTTGAGTTGGGGCGTCAGTGGGTTCAATGTTGGAAACGAGTGTGGTTTGGCTCCGCTCGTCCCTCTGCTCTGAGATGGCGAGACTTTGTCCCCAGGGCCACCCTTGTTCTTGCTCTTCCGGGGCCTGCCCGAGGCCATTTGCCACGGCCGTGGGAAGACAGGGCTGGCCACCCTCCGTGCCCCACTCCACCCGCGTGGCTGCTTACCCCAGCATCTCAGCCACCAGCCAGTCTTGGTTTTTGGAGAGCAATAAACCTGCCGGAAATGGCACAGGGTGCCTCCATGGGGTGTGTGCTTGTGTGTGCATGTGCGTGTGTGCATACTTGTATGTATGCTTGTGTATGTGTGTGCATACTTGTGTGTGCTTGTTTACGTGCTTGTGTGTGCATGTGTGTGTGCGTGCATGTGAACCTGTGTATATGCTTGTACATGCGTGTGTGTCCATGTTTTGTGTGTGCCTGTGCATGCATGCATGTGTCCGTATGCATGCATGTGTACGTGAATGTGTGCATGTGTGTATGCTTGCATATGTGCTTGTGTGTGCATGTGTGTGAGCGTGCATTTCAACTTGTATATGTGTGTGTGCATGTATGTGCATCCATGTTTGTGTGTGCACACGGTGCTCACACGTGTGTGCTTGTGCATGCGCACATACTTGAATGTGGGCATGTGTGCGCTTGTGTGTGCATATATGTGTGCTTGTATATGTGTGTGTGCATGCATTCTTGTATGTGTGCTTGTGTGCTCTTGTATATGTGCTCACGCGTGCATGCATGTGTGCTTATGCATGTTTATGTACTTGAATGTGTGTATGTGCTTGCCTATGTGCTTGTGTGTACATGTGTGCGTGCATGCATGTGCGTGCAAACTTGTGTGTGTGCATGCATGGGTTGTGTGCATTGCATGCACACATGTGTGCTCGTGCATACGTGCATACTTGAATGTGTGCATGCTTGCATGCCATGACTGGCAGCCAGGGCCTGAGCGTGAGTGTGCAGGCGGCGAAGGTGTGCGTCTGTGGCTCTGTCCCCTCGGAACACCTCGCCGCAGTGGGCAAAATGGACGACACGTGAAAGAGAAGACAGTAAATAGCTTCCTACCTTGCCCCGATAATGGGCGAGCTCTGTGGATTGATTAGTGCTCACGTTGCCTCTGGACGTCAGTTTGGGAGTGACAGTAACAAGCCTCCCGAGGGCTCCGCTAATTTGCACCCCATTCACCACCCCGTGAAAACCCATCAGAGCTGCGGAAGAGCTGCGCGCTCGACCTCATTCAATGGGGGCGATCGCTGGGAAAGGGGCCAGTTTTCACAAAGCTCAAAAGAGCAAATTGGCGGAAGCTTTGTTCTTCCTTCTCCCTCTCCCTTTTATGCCGTCTTGCACTAGTTTAGCTTCTCATTTGTCCCTGCCGGGGCTCAGGGCTTGGGTCACCCTCGGGCTGCCTTTTCAGGTGATCTTGATGCCCCCCCGCAACCCCAGCCCCAGCCCAAGTGGAAGGTGGGGGCAGGGTGGCCTGAGGTGGGGACACCGCAGGAATCTGGGAGTCCAGGCTGGGACAGGGCGGGCCGAAGGTTATCCGCCCCTCCATCCTCGTGGGGTGCCCCCCCCACGCCGAGGTCCTGGCTGCAAATCGCTGCACTTCCGGAGTCTTGAAAGTTGGAGCAAAGGGCGGCTTGTCCTCTGGCCTCGAGTCGCTGCTGCCTCACTTACCCCAATATATGGGCTCCACGCAAATTAAAATTAACCAGGCAGTGTCCCTTTGGCTCCCACCCAACGTGTGCTGTTCTGTGGCCCTTACGCCTGGCTCTGTCACCGCCCCCAGCTCTCTGTCCTCCCCCTGAAGCTCAGCGTCAAAGGGGCCGTTCTTAAGCACCCAGCCCTGTAAGGGATCCTCTCCCTCGTTCCTGGGACGGGGTTCGCGGCCATTTGCTTCACGGGATTTCTCGCCCCCCGCACCCCGCCCCGGCAGCACTGTTTTAAAAGGTCTAACCAACAGAGCTGCTGGCGGGGGACCTGGAGGGACTTTCTGCAGTAGGACGATGTCACCTGAGGAAGGAAGGGGTGCCCCCTCCCCACCATCCACTTACCACATGCTTCCCTGGGAGGCCTCGCGGAAGCCTCCGCCAACCCCATCCTCCACGCTGGCAGGGCCTGCTTTGCCAGAAAGGGGCCACCACCGCCAATGGCACCAACAAACACAGATTTTTGGATCCCCAAATTAGCCGGTAATAGGGAGGGAAAAAAAAGAAAAACACTCAAATCTTTATGAATTAAACATGGCAACTCCATCAAGCTGTAGATATAACCATGTTTTTGCTTAATTTGCTGACACAGCCCCCCTGTGCTTTGCTGGGGGGCGTGGGGCAGGGCCCCGGTCGTCAGCCGCTGTAATTATAAAATTGTGATGGCTGTAATTTGCCACTCAGGACTGTCACCGGCTGGGAAGCCACAAGTGGGCCGGCGGTGCCCTGCAGTTCAGCTCGGAGGGTGATGGTGTGCGGTCCCCTGGAGGGAGTCTGTGCTCACCTCCCTCGGGGAGCGGGCATCCGAACGTGGGAGGAATGGCCTGGGCCGAAGTGTGTGTCGCTACATGCAAGCTTGGTCCGTGGCGTGCTCTAAGCACCTTGTGTTCTAACCCAGTGTTTCCCCAGGACGCCAGGAGGCCGGGCAGCTCCCAGTCGGATCCACTCTGTCCAGGTGGGGAAGCGGGGTTTCCGGGACACCGTGTCCACCGGAGGTCACCCACAAACAAGGTCACAGCCAGGCTGTAGACCGAGGACTCACAAGGCCAGGCAGGCGCCCTCCCACACGACCTCGCCGCCCCCCATTAATCCTGCGATTCCAGATCATTATCAAGGCCGCTCGCCTGGTCCATTAATTCAGAAGCATGCAGAGCAGAGGGAGTGGCCGGCGAGCCAAATGGAACGGCCAGGGTAGCTGTGCCTGCACACGTGTCTGAGTCTCGTGGTCACTTGGTCACATTGGTCTGGAACCCACAGTCGTGCCATCGCAGCCCCCTTTTCTGCACAACGCACAACCGGCCCTGGGACCGGGGGGGTCAGCATCACCCAGTGAAAACGTTTCCCCGTAAAATATTTCTTCCCCAGGAAGAGCACGAGCGGGGGAAGTAGTTTCCCTACTAGATAGGCGTCTTCTTCACTCTCCTGTCAGGCAGAAACCAGGAACTTCTAGGCCTGCGGAGGGCCCACACCTGGCAACTCCCAGCCCCACCTCTCTATGTCTAAGCAACAACGCCTTTGTCAGGCCGAACAGAGCAACGGCGGCTTTGAGGAGCTGATTCCCAAAGCGGGAGCCCCAGTCGGGCTCGCTGGGCACCAAGGCCGTGGCAGGAGTCACCATGACACCATCCTGCGGAGGCCAGAGAGGTGGCCCCCAAAGTGGGAGCATCTTCAGAGGTGGGCGCTGTCTCCAGACTCTTTCTTCACCCGCATAGTGTGTCAGGCCCTGGCAAGAGAAACGCCGCAGCCGGGGAGAGGGTTGCCACAATCTTGACCTTGGCCAAGGGGACCCCAGCCCAAGCTCTGCTGCAGACCTGCCCTTTCACCGGCGGAGATCCTGGCGTGGTGCCCTGGGTGTCCGCCTCCCGGACCTCCCCTTCGGGCCCTCAATCTGGGAGGTCAGCAGCAGCAGAACTAAGCCCTGGGGCCTCTGTAGGTGGATTACACAGTTGGTTGTTGAAGGTATTCATTTCAGCCGACTGGGCTGTCATCACGAGGCCACTCAGTGACACCATCCCGTCTGCTGAGCGTCACCTCCATTGGTCCTGAGGGTCCCTCCTGAGCTCACGGTCGAGGGGTCAGGCGCAGGTGTTGTTTCCTATTACAAAAATAAGTAGATAAACTGGGCAGGAGGGGATGGACTGGGGTGAAGTGGAATAGAACAGAACAAGAAGAGGCCAGACACGTTTTGGGGTTGGCAGGTATGTGTGGCCCATATCAGGGAGCAAGTCCCCATCTCGTGGAAGCTCATCAAGGTCTAGCCGTGGCCACGGTCCACGGTGACCCCTTTGGAAGTGCGCTCTCCGGGCCAGCCCCCCTTAGATGGGGGACAGCATGTCTGGGAGGGTGGGAGCCGGCCGCAAGGGCAGGTTGGCTGCACTGCCTGGTGTCCCCAACACGTTGATCTTGGCTCACTCGCCCTCCCCAAGCAGATGGAGGACCTGGGCTCCCTCCCGGTGCCCTGTCCTCAGAGGACCCTCCGGCGCCGGAGGCTCCGGTGCTGGGTTCCCCCCGCTGCCTTTTCCCACTGGGCGTGGAGGGATGGATGGCCGTGGCCTTCTCCTGCCAGCCCTGCCCTCCGCCTCGGGGTGCCCTCGGGCCCTCTGATTTCCCCTTGGCTCTCAGAGATTCTGCCCGTGTCCGCACCCTCATTAATCAATGTCAAGCACGGCATCGCCAACAAGGGCGGCATTCTTCGGCAGCCCTTCAGCCTCATACATCCCATTGTCCCGGACCAATTCAGATGGCAAGAAAACAGCCTATGCAGCACATAAAAGAGATGAGACAAAAATGAAAAGAATCGAGGGAGAAAAAAGAGGAGGCATTTTTCCCCCTGAAACACTCGAATAAATACTCGGCAATGATAATTTAAATTATTCATACATTTATGAAAACATCCATTGAAAAGTGAAGTGTATGATGCCCTTTGTCTAATTTGCTTGTCTCTTGTTTGGGATTAATCTTCACTGTAATCCGGGCTGGCCGTGCCCCCCTCACAAAGGCCACACTCTCTTTCCATGGGAAAAATGTGTCTGCATATCCCAGGGTAAAGTCGGGGGGGATATTTGTGCTGATGTGGCAGTTGCCAGGCCCTCAAGACGTTGGACGGGCTGTGTCCAAATACTGTCCGGTGAACAAAAAAGCCCAGAGTGGTTCTCACGTCCGTGCCAGCGCGGTGACACATCAGTGCCACGGGCTGAGAGCCGGACGGCGATGGCCACTCAGAGCGTGCGTGTGGGTCCCTGCAGCCCGGGCCCCCTCCTCGGAAGGAACACTGGAGCCTCTCCAAGTGCCAGCCCGCCTGGAGGAGACACGCATGACATGCTCCATCCGGGGACCCGTGGGTTTCACAGTGCCGTGTGGCCCAGCGGGGCTCCAGAGTGGCTCTCTCCCTGCTGGACCCGGCCTAGGTGGGCAGACTGTGTGCCTGTTGCAGACCGTGTAGGTGGGAGTCTCTGCGTCTCCCGGGACCTGGAAGAGGAGCCATGGTCCACGCTGTCGTTAGGCCGTGTCTGGCCTTGTGGAACGAAGGCCCGGGCCCGAACCTGAAGCTAAAGACGTTTAAATCTTTCTTGATGTCGCAGAGGGTGGGACTGTGGCCGCCGGGCTGTCAACAGCACACTGGAGCTGACAGACTGCTGACGGCCGGTCCGGCGACGAGTGCCCACCATCCGCCGCACCCGCCACCCACCCTGCCTCCGGGACCCTCCCCGTCCCTTCCGGGGGCCCCTGCTGCCCCTGACGGCCCGAACCCACCACCCAGGATCGTGCTGGCTCCTGCACATAATGAGACTTGGTCTCCAACGCCGCCCCCGGCTGGAGTGCTGCGAGGTCAGAGGGAGACAGGACACCCAGCCCTGGGCCAGGGATGACGATGTTTTATGTAACGCCCCACCCCCCACCCCCACCCCCACCACTTCCAGGGCTCCTCGATCCAAGTTTTGGTATTTTCTAAACTCCTTCCAAAACGGGATGAGGCCCCAAATGGAATTCTCCCCCACGCGGGATTGCACGAGGAAACTGCGGTTTTCGGTTGTGAGCGAGCTGTCCGGCAGCAATTTATTTTCCCTGGCAACAACCCAGAACCTCCTTGGATTGGTGTCCGGCGTGCCAGCTCAGCGGGGTCTGGCATGGGGGTTGGGCGGGTGTGGCGATGGGGACACACAGGCGGCTCAGAGGCTCCTGGTTCGGGAAACCACGCCGAGCCTGCCGGGCTGCCCCTGCCCGCCTCCTCCAGACTTAACTCGGTCTGGGCTGGGAGCGGGGGCCCCATGGGCACAGCCCTCCTGGTTGGACTTGGGTTTACGGCCTCTCGGGTTTGGGCCAGGTCAGAACCCAAGGACAACCGCTGCTCTCTGCTCCTTACTCGGGTGAGACTGACGCCAGCTGTTGGCTGCCAGAGCACAGGCGGCCACTGGGGAACCGGGCGAGGACGCGGCTGGTACCGCCTCAGTGCAGGAAGTGGATGGGGTGCCAGCCACCGCGGCCAGGCCGGTGGCTTCTGAGAGCAAACCGCGTTCACCCAAGTCATTGCTCCTCTGTCGCCGCGTCCCGTGCAGCTTTTTTTTTTAAAAACGTGGGAACGTTCTTGCGAGCCTCAGCCTGGCTTCCTCAAGTTCTCTGCAAGCTCGTTCGGGACTGGTTGGGTTGCCCTCTCCCCTGCCCTGAAGTACCGGCATGCTGCCGTCCCCCCGCCCAGACAAGGTGTCAGGGGGCCCCTCAGCCGTGCCGCCCTGTCCCCCCTCCCCCCTCGCCTTCCTCCCTCCTCCGTCACCGACGTTGGGGTCTGGGAAGGTAGCCAAATGCCACTGAGGACACTGGAGCAATAAATCATCCCTCGTCCAACATCTGCAGGCCCCGGGGGCTAGCCCCTTGCAGCCGCGATTCCCTCACCCGGCCCCCTCTGACAAAACACCTATTGTCGTGGCCCAGTGAAGAAGACTCGTTTCCACTTACAAAGGACCCTCTGAGGCCAAGTGCGGGCTGCCAAAGGAGATGCCTGGCTCACGGCGGGGAGCCCCCCGCACCGTCTTTCTTCCCCCCTGTTTCATGCTTTTCCTCTCTCGTGGGGGTCCCCCAAAGCCTTTCATTCTGGCTGCATATTCACATAAAGACATCAAGAAAAAAAAAACCAGCAGAAAGAATTATTAGGCATGGCTGTCAAATGCTTTATCAGAAAAACAGGGAGGGGGAACACGGTAACCCTTTAGGCGCTGGCCCGACAGCCTGATTCCTGAGGGACCCCGGGGACCGCGGGGGAGCTAGGGTCGCCGTGGACCCCAGAGGCTGGATGCCTGTCCACAGCATGCACCTGTGCATGCGGCCGCCCTGAGGCTCACATGCGTGCACGGGCACGAGGCGTGCGGGTGCCTGGGCCGGGGGCAGGGGGGTCCGTTTATACGCAGGTTTCCAAATCGCCTCACTCGATCGGAAGGTCCTGGGCCACTTTCCTCCGGAAGGGATGCTCTGGGCCTTCCCTGAGGCTCTTCTTTCTTTGTTCCAATCCGCAGAAGAGGCCTCCTTTCCTCTCCACCCCAGCAGGAGCCTCCGTCCCCTCCTACCTAAGCGCCCGGCTCTTTTCCACCCTTGGAACTGAGGGGGGGCTGAAGCTACAAGTCCCCTGGGGGGGCGGGGCAGAGGACAGTGCTTCCCGGGTGCGTGCCGGGGCAAGGGCGTGCTGTCCTCTGCACACTTATTCAGAAATCAGATAACCCAGCTGGCTTTCTCAGAGCGTGCTGGGTGCTCAGGAACGGTGCAGGCTGCCCGGCTCCTCACCCCTGATTTTCTGCTTTCCTCTTCCCGGCAAAGGGCTTTCTCATCCGACAGCTTTGCAACCTGCCCAATTCTAATGGTTTTCTGAAGTGGGGGCAGCAGCCCCCGGGCCCGGCTCCTCCAGGGCACGGGTCTGGGATACGAGGGATGCCCAGGTCCCAGGTGAGCTGCCAGGGAGGGGCGTGTCCACACACCGCAGCCCTGAGGCCCCTTAGGATTGGCGGTGAGGGGCACCCCGGGGTGGGCAGCCTATTGGGACGCGTTTTCAACGCTGCCCTTCTGGTGCACAGAAACCGAAAGCCGCATGCCGACGAACGGCTCCCTCAGCAAACATTTTTATTTCCAATTAGCAAAAGAAAAATTGCTAATTTGCTGCAGTTGGACCAGGCTGATGTCTCAATCTGCAGAGTGTCAGTGTAGTGAAAGGAAATGTTTCACACTGCGCCGGGGAGAGCGAGCCTCTCTAAAGAGGGTCAGGGCAGCGGGCCCAGAAACCAGATTGACTGGCCACAGCGCTAAATTACTCACACAAGACACCCATTGTCTGCCGTGCCAGCTCCCGGAGGACCTGCTTTCCCATTCTTTCCCCTCGGAGCTGGGGCGGGGGAAGGGGTCCAAGCGTGGGAGGAGAGGGCAGGGGCTGGCCGGGAGCGGCAGGCTCATCTTCAGAGCAGAGGGGATCAGGAGCCGGGTTAATGATCACCCAGGCCTGTCTGCGGCGCTCGGGAACAGGACGAGAACATTCTCCCAGAGCCCGGCCACAGCTCTGCACCCGGGAGATTTGGTGCAAGATAATGTCCTACGAGGGTTAATAACTGAACGGGCCTGGGAGAGGGGCCAGTTCGACACTGCTGGGCAGAGCACCGTAACCCACCACCCTCGACTCCTACCCGGCTTTGCCCTCCGCCACTGATGTGGGACATGGGGAGGTGGGGGGCTCCCCCTGGAATCTCGGGAACCATCTCCCCGACGTGGGTGAGCCTTAGGACCCGGAGCGGCCAACCCCCTCTGGGCTGGAGGACCTCGGGATCCATGGAGTCGGTGTACAGTAAGGATCCAGCCTGATGGGGGCTCCCTGGGGAACCGGCGAGGGGGCCGTGCTGGCCACAGATGTTCGGCGCCGAGGTAATAATGAACCTCGCCTGAAAACCATTGACCACGTAACCTTGGACAGTAAGAGCCTGCGGCGGAACTCTGCAGGACAAGCTTGCCTGCATCTCAGAGCCTCACCTTGCACAGGCGATGCCTAGTACCCACGGGAGCAGCGGGGGAGGTGCAAGCGCTTTGCTCAGAGCCCAGCCTGCGCCGGCTCTCCATCTGAGGACCTTCCTCTTTGCGTCCAGGCCCTAGATTCTGCCCATCACCCCCGGCGGCTCACACATGTGGAGCCAGGCCCCGGCACCTTAGCCATCAGCTGGGGCAGCTCACGGGCCTGATCCGGCTCAGACACACCCGCAGGGCCAGTCCAGGAGGTGCCAGCAGGCCTCCCCTGGTGTCCTCCGCCCCTGGTCCGCTCGGTGGGCATTGGACCAGGTCACCAGGGCCTGGGACGACTCTGGGGCGGCACCAGCTGCCTCTGGCTGAGCAAGCCGCACTGTCGTCCTCAGGTCTTGCTGCCCACCTTGGCTGCCCGTGGTGCCCTCCACCGGAAAGGCCAGGTGGATGGTGAACTTTGGAACGGTCCAGAAGGGCCCAGCCTCGAAGTAGTTCCAGTGGACGGAGTGCTGCTACAGCCAGGCAAACAGGAGCACAGAGATGCAAGCGGTCTGGAGGCCTGGAGGCCGTCTGCTCACCTCCCCGGAGGCCGATGCTCTGCCCTGAACGGAGGAGGTCCTTGCTGAGACCTCTTAGAGATTGGCTGCCTGGGCAAGAAAGGACAGCTAGCCCGACACGGCCCAGCCCTGAGAAAACCACCACGATCCCAGCAAAGCCAGCATCCGGCAGCCACTCCGCACTCCGCAGTTTGAGCACCCACGCTGCACCAGGGCGCTGGACCCCTGCGGTCAAGACACTGTCTGGGGAGCAGCATTTACAGGCCAGAGGCCCATTAGGTGGACGGTGGTGATGGCTCAGGCAGGACCGGCCCTGGAATGGCCGCTGCTTTAGACCGCCGTGTACGGCACTAGTATAGAAGGAGACATTGGAGAAAGTCCCACAAGGGCCCCACTGCCTCTGTCTCACTCTGACCTTAGGGAAACAGCCTCCAGCTGACGGAAGCAGAGGCCTGGACTTGGTTCCCCCAGGCACTGGTGCATTCTACTGCTGTGTGACCTCAGACAAGTCGCTTAACCTCGCTGAGCTGCCTCACAGCGTCAGAGGGACAATCGAAGTGGATAATGTATGTGGGACTTTTTTTTGCAAGATGCGAAGAGCTGCCTGGTTGCATGGTCTTTGTGCAAATAAGGGAAGAATGCCCGAGCCTGCATTGTGGGACCCCTTTGTACCGAGTGGACCCAGTCTATAAGCACTGTATTTTCTTCACGAAAAATAAAGAGTTACTGCCCAGGCCATCAATCATGAAAAAGTCTGGCCTCAGACGCACAATGCACACAGCACAGTTCCCAAAGGAGCAGAGGCAGGATGCGCGTTTTGCATCCGGCCCCTTCGCACTAGGCCCTGAGCGGGGCGAAGCCTGAGCTCACGTGACACACATGCGTGCTCACAGGTGTAGCAGGGACACACATGTGTGCACATGCACACGAAGCACAGGCACGCACCCACACGCACACACACGCATGCACATGCATGCACACGTGAGTCCCTCATGGAGAATCACTCTCCCCTCATTCTGAGGCTCAGGACCCAGGAGCCCCTCTCTGAGTTTTCGTGGTGTGGAGAAGTCTGTGCGGGAAAGCCTGTCAGGGGACAGGACAGCACAGAAAACTTTGTGATGATGGCTTCTCACTCTTCTGTTCCCTGGACCCCCGGGTCTGCTCTGGATGGCGGGGAACTCACTGCTCCCCGATAGGGGCCTGCGGGCCTGGTGCTTGTGCCCCAGGTGGGGAGGGAGGATGCACCCACAGGGCCGGCCTCAGTGTCAGGCGCCATATGACCTTGCACTCAGGTCCCATGGGGCCCACCCTCCACAAAGCACGTAGCCCGGTGGAAGAGCCCAGGACAACAGACCTCGTCGCCCTCAGGGGCGAGCTGGCCCCCCGCCTGCCGGCCGCTGCTCAGGCGGTCCTGGCCTGGGAGGCATTTCCCAAGGCTCCACGCAGCCCCAATGCTTGGGTTCCTCTTTCTTCTGGGAAGCTCTCCCTCCTTCCCTCCGCCATGAGGGGTGGGAGCTCTCAGCCCGCCGTCCACCGTCCCTCCTTTCTTGGTGGGCTTCGGATGGTGGAGCCTGCTGGGATGTTCTAGACCCCCGCCAAGCCGCCTTGCTCCCAGACCCCGTGCAGGGCTGGGACTGCTCTCGCCCTGGCCGCACGCCAGAATCACCCGGGAGCTTTCACAAACTGCGATGCCCGCGCCCTCCCGGCCCACACCCATGACATTCATGAGACGGGGGTGGGCCCAGGCACCGGCATTTTGCAAAGTCTTTGGATGTTTGCAGGGTGGGGCCTTGGGTTGGGAGTGAGAACGAGAGCTCAGCCCCCAGCGCTGTGGCCGTGGCCAGTTCTGTGCCTTCAAGCGCACCCACCCGTGACGCCTCCACTGGTGGTTTCCAAACCCCGAAGATCGGGCATCTTGCATCCGAAGGGGACTGGAGAAAGCGTGCAGCTTGCCCACCCTGCCAGCAAAGCCTGGGGCTGGCTACTCTCAGGGAGGCCCAGGGAGGCCTGACGGGCATTCAGATCAGCCACGGAAGGCACAGCTCTAGGACTCCCAGAAGTGAGTGTGAGCCGGGCGTCCGCCCTGGGACCACCTGCCCACAGGTGCGCCGCATCTGCTGAGGGCCAGGATGAGGCCAAAATGACCCCCATCCCCCGCCTCTGCCGCTGCCAAAATAAAGGCCTCTTTCTGCCGTTAGGGAATTATCGCATGAACGCAGCCTGGGCTAATCGTGACCAGGGTACAGCTAATCAGAATGTTGATTATGGAGTCACTATTGATTTTCGCGGAGGCAAACTCCCGTTTATAACACCTGTTATCTTTTGACTAATAGAAGCGATGCTGATGAGCCGAAGTTCATCTCTGGACTCAGCTCCTTCCCAGCCCAGAGGGCGGCACCTCCCCACACAGGTGTGTGAGCACCACACGGTGCTCCCCCACACGCATTTTTAAAAATTATGACAAAAGGGAGAAAGCCATTCTGGCCATCAAAGTACGTGGTGTTGAATCGAGAATAAAATGGCTTGGATTTTTTTTTTTTTTTCCTTTGGATCCAATTAAACTCTTCCAAAGCCTGCTTTTCTTCCCGTGGGTTGCAGGAAAAGACTCCACGAATTCTGAATATTCGGACCACACACTAATATCACAACCCCGGGAACACATTTCTCAGTAAATCGCAGATGCGATGCGAATGTCCCGTGGGCCCCGGCGCTCAGCCGCGGCCGTGGGACACAGGGTGTGCAACCAGAGTAAAGAGGCAGCCCCTCTCACCCCCACCAGGCTCTGAGTTGTTATCTCATTGCTTTTCTCAACTTTAAATGCCGCGAGCAGATGACGGAGAATTCCGGGCTCCATCAGAAGCTATACCTCCTTTTCCAAATATTAAGATAAAACGGCATCACTTTGGAAAATGTTAAATATAATAGAAAATCCATTGCACCGTTCAAGAGATTGTCTTTCAGGGAAGCTCTCGTGTGAGGGAAAGAGGCAGTAATACATCAGCCTGCTCCGCCCCTCAAATAGATAATCAATTTCCCTGAAAGCATCAATAATCAGAGTGGACATTTATTGCCCCTTGGATGGTTTATCTTTGGGGCTGGGGACAGCAGGGCCATGATGAATACCAAATCTGCCAGGGAGCACAATTAAATGCTGTGAGGAAAAAGGATTTTATATCGTGCACAAAAAAAGCAATCAAATTCGTAATTGAACTCCATCGCGTGAAATCGGCCAGAAATAAATATCACACCCAAAGCAAAGCACTTGAGCCCCGTGTTATAGGTCAGGGGACAGTGTCGCTAGCACTGCATTTGTTTATCCCTCTGGAGGCCTGAGCTTGTCCCCGTCTAAGTGACCCAGCCGGCAAGTGGGGCTCTGTCCCCTCCCCTCCTGCACTCGCTCAGGGCTGACACCGCCACCTTTTTCTTCTCTTAGTGGAGAGAAAATATTGTCCTGGTCTGAAGTGGTTTAAACCGGCATCAGAACTGTGTGCTCACCTGGCTGCCTGCACTCAGCAGGTCCAAGGGGGGCGTTGAGGCAGAGGAGTTACCCTGACGAGTGGAGTAAACGGCACTTGGGGGTCCACAGGACCAGGGAGCTGCCGCCTCTCCCGGGAGGAGCATTTGCCCCCTTGTCCTCGGGGCAAGCAGGGGCCACACTCAAGGTGACCTTGAGCTGGGCCAGCTAGGGCTCTGGGAGGGCCTGTAAAACCCCAGAACTGGGGATTCTCGTCTCTGGGAAATTTGCTCAATTCCCACTGGACACAGCACCACGGGGGCTCCAATGGTGGGGACAGGTGGACCCCCTGCTTGGGGCAGAGCCACAGAGCTTAAAGCAGGGGGGCAAAATGTGTCGCCTGCCCATCCAGTGCTGGGTTTCTGGAGGCAGTGGGCGTCGGTTCCAGTTCAGGTCTGTGTGGACTCCACGAGCTTGATTTTCGAAAGAGCCTTGAATGTGTTAGCGTTTAAGGTCATATACACTTGGCAAAACATGGCTTTTCGTTTGGAAGGGAAAAAAGGCATAAAGGGCATTTTGGACACAAAATAGTGCTTTAAAACAGCATTTTGATGAGTTAAGTATAAATAAATCAGAAACACACGGATTTCATTTCCGTTAAAATACCCGAGGGCTCAAACACTAGCGGGAAAAGTGCCTGGCAACAGCGGTTTGGGATTTTGACAAACCCAAATATTTTGAAGGGGTTTCTGCAGTATTTGCACCCAGGTCTCCTCATCTGTCCTGCCTTCCGTGAGCACCCAGCGGACTCGTGCCCACCTGCCTGTGATGGGCAGATAGTCCGCGTGTGTCTGTGTGCGTGTGCGCGTGTGTGTACGCAAGTGCGTGAGAACAGGCAGCAGAGAAGAAAAGCAAGGATGACAAGAAAAGAGATGAGCCTTTCAGACTTAAAGCGTTAGAACTTCGTTTTGAGAAGTAATGGAAAAAAAAAAAAAAAAAAAAGCCTGAGAATCCTACTTGATGGAGTTGAAGAAAGGCTCCGTCCCTCTAAAACGGGCCCTGGAATGAAGTCAGGGAGGTCTGCTCGCTGCCTGAGCATCTGGGTTGCAAGCAGGAAATCCAGCTCCGCCCCCAGAAGTGTCGGATCCCGGGACAGAGCTCCTGGGGCAGCCAGACGTGTGGGCAGGGCAGCCAGGCCGCACGCATCGCCAGGCCCTGCAAGGTGACTGTCGCCTCTGTCGAACAATGGAATTCGGTGTGGGAGGTTTCCCTTTCTCTGTGCTCCAGGGGTGAGGAGACAGCCAGCCTGGATCACTGGTGCGGCTATGTTCAGGATGGCTCAGCCTGGGGGTGTGGGCGGTGCCGGGCAGCTGGGCAGGTTCAAGGATGCTTTGGTGAAACACCAGCTCCCTCGTTCAGGTGGCTCAGGTGCGGGGAAGGCAGGCAGAGGTCATCTTCCTTCCCGTCCAGAACTCGAGGGTGGTCAGCGGGAAGATGGTCCTAGCAACCCCCGGTTATGAGTTTTCCGGCGCGCCTAGTAAATAAATACAAATAAAATAAAAGCTAGTGGGGCAGTTACCCAGAGCCACAGAGCTTGCTCTGCAGGTTCACAAACTACTAAAGTTTGAGGGGAATTCCCTGGCCGTCCAGTGGTTAAGACTTCGCCTTCCAACACAAGGGGTGTGGGTTCGATCCCTGGTCGGGGAGCTGAGACCCCACATGCCTCACGGCCAAAGAACCAAAACATAAAACAGAAGCAATATTGTAACAAATTCAATAAAGACTATAAAAATGGTTTACATCAAAAAGAAAGCCTTAAAAGAAAATAAATGAAAAAAATGGAGTTTGGGGCTCCCATGGGGAGTGCAGAAGGGCCCCTGGCCCCTGCACCATGGTCACTTCCAACACGGGCCCCTCTTGGTGAGCCCCCTGCAGCCCGATCACTCAGACGGGATGAGAGCCCGGTTCTCAAGTCCTGTGTGGCGTGCACACACGCAGCCTGCAGCCTGCAGCTCTTAGCTAGAACATCTGGCCCCTCTGAAACTGGCCTCTTCGCTCAGAGACGCAAACAGAGGAGCTGCCCTCCAGGGCTGCCCCCGACACATCTTTCCCCACTGAGTTCCTCTTGGCGTCCGATTAGAAAAAAAACCTTGCAATCAATACTCAAAGTTGGATTTTGAGCTTTTCTGCAGAACTGGGCTTGGAGGGTTTAATAACAAGGTTCCTCACTGCTTGGGCCTCTACGTTTATAATAAAAATAAATATTTCCCCTTCCTCATGTTGAAGGCCATGCCAACAGCAGGGAGGGGCTTGGATGCGAGAGGAAGCAATTGGAGACGCTTAAACACCACGAGCATAAACCCCCGCGGGTCTTTGGAGGGCCGGGTACCTTAACGGGACCCCAGGGATCAGAACGTTCCGGCTGAGCCCCGACCTCTTCTCTAATTGTACAGTGTAAGCTAATCAGCATCAAATGCCTTTTCTCTTTAAGAGCAAGACAGAATAAAGCCTCAAGTTACTAATTACACAAATACAGTGTCTTTTGCTAATTGGGTTGGTTAATGTTAGTTAATAAAGCACTTGAAGGATAGGCATGTGGTATGAAAGAGGCAATTCATACGTGTAATAATAGGCTAATAACTGTCAGTCGTGACTCATCAGCCCCTGTTGCATGGACCGAGAGTCAGACTCTCTTTCCAGGCGTTTGGACGGCTGGGACAAACTAATGCCTGCGCCCACTTGCACCCCACGAGGGCTTGGCAGTGTGTGCTGACCACAGCCCCGGTGGTGGTTTGAGGAGTTCATCCTCCGGTGAAAAACGAAGCCCTGTTATTTCTATTATTTATGAAAGAGTCTTCGGTGAAGCGAAGAGTCCTGCATCCTTGTCCTGAGGCCAGAGGCTTAGCGGTGTTACTCAGTGACCCCGGGCAAGCTCCTTGACCTTCACAGGCCTCAGTCAACTCAGCTGGAAAATTGGGTAAAAAGATTGTGGTGTCTCTCAGGCATGAGCTGCTGAGTGGAGGGGCTCAGAGAGCAGGGACATGGCCGTGCCCGCTCACGGCCAGCGCCAGAGGGAAGTCAGGACCTGTGGGCCCAAAATCGGACCCCAGGGTCGGGGACTCAGGGCCCAGCTCTGGGACCTGACTGGGTGAGACGCAGAGGCCAGATTCCCTTGCTGGCTGTGGAGAGGTTCCTCCAGCGGGCTGCCCGCCCCGGGGCTCTGGGGGCAGGTGCCGGTCTGCGGTCGGCTTTGGGGATGGCACGCCGTCCTGCCCGCCCCCCCCGCCACACACACACAGGCAGCCAGGGGTCAAGTTTATTACTTGTCCGGTCTTCTGTTTTGAGACGGGGCCTCCTTGCTGTATCCCAAGTTTTATCATTTCATACAAGTAAACCTTTTTTCTGGTACAGGAAAACTAGACGAGAATGAGTCACCTGCCACGAGGCTGCCCCCGTCAGCTGGCATCACCGATTCCATCTGCAGCGATGTCCCTCTTCTAAAGAGTCCTGAGGGGGCATCTGTCCAAGTCCGAGGGCCTCTCCCAGGCGCAGAAACCTGGAGAAGCGCAGGGTGTCTAGGGAGGGAAAGCGAACCGACCAGGGCACACACATTTGTTTGCTTCGGGTGTGGAACTGGGGGAGGAAGATGGCCAGAAGTCAGCTCCCGTCTGCCGGCCTCCGCGGGGCCGGGCGGCCTCCACTCAGAGGAATCTGTCTCTTGAGTTCGCGAACGTGCCGTAATCGAGACCGTTAGGCCGAACCAAACAACCAAAAATGGAGGGCGTGAGGATGCAGGGCTCTGCCCAGCCGGACGGGGACTGGGGCAGGGGCGGGGCCGTCCAGGAGGAACGGTGAGGCACCCAACGTGGGGCACATCTCGCTGTTCGCCCCAAGTGCTGAGAGGTGGAGGCTGACCCGGCGGTAAAACCGCAGGCCCAGCTGCGGCTGTGCACACGTGCAGGTGTGATGCTCGTCTCTGATGAGCTCAGGTTGGCTTTGTCCGGGAGCCATCCACCTCCACGGCGCAGGCCTGCTGAGCTCGGCCCGTGAGACCCCAGTCTCTGTCCCCGTGCCCTCCCCCCTCAGCTTACCCCGGTTCTCCTGGGCCCCTGCCGGGAGGGGTCTCCAGGGGCTGCGTGTGCCCTCTGTGTCTCTCCCCGCATCTCTCTCTGTCTCTGTCCCCTCCACCTCTCTCTCTCCTTCTGTCTCTCTCTGTCTCTGACTCTTTATGTCCCCCATCTCTGCCTGTCTCTCTCCAGGTGTGGGACACGCTGCCCCCGCCCCCTGCCCCCCACGGGCAGTACTTGCACAGACCTTGTGTGGTTTGCAGCCCGGCAGACCTCAGCTCCCGTCTCAGCCTTTGGAAAAAGCAAATCAATTATGCTGCCGAACAAAATCTCCCAGCTTCAAGAATAGAGTTTTAAAAATCTGTCTGGCCCCAAGAATATTTCTGTGAATGCGGTCAATGTTTCCCTGAGGCCATGTTGTCCCAGGCACGGGCTGCATGGACAGTCTTCCCTGGCAGCGCCGACGGCCTGCAGACCAGCTCAGAGCTGTGGGGTAGGACCGGAGAGGCTCACAGCCCGCGGGGCCCCCAGGCGCCCTCCCGACCCGCCTCCAGATGGCCCTGGGGACACACGTGCCCCTGTGCCCACTCTACCTCCGGCACTGATGGGGGTCGGTTTTCTGTGTCCATCCCGCAGGCAGAGGGTGACCTTGTCATGTTAAAGTGACAGGCATGGCCGCGAGCACCAGAGTGTCCCCCCACCTCCCCCCACGTGGCCCGAGCCTGCAGCCACTCCTGCTACAGGTCTGATGGGAGCCTGTTCCCACGCCGCTCCCCCAGGGTCTGTGGCCTGGGTTCCAGCTGCCCATTCTTACCTCTGGCAGCTGCAGAAAAACCAGAGAAGGATTGAAGAAGTTCTTGCTTTGCTTTCAGGACAAGAGGAAGGAAGGCAGCAGGGGTGTGCACGTGTCCTGAGGTTTTCGGCTGCTGGACGCCGGCTCTCAGGAGAGCAGTGGGATCCAGACCTCAGATCTCAGACCTCAGGCGGGGGCCGGAGGCGAGTGACTTGTGCTGTCTGCACTGACGTGACCTCTCGCACGCTGGCGACTCGTTAGAAAGAGGGGATGCCGTGTAAACTCACACTCTGTGTAGAAATCAGGACGGTCAGCAGGTGCTTTTGGTGTCTGTGTGTCACTCTCTGCACTTCTGGGGGTGTCACTGTGGCCCAAGGTGACACAGGCACATCCTTGGGCCCCTCCAGCGTTGTGCTAAGGTGAACTCGGCAGAAGACAGTTTCGGGCACCAAGCTCCCTAGCTGAGGTCTCGAGAGCCAGAATGGTCTCTGTGACAACCTGCGACCCATTTCTGATGAGCCGGGGGGCTCTCTAGAAGGTGTTGGCGAGGGCGCCCAGGCCCCCCAGTGTCATGAAGATGTGTCCCCCACCCTCACGCTCCGAGTCCCCCAGGCCGGAGCCTCAATGAACCAGGGCCGCTCGGCCACCAGACCTGCCCCCTGGGAAGGGTCTCCCCATCTGAGGGGTCTCACCGGGACGTTGAGGGGCTCGAGGTGGACATCCCAATGGGTGTTTGGAGATTTTCTTCATGACAACTTTGAGCACTTCTTGTTGGAGAACAAACAGGAAAGGAAGGAAAGACAAGGAACGGAGCGGTTTCAAACTGCTTCCAATTTCACACCATCTCTTCCCGGCAGGAGGCTGCAGCTGAGAATGTGCTCCGGGCGGGGGGCCGGGCGGGCGCGGCAGCTGTTCACCGGATCAGGTGTTCTGGGAACCCGGCTTGCCGGCTGCCCCGTCTCTTGGCCACTGAGCAAAGCTGCCCTGGGATAGGGGAGCCGTCTCTGCCCACCCCACCCTCCGTGCTCACAGAGGATTCGGGAAGCATCGTGCCCGCATCTCCAAGGACACGAGACCTCCCGCCTCCGTCCTCTGGTGACGGTGTCTGCCCTGGGCTGGGGGGGGCCACATGCTGTTTCTGCAGAGAACCACACGGTAAACATGGCAGCCTTTGTGTGCCACAAGCGAACCCTGTTGCCTATTCTTTATTTTCACAACTCTTTAAACGTGTAACGGCCCTCGTAGTTCACAGGCCACATGGACACAGGCCACAGGCTAGATTCGCCCCGCCGACCCTGCCAGAGGCCACGGTAGCCCTCTTCCCCTCACACTGTGGTTTCTGAGCCCCCTTACTGTAGGCTACTCCCCTTTCCCCCGCCCCAGGAGGGGGTGCCATGGACAGTGCCAGCCTACGACGCGTGTGCCCCCCCTTTGCTCAGGTGAGCAAATCAAGGCTGGTTAGCAGGGGCACACGGGCACGGAGGGCGGGAGAGCCGGCTCTGGGCCGGGGGTTCTCTGTGCTGCCCTGTGCCCCCTCCCGCCCTGCCAAGGCCCCTGAGGAAGGAGGGTCCAGCGGACGCCCCACGTCGGCCGGGAAGCCCCGACAGGCGTGCCCAGGGCAGGCGGCCTGAGCCACGGGCCCCGCCCAAGTCTGGGCCGCCCTCCCGAGTTCCTTCATCCCCAACGTGCCTGACCCTGAGCTGGAAATGCAGAAGCCGGGTGGGGGACGGCATGGGCTTTGCTTGGAAATTCGAGGCGGAGTAGGAATGGGTGGCCTGGCCCAGCTCTGCTGGTTCAACCTGTCCCCCAGAGAGCAGATCCAGGCCCTGGGGGCTCCCGGCTGCATGGCAGTTGCAAGGATGCTCTAAGATTCCAAAGGCTGCCCATTTTTCACAGCGGATCAATGCGGAATTCCTCCACACAGCTGTTGCTGTAATTGGGCCCCATTAGGAAAGTGTGAGCTCTTGCTGGGCGGCTCCCCACCTCCTACCGACCCCACGCACGGTGGTCTCGAGTTAGCGCGGCAGCTGTGACCAAAGCCCAGGCACTCGGGCTCTGCAGGGCTGGCTCCTCCCCCCAGATTGGAAACATCCTTTGTGGGAGAGAAAGCCCAGCTCCCTTTTTCATCCTTACCTCCTTCCTCCCCACTGCCCACCCCCGACCCGCTCCCCAGATGGAGCCAGATCTGTGGAGGCCGAGTGCGGCCTGGTTGGAATCCCAGCTCAGCCTCTTCCCAGCTGTGTGACGCCGGGTGAGGAGCTCAACCTCTCTGAGCTTAGCCGGCAAATGGGGATTATTAGAGATTGTTGTGCCTTCCGCAGGGCTGACAGTTGGGCCGTTATTACTGTCATTGCTACGATACTATAATCGGGATTCGAAACAATGTACTTCTGTCTTGGAAGTCTGCGATCCCCAAAGTGAGAGGGTCCTCAAATATTTGCAGAGTGAATACGTGGAATAATTAAAGGGTGAGGATTAGACAAGGCCAGAATTTGATGGGGAAAGGCCTTCTGTCCCCCAGATCATTGCCCGCATGGGCACAGGGACCACTGGTGGCTGCCTTTTCACATTGTGTCACTTCTCCGTCCCTGGAAAGCACTGCCTGACATTGTTACGGGAGTTGAAAGTCGACTCTGTGCTGAAATGTGGGGTGCTCACCTCTGACCCGCCCACCTTCAAGTTATTAAAGGCGACCCCATGCCCCAGTAGGAGGGGTGGGAATTCACAGCCAAAGAAGAGCCCAAATCTCAGGGGATTCACGGTGGGCGGGGCGGGGTGGGAGAGGGTCATCACATTTCAGCATCAGCCCAGCCCCACCCGCATCCCAGCCTTGGGTCTCGGGACTTTCAAACTTGCGTCTGTCGAGCCGCCATCGCTGGAGATCCATGACCCCTTTTTCTTCACTTATGATTATTAAGGACCATCTAACAAACAAGTTATCGATAAGCGGGGTCAAGTTGAAGTGCATTAATATGATTCTGTCAATATGCAGGTTATTTATATAACTGAAAAGGGTTGAGAATAAAAGACAAATGTGCACGTAGAACCGATAATTGACCTGCGATTTATTTTCCCCCTTGGGAGACGCCAAGGTGCAAAGTCCCGGGCTGCAGGGTCCCATCTCCAGATGGGCTGTCATCCGGGTGTCCGGGCGAGGCTGGAGTACAGCGCTATCAGAAGGCCCGGAAGCCAGTCATGCATGGCCCGCAGTGGTCCCAGAAGGATGTATTTTCAGACGTGCCTGGGCAGAGCCACCTCTGGTTTGCGATGGGCAGAGCCCGGTGTTGGTTTAAGCGAACGGGATTGAGCACAGCAGGGAAGCCGCGGGAAGCCGGTCCTGCACGCGCCTGACACTCGCGATGGATGAGCAATGTTCTGGGGCTGCAGAAGGGTCGGCCGCACAGGGACACTGGGCTTTTGGAATGTGAAAGAACGTTCTAGAAAAGCTGGGACTCTTGCAGGGTCTGAGGCCTCCCGAGTCCACACGCTCCTTCCAGCTCTTGGCTTTCTCCTCTTGAACCCAGACCCTCAGGAGGAAGCTCTGGCACCAGATGCAGGAACAAACAGCTGTTTGCTTCTCCTGGTTTCCAGGGGTGCGTTTCCAGCTCCTGGAGCTTGGCTATCGCGAGGCCGCTGGACGTGCCAGTGGTTCCCGAAGGCTGAAAGTTATGGCTGTCACGAGCCATTGATTGGATGTGCCACACGTCACCCAGCTCTTAGGATTTACGTGCACTTCCTCTGGGGACATCAATCTTCCGGAAGCAGGAGGGAGCAGCTGTGCCCGGAGGCCAGGTGGGACACTGAACACGCACCCCCTCAGGACAAGGGCCCGCGGAGGCCGACCTGGGCTCAGGCCTCAGCTCACTGCCTGGCAGAGTGGGATTCTGGAGCCCGTGCCACGGCTGCTGACACAAGCGTGGACCCAGCGGCCTCCTCCTGCCAGCGCCTGCCTAGTCGGCGCCCCACCCCGAGCTCCCTCATGACCCGGCCCACCGGACTGCTCTCTGTGCCCAGAGCTCAGCTGGACACGAGCCCCCAGGTAGGAGCTCTGGCAACGAGCTCCTGCTGGGGCCAGGACAAGAGGGCAGGGGCTCCTAGGCCAGGTCAGGGTTGGACCCAGGCCACCCCATTCACAAAGTGGTGACAGAAAGGGCTGACCAGTGTCTGTGGGGTCGGGCTCTGAGGCCCGAGCTGCCCAGTGTGTGAGGAACCTGTATTTGGTCTGGGGGAGAATTCAGAGCCTTGGTGGAACGGCTCGGCCAGAGGTTGGGTGTCCTGAGCTGGGGGTGACTTGCACTCTTTTCTCTCTTGAAAGGGATAGCTTTGGGGGGCAGTCCTGGGGGAGCGGGGGTCCTTGAAAACGACCCCCTCCCCCCCAGAACTGCCGCCCCCAGGGAAGGTGGTCAGCCCGAGCCCTGCCCCAAGTGCGCCCATGTCCGCATGGCATCAGACACAGGGGACAAGGCAAGGTCAGAGTGGTGGCATGCCAAGGGGGCCATGTGTCACCGCCCTGGGGGCCTGGGTAGGCTGCTGCCCAGGCCAGGAGCTGGCGGGAGTGACAGGTGGGACCGCCCATCCAGATGGCTCTGAGGGGCCTGTGATTCCGAGTGAAAGACCAGGGACTTGCCGTCTGCTGGGGGAGTGTTCGCGGTGAGTTCGTCTCAGGTGCCGGGCTGTTACAAGGTGGCCTGTGGGCTGGAAGGGAGCTGGGGAGCCTGGGGCTGGTGGCACTGCCCTTATTTCTTTGGACTCTTTATCGGCAAGACGGTTGCAGCAGGAACCCTGCTCTGTCAGATGCCTGGGTGACCACGGGTCAGAGATCAGGCAGGTCCACACCTGGGCTGCCTTCAGTCTTTCCCTGGCAAAGGGGCTGCACAGCCCTGTCCTCTTTCAGTGCCCCTGCCCCACGGGCCCCATACTCTCGATCCCTGCAGGTGGACGCCTGTGTCCACCCTCGCCAACTGTGCACATGTGGGAAGGTTGCTCTACCTCTCTGAGCTCCTTTCTCATCTGTAAAGAGGGTGACGGCAGCTCTCCCTCAGAGGCTTGTTCTCAGTTCCAATGCCTAATGTGAGCCCCCACCGTGGCGCCCGGCCCGGCTGGCCCTCTGTTCCCTGCTATCTCGCTGTGTCCCTTCGGGCGGCCTCTGACAGGTCCCCCAGCTGATGGTGGGGAACCGGGGCCCTGCGGCCTGAGCTCTGGGCGCCCCCCCACCCCCGGAGCCCACCGTGGCGTGTCAACAGGCAGATGGGCAGGGAAGACCCGAGGACTCTGCCACCCCTTAGCGTCCAGGGCTTACACGAGGCCGCCCTTCCCTGCCCGCCTCCTGCAGGCTCTCCTTCCTCCCCTGCTCCCCCAGCCTCCGGCCCCCCGCCATCCACATGGCCAGCACCGGCATCCATATTCACCCTCAGAGGCAAATTGAGACCCTGCCTGACACTTGAGGACGCCCAAGGCAGCGGGGCCCTCAGGGCCTCTCTGAACCTGGCGGTCCCTTCCGTCCTCTGGGCCAGCTTATCTGCCCACCTCTGCCCCTAACTTCTGAGGGGGCTCCCTGTTCACGCTGGTATTGTTGGATAAGCAGGTGGGCTTCAGCCGTTGCCTCTTTTCCCCAAAGAGGCTGACGCTGGAATCAACGCGGTTTCGAGGTTTCTTTAAATGTCTCCAAGGCACCTTCCGCGGGGCAGGGCAGACCAAAGGTGCCCAGTGGGTGCTTCTGGAAGGAGGCTGTGAAGGGGGCCTAGGACAGACTAGACCATAAACCTGGGGGACTCAGAGGGCGTGGTTCGTTCACTCACTCAGTCGTCTGTCCTGCAGGAGGGGAGGTACGGGCACCCGACAGCCCCGGGCAGGGCAGGGTGTCCAGCAGAGGGGCGCGTGCCCACGGCCGGGAGCTGCCAGCAAACACAGTGTTCTCAGCACATCTGACAGCGGGCAAGCCATGCCCGGAGCGCTGGGGCCATGCAGGGAAGCGTGGGCCAGGGAAAGCCGTCCGCCCCTCGCTAGCTTGTGCTAATGAGGCCCCGAAACACTCCACAGAGGTCAAGAGACATAGAGGCCCCCACTCCAGGGTGGAGGTCGGAGGGGGGATCTGGGAGAATTGGGGTGAGTCTAGATAAAGCCCTCGCAGGGGGCCCAGGTTTTTTGTTGGCCAACAGCAACGGTAGGGAAGGTGGGACTTGGCTGTCACTCAAGCAGGGCTGGTTTCTCCTGTCCCACCCCGGAGAGGGGCCGCTCCCAGTACCCCGACTTCAGGGTCCCAAGCCGGAGGCTTGGGAAATGCCTTTGGGGAGGGGAGGGCGGAGATGCCGGGCTGGGAATGTAAACAGCATGCGGAGACCTAGATGTGTTTCGGGCAGGGCCCTCTGAAGGAGCCTGGGTCCTTTTTCGTGCCATACTTGACTGTGTAAATATTTTTCTTAGGAGTAAAGAGAGAGTCTCCATTCATTGGGTAAGATCTCACTTGAAAGAACTGAGAAGTATCTGTTTAGGCATAAAAGTGAAAAACAGTGTCCAAGGCGCCTTTCAAAAAAATCATTTCTGTAGCTCAAACACGGCTAAGCTGAGTTTTTTTTTTTAAATGCAAAAAATAAATAAATGTGACCCACTCCCAGTTGAGAGCTCAAGAGTTTGTGTCAACACCGTTGGAGCCTTTGCTCGGGAGCCAGAGCGGGCTGGCCTGTGCCTAACCGCCCTGACGGCTCCTGGCGGCGCTGCCAGCGGGACCCCACCCAGGCCACACGGCCGGCCTGGCGAGGGGATGGTCTGGCCGGGGTTCAGGTGCGAGTCCCTGTCGGACGGGTCGGTTGCGTGTGGCTCCTTTCCACCGGACACACCACCCAGTGGCCCCCCCTTCCTCCAGAATCCGGAGGCCGGGGCTTGGACGCAGCCTCCAGCACCCAGCAGCTCTTTGACCTTTGCCCTGTCGCTGCAACTCCCGAGCCTCCAGCTCCTACCTGTAAAGCCGGTATAACGATAGCGCTCACTCAGATGGGGCAGCCGTGAGAAGGACGGGGGATCCGCCTTTGGGGGCCCGGACGGCACCCGCCGCCCCCGCTGTCCTCCTGTCACCACGCTGCTGCTGTGCCCATCACCGGTCACTGTGACATTTCTACCAGGGAGAGTGGCTGTCATGGTAGGACTTTGATTTGGTCAGAAAACTCAGCATGAGAATTGTTCTTTAAAAAGCCTGTCTTCCCAGGAAGGGAGGATGCACACGTGAGGCCTTGGGCGTTCTTAGCAGGAGTTAAGATGAGCTCGCAACAGGGGGATTCGCTGAGCTCTGAGCGGCAGCACGTTGGGTGCATTTGAGGGCATTGCTTCGTTGGGCCTGAAACCCTCCTCAGAGGGCAGGTGATGCAGAGTCCAAGGCAGCTGAACACGGGGCTGGGGAGGCGGCCCCAGCCTCCGTCTTGACCTGCCTGCTCAGACTGTGTCCCCCAGTTTCCCGGAGGGCAGCAGACTGAGGCTCAGAGCCAGGTCGGCACGGGAGGGGGTCCTCTATCAAACCCTAACCCCAGGCCTGTCTCCTGGGACAGCCCCGAGCAGTGACCTGCGCAGACGGCCCTGGCCCAGCCCGTGGAGGCTCCTTTGAGCGGAGGGGCCTTGGAATCAGCTTGTAGCCTCTTCTAGACGCAGACACACCTACCTCTTTGGGTGGAAAAGGCGACTGCAGCAGTGGACAGAAAGGAACA
This sequence comes from Inia geoffrensis, assembly GCA_036417435.1. Lineage (NCBI taxonomy): Eukaryota > Metazoa > Chordata > Mammalia > Artiodactyla > Iniidae > Inia > Inia geoffrensis. The sequence goes on along the minus strand of CM070901.1, from coordinate 184,086,404 downwards.
GGTTAGAGAGAGGCCTGGGCTCCAAAGCCAAGAGGAAGAGGTCAGTAAATGAGAACGTTTGGTGACCCCTTGGACCACAGGCCAGACTTGGGCAGGGGGTTGGGAATTCATTCACTTCTCTCTGGTTTTGGAAGCCGCGAGGTCGGGGCTCTGTCTGGGTTCCTCCTGTAGGTATGTTTTCAGGTCCTTTAATAACAGACTATTTCGAAGGGAGAGCAGCCTTCTGGGATCCGTTTGTGACACCAAAGCAGAAAGCCCAGCCCCCTCGGGGGACGCGCCAGCACTCCGGAGCTGTGAGCGTATGGACGTCTGTGTGTGTGTCTCCTCTGGGCTGACTTTTTGCAGAACAGAGGCTATTTATTTTAAGAGTCAAAAAAGATGCTTTGAGCAAAACCCCACTTAGCTCAATCCTAGCACCGAGGCCCACGAGAGAAGCAAATGCCCCAGGTCAAACCTCACTTTTTTGGCTAAACTACGGAATCAAAACACACCTAATACTTCTGCCGGTGCGGAGACGGGCTTGAGAGCAGAGACCGCCGCTGCCAGCGGCCGGCCGGCTAGCGGCGCGTGTGCCGAGGGCTCAACGAGCAAAATAATGAGGTTTTTCAGCAAAGTGGCGGCCTTGGCGGGGAGGAGGCCGGAGCAGAGGCTCTGGGAGGGGCGCGTGGGGTGGGTTTGCACCCGAGGTCGGCAGTGGGTAAAGAGCAGAGGTTATGGCGGGCACACCTACCCAGGAGGGCCGTTACATCGGGGTGGGCATTCTCTGTTTTCACTCCTAGTTGCATTCCAAACCACAATTTCAGAATCCATTAAAAGAAACAGAAAATCCCCAATTGGTTAGAAGCTGCCGGAATGGGCCAGTCCCGGAACCCACTCCCCGTCAGGAGGATATGCTTCTTTCTTCTCAGTCGTTGGCAGAGGGTTAGGCTTCCTCTGGACGGGGGTGTCGGCCAGGTTGGGCTTACCGGCCCCAGCTCTCTCTGCATCACTGGATTGGGTGGGGCTCTGTTCTGCTCACCTGTGGTCCTGCAGCTCAACTGCCCACACCCCAGGCCTGTCCAAGGGGAGCCAAGGGGCAGGCTCCGGGGAGCACTGGAGAGACCTTCGTCTGCCTGGTCCCGCCCGGCCCCCTCCGGTTCTGTGCTGTGCTTGGTGTGTTGTGCTGGCGTCTTGGCCTTCGAGGAAGGTGCGGTTTGAACGTCTGCTGCCTCCCTACCCCTAACCAGAGCTTTGCCGCCAGCACAGGCCTGCAGGCCATGGGCAGGTACAGGTCTCCCAAGGGTGGCTTCTCCAGGTGCCCCCAGATCAATGGCGAGCCTGGCCCGTAACCAAGTGCACGGCCCGCATGGGCATGTGATGAGCTGGGCCCGGCTGAGAAGGCCAGCTTGTCACCTTCCGCAGGACAGTCGCCTGGTGGTCAGTATGCTTGCCGGGCTTCGTGACACTTGGGAGGGTCCCTGAGGCCCCTTCTCTGGGAAGAGTCACAGCAGCAGGGTGATGAGAAGTAGCATCGCTGGGTCGTGAGGCTCCAGTTCCTCGATGGCGGGCGTTGGGTAGGGGCCTCCTTTGTCCTTCATGAGGGGACAGGACCCAGGAAGGGGAGTCATTCGGACGGGTGCGCCCCTTCCGTGGTTTTGTCCCAGGCCCTGGAGGCTGCGCGGCTTAGAAAAATTAATACACATTTTTTTCTCCCTCTGGTTCAAGCCGCCCCTTCGCAAGGGGCATGTTGGTGAATCACAGGACTCGGGGCCAGCGCTCAGACCCCCAGTTCTGTGTGATGCTGACAAAGGTCTCTGGTCCAGGTGCAGGCCCGGGCAGCCTGCGGCCGGAGAGTGGTCCATCTCCCTCCCTGGGGAGCACGGTCCCTTCCTGGACACCAAGGCTTTCCTGGGATCCAAGCAGTCAGCCTCTCTCTCCTCCTGTCCCCGCGGTGACCAAGCCTCCAGCCAGCCCTCTAGGCTCCGGCTTTGGGAGTGAAAAGCAGACAGACAAGAGGGAAGCTACACAAGCCCGTCTGCTGGCAGAGCTCAACCCCCAGGTCTCCCCCGGGCCTGTCCAGCCCGGGGCCAGTGGGGACAGAGCAACTAGTGACCTGGTGTCTAGCTGGCTCTCCTGAGGAGACCTCTCCGGTGTCTCCGTGTCCTTCTCTTCTGTCTCATTCTCTGTTTTCACTCCTAGTTGCATTCCAAACCACAATTTCAGAATCTATTAAAAGAAACAGAAAATCCCCAATTGGTTAGAATTCTCAACATTTAAAAATATGACTTATTGTTATTACAGCTGAGCCTGGGCAAATCCGCCAGCAGTTTGGAACGCAGCATCTTGGTCCTCCAACCTGGCCTGCGTGGGCACCAGCGGGCACTCTCTTCCACGCTTGTCATTTGAAAAGGCAATAGTGTCATTTTAAGGGGAGGGGAAATAAGACCCCTGGATTTGACCCCATTTCTCTTATTATTTTCCAAATATTAGTTTCCATCTCGCTTTCTATTCTTATGGAAATGACATTACAAATTTATGTACGTGTCTGTGCAGGGTACTTGCGATCCAGAAGGGAAAATCCCAATGATACAGTCAATTTGTCGGTTTGCTTAGCTTAGAAAGCGCTCTGGGACCCGTCGCTGAAATGCCACCCCTCTGGAGTGGAACTTGGTGGTTAAGAGGAGATGCCAGCCAGGCAAAATGCTACAGCTCTTCAGAGCCGAGCCAAGGAAAGTTCTGAGCCAAAGCTGTCCAGTGGAAGAAAGACCCAGAACGACTGGCACTTTCTCTCCTCTCTGTCCCAAGCCTGTGTCCCATGGGCGGGGGGGAGGACTTCCTGGTGCTGCCACCGCCCACTGCTGGGGCAGGAGCTCACCCCAGGAAACAAGGAGGGAGCCTGTTACACATTTCAGGCATCTCGGTGCCCCCATTGGACCGTTCCTACTCATACGGGCGGTGGGCAGTGAGGACCCTCCGTGTGGGTCTGTACCCAGTCACTACGGGACCAGGCTGAACTCCTCAGGGCGGCTCCATCCCAACAAATCCCTGTGCAACAAACGGTTGGAATAGAGGATCCCGGTTCTCCTGCTTATCTTGAGGAAGCCACCCGCCTTACCCATATTACTTCAGAGCACACTCGCTCTGCTCGCACGATGTATAACCCACCGTGGCTTGGGGACCGCGTTTTGTTGGAAACTAACAACCCCTTTCCAAATTGTTTTGCAGCAAATGCTGACGGACGCAGAGGTGTCATCCCAGGAGGGCTGCATCCAAAAGGTAGGAGAGCTGGGCTGCGCCTTCTCCCCTCCCGTCCAGTGTACAGCCGGGTACGAGGTTATCTGTGGTCAGGTGTGTGCGCAGAATGCTGATTCCCGAGTGATTAGGACGGACGCTTGTTTTCACCGTGTAGCAGTAGGGGCTCACTTCACGGAACCATCCTAGTTCCGGAGAACCGAGGCAAGCCCCGAACCTGTGGGGATGCTTCAGGCCAGGCTGACGTGTGGAAATTAAATAAATGCAGGTTGTGTTTATTTAACCGTCTCCACTGGATACTCACGTGAAAAGAATATAGAGAGAAAAAACACACAACTGGCTGCGGGTTCAACAAAGCCTCTTGCAGTACTCAGCCTCCAAAGAGGGCTCAGGCACCGCACTGAATAAGCAAACCATCAAGCGAAAGAAAGTGTCAACGCGGGCATCGTCCCCCGGCGATGGGTAACACCCGGTTGACAAATGTGAGTTCCAAAAGGTTCAGAGAGTGAACTAGGCCCAGAAAGATACACACGCCCCCAGAGGAAAGCAGGCGTCCACAGGCAGGCACGTTCCTGCGTGTGGACGCTGCACGCTAGACAGACAGCAGAGGGATGGGATGCAGAAATCACCTCCAAAACCCAGAAGCCGTTCATCGGGTGGAGTTCAACGTTCACAGAATTCGGGCCATCCATACACACGCACATGCATACACACACACGGACACACGTGCACACACACAGACACACACGCACACACATACACACAAGTGCACACACGTGCGCACACACCAACACACACACACGGTAGCTGATGCGGTATTTGGGTTTTCCGGTAGGATTACTGTAGCGTTCTCTCTCCTGGCATCTTGGCTTCAAAGCGCTACCCAGACAAAGCAGAGAGAGCCCATCTCCTCTTGGTACCCCGACCGCGTCAGGAAGTACAGCATGGGCGGCTGGGGCGATGAGTCAGCCAGGGGCTACCTAGCTCCTATCAAGGGCTATTTTCTTAATGTCAGAATCACGGAGCTGTGCTCGTGGGGTGCTGTCACCTCTTCTGGGAGGGTCCAATGCCACCGCTTGAGCGTGCATTCCCGTCATCGTGAAAATTCCTTTTTGGGTCTGGAAGTGAAAGGAAAGCAATTCGCTGGTTCTGCCAAACTTTGTAACTTTCTCCCTGTGTCTGGCTGGCTTGTTAGAGCCGAGGCCTCAGGGGAGCCGCCGTCTGGGGGCGCTGATCTGTGAGGGATGGGGGCCTGCCCTTCTCACCAGGGTCAACCCCGGAGACATTGATTTTGGAGAAAACTGTGCAATGGGGGACGTTGTCTGACCCTGCGGTGACCTTGTGAAGGGGTGACCTCTGGCAGCGGTGACCTTCTGGCCTCGTTTGTCTCCATAACCGTGGTCTGTGTCTGGCCCCGGGGGGCCCCTTTTGTCTGAGCAGAGCTGGGACAAGGTGTCCTCTCCCTGTCCCGCTGCCTGGGGGCCTGAGGCCTCTCTTCCTTGAAGCACATCTGATGGCTCCGAAGTAGGTCCCAAGAGCAACCCTTCCCCCTTCCTGCCTCTGGGAACGAACTCATATTTTCTTAAAGGATAAGGTGGCGAGAGCAGCTGAAGCAGTTTTCCCACATTTCAGAGAATTGTGGTATTTCCACTTCCCACGAGCAGGGACTGCAGTCAGCTCGTCTCTTAACTTCTAGAGAGAACGTGGAACAGTCGTTTTTTCCACAAAGAAGTGGCTGACGAGCTGACACCCACCAGGCCGGAGGTTAGAGGTGGGATGGCCTGGGGTCAAGGTTCAAGGCAGAAGGTCGAAAGGTCGGGTCGAACGTTAAGGTCGTGAGGAGGAAAGGATGCCTTTGAACTGGCACATCCTCCGTTCCCTGAGGCGGGGCCATCTCCTGATTGGCCTTTCCTTTTACAAATGGCAGGGCTGTCGGGCCTTGGCTACCGTGGTCCAGACGTCCTTCCAAGAGCTACTCACGGGGTGGGTGCAGGTGCCGTCTGACCAGGGACCCAGGTCACATTGGTAGATGATCGAAAACTAAGCCTGGTGTCTGGAGCCATCTGGTCGCTTCCCAGGGAGGGAGGGAGGGGCTGAGAGAGACTCGGGTGCAAAGGCGGCCGGGGTCCTGCTGCGGGGCCGGAGTTCTGTCATCACGGCGTTCCCCTGAGTTTCTTCCCAAATAGAAGGTGCAGGTTACCAACAGGTGTGTCACTTACAGCTGTGGAGATACATATATGCTTATTACATAAGAGGACCACACATGTCTCAGTGTGCTTTTTAAGGACTAATTTAGCGAATTCCTTGGTAATGGGACGTAGACCCCATTTATCAGTCCTGTGGTTTAGGATTTTCATGTCTGGCTGAACAGGGCTCTCCCCCTCCAAAGACACGCACCTCTGGGGGCCTTAAGAGACACTGGGGCTGCGCTGGAGGCTGTGCAACCTTGGGTTGGTCAGCTGACACCTCTGAGCATCACTTATTCCATCTTTAGGATTAACCGAATCACACTCCCTGCTCTTTATTGGCGTGCGTTGGTGAAATGTAGCTAATTAATTCAATCAGTGGCTTGACACAAGAGATGCAGAAACAGTGATGTTTTGTAGGAAGCGGTGGTTATAAATTCTCAGTATTAAAGAACCAGGCTGCTGAATTGTCTGTGGAATCCACCTGTAAAGAGTTTACAGGGGGGCTTCCCTGGTGGTGCGGTGGTTGAGAGTCCACCTGCCGATGCAGGGGACACGGGTTTGTGCCCCGGTCCGGGAAGATCCCACATGCCGTGGAGCGGCTGGGCCCTTGAGCCATGGCCGCTGAGCCTGCGCGTCCGGAGCCTGTGCTCCGCGACAGGAAAGGCCACAACGGTGAGAGGCGGGCGTACCACAAAAAAAAAAAGAAAAAGAGTTTACGGGGGACAGAACTCAGGCCCAGCGAGGCTAGCGGCCCCTACTTCTGCGGTGGTGCCGGGATTCAACCCCAGGGTCTACGGCGCAGGGCGGGGCTCGCGTTGGAGTGACAGCGACCGCAGCCTGTGAGCCTGCTCCGGGCTTGGCTCCGCCCCTGAGAACCCTCCATCCCCCTCCCCCCAACTCTCCTGTGCACCTCCTTCCGGTCCCCTCCATCCCCACCCCTGGTGGTCTCCCACCTCCCTCTGGCCTCCTACGTCCCTCTGTCCCCCAGTCTCCCCTGGGTCCCCCTGCAGTGCCACGCATCCGTCTTCATCCCTCCCACCCCACCATCCACCCTTCCACCCTCCCACCCTCCCCACCTCACCCCCCCCACCCCGTTCCCCATCTCTGCATTCCTGCATCCTCCTGCCGGAGCCCCATCTCCACGTGCGCAGTGCAGCCCAGAGCTTTCATGCTCCGTGCTGGTGCCCTGGCTGCCCCTCGCTCGCCCAGGTGTGCGCTTGGGCTGCGCACGCACTTCCCCCCAGAAGTCACTTTGGCTGCAGGTCGGGCTGGTCGCCTTTTCTAGCCTCTGGCCGGGACCTCTGGGACTGCTCGCTGCCGCTGACTCTCTTTAGTCTCTGTTTACTTAGAGGGAAAGCCCGGGGCTCCTGGAGAGCAAACATCTGCAGGAGATAATCTAGCGAGTTGTCCATCCATCACTCGGGTCGCCTGGCTCCCTGGAGAGCCCGCCAGAGCCCGTAATAAAAAGGCCGGGCAAAGAGGCTTTGGGGACGAATAAAGAGTGGTGTTAAGGGCCCGCTGAAAATGGATGGAAGACATTATTAAGACTCCAAGGCCGTCTTATCAAAATCCAATCGGATAGACATTTGGCAAAAGGCTTAAATTTATTCTTTGACTTTCTGAAGGGCTTGAATTTATCCGTTAACACGAGTGTGGTACACCCGGGGAGATGGTATCAGCTAGAAGAATTTTGATTCAATCTGTCTGGTGATATGAAAGGGGGAAGCACCAGACCCCCAACAGCCGTCCCATTGTCTCGCTTTATCTTGTTTTCTTTGACCGTCTTGAAAAGGAAGGACGTGTTAATACAGTACAACCGGGAGAAAATGAAGAGGGAAGTGACCTTTTTCTTTTTCTTTTTTCTTCTCTCCCCCCACTTCTCTGCCCACGCTGCCTCCGCCCCTCCAAAATAAATAAATGAATCAAGAATTCGCATCGGTGGGGCTGGGACCAGACTGGGAAAGGTTCGTCTCAAGAAGCATCGCAGATTGTGGCCACCCCAGCCAGCGCTCCGGGCCAGGGGTGGGGAGCCCGAGGCTTTGAAGGAGAGTCAAAAATAAGCTGAGCTAATAAAGCCCTACTGCTGGAGAGGGACCATGATAGGTCCATAAATCTCTCTCTGTTATTCCGTACAAAATGCTACAGGTCATAAAAGTCATCCGATAGCCCAACCTGGCACTGTCCAAATAGGGTGATTGATTGATAATTATGATAATTCGTGAAATGATTATTTGGATGTGAGGACCTCGGCCTGTCCCCCTGGGCTGTTATACGTGCATGTTTTATATAGCCTGGCCCCTGGCGAAATGCCTCTGGTAATGGGCTTCCCAGGACTCCCGGCTCCTTCCCCAGGGACCTGAAGGCTAATAAAGGATGACCGGGAGCCAGGAAACACGGGAAGGTGGGAGTGGAGATGGACAGGCAGCTGCTAAGTGTCTTTTATGCAGCAATTAGTTGAGAAGATCACACACCCCAGGTCTCGGGGAGGCTGCGACCAGGCTGTGCCTTGGGGTTTCGAGCCAGGCATTTGCGATCAGTGTCGCTTCATGTGGTTTATTTCCTTTGCATTGTTTTTCCCCTGGAGGAAGCAGAGGTATTTTCCAGGTGGCAGGAGGGTGAGGAAGGCCGGTAGGGAAGGAAGGATTGTGGCTGGAACAAGAGATGGGGAGGGCTTCCCTGATGGCGCAGCGGTTGAGAGTCCTCCTGCCAATGCAGGGGACACAGGTCCGTGCCCCGGTCCGGGAAGACCCCACATGCCGCGGAGCGGCTGGGCCCGTGAGCCATGGCCACTGAGCCTGCGCGTTGGGAGCCTGTGCTCGGCAACGGGAGAGGCCACAACAGTGAGAGGCCCGCGTACCGCAAAAAAAAAAAAAAAAAAAAAAAAAAAAAAAGAGAGATGGGGAGACGCTCCAGCCCCGAGGACCCAGGACTAGGGCCAGTGAGCACGCGTCGCGGTCAGCCAGTCTCACTGGGACCAGAACAAGCTTGATTGTCCCTGTTATGCTTTGCCTGTGCCAGCGAGGTTAGTTTTAGAAATCCTTTTCTTTTCCTCTTTAACCCCCAGCCAGCAATGCTCAGGAGCCACCCAGGTGCTATAATTCAATTGCAGTTTACCTACAACGCGCTTGATTCCTGAAAAAAAAAATCACAGCAGAGTCCCAAGCCCTAAGAGGCCTGGGCTCCCAATTAATAATTTGCATGTGGGATCGGTTATGTCTTTATGAAATCAAAGTGTGCTTAGCTGCCACGGAGACAGCTCCAAGTTGATTTTGATAATCTCGGGCTGGATAGACTTGCTTCGTTCCGGTAAGCCCCGGACAAAGGCTGGACAGTGGCTGAAAGCCCTTCGGAGACATGCTTCCCTTTCCTTTGTTCGGGGTTGCTGATAAAAGAACCAGGAGTCCATTAATTCAGTGAATGAACATATAGTAAAGTCAGTCCCCTCTTGAGAACAATAATGTTGAGGTCAGCTTCGGTTGCCATGGAAACTAAGTACTCCTAAGAAGTTTGCATCCTTGATTTTGCTGAATCAAAGGCTGCCAGAGTGGAGCAGTGTAATGGGGCCAAGACGCAGAAAGTCGGAAAGCGCTGCCTCCGCCGGCCCCCTTCCCGCAGCAGCTCTGGGCCGGTGGCCGTGGGGACCCTCAGCCGCTGGGGACCAGCCCCGCGTCTAGCTCTTGCCCCTCCCCCTGCCCCTCCCAGAGGCCTCATTTTTTCACAACTGTAGAGGCTTATCTGAAGAGGCCCTTAGGCGTGACCCTGGTGGCTCGGGTGCCAGCAGAAAATCCAGCTTGAGGGAGGGGCCACAGCCTGGAAGCCCTGGCCGCCTCCACATCAGCCGTCCCGGGTGGACTCTGCCCTCTCGCCACCTCGCAACACCTGAACTTGCCCTCTGGGGGGCCGTGGTGCTGTGGCCCCCTCCCAGGCAGATAAGGGTGATTAATGGGCCAACAGCAGTAGGGTGTCGAGGGCGGGTCGCAGGCAGCTCCAGGCTGGATTTGCATTTTGTTCCCCCAGCAACTGAACTGAGTTTACCACCCCCAGCCCAGCCTAAGGGCCCCTGAAGTCAGCCTAGGCCATCAGATTAAGCTGAGGAGAGATGCAGGTAATTAATTTCCTCCGCAGTAATTTGTTACCTGCTGCAGACCTGCGTGTCTGAGGAAGGCCTAGTCGTTTTAGCTGGACGGGGTGGGGCAGGGGCTCAGCGCAGGCAGAGGGGGGCACGTTGTTCAGACGGACCCGCCCAACCCTGAGAACCTCGCCTGGGGGGTGGGAAGACTGAGAGGTGAATTTTCCCTGTTTTTGCTGCTGAGAAAGCAGTGAGCTGGGTTTTCTTTCTCACGCTGAAGCATCCCTTAGGAAACCTTCTGAAAGGCTTCTGGGCTGCAGCTTGGGGTGGAGGTCCTGGAGGAGGGAGGTGGGTGTGAGGGGGGCCAGAGCCTGGCCAGCAGGAACCCCCTCCTTGGGGTTCGGCAGCAACTCCTGGAAGGGCGCATGGGGAGCAGGTGACATCTCTGTGGTCAGGCCCTTCCCCCACCCCGCTGACACTTTCTGCCCAAACCTCAAGCGAGGGCGGACAAGACATCACTGATTTCAAAGGACAGATTCAGAACTTGAAAATGTACGTTACCCGGAAAGTAGACAAAGGACCCTTTCCTTCTCACTGGAGACCCGAGTCGGGAGGCCATGCTGGGTCCGTCGCCTCCTCCCTGCCCACCCCTGGTGCTCTGAACCTGGCTCTAGGCCCTGAACTTGAACTTCTGCATTTCTGTTTCCTCCCCTGCGAACGGGGAAATGATAATCCAGAGCCCTGCGTGGCCTGGGCATCAGGAGGATAGTGATAAACTGGGCGCAGCTCTGGTCGCCAAGCCAGCTGAATGGACCTTGGGGCCTGGGGCCACTGTTACTGTTATTGTTACTGATGTGGGACAAGGGGGCCCACGTGGCCCTGGGTGGCCCTGGCCAGGGGACCAGTGGGCCAGGCCCTACACCACCTGCAGCGGGTCAGAGGTTACAGGCGTGGTGCCTGCCTCGCTCTCCTGGAAACCGCACCAGCACCTTGGGGTGTCCAGGCGGCCCTCGCAGGACGGCGCTGGGGAAGGTGGAGAGGAGAGGTGGCCTCCGCCGGCAGCAGGTAATGAAGAGGATTTACTGTCTACATTACCGGCTTTATAGGAGCCAGATGGTGGTGTCAATAAACTCTGTCACCTTCAGGTGGGTGCAATGGTGAGTTAATTAAATTGTGCCGCACTATTAAGGGAGAAAAATATATCAGCTTGAGGCCTACTCAGCGCCTTCTGCTTTGAAAGTAGACACAAGCTTCCTCGGCAGGCATTGCTGGCTCGTGGGCGCGTCCTCTGCCTGCGGCACAGGGAAAGCCACAGGGCTCACCTTTGCTCTACGAAACCTGCCGTCGGGTCATCAGTGCGATTATGATGGTTCCGAGTGTAAGGCTGAGTTCTGGTTTTACACGCACACGGTGTCAAGGCGGCCCGTTCCGTCTCCAGGGTAAAAGGCGGCAGTGGGCGGGTGCTGTGGACCCTGAGGGCCCCTCCCGCGGCCGGTCACCTCGAGCTGTGTGTCACTTCTCTCTCAGGGTGCAGGCAGCACATCCAGGCCTCCAGAGAGAGCCGGCTTCCTGAGGTCCCCTCGTGCCTCTGACAGCCACCCATGAAGGTCTAGGGGAGCCATGGGCACCTGGTCTCCAGGCAGGGCCCTGGGCGGCCCCCAGTCCCGAGTGTGGGGAACAGAACCTCCCTTCCACTGCTTCTCTCGGCCCAGGCCTGAGCTAGAGTGGGGAGGGCCTCATCCTCCCGGCGTCTGGGGGTCTCCGAGGCCTGCCTGGCAGGTGGAAACTCTTGGGGAAGGCTGTGTCCTCCCCAGCCCGCCTGAGAAGCTGCCTGCTGTCCCGACAGGCACCTGCCCCGGGCTCGGGGACGCGGAAGGTCCACCCGCCTCTCGGCTCACCTCTGCTCATGACCTCTCTGAGATGGGAGGTGGCTCCCTGCATGTGTGTACAACAGGTGTGTGAGGCACAGGTGTGTGTAGCACAGATGGGTGCATGGGGGTAGGGTCCCGTGGGGCCTGTCAGAGCCTGGCCCTGAGCCCCCGGCCTCTGCCCCAGCTCCCAAGGCAGCTTCTGGGCTTATGTTGCTGCAGAGGCTGACTGTGTCTTGTGCTGATGCATGGGAGGCAGGGGGAGTGGACAGCAGACGGGCGGGTGGCCTTGTGGGGAAGTGGAATTGGGCCTCTGTTGCCCCCAACGAGGCTGTCCCCTCCTGAGCACAAGCCCTGGGACCCGGGCGCTGCTGCTGTTCTTACCGCCGTCATGGTCAGTTGTTGTCATTACGGAAAGCCTGCCAGGCTCTTTATACACATCGGCTCATTTACCCCCGATCACCCCCAGGCACTATTATTCCCACTTTATTGCATAGAAAATTAAGGCACAGACAGTTTGTCAGTTGCCTAAGGCCACACAATTCAGTGGGGAGGCCAGGAATTTTCCAGGGCTAGCCACAAGACTCCAAAACTAGTGTTCCTAAGTCTCATGTTGTGCTGTGTATTGCCCTCCAGACCCTTCAAGAATTGGGGTAAATATGATTGAACTCAGAGAAAAGCAAGAGGGGGTTGGGCTGGAGTAATTGAAGTTGGTGTATCAGTCAGCTATTACACAATGACACTGTGTAACAAACCACCCCAAACCCTTAACACTTAAAACAACACTCATTGATCTTCACCTGTCTACAAGTTGGCTGATCTAGTCTGGGCTCGGCTGGGCTTGGTTCCAAACTGATGGGTGGGTCCAGTTTCTTCCTTATCCAGCGCGGTACATGGGGCGTGTTTTTCTGGTGGTGATGGCAGGAGAGGAGGGGGAGGTGACACACATAATCACCATTGCCCTTAGGCCACAGAAAGACATGGAGGAACTTTAAATACATATTATTAAGTGAAAGAAGCCAGTCTGAAAAGGCTACACTTTCTATGATTCCAACTCTATGAAATTCTGGAAAAGGCAAAAAACTATGGAGACAGTAAAAAGATCGTGGTTGCCTGGGGCTGGGGGGTGGTGGTGAATGTGGGAGCACAGAGGATTTTTAGGGCAGAGAAACTACCCTGTAAGATACTGTACTGGTGGATACATGTTATCATATACTTATCCAGACCTGTGAATACACAACACCAAGAGTGAACCCTAGTGTCAATCAGGGGCTTTAAAGACGATGTATCACTATTGGCTCATCAACTGTAACAAGTGGCCACACTAATACAAGATGCTAATAACAGGGGAAGCTGTTGGCAGGGGAGACGACGGAGGGGTACATGGGAACTCTCTATACTTTCCACTCATTTTCCTATAAACCCCAGACTGCTCTAAAAAAACGAGGGCTATTACTTCTTTAAAAAAAGGATTTTCAGAAAGTGGCATATTATACACACACACACATCTTTCATAAAATATATACTCACATTTAAGGACATACGTAATATGGAAAGGCTGGAAGGAAATATACAAAAATACTGTCATTCTTTGTGGTGATATGATGGGTGATTTTTAAAATTAATATCTATATGGGGTATTTTAGTTATTAAATATGTTAAGTCGCATAAAGTGCTTATACAGTTCCTGTCCCATAGCAACACTGTAAGTGGCAGAGGACTTAACACTGAGGTGACCGTGGTCAGTCCGCAGGGGGCATTCCCGTTAGTTAGGTTATAAAGTCCTGGTAGTCCAGGGTTCCCCCCGGGCCTTCGTGTGGGCTCCCTCAGTGCTGTTCACCCACGTGTCTGACCGTGCCTTCTGGGACCGAGGTAGGATGGACCTTCTGCCTCTGCCCTGCGGTTGGATGAGCTATCAGGCCAATGGCTGTGAGAGATGCAGGTCACTTCTAGCTCAGTGGCCAGTGGCTAGCATGATACCCTCCAGCGCTCTGTGCCCTCGGGAACTGTAGCCAGAAAGATAGATCCTGAGGTGATTAAGCACAGCCACCCTGTGAATTCGCCAGCCATGCAGCAGACATGCGGCTCTTGCCAGGCCTCTGCGTTTTGGGGCCTGTTTGTTACTGAGGCGTAACCTCACTCACCCTGACTCATTCGTTTAGGGAATTCCTGGCGCTTTGCGTGGTTCTGCAGCGTCTCAAAACGCCCTTCATTCATTCACTCACTCACTCACCCCTTCAACAAATACTTACCAAGCACCTACTGTGTGCAGGACACTGTCCCAGGTGCTGGAGACACCAGGCCGAGTTCCACCAGGTCTCTGCCCTCATGGCTCATGTTCTGAGACCCATCACCCACGCAGATGGTTTACCACAGCCTTTGTCCTCGGTGCCCCTGGTCCCCTGGTGATGCCCAGCTGCAATGGCCCAGGTCAGACACTCCTCCTAGGGGTTGGCAAGCTTCCAAGAGCTTCTTGTGCTGTTCGCTCTGTGCATTTTGGGTAGAAATGCCCCCATCTTGTCACATGGCCTTGGCGCTATCCCTGTAGGTTGGTGATTCTAAGCAGTCATATTCCTGGGCAGTTCTCCTTTGTGTTCTCTATTATAGAAAGGGGAAAATTGTGAGGATAAAAAATTGATTCACGCCAGAAGGAACGGGATTCTTAATCTAACAGATTTGGCGTGAGGGTATCATTTTCTCACTTAATAGTTCCGTCTTTGAACGATCTCTCCTCCAGCACTGGCTCTCCGTTTGCTGACGGGATGCATCATTTCCATCTGACGCCACTCCCATCAGCCGGGGCCGTGTTGGCGAACGGTTTCTTCTTACCCAGTTAGCGAGATGTTTCTCCAGTATAGTGTTGATAAATTAAGTCATAAAAAGCAAGACTTATTATTTTCTGTTGGAACCTTGCCTCTGTTATTTCTGAGCAATGGCCAAGATGCGGAGTACTAGCCACAGAAATGTGTGTGTTGCCGGGGATGGAAAATTATCGCATAAAGAGAGTCTGACGTGCTGTTCATCATAGATCAGCTGAGAGTAAGGAGAGGTATTCAAAGACAAAAATGAATAATAAAAATCTCCTTCGCCATACTCGCGCTGGGTGCCAAGGGGACGGGCCAGGCTTGCGGGTCTCAGTGTCACCGAGGATGTCCTGTGTGCCGCGGCCAGGCCGGCGCTTGCTCCTTGCCACTCAAACCCGAGGCTCTGGGTTACCAAGGCCCCGAAAGGGCAGATAATTATCGGAAGGGAATCTGATGCATGGGCACCCTGGAGAGCTACAAAAATAAAATGAGGAGGAGGAATTTTGAATAGATTTCCTCCCTTTGTATTTCTGTTTGGGGCAAGAAATGCAGAGGTACAATAAAAGGGAACTGGCAAGGTAGAGGAAAACATCAAATTAGCCCTCTGGACCAGTGGGCTCACTGGGGGCCGGTGGACATCTTCGTCCCGTGTCGCCCACATGCGGCCCCTGAGAGGTAGAACTGGCCCCAGGGGAGGGCTGTGTCTCTTGCAAAGCTCACCCAGGAGGAGGGTCCGGGTGGGCGCTGACCAGCAGATCCCGGGACGGGGCTTAATGCCAGGTTCTCAGCAGGCGAGGCACAGCAACTGTGTCTCCTGTGAGCAAAGTCAGGCCACGTTGGGGCCAGGACCCGGCGAGACAGCGGCCACATCTGCGTGCTTACTGCAGTGTCCCTGAACCTCGGCAGAGGTGACGAGCTCCGGTCACATCTGGAGAGTGCGGGGCCCTCATGGCAACCCTGTGAGGCAGCTGCTCGTCTTCCTGGGGTTCAGACAGGCAAATCCCCCCCGAGGCCATGCAGACAGTAGGTGGTACACTTGCTCCCACTGAAAGCCCGGGGGGACCCAGCGAGGCATCGTGAAGGACAGCCCGCCGCTCACCCCCTGGGCCGTCCCCGATGTCTGATGGGAAAGCGTGTGTCCCCAGAAACAGGCGCCAAGGGCAGGTGCTCGGCCTGGGCTTAGCTCCCGCTGCCTCTCCTGGATGGATTCGCCGGTCGCCGTGCTGCCGCGTCCTGTCTTCCCCTTAGCACAGCAGATGCTACGCGTGTGTCCCTCACCCCAGCTTCCTTATTAAACACCCGTGATTCTCCTCTCGTAACCACCTTTTGACCCCAAAGTGTCACTGTAATACTCCTCAAAGCCCTCACCCCTCTCTGGGCCCGTGGTTTCCCAACACGACACATCATTTGCCTCCTTGGGAGCCCCCAGGACGTGGTGGGAGGGGAGCTTTGTGTCTCCTGGCCCCCTTTCTGCATCCTCACGCTCGGGGGCCGGGGTACAGCCTTTGCCTTGGGAGCCCAGTCGAGTGCCCTGTGCTGCCGTGGGGAGCACTTCCCGACCTGCCCCAATTCCTGTGCTTCTGGGGGCCAGGCCCCCAAACACAGCTTCAGAGGCCGTGGGGGCTTTGCTCAGCCTGCCCCGAGCTGCAGCCCACACGAAGGGCTGTCCACAGCACTTTCTGGGGCCCGGGGGGATTTGGTGGTGGCAAGACCCTCCTGGAAGGCAAAAGACTGTCAGAGGACTTCGTTATCTTCTCAGGACCTCAATTTCCTCTCCTGTAAAATGGGGATGATAATAGTTCCTGCCCCAAAGTTGTGTTTAGTGATTACATGAGTTACTGTGTGCAAAGCACACTTAAAATAGCACATGGCACAAGCTTAGGGCTCAGAGTGAGACTGAGGAGATGGTGATGACGATGATGGTGAAGGTGGTGACCATGGTGATGGAGATGTTGGTGATGATGATGATGGTGATGTTGATAATGATGACGATGATGGTGATGAACCCTTGAGTCCCACCAGACACCATCATTCCACGAGGGAACCAAAGAGCCAGGAGGAGATGTCCACAAAGGGAACCAGACCACAGGACTTCCTGTACTGGCTCCGCCATCATGGGTGTGACCTGGGACAAGTCACTTAACCTCTCGGGGCCTTGGTTTCCGACCTGGAAACTCAGGGCAGACATTCTGTGCCCAGCTCCAGTGCCTGGTCTGGGAGAACCCTGAAGATAAGGCTCGGAGCAGCGTGGTGGCTAGTCCCTCGCAAACAGGAGGCAGCCCTAGAAGAAAAAAACAACAGGAAGCGACGGAAAGAAAACTCGTAAATGCCCCTCACATGCTGGCCCTCCGAGGTGACCTCTCACCCAGAGAAGCAGGCCTTGGGGAGTTAATAAGAAATACAGGACTTCCTGTGAGATAGCAAGTGAATTGTGAGCTGCGAATTACTTTCTTCCTTTGAAAAATGATGTAGTCGGGTCAAAATATTTTTGCGTCTCAAACATTTGAGTTCCTTTGTCCTCGGGGCTGACATGACTCGGTTTCCATGCAGCCTCACAATGCGTGGAAACATCTTTTAACTGCCAGACGGCCCTTCTGATAAGCCCGCCAATTCATAATGTGCCTTTGGAAAGCTGGACGGGTGAGAAAGCAGAGGCCTTTGGAAAGACTATTTACACAGCAGCGAAAGGCCCTCTCCCGCCCTCTGGTAAACAGGGCCTGGAGCGCCGGGTATTGAGTGCCTGCTGGGCGGGGACGGGGCACAGGACAGTGCCCGCCCACCCACACTCCGCACCCAGCCGGGCCCTCGGGGTTGGGGGGGACCTGCCCGGGGCTGTCCTGGGGCCAGATTCCCAGGTGACCTGCCTGCCTCTGCAGGTGACAGACACACTGAGGCTGGAGCTGTGCTGGTCTGGCTGGCCTGGTGGTCGAGGCACAGTCTGGGAGAGCTGGCGTTGCCTCCACAGCCCCCCTGGCCCCAACTCAGAAGTGTCCCCGTGGCGCGGGTTTGCTCAGCTGACGATGGGCCTGGGCCGCGGCCTGCTTGGCTTTTTGGTCAAAGAGAGCGTGTCATGCTGCCGTTCTGGGCCACGAGGCGGCAGGATGGCAAGGGACAGTGCTGTTCACCCCTCTGTCCCCTTTCCTTTTCAAGCCACCCACCCTGCTGCCCAAAGCTGAACCGAAGGCTCTGTGCAGGTTGTTTTCCGGGGAAAGGGAGAACTAAGTGAGCTCGGGCACTTACACCTGCTACAAAAGGCTGGCTGTGGGACCAACACTCGAGATCAACTAGGACCCGTTCTGCAGACGAGGAAACGAGGCCCAGAGAGGGTCGGTAGCCTGTGCAGTGTCACACAGCTTTGAGGTTAGAGCCGGGGTCTGAGCTCAGGTCATCTGCCTCTGTGCTGTTAGCAGTATGATGTGCCCCTCCTTGACAGACAAGGGTCTGTTTGCACCATCAATGTGCATGGCTGACCTGGGGCGGGGGGGCAGGGGCAGTCCCTGGACCCTGAAGACCCAGGACTCCCTCTGTCAGTACTTGGGAACCCGGGGTAGGGGTTCAGCACCTGTTTGTGGATTGATGGAGCCCATCGAGGCGGAGCCAGAAGGAGCCTGTCTTGCAAGGCCCTGACGGGGCCATAGAGGTGACGCAGACCTGAAAGTCTGCGTCGGGGCCTCCCCATTGCCCCCACCGGCCTCTACTCCCTCACGGCCGCCCCCGGCCGCCCTTTCCCCAAAACTGGATGATAATATGCTGCCAGGTGTGGAAAGGGCTTGAAGCTGGCTGCACTCCTTGAAGATGGACCACTGTCCCAGTGGAGCCTGCCTGCCCACGGGCGGGAGGGTCTGGGGTCTGTCTGTGGCGGGAACGCTCCCAGGCCAGGGGGCCCTGCCTGCACAGCGGCTCCTCTGGGCGCCGCCTCTACTCCAGTGCTGTCGGCACACGCTCAACTGTCCCCTCGGAGCCTGGCCATGCTCTGCCCCCGGGTGTGTCCCCCGTGCTCCCCCGGGTGTGTCGCCGGCCCCGGAGCCGCTTCTGCCTGGGTTTCAGTTGCGTCGAAGGCCCAGGGATGGAAGGCCGTTCTGAGAACGTGGTTGGTTGACCCTGACCGGCGTGACGACCCTGTTGCCCCGAGGCCCGGTCTCCCCTCTCACCAGGCTTTGTTGCAGCCTTACCGCAGGTGTGGGAAAATGAGGCCCAGGCCGGAATTCCGGGACAATCCCGAGTATGTAGGGAACGCTGCTCTCCTGCGGGGCGTCCAGGCCAGACGGGACCACCTGTCAGGTGGTGGGAAAGCTGCTCCCGCCGTCCCGCTACAGGCTTAGAGCAAGGCCGCTGCTGGTCACTGGGCCTCTGTCCCCTGGGCCTGAGGGCCGGCACCGCCTCACCTGGCTCCCGCCAATGGACCCCCCAAAATCCAGCCGGAGCGCCAACAGCAGTGGGTCCCCACCTTGTGTCCTGCCGCGGCTCCCTGAAAACACGGCCCGAGGTCCCTCTGGGTGCAGCAGCCGTTCCCCTGGCAAACCTCTTGCTTCGCTCCGCAGAGAGCCTTCCTGGGCAAGACTGACATCGAGGGAAACAGCTCCTTAAATAGTTGAAGTAAGAAACGCGGAGAAGCCTTCAACATCCTTTGGAAGAGCAACTGGTGGTCAGATGGCAGAGCCTGGTTGGACCTCAAGTCAACATCCGCCCGTTCATTCACTGGTTCAGGGGACCGATCTGGCAGGGCCTCCTCTGCACCGGCACTGTCCCTGGCATTGTCCCCAGCACTGTCCCCGGCACACAGCTTCACCCACAGGACGGGTAAGCCTGCTCTGCAGACCAGGCTTCCGGGCACACGGTGGTGAGACTTTGCCCAGAGCTCCCAAGTGGCCACATCTAGCACATGGCCCCCGGCCCCACAGCCCCTCAGCTGTTCCCGCTGCACGTGTTTATTGAGGACATACTGCACACGGGGCTAGAGCTGGGCTCTGAGCCCCCAGCTGTGATTGTCAGGCCCCTACCCGTGGAGCCCTCTCCCGTCTGTCTCGTTCTGCTCGGGATGTTTTAACAAAAGTACCACAGACCAGGCTGGGCGTCCCGGGCACTGGTGAGTCAAGGCATGCTCCGAGGGGAGGGGGCTGTAGGGATTCCAGGGTGCGGATGGCTGGGCATGGGAGGGACCAGGGAGGTGACAAAAGTGATGTATTTGGGGTATTTTTGAGGGAGAAGCATCAGTATATGGACACGAGGAGGCCAAGGCACCTGCGGGGGTAGCTGGGGGGTGCCATTTGCAGGGAGAGCCTGGGCAAGAGGTGGGGCAGGGGGAGGTGGGGATGTTAGCTTGGTACTTGGTGCACCTTATGCCTGAGATACGCCAGGAACATCCCAGAGGACATCTGAGTACAGGGGAGCCTGGGGCTTGGGCGGCCATCCGGGAAATGGGAACCTGGATGGGCTGGGAGGGAGCTGGGTGGCTCTGGAGCTCTGAGAGCAGGGGGAGGGGAGTGGGGGCGAACCCTGGCACTGAGAGTGACAGGAAGATGGAGCCAAACTGACTCTGGTCCAGGGACAGTGTGACCAACAGCCTGGACGAGAGCATCGTACCCTGAGCTGGGATGCCAGGGACCTGTGGTTCAGGGGACCCCCCTGAAGTCCTGGGAAAGGGGTGCTGAGTCGCCTTGGAGAGAGGGGGTGAAGTCAACAGGACCAGCTTCCTGGTCTGGGGGCCCTGAAATGACAGGCATGACAACGGCTCTGTGACAGCCTTGCCCAGGGGCCGCCTGGAGAAGGAGGACGGTGGGGTTCGTCCCGAGAGGCAAGGATGGCAAGTGCAGGTGGTTAAATGGGGAGATGACAGCGACCCCAGCTGGAGGGACTCGAGGTCCAGCCAGCGCAGCGCACCACGAACTCAGTGCCCACTGAGCCCCCCAGGACCCGTTTCTAGTCAGGGCCCCGGGCCCCTCATCTCTGTGATCCCCTCATGTGAGCCCACCCAGCTTGGCCAGCCAAGCACTGGCCTCCTCCCTCTGCGTCCTGAGCCCAGTAGCTCCAGCCCAAGCCAGGCCGTGAGGTCACTTTTTCACCAGGTCCCCGTCAACTGGAGTCCAGCCGGGGAGGCATGGGCGCACGCGCTGAGTCAGCAAGAATGGCAGTAAGCTCCGGTCGTCCTAAACGCACATTTAATAACTATTTTCTTCTCGCTGCTTCAGAGGCTCAGAAATGGGCTTCACCCTTCAGCTGGTAATGAGAAGTTAATAAAAGTGGATTTTGTGCAAGGCTGGCCCCCTGACATCTTAATCTTTATTAAAGAGACGTAAACTTGCAAGGAATGGGCGGGCTTGCCCGGCACAGCCGGATGCCCGGAGAGGACGCCAGCACCTCACACCCCTCCACCGTATCCGCCGCAGAACAAGTGCACGGACCCCCTCTGCCCTGGGTTCCTGTGCTCACCTTGGCAGACGCAGATCCATCATTGCCCCAGGAGCTGGACAGCCCCCTGTGAAAGAAGTGAAAGAGTGGGGGGCGGGGGGCTGCCATCTCCTCGTCTCTCTTTTTCTTTTCTATTTAAATGAAATTCACAAAACATACAAATCCGTTCTTTAAAGTGAACAATTTTGTGGCACTTAGTGCCTTTGTGAGGCTGTAGGCACCACCCCTACCTAGTTCCAGGCACTCATTTTAGCCTTGAGGGGACCCCATCCCCCACCCCCACTCCCCCGGCACCAGCCCACCTCTGTCTCCGTCTGTGATTTGCCTGCTCCGGACCCTTCGTATAAGTGGAGTCACAGACGTGGCCCTTGCGCCTGAAGGTTTTCACGCAGCATCATGTTTCCAAGGTTCACCCGCGTCGTAGCCTGTGTCAGTCCTCCGTTCCTTTCTGTGGCTGAGAAAAGGCTCCACTGCACGGATGGACCACCGCATCTTTACCCGTTCGTCCATGGATGGGCATCTGAGTTGCCCCATCTTTGCTGTTGTGACTAGGGCTGCAGGGAATGTGCTTGTGCCAGAGTCCAGGACCCAGGGTCCAGGGCTTGAGCCCCTGATTTCCATTCTCTTGGCTAAATAGCTGGACTGGACCTGCTGGATCCTGGGGTGACTCTGGGTAACTTTGGGGGGGAACCACAAGACTGTATCCCCAGTGGCTGCCCCATTTTACATCCCAGTGTCCACACTTTTGACCCAGAGCTGCTCTGAGAATTAGAATGGGCTCCGCAGAGTGGCTGAAGGGCCGACCCACTGACCCCTGGGTGACCAGAGCTCCTGTCCCCCCTTCTGCAGATGGGGTAGAGCAGATACCAGCCCCTCCAACAGGGAGACGAGGCCTGGCCTGGCCCACAGGGAGCCCCACTCATAGGATGAGGGACGTTGACACTGGTTCTAAGCAAGTCCTACCAGGAGACCAAGCTGTCTTTTCAGGTCCTGCTTAGATCAGGGCCGGGCTTGCGTACAGCTTACAGACAACGTCCGTGAGAACAAGCTGACCAGCCCTGACCCTAGGATGCGGCCAGCAGGCGCCCATACCCCTGCTAGCTGGATCCCAGGCCCTCTGACAGCGACCAGCTGTGGCTCCCATTCCTACACGTGTGTGAGCCTGTGGTGAGCAGGCCTTGGGTGCGAACCTGCCAGCCCCACGGTCCCATGTTCCCAGCAGCCCTGGGGCTTGAACAGGGCCACCCAGAGCCCCTGACCTCACTGTGGATGCAGGCCCAGCCGCTCGGCAAGCGTCAGGTGGGGTGCGCGTGTGCATGTGTGTTTGTCACTCGCTAATCCACCAGCAGAGGGGAAGAGTAGTCTTTGTCAGTCTCCAAGCAATTAGGATAATTAAAAAAGAAAGCTTATTGGGTAAACATGCTCTCAGATCGTGACCCCCTTAATTAATGGAATACAGGGAGAAATTACAGCGGTAGTAAGATAATTAACACGTGCATTTAAAAGAGAACCGTGAGATGGGGTATCAGAGGACAGGACACCTGGCTGTGCAGGGCGGGCTCTGAGGGTGAGGGAGCCCCACTGGAGACTTACAGCTTGTAGTGAGCAGCCCTGGCCAGTGGGCGGGCCCAAGGCCCCAACTACCGGGGGCAGGTCCGAGAACGCCTGTCCCTTCGTAAAGAAAGATCCATGGTCCTCAGCAGAAGCCACAGCCTCCACAGTGCTCACCATCCCAGTGAGTATGAACAGGATGGGGAAAGGGTCCCTTAGAGGGTCCTCCAAGGTGGGCCTTCCACCTCCCAGCCCAGCCCAAGAGGTCACTGGGGCCACTAGAAGAGTCTAATCTTCCTAGAATATGGAAGCTGTAGGGCTGTCAGTGATGACCTGGTCCGGGACCCAGCCCCCAGGTCCCCCAGTGCCTTGGGGGAGGGGAGACGTTTGCCTTCCCCATCCAATCCCAGCTGCCCTGCTTTCATCTCCAGCCTCACCCTGGCTCCGAGGCTGGCTGGGGGGCTGGTGGGGGGTGGTATTGCCTCCTGCTGGGGGAAAACCACTGACTACATGGACCTCCTCCAGAGGTGCAAAGGCCCTGGGGCCGGAGACCCGCCCTGTGAGGTGCAGAGCCCCGTGACCCACTGATGGCTCCCACCCACTAGGAGACTTTCCTGGCAAGCAGGCCCACCAGACTCTGCTAGACACTTCGGAGACGGGGGCCTCAGAGATGGGGGTCTTGGCATGTTTCTCGCTTTTTCAGGGGGGAGAACAGAGACACACAGGTACAGGTTTCGGGCTCAAGGGAGCAGAGCAGCTGGCAGTGGTGGAGAACCTTGCTAGACAGGCCTGGGGAAGTGTGGCCCTTCCTCCCTGCCCCACCAGCCCCGCCAGTGCAGGGGAAGTCCTTCTAATTTTTAAGGGCAGTGGCTGGGCAGCCAGGCCCCTCTGGGGTCCTGGAAGTCTCAAGGTTAGAATCAAAAATCCAATCTCCCTGTGCCAGATATCTGAGAGGAAGGAGCTGAAAGCATCCCCGCAAATTATGGAGGACGCCCCCCACATCCTACCCCCCGGTGGGAGGGCTCTTCTGTGGCCGTCACAGACCCTAGAGGTGCCAGCGGGCGGGGACTCCCTGATGGCTGATGGGCCTTGGAGAACAGCAAACGGCAAAAGTTTGGGTAGAGAATTCACTCTCAAGTCACTGCCAACCAAATCCAAGAATGACAACAAGACGGCAGCCCTTGGGAGCTCCGCCCAGAGAGAGGCTGTGGTCCCCCAGGTCCTGTAGCCGGCCGGGGACAAGGCCAGGCTCAGCCCCTGCTGCCAGGAAGCCTTGGCCTCACAGCTGCCTGTGGCCATAAATCAACTTACCGCCCAATGAACCGGCCGGAGACGGAGGCCAGCAGGTGGAACCAGCCTCTGGAACTGCACGGAACCCGGGCCGTGTCTCTCAGCTCCGGCTCTGGGCCGAGGCCGGGCCGTCCATCACGGTCAGCTGGAGGTGGACCTGGGTGGCAGGGAAAGGATGCTCCTGCTTCTGAGGCCAAGTGACCCTGGCTTCACCTTGACCTGGGTCTGCCCGGCCCTGCCTTCGGACATGAGGAGTCGCCTTCTCTTCTCTGCCCCCTCCACACACACTCCATCCTCAGCTCCCTGTCCTGCAGGTGGGATGGGCTGGACAATCGCCTCCTCGCCCCACCCCCCGCCGTCACGTGACAGCCGAGGCCCCTGTAAGGAGACCAAGTCCCCGTGATGGAGACCCCGCTTGCCTGTTCGCTCTTTTGGGGGCAGCTGTCTGACCAGGGCTGGTCGGGTTGGGACCCAGGGCCCTCGTGGGCTGCAGGAGGGTGGCAGATTCTGGAAGCTTCCAGAGACGGCCGACGCCCAGGAAGCACTCCAGCCCTGGGGTATCTGGCTCACAGTTTCCCTCAGGACAGGCTCTACAGGGACTGTTTTCATGGCCCGCGAGCGCGTCGTCAGCTCGCATCTGCAGGGGGTCTGAGCAACTGGAGCCTGTGCATCTTGGGTCCCCCCAAGCCCCGTCTCTGATCAGGGGCTGGATGCATTTTCACTTGCAGTTCTCAGGACTCGGGAAAAAAAAAACCTCAGCAGGAGAGGTGCTGGGCTCTCGCCTGAGCGCATGCATAGCCGGCGTCATGCAGCCCGAGCTGTTGATCTCCCCTGGGAGCCTGCTGCTCCATCCACGTGGGGTCTGGCCCCCAGGGAGCTGGCGGAAGGCTGGGATCCTGGAAGGGGCTCAGGACACACCAGCTCTGGGGGCTCAGACCCCCGTGGCCCACTGATTGTCACGTTTCCCCTGGGACACAGGTGCGGATTTTAGAGTAACTGGTGTATTGGCTGCATGTCCTTAGTTGTGCATTAGTTGAGGGCGATTCTAAAGCTCTTGATGTGAAGCCGGGTTTCTGGGAGGCACTAAGCCGGCTCTGGGGCTGCTGCCTGAACATGGGTGTGGGACCAGTGTTCCAGGCCTGGACCAGGTGGGCAAGGCCACAGCCTCCTCATTGCCCTGTGCCCCCAGCCCCAGGGGTGAGGAATGGCCCCATCCCCGTGCCCTCTGGGGCAGTGGCCATGTGAGCTGTG
Organism: Inia geoffrensis; assembly: GCA_036417435.1. Lineage (NCBI taxonomy): Eukaryota > Metazoa > Chordata > Mammalia > Artiodactyla > Iniidae > Inia > Inia geoffrensis. The sequence continues at coordinate 184,061,743 of CM070901.1, read as the reverse complement.
CCCTCGAAAGGGCAGTGGGACCAGGCCTGGGCCCTGAGACGGGGTTGGGGGCACCCCAAGCCTCAGGTGTCTCGCTGGCCAGATAGTGGGGACTGTGGTCATGGGTCTTGTCACGTCACCCTCCTGGGCTTTCACTGAGGACTGAGCGGGGCACACAGCCAGTGCCCCACAAACACGAGGCCGTGACGGCATGGCCTACATTTCCTCTGAGAGAGTCAGGGGTCCCTTCTCCATGGCTTGTCCCCCTCACTGGATCTGCAGGGACAGAGTGACCCCTGCCGCCAACCCGGGCGACCCCACACATGGTGTGAGAGAGACCTACCGTCCACAGGGTGCCCTCAGCACTGGGAGGCGAGGCCCATGGCGCTCCTGGGATGAGCCTTGTGGCCCCCGCCTCCGCACCGCGTCCAAGGTGGGGCGGGGTCTCCCCGCATCCATCCATCTGTCTACTTGTTCACTGACCACGTCTCTGTGCGCCCACGTGGCCTATGTGGCCCTGCCCTCAGTCTGGGCTCACCTAAATCAGTGGACAGAGCCGGAGTTCACGGTGCTGGGGGCAGAGGGGCAGCCAGGCCGTTTGAAGGGAGGTGTGGGCAGTGCTGCAGAAGCTTCCAGGTGGAGACGGCTTAGGCAGGACCTAAAGGGTGGAGTAGAGGCCATCAGGAAGGGTGTTCTCGAGGGGAACAGAATGTGCGAGGGCCGGCCGTCGGGAAGCGCGTGGCAGCAGCACTTATAGGGAGTTTTGGGTCCCCCTCGCCTGGCTGCGACACAGGGAAGGGCAGAGTGACGGGAGGGGGAGCAGGGCCCCGACACCATGTCAGGCAGCCACGTGCTGGCGACGGATTTGGAAGCGGGGACCACTGTGATGAGCCTGTGGCCACTCTCCCAGCAGCCTGGGGCCTGCAGTGTGGAGACCCTTGTTGGTCCCTGGGACCAGCTCCAGGGACGGCGTGATGACACGTGAACTGGGCAGACCCTCAGGTCTCCGAGAGTCCCAGCCAAAGTAGGACACCCCCTTACATGGGGAGCTCTGTCTCTTCCACGGAAAAGAAAGACTCAAGGCAAACAGGATAAAATGTCAACAGTTGTCGACAGCAGTGTTTTCCGTGATTCCATGCTCTTTGCTGTATTATTCGATTCCGTTTTGATATAAACCAAGACTCCAATCAAATCTGGGGAAGAGATTAGAGCAGGAGAGAAGCCCGCATACACTGATTCACCCTCTTTCTTGGGGCTGTGACTCCCCCTCCCCACTCCCTGGGAGTGGGGCAGGGATGTCCCTTGAGTCAGAATGTGCCTTTGTGGAGGGAGTGGCCAGTCCATCGCCTGAGCCTGGGCAGGTAGCCCGGGTCCGCTGCTGCCAGAGGGGCAGCCAGGGCCTGCATGGGAGGGGATGCCTTTGGAATGGCAAGACAGGGCAAAGCGCCCTCCCCAGAAGCAGAGAGGAGTCCAAGGGCAGGACTTGGGGGGGCACCACGGCTTAGCAGGTCCTGACCCTGTTCGCACCCATCTGATCCGTTGTTTCTTCTGACAGAGGGGTGGGGGCTGCCTCCCGGGTGTCCCAGTGACCAGAAGAACAATGGATGCTCTGCCGTGGGAGGGGACTTTGGGGGCAGAAGTGACGAGTGGGGGGACCCCCTTCCGCGTCTACTGTGATCCTACCCAGGATGCCCTGAGAGCCCTCTGATCCCCGTGTGTTCAAGTGTGAGTGTATGCATGCACGTGTGTGTGCATGTGTGTGGGTGGTGGGTAAGTGTGGGCACGTGTGTGCATGTGTGGACGGGGGGGCATTTGTCCGTGAGTGTGGGTAGACAGACTGTGCGGGTGAGCACGTGTGTGTGCCCCGTGTACTCACGTGCACATGGGTGGGTGTGCCTGTGTGCACATGTGTGGTGGTGTGTGTCCCAAGTACAGTGCCCTCGCCATGGACTCAGCGCTGGGGAGGGAAGGATGGAAGGAAGGAAGGAAGGAAGGAAGGAAGGAAGGAAGGAAGGAAGGAAGGAAGGAAGGAAGGAGGGAGGGAGGAAGTGAGGGAGGGGCCGCTAAAAGTGAAGCATTCGCATCCATCTCTGATTAACGAATTAGGATCCGAATTTTTAACTAATTGAGTACATTAAATAGAAAGTCCCCCAAAAAGAAAGGGCGGGGGAAGACTAATACAAGACACTTTTCAAAGCGTCTTTAATAAAAAGTGTATTTGGGATTTGACCGTAATGGCTATCCTTGCTTGCCAAAACCTGTCGCCCTGGCAGGTAACTCTCATCAAGCATATCTGAAATGGTACCTAAATGAATTAGCAATAAAATGGACTTAGGCCGAGCAGTGGGGACCTCCATTAATCTCGGGTTAATCACTAAAGAGGTGCCATTCACTCTTCTTAAGAAGTCACATTTTTCTCCCCTTGCTGGCGACCAGATTTCATAAAGTAACATATTTCTAATGAAAGGTCTCTGCTTGAATTAAACCCTGAAGGTTTATGCAGATTTCGTGTTTGATTACTGCCGGCTGCGGAAGGGAGGCCCTCTCTGAAAGGGCCCCAGCGTGCAGTTCATAATATTCTTTGAAACAAAATAGTGCACTTGTGCTTAGTGGCTTTAATCAGCCCTGACTTTTCATAGTCAAACAATAGCTAATTACAGTAACACCTGCCTTCCAGGCCCTGTCACAGGGGCTCCTGCCAGAGAGCGGCCTTGTCTCCGAGCTGCGTGATTATTACAGACTCTGCACAGAGTAACTAACTGACACTCAGCAAGTTTGGTAGCCATTAGGAAAGGTTTATTTTGCTGCCGCATTGCTGGCTTTTCCATTCCATTCTTCTCCTTTGTGTTTTTGGGGGGCAGGGAGGAAAGAGAAGGGGCCTCGGGCCTGGGTCGGGGCTCGGGGGTAGGACTCGCACAAACACTGTGCATTTGCTCCTTTGGGCTTGAGATTTAGAAATGGGTGTTCTGGTGCGTGGACCCGCGCATCCCGGCCGGGGGCCAGGGAGGGGAGGGCCCACCCACCCAGCAGCGCCCCGTCTCAGCTTCCTTGGGTGCAGCATTATTTCACATGGAACGCTCCGCGACGCACGGGGAGACTGGCCCAGTGGAAGCCATAGACTATTATCTCGTTAAAGTCTTTCTTTTCTCGTTAATTTTGCCTGGCAAATGAGCCTGAGCTTTCCAGAACCCAGCCACGTGAGTAACATCAAACTGTCAGCCGGGGGCTTGACGGCGCCTGTAACAAGTTCCTGGAAATGAACAAGGGACGTCAGTGATGACAAAGTGATGGGCGTCCTGTCTCCCGGGCCCCCCACCCCCTCCCCACCGCTGCCTGTTCCTGGCACCCGATCGCCCCCGTGCCCCTTGGGCAGGACCCCTAAAGAGTGATAGAGACGGAGGGAGGAGGAGGATCCAGGTGGCCCATCCAGGGGGGCAGTTACAGACTGGCGGTAACTGCACACAACTCACACGTGCCAGTGGCAGGCTTGTCTGCTCCTGACCACGGCCCCATCACCCTGTACTGCCACTGGGAGGGCCCTTTCGGGGGACAGCTTGGGACGCAGCTATGGACCAAATGCTGGACCAGCCCTGCCCACTTTCCAAGTCCCTCGTGGACTCCATCCAGTTTCCTTGAGGAAGGATGCTGCTGGGGCTTCTCCCGTACTCTGGGCAACCTTCACTGGGCCAGGGGTGGTGGGGCGGGGGGGTGGCGTGAGAACAGGGAGGCAGAGCCAGGAAGCCACCCCAAACCGGGAGAGCCCTGCGCACCATAGCGGCCCTTCCGGCCACTCCCAGGGAGGACTGCCAGCTTCCCTGCTCGGGACCAGAGCCTCCAAGGCACACCGAGCCACCTGCTCTGTGGCCAAGACAAAGTTCCCTTTTGCCTGCGGTCAGCGCACTCGGCGAGGGCGTGTGCACACACGTGAGCACACGCGTGCCTGCAGGGCCGCGTCCCGGGTCCCTCTCAGCTGCGGGTGCCATTTCCGTTCCCCTGGTTTTGGTCTCTGGACACTGCACGGTGTTGACAATTACCCAGAGCCAGGACTTGCCAAAACCTGGAGTTGAAAGGCTTCAAGGAGGAAAAAAACAACTGGAAAGCTGTTTTCTGTTAAGGCAGGTTTATTTTTCCTAGCAATTATGTCTGACTAAAATGTCCTTGAGCGGGAGGCACTTCCCCAGGAAAGGTCTGATTCATCCTGGCCTGGACAGCGAGAGTGGCGGCCCCCGTTCCCACCCCCCTCGGGCCCCACGCTCCTAGCCAGGCGTTCTCCTCACTCACCCACGATGGGAGCCCGGGGCCCAGAGCAGCCACCCCGTGACAGCCCAGAAACCACGCTTCGGTGGAGGGAGCGCCCACCTGCACAGGGCTCTCTGGAACCCGTCCAGGAAGGGGGCAACTGCTAGGATCTGGAAACTCAGCAGCTGGCCCTGCCCAGGGAGCTGGCCTGACACAACCGGCCGTGCGAAGCAGACACCAGGCAGCAACCCTGACTCACCTTGCCAGGCAGGCCAGCTGCCCCAACTCTTGCGATGTCTATCCCCGTGCTGTCTCCGGTACTGGCCTTCAGGTAGCTCAGGACTTGGGTCCCAGAGGAGCAGCCCGGCCTCCTCCAGGGGGTCAGTGGCTTGGCCCCCACCCCTGTCTCCACCGCCAGCTCCAGGTCTGTGAACAAAGCCATCGCGGAGAGGCTCCCCGGGTTCGGATTCCTCTCTGGGGAGGGAACCGCCCCCCACGCCCAAACTATCCCTCCACCGTGCGGACCTGGCATTTTCCACCCCCAGGGCCGCCCTGACAGGGCCCCGAGGCCGGGCTGGTCGCGGAAGGAGCGAGCGTGAGCCCACGGGGCCTGCGCAGCCTTCAGGCCCAGCATTCAACACGCCATCCTCCCCAGGCCGCCCCTCGCCCGCCCAGCACTGACCCCCAGCCTCCAGGCCGCCATCTGCCTCTCGTCTCCCGTGTTTGCCTGCCCTGATCAACGTGATTGATCATCTCGGCGGCCACAGGTTGGTCAAAAAGCCATTCTGAGAGCCTCTCGCATTTCCTCCGGGCCCCGTTGGCATGACAGGCCTTGACATCGGCCATTCGTCACCTGCTGCCTGTGGTCACCGTACACGACGGCCGGCAGACAGACAGGAACCAGGCTTCAGGAGGGGCTGGCCCACAGCTGGGGTGACGTGGGCCAGACGGATGTGTCTGCCTTCTGTCGGACCCGCCGGAAGGTTGGGACCGTGCCCCATCCCCAGGTCCGGCTGCCCTGGACCAAGTGCCACTGGGGATGCCACCCAGCACCATGGGCTTGGCCCTCCCCACAGGGGCACTGGCATCTGCCCTGCACACCTGGGAGGGTGGCTGGGAGACCAGAGGGCAGATCAGCGGCACGGCCCCCTGGGGGCCCTGTGCAGGTCCTATCCCCTCCACAGAGCATCCCCCTCAGGCTTCTCCTAGGCATGTTGTTCCCTGGACCTGTCTGCAGAGACAAAGGGGCACAGTGAAGGGTCGCCCCTGGCTGGCTTAGGGACGGGGTGGGTGCAAATGCCTCCAACACTGGGGCCTGGGCATATCAGGAGACCACCGGGTTTGGGGGGTAGTCCCTCACACACGCATGTGCACACACTCAGGCACACAGGCGCTCGCCCTCCTAAGATCGTGAACCCCATGCTCTGGGAGCTGTACGTGAACCTTTGCTGCCGTCAGGCCAGGGACTCCTGTAACCCAAAAAGGAGAGAGGCCAGAGCAGGCGTTTGGGGATACAGACTCCGGGCCACCCCCGCCCCCCACCACCCAGGGGCCCCCCGGCATAGCCGGCCTCTCTGTCCTCATGGCCCTTGCCTGGTTCTCGACCCATTCCCTGCCGTGGCAGAGAAAATCTTTCGAGGCCTCGCTGGGTCTCCCCCAACACCCCACTCCCTCCCGTGGACCACCGACCAACGTGATGTCGTTTCCCAGGGATGGCCTGGTGCTGCCTCTTAGGACAAGCACCGCAAGCCTCCTGCTGTTTGGATGCCATACGGGGGACGAAATAAAGACCTGCCGCAGGTCGGACCCCACCAGCAGCCTGCAGAGCGCGGGTGGCCAGTGTGATTTCACGTCTAAGCAGGACGTCCCCGCAGCAGCACTTAATTGACCACTGCAACCCTGGTGGCGTTTGGAGGCCCCCGCCGTGCACCACGCAGAGCACAATGGTCAGCAAGCTTGAATCATCTGGGACGTCCCTGTGCTGGCACAAGACACCTGCCCACAGCCTGGGGGTCACGTCGGCAACCACAGCGAGCCAGGACGCCCAGCGGCCGCGGACGGACCACCAGCTATGGAACCGTGGCTGGATGTTGCCGGGGTCATCTCAGCACAAGACCCGCCCTTGAGGTCTGCGTCCTCAGCGACCCATAGAATACTGACCCCCGGGAGCTTTCCCAAATGCATCAATCGATTGACCGATGGTGTGTTTCAGGAGACGCATCTCAATTCAGAAAACCTCCGCTGGTCTAAAAACAGAGATCTAGGAGGGGAGGGTGAAACCCAGCACAAACTACCCAGGCACCCCCATTTCCCGATGGCCAGGCTCCCCAAAGCCCCCAGGGAAGGAACTATTCAAAGCCCCCCATAGGCTCTCCAGCCCCGCCCCTGTATTTCCCGCCCCAGCTGTCAGAGCTGCAGCTGGTCTTGGGGAGACCTGGGCATACAGCGTGCTTTCTGTGTGTCTCCCTCAGCCTCTCGCTGCTGTCAGGGCCGGGCTGTGCTTTCCCTCTGTGCTGTCTTTGCAAAGAAAGCAGGTGTGGAAACTGCACCAGTGGCCACCAGAGCGGCTCTGGGCCCCTGAACCGTGGGGAGGGGCTGGCTGCGGTGGGAACCGCCCCTGCCCAAGGGCCTGTGCTCACCGGGGCCCCGCAGCCCTGCTTGTCTGCCCAAAAGGGCAGGCGGTGTCTCGACCTGGGCCCGAGCGGCAGGGCAGGGCCCTCTCTCCGGCAGGTGCAAGGTGACCAGAGCAGGGATTAGCGCAGCCTGAGGCCAGGCCCGGGGCACAGCTGGAATGGGGGTAAATGCCCTCGTGTCAGACCCTCATAGAGAGAGGCGAAGGGCAGGGCATTCAGAGGGCCCGAGCTGGACGGGTCTCAGCCGCCCGCCCAGTTGGCTGTGCAGGCAGCCTCGGAAGAGCTGCCCCCGCACAGCAGCCAGGCCCCTCGGCTCCGTGTGCCTCAACCCCTGCCCTGGGCTGGCTTTCTTCCGACTTGCCCAGGCTCCCACAGGGGGAAGCGCGCCCAAAGGCCCATCCATGGCCTGGAGCTAAGGTCAGGCCGGGGACCACCAGGGGGGGTGACAGGGAAGCCAGCCTGTGCCTAGCATGTCCCCTGAGCAGTGTCACCCAGAAGGCCAGCCAGCTCAGAGCCACCAGACGCCCACCACCGAGGGGGTGGATGTTTTCTCCATTACGTCACTGGGAAAGCATGAGCCCCGTTAGGACAAAACCTTGTGGAATCCCAAATCTCTTAAAAGGAATATTGACTTATCTCCCAATCATGATAATAACGTATATGCTTTGTGAAGCAAGCAGGGGAAAAAAACAAAGATCGTTTAAATAAGAAAATCAAAGCTACCCATGATTCCTCTGTTAATCTATAAAGACAAACACCCAAGCTCTAGGAAGAGAAACTCAGTTTCACTGTCAGCGCGAAGCCAGTGATTGGCCACCGGCAGTAGCTAAATGTGTGTCCACGGTCAGGTGCGTGCCTACCTGTGCGCGCAGGTGTTTGCGTGTGCGTGTGTGGGCAAGGGCGGTGCGTGTGTGGGCAAGGGCGGTGCGTGTGTGGGCAAGGGCGGTGCAGGCGTGTACACATGTACTTATCAAGTCTGCATACTCACAGCCGAGACCAACCTCAGACCTTCGCCTCTTCCACTTACCCTGGGGTATTGCCATGGGGCATTGCCCTATGGCTTTAGCTTTCTTGCATTTTAGGTTCTGTAGTGGCTCTCGGGGGTGATGGTATAGCATCACTGGACAGCCAGCTAGACCGACGACCTTCTCAGAGGATGTCACTTATCACGCAGGGAGCCCCGTCTCACCTGGGCAGGTGGACCTGGGAGGGTGGGAAGTGCTCTGTAGCAGGCTCATCTCTTGCTTGCAGAGGAAGTGGTTTTCTCTCAGTCTCCCCCCTTCCCCGCGGCCCACCCACTGTCAGCGTTCAGCCCCACATCTGGGAGCATCCACGTTAGGACCTCAGGGCTCCCATCACCCCCTCTGTCTTGACGTGATGGGGTGCAGGTGCAGCCGCTCCCCAACTCCCACCATGGGCTGTTCCTTCAGTACTCACTGGCACCAACTAAAACCTTTGCTGAGGTCTGAAACAAGCGTCTCGCTTTGAAAAAAATCAATACTAAGAACAAGGAAGCTTGGGCAGGACCAACTCCTGGCGCAAGTAGGAAGCAGGGTGGACGGCCTTCCCTGGGGTCGGTCGCGTGCTCACTCTTAGGAGGAACCAGGGCCGGGTGCCCTCGGCACGCTGGGAGGAAAGGAAAATCTCTCAGGGACTCAGGCAGAACTTGGATGAATCACTTGGAAACAAAGGGGAGGATTTTGAGGTGCAATTGAAGTCACCAAGGTGGTTCCTTCCGAAATTCCAAGAGCAGAGCAGGGAGGCTGGCTCTGGCCGGGAGGCGGGGGGTGGGGGGCGGGGGACACTGCCACACACCTTCCCCAGCTCTTCACACGCTAGCAGCTGTACACTGGGCAAGTCCCCAAACTCTCCAAGTCTAAGCCACTCGCCTGTGAAGTGGGGACAATGCCATCAGCCTCCCGGGCAGCCGAGGAGGTACAGTGACGCTGACGTACAGCCCTGGGGAGGGGGCACTGGACACAGATTCGGGCATGTTTGGCATCCGGTCACCAGAACAATGCTGCCAGGTGCCCAGGTGTTCTCTTTAACCGTGAATTTTGCCATTCTGTCCTGCTGGTTCCCCTCCATCTCCACCTGAGGACACGCCTGTGGGACCTGCTGGTATAGACGAGGTGTCTCAGACTGCGGCCAAGTCAGCCACGATCCCAGAGCCGTGGCACGTGCAGGGTCCCCCGAGAGCCTGGTGACTCAGACGTGGCTCTGGCTGCGGAATCTTTTTCTGTCACCGCTGGTTCCAGGCCCCCAGAGCCCAGCCTGAACATAGTAGGTGTGCAGTGGATACGTTCTGAATGAATGCACGGAACCAGGAGCAGGGTGGGTACACTGGGAACGTGATCCTGGTGCCAGTTCTGTGGCAGAACATTTTCAGGGGCTCCGAAGGCCCCTCGAGACGCAGGCCTGAACCTCCCACGGGGTTTACACATCTTTTAGGCCTTCTGTGTGGCCAGAGGTCCTCGGAGGTGGCCTTCAGCAGAGGGCCCCATCTTCTAACCATCGCTTCCTCACATGCATTCATCGACCCCGCATTTGCCCAGGTCCCAGGCCCAGCCCCTGGCATGAAACCACCCAGTCTCTCTTTTACCAAGGAAGCCCCTTTGGACTTGTGAACGGAAAGCATCTGAAATTAGTATCCAACTTGGCTCTCCTCTCCTACCTATAAACAGGCTGCTCCGTGTATTCTCAGAATGTTCTAGACAAGGAATGTGTTTGGGGCTGGCTTTGGCACGCAGACATTTCCATGGAGAGGTCGGTAAGTGGCAGAGGCTCTGGCACTTCCCCTGGGGACGCAGGCTGGGCGGGGGGTGCGGGCTGTCTGTGAGCCAGACAGAGGCTCCCGGCTCCTTGACCCAGAGACCCGGCCTCCAGCTCTGACGCTCAGGCTGGTGACTGGCCACCCCTGGTAGTCTGGGGGACCCTGGACCCTGGGATGCCTTGTCGGCTGGGCCGGCTCTGCCAGGGCCTCTGTTTCGGGAGGCCCCTCCCTTGGCCCTGCCCCTCCCAGCAACCACGGCAGGCTGTCCACCCTGGCGGAGGGAGGTCGCCTCTTCTGAGATGGGGGAGGGTCTTAGGAGTAAAGGTCACTGGGGTCCCCCTGGAGCCCGGTCTTGTGTCTGGAAAACACCTGCAGAGGAAGCCAGCGGCCTGTGTCCACGTGGGGCCGGGAAGTCTGCCGATTGAAAGCTTGCTTATTACGGCTTGAGTTGCTGCGTGTGTAATTCTCGGTAAACCTGGATTCATTCCCTCCCCAGGTGAACTGACCACCCCTGGTGTCCCCCCAGGCCACATTTTATTTGTCTGAAGCGCGGGAGGAGCCGGGGTGCACCGAGATGGGGGCATCTTTCCCCCAAGGCCCCAGTGAGGGTCGAGGTGTTATCGGGGCAGCTTGCGGCGGTGATTTCCCTTTATTTTCTCCTGCATTTCCTTGATATTGGGTCATCTCTCAGTGAGCATAGACCAGGTCTTTGTAACATCCTCTGACAGAGAAAAGGTGAAGCCCTGGGGGACCAGGTGGAGGGGAGAAACTTATCAGCACGTGTGAGCTTCCCTCTGTCCTTCCCTACACCGTATTTTGGAGGAATCTGGCTCAGTGGTCCGGGCATGGGTGCTCGTTAGCCCCGAGATGCCGCCACAGGCGGACTTCTCCGCCAGGGAGGTGCCAGGGCAGGGGGCACACAACTCAGATTCTGAGGGGAGACACTCGGGTGAGAACCCAGCTCCCTGCCTGGGGGTGCAGGAGCATCTCATGACCCCAAGCTCGCAGGGCCCGGCTGGTGGGACCCAGTTGCTCCGTGTGGCAGGCAGCAGGCGACCTGGGGGGACCCGACGGGTGGTCCTCTTACAGCCCGGGCCCAGGCCCGCAGGGGTCGGGGCTGCTACCAGGCTGCCAGCCGCTGGGGTGAAGGCGCCCTCTATCGCCGGCTTGGGGGACGTCTTGTCTCCAAAGCCCGGCAGCCCCTAAAGCCTTTGCAAACCAGCGTCAAATGCCCCGGCTTCCCCAGACGTGATCTGCCTTTGGGGAACCTTTAAAATAAAGAGTCAAGCGTTTCCAGCTCCCATCTGACTTTTAATATAAACCGTGTGGTTCTTGCAGCATGAGTGTTTTTCAGAGCATTTAAATGGTTGTGTTTACCTGGGGATGGGTGGGAGGGAGAGGCATATGGACCTTCTGTTAAGTCAGTTTTTGTAGAAAAGCAATTGAAGATACGGCCAAAAGGATGAGCTGGTTTCCCAGTGGCCTGGAATTCTGTCAAGAGCAAAGGCACTTCAGAAAGCTCTGGAAGCAGCAGGGATGGGGGCACGCCTCCATCTCTGGATGTGAGAGATGTGAGCGGGCTTACCCTCACATCTCGCGGTGCAGCATTTTGCGGGGCTGGGGTCCTCGGGCTCTTCCGTGGTGGCACAGTAGCCGAGGAGGGACAGAACAAACAGTCCGTAAGGCTTTCCTGTCCAGCTCGGGGAGACGTTTCCTCTCCAGGTTCGAAACTGCCTTTGTGTGTTCAGACGTCATATTCAATAAGCATCTTTAGATGCCTTATGGAGGGTTTGGGGTTTTTTTGTTTGTTTGTTTGTTTTTTGTTTCTAAAGTGTCAGTTTTCCACCTGGGGGCAAATGGATGATTTTTTTTCCTCCAAAGCAATTTGTTCATCTTTCTAGTGACTCACTGCAGGGACAGTTATGACTTGGAGCGTCGGTCTGGTTTTCCTGGCTGGACAAGTGGATGCCAGCCCCACACACGGGCCTCACTGGGCAGACGAGCCGTGTGGGCAGCACGGGGGCCCTGAGGGCTCCGGAGGTGGAGGGCTGTTTGCCAGGGCGGGATTCACAACGAAGGATCCTCCCGAGGTTTGGGGGGCACCAAGGTCCCCCAGCAGCAGGACAGCATGGGAGGTGCAGATTGGCTGGGGGCCGGGGCGGGGAGGGGAGCTACGCAGTCACGAACCAACCCGTGCTCATGACGATGACGCGCTCCTGAAACATTAGATTGGGTTCTGGAGAGACCGTGGGTGGCCTTCCAGGTTCCAGGGGTGTCAAGACCTTGTCAGACAAGCTCTGCATTCGTGGGAGCCTCTAAGCAGCCCGAACCTCGTTTCGAAACTGCTCCGGTCCCGCTAACCTCTGGGCCACGCCAGCACAGGGCCCTGGGCTGACAAAATCGGGCTCCACACGACTCAAACTGTTTAGATTTGTAACCGCCCTGGAAGCATTGCCAAGGCACGTGGGATCAGTGCTGTCGGCTGAGATTTTACGAGTCACACGCTCGGGAATCGATTTACGGAGGACGGACACAGGCTCAGCGATGGGGGCGTGTAACCCAGCCCAGAGAGTAGATCCCACAGGCCCACTCCAGCCAACCTCCCGGAGCCCTGGAGAGGCTGCTGGGATTGTTGCCAGGTGCTGCGGTCTGTTGGCATGTGGGTCCCTGTCCTCTTCTGGTGTCAAGCAGTCGGGACAGCTTGGGTTCCCCAGAGAGACCCTCACCCTGGGAGAATGGGGACACGGTCCTGACACAGACAGTGGCCTTTAGGCCAAGCTCGTGGCCTTGTGATGGGACACGGATGGCCCGCCTTGGGCCAGGGTGGGAGGACTCCATGCTGGCAGTTCAGCTCCCTGAAAGGACCTTCTATCTAGAGAACTTCAGAGGTCACACGTGAGCCACGGTGATGCAGGGTCCTGCCCAGGGCCAAGGGCAAAGTGAGGAAAGGACCAAAGCAGACTTGGCATATGCAGTGCAATCTGCAGCCTCTGAAGGAAGCCCAGTGTGCCCGGGTGGCACGTGGCCCCTTCCCTGCCATGAGCCCCAGAGCGACGTGCTCCTGCAGAGACCCTGGGCTTTGGGAGGCGGATGCTGGCAGGTTCCTCCAGCCAGCGCAGTCCTTACGTGCAGAGCTCGGAGCCTCGGGAGCAGAGGGTACCTTAGATGGCGTGCGAGGGATGCCAGCCGGAGCTCTGGGCACCCCCCAAGTTCTGGCCAGCCCAGAGCATGCCCTGGTGAGGTTTTTCAGGGCCCCCAGGACAGCTTGGGGAACCCAGGATGTGGGTGTGTGAACTGCAGCCATCCAGCCAAGTCTGGCTCAGGGCACCTGTCCCCCGGCCCCAACCCCACAGAGGGGCAAGCGGCTCTCCCCTCCAGCTGGCCACCTGGACGTTCTGATTACCTGTCCAGGTGTCTCTGGGTAAGCTGCTCTGCCCTCCTGCCTGCGTCCCATTGTTCCGCAGGCTCTCCTTTAGGTCATTTTACATTTTCACCTGATCCCTGTAATTCTGGCAAAACATTCCCAGGCCACGAAGCGACCCTCTTGCAGCTGGTGTCTGGTCCCCACTCACAAAGCTCTGGGCAGAAATCTCGGCTCCAGCACCGGCCCCGGGCTCGGGCAGGGCTCTAGCCCCCAGGGTAGGACAGGGCTCCTCCACCCACCCCATGTCCGCATCCGGTGTGTCACAGCCCCAAGCCCAGGGGCACCCAACCTCCCTCCTCGGTGCTCCCAGGGCAGCTGGCGCGTGGGCAGGGGAACAGGAGAGGTGGGCCGGGCAGCTGACCGCTAGAGCATTGTGAACCCCAGACAGGGGGAGGGGTGAAAGGCAGGCACACCTCGGCGGGAAGAGCTCAGACCCCCTGCAGGCGGACTTGGCAGCCTCTCTGTGCAGACTCGGAGCCTAATCAAAGAGCGGGTGGAAAGGCCCTGCGGCGTGACACATCCGAAAATAAATATCAAAGAACATTTGAAGAGCTCAATAAATTGATCATATTCCAGTGAACCTTCACCCTCATAACGATGGGACCATTTAAATGCTAATGTCATTTTTTAAAAAGTCAATTACAGGAGTTTGGAAGGAGAGGAGTCAGCATTCTCCCCACACCTCCCCTGCTGCCAGCCCCCTCTCCCCGTCCACGGGCGCTGGAGCGTTCGCCGGGTCCCCTGCAGGGAATATCCCTCACCGTGGTCCCCGTAATTGAATCAAGTGGATACAGACACCAAAATACCCTCCGTCCTGTGAGTAATGAAAAGCACGTGTTGATAAAGCGGGCAGTGTGTGCGGGTCCGGGAGAAGGGTCTGGAGTCCACCCCACGAGGGCCCGACCTCACCCCACCTCACCCGCAGGCCTGGCAGTGGCGTGCCCCTACGGAAGAGAGGCCGGGCTTGGTGACACATGACCCTTCCAGAACATTCCAGAGAGAGGTGCCAGTTTCCCTTCCTTTCTCTTGGTGGGCATCCTCGCCTGCTCTGTGCCCACTGACCCTCTGGGCCCCCAGGCTCCCGTCGCAGGGCTCTGGGCGTTGCATCCACCGCAGGGCCTGGGGATCTCCAGGGTGTGCGCACACCTCCACGGCCCCAGTTCCTCCCATGCCGGCGATGATGCCAGGCATGCTGTCTGATCCGCTTCCGTGTTGACGCCGTCTTGTGTGCTGGATGCTCACTCTTATGAGGCCCCGCTCCAGAGAGGGAAACAAAGGGCTGCCCGGCTGGCCTGCTAGCAAGCGGAAAGGGCTAGAACTCAAAGCCGTCTGCCCGGGGCTGTACGGAGCCACACGGGCAAAGAGGCAAAGGCTTCACAGCCAGCAGGCTGCCCGGAAGGTCCCTAGTGTCCACTCTGGGACACGATGGGCTGAATCCCTGGGGAACCAGCCGGTCTTCACCTCAGGGAGAACATGGGGAACTTTCTGGCATTTCAGGGGATCGGCTGTCCAGGGCTGACCTGTGACCCTCAGGCCCCCAGTCGAGTGCCGTGAGCAGAGAGACCTGGGGTCAGCTTCCAGCAGGCCCCCAGGACCTCCCGCTCTGGGGCGGGGCTGAGGGGCAGCTCGGACCCCCTTTTCTGCTCTTCACCACCGCACTGGCTGCCAGGAGAAGGCATCCTCCAGACTCTGTTCCCCCAGTTAGCAGGGAAAGCCCACCTCGGGGGTTCCCTGTCTGCTTTCTGACCAACACTTTTCTCTCTGTTGTTTTTTGTTTGTTTTTTTTTTTTGGCCACTCCGTGCAGCATGTGGGATCTTGGTTCCCCGAATAAGGATGGAACCTGCACCCCCTGCAGTGGAAGCACAGAGTCTAACCCACTGGACCGCCAGGAAAGTGCCCCCCGGTCTGCTTTCTGTACCCAGGGTCCTCACTGGGAAGTCTAGGTCACAGCCCCAAGCACCGGGGTTGGGACTGAGCCCAGCGAGGGCCCAGAGCAGCTGCCGCCTCTGGAGCCCAGCAGTGGCCACAGTGACGTGGGACTGAGCCGCCTACCTACTGTCTCTGGGTCCCCTCGGCCTCCCGCAGCTTGCGCCGCAGGACGTTTAGTGATTGAGTCTCCGCGTGTGGATGAGAGACCCCCCCGAGGCCTGGCCCGTTGGGAGCCTCCCCCTTCAGGAGTCCGGCCAGCCTTCCCTGTCTCCCTGCCCGGGGCCCGTGTTGTAGGAAGGGGAAGGGGCCGGGCTGGCGAGCAGGGTCCAGGACGCCCCTTCTCAGCTGATGCCGCAGGGGGAAGACAGGTGTTCTCTTCCTGCTTTTGGTTCCAAAGTGGGGAGGGCCTGACAGGGAGAGCTGGCACACTCCCCTGGGGCCACCTCTTTTCAGGGCCTTGTGGCAGGGCACTGAGCTGGCCCTCGGCCTGGACTCCATCACCCCCGGGAGAAGACCCCCATCCCTGGGAAGGAGGGGGGGGTGCTGCGTCTGGGGCTCAGGGGTTCCTTCTCCCGCTTTCACTGGTCACTGGCTGCAGGGCTCAGGTGGAGAACCACTAAGGGGAGGGGAGGCCGTCTCTGCAGTTACGGAGAGGCACCCGAACTGGGGACCACAGGTGGGAAGGAGCCAGGCTACTGGACGTGCGGTCTCAGGACACAGGGGTATGCATCAGACACACTGCGTCCTACACGCTTTGTGTGTGGGGAGGAGCGTCAGTGGGGAACCTGCAGGTCTACAAGCCCCCACAATCTGGGGACCCAGCAACGAGGACAAGGCTGCTGCAGGCAGACAGACCCCGAGGAGACCCAGCCTGGACAGTCAGCCCCAGGCCCGGCTGTAGGAGTCTGGAGGATGGGACAGATCCCACGCGGCAGGTGAAGTGGCCAAAACCTGTGCTGCCACCGTGCAAGTGCCGAGCAGACGCTTATTCACAAGCTCACAGGACCCGGCCCTGACCCCTGGCCCCTGGCCCCCAGGCCACCTCTGTGTCCAGTACTTCCTGAACCCCCCCCCAACCCCGCCCCATCCAGGCGGCGCCAGGCTGGGTATGAAGGAAACCTGTCCCCGGAGCCGACAGTCAGCATCCTGACGACACTGACCAGGACACTGGGCTCCTGGGCAGGGTCCCCGAGAACGCAGGGTCCTGGCATTTGGGAGTAGAAAATGGGAAAGATTAATAAAAGAGCATGCCTGCCAACCCTGCAGACCCTGAGGCCCCTGCACATACGTGTCACCCCTTTCTTCCTCATGATGGGCGGGGGTCTCAGCATCCTCATTTCTCAGATGAGGAAAGCAAGGCACAGAGAGCTGGAACACGCTCTGGTTCCCACAGGGCCAGGATGGAACCCTGACAGCCAGAAACCAGTTATGTCCCAAAGGTGATTCTCTCATCCCTCCCTCTCTCCTGCCCTTCACACCGTTCTGGGCCTGAACCCAACGAGTCTGGCAGCCCCTCCAGTGGTGGGGACCGGTCTGGGGTGATCCCACACCTTTCCCCGAACGCTGGCCCTTCCAATGGTAACCCCTGGCCGGAGTCGGCTCCGTGCCGGGGAGGGAACGCCATCCCCACCACCCAGGAGAGAACTGGGCTCCAGGAGGACGCTAAGCGGAGGAAGAAACTCAAGACGGGGGCTGTGGATCACAAAATGTTGCAAAATTTTCCGAGGCAGCCCCATTAGATCCCTGAAACGGGATACGAAACCTGAACTTGGCCACATAATACAGCTCTGTCTGGAAGGGCCGAGAGCGCCCAGGCCCCAAGCTGTCTTTCAAAGAGCGATAGTTACAGAAATTAGTGGTGCAGAAACGCATCCCCATCCTTCATCAGGGGCCTTATTAACTGTCCCATGGTGTGACAGGAGCAGCCTGGCCTCTTGACTTCAGGGCCTGGGAGAGGCCGTCCCCATCCCCAGCCACGCGGAGACAGGCAGGAGGGACACCCGGCAAGCGCGGGGACCTCGCAGGGTGCCGCACGACAGGCGTGGCGGAAGCAGATCTGCAGCCCAGTGTGAACCACGTGGCCTCCTTTGGGGGCAGTGATGACACAGCATACCAGAGTGGAGGACGGCCTGGGTGGAGATAGCCCTAGTAGTCAGGGGTCCCCACGGAAGGGCCAACCAAATGCCACACGGGGCCCCGGAGAGGCCTTGAGTCACGCTCACCTGGACGCGGTGCCAGCCTACTGCGGACCCCTCGGGGGCCCCACTTCCCTGAGCGTCAGTTTCTTCATCTACACCTGGGGAACCTGCGCAGGTTAAAGGAGGTAAAGGGACAGCTACAGGCCCCCGGGGGATGTCCAGTCGATATCGTGCACTTTTGTGCTTATCCCAGCCCGCGGGTCACAGGTTTTCCCTTGGTGTCCCATTTCCTCACGCAAACTGACCACCGGCCAGCATGGGACAGGACCTCCCCCAGCCACCTACTGCAGATCAGTTGAATCAGTGCCCATGTTAAATAAGTGCCACACCTGTGGTACAGGGAGCCTGTAGCGCTCAGCATCACCTGAGACCCTGTGGGAGAAGCAGGTTCTCAGGGTCCAGCCCAGACCCGCTGAGTGGGGTCCGGGGTGCAGCTGGTGCTGTGAATCAACCCTGCAGGTGATCCCGCTTCCAGGATGAGACCCCGTGGGTGGGATACAGAGAACAAGTCCGGTTCCCACCCCTGCTCTCCCAGGTGCTTCCCTGTGGGAAGGTAACAGAGACCTCCCACTGCCGGGCACCCACCGGGACGGCCCTCGTGCTCCTCCTGGGCCCATATCGCCCTCCGTGGCCGACACAGGTGCTCCCGGGGGGCCCACAGCTGGGCACGGCAGCGGGAGCCCAGCGAGAAGGCACACGATCGTTCCAGAAAGGCCGGTTTGGAGAGCAGAGTCTATGGGCTGAAGAGGTCTTGGCGGGACACTTGCCTTTCAAGGTCGTGCTAATGACCTTCCACACATGATAGATTTATTGAGGGGAAAACACGCGGAGTTGTTCTGTCCAAGGGCAGCGCCAGAAGGAATCTTGTGGCCGAGCTTTAGGCCTGTTAATCAACACCCACGTTATTGCCCCGCAGAGCCAGCCTGAGCAGGCGAGGAGGTGATGGGGGGGACCGGCCTTTCTAAACCCGTGCATTTTTAGCCCCTGTGAATCACAGCCGCGTCCGGCTCCATCCAGGGAGGCTTTGATCCTCCACCCCGGCCTGCAGAGTCTCCACCCGCGGGGAGCAGGAGGCACGAAAAGATAAACAGCACTTGAGCAAGTTGAGTCCGCCCGGGCCACACTGCTGTCTGCTTCCCCAAGTGTTGAAAAGAGCTCTCTTGGCGAGTAGCACACACGTAACCTTCACCCTTGACCGCGCGGTCTGGTGGAGATAAGAAGGCGGGTGGGGGGGGGGGTGGAGTTGAGAGAGACAGGAAAGGGAAACAAACTGCCTGCTCCCCTAAAAGAAAGATGAGGCGGGAACAAGGCTGCCGGGCTTCCTGTGGGGCCGGCGTGACCCCCAGGGACAGGTGTCCAGGCATCTGTGCAGAGGCAAAGATGCGGCCCCGGCTGACATCCTCCACCAGGACACTGAGTATCTTTAGGCTGCCCAGCGGACCAGGTCTCTGAAGGGGTGGTGAGCGCTACAAGGGAGGCGTGGAGGGTTCCAGCTCACCTCGCTTCAATTGTCCCAAATGGAAGCGTTCAGCCCTGTCGCATGAACTTGGACTTTGTCTTTCTGCAGTTAATTGCCAGCACAGGGGGTGATCTAATGCCTGGGTTTTCACAAGAACCGGTGACCCCACGAAGATGGGGACCAGATCCCATCGACGCACTATCCCACCCTAATGCCTGACATGGGGCCGGAGCCCAGAGGCAGTTGAAGGAACCCCTGGCGCCTTCCAACGTTCACTGGAGGGGATGGGAAGGGTCCCATCCAGGGAGGGAGGGGCCTCAGCCAAGCACTCCAGAAAGCCAGGTGTCCCGGGTGGCTCCCTCGCCGCCCAGAAGCCCAGAGTCACACCACCAGCTTCTGGGGACGGGGGTATGGTAATCAGGCCCTCATTTGCATCTGCAGCCCATCCGCTGTGTCGGTATGAAACCTTTGAAAATCGCCATGGACCCTGGTTTTGATAATGATACGTGGGTAAAGGTTGTATTGCTATCCGAGCGGTGATTCATCCATCTGTGAAGCAGGGCGAGGCGGTAATGGGAAGGAGCTGATCGCCAGGGGCAAAGCTGGGACGCAAACCCATCAGAGGCGGCGGACCTGCGCACCACGCCGTTAAATAGAATTCTATTATTGTTTCATAAATAGAGAGATTGAAGTGCCCAGGCCAGGAACCGGTGATCACTGGGGACCGCGTTTGCGCTCAGCTCATGACTAGTATTTGTTTTGAGTAAGTGGTTGTCTGGGCTAATAATAGGGTGTTTCAGTGTGAAGAGCTTGTTGAACAGGATTTATGGAGGAATCCTGCGCGCCGTCTGTGCGGGGCGCTCCGCGGTCACTGGGCAGTGGGGAGTTAGTACGGCCATTGCTCCGTCTCTAGTGGGTTTCGCATCATCTCCCGGTTAATGTCGGCCCTGCAGGTGCTGGAGTCTCTGAAGGGCGCCGCCCACAGCTACAAGCAGGTGCTCAGAAAGTGTGTGCATGTGTGTGTGTGGGCACGCACGTGCGCGCGTTCTCCTGTGATAAGGTGTGGGCTTCTGGCTTCCCTACAAGAGCCATGGCTGGACCATTTCCCTGCTTCCCTCGGGCCCAGGCATCCCACCTGTGTGCCCACCTGAGGGAGGCAGCAGGTGACGAGATCCAGGTAAACAGGTTAAGCACTGCAGGTGGAAAGAGCTTCCGTGTCGGGGCAGAGCCTGGCTCAGGGGCACTGTGACATGGGGCGTCCCAGGATGGAGAGGGCCGTGCGCCCCTGGGCCTTTTCCACGAGGCCCCTGAGGGGCCGCTTCCATGTGGAGGAAGCAGGTGGCAGACTGGACATTCTCTCCATCTCCATCTCTGCCCCACCTTGGGCAGGTTCAGAAGACGCCCAGAGGTCTCCAGCCTACAACTCAGGGCTTTCGCTCCCAGCTTGCCTGCAAGTTCACGATGGACAGGGTCCACAGAGGCCTCTGGGTGGTCCCCAGACAGCCAATGAAGCCCGTGGAGTCAGTGCCCAGCTCTCCCGCTCTGACCTCAGTGGTGTTGCTGGGCTTATCTGAGGCACTTTCTTGCCTGTGGGGCGGGGACTGGCCTTTAGGAAGCTGCCTCTCTAGGGACCCCAGCTCTGGCCGACCCCACCGGAAGCCCTGTGTCCGCTGTCATTGCCTCTATAGAGCCACTGATGCGGGAGGCCTGGGCCCCAGTGTAGAAGGGCAGGCCTGACTGCTGTGGGTAAGACACTTCTAAGAGGGCACCTAGGACGAACGGCCTGATGCCTTCTGGCCTCTGCTCCCCTCTCCACACGAGGGCAGCTGCTCTGAGAGCAGGGAGGAGGGTATCACAGGGAGCAGAAAGCGTGGCAAGTTCCCATCGGGCTCCTCCCATCACCGGTGCCTCTGACTTCCCATGAGGGGCTCATGGAGGGCACGCTCGAATCTGGGACCCTCACTGACCCCCAGTGCCCCCTGCTCGGACCCCCGGGAGCGTGGTCACCGTGGGGGAGGGGAAGGGGGCATCCTTTGATGCAGGTGTGCAGCTCCCACTCTCATTAGAGGTAGCCCTGCACGTGTGCCCGAGGAACAAAGGGCCCCTTCACCCTCACCTCTGGGGCTGGGGCACGGCCCAGCCTGGAACTCAGCGGCCCCGGCCTCCACGCGGCCGCTCCCAGGCCCGCACCGCAGCTCGCCCACTGGAGGCTTTGTTTAGTCTGGGTTTCTGGGCGTTGGGCTCTTTTTTCTCCAAATTCTTCCAAAATTCTGTAGGCTGAAGGCACCACTCATGCAGCCCCAGGGGAGAGTAAATCACCCTCCTCGCTGGAGAGGTTCCTGCCTCTCCCCAGGGCCACAGTGGTCGCAGGGACCTGGGGTAACTGTAGTGCGACCCTCGGCCCACAGGAAGGCCGGGCAGCAGGAGCGCGTCTGGGGGCAGCGGAGGGTGGGGAGTGAGGAGGGACTCGGGCAGCTCCACTGTGATGCAGAGCTCGGGGTCCCCCCTGAAGCATGGGGCGCCTTCTTCAAACCATACCGAACAACAGGCTGTGCAAATCCTAGCCCCTGGCCTCTTTCCCTCAAGTTCCGTGTCAAAACGGCCCGCGGCGTCGGGGCCGAGTGCCGTCTGCGGGGGGACAGTGCTCGGCCCGGCCGACTAGCTCCGGTGGTCTCAAGGCTCCGGCCCGATGCCCCCACTGAGATGCCATCGGGCCCTGTGCAGATGGGCCCCAGGTTCTGACTGTCCAAGAGGGACCTCGAAGGAGCCAAGGGGGTGGCCTCCCGCTGCCCGGTGTGGCCCTTGCAAATGGGGTGATTCGTTCAAGCAATGACCTTGCCCCCGAGGAACCTGTGGCGGAGGCAGGGGTGAGAGGAATGCGTAAAGGGTGACCGAGGGCAGAGGCGGGTGGGCCGGGTGCTCACGGTGGCTGGGTGCAGGGACCGCAGGCCGACAGGCGGCCTGAGGGGGAGATGGGCCAGAGCACTAAACGATAGTGCTCGGGAAGGAGGGTCGGTGTTTTTTTTAAGACGAATCTTTTCACGTATCACTCCAGCACCATGTTTAAGCCAAGGGAAGGGGAAGAGCGGTGTGGGGGGCAGATTGGGAACTGAGGCCCACAACGGCCCCTGAATTCTGAACACCCTGACCCATCCACAACCTGCCCAGCGGCTGTGCTCCAGGGGCAGCCTCGCCGTTACGGACCCCCCACCCTGCCTTTGTGGGCAACGGGGCCTATGGGACTGGGTCCTCTTCGTGGCCCGTCCCAGTGCCTGGGGCCGTGTCCTGGACCCAGGGAGCGCTATCCATGTGTGCTTGTTGGGGGGGGATTTTGAGGGCTGGGGGTGGCGTGAGGGCAGGCAGGCAGGCAGAAAGGATCAGAGTGGGGGCCAAGGCTCTCGGCATCAAACCAGACCAGACTCCTGCACTTAGGGCCCCTGACAGGCAGCGGCAGAGCAGGAGTCAGAGACAGGCTGCGCCGGGTAGGAAGGTGGCGGCAGGACAGGGGCCAGGAGGTGAGACCAGGAAGGGAGTCAGTCCAGGGTCCAACACTCCAGGATGGAACACGGCCCAGAGGGGACCACCGCCCAATGGCAACCAAAGTCCACCAGCAGCTCCCATGTCACCAGCCCACACGAGGGGGCCTGCAGGAGCCACGAGAGGAAAGAAGCAGGTGGGGCAGGATTCGGGGAGCCCGTCACCTTCCAAGGCTCGGGGGTGAGTGTAAAGTGATCGGGCATCTTCTGTCCTTTAAGTGGGTTCACATTAGCTGCTAAGTAGCCCCTGAGCTGCAGGAGGTGCGTTCCCTCGTGCCCAAGCCCTACGTCCCTCTCCCCACTGCATCCCGCTCACGTGGCTCAGAGCATCCATTGTCCTTTCTCCTCGAAGGCATAACCCCAGCCGCAGGGGCTTAGAGCGAGGGGACTGTATATGATGATGGACGTGGTCTAGAACCTCGCTGCCCGAGGCGGTAGCCATGAACCAAATGTGGCCCCTGAGTCGCAGAATGTGGCCAGTACCGCTGAGGCTCTGAAGTGTTCATTTGACTTCCCTTTATTGTCTTCAACGTAAATGGTGAGCCCATTGGAGGGGGCAGCTCTGGATGATGAGCCTTTGTTTCCTAATACATCATAGGCTGTCGACAAATGGTCTCGGCAGTGGCCTGGCCACGTGGCACCCCTGTCCTCGGTGCCCACATTCACACAAGGCAGCTCTTTCCGTGTGAGCTGGAGAGGCAGTGAGAGGGCTCCTCTGGGAGAGATGGGTTCCCATGGGAAACTCTCATTCTTCCAGCCCTTCTGCTCACGGAGGTCCGGGGGTCCTGCCTGGACCCCGGGGCCCAGTTCTGGGGGCTTGTGTAGAGCCGAAGGGGTCTTACAGATATGCCTGTCCTGCAGCTGTCGGGGGCACCAAGGAGAGGCACTCTCGTGCTGCTGTGGCCACATTTGGGCAAAAAGTCCTCCTTTCCCCTTTCACTCTCCTGCAAGCCTTTCCTGCAGCGTCAAGGTGTCTGTACCCGACGGAACCCTCGCACCACATGTATGACGGGCCGGCTCTGCTTCCAGTCCTGCCGGGGCCGCCCGGGACGAAGGACCCCACTCTGTGCTCCTGAAACTCCTGCCCTGACCCCCGCCACCGCCAGTGAGGCATTGACTCTGCTGCTGCGGACATAGCACCTGTGGGTGCCCGTGCTGCAGACCCCTCATCCCCTTCTAGTTCCGTGAACACCTTTCCTCTTCCAGCAATGACCCATTCACTGGTGCCTGTGGGGTGCCCTATACCTGGGGTACACGGATCACTGGGTGAGGTTCTGTCCCTCACGTCCGACTCTGCCGAGGTCTGTGCCTGGCCCTCAGCCTGTCTTCCAGTTTCTACTGTCACCCTCTTCCTGGTGCCGCTGTTTGCTTTCTGCCGTTATCCCTACAGCTAACGGCTCCTCCCTGTTCCCAGCCCCCTTCCACAGCGCAGGCTTCTCGGCGACAAGGCTGCAGCGCTGACCCCGGAGCCTGAACCCTCACAGGGTTCAAGGAATACCTGCCGATGAATGAGCACATGAAAAAAAAATAATAATAAATGATTTCATGGTTTCTTACGTGCTCTAGAGACAGGGAAGTTTGGCTTTGGTCACTTTCAGCAGCCCCTTGATTATCAAGCCCTCCGTGGTCTTTGTATTTTCAAAGGACAGCATCTCGGTTACCAGTGCGTAGCCTGATGGGATAGCAGGACACGGCCCCCTGCAACAAGGGTTTCTTCAAGCCTCAGCTGCGACTCTGCCCGAGGCTTGCAAAGTTAACCCAGGTCAGGACAGGCACGTTTGCCAATCAGCAAAGACACACAGGCGCCCAGCCAGAGAATGGGTTCCACCAGACTGTCTGGTGGGTTATTACTTCCCCCAAGCAAGGCCACGTCCCAAACTGGCCCAGCGTCCAGGGCACTCCCTCCCGACATCCATGTCACACCTGAACCACGCATGCCCCATGTTTCCCGGTGGCCTTATTAGCTGGCCACCTGAGTGTCCTCAAGACTGATTATTCCAGCTGCCATCAGACTCCTCGGCTCAGGACCCTCCCAAGGGTGGGCATTCAACACATGCCTGGCCGTTGGGTGCACACAGGTATAGCCCAGGTCAGATCTGGGGAGCCCCCCCGGTAAATGAGAGCACAGGTGGCACCGATGTATATACAGCCGACTTTCTTCATCCGTGTAAAAGTTCTACAAAGCACCACCAGCACTGTCTTTGAGAACGCTGACCCAGCGTGCTCCTAGCGAACTTTGGGGTCTAGGTTCCTGCCAGCTCTGGTCACTACCTTGTCATCAGCCAATCAGCACATAACTTGCTTTACGTGTTTCTGTTTAAAGACCAGAATTTAATATATAACATTGACTCACTTTGCACTCAGGGCCAGCAGTGCTGTCACTCACGCCTGAAGGAAGCTTATCCAACACACATTTCCTCTGTCGGGGGCACTGCAGCCTTCTTGTGCTCAGAAACACTAGACACACTTCAGCTCCAGGCTGGGGTCATTTTACATAGGGAATCACCAGTGAAACCCACAAAATGCCAAACACATGACACTAAAGAGGCTGCGGAAAGGAATCTTGATAACAGTCTGAGCCAAAACAAGAAGGCAGAGCGTCTCTCACTCAGCCGCAGCTGGGAACGTGCGTGACACGGAACCCACGTGTCCACCCCTCCGCGCGCATTCAGGGTGACAGGAAGCCCCGCGATGGTCGGTCTGGGTTCACAGATGGCGTTTTAGCAAGTAGATGAACCTGCAAATACGGAATCTGTGAGTAATGAGAATCAGTTGGTGTGTAAATGTAAACACGTACACGTGTGTATAGATCAGCTTACGACGTGTATAGATCAGTTTTATTGAAATATAACTCCCACACCGTAAACTTAGCCCTTTTGAATGGCACAGTTTGCTGGGTTTTAGTATATTGAGAATAGAGTGGTGGAACCATCACCACCATCTAATCTTAGAAATTTTTCATCACCCCCAAAAGAGGTTCCATACCCCTTAGCAGTCACTGCCCATCCCCCCTCTCCCCAGCCCCTGGAAACCACTAATCCACTTTCTGTCTCTACGGGTTTGCCTGTTTGGGACATTCAGATAAATGGGATCCTACGATACGTGGCTTTTTTGTGACTGGCTTCTTTCCCTGAGTGTAATGTTTTGAGTCCGTCTACGCTGTAGTGTGTATGCGTCAGGACTTCATTCTGGTCATGGTAGAACATCCCACGGTAGGGACAGGCCACATTTTGCTTATCCATCCCACCATCGATGGACATTTGGGTTGTTTCCACTTTTGGGTGATTGTGAATGGCGCTGCTATGGATGCGCGTGCACACATTTTTGTGTGGACCTGTGTTTTCATTTCTCTTGGGCGCGTGCCGACCAATGGACTCATTGGGTCCTGTGGGGACTTTATGTTTAACTTTTTGAGGAACCGTCATCTGTTTTCCACAGCGGCATCACGTATTGCCTTCCCGAAGACGGCGCACCAGGTGCTATGTCCCCACACTCTTCACTGACGCTCAGCGTCACCGTCTTTGATGGTAGCATCCCCCCGGGTGTGACGTGTAGCCTGTGTGTGTGCTGCTTTCTGAGATGAAGCGCTAGGGAGTGCAGGAGGCCAACTTTTAGATGTCTGGGGGCAGCGAGTGTGGCAGGAGCCCAGCCGAGGACTTGGGTGGAGGTGGCACCTTTGTGTGAGCATTGCTGCCTCTGAATGAGCAGGAAGGGACGAAGGCCGTTTCCCGTGGGACTTCCTCTTGTCAGGCCTTAGTCTGTTGACACCAATAGAAATGCCCGCTCAGTCTGTGCAAACAAAGCCTTGCGTTTCACCTTCGAGCTGCAGAGCCATTGCCCTGGCCTGGCTCTCCAAGCAAGGAGGACGACACAGAGCCCGGTCCTTGCCAAACCCCAGGCGGGCTTCCGTGTGCCTTGAGGACAACACAAAGGACACAGCTGCCCCGGGAGCTGGTCTGATGGAGCTGGACAAACCCTCCTGTACCCCCGCCCTCCTCCAGCTGTCCAGCAAGGCCCTGAATCCTCTAGAGAAGGCAGGGTGGCCTCAGAGCCCAGGTACCCTCTGGACCTCGGCACTCGGACCCCCCAGAATGGACCCTATTGAGAAAGGCTTGTCCAGGATGGATGGTAAATAAACGCACATCTGAGATGCTCTGAGCTGGAAAGGGTTTTGGGTGCGGAAGGCTGCCCGCCTTCCAAGCAGCAGTTGTTAAGTATTTTGGTCCTTTTGTGCAAGAATATTTCCATTAATACAAAGAGCCCACCCAGAAGAGCTTCCCCCAGACACTGAAACAGCCCAATTCCAGCCGAGGGGCTGCAGGGAACCGCGTGCAGAGCGCACGCACGGCGAGACCCCAGGAGAGCTGGGCCCCCGGCTGGCCGGAGAGAAGGAGCGCCTTGCCCTCTGGGTGCCGCCGGCTGGTGTCTGGTCTTAAGGGTCCAGGGCCTGGTCGGTGGCATACCTAGGCGTAAGTGCATCTTCTGTTTCTTCCTTCTTTTCGTCTATTTGCTCCCTTGCCCGTGGCCTCTCACGTGTAGCTCCTGACTTTGGCTGAAGTTCGCCAGGCAGTACGGGCCTTTGGTGTGGCCGATCGTCGTGGCAGCAAAGCAGCGTGACATCAGGCACCGGAGCCCACTGTGAGGGCAGGACGCGTGGCTGGAGACAGGGAGGGGTGCCCTCTCAAGCTTTGCAGCCCCACGTCACACAGGAGCCTCATCCCTGCAGAAGCCAAGCAGCCAGTGATCTCACCTCTTAGAGTAGGGCTGGGTTCCAAGACAGAGAAGAAAACCCTTCTGGGTAAGAAAATGCAGTCGCCAGCCTGCTTTCCATCTTTCCCAGCCGTTTATTTATTCATGCATGGACAGAGCACTTTGCTGCTCTCCCACCGGTGCTGGGCACTGGCTTAAGCCTGGGGAGGTTCCTTTTCCATTCTCTTCAGGTCCATGTGCTGGATGTTAAGACCCAGATCACTGCAGACTCTGAAAAGTGGCCAAGTCTCGGGGCAGAGGTGTCCCCGCCATGGCGCTCCTTTGCTGCAAGAGCGGCCCGCTCAGAACAGATTCCCTCAGATTCCCACACTTCCAGGCAGCTTGGTTTGCGGAGGTCTGCACCTCCAGCAGATCAGAAGTGGAAGGGAAGCCCTCGTCCCGGTGGTCAGACTGATGCCATCTTCCATCCTAGGACCGCAGGGGTGCACTTGGAGGGGGGCCACTCAGCGTCACATCCAAGGTATAACGAGAGCCACACGACGCACGCTGTCTTATTTAAGAAGCCCAGGAACAGGCCACCTGCTTTAGAAATCTTCCGTATAAAAGAGCTGAGGGGTTGAGAGGGACACCTCCTCTCTTACCTGGAAAGCCTCAGACACCTCAGGCCCTGATGGCTCTGAAAGGCTGGACTTTCTTTACACCTGGACGCGGCCACACGGAGACAGAGGAATGTCACAGATGGAGGTCGTCTCTGTGAAAATCCGCTGCACACGGGTGTAGGATGTTTCGGAGAAGTTTTAAAGGTTTCGCAGAAAAATGCCTACCCTGTGCAAAAACTGCATGTTTAACATGGCTTTATTGA
Source organism: Inia geoffrensis (assembly GCA_036417435.1). Lineage (NCBI taxonomy): Eukaryota > Metazoa > Chordata > Mammalia > Artiodactyla > Iniidae > Inia > Inia geoffrensis. The sequence continues at coordinate 184,034,000 of CM070901.1, read as the reverse complement.
GATACAAGTCACATACCAAACAATACACCAATTAAAAGGTACGGTTCGCGGGGTGCCGTCTTGTGTTGCCACCGCTTGGCCTTCTACAAGTGTCTTGCTCTGTGTTCTGTGGGGTGACCTTCTCCGAGCGGGGGTCACCTGAAAATACCCCCCCACACACCCCGGGAGGGGAGAGGAGAGCACCTCTCGACCTCAGACACAGTCCCGGGGGCTCCAACCTCGTTTCCCTGATCCCCGTCCGTCTCCGGTCCTGGGGACCACGTCGTGTGGCCCTGGGCGCGCCCCACTGAGTGCTGGGCAGTCCGCCCCGTCCCTGGCCCCGCAGTGCCTTTCCTCCCCCTGCCCAGAGCTATGGTTCTGACGGCACGCTGCTGCGCGGCCTCGGCAGGCAATCAACCATACCGTCTGCGCAGGACTGCCGCGGTTTTAGCACTGAAAGTCCCGCGTCCCAGGAGACCCCTCAGCCTCCTGCAAACCAGGACGTGGGACACCACATGGATGGGTGGCATCCGTGGATCAGGCCCCAGTGGTGGCCTGCAGGGCCCTGCTCCCCACCAGGAGACCATAACTGGGAGTACAGTGTATGCTGGGCTGAGGTGGGGGGTTGATTTTCCACTCCTCCGTGTCCAGGGGCGGGACTGCATTCTGGGTTCGAATCACCATGGCCCCTTCTCGAGTTGGCGATGTGGGTCCTGCTGCCTGCTTTTCTTAGAGAGCAGCTCACGCATAACTGCCAAGCCCCCAGCTCAGGGCGGGGGTTTGCTGTATCCTCTCACCACCCTGAGGAAGAAGTGAACTCAGGCCCGGATGCCGCCCGTTGAGGGGTAGGCGGCAGATCTGAGCTCCAGCCGGACTCCTGGCTTGTCTTCTGGCTTTGCTGCCTCCTGGCTGCGTGACGGTGGCAGATGACGTTAACGCCTCCATGACTCTGTTTCCTCTCTTACAAATGGAGGTAAGAGTGCACCTGGGATGCTGTGCAGCATGATACACAGTGATGCTGAGGGTGCGATGGCGGGATCCACGAGAGATCGCAGTGCGGGAGAAAATGTGAGGCTGTTCCGCCTCTGTGGTCCAGGAGGGGCTAGTGCCAGGTGGCCTGGACATCCTCTGAGGGTTTAATTTTCCATGGCTCCTCCTTGGGAAATACCAAGCAATGCCCCCACCCCACCTCGATTCCCCAAATCCCGTCTGTGCCATCTCCAGGCCCCTACTTGTCCCCACCCCAGGTTTTCACCCCAAGGATGGGGAGAACCTGCGGAAACCTGGCTTCTGCCCTTCCCCGGCCACCCACCCAGCACCTGGTTCCCTTTGTGAAGGCCCTTTACTTCCCTTCCTGTGACAGGAACCCCTCCGGGTGTGCCCTCTTTTGTCCCCCTGGGCGTCTGCCCTCTGCTTCCTTGGAGCAATGACGGTGGAAGGCTCACTGGAGGAACCCTGGTGCTGATCATCAGAAATGTCCTGAGGTGCAGGTCTGCTCCGGGTGCCACACCCAAGCCTGGCTCTGCCCCTCCCAATTCAGGGTGGGGCGTGGTCTGGCCACAGTGTCCCCGGACATGGGGAGCATTTTCATGGCTTCTCAGGGTCACCCACTGTCCCAGGTCTGTGGCCTTGGGCAATTTTTTTGACTTCTCTGTGGATGTACATCACATCTTAGAAAATATCTTAGGGAAGCAACGAGGGCTGAAAGTAAAAAGACAGCAGCAGTGCTCAGCATGGAGAAGATGCCTAATTAATGGAGGCCAAACCTATTATCATTATTATCTTCATCATCATCATCACCATCATCATCATCATCATCATCACCTCCATCATCACCATCATCACCATCATCACCATCACCATCACCACCATCACCACCATCATCACCATCATCACCATCATCATCACCATCACCACCATCACCACCATCATCACCATCATCATCATCACCACCATCATCACCATCATCATCATCATCACCACCATCATCACCATCATCACCATCATCATCATCACCACCATCATCACCGTCACCATCACCATCATCACCAGCATCACCATCACCATCATCACCATCACCATCATCACCATCACCAGCATCACCAGCATCACCAGCATCACCATCATCATCATAATTCCCTTCCCATATCCCTCGGGGACCGAGTGCCTTAAGTGAGCTCGCTGTGACTCTCGAGCCTGAGGCACCACCGGGCTGAAGCCGATGGCTCTGGATGCACACTGTCCCCCTCAGCGACCACCACCGTAGAGGCCGAGGGCACCCAGTGTGAGTGCCTCTACCACGGGCCCCTCAGAGCAACTGCAAGGCGCACCCAGCACCATGTTCAGACCACATATTCCAAGGAAAGCCTGAGAGCAGCCTCTCCCCTGCCAACCCCGGGATCCACGCAGGGGTGGGGGTGAAGCAAGCCTGACCCCCAGTGAGAGGACCCCCAGACCCCGATCTCACTGAGTGTGTGTGCACGTTTGTGCATCAAGTGGATTTTACTGTATTTTAATCATTTTCCACTTGGAAGCCAGGATACGGTCACACATGCAGGTCCTTGTTGGTTTGAGAATTTACAGCACGGCTCGGCGCCTGGACACTCAGGCACCAGGGCCACAGGCTGGGGCTCTGCCCCTGCCCCTGCCCAGGTGAGGATATGAGACAGTCACACCCTCATCTGTAAAATGAGCGTCACCAAGAATGATCCTTCCATAGTGGTCCTCGGACAGCTTGACTGAGATAATACAGGCAAAGGCTGCTCAGAGGTGAACTCAAAGGCAGGAGCCCACAGTGAGCCAGGTCCCCCTGCCCATCTCCCCAGGAAGACCCCAGCCCCCAGCCACACTGCCACACGCCCTCTCCCTGGCTAAGTGAGGTGGCGGCAGACTGGTGGAGTCCTAGCACCGGCCCTCTTCCTCGCAGCTCCGGCCACCCCTGACATTACAGCCTCAGGGGCCTCTGGGATGCCAAGGGGTCCTGGCCAAGCCCGGCTGTGAGGTCCAGGCTCCCCAGGGACAGAGCCATGATCAGCTGGGTCGCTCGGTCCCCAATGTCCATGGCTGCCCCTGCTCTACAAGCCCAGCCAGCAGGCGTTCCTCACCCGAGGGGACATGGTGTGACCCCACCCAGACTGCCTCATCGCCACCCTTGACCTTTCCCCTCCTCTCTCCCACTCCCTCCTGCCCTTCAGTTTTTTCGGCGATTCTTTGCAGAGCCTCAGATGAGCTATAGCCCTAGGGAGAAGCGTCCCAGTGTGTGTGTGAACACGTGTGCATGTGAGTGTGCAAGCTCCAGTGTGAGCTGTCATTGGCGGCAGGGTCCTCGGCTGCACCTGGCCCGAGACCCCCTCTCCCAGCCTGAGATGCCCACCGCGCTCACGTGGCGAAGGGTGGTGAGGCGGGAAGGGTTAACCCGCACTGCAGGCGCCACAAACTGTGCAGGGACTGGGCAGTCATTCCCGCTAATGAGAACCAGACCTCCTGCAACAGTCCTGCAGTGTTAGCGCCACTCCCCCCAGGGACGCATCTTTGTTGTTTTTCCCAAAAAGTAGGCGCGGTATGTCTACATTTTCTCTCTTGCTTTCTTTCACTTTTGGAAACAAACAGGAGGAGCCAGGCCGAGAGAGAGATTCTTTATTTCTTCCGCAAATTGCCTGGAAGCCTGCCCCTCTGATGGTGTCCACCTCGCTCATGCCTGTGGCTCCAAGGCACGATCCTGGCTCCGGGGAACCTTCTGGGCTGAGATCCCCGGGCCCAGCGGGCAGGTCCGAGGGAACTCAGAGGTGCAGTGGGAGACAGACAAGGAAGCGGCAAGGACCACTTACAGGTCAAGACCGGGCCAAGCATGGCAGATATGTCTTCATTTAACCCTCACCTGACCTTCTAATGCATGGGTAAACTGAGGCACAGAGAGGCCCAGAAGCTCCCCCAGGTGGCACAGCCAGGAAGGGCGAGAGTGGGCGCCCAGGTGTCCCTGACCCCAAAGGCAGCCCTGATGCTGCTCTCTCATCCCAGTTTCTGTCCCACCGTCCATCAGGGAAGTTGGGTTCACTATATTTCCAACATGCCCCCACATCTGCCTTGCAGACAGAGCAACCCTTGCCCCTGGGTCCAGAGAGGCTGCCCAAGCCACCAACCAGTGTCTGTTCTGCCGGCCTCTCCCTAGATTCACAGGTCAGCTCCTGGCCTGCAACGTCCAGACCTAGGAGGCTGGTAGCTTGCCTCTCCCTGGAGGGATGCCTCGGGCTCTGATCTTGGCTTCTGTCTCCCCTCGTGTGAATTGGGACCCCACTCTCGGGACCCCTGGTTCTACTGGGGCTGAATGAGATCATGTGCAAAAGGGCCTGTGCTCAGCCTGGCCCATCTCAGGCCCTCAGCAGGCAGCAGCAGTGCTACCAGCATCCTGGCCCCCATCGGGCTCTTCTCTGCTTATTCCCACGCCCACCCGGTGCCAGACGAGGGGTCAGTGCGGGGCCCCAGCGAGGAAGCCGTCAGGGTGGCGATTGGCAGGTGTGTGGCTGATTAGGCAGCATGAAGAGCAGTGGGGCAGGCACTGGGCTGCGGGACCCCAGGACCCCGAGAGCAAGAGGCCGCTGTCCCATCGCCTCGGAGGCCGGTCCCAGAGGCTGGACCCTGCCCTCGCTAATGGTGCCCGAAGCTCCACTTCCCCACCTTAGCCGAGTCCCGCGTTGGCGTCGTTCCCTCGGTGGAAAGCACCGGGAGCCCAGAGCCGGCAGGTCCAGGCCACCAGACGGACAAGCTCAGTGCGGGGCTTTCGGAAACGGACCCTCCGTCCCCCTCCTCGAAGCCACGGACGGCCAAGCTGCTCCCCTCCGAAGGCTGGAATTTCAAACTTACACAAATATTCCAATGCTTTTCAAGCATGTTCCAAATAGACATTTATGTTGGCTGAGGCAGTATTTTCTTTTTATTGCTGCTATGAGATTCAACATTTTTCCAGAAATAACTTCTGAACAGTGCGCCTGGATTTTGAACACGTGTGATCCTGACATCCGGGGAGAAGTGCTTTGCAAGGCACACACCCGTGGGCACCCACGCGCACATGTACCTCGGGCCTGCAGCCTAAAGGCGCTGTGTGCGTTTGTCAACCGTAGGGCTTTTGGGAGGCCCGCGTCTTCCCGTGAAGGGGCCACGCTGTGCCTGCTGAGGGACCCAGCAGGCCTTTGCCCTCTGCTCCAGCGCCGTGGCTGCCTTTCCGAATGAGCCGACGGTGGAGGGGATGTGGTTTCCGTTGCCTCATCCTTGGCTTTCTGCCCACGAGGGGTTAGACCCTAAGGCGGGAGCAGTCGTCGGAAAGGAATTTAACTGCTAGCTGCCCCCGAAACACTCAGGGAGACCCACTCTGCCCACGGAGCCACTGGAGCTGAATCATCACTGAAGCCCTGAGTCAGAAGGGGAAGCATAACATCCAAGCGCTCGGCGCTGAATTTACAAGAAACCCTCGTGAGGCAAGAGCCTGGTTACCTGTGACATTTTAAATCGCTCCGGGTAGGTCAGGAAACGAGGAGCATTTCAGGGTGAGAGTGCGCTGCCCTCGGCCCTGCTGGCCCCCCTGACCCCCTCCCAGAATCCAGGTGAGAGGAAGGAAGTGGAAGGAAAAATGAAAATGGGAATGGAAACTTTTCCCCCCAAATTAGAAATCATTTATTTGGGCCTGCTGCACTGGCCAAGCCCCTCACCCTGGCTTGGGGCTGCATGGGGCCCACTCTGCCCGCCCCCTCGAGGGCTGGAACCGCCTCCCAGGGGCTGCAAGCGCGGCAATCTGCTGACCCCCAGCAAACCCCGAGCTCCCTCCTGTCCCGGAGGGTCTGGGATTTGCGAATGTGTGAAGGTATTAGCTGCCAGTTATAACTGGAACGCAGCCTAGAGGCCTCGCTTCTCCAGCAGGAAAGCTTGTAATGCAGCGAATCTGGACCCGACCCAGCATTCAGAAACAGGAAGAATTAATAGGAGTAAATGTGAGCGCTGTTAGCACTCCCAGCTACGATTTATTGCCCGTGGTGCTGGGGAAACGTTGGTTGGTTGCGGAGTTCCGTCCACTTGAATATCAAATGTAATTAATGAGTCACCAAGTGTGGGACCCCAGAACCAAGGTCCAGCCACCACAGTTTTCAGGGGCACGTGACCCTCTGGCAGGAACACACCCTCCCTCCACATGGGGGCTGGGGCCGACAAAACAGACCCGGCCACCCCTCCGTCGCTTAAATCTAAGTACAGAAAACCTGGGTCCCTGGGTGGCCAGGCCAGTGGTGGGCACGGTGACCGGAACGTCCTAGGTGGTGGGAGGGGATGGTTGTTTGGGGACAGGAGGACAGTGTGTCCGGGCCATGGGTGGTGTGCCCCATCAGCCCTGGAGAGAAGGCGGCAGAGGTGGGGTGGGGCGGAGGGAGGGGAGATCACGTCTCTCCACTGAAGGATTTACTTGAACGTGTGGCTGACCTGATGACCAGATGACCGAGAGCCTGCGGGTCAGCGGTGGCGAGGATGAGGATGGAGCGATCGTCTGCCCCCCGCCCCGTGCCCGGGGTGCCCGGGTACCCTGCTGCCCGCTCCCCTTCTGTCCCGCGCTTTGTTAATGAAGGAAGGTTGGGGTTTACGTTGTTGTTTCCCTTAATCGCCTTGGCCCCCGGAGCCAGTGTGCTCTCGGCAAAGTGCCCCCCCACCCTCCTCCTGAGCTCTTTGATCTTCTGGTCTGGGTTCAGTTGTTTCGTTTTTTTGCAATTACCAGCCTGGAGGGAGGATGGCCCTGACCTGCAGCCGCAGTCTGGCAGACAGATGGGACAGGAAACGGGGAGTTTACTTCAGCCTTCGCCCCTATTCATCTTGGACAGATCACAACAGTAGCAGCTCCAAACGTCTTCATAGCCCATTTGTGAGAAAGCGATGGTAACATCACACAAGAAGAGAAATGTGCAGATTAGCGATATCCGGGGAAAGAAGGATGGACTGAGTGCACGGGATTGCTCTGAACAAAATCCCCTCCCTCTCTTACTCTCAGGCGGGATGGCAGCTCCAGCAGGGCAGGCAGGGACCTCACTGGAGCGCCTCTCTCTCCCTCGCTCTCTCCCTCCCTCCCTCTCCCTCTCCCTGCAGTCTTTGCTTTTCCAAGTTTTTGAAAGTCTACAGGGCAACTCTGCAGCAGCCCAAATAAATCATGCTGCCATGGTTACTCTGTAGAAGGCTGGGGGATTTATATTTGAATTTCAGGAAGAGGGGCAAATCCATCACCCTGGAATGCCGCATCTATAGATTTTAAAATTTGTTTGAATTATTATTGTGGGGGGGGGGTTGCGGTGGAAGGGGAGTTTGGAATAAAACCAAGGAGGACTGGCAAGGAAGAGCCTCTAGCTGAAGGACATGGGCACGTTTATAAGCCATCAATAAGAACCATTAAGACCTGTGGCTTTCTCTTTGTTCTTTTTAAGAGGAAACACTTAGCAGTTGTTGTTCTTTGTTGTACTTTTTTAATGAGCCAAGAGAACATTGCCGCTGTCCCCCACGCAGCCTGGAGAGGAGGGGCCACAAGCTTTGTCTTTTGCATTTTTCATCCTTTCCCTTTACATGAGAACGGACAAGAAATCCCCCCATGAAGGAAAGCTGATCTGCCCAGGCTGGTTTCAAAGAGCCCCAATTTAGAGCATCCCCAGCGACTTCATTCCTAATCATGTTTTTACTTTCCTGGCTACCAATCGGAGACACCTCCCTCCCCACCCCCCCCACCCCCCTGCGCCCCCGTCATTCTAGTTTCTATTGATTAGAGCCTGGCTCAGAGGTGAGGGTCCAGGATGCCTGGGGGGGCGGGCAGGGGAAGGGATGCGTAGGCTGGTGGTGGTGGCCCTGCCTGGAGAAGGTATCCGAGGATTTGAATGACATCTCCAGGGACAGTATCAGGCTTCCAAATTCCTTTCATCCATCAGATGAGAGAACAAGCCGTGGCTTTCAGCCGGACAGGGGCTGGGGCTCTCCTGGAGTACGTGGGCTCAGGCCACACAGATAAAGAGCGTCTCCTGTTCCTTTTTAAACCGTTTCAGGCCGGAGTCGTCTGTCACTGACTGAGGGCGTGTGGGGGCGGGAGGGACCTTTCAGGACTGATTAAAGTAGCAAGTTCAGGGCCATGGTGGAGCTTTTGAAAGTCTTTCCAGCCCTTCTTTCCCACTCTACTTACTGGGCTTACCCCATGCCGTGGGGGGTGAGGGGGCACTAGCCTCTCATTCCAAAGAAACCTGCGTTTCCCAAGGCAGGGATCAGGTCCAGCCTGAAAGAGCTCGAATCCCTCATGTCTTAACTCACATCAATCCAGCATCCAGGGAAGAATATGTACTTATTAAGTATCAACGTATACACCAAGTTCTGGGAGGAAACCAGGAGAGTGGGGAACTGAGAAGAGGAAGGGGGCTGACAGTGTAGCAGGAAGCAGGGATGCAGTGTCTCAGGAAGCAGGGATACAGTGTCTCAGGAAGCAGGGATGCAGTGTCACAGGAAGCAGGGGTGCAGTGTCTCAGGAAGCAGGGGTGCAGTGTGTAGGAAGGAGGGATACAGTGTAGCCAGGAAGCCGTGACATATATCATAACGCAGACACAGAGCAGCGGCTCTCCGCAGCCTGGTGCACAGAAAGCACCTGATGCACTGGGTAAGCGTGCACTCGTGATCCCGTCGGGTTTGACAGTGTGACCGTTGGGTAGACCACCTCTCTGCCTGCTCCTGTGATGTTTCGGGCCCTGACCTGGCAGCCACAGGGCTGAGATCAGAAGAAGGGTGTTCCTAGCCAGCCCCGCAGTGACCCCGGGGGGGATCCCAGCTGGCCAGCATGGACAACCCAGGGCCATGTTCGCCAAGGGCGCCCTTTGCTTGGTGCTGGCTTCATTCCTGGGTAGACGGGGTCCTGGGATTAAGGTGTGGGAGCACGGGAAGTCTCCAGGGCTAGGTGTCCCTGGGCTCCCTACAGCACCGTGCTTTGGTCCTGACCGGAATTTCCCTTCAGGGCCTGACTTCCTACAGTGGAGCTGCCGTGGAGGTGGATCCCTCCCGCCTCTCGGCGCCTCCCCAGGACCTCTGATGGCCTTGACCTCCAGACCCAGCACACTGGCGAAGCCCTCTGAGGGCAGGCCTGGTGGGGTGAGCCTCGCGGCCCCGAGCCGCCCACGCACGCCCTCCCCTCTTCCTCCGTACACCACCAGTGCCGAGAGGGATGCACATTGCTTATAGGATTATTTCCTTTTAATAAAGACCCAAAAAAGTTTCCAAAGGCAAAATGACAGGCTGGCTAACTTTATATCCCAACTCCAAAAAGATACATTTTCCTCTTTGTAATACACTAGTTGGTGGTTACTGGCACATTACATTAACTAATTTGAGATCGAATTATCAAATTTGCTCATTGCTGCTAGCGCTAATTTGAAACCTTACAATAAAGAAGGGTTTGAGAGGCACATGAAAGGACACCACCCACGGCGGCTCCGAGGCCCGTCCCCGGAGCATCACAGCAAAGGCTTGCAAAGGGTTGGGGTAATTGCAGTCATGAGCCAGAGTTGATTGAAGAAAATTATACCCCAGTTTTTTACTACAAGTTTTTTTGTGTGTGGCTTTTCTTAAATTATGCGGTGAAATTCAATTACAAGGGAAGACACGTATAGGACTTCTAATAACTGCAGTAAGAACGTCTTTCGGGCTCTTTTCTACTTCGTCTTATCGTGCTCTTCACCTACAGCTTTGCGCAAACTTGTTCCTATTCTTGAGGATGTGGGGTGCTGTGTGTGTGTGTGTTTTAAGAAAATTACCTGTGGCTCAAGCTCGCTTTTTCCCATGTCACTTTTCTTCTTACACCCCTACAATTTAAACGAGAAAATGTGGGGAAGAAAGTGTCAAGACACTATGTGGGTATGTGTGTGCATGTGCACATGTGCATGTGTGTGTGTGCGTGGTGTGTGTGTATGTGGTGTGTGTGGGGGCAGGGCCATGTGTCTAATTTCTTTTCCAACTCGGGGTTCTTAGCTCCATCCTTGCCAGACAAACGCTCATGGCCTTGAACTCCCCTGAAGGATGGGGAATCTCAACAACCACATTTCCAAATTGCAAGTAACAAAGTAAATTTATAAATTCCGAGCATCATCTGGATATTTCAGGCATGGCAAAAAGCAATAGAGGGTGTTTTTCCCCCGCTTATTGAAAGATTTGTAACAATAAAAAGTAATCAAAACGCCAACAGAGTTGCAGTGGCTGCCAGCACTCTCCCCACTTTCCTTAGAAAAATGCAGCTGTGAATGAAAAATAAAGGCCCCGAGCTCTATAATTAATTCATTTACATTTTTGATGCCGTAAATGGCTACAAACATGCCGTGACATTTGAAGTGACACCGGGAATTCTGACCCGTGAGTCCCGCTTTGATGTCTGTCGGGGAAGCAGGGAAGAGATTGTTCCTTCAGGACCCATGGAGGGTGGCGTCCAGCGTGCACGAGGACTGCAGCCGTCGGGGGTCTAGCTGGTCCCAAGACCCCGCGGGAGGACAGCTGGGCGGAGGCTGGGCTGTGTGGTCCCTTCAGGTCCAGCGTACGGGGTCCTCCTCCCTGTGCGGGAGCCGGCAAGGAACTTTGACCTTTGGAGGCGAGTCAGAGGCAGCCACTGTTTTCTTCTGACAAGTGTGCGCACTTGCCCCAGACAGTCCAGACTCCTCCAGCCTGGGAGCGTCGGCCTCCGGGGCAGGGGTGGACGACTGGCCTCCTGGTCCCAGCCGAGCTGAGGGAGGAGACTGTGGGGCAGGCGGGAGAGAAGCCCCCCAGGGTGGCGGAGGGAGGCGGGCGTCTTGCTGGCTGGCCCTTGACTCCAGGGATGGAAGGAAGGTAGGGAGGGCTCTGAGCAACTGGCTGACCTCCAGCCTCAATGGCAGTTGGGGAAACTGAGACCGAGGCGTAACACTGGCTTCCCCAAAAGTGGGGGCAGAGCCTGCTGCTGCTCTGGGGGGGAGTCTTTCCTCAGTGCCCCTGCAGCTCACCCACATGGCACTAGAAGCCATTGTCCCCTGAGAAGGGATCTTTTCCTCCTATGGCTTTCTATGGCTTCTCCACTGAGCTTTGGCATCTTCTGCCCACACTTGCAGGAAAGCAAGGCAGGGCCAGCTGGGTTAGGCTGATGGGCCTCCTGGCCTATGGACAGCACAGCTGAGCACCCCAGTCAGTCAGCAACACGCTAGCCACGCGTGACAGGTGACCAGGAAGGGAGGGAGTGGTAAGGCTGCCCTTAGAGGAAGGTGCTTAGCGCTCACTGCCACGACAGCCAGGTACCACCTCTCGAGAGACCTGTTTCCTTCTTCCTGGATGCAGAGCAATGCAAAGTGTACGCTCATACGCCCACCCCCTCTACTGTCGGTTAGCCGCACTGCAGTGCCTCAATAAAATGCACAAGTGTGCCAAGTGAAAAGAAACCTAACTTGGGCCAAGACAGGAAAATACATTGCTGCCTGTGCGGGACCAGACCCTACAGGTCTCTGGGACTTTGAGTATGAGGCAGTGGCCTTTGCACGGGCCAACCCAAAGGTACATGGGGTTATGCGTGTGGTCACACACGTGTGTGTGAGGTGAGCACCAAGCCGGGGCTGCCTCCAGGGAGGGTGCGGGGCCGGCGGGCTGCTGGGCACCTGAGTTCTCGGGGACCAGGCTCGTTTTCCAGGGGGCCCAGGTCACTGCTGTTGTCACCTCAGGACACAAAGTCTGCATCGGACCGTGAATGGGGCAGAGGCAGGAGTCGTCGGTGCGGACCTGCCATCCAGAGGAAACCTCACATGTGAGCACCAGCCCCCCGCCCCGCCCCGGCAGCCACGCTCCCCAGCTCTGCACAAAGGTCCTGCTGAGATAAAACCCAGTGCTTTGATCTCCATCCATCCCTCCAAAGGTTTCTCCCCAAGCCCAGGTGACTCAGGGGCCCTGCCCGGCCCAGCCCAGCCCTGGCTGTGACAGGAAGAGTTTCTAGCTACCAGCCAGGCTCCAGGGAGAGTCACAGTTCAGAGGGGACAGAGCCGGCTGCCCCCCTGCATGTGGCATCCACCCACCCTACCCCCCCCAGCTAGGCAGGGCCCCACAGAGTAACAATGTACATCATTCCCCAGGGGGCCCTACTCTCTGCTCCAAGGGGGCAAGTGAAACACTACGGGGGCACCTTGGGGTTTCACAAAGTAAGAGAATGCGGGAAATCAGGGGAGGGGGTATGTGAGGGCAGAAGCACATGGAAGCGTGTGGAGGCATCCTTCATGGGGCCTGCACCAGGGTTCGGGGGACTCCGTGTGTGTCTGCGCCTGCACGTGCGTGTGGTGGGGCCAGAGCATGTGCCAGTGACCCTGGCTGTGGGTGTGAAGCAGGAGTGAGCGGTACACGTGTGGGCGTGTGCGGAGTGTGGGCCTCTGTGAAGGTCACATGCTCACGGGGCGTCTCCAGAGCTCAGAGACAGAGAAAACGGGCCCGGGATAAGCGGTCTGTTGACTGACTCAAATTACATCACCTTCTTCCCTTCAGGGGCCTATAAGTCCCACGCACCTTGTAAAGACAGAATTTAAAAACAGCTGAGACTCCTGGACATACCAGGCTCCAGCACCTGAGGCCTGTGGGCAGATCCCACCTTGGAGCTGGGGCGGGGGTGGGGAGGGCACCATGCCACACCCCAAGACCCTTGCTGATTTCTGGGCTCCTTCCTGCTGTACAGACCTGGGCGGGCCCAGATGTCACAGGCTGGTGGCCCGTGGCCTCCAGCCCAACAGGCCAGGTCCCAGGACAGTGCCCCTCCCCTGGCGGCCTTCTTGTATGGGCACAGTGTCTCGTTACCCAGACGTCGGTCCCTTGGCACCATGTCTACTCATCTGCTTTCTTCATTCAGAACCTCCCCCCTGCTGAGGACCTGGGGAGAAACAAAAGAAAATTCCACTGTATTTTTTAAAGTGAGGCCTGCTTGTGCTCTGGACTTTCTCCTTTCTGGCTGTGGTTCAGTTACCTAGCAGTGGTTCTCCTGTGTTTCCAACGATGCTGAGAAACAAACCATGTTCCAAGCGGCGGTGGGGTTGAGCGGGGCCGTGGGTGCCGAGGGCAGGGCTGGCATGTGGGGGGCTGGGTAGCCCCCGCCTCGTGGGAAACTTGACTGTGAGCTGCTGTCGGGCTCCCGGGCAGGGGCTGATGTGTTGGCTTTGGGGCATCCCGGCATCGTACGGTCCACGGTCGTCCGTGAGATTCTTGCTAGGGCGTGGTGTGCCTTTGGTGGGAAATGAGATGCTACCATCATCTTTTCAAGCTTGGGATTCCGTGAGGTGTCTGGTGTCATATATATATATATATATATATATATATATATATATATATATATATATATATATATATATATATATATATATATATATATAGTAATTTGTAGGCGTGAAGAGATAAATATTCCAGAGGTTGACAAGTTTGATATAGATATCAGCACTGACCAGCAACCCTGTCCCTCACTGGTATCGGCTGTGGGAAATCGTGAGGTTGGGGATGACAAGATATCTGCAATCCCCAAAGCAGCTTTGAAAGCTGTGCCACCTGGACTTGGAAGAACTCGGGGAAACTCAGAAAGTTCAGGCGAGCCAGGCAGGGTGTCTCCAGGCTTCTGACCTCCAAGCCACACACACAGCCGGAGCTGGGGCGTAACCTGGGCTGCGAGTGAATGGGAGCTGCACCTGCCCACCTCCTGGGAAAGCATCTCCTTTCTGCTGGGGGCTTCTGTCTTGGGATCCCCCAGGGGCCCAGGGAGAAGGAAGCTCGTACGGACCAGTGGTGGCCCCACCTGCCACCAGCTACCGGCGGGGGGCGGGGGGGTGCTGTGAGCCCTGGGACAGGGAATCCCTGGGCCCCTGCTGCCGGCGTTGGAAGCCGATCGTGCGGTCATAAAAAGCCCCATCAGGGGCACAGAAGTGCCCAGGCTGCGCACTTTCTATCAGGCCCGGTTGCCCTTAATCCAAAGCAGTAAAAGCTGCAAGGCCCCACATCCCAGAACTTTGTCAACAAAGAGGGCTTTTTCTGCGAGGATTTACAACTTCTGGCGTGGCTGGTAACAATGTGATGGCTTATGTAATGATGTCAAAGAGCCTTTTCAGCTTAGAGAGCTCCTGATGGCTGGGGCCGCAGGCAGGGCTGGGTGAGGGACTCCAGGACCAACCTCTTCTCTTCTCAGGAAATGGAAAGGAAAGGGCCTGCTGGGGGTGGGGGGAGAGGGGGACACGTGGGGGGAGAGGGGGGCAGGTGGGGGGGCTCCATCCCCCCCACCTTATCTTGGGGAGGGCAGAAGGTCTGTATCTGAAGGATGACCCTCGAGTCAGAAGCCCGAAGGGGTGGCCACGCCTGGACACTCGGCCAGAGAAGCAAGGCCTGGTGGGGACCCCGTGCCAACGGAACAGGTCACGGAGGCCCCTCCGTCCACTCTACAAAGTGGGTACGGGGCAGGACTTCCCAGCGGGGCCTGGGGGGAGCTCAGAACCCCAAGGAAGGGGACTTGCTTTGCAGAGCTGCCTCGACACCGACCTGTTCGCTGTCCCCTCTCTGAGGTCACCCCTGCCACATCATCCCATCCCCTGTCACCACCCTGGAGCCTCACGGTCACCTTCCCACCCTCTTTCTATGACCTCCGATCTCCCCACGCACGCCCCACATTGCTGCTGCCTGTAACGGCAGGCGGGTGGTGGTGAGACACAAACCTGACAGGTCATTCATTCCTTCCTTCATTCATTCCCTGGAGAAAGACTGAAAGGACCTCATCACCCAGGCCAGAAGCCAGACAGTCTCCCCCAGGCCATCGTGTCCCTCCCGGGCATGGGCTCTCATCTGGGCAGGCAGACCCCTCCCAAGCGCTGAGGCCCTAGCAGGGCCCTCGGACGTGGCACCGGGAGTAGGTGGGTCTGAATCCACGGGGCTTGTCCCCTTGAATCTGTTGTCACTCCCACACCCTCTGCTCTTAACCCCGTGCGCGATCCTGGGGCCACATGTGACTTCACCCAGCATGACACCAAGTCCAGGCCTGGCAGTCAGCTGTCCCCTGGGCCTGGACCACAGCCCCTGGGAAAGTGCCTCCAGGGACGGATGCGCCAGAGATCTGTGCAAAGCCCCCGGCCAGCCAGGGTGGGGCGGGGACCTTACGCCCCTCCCTAGACCCTGGCCTCCAAACACTCCTGCACACACACAGAGGGGAGCCCCGGCTCTGGGAGCGGCCAACCCCCCAGCCCGGAGCTCAGAGCAGGATAAGGCAACTAAGAGGATACCGGCCGTGGTGGGCCCTGGCTCTCGGGACAGGCTCAGGCCACCTGGCAGGCACAGCTGAAGGGCCGGCCCAGTCCTACTGGGTCAGCACTCTCCCTGGGGGACAAAAGCAGGGACACCCCTTGGGGGTGGAGGGCAGTGTCTCTGCGTGGAGGTGGGGGCACCTACTGTGCCCCCAGAATAAAGGACACTACTTCCAAATAAGGCATATTCTGAGGTTCTGGGGGGATGTGGGTTTTAGGGGGACACTGTTGAACCCACTGCAGGGACCACGGTCAGCTCTCGGGGAGGGTGGGTGCTGCCGGGTTGGCGCTGGAATCTCGGCCCTGCCCGGAGGCCCGTTGACCATGGCTGATGGCCAGGGCGGGCATCCCTCCCTGGGTGCAGTCCCCAGGCTCCGTCATCACCCCATCTCCAAACACGAGTGCAGCCCCCTGAGAGCTCATCGGAGGAGCAGAAAGAAGGTCTCTGCACGGCCTGGGAGCCAGAGCCCAGGGCAGAGGAAGGGGACGTGGCCGCCTGTCCCATCACACACCAGACAGACCCTTGACGGCTGTCTCCCCCAGCATTCTCTGCTCCCACACCTCCCGCCGGCTGGGGAGGCCGCTTGGGCTCCGGGAGTGGGGCAGAGACACACCTGTCACACCAGGACACACTCGACCTCTCTGGGCCTAACGCCTCCTTAGTCTCAGAGGAAATTGCTCTCTGGCCCCCCAGGCTGCTTTGGGCCTCTGCAGACACCCACCCTGGCAGGAGAGGGCCTCTCGGAGGGCCGGGACAAGACGCCCCTGAGTCCAGAGGGAAGACACGGCCTGAGGGCGCTGCAGGCAGGCCCTGAGAGGCTCTGCAAGGCTGACGTTGGGAATTTGAAATCTTTTTTGTCTCTATCCTCCTTCTTTTTCTTTCTGAATTCTCACTCAGCAGAGTCCTCTAAAAGCCACCTCCCAGAACCTCCTGAGATTTCAGGGGTAAAATAGCCCAAATCCAGGTCAGGGAGGTCGTTCCCGAGGACACCCTGGGATTCCGGCCTCCAGCCTCTGCCTGGGCCCCAGCCACCTGTGTGCCTCCCTGTCTCCTCGGACATCCGTCCCCTCGGTCCCCTCACCCCACCCCCAGAATCGCACACCTGGAGTCATCTTTCCACCACCACCCCCGCCCCGTCCGCACATCCACACATGGGACGGAGAATCGCCGCGGGTCCCGGCAGGAATTCTGTTTATCCCGACAATAAGTTATCTGACCCGGGGGCTGATCTGGTTACTGATACCTCGTGTAGGCTCTTGGGGCTGCACACGGCTGCCACTCGCAGACATCTGGGGCCTGGAGCCCGGCTGCGTTTGAGAAGCCACGTCACGGTGGCAAGGAGGACACACGGGGCGGGGTCGGGGGGGCGCTGGGGCTGGCGCCGAGGTCCCCAGATGCACTGCCTGGGCACCATCGCCCACTTGCCCCAGGGTCTCCGAGCTTCAAGACGGAACCCTGCTTCTCGGCAGACCTTTCCAGGCAGCCGCTCGCAGCCCAGGTCCCAGCAGATGGTCCGTTCTCCCCATTTCAACGATGGCAGGGGTGGGGGTGAGACCCAGGGTGCCCAGGGCACACCTGTGTCCCCTAGTCCACTGAGCAGAAAAGACATTTCATGGAAACCTCTGGGGGTTCCTGGGAACTCCTAGGAAACAGGAGCAGGGGCTCTGGAAATGGGACCCTAACAGGAGAGCCTGGGGGCTCCCTCTGGGTCCACATCTACAGCCTTGGGGGCCTGGTTATCTGTGTGGGCTAGGCAGTGACCTGA
Source organism: Inia geoffrensis (assembly GCA_036417435.1). NCBI lineage: Eukaryota > Metazoa > Chordata > Mammalia > Artiodactyla > Iniidae > Inia > Inia geoffrensis. Next base: position 184,016,953 of record CM070901.1, on the reverse strand, counting down.
CTGGTCCCAGAGAGACTCCAAGAAACTCCCCAGCTCAGCCCCACCCCCATAGCTGCTATGGGACTCTGCTTCCTTGTCAGGGGAAACCGTTGACATTGGGCTCAGATCATCTGTCCTGGGGGGCTGTCCTTTGCAGGGTCGGGTGTTGGCAACATCCCTGGCCTCTGCCCACCAGATGACAGTGACAACCAAAACTGTCCCGTACGGTGCCAAGTGTCACGGTGGCGGAAGGAGGACAAAATCCCCAAAGCCCCTGTCTCAACCCTGCTTTCCCTGGGGGGCTGACGGCCTGCCCGGAGGTTTCATCACTCGCCCGTCAGCAGGGTTCTTGCAAAGGCTGGTAGGAAACACGCAGACACCCTCCCGCTTCAAAGGGCAGCAGCCCCGGGGTCCTGCCTGGTGCCAACGGGACATGGTGGACACCCATGTCACAAGCCCCCCCCCCCCCAGACTGTACAGCCCCTCCTCGGGGAGAAAGAAGGTCCCAGGCAGAGAGGCTTTCTTACTGGGGGTGGGCTTTACCAGACCCTGGAACCAAGCTCAGGCGTCGGAGCCCGGTGAGGACCCCAGGGGCCCCGGAGCCCGTGGGCTGGCTCTGCAACCAGGCGGGCTCACGGACACTTTACCTGAGCCTCTGTGTCCCCCCTTTCTCCAGGGCCTGCTCCCTGTGCCTGTTTTCTGGTGGGAAAACAAGGATGAGTGTGCACCCCACCCCCATCAGCTGGCTCCCCTCGTTCCAAGCTGTCCACCAAGGCACCTAAACGTATTGCCTTCAAGTCAGGTGTGGCTGCAGGCTTGGGCAGAGCCGATGCAAGGGGGGTGCCAGATTGGATGTGGCTGGTCTGCCTGGAGGGGACCGGGGTGCACTTGTGGGCACAGCTGCAGCCTCAGCCTCTAAGGAGCCCACACGGCACAGCCTGGGAGACGGCTCCCCGGTTCGTCCTCACCCAGGGGCCCGTTCTGGAGCCCAGTGTTTTTATTTCTGGTGGCCGTGTGCTGGGGTGGGCTGGGGGAGCACGTGGCTTGGGGGCTGGACTACGGCTGTACCTTAAGGGAGGCGGGAGCTTGGGGGTCTCTGTGTAAGGCAGGGGACCCACATTCTCGGCGATGGGGCAGTCCTGGGCTCACAGGCCTCTGGGGTGGGAAGCAGATGCGATGAGGGTCTGAGGGCGGGGGCTTTCCTCCTTCTTCTTCGTGTACAGGGCTGAGCATCAGAGCACAACCCCTCTGACCCACCAACCCACCTTCCCCCTGCCCCTCCGCTGCATCTCCCTGTCGGGATTTGGGCATCTGCTTTGCGGAGAGTGGGGTCGATGATGCCCCGGATGGTGGGCTGGGAGGGCAGGGACCTTGCTGGCTTGTCAAGGCTGCACCCTCACAGGGCCTGGCAAGGAGCAGAGGGCTCACCCTTGACCCTTGGGACTTGGTGTGGCTGAGGCACTGAACAGCCTGTCTAGAATTATCCTGACCTCAGAAAGGAAAACGAGAGCAAGGACGGGGCTCACCAGGAGGGGCCCTCGCAGGAGCCCTGTTTGCCCGATGCCACTAAGACCCAAGGAGCCTGGGGAGAATCCAGGGCAGGTGGCCACCAGCCAGCATAGCCCTCCCGTCTTGGGAGGCCCCCAGGGAGCACAGAGGCTCACCAGCCCAGGCGGGCCCTCGCTCAATCCACTGCCAGCCCAGTGGGTTGGGGGCTGTTCCGGCTGTAGGAAATCAAGCAACCATGGGCAAGCACTCGTCTGTGTGGGACCCTGGAGAGGCTCCTCGTGGTGAAGCGCCCCAAGGCCCCTCCCCCCCCGCCCCCCGTAATGACAGCCATTCTTCCTGCTCCCACTCTGCACCCACCCGGCGGGCAATCCTTGGGATCTACGCTGGGCTGAGTGGAGCTCCCCCAGTTGAGAAGCAACGCACCAGGCGCTGAGTTGGGGGAACCACAAAAGTTCCCTCGGTAGGAAGGTTTAGGGCTCACTGTCCCTTTAAGAGCGCAAGCCTGCCCGGCTGCCAGCACCTCTGGTTCCCCAGACAAGTGACTTGGGAGGGTCTATCCGGAGAACAACAGCTAGAATTCTCAGCCAAGAGGGGTTAAGGATGCCTTTGAGACTCTGGCCACCCACTTCACCTTGGACTTGTCAAGTCACACTGCAGTGCTTAACCCTTGCCTGGCCAGAACTGCAGACCTCAGTACCCCGAATGCCAGCAGTGGTGACCTTGAGCAGAGGGCACAATTCCACCTTGCAGACGCCCAGCCTGGCCCCGTCTCTTCTCATCCCTTACTTTCACTGGCCTCTTGCTTCCAAGCAGCCCCTCCTGCCCCAAACCCCTTTAACTCTAAAACGTGTGGAGCTTTCTTTGTCTCTACCCACCCTCTTGGTTGTCGCTGGGGTCTCAGGCTCGGCCTTGTCCCCCGCCAGCCCCCAGCCTCAAACCCCCCGGTCAAAGCCCCCTCCCCAGCACGCACCCTTCCCGCCTTCCACAGCGGAGCAGGTAGAGTGTCAATTGGCTGCGCCGGGCACAAGGGTCCAATCAGAGAAAACCAACAACCAGGGGGATTATGGCAGGGGGAGGTGGGGTTGTTTGAGAAGCACGTGAGTGTGGTGCAGCGACCCTTCCCTCTAATAAATTCTGTCTCCTTTACATTCTGCCTTGTGTCTGGAAATTCTTTTCCAACCCGCGTTCGGACCATGACCGTGAGGAAGGCTGGGACCTCGCAAGGCACACAGATCTTTGGCCAGAACAGAGCACCTCCTTTGCGGGTGGGCTGAGGGGAGAGCAGCTGAGAACACTCCCCACCCCACCACCACCCCCGCACCCCACTCCAGAGACTTTGTCACCTGCGGCTCTGGGCAGAAATTAGAGCTGCCTCGTGTGCCCACCTGGGGTCAGGGGGTGAGGAGATAAGAGCCAGCCCTTTGTGCCCAGAGCTTGGCTTTCAGCTCACAGGAAGTGGGCCTGAATGCGGGAGAATAGTGCCGGAGGGGGTGGGGGGAGTGGCAAGCAGCGCCCGGTTGCATCTGATAAGGAGGACGCTGAACCCTCGCTGACAGGCGCTGCCGCCCACCGCCTACTGGGCTCCAGCCTGGAGGAAAGGAGGATGCCTCTGCCCGCCAGCCTGGAACGGGCCCAGCATGGCACCCTTCCCCAGGGACGGGCTCTCTCCCGCCCTGGCCTCCACCCCCACCTGGGTGGGCTTCAGCCCCGTGAACCAAGCAGCCCCCAGGCCGGCCTGATGCGGCTGCTAATCCCCACCACCCAGAGGAAGGAGATCGCGGGGGGTCCTGTCAGCCCCCTTTATCCCCCATCTGTTGATTAGTGCTTCCTCAGAGGACATGGCCCGTCGGCGGAATCCCCCAAACTGGAGCCCCCACCCAGAGGTGCGCAGACACCTTTGTTGAATGAAGGAAGGAAGGAAGGAAGGAATGAACGAAGGAATGCTCCAGGCTTTGTGTCCAGGCTCAGAGACGGCTGAAAAGATGACAAACATTGCAGAGGGAGGTGGGGGAAGGGCTTCTCTGGGCCTCTTCTTTAAGAAGTAAGCCAGTTACTGAAGGAAAAACAAATTTGTCCAAACCCCCTAATTAGCCGCCGAGCGGGATCGTGGTGCCCGGACACCCCTTAGTGGGAACGGGCAGAGAAGGCCTTTCTCTGTTGCCCGGCACCCTGGGCAGAGGCCCTGGCACAGGCTGAGGAGTGTCACCCCTGGGTCCCCCATCCTGGGCTCCCGGAGGCTCTGTTCTGGGCTAATTGGCCCCTCATTGCCGTCTCCCTGCTCCGTGGAACAGCGGCGAGCTGTCACCCCAGCTCCTCTGCAGAGGGGCTCTGGGACTCCAGGCCTGGGATCTTTTTTCACTTGACACGGGTGTCCCCAGATCTCAAAGGACGAGGGAGGGTGGCCTCCCCGCCTGGGCAGTGGCTCAACCGCATCCCTGAAAAATAAATCCTGGCCGTGAGGCTGGGCGGACGCCCCCTGGATGGTGGGAAGGCTGGAGACCCACCTGCTCGGGAGGAGCCGCCCGCCTCCGTCCAGCCTTGGCTGCCCCCCTACCCGCCGGCTCAGCAGTCCTTGTGCAGAGGTGGCCTCTCCCGCTAGCCAATGAAACGCGCTCGCTCCTGATTGGGGAGGTGTGTGCACTTGGAAATTGTAATTAGATTCTGCCTCACATTGTGTACTAGTTCCCAAGAAGATCATCTATTAATTGATTCCAATTACTCTTAATTGTTTCTCATACATTTCAATTAGGCGGCCCTGTAGTTACAGGCGGAGCTCTGGTTAGACAAGCAATCATGGCGCCTCTGCTGGCGGGGCTGCAGGGGGAGCCCATGGAGGGGCGCAGGCCGCTAGGTGCAGCAAGGCCAGCCCTCGCTCCCTTGAGCCGAGCTGAGCTGGAGCCCCGTCCTTCCTCTCAGGGCCTCGCAGCCTCCTGCCTCCACCTTGGACGGCGGGGAGGGTGCCTCCCCACCCTGGGAGGAAAACTGGCTCCCGGGAGCCCCCGGGCTACTCACACCCCAGCCTGGGAGCGTCCAGTGGTGTGACATGTCCAAGAGAGGGGGAGAAAGGTGGGCTGAAGAGGATGGGGTCCTGGAGCTCTTTATGAGGCTCAATTTGGTGTTTTTTGTTTTTTCCTAAATCAAGCCGAAGTGTTAAGAATTGGGTCTTTTATTGCTGCAAATTACAGATAACATTAATTTACCATTGTAACCATTTTTTTTTTTTTTTGGTACACGGGCCTCTCACTGTTGTGGCCTCTCCCGTTGCGGAGCACAGGCTCCGGACGCGCAGGCTCAGCGGCCATGGCTCACGGGCATAGCTGCTCCGTGGCATGTGGGATCTTCCCGGACTGGGGCACGAACCCGCGTCCCCTACATCGGCAGGCGGACTCTCAACCACTGCGCCACCAGGGAAGCCCTACCATTGTAACCATATTAAAGTGTACAGTTCAGAGACATTTAGTCCATCCACAGGGTTGCGCAAGTATCACCTCTAATTCCAGAATATTTCATTCCCCCTAAAGGAAACCCCGTACCCACTAGAGTCACTTCCCCTACCCACTGCCCAGCCCCTGGCAACCATGAATCTACTTCCTATCTATGGATTCCCCTCTTCTAGGCATTTCCTGTGAATGGAATCACACATTATGCTGCCTTTTGTCTCTGGCTTACTTTCTCTCAGCACAGTGTTTTTGAGGCTCACTTTGGTGGCAGCACGTGTCAGGAACGCATTCCTTTTTATGGCTGAATAATATTCCATCATGTGATAGGTCACATTTGGATTATCTGCTCATTTGCTAGACGTGTGGGGTTTTCTGCCTTCTGGTCATTGTAAACAGTGCTGCTGCGAACATCTGCGTTCGAGTTTCGGTTTGAACACCTGTTTTCGGGTCTCTAGGGTGTGTGTCTAGAGATGGAATTGCTGGGTCTTATGATCTACCTACTACAGATGGTCCCCTGCTTATGATGGTTCGACTTCCCATTTTTTGACTCTCTGATGGTGCGGAAGTGATGTGCATTCAGTAGAACTGTACTTTGAATTTTGAATTGTGACCTTTTCTCGGGTAGCGATAGGGGGTATATACTCTCTTGTGAGGCTAGGCAGTGCCAAAACTCCTAGCCCTGAGATCACGAGGGTAACGATGGATACACTTATGACCATTCTATACCCAGACAACCATGCTGTTTTACACTGTCAGTACAATACCCAGTAAAGTGCAAGAGATATTCAACAGTTTATTATAAAATAGGCTTTGTGTAAGATGATTTTGCCCACTGTAGGCTAGCGTGAGCATTCTTTTTTTTTTTTTTTTAACATCTTTATTGGGTTAAAATTGCTTAGCGTGAGCATTCTTTTTTTTTTTTTTTTAACATCTTTATTGGGTTAAAATTGCTTAGCGTGAGCATTCTGAGCACGGTTAAGGTAGGTGAGGCTGAGCTGGGATGTTTGGTAGGTTAGGTGAACTACACGCATTTTTGACTTAGGATATTTTCAACTTATGATGGGTTTATCAGGCCGTAACCCCATCCTAAGGCAAGCAAGATCTATAGTTTTATAGTGACAAAGTGTAAGCAGGCTGGCAGCAGGTGTGCTGGGCAGGAGGGCTAAGGTGTCCTGAGCCAGTGAGTGCCTGTCCTTCCAGGGTTGCTGGTAGACCCTTGGGGTGGGGGCCAGAGCAAATGAGGCAGGAGCATCAGGGTCCCCCCAAGGCAGCGTAGGGGTCTGACTTGGGAGGCCCAGAACCCTGTGTGCAGTGGAGGGGCTGGTCTCCCCAGAGGAAGGCTCACAGGACCAGGTGTGGCAGCCTGGATGGAGAAGGATGGGTCTCAGGGCTACATCTGTACCGGGTGCACCCCAGAACACAAACTCTGGAGCACTTCCTGCCTCCGCAGCTCACTTTGGGATTATGGGGATGGGGGGCTGAGCCACAAGATTAAGGATGAGAGACCTGCCCCTGGAGTGCCTTCCTCCAAAGGAATCTTCTGGAATCTTCTCTCTGCCAGAAGCCATCACGGTCCAGGGCCCGGGCGCAGAGTCTAACTGACTCGGTGCACATTTTATTTACAAGCTGTGTGACTAGGCTGCCCGCAATCCCGAGTGTCTGCTTCCTCAACTGTTGAATGGATGGACACAGGTTCACAGAGCAGCCCTACACGGGAGGGTGGGAGTCTCTGTGGCTCCACGCCCGACACGACGTGAAGCTCAGGTCTCACAGTGACAACAGCAGAGACACAGGGAGCGTCTCAAGGCCGGAAGATCCCCCTGAAGAGCCCCAGGCCCGGGTCCTAGCCCCGGGCCCAGGGGCTCCCATCACAAGGCCACGGAGCCCAAGAGGGATGCCAAGGGCAGCGGGTCAGCCCAAAAGCTGGCCCCCCCTTCTCTGAAGGGCACTTAGACATCACTCAGGTCACTCCCGAAGTCGAGGTGGCCAGGCCAGGCCCTCCAGTTCTGGTCACCACGGTGTCTCTGAGGTTCCCAGGTTCACCATTAAATAATAGCCCGTCCAACCTCAGCCCTTCTGCTTGCTGGAGCCTCTGTCAGCTCCTGTGCTTGGGAAAGAAGGATGGACACAGGACGGGCCCACCAAGTCCACCAGGCCCACGAAGCCGAGGCCACGAGGCTCCAGCATGGGAGGAGACGGCTGAGAGACACCTGGACTCAGTGCCCCCACCCCCTGCCCACCACCACCTTGGGCACTTCCAGCTTCACCCAAGGTCTCCACAGCCCACTGCACGCTCTGCTGTGGACAATAACCCCAGAGGGATCACAGGGAAGGGGACTGCCAGCCTGTCACTCCCAGTGAGCTCTACCCAGACCCATTCCACAGACGAGGGCAGCCGAGACCTGTGCCCTCCGCTGCCAGCTCCCATCCCCAGCCCTGGAAAACAGTGTGGCCGCCAACAGCAGAAAGTTGCCCTGTGCACTCAGGGCCGGAGACCCGGCCCCACCGTGACATGAGCACAGGCCGGAGGAGCGGGGCCGGGTGTTTCCCCGGAAAGGTCCACTGGCTCACGCCAAGCTGCAGCCCCGACCAGAAGGAGCCACGGTGCATGAAGCCCCCAGCGCCCTGTGCAGAGGCTGGAGTGGAGGCTGCGTTTTGGGGACCGAGCATCTTTCTGCAAAGGCAGGTGGCGGGCACGTGCCTGCGCGGGGCCGGTCCCACAGGAGGAAGCTCGCTTCCCAGGCAGCCCGTTCTCAGAGCTTCCGCTTTGGAAAGAGGATGAAAGAATGTTATTGAGAGTGAGGGACGACGTGAAACCTCAGAGGACGCGGGAAAGCCATCCGTCGAGGGCGCGATCTTCACCCAGTCACAACCCGTGCGGCGCGTGTCCGAAAGCGCACTTAACGAGGGCTTAAACCAAGCAGGGTTTGTGCGCTTGAGCTGCTGGCTGGCCAATCCAAACAAATAAACAGGACTTCAAAGAAACTGAGAAGTCAGAGGACATCTGAAATCTAACCTCTGGCTAAGGTTTAAAAAAAACACACCCTCGGACATAAATCTGCAAATAAACTTTCCAAAGTAAAACATCTCCCTTCAAAATCCACCATTATTCCATGTTCTGTGCCACATCCTGGTAGAAAGCGCCAGCGTGGCCCATGTTGGGCCCTGCCTGACGGCTCTGCCCCAGGTGCGCCTGCAGCTCCTGCCAAGTTCACAGGCTCACAGGGGCCGTGCGGGCCAGGCCACCAAGGGCTCGGGGTGGCGGAGGCTGGGTCTGGTCCTGGTGAGCCGGGCCATCACCCATCTCATTCTGGTCGTCAGGACCTACATCCGTGAATCTCCCTCATGGAATTCCTAATTCCCTGATCCCGTAGGGCAGCGGGCAGAGGAAGCTATGACAGGTTTAAACACAGGTACCCCTGAGTGTTACTAAACCAGTTACACACCATCTGTGCTCTGGAGGACAGTGACAGGAAGAGGAGGATGGAGGGTCCAACACCAGGCTGAACTGCTGCTTGGGGGCTTCCAGACACACCCGGACCATGAGGGGGGCACTCATGTGAGGACGGAGGGTCCAACACCAGGCTGAACTGCTGCGTGGGGGCTTCCAGACACACTCAGATCATGGGGGTGGCATTCATGTGAGGACGGAGGGTCCAACACCAGGCTGAACTGCTGCGTGGGGGCTTCCAGACACACCCGGATCATGGTGGGGGGGGGCGTTCATGTGTGTGTACATGTGTATACAGGCATGTACACGAGGGCACGTGTGCTTGGGCGGGGGGTGTGCATCTGTGAACGTGTGCATCTGTGTGCCTGTGTGCACATGTGGGGTGTGTGTGTGTGTGGACCCACATACGTACGTGCGTCCACACGTGTGTGTGTGCGTGCACACGTGCACACCCGCTGGGAGGTCTAATTCGGAAGGAAGGAGAGGTGGGGACTGCCTGGGAGCAGGCACGTGCTTTCCCCTATGTTCTGAGTACTCCCAGCGCCGCCTGCGCCAAAAGCATCCGGTTGCTGCCTCTCTGAGCCCACAGCCTCCCTTCTTTTCAGGAGAACAGTCCTCATTTGAGTTCTTAGGACTTTGATTTCTGAAGCTGCCGTCTTGGGGGCAGAGCAAACCTCCAGACCACTCTGGGTTCCCGACATCCCCTGCAGGGTCCTTGATTCTGAGGGCAGGGACCTCTTAGCTGGAGGCCCTCCCAGTGGAGAGGCCAGAGGATGGCTACGTGTCCACTCTGGGGCCGAGGACCTAGGCGCTGCCGGGCCGGGGCAGTAGACTTTGTGGACACACACCACACAGACCTCTGGGTTCCAGCCGATGATTTGGGACACTTTTCCATTTGCCCTCTGCCTGGGGATGCCAGATGGCCCAGGAGGTAGAGTTTTTCACTGATTTGCATTTCCACCCCCTCTCACCTGGGAATCTAGAGCCTGAGACCCTGAGCTTTAGTGCTGGAAAGGAAGGAGAAGGGGAAGAGACAAAACACACACACATGCCCACGTGCACACACCAGATACATGTGCACACACATGTATACATGCAGGAGTGCGTGCAGAGTCAGCCCTGTAGACATGTGATGCATGCACAGACACATGCAGGCACACATACACGCCTGCACACATAAGACATATGTGTGTGTACACACACGTGTGCACATTCACACAGCCCCACAAGCACACATGCACATACATGCACATGAACATACACATGCATGCACAGAGGCACACATATTCATACACACAGGCCTACAGGCGCATACACACATGTACACATATGCATGCACACACAGGCACACATGTACACACATGCATGTAAACTTGCATACACGCACCAGCTGGGAGCTGGGGGGGTGCATCTGGAGCCAGCGAGGGTCAACGGAGTCCACAGGACTAGCGGCAGTGAAGCCCCATCCGACGGCAGCCACTGAACCATTTCTGCCCCTCTTCTGGGACTGTGCCAAGCTCCCCCAAACACCAGAGAGGGGGAAGACCCCAATTCTGAGGGTGACCATTAGCCTTGGAGCCCTTCTCTCTCTGGGGAGATTTGCAGCTTGAAGGCTGTTAACAGGTGGCTTCTGAACTGTTCACCCCTCTCTGCCCGTCCCAGGACCTGCCTTTCCAGGCACTCAGAGGTGTCCTCTGATCTTTCTCCTCCCGGAGCACAGTTTCCTGGCCATGCTCTCCTCCAGCCGCTGATAGTCGAGCCGTGTTTTGTGGGACACTGTCCCCAATGGAAACAGCCTTCCCAGGGACAGGAGGTGCCCCACCCATCTTTGCATCCCTGGCTCCCGCCTGGAGGGAGACACAGCAGGCCTTGGTGCATCAGTGCCATGGAAACATGAATGGACAGATGGATGGACAAGCGATGACCATCCTAGGTGGTCCGCAGGACCCTAGAAAGGGCTCAGCACAGTGGAGAGTGTGTCCACCCTCACCTGGCAGATCCTCGAGGGATCCCTGGAGGAGGTGCTGCTTGGGCTGGGACTTAGAGGACCGTAAGGTTTTGTTCTGGCAAAGGGACACGGGCAAGGAAGCCAGACAGGTGGTGGTGGGGCTTCAGAGAGACCATCACCTTGCTCTTGCGAGACCCCACTGTCTCCTGAAGTGACAGTGGAGGCGACAACCTCATCGGGCTCAGTTGATGCCTCCTGCCCCCGCCCCCCGAGGAAATGTGGGAGGTGGGGCTGAGCCCCCCCTTGCCTGCCCGGCGTGTTCCCCCTACTGCCGGAAGCAACCGAGAGCTGTCCACTCCCAGAAGAAGGAACCCTCCCAGGCAGGGGGCTGGGTCCCGGGGTCAGACAGTCTCCCCCGTTCGTTCTATGGGAAGATGTGGTTCTTCTGGGCAGCAGGCTGGAGCTGGAAAAACTGCTAGGCAGGCTCTGGACTGGGGACCCTATGCTCCCTAAGCATCCCTCGCTCTCCGGTGCTGCCGGACGGTCCCCAGGGCAGACAGCTGTGCTCCATGGAGATGCTCTGCAATCTGCCATCCAGGGTCCTCATGGACAGAGCGTGATCCCCCTTTTCTTCTAGTAAAAGGCTGGTGGGGGTTCTGGGCTGGGGCCTCCCTCGGGTCCTGGGCAGAGCTGTGGCAGCTGTGCTCTTACTGGGGTCTTGCCCATGCTGCCCGAGCCTCACGGTCTCCCGTGTCTCCAGGCTGTGGACATGCCCACAAGGTTGCCCTGGCTCCATTTGTCCCAGAGCCTCCCCCAGACTCCGGACAGACTCGGACACCCCAACCCTCTGAGGCAAGCCCCCCAAGCCTGTCCCATGGAAGCGCCCTGAAAGGCCAACAGAAGGGGATGCGGGTCACTGCCTCTCCTTCCCTTTGCCCCCTCCTGAAACAGTTTGGAGATGGATGGTAACAGAACGATCCTTTATGTGATGAACATCTCGGGAGGGGCAGCAAAATGCCGACAAACACCAACCTCCTGCTTCTTGAGAGCCGGCGTCACGGATCAGTGCGTCCGGGAGTATCTGGAACATTCCCAGGGAAAATAAAACAATTATTTTTGACAACTTGCATCAATACCATCTACATTTGTTTCCCCGCACGGTGCTGCCCCCACTCTCCCGCCCGTGACCATCCCTCTACGCTGGACTGTGTCTTCAGGAAACGACCGGCAAACTCAATAAGCCGATTGTTAGCTCCATCGATCTTATTTGGGGGTCTGAAAATTCAGCAGACAGCACAGTGTTAAATTATTAACTAAATGTTTCCACTCGCTGGCGACGTGCTTCTGTAAAGACCATCTAGATGAACAATGGCCTCTTTATGGAATTAACAGCCAAAGGGGCCGAAGGGACCGGGAACAGAGGACGCGGTGGCCGAAGGACAGTGCCCTGTGCCCTCCAGATGGGCAGAGGAGCAGAGCCCAGCACTCGGGGTGTGCGGCCGCAGGACAAAACCACCCAGCCCGTGCTGGGGTGAGCGAGCCTGTGCCCAACGGGACCCCGTCAGGCCACCCTCACGCCAGGCGGGGCAGGGCAGGGTCGGAGGCCCCAGGCTAGGGAGCAGGTCACGTGTGATCTCACATTCTCATGAACCAAGTGGCCCCATCTGAGCCTCGCTTCCCCTTTGCTGTAAGGGGACAGCATCCAGGTGGCCTGAGGATGTCGTGAGGCCTGAACCAGCCATAGGGAGCAAAGGCTTGGTTGCATGGCAGCCACAGAGGCAGCGACGGGAACTCACTCATGCCCCGCAAGCCCAGCAGGGGCTGGAGACTCGGGGAGCACCCAGTCCAACTAGGGAGGCGTGCGTGGCCCTGGAGGCCATCTCTAGGGGAGAGTCGCCGGGGAGGCCAGGGAGCCCAACAGTCCCCATCAGTGTGTCAGGCTGGCCTGGCCGGCGTGGCCCGCCAGGAGGAGCACACAAAAACGGGGGAGCCAGGATGTCAGAAAGCACACACACTTTCTTAACTTAAAGGTCGGAAGTCTCAATTCAAAACCAGAGTGAGACCCACTTCCAGCCAAAATTACTATGATGTTTTGCAGCCTCTTCGCTCAGCAGGGAAGAGACCACCAGAGCAGCACACCCAGGGGGTTCCGAGGGCCGCCCTGGTCAGCATGGCTCCCCAGGTCCCTGACACCCTCCCCCCCAACCCCAGAGATACCCCTGGAATCCACAGTGCACACCGTCCTTGTCCTTGGGGAGTTCACGAGTGTTTCCGAAGAGAATCCCCTCCCCCCCCAAAGGCAGCTTGTGGGGTGAAGTGTCCATGGCTCCTGAACACACTGAAAACTCCCTAAGTGCTAAATGGGCCTCCAGCCCACCCTATACAAAAAGCAGCAAGCACTAACAAGCGCATTTTCTTCGGTGCCAACTCTGTTCTAGGGGTTGACCTGAGTATCTCATTCAACTGTAACACAATCCTCACCACTGATTGATTTGCTGATTGGAGACCTGAGGCCCTCAGAGGGTCTAAGACTCGCACGGTCTCCCATGGAGCCCGTGGCAGAGCCAAGACTCAAACCCAGGTGGCCCGGCCTCACAGCCCCCACACGTGGGGTGTATGATGATAAACTGCCTGAGTCACAAGTGTACACTTGGATGACTTTGATGTAGCCACCACCAGGACCGAGGTAGCGTGTATTACCATCGCTCTCAGTCCCTCTCTGTCAATACTCCCCAAGGGCAGACAGACAACCACCCTTCTGATTTATCTCTCCTTAGACTAGTTTTAAATGTCTTTGAACTTCATAAAAGGAGGCTGACACAGTCTGTACTCTCTTGGGTAGCTTCTTGTGCTCAATGTAATAGTGTTTAAAATTCATCCATGTTGTTGCATTTGTCAGAAGTTCATTCTTTGTTATCACAGAATAGTATCACGTGGTATGGATAGATCACAGGTGTATCCATTCTCCTGTGGATGGGCGTTCTGGGTCGTCTCCAGATTTGGGCTGTTATGAGTATAGTTGCTTTGAACGTTCATGTACAAACCATTTTCTGGGCCTAAGTTTTCATTTCTCTTGTGTAAGTTACCCAGGAGTAAAAATTGTTGGGTCATAGGGTAAATGTATGACTAAATGTATAAGACATTACCAAGCCGTTTTCCAAAATGATGAACTATTTTGCTTTCCCTCCAGCGACGGTGGAGTGCTCCAGTTGCTCCAATTCTCATTGATGTTTAGTGTTGTCAATCTTTTAAATTTTAACCATTTTAGCAGGTATGACGAAGCATTTCACTGTGGTTTCAGGAGGCATTTCCCTGACGACTAAGGATATTTGAGCATATTTTCATGTCATGCACCTATTAGCCTCGGGTGTCACTGCTTTTGCGAAATGTTTGTTCAAGTCTTTTGTCCGCTTTTTTACTGGATTTTTTGTCTTTTTATTGATTAGTTTTTAGGAGATCTTTATATATTCTGGATACATTTCCTTAGTTATTTATATGTATTGCAAATATTTTCTCCCAGTGTTCGGCTTGTGTTTTCATTTTCTTAGCTGCGTTGTTCGATTAGTGGATGCGTTAAATTTCTGTGTATTTAGTGCTTTTTCAGGCTTTTCTTTGGTTATTTTCCTGCTCCATCTCCTATCTCCTCTCTCCTTCTGGAACCTGTTACACATATACCAAATATCGTCCCACAGGTCACTGTGGCTCTGTTCATTCTGTTTCAATTGTTTTCTTTTTGTTTAGATTAGATCATTTTTATGGCTCCGTCTTTAAGTTCACTGACCTTTCCTTCTGCCATCTCCAACTTGCCCATCCAGGGACTTGTTAGTTCTAGAATTTCCATTTGGTTCTTTATACAGTTTCCATTTGGCATTTCCTATCTATTCATTCCTTCTGGTCATATTTTCCTTTAAGTCTTTGGACATACTTACAATAGCAGCTTTGAAATTTTTGTCTGCTAATGCAAACATCTGGGTCATATCAGAGATGGTTTGTCTTGGCTAAGTTTTCCCTTGATTAAAGGTCACATTTTCCTATTTCTTTGTACACTTAGCAATTTTAAAATTTTTATTGAATTGGGTATTGTAGATGATACATTGCAGAAACTTTAGATTCTATGATCTTTCTCCAAAGAGTGTTGGTTTTTGTTCTAACAGCCCTTTCAGTTACCAGCTGCTCACCTTGAGCTCATTTTGCAGAGGCTTGACTAACACTTGGTTAGGGTGTGTCTGTTTCAATTTTGCTCTTAGCTTCAGGATGCAGGCTTTACCCTTAAAGCATGGCCCTCCCAGAATTTTAATGGAAAATCAAGTGTTCACCAAGCCACTCCAAGTGGACGAGACCCAGATTCCTGATTCTCCCCCCCCTGCTGTGGTGGGCATCAGCTGAAGTCCTTACTCAGCCGTCTTGGCCTTCCCGCCGTTGCTTTCCCCTGTGCTCCCTGTAGTATATGCCCCATGCATGGGCAACGCATGGGTGAGCCCAAGCTTTGGAGGGTTGGCTGCACACTGAGGATCACCTGTCTATGGCTGGGTCCTCTCTAGGCATTCCCCTCTTGATGTCCAGTCACTCTGGCCGCCGCCAACCCCAGCTTCTGACACCCAAGTTCAGTAAAACTGAAGCTTTCTGCTGGACTTCTAGCTGCCCTGTGCCAAGTGGACTGGGTGGGGGTCTCAAGGGAAAAGCCAGTGAATTGCGGACTTCTTTCAAGGATTTTACTCCACCTCTAATGCCTTCGAATCTTTTTTTTTTTTTTTACTATCTTGTCCACAGTGTATATTTGTGTCTGCAGGAGGGTGAGTCTAACACAAGCTACTCCTCCACCCCTGAAACCGGAGCCTCCAGGACCCCCGCATGCATGTCCGGGTGCCCTTTTGTTCCGTTATCCTCGCCGCAGCCCGGGGACACACCCTTCCCATTTTACAGCAGGCAACGGTGAGGCTCAAACTGGTTAAGTACCTCACCTAAGGACACCCAACTGGTAGCAAGAGCACTCGGGCCATGAATGCCAACGGGCTGCTTGCAAAGCCCCTGCCCTTCCAGCTGTTGGTTCTGAATGAGTCACTCGGGTACAGCGGGACCCCCTGTCCCGGCCACCTCTCCATGCTGCCTCCTGCAGCTCGGTTTTTCTTGGCGGCTTTTTCGCTCCACCCAGAGCTGCTTGGTGCCCACCCCCCGGGCTCCCGGGAGCTGACAAGAGCCCCACAGAGGCCGTGTGGCTGTGGTCCAGGGTCTCCACCGTGCAGGGGCAGTATGAGGGGCTGCCTGTGAGCATGAATATGAAAGGGGGCATTGAGGGGCGGGCTCCAAGGAGACTCATTCTCCACCAGGGCCCCACAATGTGGGCTTTGTGAGGCCTGGCAGGGCTGAGCATAACGGGAACTTTCCTTTTTCTCCTAGGGAGAGATTATTTAATTTAAAAATAATTGAATGTGGAAAATGTTGGATATGGAAACTGTTTATCAGGTTTCCTTTTTTGTTTCTCCCTTTGGCTCTGCCCCACGGTGGTGAGGGGTGGTGCCCTCCCCTGGCACGTCAGCAGAGGTGTCTGTGCTTCGAGTTCTGTGTGAAGTGCGCGAGGGGCGTTGGCTTTTCCAGTGGATGAGCCTTGGACGTCTGATGTGGCTGTCATGGCAAAGGGGGCCGAGGAGAGTCCCGGGTCTTGGGCGGGATGCTGGGGCCTGCCCGACTGAAGGTGGCAACCATCTGAATTGCAGTCAAACGTTCAGGAGGGGCTGCTGTTCCCCCTACGTGCCCCTAGCTGGATTCCCCGTCATTCTCCTTGAGGAGGCCGTGCTCCTCTGAGGACGCCCGAGGGTCCTGCATGACCCTCCCCACCGCCACTCTGTCCCGGGGTCTCCTTCTCTCACCTCCACCCACCCTGGTCTCCCGGCAGCCATGCCAAAGTCATCTCCTCCCTGAGATCTGTCTTGATGGCCAGCAGGTCCACTCCCCTGTCCTCCAAGTACGTTTGAAATGGTGTCCAGTGTCCACTCTCACCCCAGCTGCACCAGGCCAGGGGTCTCTTCTGGTGCCTGTGCACAGCACCCCCTCTGCTTTGAGGTGTGGGTTGGTGGTTCAGACACACGTCCCGACCCTGGTGTCCAGCAAGCGCCGTGCACACGTGTGGGGAGTGGCTGGACAGACAGAATGTTTGATCGGTCAGCTGGATTGACTCAAGTCCTGCCAGTCGTCTCTGTGTGGCTCTGCCACCCTCTCCCGGAGCATCCGTGTTTTCATCTGAGATGCCCATGACATTTGTCTCAGGGGTTTGGGCTGCAACCAGATCCTCCCGAAGTGCTCAGCACTGGCCAGGAGGCCTGGGCTCTGGTGGGGGGCGGGGGGCCTGGGGAAACTTCTCACGGCCTCCCTGTGGTCTCCTCGAGGACCTCAAAAGATCCAGTTTCCAAATCTCATCCAGGGAGCGTGGTGGGAGCCCAAGACGATGGCCCCAGAGGGGCAGGCGGGGCGGGGACTCTCCCATGCCACCGGCCCTGGAATCATCATCTTATACGAGGTTCCACCCCAAGGGCACGTACAGGGAGGCACCCGGCAGCCAAGAGTGAGCCCAGATGCTGGAAGGGACCTTGGGCCGTATTCCAGGTGGGAAACAAGGCCGAGGAGGGAGAGACCCTTAGAGGCTGTGCACCCGGTTCTGGGGATGTGACCAAAGTCCCACGGATGAGTGCTGTCCTCCTGCTCCTGGGGAGTCCATTCCTCCCCATTTTGCACCCTGGGCTGAGCCATGCATACAGTGGGTGCTCACCTAGTGCCTGTGGCGTGAACGCAGCCTGGGGCCAGCTGGGGTGGGGCAGCGGGAAGGCAGAGCATCTCCGTGCTGGGCAGGGTTCAGGCAGGGGCTCGGCTGCTGAGCCTGAGTCACGGGGATGGGTCACTGACCATTCCACGGGCAGTTGGTGCCTCTCGGACACCGGGTGTCCCCACTGTGGACAGGCAGGTCCCGGGCAGAGGAGCAGGGCCCCAGTGCAAGCAAGCTGCAGCCTGCTCCAACCCAGACCTGGGCCTGGCCACCACCCCAAACGCCCCAACACTTTCTGTGGTCAAGCACTGGCCCCGCGGGCCGCCTGCAGGGCGGGCAGCACCCCATCCTGCATGGCAGCCTCTCCTGGGCCCATCCCCTGTGGCCGCAGCGTCCTCTGTGCCAGACCCTGGGTTCCCCTGAGGATCTGGACCCTGGGCTGAGTATCGTAGTGGCTCATCCCGCCTAGATCGGAGCCGAGCTGCAGGCAAGGCTGCTCAGGGCTCTTGCAGGACTGCTGGGTAGAGAAAAACCCCCCTCCCAGCTCCCACACGGAGTGGGTGCGAGTGGAGCACGGAGGGGCCCCCAGGCATTTCTGGGCTGGTTTTGGCTGCGCGGGGAACCACCCGCTTGCTCGGGCTCTCCCTGCCCCCCGGCCCCCAGCGCCCTCCATCAACAGGTGCCCAGGCCTGCGCTTTCTGGGGCAAACGTTCGCTGCCCGGTTGGGCCCCTTTTTAGTATTCGAATGGAGGCCCCGGGAGACGCAAAAAGAAAGTGAAGAGAGGCCAGCAGGAGGGGCGGCCCTCAGCGCCGTGCCTCCACTCTCGGGCCAAGGGCAGGGGACAAAGAACCCCTTCATCAGAGCTGTGGCTCGGCCGCCCTCACAGAGGCAGCCCTAGTGTGTGCAGAGGGCATTGCGGGGCAGGGCGGAGCGGGGCGGCGGGGGCACACGAGGCAGCTCTCTCTGCAAGCCCTCCTCCTGGAACTCAAGAAGTCCCTCCTGAGAGGTGACCTTGAACGCTGGGTGCCCCCGCGCCCCAGGCAGGACTCCTGACACCAGCCACTGGGCTCTTCCCAGGGACGGTCACCGGGCCTGGGCCCAGGTGAGCCGCGGAGTGATGGGGGCCGGCGCCGTGTGCAGAACTGCGGAGGAAAAGCCTGGGGCTTCGCGCGCATAATCGCCGTAATGATTATTGAATTTCAGGAGCCAGAAGCCAATGCGTTTCTGCACAATGTTCTGTCGGCCAGAAACCCGCAGTCCACAGGCGCTGCCCTGCCCCCGCCTGTAAGGGGGCCAATGGCCAGGCTGTCTGGACGTGGCATTCCCAGACCTGCTCGCTGGCTCCCAGCGAGGGTCCCTCGCCCGAGGGAGATAAGATAGAGCCGTGTCAGGGAGGAGGTGCCGACGGGGCCGCCCCGGCACGCTGTGAGTGATAAAAGAGGCTTCAGAAAGGTGCTGACGTGGCCACCGCGCTTAATGAGGTCATCGCCCAGGCTGCGGCCCCTGATAACCTGGAGGTCAGGCCCCAGCAAGTGGCAGCCGCGGGAAGCAAGCCATCTGTCGCCGCCCGTCGGTGCCCAGCACCCACTCATGTCAGCCAGTCGTCCTGAACACAGCAGGCATCCCTGTCCCAGCATAGCCAAGGGGAACCCCCGGCCGGCTTGCTGCTGGGGACGGGCAGCTGTCAGGGGTCAGGCTGTGCCCCCTCCAGCCTCCCAGGTCAAGGGTAGCGCCCCTGTCTCGGGGGTCTTCGACGTGCCATCAGGATCTGTCCTGGGGGGGTTCTCTGCTCTTCAGAACGCTCATGGGGCCCGGGCACTGCCAGGTACTATGATGGGCGTGGGGAGTGAGGGGCCTAAAGCCCAGCAGCCCCAGTGGCCTGGGTCTGGGTCTGCTCAGCTGCCCTCTGCCATGAACATTTAGCTCTGCTCAGTCTAGCCCGGGGCTCGCTCTCTGCTTGGCCCGGCCCTGAGCCCCAAGTGCCGAGCGCCGAGCACCAAGGGAGAACAGAAGGTAGGGGCCTGCCTCTACCCGGTGATGCTTGTCCTCCAGAGAAGAGGACAGGGGTGCCTGTGGGGCTCAGGTCCCTGGTGGGGCCTCCGCCACTCTGGAGCTGGGGGCCCTTGGATTGACCCCCACCCCCTCTTCCATCTCCATTTCCTCGTCTGTGCGGCCAGAGGCTGCGGCCAGGGTCCGGGCTCAGTGAGCGTTTGAGTGTAAAGCCCCGGCCCAGGCGAGGTGTGTGTCTGTGCAAAGGTAAAGCGCCAAGGGTCTGGCATGGCCCACAGGACGCCAGCAGCCCAGGCCGCTCCGGGGCCCCTCACACTGGGCTGTGGCTGGAGTGGGCTTCCGTCAGGAGAATGAAGGGGCAGAGGAAGGAGAGAGAGCCGGCCCCGCCCCGTTGGGTCTCAGGCACAGCTGGCCTTCGTCCAGGGCCTCGGGAGGGCTGTACCAGTGAGCGCCCTCGGGCAGGGCCCATGTCGTAGGCCTGCGGGTCCGTAGGCCTGGGGGTCCGTGGGCCTCTCCAACGTGAAAGGAGAGTCAGGCGGCCCAGACCCGTCACTCCCTCCCTGACAAGAGCTCTGTGCGTGAGGCATCGTCCCGATGTAGCGCCCCGTGTTTTCCTCTTTCTGAGCCTCACAGGCATTTTGTACCCAGGTGGGTAGTGCTCGGCCAGTCCTGGCCCTTCCGGGTCCCACGGCCCCAGTCCTTGTAGGGCCAGCTCTGAAGGAGGTGTCAGGGCTCCACTTCAGCTCTTTTTATTCTGAAGCCTGGGAGAAAAACAAATCAGAAAACCATTTCCAAAAATAGCCAGCAGGGAGCGGGAACTGTCTGTGCCATTGCACGTTTGCACGGCCCCCTCCCCCTGGTGGGGTGTAGGCTGCCCTCTGGGGACCGTGGAGCTGGTGTGGCAGGTCTCCCAGACCAGACGGACCGAGGGGCCCTGAGCCCTGGGGCGGTTGTCCTTCTCTGGGTAGGTGTGGCGCCGTGGGGGGAGGAGCGTGTCCACTGGCTTGGGGGTGTCCGAGCAGAGTCATGCCCCCCAGAGTCCACGACGGCCCTGACCGGCAGCTGCTCACGTGCCGGACACATCCTAGCCCACCAGGCAATGGGCAGGCAGAGGGAACCCACAAAAGGGATTGGCACGAGTGCTCCCTCCCCCGGCCTTTCAGGTGGAAGAGACCCCGCCCAGGACAGGTAGTCTGAAGTCCCACCTGGAGATTTGGACCGGAAAGCACATTCGCCTGGGCTGGGTGTAGGGAGAAAATTGTGTGCGGGGGCCACTTGGGGTCCCAGGGCATCTCCCCGCCCCCATCCTGAAGCCGGGTGCCCAGGGCTGTGCAGGCCCACAGGGCTGGGCGAGGTCCAGGGCTGCTGGTTCCCCGCCTTCCCGCCCCCGCCGCCAGCTAGCACACAGTCCCCAAGGAGCACCCTGACCTCCGACCTCAGTTAGGCTGGTGACCCGTATTTTTGATGTAAAAGTTCAGAGGACTGTCACTGTCTTCTATTCATCTTTTCCCACACTGGCCCTGGAGGGTCTGGGCCCATCCACGCCCCAGGCCGGCGAAGGGGGCAGGTCCCTGCTGGGCTGGGCTCCTCTGGCTCCAAAGTGACTCTTTCCTCCCCCGCCAAACAGAGGGGCTCTGAAAATGGTCCTGCGAGCTTCATTTCCAGATAGAACCAAGCCTCCCTCTGCCTGGAACTTCACCTCTTCCAATCAGGAAGGGTTTCTTCCCAGACGGGAGGCACGTGAGGGCTCCCCAGCCCTGGCTGCTGTCCCCAGACCACAGCTGTCCCATCGCCAGGCCACGCCGTGTTCTACTTTGCACTGTAGCACCTTGCTTGGACCATGCTCCCTGCACCCGCCCCCAGCCCACTCTGTGGGGCTCTGGTCCCTGGTGGGGACTCAGGCACACACTCTCCCCGAGCAGGGGGCCCCCGACGGTGCTGTGACCTGCTACCCAGCCTTCTAGGGCAAGAGGAGGTGATGCCCGAGGGTGGCCCAGATGTGCCAACGTCAGCCCTGCCCTGGCCCCCCTTCCGGATCCCGAGAGCAGGATGTCCCCACGCTTCACATCCAAAGGGGACGCTCTTGGGAGGGAACGTGCACGTGGCCGTCCTCCGGAGCGGGGACCGGCGAGTGGAGGGCCCACCTCCTCTTGTGCCCTCTCCCCCCACAGGCTCGGGGCTGTGCCTCTCGCTCACCGGCTGATTTATTTCTGTCTCCCCCAGCCTAGCGCCGCCCGCCCCTTGCAGACTTCCCATCACAGAGTTGTGGTCTCTGGCGGTGGCTGCAGTTTTTAATTGTTTTTTTCCCCCTAAATGCCCTCCTCAGTCCTTTCCCCTTCACTGCCTCCACACCCCCACCCCGCCCCGCCCGCTGGCTGCGCGTGGGGGGGACGGGATTCCAGTAGCATTTCCTCCCTCTCCTTCTATCATTTCATTTGTTCTCTTTTCCTTTCCCTTTCTTCTCCCTCCACGGGCCCAGCCTCTGTGATTAAGCCTCAAGGTCTCCTGCTGCTTTTAATAGCCTGCGGGCTCGGCCATCTGATGAGAACGGAGCTGCTCAGCCAGCCCCCGAATACTTGCTCTGGAATCTCCTAATGCACGGTATTAATCATCACTGTCAAGCCATTCAGGCCCTAAATACATCCACCCAGTATAAAATTATACTAAACAGAAAAAAAGAGGCCGTGATTGGCCGCATATTGAAAACAGACATTAGCCCCCATCCCCACTCCCCACCCCCCAGTTTCAGGGTCCCCACCAGGGCCTCTGCCCAGTTTAATGAACAATGGACAGCTCAGGGTGGAGGTCGGGCTGCAGTTGGTAGACATAAAAGTTCCGCGTCCTGTGCAGAGGGATGGAAAGGAGGGGAGGGGACAGCACCGTCCGCGGCGGGACCTGAGTGCGGGCAGAGGGCGGGCTTTGGGGCGTTCAGCCTGCAGGGTTATCCCCAGGAGTGGCCGGGGGCTTCTTGGGGGCTGTGCGGGGCCGGGCTCAGGGCTGTACCTGGGCAGCCCCCAAGCAGGAACCAGAGCGAGGCGGGAGAGGCAGCCACCGTGTGCCCCGAGAGCTCGCCAACTGGCCCCCACCAGCCCCCTCGCCCCCAGGCTGGGACCCGCCCGCCTTCCTCTGCTCCCCAGCCACCATGTTTCCTCCTGGAGTTTGTCGTAAAACTTAAGCATGTGTGAAATGCCGCTGAGTGGGGTGTTCTAGAAGTTTACGACGGTGGGTAATCTGTTGTGATCCACTTAGCGCACGGGCTCTGCTCACCTGCACAGCGGCATCCAGGGTGCCCGCACAGCAGAAGGGGGAGGGCCAGGGCACCTCTGGTCACACCTTGGACGTGGATCTGGCCCAGGGGTGCCCATCGTGAGGCCGTGTGGCGGCCTCCTGCATTTGTCCTGGGGGTTGCCCCAGAACGCCATCTTCAAGGATATTCTCACTGGTCAGCCACTTACACTCCATGTAAGGGTTGAGGTGACCACAGGCCAAGGTCCTAATCTACGGGTGACCTGGACCGCATGGGTGGAACACTCTAGTCGCAAAGCTGGTCACCCTCCCTCCTCAGTTCATCCTTGTGGCCTCCCGTGAGCTCTGCAGAGACGTAGATGACCAAAGCTCAGGCTGCTAGGGTTCTGGGGATGGCCAGACACGCAGAGAGCAGCTGAGCTGGTGGCCACTGAGGCGAGGCCTCCAGCCTCCACGGTCCGCATCTTTCTGTGCTGCCCCGAACCGTGGACCCCCTCTCCAGAAGTTGTCCCGGCTCCCAGCTGAGCCAGCAGCATTGTCCGGAGCAGCCCAGTGGCCTTTCCAGAGGCCAAAGAGGCCCGGCGACCACACGCAGTTGAGGCCTGGGCTGCTCAGCCCACTGGCCTGGCCACCGGGTCCCAAGAGATGTGGAGCCCAGTGAATTCCAGGCTCTCAGGGGCTCTCCACACTCATGGAGCTGGTTCCTAGTTGAGGTGCTTGTCTCCAGAGACTGTTCCTGTCGACGCGGTAAATGGATAAGAATTAATCCAAAGTCAGGTGACCAGGTATCCGAATTACAGGACGTGGGAGGGAGTCTAAGGAGAAAGCAGCCTTGCCTGTCACAGTGCTTCTGGGACCGGGACCTCTGAGATCCTGACCCACCTGCCAGCAAGGACTGTTCACGAGAGAGAAGGGAGGAGGTCTCGTGTCTGGTACCCAGACGGGCTGGGCAGCGCGGGGACCTCTCGATGGCCAAGGCCACGCGTCCAAAGTGCGGGTGGGGCCCCAGGAGGCAAGCACCGTGCGTGCCAAGGTGAGAGGAAGGTCTGCACGGCCGGGTCTGGGCTGGCCAGAGCGGGCATCCCACAGCCTGGGGAAGCGTGACCAGAGGGCACTGCAGTGGGACCAGCTGGGGGGCTGGCTGTGGGGGATTGGAGCAAGGGCCTCAGGACACCCAGACCTGCAGGTGTGGGAGGGGCCCGCGGAGCTCTGGGGTCAGCGGTCCTGAGGCGGGGACGGGGGTGAGGTTGGACGGGGTGCGGGTGGGAGACCAGCAGGGCTGGGCCCAGGGCGACAGGGCTGAACCGTGGCGGGGAGACAGCACGCGGGCTCTCCTCTGAACCCACCACCTCGCCTCAGCCAGCTCTGCCCCTGGGCTCGCCCGCAGTCCTCCAATCATAAACAGAGCTCCAGCACCCCACACCTTCATTTGCATGTCTTCAGCCGGGTGGGAGCAGCTTGGTCTCCTTTCCGTGCCCGGCAAACGAGGGCTCAACTGCCCCATCCGGCTGAGCCTACCCAGGGTGTGCGTGAGGCCGCGAGTGCCCGGGGGTCTGGGTGCCGGAGCCCTGCCGGCGCCCGGAGCCCCAGGCAGCCCCCTCCGCACCCCACAGGCCATACAGAGACTGCTCCCCGGGGCTGGGAGGCAGGAGGCCCGGGAGAGGGGACGTCATGGCTCCTGCTCTTTCCTCGCAGGAAATCGGTTTCAGAGGCTTTTCAGCAGCAGCTCTTGCCTGAAGGGGTGGCTGGGAGGGACCCCGATTAGGGAGGATGCGGCCATGGCAATAAAATGAGGGTGGCATTCACTCTTCTGTGGACCCTGAGTGCCCCTTGGATCACGCAGAGGAGAGCAGCAGGAAGCCAAGCCCCTGGCCCCGTGGACAGAGCTGGACAGGGTGCCGGGCTGACCTCCCAAACTCCAGGCCACGAGCCGCCTCTGGAAATCAGGGCGCCTGCCATCCCCGATTCTCCCCTCCCCCATCACCCCGGCCACGAGATCAGAGAATAACGTGGCCAGAGACATAGAGTACCAGCTCCTCCGGGCACCTCCCGACAAGAACAACTGGTCTGTCGGTGACAAAGTGACAGCTGCCACCTACGCCTTGAATCAAGTGCGATTTTCAGGACCCTAAACCCCTCTTCTGCAAACAGGGGCGTATGCTCTTCCCATGACTCCCATGGTGGCATTAGCAAAACTTCCCTAATCTTAAGCAAATAACCTCCTTGCCCACATCAGCATGCTGCGGGCAGATGGCTCGTCGCACCGGCCCTGAGCAGGCCCAGCGTGTCTGGTATTTGTGGAATTGTTCCAAAGCCCCCCAGCCCCTCTCCGCCGAGCCGTCGTCTCTCAGGCAGGGGAGCAGCTCTGGGCAGACATGAGTGGCCGTCCACTTTAGGATGTGCGGCCGCCGTCTGATCAGCCGGAGGGAGGCCTGCGTCAGGGCTCACCCCCAGCCCCTCCGAGGAGACGCGATGGGGAGGAGGTGTCTGAAGTCCTCATTCTCCAGCAGGGCAACACGGCCGAGAGAAATCCAGAGGACGACGTCCCCTGCCCCTGCCCCTTGACCGCTTGCAGAGCGTTTAGAAATAAAAACCGCGGCAGCAGAGCCAGCCCTCTGAACACTGGCCGTGTCCAGGTGCCATCTGTGCTCTTGGTTAAGGTTTAGATTAGCCCCCGAGGGAGGCACTGCCCTTATACCCATTTTACAGATGAGCTCGCTGATGGCAAGGCAAGTGGAGTCACGTGGGCAGATGGGGCAACTGGACGGGGAGGAGTCGGGAGCTCCGGCAGGTGCTGCCCCGAGTGCCGGACAGAGTCGCCCACTCTCCCTGACGCCCAGATTCGGAGGCAGGGCCCTGGAAGCTAGGCCACCCCCGACGAAGAAAATCCCCACACTGCAGGGATGCTCAGGGAACGGAGGCGGTGCCACCACCCTGGGTCCAGGAGGCTGGGGCGCTGGGTCTCCAAACAGGTGGGGCGGCTCCACTTCCCATCCCTCCGGACTTGGGGCAGACACGCCGGCCAGCGCCTGGCCCGGTTCCAGAGCCTGCGTCTTGGCTGCAGCTTTGCCCACACAGGCCCAGCGTGGGGACACCAGGGGGCCCTCGCCCCACCCAGCGAGATCCGCCAGCATCCTTAGCCTGGCACTGGGCACAGAGGAGTGGCTTGTGCTCCATAAACAGCCCGGGCCTAGGAGGAAGTCCAGATCCTGTGCCCAGCCATCCCCGGGCCCCCACTCTGCCCATGGCCCAGCAGAGACGCAGCGTTCTCTCTCCGTCTGGGGCCTGCACTTCCTGAATGGATAAGACACTTCCTTGCAAGGGCCCTCGGCACTGCACGCACCGGATGGAGGGCCGTCTCTTCCTCAGACACCAGCCCAGGCTGAGCTGGAGAGGCTTCTGCAGCCTTCTCCCCATCCTGGGCCCCAGGCATCAGCCATGGGCAACCTGATGCAGTGGCAGGACTGAGAAACCCCACCATGTGCCTGGGAGGATCCCCTCCACACGGCTCACCTGCGGAGTTTTCTAGAGCCCCAGGCCCCGCCCAGACCGCCTCCTCCCTTCTCTGGATCCAGGAAGCAGTTTTCCCCATGGGCCCTGGACCGGTGCCCTCAGGAGAGGCGCAGGTGCCTTTCACGGGGGTATCTCACCCAGACCCATTCTGCCGACCCAGCCGCACGCTCCCGGAAGCCTGACAGCGACGGCAGAGAGATCCTCCCGCCTCAACAACTGTGCCTCCTACCAGTGGCTCTCCACCGCGGGCCACTCTGCCTTCCAGGGGCCATCGATAGTATCCGGAGACATTTCTGTCTGTCACCGCTGGAAGCTGGTGGGTAGAGCCCAGGGATGCTGTTCAACCCCAGCGGTGCCCTGGATGCACCCCACCCCCAGCAGAGAGTGATGGGACCCCAATGTCCACAGTGGTGAGGTGGAGAAACCTGCTGAGGCTGTGATCCTAATGGAACAAAACCGTTAACGTGTATTAACGCTGCTGCAGAAAGGTGCGGGGTGGGTAAATCTCGCCGTGCTCTTCGGATGACGCCAGAATGAGAGTCTATACAGAAGCCGTTTCACTTGAAGGAAGAGGTGACAGTAGTGTCCACGGTCCCCATGTCCCGCCCTCGTGCACAGCTGTGTCCCCAGGCCCAGGACAGGGATGGGGCCCCTTGCCTGGGTCAGTGTGGGCAACAGGAACACAGTGCAGTGGGCCACTTTCCACCCTGAAGGGCAGTTTGCCCTACGTCTCTGAACGAGGGTAAAAGTCACTGTAAAACTCCGGGTCCCGCCTCTCACAGGCTCAGCCTGGGCAGGGTGGAAGCCACGGGCTCGAAGGCAGAAGACCTTGGTGGCCGTAGGAAATAACCAGCTGCCGACCTCCAGATGCCCTGCTGTGGCCTCAGAGAGCTGCGGGCGTGGGGGCGGAGCCCTGGGAAGAGGCAGGGCATGACCCTCCTCCCGCCGCCCCCAAACCTTTGCTGAAAGCCCTCAAACATCTTTAAAAGTGCGACGACAAGGGTAATGGTCTCCAAGGGGCTGCAGACCAGATGGGGCACCCAGAAACAAACACCACCGCGCTTGTGCAAGTAGTTCCAAAGGTAATAGGACCCAACGAATGGACATTAGGTCTGATTTCCACCGTATTCTGAGATGCTGCACAGTCTCCGTGAGTGATGATTCGTGACAAGCGAGGAGGTGGGCTCACTCCCAGCTCAGACCATTTTGAGGGGAATGGACATCCCTTGGTGCTAGAATAGAGGATTGTGGAGACTTGAACAAGGGCCAGCGCCCCGTGTACTGGCAGCAGAAGAACGTTACCACAGTTGCAGCGAATACTGTCAGCAGGGTCGTCTTTCAGCTACGTATGCAGCCTCCATTTGCCCACTGGAGTCTTTAATTATGCATACATTTTTTGAACTCAGAATCATTTTCTAAGTTCAGAGAAAATCGGGGCACAAGTCAAACCCTCGTGCAGCGGAGGCCGGTGTCCTGGGAAGGAGGACTCCTTTATCCCTGGTGTTAAAGTTCACGAACACGGCCACCCTGACCACGTGTATCTCAAGGCCATGAGGGTCTCCCCTCCGTCCCCTGAGGGTGTCAGGGCTGGAGACAGGGTCTCCGGAAGAGGCACAAACAGCCAGCCTCCCGTGGCCCCGTCGGAGGGGCCGCCACCACCTCCCTGATGCAGGGCTGTCCGCGCCATCTGCAAGGAATCTCTTCTTGAAGTTACTCTGGGGCTCGAATTTCACCCCCGACTCCACCTGTCATCATGGTTTACCCTCACCAAATTTCACAGCTCCATCTCCCCGGGTCTTCCTTATAAGAGTCTTTAGAAAATTGTTGGCAATCTTAACGTTTTTTCCCCCAGAGGGAAAAAAAAAGAAACCGTGTCCTCCGTGTAACTGAAGGGGACAGTGACAGCCAGAAGCCTGGAAGCAAGCCTCCATTCGAAGCACCACCCTTGCAAGAAGGTGTGTTTATTTAGAAGCTGGCATCAGACAGGGGCCTTGGATGTGGAATGTGGGAGGTCGCTCAGAAAACTGAGGCCGTGAGCCTGTGCTTTTGTAGGGGCCATGCCCACGTGCAGCCAGGCAGCCCCTGAAGACGCAGACGACTCAGTCGAGAAGGCTGCCAGCCCTCCGGGTGCGGCGGGGCCCCTTCGGTGGCTCCACGGCCACCGAGAAGCAGCAGGCGAATGTGGTTAATGCCATGCATTCCTGTCGGCAGGGCCACGGTCCCCTGTCCCTAATTGTCACATATTTGAATCAAACGCATCTTTTATCTCGTCGTCCAGGACAAGGCGTTGTAATGATGACCAGATGTGGGTGGACCGGGGACGTGAGTCCAGGGGGATGTTTCCACCGCTGCCCAAACGTGGTGGACAGGACTTGCAGGCAAGGGCGGCTGGTCACCTCTGGAAGCAGCCGATCCTTCCAGACCCCGAGCTATACCCTTTGTTCTGGGACCGGGTCGTCGTGCCCTGTGGCGGGCAGGCCCCTCTCCAGCGGGCACAGGTCCCCGACGGGAAGCGGAGGCCAAGAAAGGCCGAGCGGGGGGCATTCACCTGGGTCGCGGTGGCCCCCATCGCCCTGGCCTTTGGGGTCCTGGACTGAGAATCAGCCCCCGCAGAGGCGAGTCTGCCCTGAGTGTGGGCTCCAGGGTGAGGGGCTGGAGGGGGCGCCCACTTTGACCTCTGGATATTTTGCTGTCTGCACGAGACGCCGCTCGGGCATCCTCGCCGGGTTCTGGGGGAAGGGAAGGCGGTAGAGCTCAGCGGGGCCACGCTGCGTCCGACGGGGCCGCCAGGGCAGGGGCCACAATGGGAGGGGAGACTGCCCCAGGGTGACGGGAGGTGACGGCCCCAGCGCCCCACACCTCCCAGTTCCCCTGTGAACCAAACTGCTCCGTTTTTCCAAAGTGGAACATCCCTGGAAATTCCCCCAAGTGGTGCTAGACGTGCTGGCACTGTCCCCCTGCAGGGAGGAGGGAAGGGGCTGCGGGCCGGGGCTTCTGGGCACTTTCCTTTTCTCCACCAGCCACTTCTGGACGATTGCGCCAAGACGCTGACAACAATCAGGGCAGTGTCTGCAGAACCGTGTGCCGCTGAGCCGCGTGAAAAGCCTTTTTCAAGTGCGGACGGTTTGAAGAGAGCGTCCCTCGTCCCACATTTCGGCTCTGACCCGGTGGGTGGACAGGGCCACGGATGCCCATTCAGAAGCCCCCGCCTTTGAAGCACAATCCGCTTTGCGCCGCAGGGCCCCACCTCAGCCCACACGCCTCACCCGCACCCATCGCCCCAAGGGAGCGGGAGACCAGGGTGAGTGGACCGAGACGGGGTCTCTGAGGACGGTGACGCCTTGTGGGACAGGAGCCAGCATGGGGTGTTAGCTACCCAGAACTTCTCCATGTTGCGGGCAGTTGGGAGCCCCTGCTTCAAGCACACAAAACAACCCCGCCGAGGTTGTATGTCGCCCAGGAAAATCATTGTTTGGTTAAGGAAAGAAAAATGCTGAGAGAGAGAGAGAGAGAGAGAGAGAGAGTGAGAGGTTCGTGGAGCACAGCCACACACTGGTTTATAGGGCGTCCAAATCTCACCGGCTGCCACCCTGACGTTCATCCGGGCAGAACACCTGCCAAACCCCAACTTCCTCGGAGGCGGGTGTGTCCTGTACTTTGGGAAATGGGCCCAAACGGTGGCCAGTGAGCCCTGGGACACCGATGGAAAGGTGAAGGAAGGCACCCTCTCTGGACTCAGTCCCACCTCTGGGTGGACTCTTGTCCGAGGGTCTGGAGTGGCCTCATTTTGGCTCTGGTGAGCTTGGCCGCCCTCTACTAGCAAAAGCCTCAATCCCTCTCTGGGCGTCTATAATGCTGATCTCAATCTTGTCTGAAAACGCCGTGACCCAGAGGGGATGTGGTGGCATAGGGCTCGCCCACCCTGTGCACGGGGCGCCCCGGTAGTCCTTCCCTGAGAACCAGGAAGACGACACAGGTGTGCACCAGTGCAAGTCGTGGGTCCTACAGCAGGAGGGAAGGATTCAGCAGGAGGCGTGGCTGTGCAGGTGGGCAGGGGCCTCCCTGGAGGGGAGGAGATGGGGGCAGGCAGGGAAGCAGGGACATGGGGCGGGGGCTGGGTGGTCACCAGAAGACCAGCCCCCGGTCACTTACGGAAATGGGGCTACAAACACAGCCTCACCTTGGGTTGCAAAGGGCGTCGAGAACATGGTTTAAAGTATAGATAGAGGGCTTCCCTGGCGGCGCAGTGGTTGGGAGTCCGCCTGCCGATGCGGGGGACGCGGGTTCGTGCCCCAGTCCGGGAGGATACCACATGCCGCGGAGCGACTGGGCCCGTGAGCCGTGGCCGCTGAGCCTGCGCGTCCGGAGCCTGTGCTCCGCAACGGGAGAGGCCGCAGCAGTGAGAGGCCCGCGTACGGCAAAAAAAAAAAAAAAAAAGTATAGATAGATAGGTAGGTGGGTAGGTAGATGGTTAGATAGATATAAACATACAGAGATCTTTCTAAGCAACAGGACTGTGTGTCTTTAGAGCTCTCTGGAAAGCAGGCCCTTGAAGATCCCAACACTTGTAGCCGCATTATTCAGGGACCAGTGAAGGGCCCCCTCGTGACTGCTCCCCCAAGGGAAGACAGGGACCCCTGAGCCTCACAAGCCAGGCACCAAAGGCAGGTGCCTCAGACCCTCCCACCCACCCCGAGGTGCGAGGCTGCACCGTCCGTGTTAGAGGGGCTGCCCAGCCCGTGGGCAATGGGCTCGTGTCCGAGTAATTGTGGTTTGTCCACTCTTGTTCTCCTTTGACAGCTAGTTTAACCACCTACGTGAAATGGACACGCTACATCATCCTTAATTAAACATCCGAGGGGACGCCTCATTTCTGGGGAATTCCTCCCATTGTGGAAGGAATCACTGGGTTGACAGCCCAGGAAAGCTCAGAGCCGAGGAATCCAGGCAAGGCCGGGCAGCCATGGCTTCAAAACCCACCCCAGGCCTCACACGAGGCTGCTTTGCCCCTCGGTGAAGCAATTGGATTTTCCCACGGGGCCTGAGTGTCATTCACAGATGTCTTCATTCCTGAGAGTGTGACCCACCATGGATTTCATAAAAAAAAAATCCGTAATAAGCTCCCCTAGCCCCCCGCAAAAGGCCAGCTTCCAACAAGCTCCCACGCCGGCCTGCGCGTGGCAGGAAGTGATTACAGGCTCCCCGAGGAGACGTTCATGAAGCTCCATGTTGGGACCAAAATCCTGAGGAAGAGAAAGGACGGGAAGCAGGGAAGGAGGAGGCGGAGGGGGGAAAAAACCCGAAACAAAACAAAACCCAGGTCCATGCCGTCCCCGCCCCCAGTAAAAACCACTCAGCTGAAAGCAGATGCTACCGGATTAGGGACCAGAAGGGTCCGCATCAGCACCGTCCACTGGAATCAGCCCTGGAGGTCTTTGGAAATGTGAATGAATTCCTTTATCTTGTCCATGGGTTCGGGGCATGGCTTAGGCTGCACGTGGCCGTGGGCATAGAAGTCCCAGATGATGGTCTCAGTGATGCTCTCCCCGCCGTCCGCCCCCACCGGGCTGCTATGTGGGTTCGGCTCTCCGAGAACTTCAGCTGGGCTTTTGGAGGGGCACAGCGGTCAAACCCACCCTGTTCTCTCCGTGGCATGGGAGTTCATACGCTTTAGAAGGTTTTCCTCCCGGTGTGAGGTCTGGGGTGGAGGCGGTTTAATGGCTCTTCGGGGGTTCCTGGTTTGTCATTAAGTGGACCCCGAACAGCCCTGCAGAGCAGCTATCGCAGAGCTCAGCTTGACCTTGTAACAGGAACACAGACGGGTCTGGCGATGCTGCAACCTCGAAGGACCCAGGTTAGCACAGTGGATCAGAGCTGCTCATCTGTCAGCCATACCCACCCAATCCAGCACTTTCTGGAGAGGTCCCGGCAATGACTCCTTTTCCATTTCAACCCAGACCTTAACGAAAATGTCTACATCCAAGATGTCACCGCCCGGGGCCACTGCTGCCCGCCCCTTCCCCCAGCAACAGCCTAGTAATGACCCTGTGCCCCTGCATGTGGCCCCCTGGTGCCAGGGCAAAATTAAACCCCGCTGATGGCAACATAGTTATTTGCTGCCTGGGCAATTATTCCCCCCCTCCCCTAGCTGCCCAGGGGGACAGGTGGACCTTAGAGAAACCAGAGCTGGAGCACAGTTTTAATTATCATGGTCCAGCCGGGAGACCAGAAGCTGTCAAGTGGGGCCCACCCCGCTACCCCCAGAGCCCCGAGAAAGACACCTTTATTGCTTCTGAGGGAAGTGGAGTGCTTTAGGAGGGCTCGATCCTTTACCAGCACTGTTCTTCCCACACCTGTGCCACTGCCGTCCGCCCCCACAGGGAGCATCCCCAGGGCAGGGCTGCGAGTGGACATAAAAGGGAGATAACAGGAAACGTGCAGGGGTCCCCAGAATAAACCGGGTGCATCTCAGTGGGGGGTGACGCGGTGGACGGGGCTGTACGAGGAGGGGGTCCCCTGGAGGCAACCCTGAGTCACAGGAGGGAGGGTTCTCTGTGGTCTGTCTGGGAATGAGTGATTTGAGTTGCAAGGTCCCCCGGGCTCGGCAATGACTGAGGGCACAGGATGGCAGCTCCAGGGTGTGGGGTGCGGGCTCCGGTCAGGTTCCTGCGAGGGCAATGTAGCTCCTCTCACTGCGCCTTCAGCCCCCAAGAGCCTACTGTGTGCTGTCGAGGGTCCCAAGTGGAGCAGACACAGTCCCACCCCTGCGCAGGGGAGTCTGTGCCGGGGTCCAAGGGAACGCAAACCAGAGCAGTTGGCCATCCCCCGGAGTTAGGGAGAGGAAGGGGGGTGGCTGTCCTTGGGAAGGAAGGAGGGGGCTTCTGGCAGATACACGCGCCCCCCCTGCCTCTTCCTCCTCGGCCCGGGGGCAGGCTGCCCACTCCCCGAAGGCCCCCTCCCTCCGCCATCGGCCCTGGAGGAGCTGCCACCCTGTGCAGGAGGAGGCGCCTGGGGCTGGCGGCATCCCTGATGTTGGGCACAAAGAAGAAACACTGAGGCCCTGTGCCGGGCAGCCGGCAGCCCCAAATGTCAGCCCTGAGGTCAGTCGCGGGCCAGAGGTGTCAGGGCCCGGTGCTGCCACTGTGCTCACAAGTCGTAAATACCGCCTAAGTGGCTCCTGTCACCTCTCCGCAGCCTTGCTTCCATCTGTAGCGGCCAAAGGTGATTAATGAGAATTATCATTAACGCTAATCAGAGCCGTTTGGAGGAGGCTGGGGGGGAGGAAGTGCCCTTTGTGGGGCTGCGGAGGCCGCTCTGAAGGGTGAGCGCACGCGTGGGGGTGCACACGTACACTGTGCACACGCACTCACATGCTCACATGTGCATTCACGTGCACACGCATGCACATGTACACATGCACCGTACACACGCACTCGAATGCATACACATGCACACATCCTCTGTGCACACGCACTCACATGCTCACATGTGCGCTCACGTGCACACGCATGCACACGCACACATGCACTGTACACATGCAATGGAACGCACTCACATGCTCACACGTGCACTCACATGCACACGCGTGCACACACGTGCACACGTACACATGCACCATACACACACGCACGAATGCACACACATGCACACATCCTCTGTACACACGCACTCGAATGCACACGCACACGCAGGACCGGGCCCCAGGGCTGGCTAGTGGAAGGTGGTCTGGCAGATGGGGTGGAGCCAGTCAGTGTTAAGAACAGCCCTTGCCTTTCGTGAAAGGTGGGCTCCAGTGAGGCCGGAGAGCCGACCGCCAGGAACACAGGCCTGGCACAGCACAGCTCAGCCTGGCTGAAACGAACTCTCCCTCCATCACCAGGCGTGCTCACGACTTAACATGCTTGGCAGATGATCACAGACTAGACGAGCCTGGCCAAAACGGGAACAGATGCCGGAGGACGCAGGGCCGTGGCCATGCCTTGGCTCGGGGTGCGGTGCAGGGGGGACCCTCTGTGGGTTCCGTCTTCTCCGTCCGCCGGCACACTGCCTGGACCCCTGCGCTCGGCCCACTCCCACCCCATCACACTGGGGCCACCTTTTTCCCGCCTGTCTCCGAGGAAGTGGCCGAAGGGGCGGTGCAGCGGGCTTCCCTGGCCTCGGCATCCTCGCTCGGCGGGCCGAGTGGCTTAAAGATACAAAGTGTCCTTTTATTGGAAATATCAATTCAGAAAGGGGCTAGTAGTAAGCTGAGAATATTTGGATAAACTTGACAGCCCTTAGGACTAAAAAAGACCTTTTGTTCCCTCCAAGAAAAAGGCTGTCGCACCACCCCGGGCTCCCTGGAGCCGGTCCAGAAAAAACTGAGGTCGGAGCAGAAAAGTGATTAGGGCGTCTCGTGAAAGATCTTTACTCTAGGTCAAATGTTTATTATTATTTAGTTTATTTTTTTATTAGAATGTGCAGTTACCATCCTGTTGCATAATATCAGGCTGTAAGTGCGTCTTCGAACACCCAGTCGGGTCCAGCCCAGCCTCCCGGGGCACAAAGGGAACTTTGTGGCAAGGGGGAGGGGAGTGAGGGGTGGCACCGGCATGTTTTATTTTGCTCTGCTTTGTTTTCGAGATGTCGACCCATTTAAGAAGGAGCAAGCATCTCTGGTGTTTGCCCTTCGATGAGCAGAGGGGTCCCTGTGGCTTGGGGATCTAGCTGTCGTGGGGGTGGGGGGTCGCCTCTCCTTTTCCAGTGGCAGGAGGTTGTGCGTGTGCATTGCACGGCGGGGCGTGATTTGGGCAGGTCTCCACAGGCAGAGAATGCAAACTGTTGCCAGGAGGGTGGGGACACGGGAGAAGCTCTTTTTCGGCTGACCACCAGCCCGACTCACCAACAGCCACGTGGCTTTTTGGGACACGCAGGGACCTGACGGGGCCACCAGCCCAGCACCTCCCTGAGAGCTGCGCCCACGTGTCCGTTGCGCAGAAACTCACATGCAGCCCTGTGGCGCCCTGGTCTTGGGTCCATGTCTCCACTTACGGGCTCTCCAAAGAGACTGTTTACTTCCCGAGGTTCCCGTGAAGGCACGGCCCTCCAGAAGCCGCGCGAGATGAAGACCAAACCTAATTCGATCCTCTTCCACCCAAATACACGAAAAGGAAAACAGCTCGTCCTATTCAAGTCGCTGGAGGAGAAAGGGCCGACCTCAAGTGAGAGGGGCCTTGGCAAAGCGGGAGAGACACACCCCCACGCCCAAAATGAAACCCAGTTACTGTCTGCAAGGGAGCTGGTCATGAAAACAGCCTAGCGTCTGAGCTCCATGTGAATCCAGAAATTTCTCCCCCAGCCTCTGCAGAAAACCCTCGCATGGTGGATTTTCTCCCCAGCCATCGTGCAGGGACCCGGTCTTGGGTGTGGGACTCAGCGCTGCCTCTGTGAGGGGTCACACCCACGTGCCTTGGGGCCACAGCAACGGTGGACCCGGCAAAGCAACCAGTCACCCTAAGGCCACATCTCCACGTGCCACCACCTCCAGCCCTGCCCTCCCCAAGGTGCAGCTGACAGAGACCCGGACCTGGCAGGGTGTGCCTTTCCAGCAGATGGCGTCCAAGGGGTCACAGCCCAGGACCCCAAGCAGGACCTGCCACCCAGCACTGCCAGGATCAGCCCCAGAGTCCTCAGTCACAAAGGCGATGCACAAGAAATGCATCTGATGCCCTCTCAGCCCCCCAGGCTGTTATGCAGGGCACCCCAAGAATCAGGCCCCTCTGTAAATATGAGTCTAGAGAAAATCACCATATGATGCTATAGCATGGGGCCCACCCACCTGGAGATTCATTTTCAAATACACCTTGGTCCTTGGACTGTACCAGCGAGAAGCCAAATTCCAAAGGCCTGTACTCCAGCTTTATATGTCAGCTATTGACCGTGCCTCTAAGGTGCTCCTCAAGCTTTTAGGGAGATAGTGTCTTCAGAGACAGTTTCCACCATGGGATATATACATAAGTGTAAAATATTGACAGAAGTGGAAGTAGTCACCCTTTTTAAAGTAATTACATTTACGAACTTATTTTTCGTAATTCATAGAATTAGTGGAGTAGGAAGTGAGTGTACTTATTTTAAATGTTTTGATTTTGTTATATTTTTCATTACTTTTTAAAAAATTAAATTAGGCATTAAATAGGAAAAAACCACACGCCTTCAAAAAAAAAAAAAAAAGAACACTTGGGAAAGAATCAAAGTGATTATTTTTCCTTAAAAGATAATTTTAAAATAGTCATCATTTGGAGAGGAAGACTAAACAAAAAGAATTTAAAATAAAAGTAAAGGAATGTATGTTTAGAGAGTGAGAGGTGAAGGAAAAGGAGGGGGGTGAGGGACATTTTCCATCTGACATCCCGAAGGGCTGAATCTGCTCACAGAGGCAGGGAATCTTCTAGAAAAGAGCCCAGGCCCAGACAGAGGGGAAGAGCCATGTGCCACTTAGGGAAACCACCAGCTCGGTGAGCATTCTCAACCTCCCAGGGATGGCTGAGGACCGCCTGCCTGCCCAGAGCGGCCCCAAACCCTGCCATGGGGCGCTGGAGGCCAGTCGCCACGTGGGGCAGCTCTGGCAGAGTCTCCAGCACATAGTTCCCGGCTCAGGAGTCACACCAAAGACCAGGTCTGCAGCACGTCCATCTGGAGGAAGTCTGGGGGGCCTTGGCCCCTGGAGACTCTGTGATCACCGAGCTCTGGGTGCCTGCGGCTGTCTGGGAAGGCTTCAGAGGAAACCCTCCTGTACCCACAGCTGTTCTGACCGTCTGTGCGGGAGCCAGAGATCCAGGAAGCCAAGATGCAAAGGAGACCACCAACCGCCCCTCCCCCAGAGCCAGAGGCCCCAGCCGCCTCCACCCTGGGGAAGAAGGGAACCGTCTCTGCACACAAGCAGCCCCTCATCTTGAGAGGGCTCCAATCCGGTCACCTGGGGGGTGTCCTGACTCAGGACAGCAGCCGGGCGAGCCATGCTGCTTTTCATTAAGCAAAGAGGGGTGCTCCCTTTTCCCATGGGTTTTATTCATGTCCTGACAACATCAATAGAAATGGATCTGCCAGAGTAAGTCATATGAAGCTCACTGAAAGGAGGAAAGAAAACATGTCCTCCCATCCTTTGCCTATTTCCAAAGAGAAAAATACAATAGCAGAATCCACAAAGAAAGATCCCGATTAAAATGTTCCAAGGCTCTTAAACACCCCCATTTAAATTCTAGGTAATCGGCTGCATTGTGCTGCCCCTGAAGAGGCTGTGGGGTTGGTGGGCGCTGTTCAGAACCATTTGTGTCATATAAATGCTGGTGATTAGATTTTTAATAAACCGTTTCAATTCTATTTCCTGGCCTTGAATAGATGTTTGCACTTGACTGGTGTGGACTTGAAAGGGGTCCAGGTAATATCATTGTGGGGGACATACTCTTAATTCCTTTAATATATTTCGTCAAAGGTGACTGGCTGTAGGAACTGGCTGGAACACGGGGAGAGAAGGAGAGCGATTGAATTTAATTGGTTCCATTTGTCATTCAAGACTGACTTTGCCTCACCTCTGCCTATGAATCATTTTCAAACTTGCTGGTCAGACCCAACATGCCCACAGCTTGGGAAGGAAGCTGGCTTTGGGTTCCCAGGACAACATCTCGGGCTGAGCTCACATCCAAGGGCAGGCCTGGCGTGAGGCTCAAGGTCCATCAGTGAGCAACTTGATGACCTCTGGCCAGGATGACAGCTCCCGAGAATGGAGGAATCCAGAAGGAGACCACAGCATCACAACCCCAGACTCTTAACACTCCATGTCCAATGTGCTGGGAGGGTTGAGGGCAAGAGAAAGGATGAGCCCATTGGGTTACAGTTCCGGGACCCCGGGACCCCTCCCCACTCAGCCACTAAATGACAGCTGAATCCTAGGAAGCAGAGGGATTACAAGCAACTGTTCAGAGAGAAACACGCCTCCTCTCTCTGTAAAGCCAAAACCAAGGCCCAGGCCCCGGCCAGCGCTCTCACATGTGGCACCCGGGTGCTGGGGGAGGAAACCGGAGCTGGCCTCTTGCCAGGCATTCTGATGCCGTCCGCACCGGGAGCTCTTCCCGTGGCCATTTTTGTCCATCAAAGAGCAACGAGCAGTGCTCGTGATGGGGCTTAGATTCGTCCCATTGAGACTGGAGCTATTTGCAGGAGCTGATTTCAAAACATGAGGCCTGATACAGAGGCGATGAGTCACGGGGCTTCTCCAGACTGACGTGTCCCCCAGAGAAGGAAGAAGGATGGGCCCAGAGGGACTGAGTCAGTGGCAGGGGAGGCACTAAATATAACCCTGCTGGATGCGTCCTGGCCACCGCCAGACCTTCTACGAGCACCTACTGTGTGCCAGATCCCACGGGGTGCTGAGATGGACAAGTCAGCCTGGCCTCTGTCCTGGAAAGAGGATGTTGCCACGATGACTTCGGGGGAAAATTGCACTGCAACACCGTGCACAGGAGAGAAACACTGTAACACTGGATCCAGGAAAAATTGCAACTGATTTCCAGAGAGGGAGAGCGACTAAAAGGAGGGTTTGTATGTCCTTCAGCAGAATCCGTGGGAGAATGAGAAGGAAAAGGGTCTGGAATGCGATAAGGGGATGTAAGGAGAGAAAGACCCTTGGGCAAAGGCCTATGGAATATTGGGGGAAGTTCTCTGTTGTCTTGAGGTACCTACTCATTATTAGTCACCCAAACATTTATTGAGCACCCACTGTAGCCTGGCCATGGGAATCAGCCAGATGAAACCTTCGAAGCCCTCATCATGCAGGGGAAGAGAAAGAAATTATGTGGACAGGACAACCACCGTCTACCATCGTCCTTACTGCGATGGGGCAGGGGCAGTGACAGCCCCTCAGAGGGTCCCACCCCAATGTGTGGGATCAGGGCAGTCCTCTTGGGAGAGGTGTCCCTGTGTTCTGCCACCTTTACAACTCTTGGTAGAATGTATCCTTATATCTCACCTTGGGAGTTGCAGAAAGCCAGAAGTGTCTGGGCAGGTTGGGGGAATCCTGTGCCTCATCCATCTATCCATCCATCCAACCAACCATCCATTCATTCATCCACTCATCCATCAACCCATCCTTTCATCCAGCCATCCATTAATGCATCCACTCATCCATTCATCCATCCATCCAACCATCCACTCATCCACCCATCCATCCATGCATCCATCCACTTATCCATTCATTCATCCACCCATCTACCATCCATCCACCCAACCACCCATCCACCATCCATCCATCCAACCACCCATCCAACCATTCATCCATCCATCCATGCAACCATTCATCCATCCCTCCATCCATCCAACCATCTACTCATCCATCCATCCATCTATCCATCCATCAATCTATCCATCCAATCATCCAACCATCCATCCATCCATCATCCACTTATCCATCCATCCACCCATCCATCCACCCATCCATCTATCCATCCATCCACCCACCCATCCATCCATCCATCCACCCATCCATCCATCCAACAATTCATCCATCCATCCAAGCATCCACTCATCCATCCACCATCCATCCTTCCATGGACTTGTTCAGTGAGCCCTGCGTGAGCACTTGTCCTTGGTGAGGTTCTAGGGAAGCTTCAGTTGCTCTTGGCCACCATCCTCAGGAAGAACAGAGGTGAGAAGGGCAGGACCGGCCAGGATACGTGGTCCCCACAGGTCATAAAAGGGGCAAGACAGGCAGCCAGTGCACAGTGTCCAGCTGATCTGCTCCTTTCCAGCTGTGCGACATTAGCCCAGTTACTTCACTCCTCTGTGCTCAGTTTCCTCATCTACAAATGTGGCTACAACCGAGGCTCCCCCTCAGGGAGGGGAGCATCTAGGGACCCAGTAATGAGACTCAGCAGCGACCAGCAGTGAGGCAACCTCAGCGGTCTGTAGTGGCCTCCTCCTGACCAAGGGTGGGGTTGAAAGAGCCCCAGGGCAGGCTCTGCACATCACTGCCCTCCAGAGAACAAGAGGATGTCTAAGAGGAAGGTGGAGGGGAAGACTGAGCCTTCCTCTGCCCAAATGTGTCTGCTTCTCTGAGGGCTGCATCTGGACGTCACTCCTAGGTGCAGCCTGTGTTGGCTGTTGTCCACGGTGACGGGGTCATCTGAGAGAGTCTGAGGGTCACAAGGCCCTGGGCGGAGGTCGTGGGCCGGAGGGAGCAGAATCCCAGCCAAGGGGC
Source organism: Inia geoffrensis (assembly GCA_036417435.1). Lineage (NCBI taxonomy): Eukaryota > Metazoa > Chordata > Mammalia > Artiodactyla > Iniidae > Inia > Inia geoffrensis. Next base: position 183,976,869 of record CM070901.1, on the reverse strand, counting down.
AGAGAGGTGGGTGAGGAAGCCCAGGGCATCCTTGGTGGGCTCCTCAGCCTGGCGTTCGGCTCCCACGCTTGGGGCTTCTGTCTGGCCAAGAGAAGGTGCGGGCAGCCCCCTACGCCTGGCCTCAGGCAGCATGCTTGCTCTCTTTGGAAACTCCCACCCCTCGATCTACAGCAGGCAAGCCATTGTGGGAATTCCTCCTGCACCTGCTAGGGGGCGGGGCGGGGGGGGTGCCCCGTCATAAGCTCTGCAGTTTGTCACCATCAGTGTGGCCAGAAAAAGGTTATGAATGTGACACCTCCCGGGGGCCTCGCATTAACTCAACAACAGAGAAACCGCTTCCTGTGGGCAGCCCCCGCCTCGGCCCTCGCAGGGATGCTGCCACAAACCTTTGGTTGGGGGTGTTTGGGCTTTTTTTTTCCCCAATCTTTTTTATGATCAAGAAACAAACACAAGTGCGTCCCTTCAGAATGTCACAGCTGAGTCTGCGTTTACAGGCAGACTTCAGGCTCAGAGACTTCTGCTCCGGACCCCAATTCAAATCAGATCAGGGGTTGAAGATGTGTTTGGGTTGTTAGCGATTTAACCATGGCAGCGCAGGGAGCGGGGCGGGCCTGCAGCCTGAGGGGAGGCCAGGAACTTGCTAGCTCGGGGGCACTTTACGAGCCGGGCCAGGATTTGGGGAGGCTCCTCCGCACCAATAGCCTTTACCTGTCCAGACCATCCCGCTGTTGGCACGTGGATGGCCTCTCATGATTCTGCCCTTTCCTGAGTATCAAACTCTCTGGTCAGCCCCCAGGTCCGGCCATTGTTGGCTGGACCAGATGTGGACATTTTCATCCCGCAAGAAGCAGAGCCCCTTTGAGGCTGGAGCTGGGCGAGGCTGGGCCGTCTGCACTGGTGTTTGTTGGGAGCCCCTGCTGCGTGGTTGCACAGGGGCCTCCACAAGACATTCGCGGGTCCCCCACTGCAGTGCCAGGGCAGGGGTAGAGAGAGGGGCAGGGTTTGCACCTGTATTACTTGGGGATGGAAACTTCTGCAAGAACCCATGAGGCAGGGAGCTGCCCTGGCGACACCAGCCATCTCCTCTAGGTTGAGTAAAAGGGAGTAAAAGGTCCCAGGGATCTGGGACCAGGTCTGGGGTCCGCAGTTGTTTGCCCTCCTTGGTAGGTCCAGGTTCAATCTGAAATTCTTGCTTTGACCCTGGTGTCCACACAGCAACTGAAACCCCATCTCCGTGCTTGTGAGAAATGCCGCAGAAAGGCCACAGAAGTCTTGTACCACCATCTGCTACCAGCATTATGCTGAAGACGGAGCCTCCAGGCAAAAGTGCCCTCTGGGGGTGGCCGAAGCTGCCCACCACCCCACTGAGAGAGGGGCCAGGGGCTTCCGCCCGGCAGCCCGTGGCTCAGCCTCTGGCTTGGGTCTGTGAGGAGGGCCCCCTCCTGCGGGGGGCTGAGGCGGGCCCAGGCTCTCTGCAGGGACCAGGGGCTTTCTCTTTGGGGACACCCCAAGAACCTCCGACTATGATGCAAGAGCCCCACACACAGGTGGGCTGAGGGATTCTCTTTTTTAAAATTAATTTTTATTGGAGTATACTTGATTTACAATGTTGTGTTAGTTTCTCCTGTACAGCAAAGTAAGCCAGTTTTACATATACACGTATCCACTCTTTTTTAGATTCTATTCCCATGAAGGTTATTACAGAGGATTGAGCAGAGGTCCCTGTGCTATACAATAGGTCCTTATTAGTCATCTAGTTTATATATAGTCATGTGTATCTGTCAATCCCAATTTCCCAGTTTATCCCCCCCCCACCTTTCCCCCCCGGTAACCATAAGTTTGTTTCTACATCTGTGACTCTATTTCTGTTTTGTAAATAAGTATTTGTACCATTTTTTTAGATTCCGCATGTAAGCGACATCACATGGTATTTGTCTTTCTCTGTCTGACTTACTTCACTCAGTATGACAATCTCTAGGTCCATCCATGTCACTGCAAATGGCATTATTTCATTCTTTTTTATGGCCAAGTAGTATTCCATTGTACATATGTGCCACATCTTCTTTATCCATTCCTCCGTCAACGGGCACTCAGGTTGCTTCCACATCCTGGGTATTGTAAGTAGTGCTGCTGTGAACATTGAGGGCAGAGGGATTCTTGAAGGAAGAGGCACAGGGTGGAGCCTGTTTGCTGGGGGCCTTCTCCTACTCACCGCCAGGGCTGGTTTGTCTCTTGGGGGCCCCGGGCAGCCCACGGAAGATTCCCGACTGGCCAGGAGTCTGGGCTTCTTACCTACGCAGCAGACCCAGGAAGAGGCTCTGCTTCTGACCAGCACCCTCTTCATCCTGTAGTGGGCACAGCCCACCCCCAACCTGGCACATTTCTGAAGAGCAGATGAGCAGGTACAGACAGCCAGGGAAGGAGCAGATGCCCACAGCCATCGTGGCCACAAATATGTCCCCACAGCACACGTGCCCTTGAAGCCGGCAGAGCTGTGGGAGTGGGGCTCTGTTCAGGGTGTCTTCAAGGAGCTACTAAGAACAAACCAAGTGTTCCTTATGGTGTGCTCTCCCTGCAAGGAGCCGCAGGCCTCCACACAGCTGGAAAGCAGGAAAGAGGCTTTCCAGTTCCAAAGGGGAAACTGAGGCTGGAGCCCAGAAAATACACACGTTGTCAGATTCGGAATTCATAATGTCAGGGCTGGAAAGGCACCTATGGTCAGAGGTCCGGTCTCCCTTTGGAGCACCCTGGAGGGATGGTCCTTGAATCCCCACAGTGATGGGGCGCTCATCCCTTTGCAAGGCTTCTCACCCACCCCACAGGCTGCCTATAGGGACGTCTCAGCTGCTGGTCCTGAGGTTTCATCAGACCCCTCTGGTTGCCGATCACCCTGAGGGGTTTCTGTGTCTGAGCAAGCTCTCATTCATTTATTTCCCTGAAGACTTAAGGGCACTAGTTTCAATCACCAATTTGCCCGTTTATTTCTGATGGGTCAGGGCTATGGCCCACGGCCGATGAGACAGCCTGCAGACTCGCCGTGATGGACGGGACAGGCTGGGAGGAAGCCGAGCCCCCAAACACCCGACTCGGGCCAGGAGCAGGGCTGTGCTCAGGCCACACCAAGGGCCAGGGACCCTCGGAATAGCCCACAGAGCCCCGCGTTCACCAAAGCCTCTCTTCTTGTCCCCTGGGTGCTGTTGGTGAGATCAGGCACGTTAAGTCCTGCTCCAGCCCAGGCGATGCACGGAGCAGACCAAACCTCTCCACTTTGCCGCCGTCTCACCCTCTGGTTTTCTGCAAACTGCACAGCGCTGCTGGGAGAGGTGGCCCCTCATGTGCAGCCCCTGGCCTGAGGAGGAAAAGAAGAAACAGGGAGAAGTAAACTAAGAATCCGATGGGAGGGGAGGAGGGGCCGAAGGAGGTGGGGAGGGGAGAGGGAAGTCCAGCGGCCGTGAGCTCTGCTTCCTGGGCTCCAGGCTGGGCCCCCAGGGCCGTGCACCCCGGGAATGTAGCAGCATCGAATATCTGGGTGTTTTGTGGGAGATGGTCTGTGAACCCCAGGGAGCGCCGGGGCACCTGGCTGTCAGGATTTTGAGGGGAGAGGGTCTGAGAACCCCGGGGGTGTTTATATAGCACTTGGGTGTGTAAGTGATTTCTGGTCTGGCCTTTGAAGGCATCTGTGGCCCCCGAACACATAGAGTGTGGTTTCTGGGGTCTGGCTCTAAGCTGAGAGATTCTGCCCATCGCTAACATGAGTGGATTCCCCCAGGCAGGGGCTTGGGGCCGTGGCCTTGCTGCACCATCAGCAAAACCTGTCGGGCACCCAGCTTCCTCTGCACAGTCTCCATCCTGGGCTGTGCTCTTGGGTCCCTGAGGCCGAGGGACCCCGGCCCTTATCCCCCCACAATGCCCTGGACCTGTCCCACGGAGATCATGGTCAGCAGGGGTGTCCTAGGAACCCCACGCGGCTCCTTTGGGCACAAGGCCCATGGACACTGACTCTCTCTACCCACCCCCCGCCGTAAGCTTCAGAGACAGACTGGCCTCCTTCTTGGAGGAACAGCGTCCATGAGCTCCTCCTGGAAGCAGCCCCTCCCTCCCTCCCTCCCTCCCTCCCCCCCCTCCCTCCCTCCCTCCCCCCCCTTCCCCCCTCCTTCCTCCCCCACCCCCGACCTTCCTTTCAGCCTGAGCAGGTGGGGCCCCATGACCCTCCTGACAGGACTCCTGTCTGCTGGGCAGCCGTGCGACCCCTTCCCACTGGCCACATTTCTCCTTGGTGCTTGTTCATGTCACCACCGAGCCTCGTAATGAGAGTCAGGACAGGATTTACGAGCTCATCCAGGCTCTGCATCTGCACCCAGCAGAGGTGTTTCCAGAAAGCCTCTCCCCCACCTCCTTCCATCACAAGCATGGACTTTCTGTTTCAGCTACTCGTGGACGCCATAAATCTTGGCGTGTGTGTGCGTGTGTGTGTGTCTGTGTTACGCACATGTGGGTGCCTGTGGGTAGGACAGCCCCACACAGCTTGGTGGCTGAGCCAGTGGCTCTGGATCAGCTTAAAGAAAGGGTCAGGGTGAGAAGGATGAGACCTGCCCCCTGGGTCCTCCCCGAGCTGGAAACGGACACGAGGCCCAGGCCTCCATGGGGCCAAGCCGCAGAGGCAGGACGCACGGCCGAGGGACTGGACTCGCAGGCCCGTTCCTTCCCACCTGCTCAGAACCCATTAGGCAGCTGATGACAGATGTGTTGGCATTCCCGCCAGCACGCACACCCCAGATGGCCAGAGGCTGGCCATGCCCACTGAACTTGAATGAGAGAGCAGCCCAGCAGTGAGCCCACAAATTCGAGGTGCAGGAAACCTCAAATGATGTTCAAAACAAATTGTCAAAGGTGAAGAGAGTTTTCCTGTGTCTCCGCTTCATAACTCGGCCTTTCTGATGGGGGTGATTTATGAACTGGGGAAGCTCGTGGGGGGACGAGGGGTAGAGAGGCCTGGAAGGCCAAGTAGGGGAGAGCGGGCAGGAGGGCAGCTTTCTTTGGAGGCTCCGGGACCCCCAAGGCTCAGCCCAAAACTGCCCAGAGCCAGGCTTTGGATGCGATCAGGCGGAGGAGCCGGACCTCAGATCTGCAGAGAGACCCAGCTCCAAGGCTGTGGCAGCCTCCAGGCCACAGCCTGCTAACGTCGCCCTAGGAGATTGGTTAGGGGGCAACTGGGCCAACTTCTTCCTTCCGTCACACCCTCCCTGGTTCATGCCTTGAGCAGACGCAGGTCCAAGCTCGGAGCCTGGGGCGGGGGCTCTGCAGTCACCCGTACCTGCTCCATCCACTTCTACCTGTATTGGCCTCCTGGGGCGCGGCTCTGAGCACAGACCAAACCAGGCCTCAGGCCCTGCTGAGATGGGCAGAGAGTGACATGACCCATCCTTATGGGCCCTGGAAAGTCTCATTCCAAGAGAGGCGGGAGGGGGGCCCTGTGACGGCCCGGGCCTGCTTTCTGTATCCCAGGGCATGGTGAGTCCTGTGGGTCCTGCAGCCGGGATGCAGACCCTTTCTCTGGTCCTCGATCCGGCTCAGATGGCGTGTGGGGGCCCTGGGCTGGGCCCAGCCCTGCTCCTGGAGCCTCCATCTCGTGTCCTGAAAATGTGCAATAACAGCCCCTGCCTGGGAGGTCCGCAGTGATGAGGAAGGGGCAGTGCCGGTACCAAGAGAGGCCTGAGCCCACACGGCTCATGGTGTGAGCACCCCAGAGGCCCCAGCTTGGCCACGGCGGAGACCCTGGAGAGGAGGCCAGAGACAGAAGGAAAGAAGGCCAGAGAGAGACAAACGTCGCTCCCATTTCTCCCCTTCTGTAATCAGAAACGGCACAGCCCATCCACGCCCCAAACGAGAAGCCAAGCCTTCAGCACCCTGTCCACCTGGCCCGAGGCCCAGGCCCAGGGCCACTCCTGGGAGTGTTTCTCTGATCTGACGCAGAAAAGCAGCAGCTTCCAGGCCAGGCTCCTGCCTGCGCCCCCTGCCCCTGCCCCTGCCCCCTGCCCCAGCTCCACCATCCAGGTATGCCCAAGTGTGCCCCACAGGGCTGGACTCTCTACACAAAGATGGGAGAAAGACGTGGTCCTGGCATCGGGATGAGGCCCACCGCCCAACCTGGCCCCACATCGCTGGTTCAGGGCCCCAGGACCAGGGCTTCTTGTGCGTTCCCTGGAGGAAAGGTCAGCCGTTCCCTGCTACCTCTCAGAGGGAGAGTTTTAGTCTCTTTGGGTGGAAGGCATTAACCAAGGCCTCCTCTGTCACCCCAGAAAGCCAGCCAGGGTGCCCATGAGGGAGAAGGGGCCCCCGGACCTTTAGGGACCTTCAGGAAGTGACTGCCACCCTTCGGTGGTCCAGATGGTCGGGGCTGGGGGACCAGGTCCTCCGGGTTGAGGAGGAGGGATGTTTCCCAGGAGGGGCTGCTCACCAGAGAGAGAAGACGCCCCCTGGAGCTGGGCAGGAGGGGCCCTGGAGGAGTTTTTGCCTCTGAACTCTGGGCCCTGAACCCCAGGAAGGACGGACACAGGCCAGAGGCCCCAGAGCAGTGTCCGTGCAGGTTAGCCACCGGCCGTGTCCACGTCCAGACGCACTTGAGAGACCCGGAGCTGTTTGCTGAACGAGGGCCGCCACGTGGAGGAGAGAGAGGCCTGTTCCCAGAGGGCCAAGAGGGGACGTTCAGGAGGGAGGGCCCGGCCACGCAGAAGTTACTCTCGTGAGGCAGTGCTGCCATGGTGGGTCTATGCATGTGCCCACAGGTGTGCCGGCAGAAGTGTGGATTTGCTCCTAGGTCAGGCAGGGCTCGGGTGTGGGGCTGCGGGATGAGCCTGGGGTCTTCCAGCCACCCTGCAGTGTCGCAGGATCTACCGGAACTGAGAGGCAACGGGCCACGCCTGCATCCGGCCTCCCGCGCTTTTCTGGCCAACCCCACACGTCCTTTGAGAACCGCAGGGTCAAGCACGCTCTCTGGGGGGGACGCAGGGGGGCCCTGCGCTGGTTGTGACGGCTCACAGCATCACTGACCGTCTCTGCTAGTCCAGACTGGACCATGGGTGGGGGAAGGAGACCGAGAGACACAGGCAAAGAGACAGAGACACTGCCAGCCGCCCGTCTACACCCACCTGTGAAGATGCTGGGTGGGAGGCACAGGGATGGGGTGGGGGTGGGGGGGTCCCTGGGCCTTGGCCAACCAGCCCCTCTTCCTCCCTGTGATGGAGCCAGGCGGCCGGGTGCCTCGCCGAGTGACGGTGCCACTGCCCACAGCGTTGCTTGGTGGGTCTTTCTTGTGGGTTTCCTGCACTGGGGGTGGGAGGTAAGAGAAGGGACCCGTGAGAGGCGTTAGCGTCAGGAGAGGGGCGTCTCCTGTGGGGCCTGCCCCCCACAAGCCCACAGCAGCCTCCTGCTGGGGTCCTGGCAGCCAAGGACCAGAGGCTGGGCCGGGCAGCCTCCCTGTGGCCACATTGTCCCAGGCGCTCTTTCAGAATTAGGGCCATTTGGTTGAAGTCCCCAAAATGGAGAATCGTCGGAACGGAGGACTCTGGGCTCACAGCCCCTTCCAGGCCAGCTCAGCGGCCACTCAGAGACTCGTCATGATGGGAGGGGCTGCCGTGGGCTCCGGGGGCCGGTGGGGTTTGGAGGCACAGTATGACTAGAGGTGGGCTCTAGGCCCTCCCACAGCAAGGTGGCCACTTCCCGAACCCTCACTGACTCACAGGCCAGGCGGGACCCTGGGCCATTTAGAAGGTGTCCATGGGCGTCTGGGAGGCACCTGAGCTGTTTACAAAGCATCCTGCTTCTCTGGCCAGAAGGGGCTTCTCCAGGCTTCAGGGGCAGCCACCCTCCCTTCTCGGGTCCTTACCTGCTCGTCAGGCGGCACTGGGGAGACGCCCCAGGGGAGCAGCGGCCGTGCGCCTGGGGCCGGCCTCCTCTGTTTGTGCTGAGACATGTCCCTACCCCCTGTCCTGACTTCACGGAGTCCTTCTGACACTCTGTTCCCATCACCCCGACCCGCCTAGATACCCCTGCCCACCTGGACACTCCCGACCACCTGGACACCTACTTCCAGCCCTCAGTGTGGTGGTGGCCTCAGCCCCTCCCTCCTTCCCTCCCAGCCTCCCAGCTCAGCTGCCCAGGAAGCTCGCCCACGATGCCACTGGCCTCCATGGCTCTGGATTCGGGCCCCTGAGCAGGCACTGATCAGAGCAGGTGGGAGGGGCTCTGCCTGCCTGCAGCGTCCACCTCGGCGCCCGGCAGCTTTGGGGCATCCCCCTCTCGGCAGGGACAGCCGTCAGGCCGGTCTTCTGGGAAACGACCTGCTCAGAGATGCGCACGCCGGAGAAGCTCCCAGCCTCTGCCTGTCAGAAGGGCGTTCAGAAAACAAGAGCAGCGGCAAAGTACCTGATGCCAGTCGGGCCCGTGGGGCCTCTGCCGGCTGGGCATCTGCAAACACCCAGCGGCAGATGGAAACTTACACTTTTAAGAAAACCAAATGATTGGCACACGCGCACGCACAGGCACACGCGCATCGAGATTCGCACGCAGCCACACCCCGACCGCAACTCCACCTTCGACACCGCTCACTCCTAGCCCAACCCAGTGCTCTCAGCAGAGGGCTCTGCCCTCGGACACAGCGGCCTCTGCTTCTCACACGTGGGGCCCCTTGCTGGGGAGTTTTCACAACGCCGGTGGCACTTTTATGGCTGTGCCAGGGCAGTGATCTGCTCGGTGAGGATAGACAGGGCAGTCCTCCTACCTCTGCATCGGGCTCCCTCCCGGAGACTCCTGGACGTCGGTGGGCTTGGTGGGCTGAGGGCCTGGCTGATGCCCGGAGGGTCGGCTGATGTCCAGACGCTGGCCTGCCCTCCTACTCTGCACCCAAACAGCGGACTCTCTTGCTGGGCAAACGTAGAGTGTGTCGGCTCTAGCGCACAGGATGCCTCTGACCATTTTTGGTTTTCTTTCTTGCCGGGCAGATCTCCGAGGACCTGGGCAATGGGAAGTTCTGCGTGGACGCTAATCAGGCCGGGGCCGGCAGCTGGCTCAAGTACATCCGCGTGGCATGCTCCTGTGACGACCAGAACCTCACCATGTGTCAGACCAACGAGCAGGTAGGTCCGGGGCTCGCACAGAGCCTCATCCTTGGGGCACTGGCACCAGGATGGATGGGAGTGGAGCCGCCAAGGTGAAAGGTTAGCCACATGTCTACCTAGCCCGTCCTGCAGCGAGGGGTTATCTGACACTTAGCCAGTGCTGAGTTTCCGGGAACTCAGGGACACCCCCGAATGCTCCATCAGAGCCTTTGCTCCGGGGCTGACGGGGCTTGAGGCTTATGGGAAGACACATGGCCGGGAGCAGGCAGGGTCTGAAACTTCAGGGTCCACATTCCGACAAATGCCACCCCCGTGAGAGAAGTGGAGAGCCGGACCCGTCTCCTTGAGAATCGTGTCTAAATGGCTGTTTATCCAAGATGCCCGGAAGGGTCCGCACTGGCTGTCTGGAAGGCTGAGGTGAGGCCCCAGCTGCCCAGAGCCGCCAAGAAGAGCTGTGGCAGCTCAGCCAGCCTGCGGAGGTGACTAGCCCTGTTTGGGCACAAAATCCTGGCCCTGCTGGGAGCCAACTGATACTTTTCCTGAGCTGCGTGGTCCTGACCTCAGCCCAGGCCCCACCAGGGCCAAGGGATACTTTGGCTTCTGCTGCCACAGCCCCCAAGAGGCCCAAGACCCCCCTCGGCACGCTGGACCCTTCTCGCTGCTCCATGTCTGTGCCGGCCCAGGGCTGCAGGCATCCAGTATCAGGAACCAATCTGGACAGAAGATGCCACGCGGAGTTCCCACCACAAAGGAACCTTAGTCCTTTAACGTCTTTAATTACTACTTTGCAAGTGGCCCCCAGGGACCCTGCTCAGAGCCAGGCCCCTCAGGCCACGCTTTCACTGGGTCCCCAGGGCACGGCTTCCTCGAGATGCCTGGGGGCCCAGCCGCTTCCATGAGAGGAGTCTGCTTTCGCCTCTGTCTTGGGGTTACGCATGAGATTTCATTTGCAAAAGGGATTCCATTGCTTTCAGAAAGGTTTGTGGAGACCACATAGCAGAGGCTGCAGCTTTGAGTCACCAGTGCAAACCTCTAAAAGCCATCTGAGGCTCTTGACTCTAGAGAGACAGTTTTGCATAAAGAAATGCAGACAGCACACACCCAGGAGGCCCCAGGACCCGCGTGAGCTGCCAAGCACCTCGCCCTCATCTGCTCAGCCCCTTCCCCGGCCGTGGGGCTCAGCCTGGACCGAGCAGCCCTCCCTCCACCGGACACGATCTGGCGATGCTCCAATCCACCTGTGCTACTGAGAGGTCTACAGCTTCCACTGAGAACCCAACATTTTGAAAACAAGGGTTTTTTTAATTGCAAAATATATTGAGGAAATAAAGGAAAAGAATAATCATAAAAATTAAAAAGAAAAGACACTTCCACCTTCCAGACGAACGCGAAATGTGAGTGAAGGGGAATTAGGGTTAAGGCACATGGGAAGATGGTCCTTCCGTTGTCTGTCTTTGCAAAGAACGTGTGTCCTTGGTCGAGTGTCTGGGAGCCGAGGGGCAGTGAAAAAGATACCAGGAGGCCGGGACCAGGACTGCACCTTTGTGAGATGCAGCATAAAATAATGGTGGATCCAGAATTTTTATTTAAAAAAGAAATGTTTGGTAGGTGCCTTTATGTGGCAAGCTTTGAAAATGCAGAAAATGCAGCCGTAGCATCTTCTCAAAGAGAAGCCTGTCTTCTGACACCTTTGTTTCATTATTAATGTCTCAGGTTAGCTTTTATTTCAGCTCCACGCAGGGTCCAGGAATTAACTACTTTGCAGCAAACTCTTTCCTTCCTCGGGACCAGTGGACAGGAGTACCCTAAACTCATGGGTTCCCTTTCATTTAACCCCACTTTTATACCTCAGTGCTTTACCAAGCTCCATCCTATGTTCGGAACCATATCTGGCTCGAATACTTAAACCCAATGTAGCATCAAAATTTCATCCTTTGCCTGCTGGATGTTTCTAGCAGCCTAAAAATGGGGGATTTATTATCCCCATCTTAGTTCACAGGCTCGGAGAGGACTTTGGTGCCTAGTTAAGCAAAAGCAACAATGAAATGGCCTGGGGACTTCCCTGGTGGCACAGTGGTTAAGAATCCGCCTGCTAGTGCAGGGAACACGGGTTCGAGCCCTGGTCCAGGAAGATCCCACATGCCGTGCAGCAACTAAGCCCGTGCGCCACAACTACGGAGCCCGCACTCTAGACCCTGCGAGCCACAACTACTGAGCCCACATGCCACAACTACTGAAGCCCACACGCCTAGAGCCCGTGCTCCACAACAAGAGAAGCCACCGCGATGAAGAGCAGCCCCCGTTCACTGTAACTAGAGAAAGCCCGCGTGCAGCAATGAAGACCCGACGCAGCCAAAAATAAATAAAAATAAATAAATCTATAAAAAAATTATTTTAAGAAAATGAAATGGCCAGAAGCAGTAAAATTTCTCCACCCAGGGCCTTTCAAACCGTGCATCCTCCAAGGGAGAGAGGACCCTCTGCCCTGCCTCCTGGGACCATGGTGGGTGATTCCTGCTGGCACAGGGCAACCGGGATTCCCGCCAATGTCCCCATCTCCAAACTTAACGGCATGGCAGTGGCCTCCAAACACCAGGAAAACAGGAGCCGAGGGGTGTGAGGGGGCGGCCGCATCTCAGATCTCAAAGGAAGATGGGCAATTTGTGGGATGTATTTTCCTTTGAGAAATAACACAATTTTAAACTCTAATAATAATAGGAAAACTGCTCTGAAATACACATAGATTCTCAGTATTTGTTGGTTTGAATGAAGTGAATTTGAGAAATACGTTTTTGAAAGGGGTTTGCTAGATTTCGAACTATTTTGTAGACAATCTCTCAGAGCCTGACGTTCTCTCTCAGATGGCCACGCGGCCCAGCAGAAAGCCTTTCCTTCCATCCCCCAGTCCCGAGCGTCGGCAGCTCAGCTTTGCTGCAAAGCGACCGGCTTGACCCTGCGTAGAGCTGGAATAAAAGCGTCCCTGAAATATTAATAATAAAACAAAGATTTTTGAAGACAGGCCTCTCTTTGAGAAGGAAACATTACACGATATTAATGGGGTTTCTCAGATTTCCATAATCCCAGGAGTTTCCACCCGGATTTCCTGGCACTTAGGGAACTCCCCCTCCCCCCCTCGCCGACGACACACACTCATACAAACACACAAACACACTTAAGTGAACAATTTCCCTTTCTCTCTCTCTGCTCACCACCACACACACACACACACACACACACACACACACACACACACACACCATCTCCTCCCAGCACAGCACAGACACAGGGAAGGAACCGGGTTGAAGATATCAGATCCATAAAAACGCCTTCTGGGAACAGTGTGTTTTCAGGTGGTATTCTGTAGAGAAGTGACTTCTGTCAGAAGAGCACTAACTTGAAGTTCGTAACCCTGACCTGAGCCCCAATGTCCAGAGGACAAAGGAGACCAGGCAGGAGAGGGTGTCTTAAAGAGAATGTTCCAGAAGCCACAGAAGCCAGAGGATTTGAGGCACCTCTGGACGGGCCCCCTGGATGGTCCCGAGTCCTCCGGAGAGACCCACGTGGGGCGGCGAGCCGAGGTCAGGGGGTCTCAAGCCCCTCAGCCCAGATCAGCCTTTGCCGGTGGCCAGACGGGCCATGGGGACAGACGTACCCTCCATGCCCCGTGAGGTTCTGAGCGGCTGGCAGCCCTCCAGCTGCATCGTGAGCGCTCGGGTAGCCCAGGCACTGGGCAGTGCAGCCCCCCAGGACGGCCTCCTTCCATCCGGTCGGGTCTCGCTCTCCCCGGAGCCGCTCAGGCCACTGACCACGTGCCCCTCGCCCAGCCGTGGGACTGCAGGGCCGTGCTCAGGGCCCCTTCCCCAGGACCTCATCTGTGCCCCTCTTGGAGCCGTGTGGCTCTACGCGGTCCCTGCCCCAGCGGACCTCGGGGAGAGGTGACCGGCCCGTCACTCCTGCTTGTTGGGCACCAGCTTCAGTACCAGCCTCAACCCTCCTCTGTGCAGCTCTGGAGGGGCGAGCCCCAGGCAGAAAAGGCCAGGGGGCCATGAATGTCCCCCTGCACCCAGTGCATCATCTAAAGGTCACTGCACAGAACCCACAGGCGGTCCTGAGGCCACACAAGCTTTAGGGCGGCCCAGGTGCTAGGAACAAAACATCCACAGCAGACAGCTGTGGCGGAACATGGGATTTTGGGGGGGGTGGTCAGACCACAGCTGTAGAGCCTGGGGTGCTTTGAGTTACTTTCCCAGCTTAGCAGGAAGAGAAGGCAAGGAGCCCACGGGAGCCTTGGTGCACGCTGGAGGCTCAACCGTTGCCCCAGCATCCTCCAACTCCCACTTTTCTTTTTGGAAAACGCGAGACCCTCAGATCACCCCTGGTGGTTCTTTCTCCCACCATTATGAGCAAACAAGTTGGTTTGAGATGTTTCAGAAGACACAGACAGGGTCTGTTCTTGGATTTGTTTTAATGGTAAGAAAGAAAACGAGAGCTTGGAAATAAAGTGCCCACCCGAGGAAGCAAAGACGGGAGGACGCCAGTGCGCGGCCCGGCTCCCTCTCCCGTTCCCACGTTGCCTCAGCAGGGCGAGGGTGGCGGTGCCGGGGCTCAGGTGGCCGGTGGGGCTGAAGATGGTACCACATGATGCTGGGGTCACACACACACGTGTTGGGGAGCGCGACTTGGGGGGTCGGAGCCCGCAGCACACCTCGGAGGGGCTGCGAGGCCCGCGCTGCACCCCCACGGCCGGAGCTGGCCGGGCCTGAGGAAAACCCACCACTGCAGCACCTTCCGAGGGCAAGTGAGGGGATCAGCCTGAGGAGAGGGGCCGAGTCTCCCCAAAGTGGAAGCAGACAAAGGCTAATCTCCTTCACAGAGTGCGTTAAACAAAGGAATTTCATTAGCAGATGAGCCAACTGGATAACCACGCAGCACCCTGTCTTTGAGAGCCAACACTTGTTTCTAATGAGAACCTGGTGTTCCCGGGCCAGGGCTCAAGGCGTTTTCCTTTGCTTTCATTTCCTCTGCTCCGGCGTGGACCACCTCCCCTCCCCCACCGCCTACCCCCACATCAGGGCGAGCGATCTGCCAGGGCTAGGATTTTCAACAACAGGCAGGCAACGTCCACCGCCCTGCTCTGCCCTGTTGCCGGACAGCCCATCACTCCCTCCACAGTTTCTCTTTAATTAAAAATCGTAAATGGATGGGCCGGTTTAAATGGTAGCTTCCAAACAATTAGATACAATTTTCCATTTGAAAATGAGAAGGATGGGGAATTCATTTTATTGGTTCTTAACCAATTTACAAAAGACTTAAAAAATATAGCAATTTGTTTTGAGCCAGAAAGCTGTTGCACTTTACTCTTTGGAGCAAACTGGCCCCCTCTGGGGCAAGGGGCAAGGTATCAGTTCACGATACTGGCTATCATCATTTACCAGAATTTATATTTTTTTCTTCTTAATTAAGTGGGATACTTTATTAGAAGAAGGCACTTAAGAATGTTGAAGACAATCTAACTGTGACCAATAATTTATACTATATATATATATATATACACATTAAAACAAAATCTAGGTACAAACTGTATACTATATATTTTTATATTATATATAAATATAATAATTCATAGATAGCAAATATAATTGTAACATCCAGGTACAAACTGTACAACTAAGAAGAGATATAGAGATGTTTTTTAGTGTTGAACTGCTGGGAAGGTGACAGAATATATAACAGCAAAAAGGAAAGGTTTAGGCACAAACTGCTTCAGCCACACTTGGGAAGAGAGGCAAATCCCAAAGATGACAAGCTTTCTCCCCTCTCTCTGCCTAAGGAAAGAATTGTCTGCTCGTCCCTGGAGCCTGCGGGGTGGTGCCGAACGAACCCAGAGTGGCTGGCCGTCCCCTTGCTCCTACCCTGCTCTGAAACAGCCAGGGAAAGGTTCCCACAGTAAAGGCAAAGGGAAATAAACACCTGCCCAGACCCTAGGCAGCTCCAAACGCTTGCTTCCCTGCTTCATCCTGGAACATCCCCTGGGCTGTTTTTTAAACTCCAAATGCTCAACCCCTCCACCAGCCTCAGAACTCCAGTGTCCACAACTTTCCCAGAAAGAGATGGTCCACGTTTGGGTACAGCAAGTAATGAAGAAACATGGTGACACTTCCAAAGCTCTTGAAGCAATGAGGCAGCGCTAGGACCCACCTCACCACTTTGGGGATCCTGAGAGACCAAAAATGCCCAGGGATAACCCTCAGACCAGCCTCCTCTCTCAGAAGGCAGACTGGCCACTGGTTGAATTTGCTTTTCATCAGGATCTTAGAGCAATGCAAATTCCCCTCGCTGTGTGCTTCTGTTTCGTGAAAAGCCCCTTGTGCACCACACCGAAAGCCTTCACAAATTCAAGCACAAGTGAATTCTGAAATCCAGGATGGAGAGAGATTTAATTTTTTTTTTTTAAGATAAGCACTGTGAAAGAGATTTCACCTATTTTACTCAAATACGCCTTTAAAACTTCTCAAACTGGCGGGGGGGGGGGCAGTGGGGGCCGTGGGGGCGGTGGGGAAACATGGTCCAGTTCACTTATCACTTTCATGTTTTTTAAGAAAACCGTTTGCTCCAGGGAGGGGAGAGCACGGCTTTGGCCTGAATTCAACCTACAGGCTGGAAGTCTGCAGTCTAGTCATTTCTACCCAGTGTAGGTTGGATGGAGTTTTTCACCTATTCAAATTTTAAAATTCTAAGATTAAGGAGGAATAAAAATTGTGGAACGTTAAGTCTTCATGTTCGAAAATAGTATCTATCCTTGTGAAACTGACTTGGTATTAAAAACGGAAACAAACTTAAGGAACTCTAAGGAGAAAATAACCCAAAGTGTCAGCCGTCATCAATTTGAAATATTTCTTTGTCTTAAAGAATGTTGCTGGGGGAATAGAAAATGATGTTCATTTTCTTAAAAGGCTGGGCCTCGCTGAATGTGGCCCGTAAGAAACCCAACTTTCCTCAGGCAGTTTCTCCGTCTTTTGCTGAGAATGTGGCCACTTATTTTTCCCAGCTCCGTTCACCTACAAGAAGCCGTCTCTTTGTGTCTAGAGATTGTAAAAGGGGAAGAAACTAGGCCGGGTCAGGGTAAATACAGTTAGAATCCTGAGGCCCCCTTGCTGGTGTCGCCCGCCCGTGTTCAATCAGGTCTCGCTGTTCCAAAGAGAACTGAAATGCTGAACAAGGACTTAACTTGGGATCAGGTCTGTTTGGCATTGTTATTTTTTAAAGCCGTTTAGAGCAGACATTTATTGGCGCTAGTAAACTCAGCTGTTGCTGTGGGTTCCCCCCCACCCCGGCCCCCGCCCTCAGATCCTGAAACCAGAGAGAAAATTCCAGCTCTGCCTTGCCACACAGTCCAAGGACTGAGGCGAGTTTAAACAGTGTCAGGGATGCTGCTGTTTAGAGACAGGCCTGGGTACTCAGATGCCGACAAAGGCATGTCTGCGCTGAGCCTGGGAACGAAAGGGCATCCGAGGCCAGGGCTCCTTCTTCCCTAGAGAACAGGCTTCTGTCTTCCCTCTTGTGCAAAGCCTTAGGACTCAGCCCGTCCGTGATGCCCACTTGGCCCTGGGGTCTGAATATGACCCACGGAGGGGCACACAATGAAAGGCAGGTTATAAACCGACTTTAGGAATGTTTAAGGGGCTGCAATAATAATTTATTACGGGCCTCGAACGGAAGGGGCCTGCCGGTACAGTAAATGCGCAATTTGTAATTGTGCCCTGTAAGCCAGGAGACCGCCCAGGCCTCAGTCCCACCTAAGCCCGGCCTTTGTCCCAGGAAGTCACCCGACCCCGCAGACCAGGAACCGGGTCTTTCTCTGCGAGTCTGGCTGATAAGACCTTGGTGCCACTGGGAACGGGTCGTAAAAGCGCCGGCGGTCTTTGTGTGGCCCAGGGCGGCCCGCGCACCCCGGAGCCCTTGGCAAAGGCGGGCCGGCTGAGCTTGGGAAAGTTCGAGTGGTCTCCGGTTCGCCGCCGTGTCCTCAAGGTGGAGGCAGGTCGGGGACGCCCACCGCCCGCAGCCCCGCCCCAGGCTCTGCGATCAGCTCTAATAGCGATTAATTCCGACTGCGGCTCAAAGTCGAGGCGGCCCCTGCTAGGCGCCCGGGCGGCTGCCCCGAGGGTCCCAGGCCGGGGCGGGGGTGCCCACTGCGCACAAAACTGCATCCCACGGCCAGCGCGCTAGACCCTCCGGCGGCGCCTGGGGAGGGTCGGTTCCCCCCGAGGCCAGGCGGCCTCCGAGGGGGTCGGAGCAGGGGGGGGCGTGGGAGGAGGGGGGCAGGAGGCAGTGCAGCCCTGAGAGCTTGGAGGGGTGTGGGGGAGGGGACCCGGGCAGCCTCCCAGTGAGGGGTGGGCGGGGTTCTGGAGGTCCGAGGGCCCTTGGAGAGGTGGGGTGGGGTGGGGTGGGGGTCCTGGAAGGCTGGGTGGCCCAAAGAGGGGGTCGGACGGGGAGGCGGAGGAGGGAGGCGGGCCGCGCCAGCCCCGGCAGCCCGGCTGGAGCACGAGCCCAGCATCCCGGCCGCGGGAGGATGCGGCCGCCGCAGAGCCGGGACAGGGTCTGAGAGCGCCGCCGGTATTGCGCGTCCCTGGCCCTAGCGGGCTGGAGGGGCGGGGGGGGGGGGGGGGGGGGGTAGTGGGCGGCGCGGCCGGGAAAGATGCTGCGGGCGGGTCCACATTGCCCTCTAACGGGGACCCTCGAGAAGACACCGCGCTGCCGGCCCCGCGCCAGCCTGCGCTCGGGAACTCAGCGGCCCGCGGGCGCATTAAGCCTGCACTTGCTGGATGCGCTCACTCACCGCCGCCTGCCGAGATGAAAGTGCGATTGTTCCTGCGTATTAATAGCCCTGGCTCACCTCCCCGGGATGGCTCAGGGGCTCCTCCGAGCTTTGTTGAAACGTGGGGTTCACTCTGGGTCCGATTTTAAAATACAGTGACTCGAGTCTGATTTTTTAAAACAATGATTCAGCCACTGTGTAATTTTTAGGTAAAATAATACAAAACTGGGAGCTTAATAACAATTGATTTAATTACAGAAGGTAATATGGTACAGTTTCTAGTCTCCATTTTCAAAATCTCATCATTATTTTAGCGACGTGCCAGGGAATAGTTGCCAAATGAAATTACTAACGAGTACAGGGAAAGGGACTCTGCACATTGATAAGCCATCTGCGCATGTGCCTGTTCTACTGGGTGCAGTTCCGCAGTCCAAGTGTTCGGCTGGGCGTTTGGGGATGCAGTGTGGCTCTGCTGTCCCTTTGAGAGCACATTGGTGTCATTCTGCAGTTGGTCGAGACTGGCAGTTTGTGAGGGCGTCCAAGCTGGACTTGGCCTGGGGACAGGGGGGGAAAGGGGGAAGGGGGCCCCACCAGAGATGAGGAAGCTCAGCCTTCCAGATGTTTCCCCAGGGCGGGACCCGGGGGCGGGGGGAGGGAGACTGGCAGGCCGGTGCCCAGCTCAGTCCCTGGGGCCACAACCAGGCCAGATGCTTCTGGGAAGCCTGGCCTGACATCTAACCGCCAGGCCCTTCGTGAGGAGGGTGGTGCTGTGGGACCTCGGATGGAAATGGCCTGGAGAAGCCTCAGCCCCCAGGTCTCCCAGGGCAGAGGGACTTCATCTCGGGTCCTTCTCTGGCCCCCCCAGCCAGTCCCGTGGACGAGCTTTCGGGCTCCTGGAAGCTCCTTGGTTACTGTTATCTGAAGAAAGACCCAAACGCCACGTGCCAGCATGCTAGGCAGTGGACTGGCCTGAGAGAAATGCACCCTGCTGCCTGACATTTAAGATGCAGGGTTCCTGGTGTCAGCCCTGCTCACGTGAGGAGTGGGTGCCCCCACGCAGAGGAGCTGTGTCCCTGGTCTCCAGGGAGGGAAGGGGCTCCCAGGTGGGGTCTGGCAAAGACAAGGAAGGCCCCATCCTCTCCCAAAGCCCCCCAAGCTGTTGAAGACTGGTCCCTGGGCGCCATCCCCGACGGCCCCTGTCATGCTGCCCTTCTGAGTGGCTGGGGCTCTCCAGATCGTGGCTGCCACCTCCCATGCAGACGGTGTTTTGTTCAGGGGACACCTTGGCAAGGTACGGGGCTGCTCGGAGCACTGAGGCTGGACGTCCCTCAGAGCTTTTGCTCCAGGCTGCAGACGCTACCCTGAGCCCCACCCGACCCAGCTCTGCTTCCAGAGGTGTACCCCATCTCAGACCGCCAATGGCTGCTGGCACCGAGCTTGCGGCAGGCACCCGTGGCGTCCACGCTCACCTGAGACTCACCCGTGCTGATCGGGACTCCGTCTGTGTTCATAGTCCCTTTCATAAACATCCACATTCACTCTCAAGCCCCCTGAAGACCCCACCCCGCCCCCAGATGGCAAGGGCTGTCTTACATACATACTGACAAAAGGAACCTGGGAATCAACCCAGGCTCCACTCCCGATGAAAAGATCCGCTTTTCCTAATATTTCCCTCCAGGACCCGCCCTGCTTGGGAACTTTGGGGCTAATCCTCACCTATTTCCTTTTGCACCCCTTTTATCAATATCCAAAATCTGGATCAAACAAGTTAAAAATAGACTCTAGTCCTTCTGAGTGTATTCTGTCAAGTTCCAAAGGGGAACCTCTTAGCAGCAATTAGAAGGCAGGTCAAGTGCCCAGCGGGCCAGCCTCCCCAGTGAGCAGTGTCGGTGGCATGCGGGCTGGGTGTGCGCGATGTGGCTTTTAAAGCAGCAAGGCCGACAACGCTGACCCTTTCTCCCTGCTTTCTCCATCATAGATTTATTATAAAGTCATTAAGGACATTGAGCCAGGAGAAGAGCTACTGGTCCACGTGAAAGAAGGCTCGTACTCCCTGGGGACGGTGCCCCCCAGCCTGGATGGTAAGCCCCCACCCACAGGAGCGGAGGCCTGGAGCTCCCATCACTTCAGGCCACGTGACAGGGGCCGGGGGTCCCCCGGCTGCTGCCCAAGGCCCACAACCCGGACCCCCAAATGAGAGAACCAGCCTCTTCCTAACAACTTCTCAACCTAAGCGCTTTGCTTTCTCCTTCCTTGGGTTACATGGGCCACACCCTGAATTCGAGACGACTTCAGACAGTACGTGTGAATGGGTGTCCTGCCGCCTTACAGCTTCGTAGTGGTAGAGTCCTAGGGGATTTTTAAAAACTGCATAATTAGTATTAGCAGCAGCAGCATTGCCTGTTCTCTACATGACTTAAAAACAAACAAAACCATTTTGCAGCTTGGAAACCTTGGCCTCCAGAGTCTGTGCCAGGGGAAAGTTTCGGTCTCATTTAAGAGAGGGCACTGATGCCATAAGTGTCTTTGAAAGTAACGCCCATCCGCAGTTAAAAGCAAAACGTCCCAGAGACAGGTTAAGGGAAAATTTATTTGGTGAGAGGGAAAATTTAGGGCTTCGGTGGGCTCCGCGGTGGTACGGTGGCCACTGAGCTCTTTCAGCAGGACTGCGGGAAGCGTCCCGAATGTCCTATCCTCTCGGTTGGTCACTGGGCATTTGTCCAGTAGACATACTTCCCTTCCTTGTTCACCCATGCTCAGGCACATCTCAGAGGACGCTTGAGAAAATCACAGCCTCGTATAAGCTCGGATTTCTGAAATCCAGATCTCTTTTCCTTTGTCCACGCTGTCAAGCTTTGGGATTCTGGAATAGTTTTTAAGCCGCTGAGGAAAAGTCCGGTTGGAGGAAAGCTGCGTTGGCAGCAGAGTACCAGCTGGCCCGTTAACTCCCTAAGTGCAGCTGCTGAGTAGACCATGTCTTTTCTTTGAATGAGACCCCAGAAATGAGCAGACAGGCAGCCTCTCCTCCTGGCCATCTCCAGAGATCATGATTCCATTCCTGCTAGAGAAAGGGGGGGAGGTTGGTCTTTCCCTTCCTGTCTTTCTTCCCCTCCCCTCCAAACACTCCAGGGGTTAATGATTAATGCCACTTACTGCAAGTTTCTCTAAGGAACTGCTCCAATGTCATGGCCCGGGGGTGCGCTTGGCTAGAGCCAGGGAGCTCGGCGTTGGAATTAGCAGGAAGCAGAGCGACCTTTTTGGTCCCGAGCGTGGCCCACCTTTGTGGGGCAGCACTTTGTGCCCGTGAGTTGTTCCAAAGGCCATCTCCACAGGACAATTCTGCAAGACGGCCCAACGCATACTCTCCTCTAGACTTTGGTTTTAATTAGGCCATGGAGAAAAGAATGGCTGAGCTCTGGGTAGCAGAGGGGTGGTCTCATTTTACTTAAAATAATTGTTGAAAAGACCTGTGAATCTTAGATAATGCACAAGAAGGCAGAGAGGTAAATCTGCCTAACCCGAGGAGTGCACTCGGTGATGGGGTTTCGTTTGTATGATGACATGTCTTTCTTCCAAAAGGTTTTAAAAACCTTGATTCCTGTCCCCCTTCCAACGCCCGATCTTAAATAACCTGGGTCTACATTTTCCTAATAGTTTTATCAGACGCTTGTGGGCTAATTGCTTTCGGCACATCATAGTCCCACATCAAATATTTGACTTTCCTACCCTTTGCTGTCGAGATCACTCCTTCACCTCTCAACAGTCCCCCCTCCCCGGCCCGCGCCCACCACCACCCCCACCCCCCGCACCCAGTTAACTCTGAATCACACAGAAAGAGGATGTAAAAATGTTCCTCACTAAGATAATTATCATAAAAAATCTTTTATCCCAGCCCCAGCTAAATGCAGCGGGCCCCTGATCACGGCAGGAATTTGGAGTGTGCTCTTGAGGGCTTTTGAGCCTCCAGTCTGGTAGATTAGCATGTAGATGCCACATAATTGTGTCCCCCTGGGTTCCCCGAAGCCATTAGGCACTGATGTATTTTTCTGTTACATTCCTGCTTTGCCTTGAGAAGTTGCTGATAGAACTTCAGATAGACGTGAGGCTGAGACTTGACAAACAAAACATCAGGCCGCCATGGCCTTGGTTTACTTTGGTTTGGGAAGAAGATAGAGGTTCAGCCCCGGTCCACGGCCTCCCCAGATTTAGATGAAGGGACTTCAGTTCTGAATCACAATTCTGCGTGCTCTTGCTGGGGGGCAGGGGCTCTGCCAGGACAACGTCCAGGTGTCATGGAAGAAATGGGGGCGGGGGCTGCTTTGCCAGTTCGCTGGGGGAAACAGCCCCAGTCCTGCAGACCTGGGACTAGCAATGGTCTTTCAAGCCTGCAGCTTTGTAAAGAAATTCAGCTCCCATTTACCTACAAGTGACTCAGAGCGGAGGGAAGCCACTTGCAGATTCATTAGTTCCAGGGACGTCTTATTTTGTTTTTACTCTTTCAGTGGAGAGGGGAAAGATTTCTCTTTCAGGAGAACTTCTTGCTCTTGGGAGAAAATAAAGAAAATCATTTCCTTTCAAATATGCCTTTCTTTTGAGAAAGGCTCAAATTTATTAACTTTTCCCCCTCTCCAAAACAGATCAAGAGGCTGCATTGTATTGTGTATAAAGCATGAGATAGGCATAATATAATATAATATAGCAATACAACACAATAAACATAATGTAACCAGAGTGTAACATACTCTAGTATTTCTTTAAAATGGAGTTGCTTATGCTGGGAAAGTGAAAACCACGTGGGCTGGGCACATCCTTCTTGCCCCGTCCAGCTTGCCCTGGGTGTGTATTCAATGTCAACTTTACCTGCGTGGAAGTCGTTGGGACACCTGTCCACACCATGGCACAGGTGAGCGAGACTTGGACGTGTCCTGTCCTCGGCCCTGTCCTTGGACGGGAGCAAACTTGGGTTGGTGACGGGATGAGGGCAATGGAGGAGAGGGTGCCCTCCACGGCAGGTTCCACTGCCTCCAGGACGCCCTCAAATGCCTTCAGAGTGAGAAACAGGCTGAATTTTCATTGTAAATCCAAATTCCAGATCCAAACTGGAAAAATAAGTTGGTCAGTGCTATGGATGGGTGGGGCTGGCCCTTCTTCTTGTCTTTGTTTGCAAATTTCAACTTTGGTGACTGTTCTTAGGTGGGTCCAGAAAGAGTAAGATACAAACTGGCATTTCTAACTTCATCTTGATGCTGCTGGGAGGGGCCCCCCTCAGCCTCATTCCAGCCCAGGAAGTCCGAACAAACCCACGAGGGCAGTTTTGCAGGGTCTGTGCATCCGGTTCTGTTCTAAAACGGTGTTCTTGGTACTCAGACCCAGTGGAAAGGAATCCATGTTTCTAAGGACAGGGAAGGCCTGTGGGGGCGAGTGGATGACAGTGCATGCCCACACGCACGCCACATGGGGTGCCTTTCTTATACCCTCAGCGGGAAGCTGGGACTCAACCGCCTGCCCCGGGCACCCAGCAGAGCGATGGCTCCATGTACACAGCTCTGCCACCTTCCCTCTGGGTGCCCCGGGGGAGCCAGGCAGCCTCCCCCGGCCTTCTCCATTTACCAGTGACAAAGCACGTGGACTGATGCGGGGCTCGGGGGAGGGGACACCGTATAAAGTTCCCGGGATGGAGCCTGCCACGTGGAGGGTCCCCGCCTCCACGTCACAGCGGCCGTTCCCCTGAAAGCGGCGTTCAGGCTCCCTCCTGTTTTAGAGGCGGCGTCTTGCAGACTTGTCAGGTGACTAGTTTGTGATTTGCGTCCTCCTTGCCTACCGGCCCCCTCCCGGGATGGTGTCTGGGGCTCCACCCCAGCACCCAAGGACCGGCCCAGGGCCTCAGTGGGCCTCGTTTTAGAACCTTTTCTGACTTAGCCCACCGCGTCCTATTCCTTCTGCCCAGTGGGGCTGCCCGCTGGTGGGGACGCCGGGGTCCTGCTGGCCTTGTGTTCGCAAACGCTGGCTCCAGGATCACTGGTGCGGCCGCCCTGCATCCTGGGCTTCTGTGGTTGCTGAGGACCGGCTGGCCCTCTTGCCTCCTTCCAGTCTGTTCTGTGGCTCAGCACGTGTCAGGAGCAGGTCCAGGGACGGCCTTTCTGGGATACTGGGTGGGGGCAGAGCCTTCTAAGCCCCGAGTTAAGCTCAGGTCCCCGCACCCAGAGCAGGGCTGGGGGTTGTAACTGGATTCCCCAGACTCTGAGCACGAGCTGGTCTCTCCCCTTCTTGTTCAAGCGCTTTCTTGACCGCAGCCTCATGCCAGCAAGCAGGCCAGGACGCTGGGACTCGGCTGTGTCTGACCAGCACTGGGCCCGCCTGGCCTGCCCCCCACACACGCGTCCCCCGGGCTCCTCTCCTCCCCGCAGCTCTCCCCTGTCACCCAGGGAAGGTGACAGCTGCCTCTGTGTGTGTCCAAGGGCGTCATCCAAGGCCCAGGGGCATCTCAGGGATGGATCCCACAGGAGTGTCCTCCTTGGGCGTGGGGGGCTCTGGGTGCCCACCAGTGGGGGCACCGGGTGTGACCAGATGCCGGGAGCCGTATTTTGCCCTCAGGCTCAGGGAAGCTTCCAGTCTCGAGGAGTCCTCCCATCCCCCCGTCCTCCCTCCAGCCTTCCCCCCAGCCCACAGGCCCAGGTTGCAGAGCTGCTCCCTGTCTTGAGACATTGATGGTGGCCCTTCTGCCATGAGCAGGGGGCACCACCCCTCTGCCTGCCCCCATCTCCCCCACCTCCCTGGCTTCTGCACCCCTTAGGGTCAGGCCCTTTCAGTCAGCATCAAGCCCAAGGTTAAGGCTTTGTTCACTGCCAGGCCCAGAGGTCCTTGTTCACGTGCACACACACACACACACACACACACACACACACACACTCACACTCGCGCAGAAATGCACACATACCCACCCAGGTTCACACAAACACACTAACTCATGCTCACAAGTAAAATCACATAACATTCACACACAAACCCATGCACACATATTCACACACACAATTGCACACACATTTACAGACACGCAAAGGCACACAAGTGCATATTCACACACAAATGTGCATGCATTTACGTATACACATGCACACCCAACACACTTAACACATGGTCAATCATGCAGACGAATTCGTATACTTAATATGCATGTGCGTGTGCACGCATAACACACATGCGTGCACAGAGACATATCTATTCACGTGTGCCAAGTAATCACGCACAGGAACACACAAACGTGCACAAATGCAGATGTGCCCACTCAGGCACACTTGCATGCACCTGCGTGCAAGTGTGCAGATATACGGACACGCACATTTTTCACACCTGTGGCGGCAGACAGAAACACATGCACACGTGCACAGGAGTACATATGACACCAGCACAAACACGAGTGCAGATGCACAAAAATGCCTGCACATCCATGCAGTGGTGCCCTGATAAGGAGGCAGACGTGCTCAGATATTCACCCACGTGCACACCCGTGCACACACACAGCTGCACACCCGTGCACAAGGAGCACACGCGTTCACACAGCCACTCACCAGCACACCTTTCGATTCATTTGTGCTGGAGCTTTTCGTGCACGTTCTCTTTTCAAACCTGCAGGGAACACGAGGTGGTCCTGGGCGGGGAGGGGGACCCCTGCCCCAGGGAAAGCTGCGTCGGGGCAGCCACGGGCTGGGGATGGGCCCGGAGGTCCTTCCCTGGGGACTCACGGCTCTGAGCTGTTTGGCTTGGCAGGGCCCTCAGGATGCTGCCTCGTAAACTTCATAATAGCCGCCTCCCTTTTATTTGTTTGACCTTGACGACAATCGTTTATGATACGCATTGGAGCCGTGCCGTCTCTCTTCTGATTCATACACAAAGCGCTTGGCCAGCCTTCCTTCTCTGCTCCCGAGGCGCGGGGAGGGGCCCAGCGCTTCTCAGTGTTTCTTGGGGGACAGACGCAGGTCCCTGCCGCCTCCGTGTCCCCCCGGGGCAGCCTCTCCCAGGTCCAGCAGGAGGGCGGGGAGGATGCGGGAGGGGGCACAGCCGGTGAGGGAGGCACCCCCTGCAGCCCCAGGCCTGAGGCGGGCCTGGGGCAGGTCCAGGGCCGCCTGCCCACCGCCTGCCCTCTCTCCCTCGCAGAGGACCCCACGTTCCGCTGCGACGCGTGTGACGAACTCTTCCCGTCCAAGCTGGACCTGCGGCGCCACAAGAAGTACGCGTGCAGCTCGGTGGGGGCCGTGCTCTACGAGGGCCTGGCCGACGACCTCAAGCCCGAGGGCCTGGGCGGCGGGGGCAGCGACGGGCAGGCCCACGAGTGCAAGGACTGCGAGCGGATGTTCCCCACCAAGTACAGGTGCCGCCCCGCCCCGCCCCGCCCCGCCCCCAGGAGCGAGTCCAGGACGGCAGGGTCGGCGGGCCCTGGGGGCACAGAGGAAGCCCTGAGAAGGGCAGAGGTCACCCCTGACCCCTCAGGCCTGCCCAGGCTGACAGGCCCAAAGCTCCAAGGACAGGTGGAGACATCTCAGGGGCAGGTACCCTGGCCAGCTCATCCACCCCTGGGGACAGAGCAGGCCCGCCAGCTGGCGGTTGGAGGCCACCGGTGGTCACTGTTCTGACCGTAAAGGCCAGGCCCCTGGTCAGAGCCCCCCATCCACGAAGGAGCCGCGAGTCACCAGGTCGAGCCACCCACCACTGGCCCCACCATCCTGGGGTCAGGGCCGAGTTGTGGAGACAGACAGGGGTCAGGCCCCAGGGCCACTACCGTGGTGAGGTCCAGGACCAGGCTGCGGGATGCCACCCAGGGGCTTCCTGGAGCGCCTGGCCCTCGGACGCACTTCTCAGACAGTGGGCAGGGGTAGGAAAGGGCCCCCAGGGGTCCCCTCACCCCCACCCCAGGCTCCAGCCTCTGCTTCCCCCGGGGACCCCCACCTGTGCCGGAGACTTCACAGATGTGGGCACAGATGCCAGGACAGCTGTGTGATGGCCGGACGTGGCCTCCCCAGCCCCCGGGAGCAGGGCCCCGGGGACCCATGTGGGGAGAAACAGGCCGGGCAGTCCCAGTGTTCCAGGGACCCGTGAAGACCTTCCCAACGTGCGCCCCTCCTCTGCCTCTGAGGACATCCTCCAGGGCAGCCCTGCAAAGTCAGAGTAAAACCCCATCAGGTCACTAACTGGCTGTGGGATTGCGGAGAATTGAATGCCAGTCCTGTCACGGCCCCCTGGGGACGGGAAATCCTCCACCCTGAACGGATGACTGAGAAAATAAGAGTTTGGGCAAATCCCGACTGAGGCCCTTGGCGGTAAGCGCCGCTCAAGAGGGTCCGTGTTTTCTTTACATAAACACATAAATCACAATTAACAACAGGGGAAAAGCTACAATCTGCCGGGTGCTCGAGAACCAGGCGTTTCTGATCTAAATGGATGGCTGGGCCCCGTAATTAACGGGCCATGATGTATGGCTGCCTTGCTCAGGAAGATTAACGGTCACACCTGGGACAAGAGGAGACGCAGGACGTCCCCCGAGAGGAGGGGGCTCCAAGCTGCTGGTTCGTCCAAGTGCAGCAGCCCCTGCCCAGCAGCTGTGCCCGCCCCGCCTCTCACATCTCCTTTGGAGAGCGCTGGCCCTCACTCCCCGCTGACCTCCACGGTGTGTGCGTGGCAGGCAGCCTCTCCGTCTGGCTTGGCCGGCAAGCAACCCCAGGTCACTCAGAGGGGTGGCCTTGGGTCTCCTGGGCCTCGTCCCCACTCTGGGGCTCGTGGCAGTGTTGGAAGTCTCCAGACCCCGTTTTTTTTAGGCCCAGGGTTTAACGTCAAGGTGAAAGTTGTTTTGAGCTGGGACCCCGCCTGCCGCTGGGTGCCTGGGGGGTGGTCTTGGGTGAGGGCCCGAGCTCTGTCCACGCACTGGCTTCACCCCCATCCCACGTGGGAAGGCCGTGCCTTCCCGTCCATCCCCTTGCCCTGTCCGGCGGGGAGATAGACAGACCGGCTGCCAGACCTCACTCTGCTCTCTGAGCAGGAGACAGTGGCAGGGGCTCCAAGGGGCTGCCGGGAGCAGACCGTGCTGGGCTGAGGCCCTTCCCTCCCGGGCAGTGGGCAGGTGGAGGACCCACAGTGACCCCCGTCCACTGTGTGCAGCTTGGAGCAGCACATGATCATCCACACAGAGGAGCGAGAGTACAAGTGTGACCAGTGTCCCAAGGCCTTCAACTGGAAGTCCAACCTCATCCGCCACCAGATGTCCCACGACAGTGGCAAGCGCTTCGAATGTGAAAATTGTGTGAAGGTAACGTGGTCGTGAGCCCGGCCCCACCCCCACTGCCGAGATGCAGGTGACAGGCCCCCGAGTCCTTCGGGGAAGAGAGGAAGTGGGCCGGGTAGCACAGCAGGGGAGGGCCCGGGGCCAGACCTGGGTCCTCTCAGGGTTCCTGCCAACGTGGCAGGACAGGCCGTCACGGGTCGAAGTACTGGAGCTTGAGGACGCTTCCGAGCTCCTGTCTCAAGCATATTCAGGGTGACAGTTCTCTCGAGAATTGTTGTTGAAGAAACACAGTCAAGGGAGGCCTGACGGCTCACTGAAAGCCATGCAGGGGGTCACCGCTGCAGCAGAGACCCGCCGGGCCAGGCTCAGTGCAGGGGCAGAGCAGCCAGGGAGACCCCCATCCCGTGGCCAGACCCAGGCCCGCAGGGGAGCAAGCAACAGGTGGGGAGTAACTCGACGGTGTCTGTGTCCCCAGGTGTTCACGGACCCCAGCAACCTGCAGCGGCACATCCGCTCCCAGCACGTGGGCGCCCGGGCCCACGCCTGCCCCGACTGTGGGAAGACGTTCGCCACGTCCTCGGGCCTCAAGCAGCACAAACACATCCACAGCACCGTCAAACCTTTCATATGTGAGTGGCCCCCAGCCTGGGCTTCCAGCCCGTGAGGTGGGGGAGGTTGGGGGCCAGGCCAAGGCTCGAAACCCCCAGGCTCTTCCCCACCCGCGGGACCCCGTCTGCCCAGAAAACGCTCGTGGCATCTGCTGACACCTCTGCCGCGATGAGGCCCAGGCCTGGCTGTCCTCCTGGCGCCGCTCCGCCATCGCTTTGCTCCCTCGACCCTCTCCTTCCGCGACTCGCCTGTCCTTGCCCTGCCCTCCTTGGTTCCTCCGCCTCGCTCATCCCTCCAGTGGCCAGAGGTGGGCAGTGGGTGGTGAGGAAATCCGGGTCCTGCAGAAGGACCCGGCAGCCCGCCGCCCCCCACTTGCCCTCCTCCTCCCCGCACGCTCGTGCCGCCCTGAGCTCCAGCAGGTATATGACGGTCCCACCGCTGCCCCCCAGGCTCTGTTGTTCACCCCCCCAGCAGCCTTTGGGGAGCCCGGGCTGTGTGCCTGCCCTGACCCGGGCAGCCGGGGCCAGCCGTAAATAACTGGACCCCTGTCCTCATGGAGCTTACCTGCCAGTGGAGAAAACAGAGGCTAAGCCATACAGATCATAACGGCACACGTGACAGGCACATCACACGGTGGGGGGGCGGGAGTGCAGGGTCAGGAGGCTCTCCAGGTGTCCAGGTGGGTGCTGTCCTCTCCACGTGCTGGGAGGTCAGGACGGTCTGTTGGGCGAGAGGCGTCCTAGCAGAGGGCTGGAGGAGGCATGGGGGTGAGCCAAGGGGGTGCCTGGGGAGAGGGCTCGCGACAGGGGGCTGTGAGCGCCGGGGCCTTGAAGTTGGGGTGCGTTTGGGGAGAGAGGGGTCAGAGGTCACAGGGGTTGGGTCTGGGGCTCTGGTGGGCCACCGCGGGGGGTATGACCCCGGTTCTCGGAGTTTGGAAGATACCAAAGGTTTTTCTCTGCCTAGCGTTGTGCCAAGTCTCATTTCACACGAGGCTTTGCTGAGTCACTCTTCGTGCCAACACAGCACTGACTCATCATTCACACCAGCATCGCGCTGACTCAGTGTCCACACGAGATTGTGCTGAGCCGTCATTTCACACACATGACCTCACAGCATCCTTACAAAATCTTACGGAGCAGAGGCCACCCTATGTCCAACTGAAGGGAACTGACAGAGGAGGAGACGCGTGGAAACGTTAAATGACCAGGCCCCTCAAGGCTCGGCGGCAGAGCCCGGATTCCAGCTCAAGGGGCCTGGCTCTTGACCCCAGACTGGGCAGCCTGGGGCCTCTCGGGCTCCAGCACGTCATTGTGTGTGTCAGGGGTAACTCTGGGAGCTTGAAGACTTGGCTCTGGGTGTTTTCACCGACTTGGGGGTTGTGCAGGGCTGGACTCCTGCCCCAGAGAGGCCATGCTGACTGGCTTCTCGGGCCTTTGTTGAATAGCTGAGGCTGTGCCCCCCTCCTGCCCACTGCCTCGAGCCCAAGCTTCCAGCTGTCCTGCTAGAGGTGACTGAGCCCCTGGCCTGCCTGGGTCACCTGCTCCCTCGGTCCAGGAAGCAAAGGGAGAGAGCGCTCTGCCTGGTGGCCACCTCACTGGGGCCATCTTCCTCTAACCTCCACCCCCTTCACCTGCAGGCCCTGGAAAGAGCATCCGAGTCTCGATGGGAGCAGGGCCCATTCCCTGTGGGAGGGGCCAGGAAGGAGTGAGCTGGGTGGGAGTAGAGGCTGGGGGCCGGGGCTTTGGGACTGGTACATATCCTGCTTCCAGGATGAGCAACCCAGCAAGTCCCTCTGTGGGAGGAAGTGCACGTGAGTGCAGCTATCATAGGTTTCTAAGCTTTTCAGCAAGCTTGGAAAGGAAACTCGCACACAGGCTTACAAGTCATTGCTTCTCTGGGCGTGCAAATGGGCTTTGTGAAGGCTTCTTGGATCGTAGTCACAACGTAAGTTCTGAGAACATCAGAACATCGGGAAGGGTCCGAGCCCACCGTTTCCGCTGCCTGCACGGGCTCTGTGTGCAGATGGGGAGGACACAGGGCAGCCTGGACGGGTTCCGCCGGCTATCAGCAGCCCTCCGCCTCTCGTCTGTGCCCCTTGGGCCTTGGCTTTTGGCCAAGGGGGTAAAGCGAAAGAGAAAACCCCGAACTTGGCCAGGTGCCACGTGTGAGAGGGAGATGCAAATGTTAGAAGTTAGATTAGACGTGAACATCAGCCTGTGCTTCCTCTCGACCAGGGCAGAGCATCCTTTGGCCCACGGTTAAGGGGGTCAGGTTTGGAAAGGAAACTGCGAACAAATGAGCAGAGGGTAAATGATACAGCGCTTCTGAGAAAAGAGGGGCCGCTGGGGGAGCAAGGGCTCATGGCGGCCGGTCACTCGTGCACAGACTCCATCCCCCGCCGGGTGGCCCCTGGGCGCCCACACACAACACACATGATGGGCACCAAAACCTGCCCCAAGTCCCAGCCTCACTGACCACACAGCCCAAGGCAGCATAATCTCCCAGTGGGGTGTCTTGCATCGGGAAACTCAAGTGTGAGGGGTCGGGGCGAGGGTGTATCCGTGTACAAAGGCAGACAGGCTCGTGTGGGCACTTTTTAGAAAGGCCCTTCTTAGGAGTGAGTATGTACATGTGCGTGTGTGTGCATGTGTGTGTGTGTGTGCATCCCTGCACATACCCTACAGGAGATGAAACTGCTGATCTGAATAAGTACTGGCCAGGGCCGCTCTGCATCCCAGCAGGGCCTGGGGCACCATCCACCAGGCGCTGGTCCCACGTCCAGTTCACTGTGGGCTGCCCAGACCTTTCCCAGCCCCTGCAGGCAGCCACCTCCCATCACCGGCTCTAAGCCAGCGGTCAGCCATCCCAGGGCCAGGACCTGCCTCTCCAAGGACCTCAGTCTCCCAGAGGCCTCTCTGTAGCCCCAGCATCTCTGCCCGATCCCTTTATCGTGTGAGTGGGTGGGTAGGAAGCAAGGGTCCCAGGCTCCCTGTGCCCAGGCGTGGCCACTGGCCCCAGGGGCCCCTCCTGAGAGCTGCGTTGGGTGGCAGCCTGCTCAAGGCGTTTCCAAGCTCAGGATGGCAGCAGCCACTAACGAGGTGCCACAGAGGGACCTGCTGTGGGGGGCAGAGGGTGTCACAGAGCCTCTTCGGGGGCCAGGGGTACAGCAAGGTATCACTGGTCTGGCCAGGTGCCCTGAGCTGGGGAGCGGCCTTTCTCCCCCTAGGGCTGGCGGAGGCCTGTGGGTATTTATAGACCATCTGTGGCACAGCCTCTCTGTACCAGCTGCCTCCCAAAATGGGGAGATTTGATCAAATGGGGCAGTGCTCTTCTCCGTCAGCCTTGAAAACATCCTGCCAAGCCAGACGACCAGGAAGGCAGAGCCATTAATATAAATAGATATTGTGATTAAAGGACACGATCACCTGAGGGCCAGCGCTCCCAGCTAGAATCGTGTGACATCAGGCAGCGGAGAGTGTGCGGTGAGCAAGAAACGCACTGAAATCATTGTTTCCACTGGGGCTGCTTTTAAGAAGCAAATTGTCCTGCAGAGAGAGACGCACACAGCGTGTGTGCGTGCGTGCGTGTGTGCGTGCGTGCATGCGTGAGGTGTGTGTGCGTGCGTGTATATGTGCGTGCGCGTGTGCATGTGTGTGTGCATGTGTGTGTGTTCATTCCTCCCTTGCTGGTTGGAAAAACAAGAGCAGAAAGAAAAACCGGCAGTTGGCCGACACTCAGCTCACAGGCCGTTGGGAAAATGGCCGAGACTGGGTCCCCAGGGCCTCTGGGTCCTGGCGTTTGGCCTTGGCCGCCACGACCCTCTGCTGTGAAGAGCAGAGGCCAGCGTCTGGCAACCAGAGCCGGTGCGGCCTCTCCATCCCAGTTTGGAGAGGTTTCGATTTTCTCAAACGTGGAACTAGCCCTCTCCACGTGGCTCCCCTCCCATCTCCACCTTCAGGCCACCCCCAGACGGTGACCTCACACAGCCAGGACCCGTGCTCCCAAAGGCCAGCCTCCAGGACTAGGAACCCCAAGGGGCCGGTCCCTCCTGAGGCCTTCCTGTCCTGGGTGCAGGTCACAGGGCCTGGGACAGAAAGAGGGCGGAAAGCTGAGAGCATTTGAAACTTTACAAAGTGGGAGACCTAGCCCGGGGGTCGGTGTTTCCCTCGCCCTTGCTGGAACAGCGTGGCTGACGTGGCAGGGAGGGTGGATGGGCGTTCTGGGCGGCTGGCGCAGCTGCAGACGTGATGGCGTGCCACGACTTTGTCTGTCTCTGGGAACGATTCTGAAGGTCTTGGCGCCACATGGTAAACTCATGGGGGCTAGGAGGGCACAAAGAGCGGCAGGGCCCCTCTCTCCAGCGGAGGAGGTTGAGGCAGCTGGAGACCGACCCAGGCTGGCCCGGGGTGCCCGGGAATGCACGGGAGTGTCCTCACCAATCCGTGCTGGTCACCAGAGGCCAGTCCCAGGTAGGGTGCACGCGCATCTGTAGGTATGCGTGCACACGCGTGTGCGGGCACACAGGTATGACGCACACACCTGAAGTACGATGTACACACGTGTGTGAACATGCAAACTCGTGCATGACACGTGTGTACATGAGCACACGTGCGCCCACGGACACGTGTTCGCACATGCATGCCCACGGACACGTGTCCGCACATGCCTGCACGCATACACATGTGAGCACATATGCAGGTACTCACACACAGTGACACATATGCCCACGCGCGCACACACACACACAGACGCTCGCGTACCTAAGCACACGCTGCTTCCGGTCACCGAGGCCAGAGCGCCCCGGTCCCACCACCCCCGGGACCCTGCAGCGCAGGGTTTCCATCATTTCATAGCTGCCGGTCTTCGCTTCTGCTGACGTTTCAGGTGAGGTCTGCCACAAGTCCTACACGCAGTTCTCCAACCTGTGCCGCCACAAGCGCATGCACGCCGACTGCCGCACGCAGATCAAGTGCAAGGACTGCGGGCAGATGTTCAGCACTACCTCTTCCCTCAACAAGCACCGGCGCTTCTGCGAGGGCAAGAACCATTACACGCCGGGCGGCATCTTTGCTCCGGGCCTGCCCCTGACCCCCAGCCCCATGATGGACAAGGCCAAGCCACCCCCCAGCCTCAACCACGCCGGCCTGGGCTTCAACGAGTACTTCCCCTCCAGGCCGCACCCGGGGAGCCTGCCCTTCTCGGCAGCGCCCCCCGCCTTCCCCGCGCTCACGCCCGGCTTCCCGGGCGTCTTCCCTCCGTCCCTGTACCCCCGGCCGCCCCTGCTACCTCCCATGCCGCTGCTCAAGAGCCCCCGGAACCACACGCAGGACGCCAAGCTCCCCAGCCCCATGGGCAACCCGGCCCTGCCCCTCATCTCCGCCATCGGCAGCAGCGGGCAGGGCGCCACGGCGGCCGCGGGGCCCGAGGAGAAGCCGGAGAGCCGCCTGGAGGACGCGTACGCCGCCAAACTCAAGCCCCGGGGCAGCGACCTGTCAGACGGCAGCGACTTCGAGGATATCAACACCACAACCGGGACCGACCTGGACACAACCACGGGCACGGGCTCCGACCTGGACAGCGACGTGGAAAGCGATCGCGACAAGACCACGGACAGGGGCAAGGCGGCCGAGGGCAAGCGCGAGCTCGGGGGCAGTGCTGCTGCGCCCGGCGCCCCGGAGAGCACAGGCGAGGTGCCCGTCTTCTACTCCCAGCACTTCTTCCCGCCGCCCGAGGAGCAGCTGCTGACAGCGTCGGGCGCCGCGGGCGACTCCATCAAGGCCATTGCGTCCATCGCCGAGAAGTACTTCGGGCCCGGCTTCATGAGCCTGCAGCAGAAGAAGCTAGGCGCACTGCCCTGCCACTCCGTGTTCCCCTTTCAGCTCCTGCCCAACTTCCCCCACTCCCTGTACCCCTTCACAGACCGCGCCCTCGCGCACAGCCTGCTGGTCAAGGCCGAGCCAAAGTCGCCCCGGGACACCCTCAAGGCCGGTGGCCCCAGCGCCGAGTCACCCTTCGACCTCACCACCAAACCCAAAGAGGCCAAGCCCGTCCTGCCGGCGCCCAAGGCGCCCCCGGCCCCGGCATGCGGCGAGGAGCAGCCGCTGGACCTGAGCATCGGCAGCCGCGTGCGGGCCAGCCAGAACGGAGGGACCCGGGAGCCCCGCAAGAACCACGTGTACGGCGAGCGCAGGCTGGGGGCCGGCGAGGGGCCGCCCAAGGCGTGCCCCGCACAGCTGCCCCAGCAGCCGTCCCTGCACTACGCCAGGCCGTCGCCCTTCTTCATGGACCCCATCTACAGGTATTAACATGCCCCGCCCTCACCCTCTCTCCAGAGGGGCCGCCACCCAGGTGGGCCGCCAGGCGGGCGCGGTGGCGGGAGGGGACGCTCTCGCCTGCCCCCCCGCCCCCGCCAGGCTTCGTCCCTCTGCCTTTGCGGCTTCAGCAGGCGCCTCGGCTCTGGGATGTCCGTGCCGCTTGGGGCCCATGCCCGGCTTGGCCCGTTCCTGGGGTGGGCAGCTGGTGGGGTCTCCTGGGCACCCCTGGCTCCCTCTCGCTGACAGCCACTGGGACACCCCCGCCGT
Organism: Inia geoffrensis; assembly: GCA_036417435.1. Lineage (NCBI taxonomy): Eukaryota > Metazoa > Chordata > Mammalia > Artiodactyla > Iniidae > Inia > Inia geoffrensis. The sequence continues at coordinate 183,941,475 of CM070901.1, read as the reverse complement.
CCTCTGTCGAGCCCTACCTCCCCCCACGCCCCCGGCAGCCTGCCCTCGGACTCCAGCGCAGACATCCACCTGCTGGAGGCTCCAGCCACCTTCTCTGCACAGACTCTGCCCACGACGCTGCCGGCTCTTCCCCGGCTTCAGCATCCCTGCTCCCTTGTGGCCGCTCCGCAGCTGGGGCTTCCGGTGGCCCAGGGGGGACCGGAGGACGAACTGCTGCTTCCCAGCGGGAGGAGGGGGAGGAAGGAAGGAGGCAGCTTTGGAAGGTTTGCCAAAAAGCAGTGTCCCATTCCTCTGGCACTTTCCCAGCGAGGGGCCAGTTGAATCCCCCTCCCCGGCTTCTGGGCACGGTTTGGTCAGGCGGGTTCGTTAGGCGAGAGGGGTCTGACCTCCCACCACACTTGTCCTGGGGGTGCTGGGCAGGCTGAGCCCTGAGGAGGGGGCTGTGCCCGTGGACGGGCCTGGGAGGGGGCCTGGAGGGGCAGGCAGGCAGGCGTGTTGCCTCAGCCCCTGATACAGGCCCACGGCTCTGTGTGGGAGGGGCCCGCGTGCACGCATGTAAGTGTGTCCGCACGGGCATTCAGGGAGCATGTGGCCGCCTTGAGGGCTTGCGTGCCTGCTATTCCCCAGGGGCCAGGCAGGGCCTGGGGATGGGTGTGCAGGTGAGGTCACCTCTGCTAAAGGTGCAGTGGAAAGAAACGGTGGCAGAGCTGCCGGCGAGGGCGATGGGTCGGTCTCCTGCTCCGCCCCCTGGCACCGACTCGGTCCCCGCCCTCCACGCTCGCCCAGGGCCCTGGCCGGCCTGTGTCTGCTGCCGGTCCCGTTTCCTGCCAGGTCCTGCTGGCGTCATCACAGGAAACATGAAAAATGCCCCCCTTGGGTCTTTCTTTAAGAACACGCCATCCATGGATGGTTTGCTGACAGCGGCTCATCGGGTTTCTGGGGTGAACATGGCCATCAAAGGCCCAGGGAGCATCTGCCAGTTAGAATAAGAATTGCCGGGACCCACAGGGAGCCAGGAGACACCTGGGGCTTGAGGGAGGATGCCCCCCACCCCCGGGAGGAGCCACCCTTGTGTAGAGGAGGGGGGCAGGATCGGAGACCTAGGGAGGGACTCTGCTGTCAGGCCTCCAGAGCTGGAGCCAGCAGGCCTGCAAGAGGCTCTCGGCAAACTGTGGCTGCTCAGGCCCTGGCATCCTTGTCCGCCCCGTCCCAGCTCTCCTCCTGGACCCCAGCCCTCCTGTGCCCCTCTCCTCCCCCTTCCAGCCTGGTTTAGGGCCTTGGGTCTTTTCCTGGAAGCTGGGGCAGCAGCCGGTCGGGCCCCGAGGCGGGAACTGGCCACAGGCGCCCCCAACCCGGGTCCTGTCCAAGCTCCTCCGAGACCCTGTGTGTGCTAGGCTCCTGCCCTCAGGATTTCGAGTACAGTGGCTGGTGGAGGGGCTGCCTGGCCCCCAACTTTGTACACAGGCACCAGCAAAATGCCCGAGAGTGGATTAGCTCCAAATTTTCCCCCCACCGCCCCCCAAGCCCAGACAAGATAAACACTCATGGTGTCGGGAAGATTCACCTCCAAGTGAAGGTGTGGGCGACTGTCACTTCCTGTTAACAGGCTGGCCCAGGGCTAAGGGGACAGGGTCCCCTCAGCTCCTGGATGGTTCGGGGGTGACTCCAACGAAAATCCCCACAGGCCACGCCCCGGCAGTGACTGTGGACGTATACCCACAATCCTACCTCCCCCAGGGTGGAGGAACCCTAACACTGCCAGGCTGGCGACCCCCCAGCCCCCCAGCCCCTCTCACCGCCACGTGCTGCTGTCTCTGCAAGAAGGACTGGGGACGGTGTGGTGACAAAAGCCACGCGCCTTGGAAGAGCACGTGTCCCCTGGGGTCTGTGGGGTCAGCTGGCGGGGGTCACTCGGAGCAGCCCGCTGGGCTGTCGCTAGACACAGAAATCGGGAAAAGGCAGAAGACATTTAACAACCCCCCGACGTGGGGCCCCTTCCTCTCGGGCCACACCACGCCCCCCACGGGGCCTTGTTGAAAGGCCAACTCAGTCCAGCTTTGAACAGGACCTCTGCTAAGCCCTGCAAAGCGGGGTGCCCCTCAAGCCAACTCCCCACGTGGAGGCCGCCTCCTCCCCTTGGACCCGGCTTGGGGTCTCGGTGGGGTCACCTGTGGCCGCCTGCGCTCCCCAGGTGCTCCCGCCTCTGGGCCCCTGTCCTTGCGGCCATCCCCGTCCTGCTCTGGTCAAGGCCCCAGCCAGCCCCCTGGCGGCAGAGCTGAGCCTAAGAGGGATGGGAGCGTGGCCCTGGGCAAGCGAGGCGGGGGGTCGCCGCAGCTGTGGCTGCCTGTGGGGAGGTGGCAGGCCTCCCCAAATCCCACTTTGTAAATCTCGACCCCCCCCCAGGGGAAACTGAGGGAAGTGTCCTTGGGACACAGTAGAGGAGGGGTCAGGGAGAGGAGGGATGGCCACCTCCTCTGCTTGTGACTGACAGTTGTCCTGGCATTTGGGGAATGTCCTAGAATTGTCACCTCCAGTAGCTGTCTTGAGGTTTTAGGTAGACCCTGCCTGGCTGCGGCGGGGAGTCCCTGCAGCCTCCCCAGGATAGAGACCTACCGGCCACTCACGTGTATCCGCCCCGTCGGGCAGAGCGCCCGTGCCACGGGCCGGGAGGGAGAGGGACGTGGGGTGTAGGCGGCAGCCCCCGTGTGCTCCACATTCTGCTTCAGGGGAGCCCTCGCTGGGCTGACGGGCCAGTTGGCAGAGGCTTGCGCACGCGGGCCCTTCAGAAGGTTCCTGGCTCCAGCATCAAGCATTCATCACGTGCCTGGGTGCCAGCAGCTGGGGGGGCGGGAGGGGGCGGAAGCTGGGGATACTCGAAAGGGTCCAGACCGGGGCGTGGTGATGGGGAGCTCGTGCTCGGCAGGCGACAGTGAGGCTGGGTCACAGACGTCCCCACAGCGTCAGGTGGGACTTGGCCACAGGGGACGTGGAAGCTGGGCCGCTGTGGTGGCTCCCCAGCTCGTGACCGACAGGGCACGGGTGGGCGCCCAGAGGGGCGGAGGCCACAGCCCCTCCCCGCCCAGCGCCGGGCCGCTCGGTGGGGTCCGTAACCCTCTGTGCTGCCGTCCAGCAGGGTGGAGAAACGGAAGGTGACCGACCCGGTGGGAGCCCCGAAGGAGAAGTACGTACGGCCGTCCCCACTTCTCTTCCACCCCCAGGTAAGGCCCAGCCAGGAGCCCCAGGGTCCGTACAGGCCAAGGCGCACACCCCAGCCGGGTCTCCTCCTCCTGTCCCTGAAGACCTGCAGATCCCTTTGAGGCTGGGGAGGATGGGAAGGTCCAGGACAGGTGAGGAAGGAGGGTGGTCCTCTGTGGGGGCAGCCCGTGGGTGCCTCAGAGGCAGCCAAGGACCCCGGTGCACAAGGGGCCCCATTGACCTGCGGCTGAAGCTCTGGGAGGGGGAGTGAACTTGCGTGGGGCAGTGGGCAGCAGCTTGGGTGGAGCAAACACAAGAATTCTGAACGTAGGGAGAATAGACACGAGAGAGCCGGGGAGGTGTGGACGCCAGCAGCCTCTCTGGTACGAGGGGCTTGGGGATCCTTAAGGGAAAAGAGCAGGGGAAGACGGGCCTGAGTGCAGGGGGGCAGAGGCAGGGAGCAGGACAGCAGCAGAGGGACTGGCGTCGAGGGCAAGGCATCCCGGGGGGCAGTGGGCAGGGGGACCGCCCTCACCCGGGGATGCAGAGGGTAGAGAGGCCGCCTGTCAAGACTAGAATCAGGGGTTTGGGAAAGAGAACCCCCAAGTCTGGGCAGTGGCTGCAGACCCCACCAAGCCTACAGGCACTCCTGTGTCCCCCTGGCCGCGTCCTCCCAGTGGGTGGGTGCAGAGAGGTGGCAGAAGTGGGGGTAAGCAGCAGGGCCCGCGGAGTCCCCCTGATTCCCTGCCCCGGTGCCCACCTGTCGTCACTGCTTGGGGCCCAGCCCCCTCCCCAGAGCCACGGGCCTCCCCTGTCCCAGCCGGAGGGGCTGGGGGCTGAGCTGTGGGACAGGCCTGGACCCAGACTCCAGAGCCGGGCATTGTTCTCTTGCTCTGAGTTTCCCGCCTGGGACAAACCCCCCCGGTTTGTGGAACCTGTGCCCTGCCTGGGTTCACAGCTAAACTTAGAGCCTCCCATTGTCTTGCTGGGGCCTCGGAGTTTGGTTAAGAACTTCCCCTGATTTCCTCGGGACCGGCTGGAAAAAGCCGGCAGGCCAGCCAGGCACATCCTGTGTTTGTGTTTGTGCGGGAGCTCGGCCGGGAATATCTGATCAGGTGGAGCAGGCCAGGCAGGCCGGACCCTCCCAGGCCTGAGGAAGAGGGGCCTGGCGGGGGCCCGGTTGCCCATTGTGCCTGCTGCCCGCTCCCCCCACCTGCCAGCCGTGCTGCCTGCCCGTGGGCCCAGAGCCAGGGGTGGGGGCGGGAGAGAGGACTAGTAAGTCACCTGACTAAATGGTCTGAGGTCAGACCATCACTCGGACAGGAGAACTTGTGGCGTCTACAAAGTCTAGGGGTCACCAGTGCACGAATACACCAGGCTGCATTGGTCAGCTGCCTGGCAGGACCTTGCCAGGGCCTTTCATTGCTGAGGCCTGACGTGCAGGTGTATGGGGTGCAGGGTGAGGCAGTCCTGCCAGCCCACTGCCCCTCACCACCTCTGGGGTCCTGGGGAGTCTGGGGTGGTGGAGAGTCCCAGAGCCTCCCATGGCTCTGGCTAAAACTGAGACCCACAAGCAGATGAACAGCAGTCTGTATGCCCAGGTCCCATCGTCCAGGACGTGGAGGGGCTAAATGAGAGGCTGGACGGCAGCTGAGGGGCAAGGCCGTGTCCATCTGTCCATCAGTGGGGATGGGTGGGGCCACCCATGGCTGGAAGCATCATGTGCATCTGATGGGGAGCGTGCGTGCCCCGCAAGGATGGCGAGGCCCAGAGCCCTGCAACTGAGCGGAGCTGGCCAGGGCCCAGGCGGCAGCCCAGGGTCAAGGGAGGCCTCAGCCACTAGGATGGACCCCATTTTCTGTTTGTAAACCCCTTTCTGGTGTTTTATTGTAACCAGTCGGTTGTTCCCCAGCCTAAACCTTGAGGGGCTCGGGGCATAATGAAAGCTCTTCCTTTTCTGGTCTCATCCCGGCCTCCCACGGGGCCTGGCTTGCAGTGGGCACTCTCTGGGGGAGAAGTGCTGCTGAGGCCTGTGCAGCCCCCTCCCCTCTCCTGTCCCCCAGCCCCAGGGCCTCAGGGCATGTACAGCCTGGGATTCTGATCAGAACCCTGCCTGCCAACTGGAAATGACCAAGGCCAGGATGAGGTGACTCCCTTCTCCTCCCCAGGCAACGCCTTGGCATCTCCAAGGAGCAGAGAGGCAGCCCTTCTTGCCCGTGTCACTGTGTCCTGTGCCGTGTTATCATTCCGAGCATTTAGTTAGTGGAATCCAACCTTAGGCTGTTGAATTTCCTTTTAGCACTTTGCCCGCAATTATGGCCTGCTGCCACTAGGTGCTGGTAGTGCCTCAGGCTCGTGATTCATGTTTTAACCTGAGATTGATTCAGGTAGCTATCAATTTTTCACCACCCCCAAAAAAAAAAAAAAAAAAATTGGATGTAACTCTGTCTTTAACCCAAACTAGCCATCAGGAGTGCTGGCCGGGAGTCGAGCCAGCAGGGCCTTGCTGGCTTGTTTCAAAGTAAAGGGCTGTGTAACTGCAAGTGTCGGCAGCCTGCATCACCCACGTCTCAACCAGCACAGGTTAGTTGAGGAAGGTCAGTTGCAGCTCCCCCAGCCTAGACCGTGGAATGTGACGGGGTTCCAGGCAAGCAGAAGAGCAGTGCTGGCCACAGAAAGTGAAAGAACCCAGCCCAGTGGTCAAGAAGAAGGAGGAGACCACAGGTTCCAGTGACGACCTCCTTGTCCTGGGGGCCCGTGACGTGCTCGGTCATCCAGGACCCCCACATGCCTGTGGGGGCGGGTTCCCATGCGTCAAGAGAGGGGGCGGCTCGGGGGCGCTCCACAGTCTCTCCCGCTCTCCTGCCGACAGATGTCAGCCATCGAGACCATGACTGAGAAGATGGAGAGCTTTGCGGCCATGAAGGCGGAATCCGGCAGCTCCTTGCAGCCCCTCCCCCCCCACCCCTTCAACTTCCGGTCCCCGCCCCCGACGCTCTCGGACCCCATCCTCAGGAAGGGCAAGGAGCGCTACACGTGCAGGTGAGACGCTGAGAGCCCCTGGGGCGGCCCCGGCAACGTGGCCACAGGTGCCACGCCGGCCCGTGCGCCTGCACTTCCAGGAGAAAGCTCTCAGTCTCAGCCAGGGTACAGCGTGGTAGCAGCCGATGGGCCATTGCCCCCTTGACATCATTCCCCAGAGATATGCACGTGCCCCCCACCAAGTTGTGCTCCCATGAGCACATCAAAGTGCAACCTTGGCCAGCCGGTTGGAATTGGCAAGGCCGGAGGCTGAGGCGCCGCGGTCAGTGTTTAACCACAGCTCTGGGGCCGTTGGGGAGCCCAGTGCTGGGGAGACATGGTCCGGCCCCAGGTGCATGGGCTTGTGCAGGCCAGTCCTTGCCGGCTCGGCCGAGGCTGGGCTCCGGGGCTGAGAAACTGCTTGGCGGCGGGGGGGTTGTGGGGGGGACGGCTACGAGCGGGCCAGGGTGGGCCAGTGCCGTCTGCCCAGTGGTGCGAGTCCAGCTTCTCTGTGAGGCTCAGCTGGGCCCCGGGGTCGAGGAGAGACTGAAATCCAGGGTGTGCAGCCGGGCCACCTGCCCCCAGGTGTGGGAGAAATAGCACCAGGAAAGCACCTGGGCGCCCGAGTCTCAGCGGTACGTCTGCTTCACGCATCCCTCACCCACCCCTCCACTCCAGGTACTGTGGCAAGATCTTCCCCCGATCAGCAAACCTCACGAGACACCTGAGGACACACACCGGGGAGCAGCCGTACAGGTAGGAGCCCGCCCGGTAGGGGGTGCAGGCTCCTGGCGGACAGGAAGGGCAGCGGATGGGAACCAACATGCTTGCACCAGCTCGTTTCCTGCGCCCCTCCCTCCTGGCCCCTCAGCCATCCTGCACCCAGGGGCGTTGTAAAGGTTAGGCTACCGGAAGGTTCCCACCTACCGACCCAGAAGGGTGCTCAGGAGCAACCCTTCCACCTGCCGCTGGGCTGTCGACTGGCGCGGAGAAGCCAGGCCCAGGGGTGGTCTGGCGGGGGAAGCCTCAGCCTCACCACCACCCAGCCCCACTCCGCTCACCTCACCATGGCCGGCAGCCATCGCTGACCTAGCCCTGGGCAGGGGACCAGGGCAAGCACCTAAGGTGGGGTGGGCTGGTCTCAGAGGAAAAGGAGCTCCATGCAAATTCGGGTCCCACCCAAGCGTGGGGCATCCTGAGGGATTCCTTACATCCCCCCGACCGCCCTGGACAGATGCCGCCTCTGCCCCCAACCTCGCTCCGTGGTGCCTGGGCTCCTGCCTGCAGAGGTGTGGTCACAAGCGCATGGGGGGGGACACGGGGAGTGAGAGCCAGTGCATTTCGTGTTCACAACTAGTGGAGGCATCACCCCATTTCAAGGACTTGGAGCCCCAGGCTTAGAGACGCCCCTGCCCTGCCAGGGGTCCGAGATCATGGCCATGGTAGTTTACCATTCTGGCCTTTCCCCTTGGTCCCTGGGGTGTTTGTCGGGCAGGAAAAGAGCTCAGGGTAGTGCCCTGGGTGTTGGGGACCCCACCCAGGGGAACCCTGGGAGTCCCAGGGGATGGTGACCATGAGGAAGATTGGGAAAACCCTGGTCCCAATGCCAGGACGACATTCCGGGCTGTCTGGTGAACAGCAGCCACCGGGAGTAAGGGGTTTGGTGTGGTTTTAAGTTGGCAACATGAGATTCCTGTCCTCTGGCCGCAGCACAGAGCTGGGAGTCACCCACTGGCCCTGGAGATTGGGGGTGTGTCCCCATCCCTCGGCCGGGCGGCCACACAAGGACCCCTGCAAGTGTCACAGTCCCCGTGCCCTATCCTGGCCGGGTAAGCGTCAGCTCACGTCATCTGTTCAGTGCCCTTGGCCTGCCCACAACACACACCCCCACCCCGTTCCCCTCAGAAAGTGGCTTACAACTTAACAGAGGCTGGTTTGGCCTGCTTCCCTCCCTGAAAAGGAGCCATGTGTGTTTTCTGTAAGGAGAACCAACTTCTGGACAGTGTTGCGTGTAAGAGCCCCTGGGGGGTCGGGGCCGTGTTTATAGAAGGATTTAATTATCATCGATTTCTTTTGCTCTTTCCAATCTGTGAGTTTCGACGGGGGTAACAATGATTGCTTTGAAAGTTTGCGCTGCAAATCCTGACCACGTCTGGTTCAAGGCAGCCTACAATGAGGAGTTTGGGGTGTGGGACGGTGCCTGTGACGTCACTGAGGCTTCCGGGCTCACTCTGTGAATCAGAACGGCTTGAGTTGGAGAAGGAAAGTGTGCAGGTCTGTCCACAGAAGCCCATTGCCAACCCAGGCCAGGTCTGATGAAAACCGTCTGCCGCCTGCCCGGAGCCCACGTGTGTGCGCCGCGTGTGTGCCCGGACAGGCCCGGCTGGCGGGGGCCCCTCACAAGCGAGAGAAAGACAGGCCCCTTAGTGTGACTCACGCGTCTGCTGGAGAGGAGGTCTCACCTCTGCCGGGCCCAGCCCGTGTCCTGGCTTAGAGATCTTTGCGTGAAGCTGTGGGGCGAGGGGCAGTGGATGACACATTCCTTCAGGCTCCGGCTCGGAGGGCTTATTGAGACGTGGGAGGAAAGATACAAAGATTGGATTGGGAACGAGGAGGGCCGCTTCCTTCATCTGTCCTGGCAGCCGCCGTGCTCAGGGGTCCCCCCAGCTGCTGCCCAGGGGTGGGGGGCCTCGAGTCACACGCTGGATGCGAGCGCTCGTGGGCTGGCCGTGGGCTCCTGGCGGGACCTGGGATTCCGGCTTTAAGGATGCTCACCTCCCCACCTGCAGTGCGTTTCCTCCCTGGCTCCCCGTCTCGCTAACTGTGTTAAGTCAAAGCACCCAGCAAGGTCCCGTTACCATTTCCGTCGGGGCTACGGGTGGCCCATAGGTGTCCTTTCTTTGCTCGTTTTATTGTTAGGGCTGGGTTTCAAAATCTCTTCTTTCTTTCCTTTCCTGGCTTTTACAAAGACCGAAGGCGTTTCTCCCTGTGATGGCTGGTGTGGCCCCACTGGGTCCCGGGGAGGACGCTGCCAGCCCCCCGAGGGCCATTTCACCCTCCCCACGTGGTGCTGGGTCTCTACCACGGCTGGCTTTCCCAGGGCGGCGGCAGATGCGGTCACAGCAAGGTCCCCTCGAGGCCCTTCCTGCCCGCCGCCGTGGCCAGCACGGGTCTCTGCTCTCCCACTCCTGCTGGAGCGCGATGGTGTGTTTTTTTATACAGCACGGCCATAAATTTCACTAGCCACTTGTCAGCTTATTTACAACGCAAATCCCAGCTGCTCTGAGAGCCCTGCTCCCTCGCAGCCCTGAGCTCACCAGTCCCCTAAATTTCAAATGTACTTCTCTGGGCCATTTATTTAGATTAGGACCACGAGAGGGTCAGATTCAGGACTCTGAGACCAAATCGAATGCGTCGCTGCCCTCCCCAGCCCCTCCCAGCCCTGCAGAGGTTGGGGCTGGGAGGTCTCAGGTCTGTGATGAGCTCCTCAGCCAATCCTGTTTTGTGCTCAGGGTTCCCACTGCTCTGGGATAATGCACGGCCGCTGGTGGAGCTTGCGGAGGGTCCCTGAATTTCCAAAGATACAGGGAAGGGAGGCTAAGTGTGCAGGCACCTGTGTAGACCAAGGCGGGTGCACCACGCAGCCCGTGTGAAGCCTGTTGGACAGGCAGGGGGCAAACGCCCAGACCCGGGCTGGGGCCAGCTTGGCCTTGCACTCGCCTTACAGGCGAGCCTGGCACCCCTGGGGGTGGAGGGTTTCTGTAACTTTGGGGGTGTTCTGGGAGCAGAGTCGGGGAGTGAGACGGTGCAGGCTGGGATGTAAAAATCCTCCTTTCTGGACCGTTGAGAGGGGAGCGCCAGGTCAGAGGACACCCGAGCATCTCTGCTCAGCCCAGCCAGGGAGAGGGCTCAAGCCCCAGCCCAACTGCTCTGGCACCGCAGGCTGAGAAAGGCAAGATAACCACCTTCCCCGTGCTGGCAGCCAGGACGTGGGTCCAAGTCACGAGGCTGTGGGAGGACCAAGGCCCCACGTCCCAGGGACACCCAGGGGCCCAGAGACAGCTCAGCTGGCCCAACAGGCCGGCCTGGCACCTAGGAGCAGAGAAGGCTGAGGGTGGCTCACGGGGAGCCCAGGGGGTTAGTGTGTAGATCACGGACGGCTCTCAGCCCATCATCTGCTGTGGAGGGAGCCAGCGTTAGCCTGGCCTCAGGCAGAATTTGGAAGCTTCGGGAACTGAGTAAATGAATCCCCAGAATCACAGCAGGGGAGCCGTAGGGGATCCCTCTAGCTGCACCCCTCTCCCCAGGGGTTATCCCGCAGGAGGAGAGGTGGGGGACAGAGCTTCATAGAGCTGCCACCCCTTCGAGCAGGGAAAGCTCAGCTCCTGGGCCCCAGCGGCGGCTAATGGGGGCCTCTGGCTTCCTTCCTTGGGGGCCCTGGGAACACGGAGGTTGCCCAGACTCCCCGGGCAGGGCCAGCCTCTGAATGTCAAGTGTCAGGCGGGCACCTTGGGTTCTGGGTGGGCGGCACCGGGAAGGCCCCCGCCAGCCCGGCCCCAGATGGGAGGCCAGGGCCCCAGAGCGTCCTCAGGCACGTCCCCGTGCACATGACCCAGTGCTCGTGACCAGTAAGCTGTGCTGGAGCACGGCCACCAGCCCCTGCAAAATTGCCAGGCCGCGGCCTCAGGACAGGTCCCCACGCCTTCCAGCCACACCCTCTGGGTGAACCTGAGCTCATGCCCGTCTGCGCTGGCTGCATAGACTCTGCCTCCTGAAGGGCTCGGCCGCTCAGCGTTCTGCCGTGCTCGCCTTTCTGCTTGTCACTCCATGGAAGCTCGTTTCCAAGGCAGAAAGAGACCTGAGCACAGGGATGGATGTTTTGGTGAACCTGTGCTTCTGAGACTTGGATGAGCATCCCTGGAGGAGTTCTGAGGCCAGGTGCACACGAGCGTGCCTACCAAAAGGTGTGCACACACACTGCACACGTACACGCAAGAGTGCACATAGCCACATGTGTGTGCAAGAGCACTCTGAGACGCTCGCACACGTGTGCGACTGGAGACCCCTGAGCCAGAGTCCCTCTGCCATGGCCCAGCTGGGCATGCAGAGCGGGTGGGAGCGGTGGACGGCCTTGGCCCGGACTCCTGCCGCCAGGAGGAGGTGGCGCTGTTTGCAGAGCTGGCGGCTGTGGGTCCTCGGTCCCCCGGCCCCGGCTCTCTCTCTCTCTCTTTCTCTCAGTGCCGGCATTGCTCAGGCCCCTCTGTCAGTTCCCGTGGGTGATCACCCTCCGTTTCCCCGCCCTCGGGGCCTCCAAGGGTGGTCGTGAAGGCTGTGCCCGCACGACGCCCCACACCCACGGGGACCTGCACGTGGCAGGCGTCTCAAATCGTGCCTCACGGCAACTTCCCGTCAGTAAAGCGCTCTGCTCTGGTAAACTCGGGGGGGTCAGGACAATATTCTGACAACAGAAGCATCTGGAAAGAGCGTCTTCTTCTAATTTCCCAAGTGTGCCGTGCGGCCTGGCAGCGGGTGCCCCTGCAGAGGGGCTGAGGGCGCCCCCCACTGAAGGGGGTCCGTGGACGGAGGCCACCTGACGGGGGGAGGCTGGGAGCCCTTTTCACCTCAGGGCAGTGAAGGATGCTCGAGAGAGTTGGGGCAGCCCCCCTGCCCTGTTAATGGACTGGCCAGTGAGGCCCCAAGGGAGATGCGGTCCGCCCAAGGACCTGTAGAGAGGGGCCGGGACCAGGCCAGGGGAGGGTTCTCCGCCAGGGAGGAAGGTTGCAGGCAGCAGGTCTGGGCTCCTTCCCAGGAAAACCTGCCAAGAGCATCTTTCCTGGTGCGCGGGTGCCCCCGTGAGGCCGCCAGGAGCACGCCGCCCTCTGCCGCGGACGGCCAGGCCCCGGCCTCCGCGCTGGGCAGACCCAGACAGCAGAGAGGGCGAGAGATGAGGGGAGACGCCAGAGGGTCCCGGTGCTGCCCACCCAGGGGCACAGGCCCCAGAGGGTCCCCCCCGCCTGCTCAGGGCGCAGTCCGCCACCATCCGCCGCCCAGGGGCAGCTCTGCCAGGACCGCCTCCCAGGGGCCTCGGGGGTCTCCTCAAGGCCAGGGACTCCGCTGAGGCGCCGTGTCTTACAGGTGTAAGTACTGCGACCGGTCCTTCAGCATCTCCTCCAACCTCCAGCGGCACGTCCGGAACATCCACAACAAGGAGAAGCCCTTCAAGTGCCACCTGTGCAACCGCTGCTTCGGGCAGCAGACCAACCTGGACAGACACCTGAGGAAGCACGAACACGAGCACGCACCAGGTGGGGGTCTGTCCAGCGGGCAGGGGGCGGCCGGAAGGGACCGCAGGCTAGCTCCGTGGGAAAGCCTGCAGCCACCCCTCAAACCATTCTCATTACGGAGAATCTTGTACGCGTGGGACTTCCCAAGAAGTGGGTTCCCTGAGAGCACCCCAAATGCGCACCCTCCTTGGCTGCCCGACCCGTCACCGGCGCGCCACAGAGGGAGAGGCTCAGCTGAGGGACGCCCCCCTCTGATGCTGCCCCTCTGCAGTGAGCCAGCACTCGGGGGTCCTCACGAACCACCTGGCGACCAGCACATCCTCCCCCGCCTCCGAGTCGGACCACCATGCACTTTTAGATGAAAAGGAAGACTCCTATTTCTCAGAAATCAGAAACTTTATTGCCAACAGCGAGATGAACCAAGCAACGACGCGAACAGACAAACGGTAAGAGACCCATCCCGGGGCCCCAGGAAGCTCTGGACTCTGCATGGCCACCTGTATGGTCACGCCCACAGCAGGGTCCCCCGTCCCAGCACCAGGGACCCCAGGCCCACCGCAGAGGGCGAGGCCCATGGGCTCTGCAGCCAGTGTCCATCTCTGCCCCCTCTCTGCCTCGGTCTCTCCGCCTGCAGAGGGTGATTAGAACAGGCACCCTGGCCTGATGGCGTGTGTCACACGCTCAGGGCGGTGCCAGCACACAGGCCTAAATGGCACAGTTTGGCCTCACGGTTAAGAGACGTGCAGCCAAACATGGGCCAGGTGACGGCTCCTGCCATGAGATCTGCCACGCCTCTGAAACTCCAGAACATTCTTATTTAACCCGAGGCACAAAAGGTTTCTTAGCAAGAGTGCTGCCCCCTTTAAATACACACACACAGAGGCAGAAGACTGGCAGAATTGGAAACTCAAGGATACAGAGAGTATTCCGCATAACCTCCATCCCAGGGCCCAGCTGGCAGAGAATCAGAGATGCCCAAACTCCAAGAATCCTCAGGGATGTGCTCCCCTAATTCTGCAGAGGCCCAGAGGAGCGGGTGGGCTGTGGCTCTGCGGCCCCAGGGCCCGGGTCCCTCCCCACCCATCCCCAGCAAGGTGACGAGGGTCCCCCGGGACACCCAGCTCCCCAAGAGCCTGTCTGTTCCCACATCACTGGTGCCCCTGGGGGCAGAGCAGGGGCACGCAAAAGACCTGTCAAATCTACAAATGGGCATGACACAACACTTGGGCTGTTTCTGGCTCTGCTAAGTCCTGAATCTATGCCCGGGAAGGTGATCTCACCTGGCGCCTGGGTGGGCTCAGAGGAGGGGAAGTGGGAGAGGCTGGCCATGGGCTGCACATCCCAGAGCCCTGGCTGGCGGTGGAGACCTCACTCCTGGGGGCAGCGCTGCCTGCTCTACGGCCAACGAAGTGCCCATGGTCATCCTTGGCTCTGGGCACACGCTATGGTCTCATGGGAACCCAGGCCCTGCCATCTGCTCCGGGGTGCGGAGTTGTGCTCAGACAGCGCCCCACGGCTCTGAGAGCTGTGCGTAGTTCAAGCTCTGTGATCTCCGCCTTCAAAGAAAGTCACGGACCTGAGCACCCAGGGGCCGGGCCACGAGGCACGTCCTGGCTCTTGAAGACTCTTCCTTTGTGCCCAGGGCAAAGCCAGACGAGAACTGACAAGCACATGCCCGGGGCACCCTCCCTGGGGTGGGCGGCCACGCCGGGTGTCACCTCAGGCTTGGGTGACAGGCCCAGCTCTCAGCCAGGAGGAGGACACTCCAGGAGAGCCACCAGACACAGGGGTTGTCCCCAAAGGGAAGAGGGGACGGCGCCATCCTAACCCCACGGAGCAGAACGTTTCAACCAGGGCCACTGGGGGGTGGTCCGTGGGACTCGGAAATGGAGAGCATGGTCATGGTTGACGTTTGTCGGCTAATGTGCGGAAAGCGGTAGGATGCTGGCAGTCCTATTAGGGGCCAATAGTAACGTCATCCAGAGCCAGCATCTTCCTCTTGACCGTCAGTGAGAATTCAAGGCCGCCAGGCTTCCTGGCCCTACAGTCCCAGAAACTCCTGGGCTGAATCCTGTCCCCGCCAAATTCCTATGTTGAAATCCTAATCTCCAGCACCTCAGAGTGTGACCTTATTTGGAAATAGGGTCTTAAGTTGTAATTAGTTAAGATAAGGTCTTACTGGAGTCGGGTGGCCCATATCCGATAGGACTGGTGTCTTAGAAAAGGGGGAGATTGGGACACACACACGCACAGGGAGGTACCGTGTGAGGACAACGCAGAGATCGGGTGATGTGCCCACAAGCCAAGGAGTCCCAAGCATCGCCAGCACACCACTGGAGTCCAGGGGAGGGGCCGGGAGGAGAACCAGCCCTGTGACACCGGGATCTGGGACGTCTAGACTCCAGGACAGGGAGGGATGTATCCCCGCTGTCTGAGCCGCAGCCGTGCTGCTCTGGTGCGGTGGCCTCGGGGAGACTCCCCCGCCCCAGGCAGCGGTGTGGAGGCCTGGACACTCATCCTGGTGTCCTCTCTGTCTGAAGCCATCTCCAGCCAGACCTCCCGCTCCGTCCCCGCCGTATCTGCCCCTGTACCCACCCAGTGAGCTCTGGTGCTTGATGCAGGCCTCCCACCAATGAGCAGACCCTCTATGCAGGGCGGGGTTGGGGACGCAGAGACAAAGCGCTCAAGGTTGCTGCTCCTACAGAGAGGGGCTCATGTATAAACCTGCACAGAGAGCTCAGGTTTGCTTAACTGACACACAGGGCTTTGCACTGATCCGAGCCCCGAGGCCCAGGGCTCCCCACCTGCACTGTGCATCAGCCCTCAGCGTGGGGCCTGTTCTCACGTCCCTGGGAGGGCGTGGGCTCCAAGATGGCAAGCCCTGTCCAAGGGGACCCTGCCAAGACCCAGAGTAGGAGGCAGGTCCTGGCTCTGGGGTCCTCACCGCGGTGGACGGGCGTGCACCTGGTGACAAGGGAAGTGTGCTGGGGTCCTGCCTGTCCTGGAGGGCAGGTCAGCTCTCAGCATCCGCGTACTTCCCCATGGAAAGAGAAGAAGTGAAGACAGGGACGGGCGAGAGCAGGGCCATCGGGGTCTCCCCCAGCCCAGCCCGGCCCCCCACCCTCTCTGCGTTTGGAAGTGGTGACCACTCGGGGGGGACGTATCCTCTCGCCTTGGTGCCCTGAGCGGGACTCCGAGTCTCCCCTGACAGCAGTGAACAGACGCCCGTGGGCCGTATGGGGTCCAGGAGGAGTGGGGACGCGGGGCTCCGAACTCGGGCTCCGGAAGCGTGTGCTTCGCCCTCCCCACCCCCTCTGCCCACGTGTCGGACCCCCGCCCAGATGGCCTTGGGCCCAGCCCACCTGTGGCCACAGCCCCTGGTCACAGACTTGCAGACGCACCAGACACGGCTGGTGACATTTTCTGAAGGGAATGAGCAACCTCTCCCTCACTGCTTGTTTTCTGCTTTCAGTGATGAGGACCCAGGGTGGGAAAGGCTCGCCCGGCTGCAGGGACCCTGAGGGAGATGAGGTGGGGTCCGGGCTGCAGGAGAGAGCCCGGTGGATTTCCATTGCTGACAACAGCCCGGTCCACGTGGTCCGGGACCCTGGATCCCAGACGCTCCGTCTGCGGAGGGGCCGCCCCGTCCTCGTGTCCTCATGGCTGGCGGGGTGGGGGGAGCAGAGATCCATCAGGGCCAGGCCAGCAGCCCTCCCATGCTCTGAGCCCCGCCGAGGGCTCCCCTTGTGCGGTGCCCAAGCCCAGAGCCCTCTTCCCCACCGGGCCAGCCGTGGCTTCCTTCCCTGAGCCCCTGAGTGGCCCGCTGTCCTCACTGGCATAACAGGAGCCCTGCCGCCGAGCAGTGCCCGCCCAGCCCCTGCCTCAGCCCTCAGCAGTCCCCCTTCTCGGCCTGAGTCACTCACTCCACAAGGATGGCAGCCGAGCCACCCAGGACCCCAGCTCTGAGGGTTCGGTGACCGCGGGGGGCAGGCTGCCTTCGAAGGGGACGGGGCGGCCGTCAGGGAAGGCGGAGGCGCGACCCACTGGCCTCTGGGCGTCTGTGGCCAGCTCCGTCCGTGTCATTTCAGGCCGGAAGTCCAGGACCTGGACGGTGCCCCACCGTGCCCGGGCCTGGCCGGCAGGAAGCCCGAGGACGCAGAGGAGGAGGAAGAGGATGAGCTGGAGGACGACGGCGACAGCCTGGCAGGGAGGTCCCAGGACGACACCGTGTGCCCCACGCCGGAGCCCCAGGCCACCTGCGAGGACGAGGAGGACGGGCCCGCCTCCCTGGCCATGGGCTTCGACCACACCCGAAGGTGGGCGCCGGCCCCCGGGGGCCCCGCGCGCCGGGGGGACCTCATTCCCACACCCGCCATCCGCCCAGCGGGGTTCACCCTCCTTCCCAGCAGGCGTTCCTACTGCAGGGACTTCCGTGTGCAGGCTGGGGTGAGGCCGGGCCTCAGGAAAGGGGTCACAGGGCTCCAGCCCCCCACACTCGCACGCGCGGGCACACACACATGCTTCCCCAGGCCCGGAGGCAGAGTGGGGGAGGGGACGGCTGAGAGGGAGCTGGTCCTGGACCCGCGGGCCGTGTCCGGCCCTGCGGAAGAACCCAGAGCAGTGACATCTGGCCTCCAGCAGGCTGTGAGGGGCGGGGGCTGAGCACCCACAGTTCTGGAAGCAGGTGGACCACAGCCACGTTCCCCATGTCCCGACCGCTCGCCGCCTGCTTTCGGCACCGGTGAGGCTGCTGGCGTTCCATGATCCTCCTGGGGGAGGCCCGTGGATCCCGGAGGCCTTTCCGAGAAGGCCCGTTTCCTCCCACCCCTGAGTGCTGGGGGCAGGAGCCCCGGGCCGCTCCAGAGCCGCCCGGATTCTCGGAAACCGAGGTGTGCCCGGCTGCCCCCCATCCCTGAGGCCCAAGCGCCCCGCCTGCTGCTTGCAGTGTGTGCACGTACTCACCTCCCTCCGTCGCTCTCCTGCATCCGTGTGGCTTCCGCCCAGGTGTCTGTGTGTCCGTGTGTCTGTCTCCTCGTGCATGTGGCCCGTGGAGATGCTGTGACATGCATGCAGGCACAGAGCCAGACGTGGGGCATCAGAGAGGTGGCGAGAGGCCAGGCCGGCTAACGGCAGGCCCCTCTCCGGTCGTTGGTGCAGGTGTGTTGAGGAGCGACCAGGCGGTCTGTTGGCTTTGGAGCCGATGCCAACTTTTGGGAAGGGGCTGGATCTCCGCAGAGCAGCTGAGGAAGCATTGGAAGTTAAAGATGTGCTTAATTCCACCTTAGATTCTGAGACTTTAAAACAGACCCTGTACAGGCAGGCTAAGAACCAGGTAGGTACCCGCCAGAGCCCACCCTCTCGCCTTCCCCAGGCTGGACGGCAGGCGGCGGCCGCACCCCGCCCCCCACCAGGGACAGCCTCGCCTCTCTCTGTGGCCATCCCATGTCTGCCTGGGGACACCTCCCGTGCCTATTGCATCGGCTAGAGAGACCCCCAAGTGACTGCCCTTGCCCACAAGTGGGGTGGGGCAGGGAGAGGTTGAGGGCAGATGAACGCAAGCGGGACCGTCACGGGGGCGCTCCCCCTGCAGTGCTCGCGGACACGTGGGTCTCCGTCCTCACGTACCTGGAGGGAGGCGTCCACAGCAGGTGCCCTGCCCTCGTGGCTGCATTGGCCTCCCTCTGCCTCTACGATAGCCCAGGGTCTTCTCGAAGGACGCTGCCCCGGTGGGGGTCAGGATTGCAAGCTGCAGCCATGACGGGGTCAGCGGGCACCTGGCTGGCTGAGCACGTCTCGTTCCTCAGCACAGGTGTCGCAGGAGCCTGCCTCCTGATTCTCTTCAGTCTGGGGGGCTTGGGGTTTCACTCAGCTCTCTGTAGCCCACTTATGCCTCAGCAAAAGCCGTTTGCGTGTCTGTCTTCGTCTTTTTACTAATGTTGTCCGGAGCGTAAACTCGGGTGGACATCCCCTCAGCCCGCCTCCTCTGAGCGGCCCCCGCTCCCGTCTACTCACGCCCTGTGGGCTAAGCCGGGCTCCAGGCCAGAGGCACGTCTCAGAAACGCTGCACATCGTTTCCCCAGAATATCTCTGTGCTGCCACTGTGGTCATCCACAGGGGACAGGCCTCACCAGGCAGGGCCTGAGCCTCGTTGACAGGGTCTTAGCAATAACTACCAGCATTCCCAGTCCCTCCCAAAGAGCACGCTTGCCTGGGAACGCGTGCTGATCACCAGGGGATGTGGAGGCGACTGCAAGGGGGGATGTGCCCCAAAGAGGCTGAGGGTCTTGGTGGCACTCTGCACAAGCGTCTGACAGAGCTCCCCCCACCGCGCCTTCCTCCTCTGCGGGCCGGTCCCCTGCGCCTCTGCCCTCGTCTACCTCTGGAGCTGAGGCCAGCCGGAGCGGGTGGGAGGCCGGGAGGGGACGGGGCCGGCCTGGGGTCTGCAGGACCGCAACCCACACCGCTCACCCGCCCGTCCTGTGTGTGCCCCGCCCTCTCTCCCGCCAGGCATATGCAATGATGCTGTCCCTTTCCGAGGACGCTCCTCTCCACACCTCCTCCCAGAGGCCTCTGGATGCTTGGTTGAACATCGCGGGAGCCACGCCAGAGTCCGGAGCCTTCAACCCCATCAACCACCTCTGACCGCCCCCCGAAGGGCTGGGGTCAGAGTCCAAGCGAGGCCACCACAGGCCCCCGACATCCCGACAGAAATCCCAGCTGCGGAAGATGGAGGCCAGGGCCTCGGGGAGCCGGAGCGGCCCGGGGCCGAGGAGACCCCTTGTCACCTGCGTCTGACCTCTCCTCAGCGTCTGTGCCCCCCGCCACGGTCCAACTTTAACTTTTCCAATGAAAACTCAGAACCCAGAGTCCTTGGAGCCATCGTAGGGTTTCACCGGCTCTAAGAACTGGTCTTGAGGACGGCGTTCGAGATGGTTCAGCTCACAGTGTCCGGGCACAGCGCGGTGGGGGGGCTGCTTCGCAGAGTCAAGCCCGTGGGCGAGGGCGGGATTTGAACCCCAAACTGAGGCCGGCGGGCCGCTCCCAGGCGCCCGCGTGGTGTCTCGAGAGGGAACGGACAGCTGGGTGTGCTCTAAAGAGGGAATCGCCCAGATGATTTTTATAATGAAGATTACAAGAATGACCCTTTTGGTAATCTTATTGACGACAGAGTCTATTTAAGCATGTGGTTTTAAAAATAGACAGTATTTTTAAAAAAAAAAAAATCAAAAAGTGACTTGCCAATTGTTTTTTAAAAGTAATTTTGCATTGCTTTGAAATCTCAGCTTATTTGCAAACCCAAACCTGCCTGGGAGCCAGCACTGCGTTTGGGGGTGTTCTTTATACTGTAGATGCAGAGAAATTTTCTATCTCTGACCGTATTTGTAAAGCCAAGGTGATTCTGGGGTCCCCCCCCCGGGGCAGAACTGAGTTTGGGGGGCCGACTCCCGTGAGCAGTTTCAGACTGTGCCCGGGAATCAGATACGGTGTCCTGGGCTGGCCCAAGGCTGGGACTCGGCGATGTGCCTGTCATTGTGTGCCATGCGATTCATGCCCGTGGCCCCCATCCAGACGCCTGATTGTATGGGGGAGGTCGGAGCGGTGGCTGGTTCCCTGACGTTCTCCCCACCAGGGCTGTGCCTCGGCCACCTCACGCCAGCCTGCCTGCCACTGTCCTCAGAAGGCAGGGCCTGCCGGTCACATTCGGATCTCCAGCCCTCACCCTCACCCACCCCCGGTCAGACGGACAAGGGGAAGGAAGCCGGCCTCCTCGGGGGCCACCAGGGGCCACCCTCCAAGGCTCCCTTTTGCTCCAGGCCGCCAAGCTCCACGTGCACCTGACACCCCAAGACACGACTGCCACTTCGCTCTTTGTGTGGGCTCCTGGCGGGCGGGACCCGGCTCCAGAACGAAGGGCGTCCAGATGCAATCTACCGCAAAGAGCAAAGACAGCACAGCCCCGTGGGGACGGCGCCTCCCCGGGGACCAGGCTACTTCTCCACTCGGATGGGCTTTAAATTATTCCCGTAGGGGCCAATTTCGAGTAATCGTTTGTTTTCCCTGACGGAATCGACCTTAATCTGTATATAACTTGTAATTTTTTCTAATTCATTTCTTTTCTTATTTTATTTCTTCCTTAACAGTATTTTTGGCATTAGACATTCTTATTGTGAAGAAATAATGTTAATATAAGTATCTAGTGAGGGACCAAAACCGTGTAATAAGGTCGTGTGACGTGTGATCGATGACCAGGGAGTGGGGCCGTCTTGAATGTGCCAAATACCCCGCGTCCCCCGCCCAACAAATCCTGCTGCCCGTTTTCCAGACAATCATGTGTTTCTGTTAAATTTGAGTTTCAGCTGCATTTAAGACAAGTGCTCTATTTATTTCTTTTCTTGTTTGGAAGATAAAAAGAACAACAGCATCCCGAGAAGAAGAGAGGAAAAAAAAAAAAAACAAAACTCCCAAGTTGCCCTAAAAAAAGTGTGAAAATACAAACGGCTGTGGAGTGGCCAACCGTTCGGCCACTCCAGGCCAAGACAATCGTCCACCTGGGCACTGGGGGTCCAGCCTCGCGCTGGAGACCTGCGGTGGGGAGTCCCCGGGGGCGCACAGACCTGCGGGTCCCAGTGGAAGGGCTTTGGCCTTTCCCAGATCCAGCCGAGGTGACAGGCTCAGAGCACCTGGCACGTGGGCACCGCTGGAAGGTTGCCCCCGGGGCAGCCGGAAAAGCTGCTGGTGGAGGACGGGCCGTGGCCACACCCATGAGGAGCTGCAGACTCAACGGCTCACAAGCTGCTCGGAGGCATCCTCGACCCCGCCTCGGCCAGACCCGCCTGGTGTGTAGGAATTTCCAACTTCCCCTCCGCCGAGATGGGACCCCTTTGAAAAGTCAACCTCAGATACCAACTCCCCATTTCTGTAAACCCAAATTATATGATTTCTGCTAAAGAATAAGGTGTGTGCTTCTTTTTGCGATATGACTCTCTCAGTCCAAAACAGGACGTTTGGGCTGGGGGAGACCCGAGGGTCTGTTCCCTGCAGCCCGGCCCTGCCGTTCACCTCTGGTCTCTCTGTGACCGTCACGGTCGAACTTCTCTGGGCGATCTTCTTAAACATTATCTCTTCTCTTTCCTTCTTTTCTTCCCCTTCCCCGAGAACCCCAGTTGCCCGTTTTAAGTCCTATTTTCTTGTCCCTCTGAAAACGATTAGAGCAAGCCCGGTTCCTCCTCTGGCCTGAGCACTTGGCCGGCCTGGGGGGTGTGGTGGGGGCTGTCCTTGTACCCCTGGGCAGAGTGCACTTACTTCCTATGCCTGGTGTGTCCGTGAAGCCCGGTTTCAAAGCTTAGCATTGCTCCCAATCACAGTGAGCTGCCCCCTCTCTGGTCCTTCTCTGCCCCCCCGGGGCTCCAGCACCAGCCGCTTTTGCTCAGGCCCAGACGCCTCCACGTGCCGGCGGACCCTCTGGGGTTGGAGTCTGGGAGCCAGGGAGCCCGGGAGCCCGGGCTGGAGAATTCCAAGATCCCAGCTTCAGAGCGCAGACGCAGCAGGCAGCTGGCTGGCTGACCACTGTGTCTGTGGGAGGGTGGCCAGGGCCAGGGCTGTGGACTGGGCGCCCCACTGGGCCAGGTGTGTCCGGGGCCAGGGCCCTTCCGTCCAGTCTCTACTGCTTCCCTCTCTGGACTGTGGACACCTACCCCCAAATGGAAATTCGAAAGGAAGCCCCCTCACCTTTCCCTCCTCCGCCCCTCAAACCCCAGTCCCCTGAGGACCCACACCCTCTCATTCCCAGGACCATCGGGTAGGATCCCAGGGCTGCCAACGCTTTGGCCAGCCAGCCCTTCATGAGTGGGACCCACAAGCCTCCCGATCTGAACCCAGGGGCGTGCGTTCCTGCATCTGGCCTGGGACCCTGGGGTGCGGATGAGTGGACGGGGTGAGCCTGAGAGACTGCCTGGCCGGCCTGGCCTTCCTGCACAAAGCCAAGGGTGCAGCCAGTGTGTCCAGACCCTGACTGGCCCTGGAAACCCTGAGGGCCCTCGGCCTTCTCTGTCCTGGCTGCTTCCTTGGTTCACAAAGCACTTGCCTGAATACACATCCCTCGTGTTAGCCCCAAAGCCTCGAAGCACTGGATTATGGAGCCCCTGTGCCCCGGCCGCCCCCGGCCAAGTGACTGAAATCTACTGAGCTGTATTCACTGTGCTGTCCTGGGGGAGGGGCGAGGGGCAGCACCCCCCGGGAGAGCACCCCGCACTGCTGCCCGGGGTAGGGGGACGGACAGGGAGCCGGGCACCTCGCTCCCCTCCCGGCTGGGGATGCGCAGATACGGCTGCTCCTGGTCGGTGGAGGTCAGCCGGGTCTCAAAAGCCATGAAACTGTCTCTGTAGCAATGAGTGATACTGTGACTAAGACGTCCTCGCGTTATTCCAAGGAGCGACCCTTTTCTCCTACCATTCCAGTGTTTTTGTTTTATTTCTTTTCTGTCACTGATTCATATTACCACTTTTGGAAAAAAATAAAAGAAGACGAAATGAAAAGGCAGCTTGAGTTTCCAAATGTGCAATTCACTTGTGAACGAAGTAACCCTGAAGGTTCCTTCCCGCGCATTTTCATCCTCTGTCCTGTTCCAGACGAGGGAAGCTGAGCCCCGTGTCAGAATACGGCACTGAAAGCATCTGTATGTGTACGCTGGTGACACGCCAAACCTGTGCGTCCGTGTCATCCTTCACCACTGTTACATTACGGATTCGGTTTCTTTTATTTTCTTTTAGAGCTATATAATGTTGAAAAAGAAATCAAATGTAAATGTCTGGTTTTCATATGATGTTTTTTAAAATACCATTGAGAAGGAGGCTGGTGTGTGTCCCACGTCCCCCGATTGTAAATTGCTTCTGTTCTAAGTAAACTGTGCATGGCTCATGTGTAGCAGTCATGATCGTGTCTGTTCGTGAAATTTTTACAAAAAGGAAACTCCCGTAGATGCACTTACTGAATACGTGATTAGGGTCTACATCCTCAAGACTAGGAGTCTCGAACTGCCCACGTGGAAGCTGCAGTTCTTAATTCATACGGAAATCGCTGTGGGAGAAGGAAATAAAAAAGACACCAAGTGTAGGAATCATTCAGAGAGCGATTCTGCAGATTTCATTTTGATGCTTGTGATAAAGACAAGTGTACTTGTGTAGAGAAATGTCTTTAAGGTGAAGCTGATTTTGAGGATGATGCTGTAGTCTAGGACTGTGTACCAAATGTAATCTTTCCGATGCCACAATGAATTTATACAGGAGATTGATATGCAATAAATCTGTGTGCTTTTCTAAGCCTCCGTGCCCTCATGCTTCATTCAGGCAGAACAGAGGCCTCTGGGGAGGGCAGGGGGGGACGATGGACTTGAGAGTTGGGGCGTGGCAGGGTTCTCCACCAGTCCTGACGGAGACGCCCCTGTGTCATCTTCCTGACGCCCCCGCCAGGGCAGGTCCCCTTGCTGTTCCCGTTTTCCAGAAAAGAACAAGCTCAGAGAGGGCACCAACTACCCTGGATGGCCTTGCAGTGAGAGTGGTGGTCTCCAGGTATGTCTTCCTCCAGGTGGGACCACCTCCAGGTATGGCACCCTCCTGGTATGCCCACCCTCACGCGTGCCTGCCCCAGGTGTGCCCACCCTCACGCGTGCCTTCCCTCAGAGGCTGCCCCCGTGAACGCTTGCCCGGGGCCTGATGGTGGTGGAGGAACTCATCGTGGAAGGCCAGCCCCGAATCTGCCCCCGCCCCCTGAGGGTGGACCCCTGCTCCAGCCAGCCCTCCAGAGCAGCAGGGCCTGCCCCCCTCACACTGCCCCCAAACAAGGCCTGAGCCTGCCCCACGGGCGGTCGCCAGAAGGACCGAGGCTGAGCAGATGCCCAGGCTGCAGGAAGAGCCGACCCCGCCCTCAGGGCACCCCTCCTTCTTGGAGACCTTCTTCACAGGGGCCCCCCAACCTGATTATGCTCTGACCGAGAGGCCTTGAATCATTAAACTACAAAGGGCAAATGCTCCGTGCCGAATTAGGCCTTGTGGGACCACCCGGTGGGGGGGGGCCCAAACCCTCTCATCCACGGGTGTCTCCACTCTACTTTCTGGTGACACAGAGGTTAATTAGTGTCACTCAGGTGTCCTCTAGGCCTGAAGCCTCTGGGCCAGCCTCGCCTGCCACATACAAATAGCCCCCACCCTGGCCCGGGTCCCTGTACTTCTCCCGGACTCCTCTCTGCCACCTCCTCCTGGCAGACTCCCCGCACCCCCCGGCTCCTCAACACAGGCATGTTCAGGGGCAGCCCTGCCTGGAGGTGGACACAGCTGGAGGGTGCCAGGCCGGAGGTGGCATGTCTGGAAAACCCTCGGCTGGGAGTTTTGGGTGGTAGAGGGTCATCACAACAAAGGCAGCTTCCCTGGAGAGTGGACGCCTGTGGCTGGCCTTCCAGCAACTCCAGGTGGGGCTTCCGTAGGTGACATTTCTGTTGCCTGACACCTGCTCATAAGCAAGACCTCCACTGCTGACTCACCTGAGCAATCCCACAGGTAACTTCTTCCCTGGCTCACAGTCCCGGCCTCCTTTCCATCCCCAAAACTCCTTGGGGCCCCCTTTACACACCACCCTCACCCACTCTAAGCCACGGGAGATGGCTCTCAAATTCCGAGCACTCTCACACCAGTGGCCGATCCTCCCCAGAGCACGGGTTGAGGTGGGCGGCACCCTCCTCACCCAAAGAGGCCTGAGGAGGTGCCTCTCTGACCAAACAACCCACCCATGCCACGATGGCCCATGGTCCTCCCCCAGACGCTTAAGGCAGGAAGAAAACAAGATTTCATGTCAAACAGAAATCGGGCAGCATCTCCCTTCTCCCCATGGCTTTCAAGTGCCTGGGGTCCAGAGTCTCCCCCACAGATGACATCTCAGCCTCCCAGAACATGCAGGAGCCCCTTAGCCTCTCTGTTCACAGAGTCAGAAACTATTACGTGCACTGGGTTTGGGGACTGTGAAAATGGAAAGTGACCTGATTTATTTCTCCATCCCCAAAGCCTGGCTTGAAACATTCAGTAGAAGGCAGCTTGCACAAAGAAATGAAGGAATGAATGGATGATGGATGGATGGATGTGGGGATGGATGAATGGATGTGTGGATGGATGGATGGATGGATGGATGGATGGTGGATAGATGGATGAATGGGTGGATGGATGAATTTGTGGATGGATGATGGATGGATGGATGGGTGGGTGGATGGACGGATGGATGGTGGATGGATGATGGATGATGGATGGGTGGATAGGTGGATGCATAGTTGGATGGATTTGTGCATGAATGATGGATGGATGGACAAATGATGGATGGATGGATGGATGGATGGGTGGATGGATGGATGGATGGATGGTTTGCTGTAAGGACCCTCACTCAACATGGATTCTGGGACCTCCAGTGCCTCCAGAGGGGTCTGAACATACTCTGAGGAGGTAACGGGAGGGAGAAAGGCCTCGTGTCCCTAAACAGCAGTGCCAGGAGCCGCCAAAGGGAAGGAACTGCAGTTGATCTTGGAACAGGATTCCTGGACCTAAATCTGGGCACTGAGCCTTTTTACTTTCTTCACACAGTCAAGTAAGTGCATGTTCCCAGGGAGGGATTGGTTGGGGGAATCAGTTAAACATTTCAAGGTGATTTCTTCCCTGGTGTGACTGACATCCTGCAATCTGAAGCCCATGTTCAGACGTGGGGTTCGCCCCAGAGCTCCGGGCACAGAGACCCTTTGGGAAATACACTTCCATTCTCGGAGGACAAATGACGTAAATCACAGAACAGATGCGTGGCCACACCTCCGAAAGCTTGAGTGCTGGTCTCCAGCACACCTGGTCACACCCTCCCCGAGCTCCCAGCTGGGCTGCCGTAGGGGACCAGCCCTCCCATCTTTGTTCAGCCCAGCAGCCTTTCTCCGTATTCCGCTGAGGGGAGAGGAGTATCCCGGGACACGAGCCTGTCTGATAAGAGCCCTATTGTCCGGGAGACCCTAGAGGAAAAGAGAGCAGAGATACACAGAGCGGGCTGACAAGCAGACTCTGTCTCCCTGAAGCCCAGCTCCTGGCACAAAGGATCGAGGAAAAAGCTCCATTTTGGAAACAAGGGGAAAAAAATCAACAGGAGAAAAATGTGTCAATGAGAAAAATCTGTTTTCTGGGAAAAGAGATGCTTTTGAATTCCCCTTCAGATTCATTTTGGGCCAAGTGAGACTGTCAGTTATTTGCAGAGAAGCTCTTCTGAGAATCCTTAACTTTATATCTCGGGACAGCAAAAGTCTCCCGCAAATTGAGAAGTGTCCTAATTCAGGGTAAAATGGCCAGACGCAGGCTGCCTTTTGTGGGGACAAAGGGACCAGAGAGAGGTGCCCAGGAGAAGAAGATGCTCAGAGGGGGATTCTGGGGAGGGAGGAGGCTCCCAGCCACAGCTCGGACTGTGGTCCCCATGAAGGGAAGAGCATTGTGCTCAGCACCGCCTGGCAACATCCTCCCCAAAACTCACACCCAATTCAGGAAAGGGGAGCAGGGTTTGCTCCAGAGCTCCAGGGCAGAGAGGACGGAATTTCAAGGTTACAAGATGGGGAAGCCCGGGCACCAGCTGAGGCCCTGCAGAGGGCCTGGGGCCCACCCAAAACCCCAAGGGAGGGGGTCAATTCTTCTCTCCTGGGATCCAGCTGTGGCCCCCGGACTCCTGAGCCCACCAGGCCTTAGAGTCGATCCAGAGCAGGTGCCTGCCTCTAAAAGGCAGTGAACTGAAAACATGCCGCCACACAAACCTCTGTGTGTCCCTGTTCTCAGCAGCTTTATTCATCATAGACTGAGCTGGACAGGACCCGAAGGTTATCCTCTGGTAAGTGAGTATGTAAACCATGGGAATAAAGGAAGGCCCCCCACCATGAAAAGAGGCCAAGGCCATTTACTCAGAGCTTGACGTGGCCAGGCCTGCATTGGCAGAGACTCAAAGGTGGGCAGAGGAGTGGGGGAGCTTCATGGCTGAAAGGCGGAGGGAGGGGGGTGGTTCTGGGTGTGCCCTGATGGGGGCTGAGGGCCTGGGGGATCTGCAGGCACTGACTATAATCGGGGCGCCCCACGGGATTGGTTGGGGTCACACCTGGCTTTCTCTGGCTGGTCATGAGTTGGAAGCAGGGACCAAACTGAGCCGCCTGGCCTGATCAGGTCCTGGCCGATCGGGCCGACTGGTTTGGGGCCTCTGGTTTAGCTGCCTGAGCTGTTTCCCATCCATCATGGGGCAGAGGTCTAAGTCCTCTTTCACGTCTGGTCGGCCGTCGTCTGTATAGTCTGTCTCCGAAAACCATCTGTGGGGCACCCAAGGAAGGAATCCCACTCCTCAGTAAAGGAGCCACTGCTGATGCACCCAACAAAACTCACAGCCAGCGCTCCCTATCAGGCCCCGTGGGGGAAGCCGCAGGCGCCGGGATCCCTGAGGACGGAGGAGCCGGCCAGTGAGCGCCCGGGGCTGGGGCTGGGGCTGCGGAGGGCGGCTGGACTGCCAAGGGCGTGAGGAAGCCGCCTGGGGTGAGGTAGTGTTCCCTATCGGTCGTGTTTATGCAACGACGCATTTGTTGAAAACTCATATAACTGTACATGTTAAAGGGGCAATCTTGTTTTATGTACATTATAGCTCAATTCAATGATTTTTTGAAAACAGTGTGTCCCGCCCACCCCCGCCTTGAGGAAAGGGTCCACCAAGAAGCTCAAAGTTTTGGAGGCCCTGGTACACCTTCAAGCACTTTCTGCCCAGGCTGGCGAGGCTGGTCCCCACCGCCACCGTGCCCGACCCCAGGCCACCCAGCCTGCCCTTGGAGGAGCCCTTCCCCCATGGCGTCCAGGCTGGGATCAGGGGGTGGAAGGAGCAGGGGGCCTATGGCCGGGCCCAGGGCGAGCTCGGGGCCCCCAGCCTGGCCTTGCTGCAGGCATCTGGGGTGGGCCCACCCTCCAACACTCAGCTGCACAAGCCCTGCCAGGACCCATCCAGCATGGAGCCCATGAGTACAGGCCTTCTGCCTGCTACAATTTACAGAGTTTAGAAGTTCAAGGAAGCACATTGTGGACTATTTATGGTGACCCACACGTGTAGGAAAAGAGCAAAAACATGCATGAGCTGTGGATACACCCCAAATTCAAAGTAGTGGTTTCCTCCGGGAAGCAAGGGAGGCAGAGGGGGGATGGGGGAGAGACAAAGAGACAGAGACAGAGAGACAGAGAGACAGAGAGACAGAGGCAGAGACAGAGAGACAGAGACAGAGAGACAGAGGGAGAAAGAGACAGACAGACAGAGACAGAGAGACAGAGACAGAGACAGAGAGACAGAGAAAGAAAGAGACAGAGAGACAGAGACAGAGACAGAGAGACAGAGACAGAGGCAGAGACAGAGAGACAGAGACAGAGGCAGAGACAGAGAGAGAAACAGACTTCTTCCTTTCCAAAATGTATGCCTTTTATTGCTTTTTCTTGCCGCATTGCTCTGGCCAGGAGCAACACTGAATAGCAGTGGTGAAAGTGAACACGTTTGCCTCATTCCAGAGATGGATGAGAAAATCTCGGTGTTTCACCATCAGGTATGATGTCAGCTGTAGATGGCCTTTACCGGGGTGAGCGAGTTCCTTCTATTCCCATGTGGCTGAGATTTTTATTATTAAGTATTGGATTGGGCTTTATCTTCAATTCATCAGTATCTATCTTCAAGTGACAGTATATCACTTCATGTAAAATATATGAACTTTACAACTGTCTATTTCTATGTTCTCTTCCTGTCTTTTGGGTTATTATATTTTACTTCCACATATGTTAAAAACTCCATAGTGCACTGTCATAATTTTTGCTTTAAATAGTCTATTATCTTGAAAAGAATCTGTTTAAAACACATAGAAGGGCTTTCCTGACAGCCCAGTGGTTAAGACTTCACCTTCCAATGCAGGGGGTGTGGGTTTGACCCCTGGTCAGGGAGCTAAGATCCCACAGGCCTCAGGGCCAAAAAAAAAGAAAAAAGAAACAGATGCAATATTGTAACAAATTCAATAAAGATGTTTTAAAAATGGTCCACATCAAAAAAAAATCTTTTAAAAAAATCAATAAAAAAAAATCTGTCATATTTATCCACATATTTACAATTTCCAGTGGGCTTCTATGCCTTGGGCAGACCTGAATTTACATCTCTTATCATTTTCTTATGGCCCAAAAAACTTCCTTTGACATTTATGGTAGTGCAGGTCTGTTAGTGATGAATTCTCCCTGCTTTTGTCCTAAAACGTCTTGATTTCACTTTCATTCTTGAAAGACATTTTGCTAGAAATGGACACCTTGGCTGACAGTTTTGTTTTCCTCTGTCACTTTAAAGATGTCCCAGTGTCCTCAGCTTGCTGTGTTTCTGATATGGATCAGCAGTTATTCTCATCTTTATGCTCAAGACTTTCTACTATTGGCTTTTAGCCCTTTGATGTGTTGTGTGTCCTGGTGGGCTTTTCTTTGTATTCGTGCTGTTTTGAGATCCTTGAGGCTCTTGGATCTGTGGGCTTGAGGGCTTATCCCACTGGGAAAATTTTCAGCCATTTTTTAAATTAACAAACGTTCTCCCGCTCACCATTGAGGGCCTCTGATTACACATACAGTTAGACTTCTTGATATCAGTTCACAGATCAGCAAGTCTCTGCTTATTTTTCCCAGGCTTTTTTCTCTCTGTGCTTTAGGTTGGATAGCATATGTTGTCCTGTCTTCAAGTTCCCTGATCTTTCCTTCTGTAGTGTCTAATCTGCTGTTAATTCCATCCAGTACATTTTTAAATTTTCATATCTTGTATATTTTTGTCTTTAGAATTGTCATTTGATTCAGTATCACACTTTCTCTTTTGATTATGGTCAAGGCTCCTTTTACGTCCTTTGAATAGTTATAAAATCTTGGGTTTTTTTTAACTTTTAATTTTATATGGAGAATAGTTGATTAACACCGTTGTGATAGTTTCAGGTGTACGGCAAAGTGATTCAGTTATACATGTATATGTATCTATTCTTTTTCAACTTCTTTTCCCAGTTAGGCTGTTACATAATATTGAGCAGAGTTCCCTGTGCTATACAGTAGGTCCTTGTTTGTTGTCCATTTTAAATATCGTAATATCTGTTTTAAATGCTTATCTGCTAATTCCACCGTCTATGTCATTTCTGGGTCTCTTTCTGTTGGCTGCTTTTTCTGCTTGGTCACATGGTCCTACTTCCTCTCATGTCTAGTAACACTTAATCGGGTGCTGGAGGCTATAAATGCAAAATTGTTGAGACCCTAGATCTTGTTGGCCTTCTTTTAAGAATCCTGAGTTTCGTGCTAAAGGGCAGTTAACAACTTGGAGGCCAGCCTGGTCTTTGCGAGTCTTGTTTCAAAGTTCTGACATGTCAGGTATAGAAGAGCCTTCACCCCAGGGTTAGCTCACCCGACACCCAAGAAGCAGCTCTCTTTGATCTCCATCCAATGCCATGGGGTCCACGAGGCCTTGTCATCCTGGTAGTTGGCTTTCAAGCATCTCTCAGCCCACGTGGATGCTAGGAGCTGTTCTTTGCCTGGCTTCCCGGATCCCACTCTACACACGCACAGCATAGCATTTGACCAGACTCGGCTGGAGACCCTTCTCGGCATCACTGCCTCCCTTCCAGGGCTCTGCCCACAAGTCCCAGTGCCCTCGGCCTCCCCAGACCCCATCTCTGTCCCCTCAGCTCAGTGAGGCCACTGTGCTCTGCTTGGTCCTGCCTTTTAGAAGAAAGCTGGGCAGGCGTGGGGCTCACCTCATTGGCTCCTTTCCTCCCCACTCTTCTCAGCCACCTGTTGTCGAAAGCTTAAAATGGTTGCTTCTAGTCGTTTTGTCCAGATTTCTATTAATTATGGTGGGAGATGTATCCACGCCAAAATGTCTATAATGTTTTGAATTCTCAATTGGAGCAGATACATGCATTTAAAAAAATTATTTACCTCTTTGGAAACCTGAAAAAGTCCCTAATTCTGAGAGGGGCCCTGGGCTTTGGAGTCAGACAGACCTGGGCTCTCACCTTGGCCGGGCCACTCACGAGCCAGGTGACAAAGCACAAACGCTTGACCTCTGGATTAAATGGGGCTGATGACATTGGCACCTTAGGGAATTTCTGTAAGAATTCAAGAAGGTGAGGTGGGGGCCCAGCACACAGTAGGTGCTTAATAGGAGGTAACAACCATTTGCTACCTGGGGCACAAGAGGGGTGACCGTGTGCTCCCCAAACCAAGCATCCTGCTCAGCAAAGCCACCCCCATGGGCCAGAGAGACGGCCAACTCTGCTCGGCACGCTGGTCCCCAAGCCGCCCCCGTGCCCATCTGCGAACCCCACCCGGCCTGGGACTCCAGGCCCCCGGCACAGAGGAGCCTCTGTCCTCAGGCCCACTCACAGCCGCTGCACCATCCGAGGTCAGCGAGACCTTTCCCATCTGCCCGCCGGCTGGACCGGGCACCCGTGGGACCCTGCAGTGAGTGATGGGTCAGCCGGATGCCGGGGCCGGAGAAGAAAGGAGAGCTGTTGTGCCCTTTCCCTCCACCCCCCACATTCCCTGCAGCCCCGGGAGGGAAGGGCGGGCAGCGGGCACTGCCCACTCGTCCCTGGCAGCCTGGCTCGTCCTCAGCCCTGGGCACTGGAACAGTCAGACCCAAAGGCCTCCTGGGGGGCTGCTGGCCTCAGGATACTCTGTCTCTCTGGGCTGTGACCCCAGCAGCTGAGCAAAAGCTTGGAAGACTCAGAGCGAGGCCTCCTGGGCCATAGGTAGCCCTGGAGCCACAGTCAGCTTCTTTGTAGGAAATCCCGAGAGCCATGGAGTCAGGGGTCCACATCCTCTCCCCTGTCAGGGACCCCAGAGTGGGAAGGGCCCTCATTTCATGAGTGCTGGGCAGGCCAGGCACGCGCTGACCCACATCTTACACGGAGTCAGTGCAGGCTCCGCCCCCGGGACCCTGGCGCTAGGAGCTAAGGCCCCCAGCCCATCATGGGACTGTGATGTCCCCCCCAAGGCTCCCATGGGGGAGGGGGAGGGAGGGCCACGTGGCAGCCACCCTCGCAAGGCCTCTACCTTTCAGCTCTCAAAGCTGAAAATCTCCCCTGGCTAGTGGAGAGGCCTGGACATGCGGGGTGAGCTCTGGCCGGCTACGCAGGTGAAGCCTGGGCTGTGCTGCCCGGCCTCCTCCCCCC
Organism: Inia geoffrensis; assembly: GCA_036417435.1. Classification (NCBI taxonomy): domain Eukaryota; kingdom Metazoa; phylum Chordata; class Mammalia; order Artiodactyla; family Iniidae; genus Inia; species Inia geoffrensis. The sequence continues at coordinate 183,908,730 of CM070901.1, read as the reverse complement.
CAGCCTGCTGAACGGTGCTCAGCGAGGCCAGGCACAGACACACCCCTGCACACGGGAGAGGGCGAGCAGGTGCGCTCCATCCCCCACCCCGTGGAGTGTGCTTTCCAGCAGGCAGAGGAGAAGACAGAAACAAGTCAGCAAAGCAGGAGGCTCATCAGAGGCAGAGGAGCCCTGAAGAAAGACAAGGCAGCAGAGGGTCGGTCATCTTCCTGGGCCACCGCAACAAATGACCAAGAACCGGGGGCTTAAAATGACAGAAATGCATCCTCTCCCAGTTCTAGAGGCCGGACCTCTGAGATGGAAGTGTGGGCAGGGCCGTGCTCTCTCTAAGGCTCTAGGACGGGATTCCACCTGGCTCTTCCGACTTCTGGCGGCCGCCGGCATCCCCTACATCCTGAGCCTGCAGACACATCACTCCGACCTGTCTCCATCAACACCTGACCCTCTTCCTTCTGTCCGTACGTCCAGATCTCCCTCTTTTTATTGGATTTAGGGCCATTGGATTTAGGGCCTGGCCTAATCTGGTATGCTCTTGTCTAAATTACATCTGCAAAGACCCTATTTCCAAATAAGGGTACCTCACAGCACCATTCAGCTCTCAGCGAGGGCCACAGCCAGCCTGGGGGCCCAAGGCAGGGAAAGAGGGGCCTGGGCGCCGTCCCAAAGGGCCACGTGCTCTGGGCTGACCCGGCCCCCACGCCCTTGGTCCCAGCCACAGGGTGGGAGCGTTCCACATATTCGCTCCTGCTGGCAGGTGAGCGAGAGGAGCAGGGCCGTGCGGCCAGCCCCGCCTCCCTCTCCCCACGCAGGTGGCTTCGGTCTCTCGAGCTGCTTCCTTGCAGCCGCCAGCCCTGAGCGTGGACTGTGGGTTATTTCACATGTCATCATCAAATCTCCACTTCACAGCTGAGCATACAGAGCCCCAGACAGGCCAAGCCACATGTTCTGGGTCACCTGTCCCCAACCACACACTGAGCCAGCTGCAGATGGAGAGATGGCCCCCAAAGCCTCCCAGTTTGGGGGCAGAGCCAGACTCAGGGTGCTGGAGGGGTGGGTGGGGATTAACCCTGCAGTGACCAAGCCAGGTTCTGAAAGAAGGTTTCATAGGAAGGCGTCGAGTGGGGGTCGGGAACCCACGGGGCCTGGGTCTCCCCACCAGCCAAGACCCTCCCGGACTCCCCCAGCCTCTCCCACCTGCTTTCTGGGCCTTGTGGGTGTAGTACCCACTATGGCCTCTGGAGGGCAGCAGGTGCCCACCTTTCCCGGGAGCTGCCTGGAAGCGCTCTGTCCACCCAGGTGGCTGCAGGGCCCAGGACTCCGCCCACAGGGGGTCAGCCATTAGCCCTCACCCACTCAGCACACACACAGATGGGACTGATGGCCCTGGTGGGCACTTCCTGTGGCCAGCCTGGGCCCTGCCACCTGGCAGACTGTTGGGCGCCATCCCTCTCACAGGCAGCCAGGCCCCGGCTGAAGGGCAGACTTTCGGGGGTGGGGGCACTGATGTCGGGCAGGGACTGGGAAGGCCACAGGTGTGCCCGGCAGGCCTGCCCTTCAAACCACGACACCCAAGAAAATGCCCAGCCAGGCCCCCAAGCCTGCGGCGCCCCCTTGCCCTGCAGAGAGCAGCAAGCTCACAGGGCCATCAGCCCTGGGAAGGCGGCACCAGGAGAGGGCGGGCACGCACCCCAGGCTAGACTGTGCCCTGCCAGCTGGCATGTCCCTGCACCCTGCCCTCCGTGCCAACACCTGGGGTCAGCAAAGGGACTGTGGCAGGCTGGAAGCTCAGCCACATGCACAACCCAGCGTGGGGCTCAAATGGAATCACACTGGGTGGCACATTTGGCCATGGGCCTTTCCTGGACCTGAAGACAGGTGGGAAGGGGGCTGACACCCAGCACCTCCAGGGCTGATTCCTGGGATCTCAGGTCACACTAGTGAGTCACCAGGCCCTTGCTGAGCAGCTGCTGTATGCAGGGCCCTGGGCTCTGTGTCGTGGGATGAACATACAGAGCTGTGGCAGGAAGGAGCTGTATTAACAGAGGAATGGTATCCAGAAGAGAGGAGGTGAGTGTCCCCTGGCATTTTAAGGGGGATTTTCGCACACATTGAAGCATCTTGGGGGAACGTGCCAGGACGACAAATGTCTTGGATTCCGTGTCATATCAAGAATGACTGAACGTCCCTGGTGGCGCAGTGGTTAAGAATCCGCCTGCCAATGCAGGGGACAGGGGTTCGAGCCCTGGCCCGGGAAGATCCCACATGCCGCGGAGCAACTAGGCCCACAACTACTGAGCCTGTACCCTAGAGCCCGCGAGCCACAACTACTAAGCCCGTGTGCCACAACTACTGGAGCCCATGCGCCTAGAGCCTGTGCTCCGCAGCAAGAGAAGCCACTGCATTGAGAAGCTCGCACAGTGCAATGCAGAACAGCCCCCGCTTGCTGCAACTAGAGAAAGCCTGTGCTCAGCAACGAAGACCCAACACAGCCAAAAATAAATCAATAAAATAAATTTTAAAAAGAATGACTAAAGAACATGATAACCAGGGACGATGTAATAATTGGTCTTGATAGGTGGTGAGCTCCCCGTCCTGGAAGTATTCAAGCAGAAGCACGATATCAGCTTCCTTGGTCTGGGTTGGGGGTCAGGGTATCTGTCTTGGCCCCTTCACCCTCCACTCTCCGCAACTACCACAGGGGTCTTTCCACCAGATCTGATCACTGTGTCTTTGCTGGAACCCTGAGTAGCTGTCATTTTTCATTTGTCTGTCTTTCCCCACAGTGAGCTGCATGAAGACAGAGATCGTGGCACTTTTGCTCATGGCTGTATCTCTGATGCCCTGTGCAGTAGTCAGCATACAGTAGTTGCTCAACAAATACCTAAGAGTAAAGTAGGAGGAAAGCAGGAAGGAGGAGGAGGCTTGCTGGAGATGAACCTTGGGCTGGCCCCAGATGAAGGCATCAACATCAGCCCGCTTCCAGCAGGCTGTGCTGCTGTAACAAACACGCCCCCCGTGTCAGGAGCTTCCAACAGTGGCAGTGGCTCTGCTCCACTCGGCTCCTCATTCTGGGGCTGGAGACCCTCTCCTGGAGGAAGCAAAGGCCGGGGGACCCAGCAGGCACAGGCAATGGCTCTAGAAGTTTCTGTTCCAGGTTCCTGGGCCAAAGCTCATCACCTGGCTCCGTGGGGCAGGAAGGATGCTCCTTGCACAGGGAGGTGGTGCTGCAGGTCTCCTGGGTTGGGCTGCCTTCTCCCCCTGCAGAGAAGGGAATGCTGGGAAGTTGGGGGCTGCACAGGCAGAGTGTGGGCAATGGGGTGGGGCCTCACGGGGAAGTTGAGGCCTCTGCCCTTGATGGAGGAAGTAACGGGCAGTCCCTGAGTATGCTGAAAGCCGGCTCCACTGTTGCCACCCTGGGCTGGTGTGAGCTGGGATTTGGGGTGGTGGGTGACGTAGGGCAGGTGGGGTGGCAGGGGGGTTCCCTGCCTGGCTGACTGGCAGGTCAGTCCAAGCTCAGAGTGGAAACCCGCCTGTCCCCGCCCACAGCATCTCCTGCAGGGCCAGGAAGGCTGATTCCTGAAACCCCAGCTGGGGGGCTGTTGCAGCCTCTGCCCAGGGGACCCACCCTAAACAAGGCCTGGAAAGGGCAGGCTTGGAGTCTAGACTCAATTTTGTGCCGGCTTGCAAGCGCCTTACTTTCCAGGCCTCAGGAACCTCATCTGTAAAATGGGGGTGATGGAAACAAGCCAAACACCTTGAGGGCGGCCAGAGTTCGAGTTCTCCCAGAGCTCCTGGGCTGCCCTCTGACCGCCATTCTGCAAAGAATCCAGAAGGTGGGGCCATTTCTGCAGCAGTGGAGGCCTTGCAAACCTCCGATTCCCCGCTGGGCTGGTCGGCTTCTAGGAGGGCTTCCTGGATGAGGGGGCAGCAGAGCCGAGCCCTTAAGGAGAAATGCAGGGTCGCAGCGGGGTGAAGCCGGGTAGCCCTGGCGTCACCCTGGCAGGCGACGCCAGGCCCGAGGCGGTGGGCGTGGAGGGCGAAGGGCGGAGGGCGGTCCCAGAAGGGCAACTCCAACCGGGACTCGGAGGCCGAGCCAGCTCGGCTGCAGGTCACGTGGGCGCCGGCTGGCCAGGTGGGGACAGTGACGCAGGCTGCGCAGCCAGGTACCTGGGGCGCGCCCCACCGGCCCTTCCCGCCCGGCACTCGGAGCCGGAGCCGCCTGGCGCGCGCCCTGCCCACCTGGCCGTCCACCTGGTGGGGCCGGAGCGCTGCCGCCTCCTGCAGGGCCGCACAGGAAGTGGCGGGGCGGGGACAGGGAGGGACCGAGCTGCCGGGACAGAGCTCGGGGCCTGCAGAGCCTGGAGGTGGAGCGGCCCCACGTCGGCCGCCGAGCTCGTAGCTCCGTCCTCCGCCCCACGGCGCAGGTAAGCCTGGGGGACAGGTGACGGGGAAACAGGTGAGCCTGGGAGACAGGGGGGCCTGGGAAGGGACAGGTGAGCGAGGTGGTGGGGATGAGCCTTGGGGAGGGGGCTGGCAAGGCCGAGGGCGCCCTTCCTCCCCTTCGCTTTTCCTGCAAGCCCTGCCCCGGGGGCCCGCGTCACTCTGCGGCTGCCTGCCTCCGCGGTGGCTGCCCAGTGGGGGCTGTGGGAGGGGACAGAGCCTGGCTGGACCTACAGCCCCTGACCTCTGACCCCCCCACCCCGCTCCCCTGGGCTTCGGGCGTCCCAGCTCCCTGCCCCTCCCCTCCTTTGAGCCCTAGGGGACACTCCCTCGCCCTGGACGGGACTCGCAGCCAGAGCTCCCACTGGTGCATCAGGGCTGAGAGACCCTAGGGAGCCCCAGGACCTTTGAAAAGGCGGGGCAGGGTGCGCACGGAACGGCCCTCCCAGCCACTCCGGAGAATCTGCTGCCCAAACCTGCTTTGGCACCAGGAGTAGCAGCCCCAAGAATGAGGACCCCCTCCCCACATCAGACTGGGAACAAACTCCTCCCCCACTCTGGTAGGCAGACTCGGCGGCAGGGAGGGGTCCTGGTGTGCGCCCCATCCCGCTAAGAAGGAGGGGGAAGGGAGGAGGGCAGGGCTAGGCTCCCAAAGCTGTGGGTCCCGCTTACTGCCTGGACACCTGGCTTAGCTGCCCACCCTCCGTTTCTGCATCCAGGAAGCAAGGATCCTTTTTGAAATTTGTGTGGACCTCAGCCCAGCAGCGGGCACGGGGTGGGGGGGCAGCCGGGAGCTCTGCATCCGACCTGGAGGTAAACAGTCTGCACCTCCTGGTGGCGGCTCAGTGGGTGTATGCCAGGCCAACCAGTCTACCCTGCACCCCTGCTGCCTAGTGCTTAAGGGCGGGGACCCCAGGTCCAAATCCCGGCTCTGTGTAACCTAAGTTACTTAAGCCCTCTGGGCCTCAGTTTCCTGTTCCGTGAAATGGGAGCAGTTAGAGGGTGCTGACTCAGCTGTAGCTGGATCCTCTTCTGGTTACCGCCCTGCCGATGCCCATGGGCCGCAGAAGCCAGCATCACTTCACGGGCACCGCCCAGGGCTTTCCCAAGCTCTCCCGGCAGGAGGTAGTGAGCTGGCGGAGGCCCCTCCCCCTCCTACCTGGGCACCTGCAGGGGAGGAATCTGTGCAGGGCAGGGGCATCTCTGTTCCACAAGGGCTCTGGTTCCCCAGGGACTCGGGACAGGGGGGTGTCTCTCACCCTACACGGGAGACGCTCTTCACCTACACGAGAGGAAACCAGGTGCAGAGTGAGGTGGCGTGACGTGGCTTGCCGGCGGGGCCCCTGAGATGCCAGTCTGTGTGTGACCCGATGGGCACTGCCACTCCTCACGGCTGGGTCCTGGAATTCTAGTTTCAGTTTCTGAATGGATCTCAGCTGCCCCTCTCTTTCTCCTGTGGCAGTTGCCGTGCTCAGGTGACCGGCCGCCTGTAGCAGCGCCTTTATTTCCAGTGAGAGTCGCCACTCACCCAGCTGGCCCACTGGGGCAGTGATCTGGGTCAGGACAGGGCCTGGCTCCTTGCCCAGCTCTCCGCTGACCAGCAGCCTGACCTCAGCAGGTCACATTCCCTCTGCCCCTGGTTTCCTCACCTAGCAGAGCAGGGAAATGCCCGCCGTCCAGAAGATCCTGAGGGGCTAGACACACAAGGAGAGAAGGTGTTTAGAGGACACCCGTGGGTCACCTGTCCAGGCTACCTGGCGGAGTCAGGGCTCTGATTTCTTATCCGGAGCTCCTCTGGGGAAACATTGTGTGTGCCAGCCAAGCCTGGCACGGGGGCTGGGTTTATGGGGCAGCTGGATTCAGAGCCGGGAGTGGGAGCCACGGGTGGGCCTGTCTGGGTGGGCACTGCGGGCTGAGCCTGCTGGTGCCCGGAGGCATCATAGGAAGGAGACAGCAGGAGGCTTTTGCTCGGGGTGGGAGCCCGAGGCCTGCCACCGCCCCTCCCACTGCCAGGCTGTGTCCGGGGCTGAGGACGGCCAGGCGGGTCTTCCCAACCTCCAGGGAGGGGGGGTGAGTCTCCACTTGGCTGAACCGAGGCTTCTCCACCTCAGCACTGCGGACATTTGTTCCGGAGGATTCCTTGTCGTGGGTGGTCCTGGGCCCTGTAGGGTATTGAGCAGTGTCCCTGGGCTCTGCCCACAAGAGGCTGGTAGCTCAGCCCCAGCTGTGACCGCCAAGAATGTCTCCGGACTCGGCAAAGTGTCCCCCGGGGGGCCAAGCTGCCCTGGTTGAGAGCCCCCAGCTGCCCCTGGCCACCCTGCAGACAGAACTGTTTGCTACGTGCTGCATGGTTTACGAAGCCAAATCCTGCCCCAAATTCCATGTGACTCCAAGTCTGGAACCTGTCCGGGCAGAATTACCCGAACACAGGGCCATCATTGTGGGTCAAGTTTGTCTGAGCAAAGATGGGGTCATGTGCACGGTGCCAAGGAGGTTGAGCCCCACCAGGCAGGGTCCCGTCAGCTGGACCTAGAGGGACAGACGTCCCACGGATGGAGGTGTTGTGGTGACGTCACCCAAGGGGTGGCAGGTCCCATACTCGGTGCGGTTTGGGTCCTGGTGGCTGTGAGAGCTGCTGTGACCAGAGCCCCAGGCCCAGGCCAGGAGGGCTGTGTTCTTCAGGGAGGGACGGTGGGACGGTGCTGAGCCTGCCGGGGTCCTGGGAAGCCCATCTGTCAGGAAGAACGAGGGCTCCAGGGTGCTGGGCTGCAAGGGGCCCTGTGGGCCAGGCCAGTGTGAAATGCAGAGCCAGGGCAGGGCCAAGTGCAACGTAGGACCAGACAGGCTGGGTCGGGTCACCTGAGGTTGCCAGAGACCTCCCCCACCTCCACCTGTGGACTCCCAGCCCCTGCTCCTCCCACCCAAGCCTCGCCTGTCCCTCACCCAGCCCTGCACATGTGCTGGGGACACCGGGAAGGGCTGCTTAGTGGCAAAGGGAGAAGCTGTGGTCCCCAGGGCTCAGCCGCAAGGGACCCTCCCCAGCCCACCCTGAGCAGAAACAGCAGGGCGTCACCCAAGAGGGGCACAGATGGGTCTAGAGGCTCCTGTGGAGCTGTCCTGGTGGATTCGGCTCACCTGAAGCAAGGTACCGAGTGAGCTAGTTCTCCACATGGAACACCCAGGCCTCTTCAGGAAGACACAGTTCCAGGGAGAGCAGAGCCAGGCAGGTGCCCACGATATCAGCGTCCACACGTCAGTTCGCGAATTGAGCCCAGCTGTTTGTGGGGACGTAAACAGGAAACCATCCCTGCTCCTGAAGGACGCACAGGCTCGTCGGGGAGACAGAGGGACGTACGGACAGCATGCGGCCCTCGCTGCCGTGGGCATCGGTGGGGGAGTTTCCCAGGGCTGCCTTTGCTGGGGAGCAGACCTGCCTCTGTGGCTCGAGTGGTCACTGCCGGGTGTCTGGTCTCTCTCTCAGTGGCATTGCTGCCCACAGAACGTGGCCACCATTGAGTCTGTGCTCTCGGCCCTCCCCTGCACTGGCTGCAGGACACCAGGCAAGGGCCAGCATCTGGTGAGGATGCTGAAAGAGATGCTCTTAGAGCCAGTTGGCTGGAGGAGAGGCCTCCAGACATGGACCCTGTGGGGAGTCCCAAAGAGCCTGCCAGGCAGAAGCACGTGCTCATGTGTGTGCGCTCACGTGTGTGCGCTCACGTGTGTGTGCTCACAGGGCGTACGGGTCTCCCACCAGAACATGCCTGGCTCCTAAATAGGAGCCAACAGCTGACTGGGACATTGAAAGAGGATGTGGCATCCGTGAAACAAGAACAGGCTGCTCTGCATAAAGAGCAAGAGAGAGCTCATTGTGGGACCATGAAAACAACAATCGTTTGGTGCAAAGGTGGGAAACTCCCACAAAGGAGAGCAAGAGATGTAGGAGGAGAGAAGGGGTCGGAAGTGAGGGGTTCTCACTAAAGGCTGTTCCAGAAAGAGACCAGAGCGAACGGAGTGGGAGAACTTATCAAAGAAATAGCACTGGAAAACATGCGGACCTAAAACAGGTGGGAAGGACGCACAAGCCTGTGGCTCAGGGAGTGAACGTGGATCCGTCGCCGTCCCCGTAGGTGGTAAATCGGGGCAGGGGGAAAGAGAGCCTCCTGTCGTGACCAAGGAGGTGAAGTCAGACCAGCATCGGATGTCTCGTTGGCAGTGAAAGCTGGAAGGCAAGGGAAGAAGGCTTCTCCATTCTGGAAGAAAGTAATCTCCAGTGGAACTCTAAAGGCATAAAGAAGACATTTTCAGAGGTCTCCCTCCCGTGACGCTGCCTTGGGAAGGTGCCAGGGGCTGGGCCCCAGCTCAGTGCGGGGCGGGGGGGGGGGGGCGGTTGGAGGAAGGACAGGGAGGGCCAGAATGCCGGGTGGGGGTCAGGGGGCCGAGCTCCTGCCCTGAGAGCCGGGAAGGGAGGGCCTGGGGAGAGAGAACTGATGCTTGGACCCTACGGAGCACACGATCCAGATGCCCAGGGCAGGGACGCTGGAATGCACGGGGCGGGGGGAATTAACGGGAAGAATGCCAGCCAGTAAACAAGAGAGAATTATTATCGAGAGGGCGGCCAGGCTAACACAAACACCCACGGGGCATGGCCGAGCTGGGGGCGGAGCCTTGTTCACACAGCCAGGGGAGGGTGAGCGATGCTTCAGGCTAGGAGATCTCAAAATAGCAAGTGGGGCTTGTTTAGAAATTGGGGAAAGTTGAAAAGCCCGTAGTGGTGGTTTGTGGGAGACAGGGTGGCGTGGAGGAGGGGACGCCTATCTTGGATGATAAGCCTCTCCTCTCGGTGCTGTTTGACCTTTGAACCTATGCCTCGGTAGCTCTGTGATCAGCTAAGCAGTGGGAGGAAGAAGATAGGGGTCCTGCGACAGCTGCAACCCCAGGAGTCAGCTCCAGCCGGGCCCGGGTCCTGGAGCTCGTGCAAGACCAGGGCAGTGGCCCACGCCCCTGGCACAGTGCCCCTCCCCTTCAGGCCTGCGGTCCCGGGCTGGTGACGCCCCAGGCCTGTGGGTGCGGCTGCCTTGTTTGGAACCGAGATCACACCCAGCAAGGGCTGGCCTGACAGGCTCCGTCTGGCACCTTCCAGCTCCGGAAGAGCCTTTGCCCTCTCCTGGGAGAGGACGTGTGCCACTGGCTGGGTGTGGGGCCTGGGCTCAGAGGAGGGGACTCAGGCCTGGGGCCTGAGATGGGGAGGAGGGAGAGGAAGGAGGAAGAATGAGGGGATGGGGCAGGCAGGGGTCACGGGCACCACAGTCTCCGTGTGGACCTCTAAGTGCCACCTGCGTGTTATACAATGTAAACCACCCCCATGGGAAATACACGGTGGCTAGAAAAAAGGACTCAGGAGCTGGACGTCTGCTGGATGCCCACTGGGGTGCATTTGCTTGGCCTGCATAGATGGAAGCCTGTAAGAAACCCATTTCTCAGCCAGGCCTGGGTACGGTGCAGCCAAGTTAACACGGGGAGGGTGACCCAGGAAGGTGCAGACCCACCCACGGCTGCCAGCGCCCAGGGAGGCTTGGGGACTCAGAATGTCCCCAGGAATGCGTGGGCCGTCCTCCCGCTGTGGGCGTGGCCAGGGCTCCAGCGGCAGCCCCTCCCCGCACCCCGGGAGGCTGAGCTGCGCACACCTTCCTGGGATGGTTTTAGCTGAGAACCTGGGAGCTGGGGCAGCAGAGCAGAGTGGAGAGCCAGGCCTCTGGGGGCCCGGTCGCTCCCACTGTGCCGTGATTTAGGCCACCCCATGTGGCCAGACCTTCCCGGCCTCCTGTCAGAGGGATTCCTGGGCTGAAGCTCAGAACCTCCAGGGGGAAGCACCCGGATCCAAGGTGTGTGTGAGAGGTGTGCTCGGGCTGGAACCCGCCGGGTAGGTCCAGGGACAGACAGTGGGTCCCTGGTGGCGCCCACCATCCCAGGCCTGGCCCCCTCCGGCTGCGTGCACCCAGGTGGGAGAGAGCAGGGCGTGCCCTCCCACCCCACAGAGCTGCTGGATAAACTCCTGGATCAGCGGTCCTGCCCAGGTCCGCAGGGGAAGTGTCACGGGACGCTGTGGTGAAGCTCTGAGCTGAGGTTCCCTCCCAGTGGGGCCACCTGGGTGGGTGACTTAGAATCTTAGTTCTCCATCTGAAAAAGGCTTCCACCCTTACCCGGCCCTTGTAATTTTAACGTTCAGAAGTTCTGCATTTATAAAAAGCGTATGAGTGGTGGCTATCCTTGTTCTTATTAAAAGTAAATGGGAAAGAATGAAAGGAGTGAGTTCTCTCCATGTTACGTCTGGATCGTATGAAGTTCTAAACCGTCAGCCTCTCCTCTTGAGGCTCACAGATAACCTTCTATTCGGCACCGGTAACACCATAGCCCCTCGGCGGCCAGGTCCCTGTTCAAGCGCTACATGTATGAGCTCCCCACCTTTCCCAGCATCCTCAGGAAGCTGGGTGCTTATTATTGTACCCATTTTACAGATTTTTAAAGGGAGGCACAGGGCGTACCAGCTCAGCTCCTGGCTGCGAAGCCAGCCTTTGAGCATCACATCCTGGCAGCCATACCTCGGGCTCTGGCTGCAGCAGGGCTGCCCTCACCTCTGTCCTTTCCCCCAGGTCCCCGCGGCCACTCAGCATGTCCCAGCGGCACTCGGACAGCTCCATGGAGGAGAACCTTCTGGAATACCGCTTCCACTCGGAGCTGCAGCTCGACCCCGAGGGACACCCAGCGTCCGGGCTCCCGATGGTCCGGGGCTCCCTGCAAAGCAGGAGCAATGCCGCCTTCCAGCCCGACACCCCGGTGCCCCCGCCGCCGTCCCCTGAGGCCCAGGAGCTCAGGACCATCGTCCTGAGCACGCAGAGCCCGGCAGCCCTCAAGATGGGCACTCAGCAGCTGATCCCCCGGAGCCTGGCTGTGTCCAGCAAGGCTAAGACACCGGCCCGCCATCAGAGCTTTGGGGCGGCCGTGCTCAGCAAAGAGGCTGCCCGGCGGGACCCCCGGCTCCTCCCGGCCCCCAGCTTCTCCCTGGACGACATGGACGTGGACACGGGTCCTGGGGGGATGCTGAGACGAAATCTGAGGAACCAATCCTACCGGGCGGCCATGAAGGGGCTGGGGACCCCCGGCGGCGAGGGCGGCCCTGTCCAGCTCAGCCCCAAGATCCCGGCTCTGGCCGAGGAGGAGCCCAGCCAGCTTCCTGCTCGGTCCGTGGCCAAAAATAAGGTAGGGGGCTCGTCCGCCTGGGCAACGGGGCGGTGGCCGTGCCTCAAGGGGCCTCGGGAGCTTGTGGGCAGCGAAGGGGCCCGAACACACCTTCACATCATCATGCAGCCGCGCACCTTGTGCAGGCTCCTGGGAGGGTTTATTCCAGTTAAGCTCTACAGCCAGGCAGTGAGCAGAGTGTGAATGTCCCCATTTTATAGATGAGGCAGCTGAGGCTCAGGAAGACCGAAGGTGTTAGCCAGGACCCCGGCTGTCAGCCACAGCGGGGAGCGGAGCCCGGGGAGGAACCAGCCCTTCTCTCCAAGTCCCTCTGAGCACGGAGGGGGAGCCAGCCCGTCTGAAGGACAGATTTCAATCATGGCTTTGCAGCATGGACTGGCCTAGGATCTGTCTGCCCGAGGGGCGCCCGTCGGGGACTCAGGAGGGCTTGTGGCAGCTCAGAAGTCGCATGCTGCCCTGTACGCTCTCCCTCCCTGCCCTGCCTGACTGCCGGCTCAGGGCTCTCTGTGCCCACAGGCGCCGTCCCGGTGGCCACCTCCACCACGGGCTTCTGCCCAGACCGTGAGCCCTGGCCATGATCTGGGGAGAAGCCCAGACCACCTGTCAGAATGCTGGTGACCCAGTGTACAGAGGGTCAGGGCAGGGAGGACCGCTGTCCTTGGGCTAGAGACACCCCTGGCCTGCGAGGCAGGGCACAGCCCCTGCCGTGCACGCCAGAGAGCCCGGACCCCGGCACCTCCACGCCCACCCAGGGCCAGGCTGGCAGGGTCCATTGTTCATTCATGCTTGATTCATGCAGCCAGCCAGCGTTTCCTGAGGCCTCACGCACCCAGTGAGCAGAGGCCCCAGGATAGCTCCCAGGGTGGTGGGGCCCCGTGGGCTGGGCTGGGGGTGCTCATGGTGCTGAGAGGGCATAGAGGTGGGGCTCCCCAGGAGCTCAGGGCCGGGGTGGGTGTAGGGGTCCCGGAAAAGAGAGGGTTAAAGTAGAGGCGTGGACACAGGATGGGAGCCAGGTGGGGGACGGGCTGCGGAGACAGCGGGTGCCCGGGGCTGGAGGTGGAAGGGGTGGGGGCGCTGGGGGGTGCCGGGTGGGCAGCAGGGAGAGCCGGGTGCGCCTGGGAGCACCACACATTCCAGACCAGCACAGTGGCAACTGGAAGGACCAGGATATGGGGCCCTGAGAGCTCTGCCCGCCCCCAGTTCACCCCTGCAGCCCCACCAGCAGCTGCTGGGACCCCGGGCCTGCGCTGGGGCTGGACGCCAACCTGCAAGGCTCTGCTCTTCCTGCCACCCCAGGTCCTGGACTCGTGGGGCCCCTGTGTGGCCCCGGCTCCCACCCCAGCGTCCCTTCTAGGCCATCTCCCAGCCACACCTGGGCTGCCTCAGCTTCCCTCCAGGCCCACCTTCCTGAGCTTCCCCTCTCGGCAGCCCTCCTGGGCCTGCCCAGCACTTGGTCACCTGCCCTGCCTGCTCTGAGCCCCATCCCACCCTGTCCTACCTGTCCTGGCCTCTGCCTGGTGGCCCCGCCTCCTTGTGGAGCCGACATTTATTAAGCACCTTCTGCATGCCCAGTAGAGGCCCCTCGTGTTGGGCGTGGCGTCACATGTGGAGGGTCTGGTCTCTGGGCCCAGGTGCAGGGACTGCTGCCCGCTGCCCCTCCTCCCTGCTGACTGCCCATGTCTCTGGGTCTCTCTGCACAGAAGACGCTGGGGCGGAAACGCGCACACAAGGGCTCCTTCAAGGACGGTGAGTGTGGCCGAGGGACGCTGTTGCGCGGCACTGCGGCCGGACTGGGCCCTGGGGAGGCTGGTCTCACTCGGGCATCCTGGGGGAGACGGAGAACTATGTGCTGGATGGGTTCCCTCCGGGGACTGGAGGGCCTGGTGGCCCGTCTGACCCTGCAGCTCTGATGGGCCTAGAAAGTTCCCTTGGACTCTGTGCTGTCCCAGGGGCAGCGGGCAGACAGAGCCTCCACACTCTCCCTCAGCAGATGTTTGTCAAGCACACTGTGTGCACCAGGCCCTGCCGGTGGGACCAAGGCCAGGCAGAGGGCCCTGGGCCTGGGTTGCAGAGACACAGGCCACAGGGACCCAGTGTTAAAGGCTCAGGGGCCGTGGGTGACATCTGGGCTGTGGCAGGGCCCAGAGCAATGCCTTCAGCCTGCCGAGGGGTGGGTAACAGCGGGACCCCATGGGAGTTGGCCGGTAGGTGCCCGGCCAGCCTGGATGCAGCAGCCAGTGGGTGTAAGGGGCCCCAGCCAGAAAGGGCCCCCTCCCTGCCAGCCCCAACCTCTGTGGACAGCCACAGGTCCGGGCGTGGGGAGGCCTCAGGATCGGGCCTCGTCCCCCAGGACAGCAGCAGTGACGCCCCAGGTCTCGGAGCCGAGGCAGGAGGGAGCTGCAAGGAGGGGCTGCCTCAGAGCCGCCCCGAGCCACGCACCCGCCCGGCGGGGCTGCTGAGCGCATGGCCACTGCAGAGCCGGAGAGCGGGAAACCTCACCTCGGGCGGGGGGACTCTCAGGAGGCGGCCTCCAGCACCCCCGGCTAACCTGGGGACGGCCGCTGCCCAGTCCCCCTCCCCAAGGCCGTGCAGTTTGGCCCGTGCCACTCTCTGATGTGTTGGCTCAGCCCTGGTCTGAAAGTGCCACATTCTGCAGGGGGATGCCACCCCTGCCCTGGGCTCGGCCAGCTCAGCCACGGGCGCCAGCTGGCCCGGGGGGAGCCTGCTCTGGGGGGCCCTGTACCACCTGACGCTCTCAGCGCCTCCTCGGGAGGACTCAGCGTGTGGGTTCCCGGGGTGCCAGGACCGCTCAGAGCCCCCGGGCCTGCAGGTGACACGCACCCCCTCTCCCCAGATCCCTGGTTCTACCAGGAGGTCCGGGAGCGAGGCCTGAACACCATCCATGAGTCCGACGATGACTTACGCGATGAGTCCTCCAGCCCTGAGGGAACCCAAAAGACGGATGCCCGCATCGTGGTCAAGAGCTACCGGCCCCCGCAGGTCACCTGGAGCCAGCTCCCAGAGGTGGGGCCGGGGTGGCGGGGAGGGGCCCTTCTCCCGACCCCATGGGTGGTCCTCCTAGTGAGGGGAGCGGCCTCCTGGAAACGCCCCGTCTGCGCCCAGCTGTCAGGGAGATCTTCCTGGTGCCTCAGAGCTGCCCTGCCCTGCGGGGCCCCGGTGGGGAGAGGGGTTAGGGGCACGTGTCATCTGTGTGTGTGTGACGGTCGTCCCACGGGTGAGCCCCTCACCCTCCCTGAGCTCCCTGCTCAGGCTGACCTGTAGGGACCTGGGGGCACAGGGGACCTCCTCCCAGGGCGCTGTGCCCAGAAAGTGCCAGGAGGGTCCAAGTGAGGAGGCCAGAGGGGAGGGGAGAGGCCTGACCGGAGCTGCACGCCACTGCCAGGCGCCCCCCTCACCTTCCACGTCTGAAAATGGGGCTGGTCCCTGCGCTGCAGGGCTGTGGGTTCTCGGTGGAGAGCGTGGCTGGGACAGAGGCGCTGGTGCTCCAAGCAGGCACCCGGGGAGGCAGTTCTTGCTACCCCAGGAGGGTGCAGCTGGCCGTGGGGCAGACAGACTCCTGACCCCGTCCCCTGGGAGCAGAGGGACAGAGCTGCAGTGCGGGCTGTGGGCGTGGTGGGCAGCAGGGAGGGGCATCTGGCTGTTCCTTCTGTCTGCGGTACAACAGGCTCATTTGCATCCCGTGGGGCAGGAGAGGGACCGAGGCACCGTGACCGCCCACCGAGATCCAGGACACTGCATGCCATGGGGCCGCCGGCCAGGGAGGGCCCAAGACGGGGCGGGGGTTAGGGCAGGCAGACAAAAAGTTCCGGAAGTGCACGTGTGTTCCCACCTGCCAGGTGCCAGCTGCGTGCCCGGAGGCGCGTGTGTGCAACCTCCCGGGTCGGGGGTGGGATCCAGGACAGTTTATCCTAGAAACGCTGCCGCTGCCGGAGGTTTTGCTCTTGTCACCTGAGCTCAGGTGTCTCGGCCAAGCCTCTGGGTCCGAGAACGCGTAGGATTTTTACCTTCTCAGCTCAGGCACTGCTGGCAGCCTCCGCCCAGCCCGGTGGGGTGGGGAGCACAAATCGGGTGGCCCTGGTCCTGCAGAGGGTCGCCCCCGGCGGGCTCTGCAGGCACTCGGCAGGCATACCGCGGCCGAGTGAGCCACGCTCCAGCCAGGGCAGCCGGGGGCCAGGGGGCCTGAGGGGTGGAGAGCGGGGCAGTGCGCCATGCTGGGACAGTGTCACCCCTACCTCCGGGCAGGGTGCTCGCTCACCTGGCCCAGGTGTGCCCGAGTCGTGGCCCTGTGCTCAGCACGCCCCTCAGCTTTCCCGGGTGGTTCTGAGCCTCTCCACCACCTCCCAGCCCCCGTCCCACCCCTGGAGAGGCCGTTCCCTCCGGACGCCATGTCCTTCCTCGGCTGCCCCGGGGCCCCTCTAAGGAGGGAGGTGTCCTTGGAGAAGAGAGACCTGGGTGAGGGGACCGAGCAGGGACAGGCCAGCCCGGCGGTCCCAGGTGTCCCACAAGGGGCGTCTCTGCCCGGCCAGCCCGGCGTCTCTGGCTCCATGCTGGCTCTGGCCCGGTGGCAGCGTGAGCTTCCCATGACTCAAGCCCGTGCCGCCCTCAGGTGGTGGAGTCGGGCATCCTGGACAAGCTGCCCGCCGAGGAGCACGAGAGGCAGGAGGTGAGGGGTGGGCTGGGGGCGTGGCCCTGCTTCTGACACGCCGGTGGGGACACAGCCCTGGCGACGTCGCCCATTCGCCCATTGGCTGCCTCCCGGTACCCAGCGATGGCTGATGCCCTGGATGGGGTGGGGGCTGGGGGGGGGCGCTACCGTTACTCACTTTCCGGGTGAGGGTGGGAGCCCTTGCCGGCGCCACAGCTCATCAGTGGCCGAGCCAGAGTGCAAGCCCAGAACTCGGGCTCACGTCCCCATGGCCGCGCTGACGGCCCCAGCCAGCATCCTGTCCGGGGGGCCCAAGTCCCGACTTGCCCCCTGCCCCCTGATTATATCCCCGCGGCCTGAGCACTTGTCACCCGCGCACCCTGGGCCAGGCCCCGTGTGTGGCAGGGCAGCTCCGGGCAGGGCCTGGCGGGCGTGGCTGCCCCAATGTCCGCTCTGCTCTCGCCCCAGGCCATCTTCGAGATCCTCACGTCCGAGTTCTCGTACCAGCACAGCCTCGGCATCCTGGTGGCCGAGTTCCTGCAGTCCCGGGAGCTGCGGGCGACCATGACCCAGACAGAGCACCACCACCTCTTCTCCAACATCACGGACGTGCTGAGCGCCAGCCGGAGGTCAGGCCCAGGCCCAGCCCGTCAGCCCGGCACCCGATGGCGCAGGTTCTCGAGGGTGGGGAGGGTGGGGCTCTGGGTGACCCCGGTCTGCGAGTGCGGATGGACGGCCTGGAGCAGCCCTGGTGGGCAGGGAGCACAAGAACCTCACAGGGCCCGTGGCCACCAAGAGCTGGCCCTAGGGACATGCGAGCGCAGAGGGCCAGTGACGAGGCGTGAGGTGCCCGCGGGACGGAGCAGGCTGGGGGCAGCCTTGAGTTGCAGCCCCGGGTCGTGTTCCGCGCCAAGGTGTTTGGTGCCTGGCCCAGGGCTCTGGTTGCAGGGCCAGAAGGTGGAGGAGGGGCCGTGTGTGTAGCTGCAGTCCTGCCAGGGCCCGTGTGTGTGTGTGTGTGTGTGTGTGTGTGTGTGTTCATGTGCATGCGTGCGTGGCAGCAAGTGTGTGTGCGTGCGTGTGTGTGTGTTCATGTGCATGCGTGTGTGGCAGCAAGTGTGTGTGTGTGCGTGTGTGTGTGTTTACTCCCATGGAGGTCGAGGTCCAGGTAGCACCTGTGTGGGTCCAGCCCCTCAGTGCCCTGCACCCTAGGTGACCCCATAACACCCTGTGGCATCGCCCTGAGCCTCAGCGTCCCCTCCCTAACCTGAGGGGGTGGGTCCCATTCCTGCCCCCTTGCAGACTGGGGTGAGGCATATGGGAGACGATCAGGTGTCAGACCCCAATCACCTGCAAGGAGCAGAACCCTTGCCCCTGCCTTGTGCCGGGCAGAGGTGGCCGGGGCTCCAGGCGGCTCCTGACGATTCTGACCCAAGTCCCAGGGAATCCAGTTAAAGTGGCACATTTTTTGTCCTACCCGTCTGCTCCCCACGATGCTGGCTAGAATCTGCGAGACTCTAGCAGAAAGTGGCCTTGGATTTGGCCATGGGTATGTGCCCAGTTATTTCAGGTTTAAGGAGCTGATCTGTCCTGGGGTTCTCCCCGGGGAGCCCTAGCAGCTGACCCACCCAGCACCTGGTGTGGGTGCATCTGGGAGCCTTGCTCTGTGCGTGTGCGTGTGTGCGCTCACACGGGCAGGGCCGTGGACAGACCAGCAGCCCTTGGGCCTCGCCGTTGCTCCCACAGGTTCTTTGCGGACCTGGAGCAGCGGCACAGGGCACAGGTGTGCGTGGAGGACGTCAGCGACATCCTGGAGGAGCACGCCGAGCGGCACTTCCACCCCTACGTCTCCTACTGCTCCAACGAGGTCTACCAGCAGCGCGCCCTGCAGCGGCTGACGTGAGCCGGCGCCGGGGCCCGGGACGGGGCCGGCGGGGGCGGCCTCGGGAGGCTCCAGCCCCTTGTCGCGGGGCACGTTGCTGCTCGCAGCCCGGCCACTGCAGCTTCCGCCCGATTTCTCCCGATGGACTGGCCGCGCCTCCCGCCGCAACTGAGAACCCTTCTCTGTTGCAGAAGCAGCAACGCTGCCTTCCGAGAGGCCCTGAGGGAGATCGAGCAACGGCCCGCGTGCGGGGGTCTGCCCATGATCTCCTTCCTGATCCTGCCCATGCAGAGGGTGACCCGGCTGCCCCTCCTGACGGACGTGCGTGCACAGGGAGGTGGCCCGGGGTCCATGTGCAGGCAGAGAAAGCATCGCTCCCTCCTGACCTTCTCCCCCTGCTCCGTCTGTTACGTATGGTTATGAGAACAATTACAGGGCGGCTTTAATGGCCACAATGGCCGTGGCCGCTGTCAGCAGCAGCACCGCCCGTAGAACTCCCTCTGCCGGGAGCTGCTCCAGCACTTGGTGTTCACCTGCTTGATGGTTACGGGGTTCGTGCGTGTCCTGGGTCTGAGCCGGTGTCGCCCAGACCCCTGCCGAGCGTCAGTCAGGGTTGTTGCTTCCCCCTGCCCTCGGCCAGTTGTCCTGGTCGTGGGCCTGGGGCAACCCAGGCACTGTCCCCGTCCCCGTTTTGCAGACAGAGGGGCTCCGAGGGGCTTCCTGGAGTGGTTTGTGCTCTGAGATGCCAGCTCACGGGGCAGAGGGCCTTGTGGGGTGAAAGGTACACGTACACACACATGTACACAAGAGCCCACACGTGGCAGGAGCCCAGCTGAGCTCTGAGAGGCGGCATGTGGCCCGTGCTCAGCAGGTCAGCATCCCAGGCAGACAGGATATCAGACCCTCCGGGGCCCTCGGGGAAGTGGAGAAATAGAGTCTTCAGGGGCCTCCTGGGCTGGAGCACCACAGCCGAGAACTGAAGGGGTGGGGCCTGGGTGTCCCCCAGGGTCTGGCATTGGTAGGGGAGCCCCTGCGCCAGGCAGGCCCCTGAGCTGGTGTGCAGAAAGCTACTTGTGGCTTCTCACGTCTGGTCTCTTCCTGCAGACACTCTGCCTCAAGACTCAGGGCCACCCGGAGAGATACAAAGCCGCCAGCTGTGCACTCAAGGCCATCAGCAAGGTGAGGGGTCCAGGGCAGGGAAGGCGGCGCCCAGCCCCAGCCCAGCCGTCGGCAGAGACGCTGAGGGCGGGGCAGAGAGGGTCTCCAGACGGTCCCTCCCAAGCTCCTCATGGTGCCGGTGGGGAAACTGAGGCTCAGAGAGAGGGCCGCTTACACAGTCGCTGAGCCCCGGGGTGGGGCAGGGACCAGGACAGCCGTGAGGGCCGCTGCCGCGGGGGGCCAGGCTGGGCTGGACGGGGCGGAGGTGGGGTCTAGCGCCAGGCCGTGGGCCAGCCCTCAGCACCTGCTCTCGCGTGCGCACCCTGTAGCTGGTGAAGCAGTGCAACGAGGGTGCCCACCGGATGGAGCGCATGGAGCAGATGTACACGCTGCACACACAGCTGGACTTCAGCAGGGTCAAGGTAGGCGGGCCCCAGCGGCCCCTGACCTGTCCCCAGGCCCGGCTCTGTGTGCGTCAGGGGTCACCGCCCCACAGCGTGCAGGCTGGAGAGAGGCCTCTGGGGGCGCCACCCCAGCCCCCGCCGGTGAAGCCCGGGGCTGGGCCTCCGCCTCGACCTCTCCAAGCCTCTTCCCACCTGAGAGCGTGCCCCTTGACCTCAGGTCTCAGCTCCACCGCCCCCTCGCCTGCGGTGGGTCTGCAGCGGCAGAGGGCAGACCCCGGGGCCGGTGACGGGGAGCCAGCGGCAGGCCCAGTGGCAGGGCTCAGCCTGGGCCCAGGCTCCTCGTCAGCTTTGCTGGGAGCGGGGGCTGGACGACCTCAGGGCCAGCTCAGTCCTCCCGCTGGGGCCAGGATGGGTCTGTCGGTCCTGGAGGCGGGGGTCTAGGCAGCCTACAGCTCCGCCCAAGCAGGCAGAGCTCAGACCTCTGCCCACACGGCTCCCCCACCATCCCATAGACTAGCCCATCCTTGTGCTGTCCAGGGGCTGCCCCAGCAGCAACTCGGGCCGTCCGGCAAAGTGGGAGCTGCTCTCTGGAATTGGGGCCTGGAGGCAGCCTCTGCCCAGCCCCACTGTCCTGGCTCTCCCCTCCCCCCACTGGCCTGGCTGCAGCAGAGCCCTGTGGGCGTACGGGTGGGCAGAAGACTCGGAGGGCACCCGGGGCAGCTCTGTGGGCCCGGCCTCAGCTTATAATCAGTCAGGCCGAGCTGCTGACCTCTAGCCCCCAGAGGCGGCCCGCCAGGCCGGAGTCAATGGGAACCAGTGCCGTGGGCGGGGCCGGAGGGCCGAGCAGGGAGGGCACAGAGGCTCCGACAAGGGCTGCAGGCTCCTTGAGGTGAGTCAGGGTGGCTTCACAGAGCAGGCGTTTGGGTGATGACGGCCACGGACCCACTGAGCCCACACCCTTGGCCGGGGTCTTGAGCCTCTCCTCGGCCGGGCAGCAGATGTCACGTTTGGGGTGAAATACGCCCCTGACCAGAGCAAAGACCCAATCCTGGGCCTGGCTGACCCCGGAGCGGGCCTCTCACCCCTCTACCCCCATGTCTCGAAACTGGAGGGCATGAGGGCAGGAGAGCAGCTGGCCCAGGTGGGGTTGCGGGGGCTCAGAGCCCCAGGAGGGGTGAGGTGTCCAGTGGGGCATGTCAGGGGGACCGAGGCTGGTGGGCAGGGCCTCCTGGCTCCGTCCCCACCAAGCCTGCCCTGCCTGCCCCTCCCCTTCCAGCTTGACAGGCCAGAGCACCAGCCTTGCTGTCGGAAGGCTGTCTGAGCACCAGCCATGGCGACATGGGACCCATGTGGCGGGGGCCGGGGTGTCTGCCTTAGCCGGGCCTGTTCTCTAGGCCGCGGAAGGGGAGGGAGCTCCATTTGCAGCAAAGGCCCCTGGATGCCAGAGGTGGCCCTGCAGATCAGGGGTTCCTCACAGCCTGCGTACAAGCAGCTGATCCGAGCCCCCTGCTTGGTGTGAGGTGAGCCAGGAAACTTCCCCAGAGCAGCCTTTGCCCCCTGGTTTGAGGGGAGCCCCTGGGCCTGGCTGGAGGCAGGGCAGGCCTGTCCTGGGTTGCTGTGCAGGGTCTGGGCCCGGGCCAGGCACAGAGCAGCCGCCCCCTGAGCTCCTATCTGCGGCCTGAACAGCCCTTTGTCTGAGGCCTGGACATTCACACTCCCTTTCTCGGTGCAGCCCAGGGAGTCCTGGTCACCCCGTTCCCAGAGGCAGGGCTCAGTCCCCATGGCTGCCCATCCCTGCCATCCCCCCGGGACTCATCCCTGTCCCCGCTCTGCCCCCAGTCCCTCCCACTGATCTCTGCTTCCCGCTGGCTGCTGAAGCGCGGGGAGCTCTTTGTGGTGGAAGAAACCGGGCTTTTCCGAAAACTCTCCAGCCGACCGACGTGCTACCTGTTCCTGTTCAACGACGTCCTCGTGGTCACCAAGAAGAAGAGGTGGGCCCCACCCGTGGCCGCCAGGCTGCGTGGCCTTGCGACGGGGAGCAGGCAGCAGCCATGGCCTTGGAGCCGGGGAGGTGGGCTGGGGCCAGCTCTCGGGAGCATCCTTCCGGCTGGCTGGCCCTCGGGCTGCCCACAGACCTCTGCAGCCTCTGGCCGACCACCTGTCTCCCTACAGTGAGGACAGCTTCGCAGTCCAGGACTATGCCCAGCTGGACCACATCCAGGTCCAGAAGATGGAGCCCTCGGAGGGGTCTCTGCCGGGGGGCAGCAACCGCAGCTCCTTTGTGCCGCATGCCTTCCAGCTGACCCTGCTGCACAACAGTGAGGGCCGCCAGGAGAAGATCCTGCTATCCTCCGACTCAGCGTAAGATGGGAGGGCTCCGTGGGGGCGATCCCGAGAGCTCCGTGGGGATGGGATGCCTGATCCAGGGTTCCGGGCACTGCACTGTGCCAGGGACGGCCTAGTCCTCAAGCAGTTCACACTCGCGGGAGGGGGACACGCCAGCTGCAAAATGCATGGCTGA
Source organism: Inia geoffrensis (assembly GCA_036417435.1). NCBI lineage: Eukaryota > Metazoa > Chordata > Mammalia > Artiodactyla > Iniidae > Inia > Inia geoffrensis. The sequence goes on along the minus strand of CM070901.1, from coordinate 183,886,405 downwards.
ACTGTCCTTTGTGTCCAACGGGAGAGAACTAAGGAGAAACAAGGTAGGGGAGGGAGCACTGGGTGGGGGCCCTGGGGAGGGGCCTGCGGCAGAGGCACGGCAGTGCAAAGACCGTGAGGCAGGAGGCCCCTGCCAGGAGGACAGTGGGGCTGGAGCACAGGGTGGGGGCTGTGCAGGGCAGTGAGGGCAGACGGTGGAGGGGCCAGCGCACAGAAAGGTGCTGGCTGGGTCTCCACGCTTCCTCCAGTACGGCCCCCTTTCCAGGTGGGAAGGTGAGACTGAGCGTTTGTAACAGCAAACTGACGGGGCAGGGCGCTTGGGGTCCAGCGCCGGGAAGCAGGGCAGCCTGGGCTCTATGGGTGCAGCCGTTGCCCGACTCCGTGTCCCTGGCCAGATGTGACTCGGGGTCAGCCTGCCTGGGGGAGGCCTGCCTGCCGCTCCTTCCTGAGCCTGTGACTTCCTGCGCCTCGGCCCCCAGCGCAGTGGGTCAGGGAGACCAGAGGGGCTGCCCACTTACACCTCTAGCTCCCGGCCGGCTCACCAAAGTGTGCCTGGGCAGCGTAATCCTTCATCCCACTGCCTTCCCACCTCGAAGGCTGTGGGGGGCTCAGGGACACCCCGACCCTCCCACCGTGCCACACTGGGTGGGGAGTGTGAAGCAAAGGTCATCAGCTGATAGGATCGGCCTCGGGCCTCGCTCACGTGCGCTCTGCCCCCAGGAGTGAACGTGCGCGGTGGATCACAGCACTCACGCACTGGGAGAGGCAGCAGCCAGGCCCCACTAACAAAGGAGGTAAGCGCCTGCCCCCCGAACGCAGCAGGGCTCACAACCCATTCCCGGCCCTGGGGTGGTGGCTGGGCCTGAAGGGGAGGGGTGCTGTCCAGCCCTCTGTCCACCCCACAGCCTGCCCCCAGGGTGACCTGCCAGGTAAGGGGCCCCAGCCCCAGGTATGTGTGTGTCCATCTGCACACACAGGCCCAGCGCTGTCTCAGGGCCTCATCCTCCCTGCTGCTCAGTAGCTGGGGAAACTGAGGCCAAGGAGCTGGAGTGGGCTGGCCCGTAGAGCTGTCACCCCGCTCGGGCCCCACCTGGCCCCTTAGAAGCTGGGTGCACCCTCTGCTGGTGCTGGGCGTTTGGGCCCCGAAAGCGGGAGCAGTAGGTCCTACAGCCTCTGGAGGGGTCCCAGCTTTAGTCGGAGGGAAGCTGCCACGTGACCGTGTGCTGGGACACCTGGGGGCCCCTGGGCCCCACCGAGACCAAGCCACAGGGCGGTGTGTTGGGACTGGAGCCCACCCCCTCCCTGGAATAGTCCTGCTCCTGAGGCCTGCCCTCCCTGCCAGACCTGCTTCAGGTGGAGATCACCAAGGCCTACTTGGCCAAGCAGGCGGACGAGATCACACTGCAGCAGGCAGATGTGGTGCTGGTTCTGGAGCAGGAGGACGGTGAGCACAGGGGGATGGGCCTGGGTGATGCGCGTGGGGCAGGTGGGAGGGGCCGGGCAGGCTGGTGCTGAGCGAGAGCCTGGGGGCCCCAGCAAGGGTCCAGAGCACACTGGCATGGGCAGCTGCCCTGAGTGCCCCCGCCCCTGAAGTAGGCATGTACCCACAGTGGGCCTGATTCCAGGGCCCCCTTCAGTACCCTCCCTCAAGGACATCTCAGATGTCCCCGAGCTGCAAGATCAGAAGTGGGCTCTTGGTCACTCTGTATCCTAAGTGGGAGGGTGGCCCCTGCAAGTACCTGCACAGGATGGACCAAGCTGGTTGGAGTGAGCTCAGCCCCTGAGTCCAGTGTTGGGGCCGAGCACCTGATGGAAGACCAGGTGCCCACGTGACCTTGGGCGAGACGGGGAGGGGGGTCTGCTCCAAGGGATGCCTGGCCCTGGTGTCTTCTGGAACAGCAGCTCCGAAGGGGAGCCGACACAGGGGCCCCTGCCTGGTGCCCAGGAGCTTGCTCTCACCTGCCCCGGGTCTGGGTCCAGGATGGTTCTATGGCGAGAGGCTGCGGGATGGAGAGATGGGCTGGTTCCCTGAGGACTTAGCCCGGAGCATCACCAGCCGCGTGGCCGTGGAAGGCAACATGCGCAGGATGGAGCGGCTGCGGGTGGAGACGGACGTGTAGCTGGATCTGCTGGCACCTCTCCAGGCTAGGCTGCGGCTGGCCATGCAGCTTTGGTCCACACTCCAGCAAGTGGAGTCCATCCCCAGGGAGTGCGGTGGGCTTGCCCCCAGGGCCTGAAAGCTCCCTGGCCTCCCAAGGCCCCATAGGCTGCTGCGCAGGTTCCGGACACTTCCAAGGAGGAAGGCCATACGCCCTCAGGGGGAGCATCCTCCTGGCGAGCTCAGGAGCCACGCGGGCCCTGACCCCAGGCTGCTTCAGTCCCTGGGAGGAGCCCAGCCAGGCCTGCTTGCTGGCCACGCCCTCCCCCAGCTCCTGGCTGCCCCGCCCTGCTCCCTGTGCACCCACAGGGCAGTTATTCCATGGGCGTGTGATCGAGGCAGATGGCCCTGAGAAGAGCGTGGATGACCTGGAGGGCTCGCCCTCCTGCACTCCTCCTGCCCCGGCCTTGAGTACCCAGGGCTGCCCCATGTTCCCAGAGGAGGGCCAGCTGCCGGCAGGTGACTCTGCAGTGCCAGCACTGGAATCGTGACTTTGAGACATTAAAGTATTTCTTTAACACCTGGATTTACACATTTGTGAGCCCCAGTGAAGGCCATACCAGTCCCTGAGAAATTCCCAACGTGCTGTGGGCGGGAATGGTCCCCCCGCTCTGTGTGGTCACCTGTGCTGGGCCCCCATTCATGGTCACCCTGTGTCAGTCCTTGGGCCTGTCCACCTGGAGCGTCATGGGCAAGGCCATCCCCATGAAGCCCCTTGAGGCTGAGCGTGGCGGGTGGGGCTGGGGGACTCGGGGACATGGCAGAGGCTGTGTCCTCTCATCCCTCACCTCCCAGCTGGTCTGCTCCCCGAGGATCCCCTGGGACACGCAGGTGGGGAGAGGCAGGCTGGCCTGGCCTCTGAGCTGGGGAAGAAGGGTCCTGCTTCCCAGGAGAGGGTGATGGCCACCTGGGTGGCAGGGCGCTGCTGGGCCAGGCACAAGGAGGACGGGTCTGCTCCCCCAGGAAGCCCCCTGCTAGCCCTCCCAATTCCCACACCCATGCCCGTTGCCCTTCTTGCTCAGGCAGTGCTGTCCTTGGGGTGGGGCTCCCAGCGTTCTCCTGACAATCTGCTGGGGCCGTGTCTTCCTTTGAAAGCTGGGGTGTGGATCCCCACCCGCTGACCAGAATTGGGTGACTCAGGGACGCCAGCCCTCTGTGGCTTCCATCCCTGGGGCTGGCTGCAGGAGGAAGTGGAGGAGTGCGCCGGGCCAGGGGGAGGGGACTGGGTGGGGGTGGAGCTTATCCCAGCCCCGCCCACTGAACCAGGTGGTGGAGGGGTTCAGCACCAGAAGGGAGGGGCAGCTCCTCCCTTTAGCGTCCAAGGTGACCTCCATGGCCTGGGGCAGCTGGAAGGAACATCTTAGTGGGGGGGGTGGGGTGCTCTGCAGGGTGGAGGGGTGGGGCGGGGCCAGGCTCAGTGAAAGAGGCTTGATCTGGGGGGTGGGGTCGCCAGAGATAAGGCCTAGCCCCTCCTCCTTCCTGGACAGGTGGAAATCTGGGGCCTGTATTTTCCCGCCTGTGAGCTAAGTCCTGCTCTTTTCCTGGAGCTGCTGTGGGGCAAGCTAGTGACCAGGGTGAGGTGCAGGTGTGTGTGTGTGTGTGCACGTGTGTGCGTGCCCTGGGCAGGAGCAGGTGGGCAGCATCGGTGTGTAAGCCCAGCTGCCTGCAGCCGGCCTGTTCCTTCTCACCACTGACCCCTGACTCTCGGGGAGGCCAGGCCAGCCCACCGCCCATCGGTTGCCAGGTACGTTTTCAGTTAATTGGAAAAGCCCTGGGCCACGTCCTTGCTCTAGTGACCTGGGGTCCATGACCTCAGCTCAGTTTCCTTCTGCAAAGTGGATGCAGGCCCTCTACCTCAGAGGCAGAGATTAAGAATGCTTAGCCTGGAGGAAGGACATCTCGGCACCCTGGGGAGGGGCCATCACTGGAGATGGGGCTGCTGGTGGCTGGGTCCACCTGGGGAGGCCCAGACCAGGCCAGCTGGGGACAAAAACCCTCCCAGCAGAATTGGGAAGCACAGGGCCCCACAGCTGCGGTGAGGCCTGGAGGGGCCTAGAAGGGCGGGTTGTGGGCAGTGGGAGGAGGGGCCTCTCTGCTCAGCTTGGGGTCCAGCCCTGTGGGCCCTGGTGTCATGATCCCATCATCATGAACCCCTCCCAGGGCAGGGCCAGCCGGGACCCTCCCCACCCCCAGCTGGAGGGTGCTCGGACCTGCCTCCTTGCTGAGCTGCTCCTCTTAGGACCACAGACGTCCTTGGTGTTGGTGCCTAGTGACACTCCCCCCTCCAGATGACAGGGGGTCCCATGGAGGAGCCTGTCACACCTGCTCCCCTAGGGAGGGGGCGACACCAGGAATGGACCTAGCCCGGCCCCTTGTTACAAAGTGGGGAGATAGAGGCCCAAGGGCCCTCTGCCTACTGGTGGAGTCAGCGGGTTTGCAGGAGGCTACTGAGGCTTCCTAGGACCCCAGCCAACTCCAGCAAAGCCTACGTCCAGACGGGGTCCAGTGGGAACGACACTGTGGTGTCCCGGCCCTTCCACAGGGGCTTCTCGCCTCGAGGCACCAGGGTGGATATGACTGTGGAGCAGTGAGGAGTGGGGGTTTGTGCCCCTTCCCCAGAGCTGCCTGGGCACCTCAGTGCCCAGCCCCGAGGGGCAGTGGGCACCCTCCGCCCTCCCTGGAGAGGTGGGAGCACAAGGGGTGTGGCTCGCAGGAGCGCAGAGGCCAGGGGTGGGCAGTCACACAGCTGGACGGCCCCCCAGCCCTCTGTTGGGGGAGCTTCGGGGCCGAACTGAGCTCATCACCCCAGGGCCTGGAGGCCCCCCTCCCATGTGCTGCATGTCCTTGTAAATCAGTTTCCCCTCTATGGAGAGGGGGACATAATTTACATAAAGGGTGTATGTTCCCATGACCTCGTTCTCACCGCACTCAACATGAGTTTTAGGATCCCTCTGCACATCTGGCTGCTCCCAACCACTAGGGAACATCCCTGATGGGTCCCTCCTGCTGGGAGACGCCCCCCACCCCTCCCCGGCTGCCCTCTATCTCCCCTGGTGGCCGTCACAGGCATTGCGGCCCAGCCCTCAGCCTACACTGCATCCAAAGGCCCCCAAGCCCCTGGGACCCAACAGTGCCTGGCGGACCCCAATCCCCAGGCCTCACGTAGAGCCCTTGGACCGCCGTTTCTGCCCCTTGGGAGCAACGCTGTGTTTGGACACCAGTGTTTGGACGTGCAGATTCCGCCTCTCCACCCACATCCCTGCGAGCCCTTGGGTTTCGGTGAACCCCACTCACCTCCTCCCGGCTCTCTGTTATTTTGTCAGCATTCCTGACATTGCGCCCCAAACTGCGCCCCGCCCCCCCCCCCCCCCCAGTTGTCACCCGTCTACCCCGTCACTGGAACCAAGTCCATTTGAGGGCTGGCCGGGGCTGGCATCCTCACTTTCTGGCCCTTAAGATCTGAAACTGTGAAGGGCTTCACCCATCTTCTCGCCACATAAATTCCGGTATTTCCGGGGTTTGTTGCCACGTTGAACAGGATTTATTTTGTATTCTGTTTTCTAGTGGGTCATTGGCAGTATTTTAGAACTACAGATTTTTATAGGTTTTATACATTTCCTATCATCTGTATGATTTTATGGCCCACTTTGCCAAATTCTGATGATTGTGCTAATCTGTCTCTGGCCCTCTCAGCTTTCCAAAGGCGACAAGCTGGTCTGTCCCTTCCCTGTAGGTCTGAACACCTCTTACTTCTTTTGCTCACCTGATGGTATGGCCTAGGGTCCTCCAAGCTCTGCTGGGGTCAGGAGGAGTGAGCGACGATCTGATTCTCCATCTTTAAGGGAATTTGTTCATTCTTCCCACGAGGTTTACAGGGCCCAACCCAGGTCCTGTCCAGGTGACCCAGCATGACGCAAGCCGAGCCCATGCCCCCAGTTCTAATGTGGAAGGACGGCCAGATATACAGTCTGTCACATCAGGGCTGAGGAGACCAGCAACGCAGGGGAGGGGAGGCAGGAGCCCAGGTGGTGGGGGGAGGCGAGGAGGCCTGGGCCGCTTGCTGGAATCCATCACTTTCCCTCCTCAACTAGTACATTCTTAGCACGTGACCATTGCCAAGAAAGCGCCTTTCTGTACCCAGTTTCCCGAGAACTTACATCCGAAGGAGACCTGAACTTTATCGAATGCTGTTTCTACTTCTAGCAAGACCATCGTGATTTTTCGTGCCACCCAAACACGTGGACACATTTTCTGATGTTAAACTGTCCTCTCATTTTAATCAGGTCCAAAGTCCCATTGGATCAAGTGGGTTTTTTCTAAATATTTTTGAGACGCTGGCATATCTTACTCAGGCTTTCTGCATACATGTTGTGAGTGTGTAATTTTCTTCTCTCGTACTGCCCTCACCTGGTTGTAGAGCCCAGTTGGGACTCTGGCCTCCTGAAATGAGTCGCGTTTCCTCTGTTTAATGTTTCTGGAACATCTCACATCAGACAAGTTCCTGTGTCTCGGAAGTCTGGCCCAGCCCCCTTTACCGACACCTGTCCCAGGTGTTCCTGGTGACAGAGGGGGAGGCGGAGCTGTGACTATTGTTTGTATTTACTTGTTACTAGTTTATTCACATTTTTAATTTCTACGTACACTGATCCTGACATTTTATACTTTCCCAAAACATATCCATTTTTCTAAGTGTTCGAAGTTACTAGTACGTAGTTGTTCCTAATATTCTGTGTCTGTAGTTAACCCTCCCATCTTCTGTATTTTTCTTTCTTGCTTCATGTTTAAAAAAATCATCAATCTTGTTAGAATATTCTTCTTTATTACTCTTCAAAGACAGAATTTTAGGTTTGTTAAATGTTCCGTTATTCTCTATTCGCTGAGTGTGAAGTTCATAGACTTAAACATAGATGTGTACATAGGTGAATAGAAATAAGTGAATATAGGCATAGGTATACACAGCACGTGTGTAAAGATGATTAAAACGTTATCATTGCTGTGTCTTGCTTTGGTATTGGCTTTTATAAATAGCACATTAAAATCACCAGTTTAATCATTTCTGCCCGTTACACCCACCACAGCTTTACAAATCTGAGCCTCGACTGCTGGTGCACGTATGTGTGTATGTTTACATACGGTCACGTACGATGCTCTTCACCCCGAAATAACAAAACTCACGGCCCGGCTTTCTTTCCGTTTGTACACTTATACTTCTGTCCTTCCAGGTACGTCTTTTGTGAACACAATGCTGTTGAAGCATGTTTAATGCAGTCTAGGGATCGGATTTTTGAGCGTCTGTAGCAACTTCAATCAGGCTTGAATCTACTTTCTTGACCCTTCCTGCCTGCCTTCCACTGGAGAGGTGAAATTCCCTCCCATTTGCAAGTTAAACATCCTACCAGCATTTTTGCGGAGGTCACAGTTTCTTACTCAGCTCCAGCTGCAATAGGGTTTGGCTTCCTGTTATCAGTGTCTTTCTCCTCCCCACCTGCCTCAGCTCCCGCCTCACCTGGCTTCCGCTGTGATCATTTTGATTCTCTTGACTACTAGGTCACATGGGAAATGCAGTGACTACCTCACACTTTCCCTTCTTGCTGGGAAACTTCTCTGAGTGTATTTTCACGTCTGGCTCTCGCGCGGTGCCCACCGAGGCCCTGGACACCTGAGAATAAACATCCACTTTGCTTCTCAATGACACTTTAGCAGGACACATGATTCAAGGCCATGAAATGCAAATTTCGACATCTTCTCTTCAACCTTTTGAAATCAACATCACCATCTTCTCGCTTTCAGTGTTTCTGCTGTGGAGTCAGATGTCACTCTTGACTCCTGTTTGTTTTTTCTGGGCATTGTAGCATTTCCCCTTGCCACTACTATTCTTTAAATTCTTTGGACTAGGGCTTTGTTATTTTGTTTTATCTGCACTTTGAGTGCTTTCCATCTGAGATCACCCAGCTTTGGACCTGAGAACTTGCTGCTTTGTGTCAGTGGGTTTTACCTTCTTTTTCTAGGACTTCAGACACACGGGTTGTTGACACTTCCCTTGCCCATTTCTACCGATCTTTCCTTTGTATCTTCTCTCTCTCGGCCTCCACGCTGCCTCCCGGGAGCGTCCTGGGCTGGAGAGCCCACCATTCGGCCTGATTCCTGCCACCCTCCCTCCGACTGCGGCGCCCACGCGCTCCCGCTCAGTCCTGCCGCTGGTCCTTCTTGGCGTCCACTTCCTCCCGCATCACGTTACCACCACCAACCCCAACCCCTTCCAGGTATGCATTATATTCATGTACCTCAGAGTCTTAACGCAGTGGCCCATTAATTCGGTTTCCTCCACTACTGGCTGTTCACTAGTTGGCTAAGGGGACGGGGCTTTCTAGAACCCACCCTATTTCGCCCTTGGAGGCATCAGCTACCTGGGCTGGTGCTGGAGGGGAGCGGGGAGGGGGCTACAGCCCAGACCTAAGTGTCCGGCATGACAATCTGGGTCCAGCCCTCTCCATTGGCTCTACCCTGAAGATAGGGCCGGGGTAGGAGTAGGGGGGTGCCCAGGCTGCCCCCAACAGCACCCCTTCCCTCCTCCCCTCGGGGCCATGCTTCCCCCACGCAGGCTCTAGGACTGAGCGCTTCCTCGGTCTCGGGGCACCACGCCCCTCTAGAGCACCGGGAACTGGGATAAACCCCGACTTTGCTTGTGTGGCACCCCTGTCCCCAGAGGGGCACAGGGGCCAAACGGGCCTCTCTGGTCAGGCGCATTCATGGCGGCAGGCCCAGGAGGCCACCCCGCGGGGCCCACACGAAGCAGTGAACACACAGGCCTTGAGGAAGTGGCTGCTCCTTTCTTAACTTACTGGGTTTCACATGGTACCGAAGCGCCCACCCAGAAGCCCCTCAGGGCCCCCCAGTCCCGAGTCAGGGCCTCCCGGGCTGGGCAGGAGGCGGGCAGCCCTCCAGCGCCCAGGGGTGCAGTGGGCATGTCTGGCTGCCCATAAATACCTTTCCATAAATACGGCCCAGCTGTTTCCAGGTAAACAGGCTGAGCTGCAGCAGTACCCGGGCCTAGCACCAGAAGAACGTGCTCCGAGGGCAGGGGCCCCGCGCCCGCACCCGCACCCACACCTGCCCGTGGTCCCGCCCCAGGGCGCCGGCCGGGGGCTTCCTCCACACTGTGGCCCCGCGCCAGTGCCCCGGTGCTGCAGAGTGCGGCCGGGCAGGGCCTCCCTCCTCGTGGCCAGACGATCCTTGCAGCTGCACGACTGTCCCCAGGCCTCAGAGACAAGGGCGGGGCAGGAGTCCCGGCCCCCGGCGTGCCTCCACAGTGGTCACCAAGGCCCCTGGGTGCTCTCAGCAGCCCCTGGGAGACAGGCCTCGGCGGGCGCGGCCCCTGGGCTACGGCTTCTCTGCGCTGCTGCTGCTGAGCCCGGGGCGGCGGGAGGCTGACGGTGAAGCCGCTGAAGGGGCAGGAGACGAGCAGGTCACCCCGGGGCAGGCGCAGAGCTCTGGGCTCAGGACTCCCCTCCTGTCCTTCCAGCCCCAGCCCGACAGAGGGGGGCAGCCCAGCCGCTCCTCCCCAGATGCCACCGACGCCTCATCTCTGCGGTCCGCATTCTGGAATGCCCGCCTCCCAGTGGGGCCCAGATCACGCGCAAGTGCCCCAACCTCACCCCTCCTCTGGCCTCAGTCTGCTGGCAACGAACAAGCGATGCCACCAAATGCCACCCTCCTGGCAAAGTGGGGATGCCCCTGGCCCCCTTACCTGGGCCCAGGGCTGTGGATGGGGTCTCGGGGAACTGGGAGGGCCCACCTGCAGGCAGACAGACACGCTGCTGCCCCACCCTTTGGTGGGCAACAGAAACGGGGCAGCGAGTCCTGCAGGGACCCCCACGCCCACCCTGCACGGCCTCTCCCCGCCTCACTCCTATGTAAGTGACGGGGCTCTCCCGCTCCCCAAAGGCAGGTCCCCAGCCCTGCCTGCTGAAGAGGGGCCGGGAGGTGGGACTTCGGGCTGGCTGGGGAGGGACCAAGCAGGGTCCACTCCAGGACAGGGAGCAGCGAGGCCCTGCCTGTCCTCCTTCCCAGCAGGGCTCTGCTCAAGCAGACGGGGCCTCAGGCAGGTGAACCCCCAGCTCCTGACCCTCGCTGTAGGTCAAGGCCGCCCAGGACGCCTGCGGCGCAGTACCACAACTGACCACCAGGTGTCGCCGTGGACAGCGTTCATCCCAGCACCAGCCCCCCAGGTTCTGCCTCCACCTGCCCCACCCCACCCCGCTGCAGGTGGGATCCCTCCCCTAAAGGTGCTTATCAGTTTGGGGCCCGGGCTGCCTCGATGAGGCTCAAAAAGATGCACACACAATATGAAGACCATGTCTGGGGTCCCCAAGCCAAGGAGCCCAGACTGGAATCCCCGCTCACAGCCTGGCTCCCCCTTCACCCCATCTCAGGGCCTGCCCGGCACAGGCCCCAAGCCAGCCTCTGGTCTCACTTGGCAGACACGACCTCTTGGTGCTGCCTCTTCCCAGGAGCAGGCTGGGCCTGGGGGAGGTGACCAGGACACCAGAGGGACACAGCTGGCCGGAGGGGCAGGGCACCCTGAGCTCTGCCTGCAGACAGCGCATTCCCCCAGAGGCTTAGGGGGCTGAGAGGCCACGGTGCCATCACGGCACCTTCCCCGACCCTGCCCGTGGGTGCAAACAGGAACACGAATGCACTGGAGCACAGGCATGCCACGAAGCACACGTGCGCATGGGAGCACACACAGGCACTGGCACGCACACACTGGGACACATGCAGGTGCTAGCGTGCACAGACGGGAGCACACGCCTGTGCTACTGCACACACATGCACGGGCGCACCATCGTGCCCTGGTTCACACACATGCAGGGCGAGGAAGGGGTGGGGCGGTGGGCTGTGTCTGCGCCCACCCATGCTGGATCACCTAGCCCTGCCCGTGGGGTCTCCGCCCTCTGCAGTTTGAGCCCACCCCAGCCGCTGTCTGGGCCTGGAGTCAGCAGGGCACTGCTGGCTGGCCCACGGCCGAGTCCGGCCCCGTGGTCCAAGGGCTGGAAGGTTCACACTTGGCCCGTCAGAGGTCTGCAGATAGCACGGGCGCTGCGCTGGGTTGGTGACCTTTGGCCCAGCCAGCAGAGAGTCGTCCCTCTCTCCCCCAAGCCTGACTCACCCTGCTGGCACATGGGCCCCATGTAGCCGTCCACGCAGTGGCACTGCCCACTGACAGCATCGCAGTCAGCCCCACCCCCGCAGGAGCAGCGCCAGGCACAGCCTGGCCCGAAGAAACCACTTCTGCAGCCTGAGGGCACAAGACGTGGGAGAGACGGGCCTGAGTGCCACTCCCGTCTGCCTGCGGCCGGGACCCCAGGCTTCGGGCCACCCCGTGGGGGACGTGCGGGAGCAAGGACCTCGGGCCTCAGCTTCCCTGTCCTGCAGGAGCTCTCACGTGGGCAAGCGCCAGGCACCAGGCACTGGCCCAGAATCACTGCCCCGCCTTCCCGCCCAGCCCCCGGCTGGCAAAGGGGAGCTGGCGGTCAGCGATGCTCCCTCCAGGGCGAGACGGCCAAGAGCCACGAGGACGTGTGTGGAGCCCCCAGGGCCAGCGCCTCCTCCCGGGCACGTCTGGGAGGCTGGCACGTTTCCTTCCCACCTAACTGGGGCCTCTCTCTAGGACTGCAGCCCACGCCCAAGGGAGAGGCTAACCAGGGACTCAGGTGGGGGCCAGAGGGCGGGACTGGCCTCGACAACCCCGAGCAGGAGCTCCATGCTGGGGCCCCTGCAGAGGGAGGGGTTGGGCACGGTGCCCAGGCCACAACGTGGCACAGGTGGGGCTCCGTCAACACGGTCAACACCACTGACAGAGACCCGCACCCATGCCCCCCACCAAGCGGGACCCCACACTCACCCAGGTGACAGGTGGCCCCCGTGAGCCCCGGGGGGCATAGGCAGTGGCCGGTGACGGGGTCGCAGGGCACCCCATCCTCGCAGTCACACTGCTGGTCGCAGCCTTCTCCAAATGAGCCCGGCTCACACCCTGGTGGGGGCAGTGGGCTTAGCGTCACCTGTCCCGTACCCAGGGTGAGGGGCCGGATGGAGAACGTGGGCGCACGGACCACTCACCCTTCTCGCAGAACTGGCCGCGGAAGCCGGCAGGGCAGAGGCACCTGCCACTGACGGGGTCGCAGGGGGCGCCGTGCTGACACTCGCACGTCCCCCGGCAGCCAGCCCCGTGGAAGCCAGCGGGACAGGCTGAGGGAGACCCGGGTTGGAGCTCCTGACTCAGTTTGTCCAGAGTGAGCAAAGGACCGGGTCAGGGACCCAGCTCCCCCGTCCTCCCACCCAGGCCCAGCCCTGAGCCGGGACCTCTGGCCCGGGAGTCCCACCAAAGCTGGGGCCAGGCCTCATCTCATCGGGCCCCCGCGGGGAGTGACACGGAAAGCGGAGGGGTGGACGCCGGGACAGGGGCCGACCCCACGACTCACGGTGTTCACAGGCCTGGCCGTAGAAGCCAGGGCCGCAGTGGCAGGTGCCTGACGAGGGCTCACAGGTGCCGTGGTTGCGGCAGGAGCATTCCAGGCGGCAGGCGGCACCGTAGCGCCCAGCGGGGCAGGCTGGGGAGAGGGCCGGCGGGTCAGCCTCCTGCCACGGGACAGCAGGGGGCACGGGGCTGGCCCCTGGGCGCTAGCCTGATCAGCGGGAGCCAGGCAGCCTCACCCGGCCCTACGGCAGCCTGCGGCCCCCGCAAACGCCCTCGAGCTATGGCCCCCCTCGGGAGCCTAGGGCCCCCCCACCCCGCCACCACCACACCGGGTAAGGCCTCGCTCCCCTGCAGGCACCACCCCTGCAGCTCACACGGCGATGTGGCCCCCAGGTTGTCCCAGACAGACACTCACCCAGCTCGCAGTGCAACCCGGTCCAGCCCAGGCCGCAGGAGCAGCTGCCGCTGGCGGCGTGGCACAGGCCCCCGTTCCTGCAGGAGCACACGTGCTCACAGTTCACACCAAACCGGTTCTGGGGGCAACCTGGGGACAGTCGGGCGCTGCTCAGAGCTCTGGCCCAGGGACGCACCCCCCCCCGATCTGACAGTCATTCAACAAACACTCCCCGGGCCTCTCAGAACCAGTCCCTGCCCCCTGGGCCCACATGCGCCAGGAGACACCAACCACATCCTGCCCGTCCATCCATCCTCCGCAGATGCCGGGCCTCATCGGCACTGAGGATAACACAGGACAAAAGGGACCAGGGCCCTCCAGGGGCTGTGAATGCCTGCCCAGCTGGCGGGAGGGGGATAGGGAAGTTTTCCTGGAGGTGGTAATACAGAGGAGGCTGGGCAACCCTGCACTCCAGGTGGCCCCTGTTCACACGCTGATAGACCCATGGCTACCGTCCTTCTCTGCGGGCCTAGGGGAGTGTGACCGGCCCCTTGACGAGGACCAGAGGGCGGCAGGGGGCTCAGACCTACCAGGGTGCGGGGCCAGGCCAAGCAGGGCCTTGAGGACCGTGCATGCCATCGTAAGCATGAGCCCCACCACAGTCCCCAGGGACTGCCCCAGCTCCCCACCATGGGCTGGGCTCCAGGCCCCGGTAGAAAGGCCAGAGGGCCCCCATCTCAAGAGGACACCAGCCAGAAGGCTGGCTCTGTCCTCAGACGCAACAGCCGCCTGACCCCTCCTGCTGGGGGGGCTCTGGGTCAGAACGGGCTCATCCCCCACTGGCCACAGGGAACTGGACAGGTCACTTGGTGGCCTGAGCCTTGGAGTCACAGGTCAAGACAAGGCGTGGGATGCTATTGGATGACCCGATGACCCAAGTGGGCGCTGCTGTCAACACAAGCTAGACCCTCACTTCTTATCCTCAGGGCACTTGGGGGATTAACGGTGGGGACCCAGTTCTCCCCCAGTGACCCCAGGGCTTCACCCCATCACCCTCCCCCCGAGGCTGAGGGAGTGATACCCGTGAAGTACCCAAGGCGGCAGGGGCAGCAGGCTCTCACCATGCTCACAGTGGACGCCGGTCCTCCCAGGGGGGCAGGAGCAGGCGCCGGTCACGGGGTCACAGGCCGCCCCCTGCCCACACCTGCACACGTGGGCACAGCGGGGGCCAAAGCGGCCGTGTGGACAGGCTGCCAGGAGGAAATGGGAGGGTGGCCACTCCAGGCTGGATTCCCCCTCTCTCTGCCGTGTCAACCCGGGACAGGGCGGGATGGGTCAGGGAGGGCGGGGTGGGGAGACTCCCGTGTCTGCGCAGATGCAGCAAGGCTGCCTGCTGCCACGGCCCCTGGCCGCTGGCTCTGCTGGGGGCCGGCGCTGACTCACGGCAGCCCCTGCCCACCCCGCCAGCCCAGCCAGGATTCCAGATGATTGGAAAGGCCCCACCTGGCTCAGGGAAAGGCCCTTCTCTCGGCAGCATGCCCAGCTGGCCTCTGCACGGCCCCTGGTGGACATGGCCTGTCCAGGCAGAGCTGGCCGGCAGAGATGCTTTGGTCACACGGAACCCCCAGCTTAGCCCAGCCTGCAGCCAGGCCCCGGGGGGCGGGCCCAAGAAGGGGGGTGGTCAGGGGCTGTCCTTCCCGCGGGCTGGGTAACCCTAACCACCAAGGTGCAGGGAGGAGCTGCCCCTGCCCTCACCCTGGCCACTCACCGAGGCTGCAGTCGGTTCCGAGGAAACCAGAGGGGCAGTGGCAGGCCCCTGTGGCCGCGTCACAGGAGCCCCCATGGAGACACCCGCACAGCTGCTCACAGCCGGGCCCGAACCGCCCGGGCGGGCACCCTGCAGGGGGAGGGGCCAGCTGCCAGGGGCCAGGGGGGCTCACAAAGCCCCCGACCTCCCACATCATCCTTCCCGAGGGCCCAGCGGGCAGCATGGGCACACTCACGTTGCTGGCAGCCGGCACCGTGGTAGCCAGCGGCACACACGCAGGCCCCCGAGGCAGGGTGGCAGGCCTGGTCCTCGCCGGGGCACTGGCACTTCTGCCCACAGCTCTCCCCAAAGGCACCGGGCGGGCAGGCTGGGGTGAGGAGGCAGGAGGTCAGTGCCGGCCCTGCCTGGAGCGGGCATATTCCCAGGAGTCGCCTCCCAGAGCCCCTCGTGCGGGTAGAGGTTTGGGGCCCAGCACAGGGGCACGTGTGGCCTGATCCATCCACTGCTGCAGGGCCCGCCCAGGTTGGTCACCTACCCTGCTCACAGCCAGGCCCAGTGAAGCCTGGGGGACAGTGACACTCCCCGGTGATGTGGTGGCAGGTAACGCCGGGTGGGCACTGGCAGCTCTGGGCACAGGCCTCTCCAAACCAGCCGGGCGGGCAGGCTGCAGGGAGGCATGGGCCCAGAGGGGTCACCGTGTGAAGGGCCCAACCCCACCCGGAGCACCAGCGGAGCTGGGGGCTCGCCATTCTCACACCGCAAGCCCCTCAATCCCGGTGGGCAGAGGCACGCCCTCATGACGCAGTGGCAGGCGGCTCCCCGCTGGCAGGCACAGTTCTCAGAGCGAACCCCGAACGCGCCCTTGGGACAGGCTGCGGGGAAAGAGGCGGGCGGGCGGGCCGGGGGCTGCTCGGGGTGGCTCCCTGGACAGAGGCGGGGAGGCCCCGGGAGCTCAACCCACAGCCCTGCCCCCTACCTGTCCGTTGCCCACCCCGGGGAGGCCTCCACACCCTGGCGTGAGCCGAGGCCACACTGGAGGGGGCCCTAACCCGCCCCACTCACGGCTCTGGCACTTGTCCCCGGTCCAGCCGGCCGGGCAGAGGCAGTGGCCCGTGTGCCGGTCACAGAGGCCGCCGTGGAGGCACCCGCAGGCGTGCTGGCAGCCGGCTCCGAATAACCCCGGGAGGCACTCTGCAGAGGCGGGGACAGGTGAGGGGACCGGTGAGCGTCCAGCCCTGGAGCAGGGCGACGCCCCTGGGACCCAGGACACCCCCGCCACGCCCCTGCTTCCCGCACCCAGAGCCTCGGATCCCGTGTCCTTGGGAAGGAGGGGTGCCCAGTGGGCTGGTCACACTGCAGGCCACACCCCAGGACCCTGACCCCCAACTCCAGGCAGCCACAGGGGGAGGGGGCTGCACCGAGGCACACCGGGGCACTGGCCCTGGGTTCCAGAACCCCAGGGTCCCTCCTTCCTCCTCCGCCCACCCGGCGCTCACCCTCCTCACAGGCCAGCCCAGCCCAGCCCTCGGGGCAGGTGCAGTGGCCTGAGACAGGGTCACAGGTGCCCTGGTTCCGGCAGAGGCAGGAATGCTGGCAGTCCTTGCCATAGAGGCCCGCGGGGCAGGCTGGGGACGGAGAGAAAAGTGACCTGCAGCATCCCCGCCAGCCAGGCCGGGGGCCTGAACCCTTGGAGGGCCAGCCCACTGGATCTGCAGGCCCGCCCCAGAGGGCAGGGACCTAGGGCTGCCTCTAGGATGACCTGCTCCAGGGCTCCCCGGGCCCAGACGCCCAGCCTCCGGGGGCTCAGGGCTGAAGGGTGTGGCCCTAAGCCTTCCTCCCCTGCCCCGGTGCCCCATGGCGGCCCCCGCCCTCCCTGCCCTCCATTCCCAGTGAGCTGTGTGTCCACCTCGCGCCCCACACCATGTGACCTTGCACGGCCCAGGGAGGGGCAAGCACGTTGCCTGGCCCCAGACTCCTGGGCAGGGCTTACCCTGTAGGCAGGTGGGGCCCATCCAGCCAGGGCCACAGCGACACTGCCCGTGCACAGGATCACAGGAGGCCCCATTAAAGCAAGAGCAGGCCTGGCTGCAGTTGTGGCCGTACGTGTGGGCTGGGCAGGCTGCAGGAGAGAGGGGCGGTCAGGGGCCGGAGGTACGGACCCCGGGAGGGGCTGCAGCAGAGGAAGGTCCCATCTGCCCCTCCCTCTGGCCTGGGCACCAGTCAGGGTGGCCACAGATAAGGACTGACCCTAACCCTAACGGGCAGCACCCAGGGCTGATGGGGGCCTCACGCACGCTGGGCACAGCGGGGACCCCGGCGGCCAGCAGGGCAGAGGCAGGAGCCGTTCACGGCGTCGCAAGGCACCCCGGGGCTGCAGTCGCAGGCGCGGTGGCAGTCCACTCCAAAGAAGCCAGCCGGGCAGGCTGCAGGCAGGGGGTGGTGATGGGAGATGGCCAGGGGTCATGGGTCCCCACCCACACGCCCGGCCACCCCGGCCTGCACCCTGGCTCACCGCGCTCACAGAAGGTTCCCCTCCAGCCAGCCGGGCAGGTGCAGGCCCCGCTGACATGGTCACAGGCTGCCCCGTGCTCACACTGGCACTGCCGCCCACAGGCCGGCCCGAAGTAGCCCTGGGGACACCCTGAGACACCAGACCATCAGCTGGGGGGACGGTGAGCCTGACCTAATCCTCCCCAGGCCTCCACCGCCATCGGGCCAGGGCCCGGGACTGTGGGGCGGGAGAAGCCCCTCCACACCCAAGGCCTCTGCACCCGTCCCCCAGCTAGGAACCGAGCCCCGAGCCCTGGGGAGGAGGGAGCCCCAGGCCCACCCAGACCCACCAACCCGGCCAGGGCAAGGCCCTCGTTCCTTAGCAGACACCTTCCTCCCCTCGTCCAGGTGCCAGGTGTCCTGTGGGGCGCAACTGGCCCCATCTCTCCCTGCTGCGCCAGGTGGGCCTTCTGTTGGGCCCAGGCAGGTGGGAGGGTGGAGCCTGGCGGAGGCTGGGGAGGGAGGGGGGTGGGCTCAGGCAAGGAGACTCCCTGTTTGTCCAGGGACAGGAGGGCAGGACAAGGTCCCCGACACTTGGGCATGTGCACGTGCGTGTATGCATGTGAGCGCGCGTGTGCATGTGTGTGCGCGTGCAGGTGTGCATGTGTGCATGTGTGGGCGGGGCCGGGACTCACGCTGCTCGCACCACAGGCCCACATAGCCGGCCTCACACAGACACAGGCCGCTGGCGGCGTCGCAGCTCGCGTGGCCCGCGCTGCAGTTGCAGGTGTGGCTGCAGTCGGGTCCCCAGTGGCCGCTGTCACAGGCTGCAACAGGGGCTGGGTCACCCTTTGCAGGTGACCACAGCCACATTGGGGTCCAGGGCCCTCCCCAGGGCCTGGGCGGAGGCTTCCCCAGGGCAGGGCAGGGACGCTTGCACACCAGGCCACCTACCTCTCTGGCAGCTGAGGCCGGTCCAACCCGCGGCGCAGCTGCAGCGGCCAGTCACCGGGTGGCAGAGCCCGTCGTTGACGCAGGAGCATCGCATCTGGCAGCTGGGCCCAAACCAGCCGGCTGGGCAAGCTGCAGGGAGGGCAGGGTGAGCGCACTGAGGACAGGGGACACGGGGCCGGGGGCAGGGGGACACGGGTACGGGACACAGGGCTGGGACACGGGGATCGCAGGCGGGGCCGAGGTCGGGGCGGCGGGCACTCACTGTCCTGGCAGCGGCTGCCCATGAAGCCGGGGCGGCACAGGCAGGCTCCGGTCTCAGGCTCACAGGAGGCACCGTGCTCGCACGCCGGGCAGATCTCTTGGCAGCCGAGCCCCCAGCGACCCTCAGGACAATCTAGCCCCACCACAGCCAGTCAGTCTCCCCTGGGGCCTTGCTGGGCCCATCGGGGAGCAGGAACTTCTGTTCCCACCTGAGCTGTCCCGGAGGAGGGAGAGGGACAGGTCACAGGAACCCCCAGCCTCCTCATGGGCGGAAGGCTACAGGGCGTCCACCCCTAGAAGGGGAGCCCCTGCCCTAGAATGACTCAACAGGCAAAAGGGGGGGCACCCTGAGTGAACAGATGCCTAGAGGACAAGCCACAGGCCCGGGGAAGGCTGGGGGCCGCTGGTCAACCTGTCTCCAGGGCTGACAGTTCCTAGTGTGTGCACCCTCTGTGGGCATGGCCACAGGGCAGCCACAGATGCCCACGTCCAGACCCAAGGCTGGTTGGTGTGAGCTCTCGCAGTTGCTGTGGACTGGCCTGGGGTCTGCAGGGCTCCAGGGCTAAGGCCAGGGCTCCCCAAACACAGCCCAGGGCTGGGGTCCCCAAACACAGCCCAGAGTTGGGGTCCCCAAATGGGATCCAGGTTGGGCTCCCCAAACACGGCCAGGAGCCATGCAGCCCAGGGCGGTTAGGAGAGCCCGAGACAAGGCTGCCACTCACCTGCCCCACAGTCAGCCCCGGTCCTCCCAGGAGGGCACAGGCACCGCCCCGTGACCCGGTCACAGGGGGCGCCCTCGCAGGAGCAGGAGCCTGAGCAGTTCTTGCCGAACGTCCCGGCCGGGCACTCTGTGGGGGGGGGGGGGGGGGGGCGGGGGGCCTCAGCCACCACCACGAGGAGCCGCCGTCCTCCTCTTGCGGCTCTGCCCCACCCCGGGCACCTGCACCCTGCCCCAGCAGCGTTGCTGGACACAGCCGCTGTCCCCTGGGTGACGAGGGCGGTCACGGGAGTGGGCAGGAGACAGGGGACACGGGACAGGATGAGGAGGGGCCTGCTTGGGCTGACCCGCCTTGGGGAGCGGTGGTGAGGGGCGGCCGGGAGACCACAGGCCAGCAGGGCTCGGGGTGGGGTGGGGGGGCGGGCAGCCAGGACCCTGGACAGCGGGCACGGGGCTGGCTCCTCCTTCCTCCCACTGCGGTGCACCCTGGGGACCCCCTGCTGGTCACCCCCATGTTCAGGAATGAGCCCCCTGGCCCAGCTTCCAGCACAAAGCTCACTTAGTGGGTCCTGTGATAGAGTGAGTGGGCAAGTGAGGGAAGGAGGGGGCGATCTTGGAGAGGCACTGGCCCTTCTCCAGGCTGCCCTGCACGTGCGTGCACATGCACACACACACACACACACACACACACACACACACACACACACGAGTTCCCGCCCTCTCGGGTGCACAGAGACAGGCAGACCTGTGGCTGAGTCACCACCGCATGACCAGGGTGGGGACATGGCAGGTCAAGGTGCCGCCGGGACCACCACTTCTGGTGCCCGGCGCCCAGCATGGGCCAGACGACCTGCACCCCACCCGCACACCAGGGCTGGCTGCCCACCTTGGCCGCAGTCCTCCCCCTGGTAGCCGGCAGGACACTGCTTCCCACACTGGCCGCTGACGGGGTCACAGGCCACGCCCGGGGGGCAGGTGCACGCCTGCCGGCAGCCTGGCCCAAAGAAGCCCGGCTGGCACTCTGCAGGGGGAGAGGGGAGAGGGGTCTGCAGGGTTCCGCCGGCCCTGAGGCCCTCCCTCCGCAGCCCTGCACTCACCGTCCTGGCACCGCTCGCCCCCGAAGCCCGCCTTGCAGGCACAGCTGCCGTCCCTCCTGTCACACGCGCGTGTGTTCCGCTGCTCACACTGGCACTCCTCCGAGCAGCCCGGCCCGAAGGCCCACGGTGGGCAGGCTGCACCCCAGAACCAACCGTGAGGGGGCCTGCCCCCTGCGAGCACCCACCCTCCCCAGCCCAGGGTCTCCGGCCCCATCCACCGAGCTGTGTCCGGGACCCCACGCAGAGCCGCTGGTTTGTGCCCATTCCACAGATGAGAAACAGGGTCTCAGAGAGGCACTTTCCAGCCAGGAAACGCTCGGGTCCTCACTGCCTCCCTCTATACAATCCTTCTACAAAGAGCTGCAAGTCTGCTTGCTTTTAGCCAGCATCCCACCGCCTCTCCCATCCCAGGTGTCTATGGACCCAGAGAGGGGTGACCCCACCAGGGCCTCAGGACTTGCTGCCACAAACGTCCTGGAGCTCTGTGCCCTGGAGCTTCCGAGGGAGGCCTGCCCTGTCCACGCTCAGCCCACCCACCAGCCTGGCTGGGGCTGGCACCGCCCACCCGGAAAGACACCCTGGCGGCCAGTGCAGTCCAGAGGACGTGGCTTTGAGCCCACAGACCCCACACCCCAGCCAGGGCACTTGCTGAGCCCCCGCATCCTCATCTGTAAATGGTGACAGTCCCACACAAGCTGGACCACGGGCAGGAAGCACCCGGCCCATGCTGTGGCCCCGCCCCCCGGACACAGGCAGCCAGCGGGCAGTGGGACTCACCCAGGTGGCAGAAGCGGCCATAGAGCCCCGGGTCACAGAGGCAGGCCCCGTAGACGCGGTGGCACCGGCCCCGGTTGGCACAGTGGCACTTCTTAGTGCAGTGCTTGCCATAGAAGCCTCTAGGGCAGCCTGGGGGAAGGGGAGCCTCTTGACTGCCCACCCGGACATGGCCCCCGCCCGAGGAGATGCTCCAGGGGGCCCCAGGACCAGCACAGGAGTCAGGAGAGGCCTGGGCCACCAGCAGCCTGAGGACCCTGCATCCCAGACAGGGAGGGTCCCAGGGGGTGGCGAGGGCATCAGAGCAGCCACGAAGTGCACCCCATGGATGCGGCCATCTGCCCTGGCTGGCCCGCGCCTCTAGGGTCTGTGGCCTAGATGGCGGCCAGAGTGGGACACCAAGCACATCCCTAGCACACACAGGGGAGACGCTCAAAGAAAGCCCACCCTCCTCGTCTGACCGGCACCTGCAGCGTCCTGATGTCTGTCCCTCGGTGGTCACCTAGCCTGACCTCTGGACCTCACAGAGGGAAGGACACGGGCCCAAGCTCAGGGGGCCCAGGGCCAGGACAGGGCTCTGGCATTCCTTCCAAAAACGCTCGCCTCCAGCTCTGTCCTGCCCCTGTCCTGCCTACTGAAGGGCCTCAGGGAGCTGGATGGCGATCCCAAGGTACGTCCACACCCTATCCACCAGGATCACCAGGTGGGGCCATCCTGCACTGCTGGAGCAGGCCTAACCCAACAAGTGTCCTTAGGAGAAAGGAGGAGGCTGGAGACGAGAAGAGGAGGCCACGGGGAGACAGAGGCACAGACCGTGGGGAAGGAGCCACAAGCCCGGGGCACCTGGAGCCTAGGAGACTAGTACAGGGCCCCTGAGAATTGGGATGAACGTCCTCAAGCTCACCTGCACGGACACACTTTACCCACAGGACCCCGACTGAGACCCAGTCTCCAGGAAGCCACACCACGTCATGAACAGAAGCTCAGAAGGTCTAAACTGCAGACGCTTTAGCTGCCGGCAGTCCCTTGGGTCCGTTCAGGGCCCATCACACATACAGCGCCCAACAGGCAGTGGGCTTTCAGCCTCGGCAGAATAGGGATGGCAGATAACAGGGGAAGATAGGCAGGGACGCTAACCAAGCCGAGAAGGTGACCAGAGGGAGGGGGTGGAAAGCCCTGCCTGGCCGCCCCGGGGCTTAGAAAACTGCCCCACAGAGTTCCCACGGGCCACCCAGGCACCGGGGACAGGTCCACCGATTGCTGCCATCCGCTGCTAAGGCGGGAAGTCCTTGATATGTTAGCTACATCTGCCAGCAAAAGAAGCAGAGACGTAAAGTTCTGAAGACTTTAAGATGAAGCATCAAGCACCTGGGAAACTCATGTGGACTCCAGTTCCTCCAGAAATGTTGCAACTTCCAAGTTAAAAAGGATGGTAATGTTGTCCCATGCAGCCGCAGCCCAGGCGTGCTCCCTTCTGCAAATCCCACCCAGCCATCGTACAGCTCTCCTTGAATGCTTCCAGGAAAAGGGAGCTCACTACCTCCCCGGGGACCCTGTTACAAAAGTGCTATTCTTTCAACAAGTCCTCACCACCTGCTATAGTCAGGCCCCAGGAGAATCATCAGATGTGGAAAACTCAATGCCTCTTCCACTAAAGGGTCTCATCCTTCCCCCAGAAGGAAGGAGACTAGGAGCTGAGAGGTAGTGCCCACCCCTCCCCTCCACCCAGAGGACAACCCTGGAGGCACAGGAGGGGCTGCACCCACCGTCCTCACAGCGGGCTCCACTGACACCCGGAGGGCAGCGGCAGGCCCCCGTCACGGGGTCGCAGGTCCCGCCATTCCGACAGCTGCAGGAGAAGATGCAGTTCTTCCCGAAGGTGCCTGGGGGGCAAGCTGCGGGGGACACACAGAAGCACAAGGGTCGCGGGCCCGCGGGAGGGCTCGGGGCCCAGAAGCCCCTCCAGAGACACTGAGACACCCTCCCGGGGGTCGGGCCACCCAGGTCAAAAGCAACTCCCCAGAGTAGCACCCGATGGCACTCCTGCTCCCTGTCCCTGCCCACGGCCATGGCAGACATCTCTAATCAATTGCCACATCCTCTCCCTCTGAACTCGGACACGTCCGCCTTCTCAACCAGCGCTCTCAGAGCGGGTCACTGGCAGACCCTCAGAGACGGCCACCATGGCCCTTGGGACCACTGGGGCCGCCGGGCAGGGAGCGGACAGGCTCTGGACAGGGCCTGCGAAAGCAGCCTTCACACATGCTTCAGCTACCACCTTGGTGCGTGGCCCGGGGAGGTGACCTCTCCCCTCTGGGACGCGGGCATGACGGGCCCACCCGCTCGCTGCTCTTCATCAGACCCCTTTCTGTCTTAGTCGTTGGCTTGTCGCCGGGCCCCCGTCCACCGTGACATCTGTGAGGGGCAGACAGCAGGCCCTGCTAGCCCCTGGGGTCTCCCAGCGCCTAGAACAGGGCCCGGCAAGGAGCAGGAAGCCAAGAGACGCTGAATGAATGAGTGAATGAACGAACGGATGGACCTGTGGAGCCCCTGCCCAGGGCCGGTGGGGAGGCGTAAACTGTGTGTGCTGCGCGGGTCCTGGGGCTCAGGGGCCCCGCCCACACCCTGCCCTCACAGCAGCCTCACCCTCGTTGCAGACGAGCCCGGTCCAGCCATCGGGGCAGTCACAGCCACGCAGGCTGGGGAGGCAGGTCCCCCCCTTCCTGCAGTCAGCGCAGGTCAAGCTGCAATCTGGGCCAAAGGAGTCGTCCAGGCAGACTGGGGGACACAGCAGGAGAGGGGCCTCAGAGCCTGACCCCTGGCACTGGACCCCGCCCAGCATCAGGCCAGAGAAGGGGGCACAAGGGACGTCCTCAGGCTGTGAAGGCCCCACGTGGGCGAGTGGAGACGTGGGACCCAGATGGGGGGCCGGGAAGGGCTCTAAGCAGAGAGCTAGTCGCGCCATCCCAGGCTCAGCCCCGGGCGCGCTGGGCAAGCTGACCAAGCAGCTTGGCCTCTCTGCGCCTTGGTCCAACAAGGTCCTCACGGGAGCCCTTCCTCACACCCAAGACCGCAGGGTGGGCAGCAGCCGGGCCGAGCGGGTGCTGGTACAGAAGCCCTTGGGACGGGCAACCTCTCACCATACTTCTCCTGCAGTGTGTGTTCGCCCCGCGCCGCCTCCTTCTCGGCCCCGACGTGGTCATCTTGGAAGAGGTGGGGCAGCTCGTCCTGGAGCACTGCCATGTGCGGGAGGGGCCGCACCAGGGGCAGGTGGCCGTCCAGGCCCACCTCGGGCATCTCCAGGGCTGGGCGGAGCACAGAGGGCCCTGAGCCCCTGCCGCCCCCCCGGCCTCCCCGGGCTTGGACTCCCTGCCCCTCGGTGCCCAGAGGCAGCTCCGGGCCTGAGCCCCACCCCGGAGTCCCTCCTCACCCCAGCCACTCCTGACCCTACTTCTCAGGACAGAGGAGGCTCCGGGCTCTGAGGCCCTGACCCATGCCACGTCTGCCCCGGCTGTCCCGGCTCCCATGCTGGCCCTAGGGACCCTGAGAACGGAGCGGGTGTGGGGACAGGAGCGGCTCTCTGGCCCTCTGGACGCTGCCCTCGGTCCTGGGAACTGCATCTCTCCTCTCACCTGAGCAGGGCAGGAGCCGACTCCAGGGCCCCTGAGTAACACCCTGCCTGGGGGCGCCTGTCTGTCCGGCCCCTCCCCCCAACCCTGCTGCCCCCGGCCTGTCCCACAGCGAGAGGCAGGACAGAGTGGGGTCCATCCAGCCAGGATGGTGGGGTCTCCATGGTGCCCAGCAGAGACTCACGGCTGCAGCCCCGGCGGTCCTCGCCCAGCAGGTAGCCGTCCTCGCAGGAGCACTGAAAGGAGCCGGCCACGTTCGTGCAGTGGTGCTCACAGCCGCCACGGCCAGAGGCACACTCGTCCACGTCTGTGGGCATACCCAGGGTGGCTGGCGCCTGTCCTCCGGGGGTCAGGGTCTCGGGGTCCCCTCCTGCCCCAGCCCTGCCTGCTGCACAAGGGCCTGCTGGGTGATACCCAGGCCACAGCCATCCTCCTGTGCCCAGGGTCAGAGGGACGGGGTGCACTGCCTGAGGGAGGCCAAGCTGGGAGCAGCCAGGGGTGCAGGCCCAGCCCGAGAAAAAGACAGTGACCTCAGGCGGGGGACGGAGTGGGCAGGTCCCCACAGCCCTGCCGATGGCAGGGGCCCAACCAGCACCTACTCCCCAGCCAACACAGCTGCCTACCGCTCACCCTCACAGCCGCAGCCGTCGGCGCCAAGCTGGTAGCCGGCATAGCAGCTGCACTCGTAGCCGCCAGGGCTATTGGTGCAAACCTGCTGGCAGCACGGGGAATCGGCACAGTCATCGACATCTGCGGGGCACACACCACAGCCAGGCTGGCACCCACCCAGGTGCCCGCCCGCGTGTGCACCCTTCCACAGCACACCAGTGTGTGCATACCTGCACACAACCACAAACACACCTGCACACACCACACACACA
The DNA here is from genome assembly GCA_036417435.1 of Inia geoffrensis. Lineage (NCBI taxonomy): Eukaryota > Metazoa > Chordata > Mammalia > Artiodactyla > Iniidae > Inia > Inia geoffrensis. The sequence goes on along the minus strand of CM070901.1, from coordinate 183,860,805 downwards.
CCTGCACACAACCACATACACAGCTGCACATACAACACGCACACCTGCACACAACCACACGCACAGCTGCACACACCACGCACACCTGCACACACCACACACACAGCTACACACAACCACACGCGCACCTGCACACACCACATGCACACCTGCACACCACACACAGCTGCACACACCACACGCACAGCTACACACAACCACACACACATGCACACACCACACGCACACCTGCACACAACCACACGCACACCTGCATAAACCACACACACACCTGCACACACCACACACACCTGCACACAACCACACGCACACATGCACACACCAAATGCACACCTGCACACAACCACACGCACAGCTGCACACCACATGCTCACCTGCACACAACCCATGCACACCTGCAGGCTCCCACACAGACCTTCATGCAACCCCATGCACACAACCCCATGCACACAACCACGCACACACCTGCATGTGAGTTGCATGTCCTCGCACACAATCACACATGCACACATGTCCTGGTCCTGCACACACAGACACACACAAGACACAGGTCACGGCCCCAGGGCCATCCTGCCTGCTGTGGGGGCAGACTGGGGGCTGGAGGGTAGTGGGGAGTCATCCCGGAAGCAGGGTCTCCCCGTGCAGAGGGCGTGCTCGCACACCACAGGGTTTCGGGTGCTACTCCCGGCACGTGGGCATTTGACCAGGTGGCTGAGCAGAGATGGAGGTGTGGTGGGCGCTTGGCAGGGTGGGTCGCGATGCTGCCTCTCACTAGGCCCCCTCGTACCACTCCCGCCTCCGCCCGGGGCAGGACTGGGGGTGACGGGAGGGCGCGTCCTCGTCATGGCATCAAAGCCAGGTGCAGACCCAGGGCTTGGGGGTGGGGCGCTCGGGAGGGAGGTGGCGCGCACCAATGCACGTCTTCTGGTCCTCATCCAGCTCGTAGCCGCGGGGGCAGGTGCAGACAGGCCCTGTGCTGCTGTGGCTGCAGCCGTGGGAGCAGCCGCCGTTGTCCGCCTCGCAGCTGTTCACTATCTCCATCTCGATCCCTGCGGCAAGACCCACCACCAGGGACGTGGGACAGGGGCTGGGGTGACACCCCGAGCCAGCATGGCCCTCCCGGCCCCAGCCGCTGCTGCTCTGCTGGGAAACAGGCAGCACAGGGCTCCTGGGCCAGGCGGGCTCTGGAACCCTCTGTCCTCCCGGGGTCTCCCGTCCTCCTCCCACCCTCCCGGGGCCCACACGCAGCCCCCAAGCCCAGCACTGCCCTTGACTGACAAGAAATCTCTGCCCCTCGGCCAAAGCGAGCTGGCAGCCGTGGCGGGCTGGGACTGGGGAGCTGTGTTGCCCCGCAGGCCCCTCCACGCCCCGTGCTGTTATTGCCCACTGTCCACTCACGGTAGCACTGCCGGCCATCGGCACCCAGCTCGTAGCCTGCGTTGCATACACACTTAAAGGACCCACGAGTGTTGAGGCAGCCGTGGGCACACTGGGCCAGGCCTGTGGCACATTCATCCACATCTGGGTGGGAGACATGGGCGGGGTGGGGGGCTCTGGGCCACTGGCCTGAGAGACTCGGCCCCCAGGGGTGGTCTCTGCGGAGGGGTCAGGGCCCAGGGCCCCAGGGCCCTCTCCCGCCTTCCCTCTGAGCACCTGTGTTTTCACCATCACACTCCAGGTGTAGAGCCGAGCTCCCTCCCAGGGCGAGGAAGGGATGGCTGGAAGTCTGGGCTCAGGCCCCACTGGCAGCATCAGGTGAGGGGCTCTACCTCTCTGAGCCTGCAGTCTCTGAGGTGTGCATGTCCCGCCCTCGCCAAGCCCCCCGCTATCCAGGGCCAGGCACAGGAGGGGCCTTTTACCGCCAGCCTCTCGGGGGCCATCCAGAGAAAGCGCACGCTGACATCGAAAGCGCACTTCTTCCCCGCAGCCACGTGGCACGGGCCTCAGGACCCAAATCCCAGTGTCCCCGACAACTGCTTTGGTCCCACCCCTAAGAGTCCATGGGACGAAGCTGACCCTCAGCCCCGTCTCCCACTGCACCCTCTGAAGCCACCTGCATCCAGAGGGCCAGGACGTGCCTGTCACATTGGCAACGATGCCTAAAACGCCTTCCTGGTGGTGACGGAGCCACAAGCTTCCACACCTGCGGGCCCCGCCTCTCTGATGGCCATCCGGCAGGATGCCTGGGAAAATGACTGCTGCCTGCCCTGGACACACCGTATCGCTTCAGAGTTACGGGGGATGCGCGCAGACCCCTCCCCAAGGCTGCTCGTCCAGAGCCGCCTGTAAAGGGAGGAGCAGGGACACCTGAGTCCCCTGACTGGGAAACTAACAAACACCGCAGACCGGACACCCATGCAGCCAGGAGGTCGGAGCGCGTTCTAGAAAGCTGCGCCCAACCCGGCTCTGGGGTGACGCTAAATGTGCCCAGTAACAAGCAAGCTGTAGAGACACCTGGAAGCTGACACGGGGATGCCACCTGGGTCACGGTGATGCTTCCTCCTCTCTCCTCCCTCACCCTTTCCTGTTTCCCTAACAAGCAGGTGCTACTTAGGTAACACGAGAAACATATAAAAATAACAAGGCAACCTGAGATCTGCCTTCCTGCTGACATGAGACTCTCGCTGGGAGCAGCTCCTTGGGTTCCTGCCCCTCCTCTCTACCCTCCACCCCCACCCTGCCCCCCAGCCCCGGAGATAAACCTGCATCATTCCAGGTCGGCCAAGGGTGACAACAGGGGCCGCCCCACGCCCATAGGCCAGTGCAGGGGGATGCAAGGAGGCGAGCCCCGCACAGCTGACCTGGACCAGACCGAGGGCAGGGAGGGCGTCTTACCTTCGCAGGCCTTGCGGTCTGCTGCCAGCCGGTATCCTGCGTGGCACTCACAGTGGGCAAGGCCCCGGAGCGCCCGGCATGTGTGCATGCAGCCGCCGTTCCGGTCCGTACACGGGTTCCTCCCTACGGTCGCAGCCAGGAGGCATGGAGGCAAAGGCAAGAGATGGGGGGGCTCTGGCAGTTCGGGGTACCTTCTCCGGGGCCTCTCATGAGGCCCCCACCTGGAGCTCTCACCCCTCCTGCTCTGGCCTGACGGGCTGGGCAGTGGACTGGGGGCAAGATTAGCCCCAGGCAGCCCCAAACAACTGCAGAGAAGACAGCAGGGCACCGGCCAGGCCAGTGCTGGTCAGGCCGCGGGCTCACGGCCAGCTCCCCCAGCGCCTCCTCTCCTGTCGGAAGCCCCAGCCCCAGACCCTGTGCCGCTCTGCCGTCACTGCTGGCTTCGGCCCCTCAGACCCACACTCCTGACGCGGGAGCCAAGAGGCCAGGCAGGGTCAGAGCTACTCCCTCAGCACCTGCCCTGCCCCAGCCCCCATTTCCACTTCTCAGGGGTCTCCCGGACCTGCTCCACCCTTTACATTAGAAGAGCACCCCCTTCCATGACAGGCAGTCTTGACAGGCGACCCCAGGGCAAGGTGTCAGACGGGGCCTGGGCAGCCCCCTCTGCCCAAGGGCCAGGGCTGGGGTCCCACGTGCCCATGCCAAGCCCAAGGTGGGCCTCAGAACCGGGGGAAATGCAGTATGCCATTCCTTTTCATCCCTGTACCCCCGTCTTGAGCTTCCTGCCCCCCGAAGATGTGTGACCCCAGAGCACAGCCTGACAGGCTTCCTCCCTGGTGCCCACAGGGGCTGGACGATGCCCCACAGCCTCTCGGCAGCCGAGGCGGCCCCTGCTGCCCCTGAGGCCCCCCTCCAGCACCAGCAGCCAGGCAGGGAGGGGCTCAGGCTGTGGGGTTCCCGGGCAGGTCTGTGGGTGCGTGCAGAACGGGGGTCTCAGTGGGAGTCCCGGCCCTGGTCCTCCCCTTCCCGCCGCTGGTGGCACTCACGGATGCAGCGCTTGCCATCCTCCTGGAGCTGGAACTCGGGCCGGCACTGGCAGCGGTGCTGGGTCACCGTGAGCTGAACACAGTTGTGTTGGCAGCCGCCATTGCCCACGGCGCAGGAGTTGATGGCTGGGGACCCGAGAGGAGCCAGGTCAGCCCAGGACGACGGCCTGGCCCCAGGCAGCCACAGAGCACCTCCTGCAGGAAGACTCCGGGCCCCTCCAAGCCCTCCTCCTTTCTGTCCACATCCCAGAAGCAGGGGCTTTGAGAGGGCGACACTGTTCCTGTCCAGTTCGTGAGCCTGGCTTTGCTCCTCGGCCCACACACAGGATACGCAGGGCCGTGGTCTGGATCCTCTGGCCCAGCCTGCCCCAGGATTGGGTGTAGGGAGGCACCACAGGGCAGGCCGCCCACCCCGATGGAAGCCCAGCCCCACCCAGCACAGAATGCAAAACACGGGGTCCCCTAAGAGCCAAGGCGTCCAGGGCTCAGAGTCTGAGCAGGCTGAGAGGCTCCCTGGAGGAGGTGGCAGGCCAGCAAGGGCTGGCGAAGACCCTGACGTTCCACTATCTAGGTCATCAGGCCAGGCCACAGGGGCAGGCGTGGGCCTCCGTGGACAGCCACCATGACCTGCAGGCCTGGCCCCCAGCTCCTGATGGACCAGTGCAGCTCCTGCCCACCCCAGGCCAGGCCTCACCTCCACCTGACCTCACACAGTCCCTGCTCCTCCCAGCAGCTGTGGGGACAGCACTTGGTAAGGCCACAGAGCCAGGGACCTGCATCCCGCTCCCAGGATGCCAGGGGTCCAGGTGTTCAGGCTCAGGCCTACACAGGGCAAGGCTCTTGCGGGTCAGGCTGGCCGAGTGGGTGCCCAGGTACTGAGTGGATGGGCTGGGGCTGCACCTGGTGGGGGCGGGGGGGCACCCAGCAAGGGCACCTGGACTCTGGTGCCTCCTTCAAGTCACTGGTAGCGACCTCGTGGTCAGGGAGGGACAGCTCCAGGTGCTCTGGAGCAAAGCTTTGAGAATATGTTACTGTCTGCGTCCCGGGGAGGCGCAGGCCACTGCCCAGCGGGCCTGGACCGGAGCAAACCTGAGGCCTGGTACTAAAACACTGCGACAGCCGGGGGGCAGGGCTTCACCCCCAGATGCCACCTGTGCTGTCATCACAGACTGCAGGGCACCGCTGGCCTCAGGGCCCGAGTTTGGAGAGACCATATATTGTCATGGGTTTTGGGGGCCAGGAGTGGCACGCCCCGCACCACCAATGCCAGTGGGTCCGGGAGCAGCTGGACGACACGCGGAGCACGTGAGCGGCCTCAGGGCTCAGAGCAGCCCAGGCCCACGCTGTCTGCCAAAAGCAGAGCTTCCTTCAAAGCAAGTATGTTCCCCCAAAGTCAAGACACAGCACTCACGATCCTGCCGGTTCCCACATGGGGCGAGTGTGTGAGGAGCCCGTGCCTGGGTCCCCTTCCGGGGCCGAGCCGGCCCTGCTGGGGTGCAGAGGAAAGCCAGGGTGGCAGTGTCGTGTGGCTGCCACGTGTCGGGGAGGCGCAGCAGAGACACGAGTCCCAGGTGGAACAGAGGCAAAGAGGGCGGCCACGTCTCACATCCCGCTCAGCCTCTGGGCCCCCTGTCCAGCCACCCACCCCCAACTCTGCTGACCCTCGAGGCCCCGCCTGCCTCTCCTGAGACAGCTCTGCTTAAGGCACCTCCATCAACTCCAGAGACAGGCTTCGAAGCGTGGCCTGAGCCCGCCCATTCCTGGGGCCCCTTTCGTGTTCACACAACTGCATCCCTGATCAGAGCTCATAATAGAAATCAGAAGCCCTTCCTGGCAGCGCCGGGCAGGCACACGGAGAGAGGGGCTTGGAGCCCAGAGCAGGGCAGCCGGCTGGGCAGACACCGCGACAGCAAGGACGACCCGCAGAGCCGTGGCACGGCTGGAAAGCAGCCCTTCCGGACGGCAGAGCCCCCAAGACGGGCCCAGGGCACCCCAGCTCTGGGCCCACAGGAGCCCACCGGGGGAGAAACCCCAGGCGGGTGCGGGCCACGGAGGGGTCCGGTTCCCCATGCAGCCTCGCACCCTCCCAAGCCTGTCTCTCACTGCTCTGCTGCACAAGTCCCACCGTTCCGGATGATCCCAAGCTGTGCACACGAGGAAGCCAAGCCCCATGCCATCACCTTGAGCATCCTGTGCCCTGGATTGCCGGAAAGCTGAACAAGGCGGTTTTTCTCGGGCGTTGGGCTGTGCAGCTCAGGAGAGAGCCGGCCTCTGCGTGACCAGTGCCCAAAGCTGGGGGTGAAGCTTCCAGGCCCCTCGGGTCACTGTGAGACCTGGCCATGGAACCCACAGCCCACTGACCCGTGCCCAGGTGGTCCTGCAAGTCAGAACGAGGCTCAGACCTGAAGCGAACCTGACAGCCCATCAGAATATGGGAGACAAGGGGTTTCCCTAGTCCCGAAGGGAACTAATGTTTGTGTCCCCCTACAATTCATATGTGTACTCCTAAAATTCAACCACCGATGTGGCTGTATTCGGGGGTAGGGTAATTAAGGTTAAATGAAGTCGTCAGGGTGGGGCCCTGATCAAACAGCATTTGTATCCTTATAAGAAGAGACATAAGATCTCTCTCTGTCTCTGTCTCTGTCCCCGTGGCCATATGAGGAGATGGCAGGAGGGGCAGCCAGGAAGAAAGCTCTTGCCAGGAACCGAACTGGCTGGCACCATGATCCAGAACTGCCAGCCTCCAGAACTGTAAGAAAATAAACTGCTGTTGTAGACGCCGCCCAGTCTGGGGTACTTGTCGCAGCAGCCTGAACTGCACCTTCACTTCCCAGTTTGCAAACGCCAAGGCCAGGGGACTCGGGGGTTCTAACAGAGCTGGGCTACAACTCCACTTCAACTTCCACCTCAACTTCAACGAGCAGGAGTTGGTCTAGCCGGGAGCCAGTTGTGAGGCATCAAGCTCTTCAAGGGGAGTGGGGTCTTTACTTGAGCAGGAAACTGGACATTCTAGAAATCAACTGTCCTACAGGGTGGAGGGCCTGCTCCACCCGTGCCAGCGGTCCTCCGCTCCTGGAGGTGCAGGTGGCAGCACGGATTCAGGGCTGGAGCCCAGCAACAGGTGCGTGTGAGTGCCACGGAGGAAACGGCAGGTGGGGGCTTGGAGAGCTGACCTCCAAGGCGCCTTCGCTGGCAAGGCCCTGGTCTCAGAGGCTGGCACGCCGGCCTGCCCGAGCTGGTCAGCCGAGGGACTGTGCCTGGCAGGCCGGTGGAGCGAGGGCAAGCATGCCGGCAGCGTGCCGAGCCCAGCAGCCCACTCTGCTCCAGCCGCCAACCCCAGCCAGTGGTTTTGGAGCAGGCTCGAGGGAGGCTTCGAGGGTTTTGTAATTACTGCCCTTGACTGGCTTGGCGTCTAGGTCCCAAGAGCCTCACACCATGTGGGGTCAGCAGCCACCTGCAGCCCTTCCTTCTAGGAAGCTCTCTGCCGGCGACAGGGCCAGGATGGCGGGACAGGAAGCGGGTGGCCCCCTGGCTTGGCCAGGAGGGGAAACTACCCCGGGCCCTGCCCACTCCTGCCCCCCTCAGCAGCCCACGGTTTACCTACTCTGCCGTGCGTCCTGACCCCGCGCCCACCCTCAGGCTGGGGCCTCCACGCTGCATGGGGACACGGTTCACCCGCAGCGTGGATGCGCTGCCCTGCCCACGAGCCAGGGGCTGGCACCGTCCCAACATCACGGGCTGCCCCCTACCAACCGTCCCTGCTCCCCAGGCCCAGCCTGGACCCAGGCCCTGCGGCTGCCCTGCCCAGTGCCCGCCCACCTCGGATGAGCACTCGCAGGCGAGAATCCGGGCTCTGCGGCCCGGGCACCCAACCCGTGTCATCCACACCTTCCACACCTCCCCGCCCCCGCCACTGCTCCCAGCTTGCTCTCCGCTTGGTTCTGCCAAGCTCACTGACTCTAAACACCCCCCAGCCCCCGCCCGGCCGCCTGCCACGGCCCCACTTTGCCCTCGCTTCCCCGCTGGGCCTCTGCATCCAGCTGGGGTCTGGGCCGCTGCCCCTGGCTTCCCCAGGTTGGGGCGTGACCCTCCCATCACCCATGGGCGCCGGCAACCTGCACTTCCGGGGGCCTGGTCTCAGGCACAGCCGTGACCTCCCAGGGTGGTCCTCAGGCAGGGCTGGCCTTCCCACTCTCCATTCAGACTCAGCAGCCCCTCGGGGGCAGGGAAGACACACTCCCTTTTAGAAGCTGCAGCCTGTTCCGGGTCTGGAGGGGACTGGAAGACATTCCCAGAACTGCATCTGTGGTTTGCAGGGATGAGCTCTGCAGACAAGCCTGGCGATCTCCGCCCCTCTGCTGCCTGCGGCTTTGGCACCCACGCCGCATGCTGTCAGCAAAGCCTCCAGGGACCCAGGCGGGCTCCCCTCCGAGGGGCCGGGGAACAACGGTCTGCAAGGCCCTGTGCAGCCCCTCACTGGGAAGACCCGGGCCTGGGGGAGCTCCTGCCCCGAGGCCACATGGCGCACCTGTGGTAAACCCCACAGGAAGGCAGGGGTGCGGAGACCCTCCCCGTGCTGTGGACCCAGTAGGGCCCACCTAACTCCAGGAGCAGGGCGCTCTGGCAGGGGCAGCCAGGTCACCAGGGGGTGCATGCTGACAGAAGAATCCTTCCCCCAGCGTCCGTCCAAAGGCCCAACAGGCCTGAGGCCGAGGGGAGGAGGGGATGGGTGGAGAGCCCACCTCTTCCAGGTGGCCAGCCGGGGGCATCTCACAGGACCCTCTGCTCACTGAGCCAGTGACACCACGAGGGATGTGGGCAAGCAGCCACGTCCAAGGCCAGGGCCCAGAAGGGACCTCTGGGCTGGAGTCTCTCTGGGCCAGTCGAGGAGGGTTTCCCGGCACCAAGTGTTAAAGGACCGGGAGCAGGTCTCTGCGGGTTTGCCTAGGGCGCTCTGCAAGATGGCGCAGAAAAGCCAAAACGTCACTCCCGGACACCCACCCAGAACTGCTCTCGGCAGCCCCATTTCCCACAGTTTGGGGAAGGAAAGGGGCCAGGGTGAGAAGTGGGCTGGCCCAGCCCTGGGCCTCACTCGGCCCTGCCCTTCCCACCTCAGCGCCTGGGGGCGGGGTGGGGGGGACCCAGGAGGGCGCCCTGGCGATGGAGCGCCCCAGCATGCCTGGCTGCCTCTGCTTATTTCTCTTGGGGCCAGGCTAGCCAAGGGCAGCCAGGGTGGGATGTGAGCCACTCAGGGGCCTCGAGACTGATAGTAAAATCCTTCCTGCAAATTCTCACTTTACAAATTGAACTTCTGGGACTTCCCTGATGGCACAGTGGTTAAGAATTCACCTGCCAATGCAGGGGACACGGGTTCGAGCCCTGGTCCGGGAAGATCCCACATGCCACGGAGCAACTAGGCCCGTGCGCCACAAATACTGAGCCTGCGCTCTAGAGCCCGTGAGCCACGACTGCTGAGCCCACAAGCCGCAACTACTGAGGCCCAGGTGCCTAGAGCCCGTGCTCCACAAGAGAAGCCACCACAAGGAGAAGCCTGCGCACTGCAACTAGGAGTGGTCCCCACTCGCCACAGCTGGAGAGGGCCCGCACGCAGCAACGAAGACCCAAAGCAGTCAAAAATAACAACAAAAAAAAAATTAGAAAAAAAAAGAATTGAACTTTTTTTGTGTTTTATTTCCATAAGATCTTTTGCAAGGGAGGGATGTAAAAAGACTGTGCACTTCCTGTCCTCTTCCTGCCTCTGAGGCAACTTCGAAGAGTGTTTCAAGGCTCCCCTTATCTGTTTCAAGCACACCCCCCCCCCCAAGCACTACCACCTTTAAAGACTTCCCAGATCCCTGGGGCCCCATGATGTGGCACCAACCTGAGAGCTCCCAGCACAGAGGACCTTCCCACCCTGTACCGAGGAAGGACTGTCAACATCCCTGCTGGCACCTTCTCTACTCCTACCCTCCAGCATCTCTATAATCCTCACTCCAAGCTCTGAAGGCGGGGGTGCCCGGGCCTGTTCCCTGCCTGCCTGCAAAGTCCCGAGAGAGCTCACAGAACCCCTCCCCTTGCCCAGAGGATCCCAGTAGGCCCCGGGGAGGGGTCCAGAGCAGCTGTGCTCCAGCTGCACAGTCTGACCCACAAGCTGGCCTGTATGGGGGAAGGGAGGGCTGGGGAGGGGCACAGCTCCTACACTGACCTTCCCATAAATGTCTGCTGAGACCCTAGGATAGTCTGGGCTCAGAGGGTGCCACTGTGAACCGCGGACAAGGCCACCAGCTCCTCCCCACGCCCTGCACCCTGGGAGTCCTGCAGAAGTGGAGAAGACCACACCTCCCAGAGGCAGGAAGTCCAGCAGCCTGGCAGGGGCCATGCAGTGCCCTCCACGGGCCCCCACCTGGAGGCCCTCATCCGGGATCTGAGGGGCTCGGCCGCCCTACCCACCCCAGACCAGTAGGTCAGGTGCACTGCGGCCGGGGTGGGTCCCTCGGCATCCAAAAGGGGGGCATTTAGGAGAAGGGCCGGGCTCCCGTAGAGCAAACGTTTCTTGCACTGCCTGGGAAGAAGCCACCTGGAGACCCCTATCCGCTCTGGAAGCTTTTCAGTAAAGCCCAGGCCCCCCACAGGGAAGGCAGCCCCCAAAAGACCCAAGCCGACAAATCCACACCACTCCCAAGAGACCTGGGGACCGCCCTGCACATGTCAGCTCCCAGGAATTCCAGATATGCGGAATGCACCAACAAGTGTGCGTGACTGTGCGTGGGTGCAGGGGATGCAGTGTACATTTCCTGCTGGGAGTTGCAGTCAAAAGAAAGAGAAAGTGACAGACCCAGGCCAAACACCAGCACTTCCAGCCAGGGGACGCAGGTAAGAGGCTGGTGCCCAAGGTGGGTCTCAACTGCGCCCTCTGGTGGGAGCGACCAGGAAGTGGGCGCCAGCACCCAAGAGAGCTGCAAGACCTCCTGGGGCCCTGGGGCACACCACGTGGTCTGGGTGTGCAGAGTTGGGGGTGGCAGGCAGGGAGTGCGGTGAGGTCCCAGCAGCCTCTTGACAGGCTGTGCAGGCCACGCCGGGGGCCCTGGGATCAGACCTTGAAAAGACCCTTTAAAATAAGCAAGTGCCACAAATCAAGACTTCTGGGGCCCCGAGCACAGGCATCTCCCAGGAAAGGCTCCAGAGAGGGGCTCCAGCGTAGCGAAGGGGTGGGCTGGGTTGGGGGCCAGGGGCAAGGCTGGGGAGAACCCCTCCTGGGCTTCCGGAAGCCAGCAGCTCAAGGCCACTCTTAGAGGCCACCATAATCGCTCCCAAAGCCCTGAAGGGCACCCTCCCCTGTGCGTGCTGTGTACCCATTCTGGCAGCTCAGTGAAGGCCACCCTCGGGGGAACTAGGGGGGCGTCTAGGGAGACAGGAAGGTGCCTCAGCCCAGGCCCCTCACCAAGGAGCCAGCAGGGGAGGGGGCAGTGGGTACCACCCAGCCCACCCTGGATCGGCCCCCAGGGACGCCCTTCTCCAAGGAGAACCTGCCCCAGAGGAAGGGAGAATGAAGGACACTTGGGGACCTGGGGGACCAGCAACTGGGGCTGCACCCTGCTGTAACTGTCCTGAAGAATATCACAACATTCCTGCATCTGTTTCCACTTTCCAGCCCAGAGAAACTTTACAGGGCAGCTGCCTCGCTCCCTGAGCGGCCGCCCAGACACATGAGAGTGCCTGTGCTGGGGAGGGCCCCCCAGGGCTGGCGGGCCGCCCTGCCACATAGCAGCAGGGCCTGCAGCAGGGGTGCTGCTCAGAGCCCGCCCGGGCCCGCTCGGGGCCTGCAGGGTAGAAGGAAAGGGCAGCCCCCATAGCCGGGGAGAGAGCTGGCCCGTGAGCGTGACCACTGGCCCAGCCCCCAGAGAATGGCCCCCACATGGCCTCCCAGACAGAGCGGCCGGCAGGGAGGGTGAGCCCTGTGCCCACGGGACCTGTGTCCAGAGCAGCTGGGAGAGGGGCGGGGGACGGCCCACAGCCAGACGCCCGGTCTCTACCCTCCACCCTCCATCCCGTGGGCGCCAGCGTTCCCCTTCTCTCCCTGGAGCCTCCTGTGCCGGCAGGGGCTCCCATCGAGCGCGTCCTGCACGGCAAAAAGGCCCCACAGAGGAACTGAGGGCTAACACCTCGCTTCTCGGTTACTCCTTCCCCCGCAGCCTCAGCCCCACCCCCAGGCTCTCCGAGACTGGGGTGGGGGACCTGGGCCTGGGAAGCCCAACTCTGCAGGCCAAGAGCAGCCCCATGCTGCCCCCACCCCAGGCCGGGCCTTCCCCACCACCCAGCAGGCACCCAGTCTCCCCAGTTTGGGGCAGCACGGCTGGACCTGTGTCCCTGCCGACGGACGACCACAGTTCCTGCTCATAGGGTCCTGGAGAGGATGGTGCCCGGGGGCTCCTGCCCGTCACGGGGGGCCCCCAGGGAAGAGGCCAGATTCAGCCGTGGCTACAGAGAGGGTGCAGCCCAGGTCACAGGGCTCAGGGTCCCTGGGTCCAGCCTCCATGGAGAGCACCGGGCCCAGGACACGCCCTTTCACCGCCTGGGCCCCAGCAGCCTGGCGTGAGTGGTGCTGGCCAGGGCCCACGGTGGGTGGCAAGGGGCACTCAGCATCCCACCCTCAGCAGGACGGAGCCAACTGTAACGGCGGCTGCTCTGAGCAGACAGGCCCCACGGGGCCCCATCAGGCCTCTCAGCCCATAAGTGCAGGGGCCCCGGGCCCCTCCCAGACCTGGGCACCCCCAGAAGGGCCAGGGGATGGCTGAGGCCAAGAGCCACGGCAGGGAGGTGGCACCGGGCCCAGGAGGCTGCAGGGGTGCTTACCCAGGCAGGTCCTGCCGTCCGCGTGGAGCCGGAAGCCGGGCTTGCACTCACAGAGGTAGGAGCCTGGCGTGTTCACACACCTGTGCTGGCAGCCGCCGTTGTGCACCTGGCACTCGTCCACGTCTGCATGGGGACACGGGGCTGGGGGTCAACAGGCAGAGCCCACCCAGGCCGCCCTGCTCCTCCCCGCTCTGCACTAGGCCCGGGGAGCCCAGCCTGGCCCCCCTCTCTCAGGACACTGCCCCTGCCCAGGCGTTGGGGCCCAGACCTGGGACCCTCCTTCTCAGGCCACGCTGCCTGCAACAGTGCCGAGCCCCTCACCGGCGTGCCGGAGCAGAGTGGAGACAAGGTAGGCCTGTCTCCAACGTCTGGCAGCCCCTGGAGGAAGAGCCACCACCTCTGGGGCCGGCTCTGGGGAGCAGCGGGGGTCGGCCAGATCTCGGGGGACAAGCTCAGGTTGGGGGGGGCAGATCCTACTGCCTTTCAAGACTGAACACAGAGCACATGCTCTTTTCCAAACTCCAAATCCAGAAATGCTCTCAGGGCAGGGCTAGCTGCTCCTCGGGGGGCCCACGAGCCCAGAAGAAACTGGTAACTTGGGAGATGGCCCTGCCCAGGCCTCGGGGTGGGGGAGGCTGAGTGAGGGCAGGATGGGGGGTATGCTCTGTGTTGAACAGTGTCCCCCAAATTCATGTCCATCCACAGCCTCAGGGTGTGACCTTATCTGCAAGCAGGGTCTCTGAGACGTAATTAGTTAAGGCCTGAGATAAGGTCATACTGGAAAAGGGTGGCCCCCCGTTCGGGGACACACAGGGGTCCTGGAGACACACAGGGAGACAGAGATTGGAGGGAAGCGGCCACAGCCTAGGAAGCCAGGAGTCCCCAGGAGCTGGACGAGGCAGGAGGGACCCTCCCCCGGGTTTCCGAGGGAGCACGGCCCTGCCGACACTTTGGCCTCTGACTTCCAGCTTCCGGAGCATGAAAGATAAATGTCTGTTGCTAAAGCCACCTGGTCTGTGGTATCTGTCTCGGCAGCTCCAGGAAACCAGTGCAGGTGGTCAGCCTGGGGTCCCTGTGCCAGCGACTCAGGAGGCCAGCACAGCGGACATCCCCAGGGCGGGACCGAGTGGAGGTCCCGGGCACTCCCCTTCCAGGACACCTCACACCTGAGACCACCCACCACTGCGCAGGAGGCCTGTGCCCGCCTGCCCCTTCTGACGGCACTGTGCCTCAGGCCATAGGAAAGCGCTGACCGGAAGCAGACAGGGCTGGCCCAAAGGCCCGGGGACCACCCCAGTAGGTGAGCTGGAAGCTGGAGGGTGAGAAAGACCCTCCCAGGAGTGGAGGCCCAGGGGCTGCACCCCAAAGCACCAGGCCCTATGGCCTGGCCTGGGTCACCTTGGCAGGAACGCAGAGATGCCAAGGCCTTCAGGCTGCCCCTCCCCACTCCGCCCTCCCTCCAGGCCCACGTCCACCACCCTGGACCTCCGGGGAGGACAGGCGGGAAGGCAGGAGGCAACAGGCTGCCTCAGATACCTGTGTGCGAGGTTGACGTCAGGAGGGACCCAACTGCCCGGGGGACACGGAGAGACGGAGGGAAGAGGCCGCTACTCGGGCAGCACAGAACCGAGTGGCCCTGGGCATGGGGACACGAGCCCACACCTGGTCCTCAGCCGGTCCACACCCCTCAGACGCCAGCCTCACCAACAGGGCAGTCAGCTTCCCAGACCAGGAAAAGGGGAGACAGACACACAGACGTGCTCCGCTCCCGAGCGTCTAAGAGACAAGCATCTGGGGCACCTCTGCCCTGGCAACAGAGGCCCTGACTGCTGACTGAGCCTCTCAGGGGAGACCACGGTCAGCTCAAAGTGCGGGTGGAAGATTCCGCTCTGCATGGTTCCACTGGGAGAAAGTTTAGTGACTTCAGGGGCAGGTCTGCAGCTGTGTGGAAACCTGGCTTGTTCCCAGGGGCTGTGCGGAGCTGAGGTTCCTCTAATTCTGCTTAATAATCCCGAAGGTCCACGCTATTTGCTGCAACTCCACTGTCCAGCTCTCACTCGTCATCCCCACGAAACCGCCCGCCTTCGAGGCTCCCGTCCTAAAGCCCCAGCCATCCGAGCACACCTCTGAAGGGTAGCGAAGGCGGCACGGCGGCCAGGCTCCTCCTGGAGGGTCCCCAGAGCCTGCCTGCCAGGCAGCCTGTGCTTCCCACGGACTGAAATCCTGACTCCAGACCACGCCCTGAGCATGTGCCTGGCCCTCCAGGAATGACCCAAGATGAACCCAGGAGGCCAGGGCCTCTGCTCCATGCACAAGCCACATCCACCCTGGGGAGACCCCCAGAGTGCCCCCCCAAGCCCCGAGGCTGCCTCAGAGAGGAGATGAGACCAAGAGAACCCCTCCTTGGAACCACGGAGACCTGGGGGGCTTCCTCGGAACAACACCAGGATGATTGGCAGGGGGAAGGTTGAAGGCAAAGGGTTAATGGCCCTCAACAGAGCCCCAAAGAGTCTTGGGGGACAAAGGGACCGAGGGCATGGGTGGAGGTCTCAGGACCCAGGGCCCTCCTGTGGGAGAGTCAGCTGGGTGATGTGGGGGGCAGTAGGCAGACCCACACCCGCTGGGCACGGCAGGACGGGCCATCCGATGGGTCTCAGAAAGGAGACCCCATCCCCTCTGAGCTCAGTTCCCTCTCTCTGCGACCCCTTCAAGGGTCCTTGAAAAGTAAAGTGACCGCACGGAGCACAGCACTGGGCATACAGTAGGGGATTAGTGAGGCTCGGGGGAAGAGGCGCCACGTGTGCCGTCCGAAGGGGCGGGTGGGCGGACTGAGTCGCGGTGTGTCTCGAGTGGCCTCGCCGGGCAGGCAGGTAAAGCCGCGAGAGAAGGATAGAGGGGCCGTCGTTCCCAGACATGGCCCCAGAGGCAGGCGCGGAGAAGGCACACCAGTGGGGACGCCGGCTTTCAAACCGGCTCTCACTGGTCACCCCAGACACCGGCCTCAGAGAGCAGCTGACCGCAGAGGCACTGTACCCCCAAGCCCTCGGGCACCTGGCCGGGGGGCGAGCCCGCCCCAGGGGCTGTGTCCTTGAGCAGGACACGTGGGGAGCCCAGCAGCCTGGGGGCCACAAAGACACCAAACTGATGGACACTCTGGGAAAGCAGGTGGGGGGTTGGGCAGGGGCAGGCCACCATCGTTAGGGCCCCTCCAGCAACAGCCCTGACCGCTGGGCCCTCTCCACAATCCAACCCATGTGACCACGCTCTTGCCGTCCTCCTGCTGCGAGGACGGGACATTTAGACCCGAGAGGTGCTCCCAGGCTCTGCCTAAATCACACGGGCCAGCCCCTTGGCCCCCCAGGAGCCCTCACCTCCCCAAAAGGTGCACCGACAGTGACAGGGACCATGGCCAGCAGCAAGGTGGGAGGCCACGAGGCCCAGCCAGGGCTCCCCCTGTCCACGGTTTGCTGTCAGCCCGTCTGAATATCTGGACCCAGCGGGGCAGCTCAAGGCTGAAGGATCTGAGGCCTCCCCCTTCACCTCCCTGCTCATGGGCGGGCGGGGCATTCGGGCAGACGCACTCCTGCTGGGGTCCCTCCAGCTCTGAGATCGAGGGCCCTTCACAGAAATTACTTACACTCAGAAAGCAAGGCAGGACGGAGTTACCGAAACCCTGCCGGCCCCACTCCCAAGGCGGGCCACGTGGTGGCAGAACAGAGCTGTTCTCAGCCACCTCCGATGACCCATAGCCGCTGACCCTGTGACCGTGACTGTGGTCATGCTGTGACCCGAGGAGCACAGGCTCAGCTCTTTGAGGGTGTGGGCAGCTGGATAACGGCCCCTCAAAGAGGCCCACATGCTAATCCCTGGAACCTTACACGACAAAAGGGACTTTGCAGGTGAGATGGGAGATTATCATGGAGTATCCAGGTGGGTCCAACGTCATCCCACGGGCCTTACAAATAAGAGACAGGAAGGAAGGAGGGCCCAATGCAATGGAATACTACTCAGCCATAAAGAAAAATAAAATCATGCCATTTACAGCAACATGGATGGACCTAGAGATGATCATACTAAGTGAAGTAAGTCAGAGAAAGACAAATGCCATATGATGTCACTTATGTGTCACTTACACGTAACAGAACTTATATGTTCTGTTACAAAACAGAAACAGACTCACAGACACAGAAAACAAACTTATGGTTACCAAAGGGGCAAGGCGGGGGGTAATAAATTAGGAGTTTGGGATTAGCAGGATTAGCTCCCATAGAGAAAATAGGTAAACAACAAGGACCTACTGTAATAGCACGGGGAACTATATTCACTATCTTGTAATAACCTATAATGGAAAAGAATCTGAAAAAGAATATATATACACGTATCACTGAATCACTTTGCTGTACACCTGAAACATCGTAAATCAACTATACTTCAATAATAAATAAAAGTATCTAAAACCATGAAAAAGAAAAAGATGCGGCACTGCTGGCTTTGAAGATGGAGGGCAGGGCCACAGCCAGGGATGCAGGCGCCTCTAGAAGCTGGAAGAGGCAGGGAACAGGTGCTCCCCGGAGCCTCCAGGAGGGATCAGCTCTGCCAGCACCTTCACATTCACCCTTTTCAGACTTCTGACCTCCAGAACTGTAAGGTACCAGACCTGGGTGGTTTTAAGCCACCAGGTTGGGGTAATGTGTCCCAGCAGCCATGGGAAATGAACACAGCGTGAATAACTATCTTAGCAGAGTCTCTCCAGAGTCACGGAGGCTCAGACCACCCAAGCTGGAAATCCAGGTTCCCAAAGGTCCGCTCTGCCCAGCCTGGCCTCCTGACGCCCGCAGTGAGGGTCACTGTGCTCCCTGAGGGGCTGGCAGCAGTCCCCTGGGTCCCGTGATGCAGGCCTGCCCTCACCACCATGCCGCGCTGCCTCTACCTGGTGACCCCGGCAGTGGGACCACTGCCCTGAGACCCCGGCCGAGCATTGGCCCCTTGGACTCTGAAAGTACAGCAGAAAACGTACGGTCATCTGGTCTCCTTGGAGACATCGGCCCTGCTCAGCCATCCTCTGGGCCAGTCTGTGCCATTCTCCATGCCAGAGGGCACACAGCCGGCTCTCCCGGACAGGACGGAGGGGGGCTGGTCCCCAAGGCGGCGCGGGCACCCCCAGCTGAAAGGGAGCTTGGAGGCTGTCTCCAGAGACTCAGGGGACGACACCCAGCCTGGGGTAAAGACGCTCCGCCCCGTGCAGCTCCCACCGGCACCGGGGCACTGTCTGAGAGCCCAGGGCTCTGAAGCCTTGAGACTACCTCTGGGCTACAGCGCTCTGGCCGGTGGGAGCAGGCAGGCCACGAGCAGGGCTATTTTAAGGAACAGCGAGGCCAGGTTTCAGCAGGACAACACCTGGGGTCTCACTGCTACCCTCAGCTCAGATGTGTGACTGGGGGGTTGGCAGCCCGGTGACGAGGACTGTGTCACACACTGGCATGCAGGGACACATCACTGTACAGACACAGGGCCAGCTCCCCTGGGAGCCCGCTGGACTTTGGGTGTCTGCTGAGCTGGGCGATGGTGACAGTGCCTCGGGGAGCCCATCATGACGCTGCTGGGAACCCGGGAGCATGCAGCCCCTGCGGAGACCACCGCAAGTAAGCCCCTTCTGAAATCTCAGCCACACTTACAGGAAAATCGAAGCCCCCTGGGATCCTGCCAGAAAGCGCTGCTCGGTGGTTTTACCAGGTTCAGAGTCCTGCTTTCCCCCAAACATGCCGCAAGGTCCTCACCCCGGAGAGCGCATCCCATTATCCGCAGGCCCTTCTCCCATTCCCTCCACAAGCCAAAGCAGTTCTCAGAACAGAGTGGGGGCCCCCGGCTCCCAAAGCCCAGCCCTGCCCAGCCCCACCCAGCACCAGGCCCTTGGGTGTCACACAGTTTCACAGCATTTAGTGCCACCAGTGGTGGGGTGACAGTGTCGCTTTGCCTGAGCCACCCAGTGGGAGGACGGCTTCCCCTGTGGGGATGGGGTCTGGGCCCCCGCTGGCCGAGTGACAAAGCTAGGGGAAGCAGGGGTCTTTGTCACAGTCTAGCCCTGCAGCTCAGTGACCTGTGTGTCCTCTGGCAGAGAGCGGCACAGGCCGGCCCAGAGGACAGCTGAGCGGGGCTGACATCTCCAAGGAGACCAGATGCCCCGTACAGAGCCACACTCAGGGGCCAGTGAGGGCCTGGAGGGGAGCCCAATCCTGGCCCCGCATTTCTTTAAAAGAGCCCCGCCCTGGACCTGCCTGGTCCTGCTGGCCACATGGCCGTGGCCCAGGTACAGTCCTGAGGCTTCAGAGCCCCGGCGCAGGTGGCAGGTGTGGTGGCCAGGCCTCAGGCTGCACGGGGAGACGCAGCCTTGCCCCAAGCTGGGTGTCCTCCAGAGCATCTCAAGTGATGACTCACTGCGCACCACACCCCACCTCGCATCTGAGGTTGCCAGACTCCAAACTCCATGGACCCCATGGGCACTCCTAGGAGCTCCCTGCAGGAGGCTGGCCCAGCATGGGTACCAGATCTGAACTGCAGGGAGAGGCGGGATGGACCCAGGACAGGAGTGCAGCCGCTTCCCATGGGCTGCTGACCCTGCGTGCTCCCAGCTGACCCTGCAGCCCACTGGGCTGACCATGCTCCCAAGCCTTGGGGTGAGGTGACAGGACGTCACCTGCCACACCCACACACACTCCCCCAAGGGGCCTAGGCTCTGAGCACCCTGGAAAGGGAAACCCAAGGGCCTCTCTCTTGAGCCTACCCTACTCTCCTGCTTAACCCCCAGAGCTGCCAGCGCCATGGGGGAGTGCAGCCCCTGTGCCCACCAGCAAAGGCAGGGAGATGTTTCTCCTCCCTCTGGTCAAGAGACCGATCTGCTGTCAGCTGTCCCCGCAGCCAGGCCAGACAGGGGACAGGAATGTCGGAAGACTCAGGACACAGGGGGCCCTGTCCCAGCCCCATTCCCTCCAGCCGCGCTGTCAGCCGCCCCGGGGCGCAAACTTTAAAGAGGAAAAAAAGCAGTGCCCTCGGATCAGAGCGGGTCCCGCCCGCCCGCGCAAAGCCCGCCGCGCCCACCTGGCCTCCGGTCAGCTGCGCTCACGGGGTAGCCGGCCTGGCCCAGGTGGCACGGGTAGCAGCCCCTCCACAGGTAGCGGTAGTGCGTGCCCGCGACGCGCGCCAGGCCCCCCAGCAGCCCGAGGCACCAGAGCGCCGCCAGCCCGCCGCGGCCCCGGGGCGCCTCCATGGCCAGTCCGCTCCCTCGCGGCTCCGGACTCCGGACGGCACGCGCCCCCTGCTCTCTGCTCCCCGCTCCGCTCCGCGGGCGCCTCTGGTGCCTCTGGAGCCGCTGTGGGCCGGCGCGCCCCGCCCCTCGCCTTTCTGTACCCCGCTTTCCCTCCGCCCCCCGCCCCTCTCAGGTAAAGGCCAAATCCCCGCTGCCGCCAGGCCCCGCCCCGCTCCGCTCCGCTCCCGCCCCACGGGCCTCGCCGGTCCCCCCCCCCCCCCCCCCCCCCCCCCCCGCCAGCGCGCCGCCCACCCGCCCCGCGCATTCCTACGCGCTCGCTCACGCACCCGGACACACTCCCTGACCCATCCACAAGCGCATGCAGCCCCACGTGGCCACGCAGACACGTGCACTGGCCGACCCATGTGTGCAACATGCAAAGACACACAGAAGCCTGCACAGACGTGCACAGGCACATACATGCACACAGGCGCTCGCACGGACCGGGTCCCTGCAACAACACGTGAAAGAACCCAAAGCACAGATGGAGGCCACCTTGGCAAGGCCCGGGGCTCTGCAGAGGCAGCTTGATGGGGTTGAGCTCTGCAAAGTTTGGGGAGAGTGGGGCGCGAAGGCACTTTGAGGCCACACAACCGTAGTGGAAACCCTGGGGGTGAAGATTCCTGCAGTCCCCAAGCCCAGTGTCCAGCACCCGACACTGCCATGCCCTCCACTGGACCAGGGCCAGTACCAGAGGGAGCCTGGGCAAGGGGACCACTGCACCCCTACGGCAGATAGGGGAGGGCCTGAGCCCCAGGTGTCAGGCTGCACCAGAGCTCTGGACCCCTCTTTGCTCAGGGGCATGGCCTGAGTTCCCAGATGTGTCTGAAGCAGCCCTGCCCAAGTTTGGTGGGGTCACAGCAGCTGTGCATCCAAGCGACCTGTGCATTCGGGCCTGACGGGAGCTTGGCCCCCAGCTCCTCTTCTCGGCCAGCCCTGTGCTGACCCCCGATGGCTCACCCATGGCACCCCACCTAACCCAGCCCTCCATCTCCCCAGACAGTGTTAGCTATCATTCTGCACAGCCCACCTGTGGGCAGGGTTCACGGTGGCGACCTCGAGCTCACGGGAGAGAGGCACCATCTCTCCTTGTCGGGTCCTGTCTGCAGCCCAGAGCAGCTCATCCCCTACCCACCAGATGCCCAGCAGTGCAGAAATGGGCCTGCCTGCCTGCCCCCTGCCCAGGCCTCCTGGGTGAGCTACTCTCCTGCCCTCCCTCTGGGCAGCACCGCAGCCCGTGGGCCCCAGACTGTCACCCAGGGGAGCCTCCATAAATCCCCGATAACACACTGCTGGGTGGCCGTTTGAGCTGTGCCTTCCACGCAGGCCAGCACTGTTTACGCTGCAATGTGCATCTCAGTTGCTTGCCAAGGATGCTAACAGAAACATGCCTGTGCAGACACCAGCCAGGCTGCAGGGGGCAGGGGGCGTGGAGACAAGCCCTGTCCCTCAGGGAAGTGCAGAGGGACACCAGAGGGAAACACTGACTCAGAGATCACCCTCACCAATGGACAACAGGGCCTGGACTCCCACGTCAGCACCTGCCCTGAGGGACAGTCTCCCTGAAGTGGCCCCTTGAGGTGTGGGCTGAGAGTAAAACACCACTTTCTTGGTATGAATATGAAAAGGTGAACTAGCTCCCTAATCGTTTTTATGGCTCTCGTGTGTAGCTCCACTTTTCTTTCTATGGGACAAGGCAGGTCAACCCCTTGACCGGCCCCAGCTCTGCTAGTAAGGGGCGGTGCTGTGTGGCCTCGACGGAACCAGGAACCTCTCCGTGCCTAAGTCTGTAACGCAGGGTGGTCAGCACAGACCTGCTTTATGTGGGGACTGTGAGACAGTGAGGAAAGCGCTTCACTGGGAGTCACTAAGAGTTGGCAGCCAGGTCTGCATGCCGGACCCCCTGCCAGGCCCTACGCCCAGGCAGACACCCCCAGGCCGAGCAGCGGGACGCACGGCAATGTCCAGAGCAGAGTGTCGCAGGGCCAGTGTGCTGGAACCCTGCTCCGTGGCGGATGCAGCCAGGCTGGCCTGGGAAGGGTCAAGGGACCCAAGGACTGTCCCTATCCCTCAAGAGCCGCCACCCTGGTACCCCTCGACCATCCCCAACCCTAGCACCCACATGCCGGCCGGGAATCACTCCTCTGGCCTCTCGTCCCAGCCCAGGGATGCCACCACCCTATTATACCCACCTGGACTCCAGCTCACATCCTGGCCTGAGGGTGAAAGGGGGGTCATGCACTGCCTCAGCCTTCCTGGGGCAAGGGTGGGCTGCTTCAGACCCCGTCTCCAGCATGTGTGGGGGCACGGGCTGGAGAAGAGCAGAGCGGTCTGGGGGCAGCAGACGTGGGTCCCAGCCCACCGAAGAGCTGGATGACACAGACAAGTCCCAGGCCCCCACTGGATCTCAGTATCTTCATCTGTACAGTGGGCAGTGGGCCGGAGAAGAGCAGCTCAGGGGCCCGTGGGCCTGCAGCTGTGCAATACACATGACATGCGGAGGAAAAACGGGGCCAGGTATGTCCCCTGCTGTGTGTCCACAGGGGCCAGGAAGGAGGAAATCGGCCAGTAAAAAAGCCAGTTGAGGAACTTCCCTGGCAGTCCAGCTGTTAAGACTCCGCGCTTCCACTGCAGGGGGCACGGGTTCAATCCCTGGTCGGGGAACTAGGATCCCACATGCCGCGCAGCGCAGCCAAAAAAATAAAAGCCAGTTGAGTGTCCAGGGGCAGCTCCTGGAGCACAGGGAGGCTTCTCAGAGGCTTCTCCTCAAATCTGGGTAAAGAAAACACTCGCTTTTCTGCCCTGGAAGCCGTCAAGCGCTACGTGAGGCCCGGGGCGTGCCCTCAGCTCCCTTCCTCACGCACCAACCGGCCAGCAGGGGGCTGCCTCTGGCCCTCCCGCCTCCTTCCACCTCTCCCGCCGGGCACACCCCACCCACCTCTCCTTTGTGTCCCTCCCAGACACGCCTGTAATTAAACCTTCTTTCTGCCCAGAAGGGAACCCACCAGTCAGGCAGGCGTCCTCCTCTGGCATCCCTGGGCCCTGCCCTTGGCACACGGGGGCCCGGACGTTCTCGTACAGTCCTTTTCCAGAGGAGAAATGACCTGCCCAAGGTCACACAGTACAGGGGGCCACCGACGGGGGCCAGGTCTGACCTAAATCCTGTCCGCGTTGTGCACCCTCCTCCAGGCTCCTGGAGACATGGCCTCAGCAGGTGCCCAGCGGCTCCCTGTTGGGGGGCAGCCAGTGAGTCCTGAGCGGCGGGGGACAGAGGCCGAGCAGGTGGAAGTGCACCTGAGTCATCGGGCCGCCACGGGGTTTCCCCTGCTTTTCCGCTGCCCCTCGCCACAGGGGCCCTGGACTGCCGGCCAGAACCCAGTGCTGGGCTCCTCCGGGCCAGGCCACCAAAGGGCTCCCAGCATCAGAGCTGGACCCTGGGCAAAGCGCTTCTAGGGGGTACTGGCTCCAGATCCCAGCTCTTCCACCCCTCTCTGGGCGGCCTGGCCCACCCAGAGCCCCAGCTTCCACAGCAGCCGAGACGCCCACCCTTCTTCCTGCCTGCGAACGGTGAGCTCCTATGCATCTGTCGAGGGCCAACTCTGAGATGCTCTTCTCTGCAAAGCTCCCCAGCCCGCTCACTCCCAGAGCCAGCCTCCGCCGCCTCTGTGTTCCCCCCGCTGCCGGCCCATCCCTCCTTCACACTTCAGCCTTCACTCACTCACTCCCTTCATTCCGCGAGGACCTGTGTGCCCACTCTGGGCAGGACATGGTTCTGAGAAACACTGATGTCTCCCCACCCAGCTGAGAGCTACGTTCAGGTCTCCAGAGCCCGAGACAGCTCGTGATATGGATGAGCTTGGGCGGTACCTCCCTTAAGGACCGGGGGTTGGAGGGAGATGGCTTTGGGCCTCCATCCCCACTAGGCTGGGCGTGGGGACTCTGGCACAGCCGTGATGGCAGCAGGCCACCAAGCACAGAATGCCACCAGCAGCTCAGACAGAGCCTCCTCGGTGCCACCGAGCACATCCAGGCCCGCGGCTGTGGTCTGGAAGCTGTTTGGGAAATGCTTTCCCGATGCGGAGACTCGGGCTGGGTGTCTCTGCCCGGTGGAATGTCTGCGTGTCAGCAGAAGGAGCTGACCCTCCACCCACGAGGCCGGCTCCAGCTTTCCTCTCCAAGCTGGGTGGCCACCGAGCTCCTTTGCCAGGGCCCTGGCTGGGGCGAGGGGCCCCTGCTGCCCCCCCTACAATGCCACGCCTCCCAAGGCCCGTGACCCTGGGGCTTTAGGGGCAGAACTGCCGTGTTCCTGGAGCTGGCAGGAAGCAGGACAACACCAAGCTTCCTCCCCGCCCCCATCCGTGTGGTATATCTGTCCCTTGGTGCTCACGGACACTTCCTCCGTGAAGCCCTCCGTGAGGCCTCTTGAGGCCCCGCCTCACCCTGCCACACGGTTAGGGAACCTGACCGCATGCTGCCAATCTGCTGAGAGGGAGGTGGTGCCTGTGCAGGCTGCCTTGGCCTCTGGATGCAGAGCAGGCGCTGGGGGAGCTTGGCTGGGCCTGGGAGCTTGAGACGCCTGCAGGGGCCAGGGGGCTGCCTCATGTCTCCCCACAGGTTCCTAGGGGTCAAGGCGCGCGACAAGAAGGCCCTCCGGTGGGACAGGAGGAGACCAAGCCTGGGCGCCCTGCCCAGCCCCAGGGGGGAACCCTGGCCCTTCCCGTGTGCCTGGGGGACAGGGCACTCCCGGGTCCCAGCTTCTCAGGAGGAACTAAGTCTTCTGAAGGCAGGCGGGGGTGCGAGAGAGACAGTGACTCTCAGAGAAGTCCCCAGAGGTCCCCGCCATGACCCCCCGTGCCCTGGGGTCGAGGGTGACGGTCTACGGGCCCAACAGACGCCGGGTGGGGTAGCAGTTGCTGGCCACCTGCTGACCACCCGCAGTAGCCTCTGTGCCAGGCACTTCCCGGGGCTGGGGCTGGACCGGGCCCGCTCACACGTGGACAGGCGGACCCGGGAGGAGGTCGTGCGAGCTGGCGGAGGGGCGGGGGGGCCGCAGGCCTGGGCTCGGCCTCCACCTGAAGTCGGGTGTCATGTGACGGCTTCGGGTCTCGGGGGCAGAGGCTGGTTCGAGGACCCTGACGGCCGAAAAGGCAGCGTGGGAGCCAGCAGGTGGCTGCTAGGGGCATGGGCTCCGTGAGCAGGACCCGCCGGCGGTCGGACGGCCCCCACCGGGCCCCAGCTACAGGGCCAGGAAGGTGCTGGAAGGAGGTCTCTCTCTCTCAGGCTTCTCCTCAATCTGCCTCTCAGCCCAAAAGCCCTCCTCGCCATCTGCCACCCCGCTCCCCGGGGACAAACGTCCCTCCTGGCTGCTTCCACCCTGGACATCCAGAGCCCAGCCCAGACCAGGAGGTCAGTTTTCAGCCTGGGGTCCACCCTGCCCCCACGCCGGCCCAGGAGAACTGCCCCCAAATGTCCCTCCCACCCTGTCCCAGGGCCACCGCCGCAGTGCTATTTCAGGAGCAGAGGCCAGGCCTGCTCTCCAGCCGTCCCAACATCAGCCTCAGAGCAAACCCATAACCCGCCTTGGCCCTCACCTGAGCTGAGGGAAGGGAAATGGAAACCGTGGTTGTTTCCAAGAGCCCAGCTGCCACTCCTGCCTGCAGCTGCCCCGGGCCGGGGCCAGGCCCCCTCCTCTCACACACACGGTTCCACCGAGAGCCCAGGATGGAGCAGCCGCCGTCACACACGCTCTCCTCCAGAGACCAGACGGCTGGGGGGCGTCCAGACCCCACCCTGCGCCAGGGAACCCAAGGCCTGGGCTGCCCCCGGGGAGGACACGGAACTGCACCGGAGGCCCCCTGCACACATGTGTGCGTGCGTGACGAGCCCCTCTCTGCGGCCTCCACTCACCCCCCTGGGCCGTGTGAAGGCCAGGGTGAGGTCGGGTTCAGCCCCGGGGGGGTGCCTGAGCCCTGGAATGCTGACACACCCCCGCCACGGGCACGGCCCCCGAGGCCTGGCTCTCCCTGGGGACATCCGAGCTTCCTGGGAGCAGTGAGCACAGAATCGGCACACGGACAGCCCGGAGCTCGTGCTGTACTCAGTGGAGGGCAGATGGTGAAGGCAGAGTGACGGGGAGGCTTCCTGGAGGAGGTGAGCCTGAGCCGGCCTTCAGACAGGTGGGGGGTGGGGCGTGGTGTGAAGATGAAGACTTGGAGGATTTGGGGTCAGGTGCAGGGGTGCTGGTGCAGAGGCAGGAGAGGCCCAAGAGGGGTAAGTGCCAGGAGAGGAGTTTGGCCAAAGCCGTGTGCCTGGGCCTGGCCCACAGCAGACGCCCAGCCGGCCTGAACAAAGCAGCACATCGACGGCCCACTTCCAGCCACCCACACAGCTGCTGGGCCCCCTCGGCCACTCCTGCTGCTGCCCTCTTCTCACCCAGAGGCCAGACCTGTTCACAGAACACTGGGGTCATGGAGGCGGCAGCCAGGTCCGGCTGGGTACCCGGGGCCAGACAGCACTCACGCCGCCTCCCAAGGTGCCCAGGCTGCAGCTGGCAGGGCTCCTGTGGCCTCTCCTGCCTCTGAGGCCCTGATGGCGCCCGTTAAGTCCTCAAGCCCACCTGCCACGCAGACGGAGCTCCGACGTGGCCACCGTGCACGTAAAGTGCAGGAACAGTTACTAAGCCACAGGACCTCCAGTCCCCGCCCTGAGATCCCCCGCCTCCCCAAGGGCCTTTACACAGGTCTCATTGTACAGGCATCTCGCGGGATCTTTTCAACTGTTTCCTCTTCAGGCAGAAGGAAACCTCTCCCCTCTGCATTCTGGTGCGGCTCCCACCCCACCCAAGAGCCGCTCCGGCCAGACGCCAGGGAACGGGGCGCGACAGGATTTGACCATGGGACCTGGGGGGTTGGCTGAGGGCTCCGTGGGGTCAGGGGCCCAGCCGCCCATCGGGGTCGGGAGCAGCGAGGGGATGAGAGGGTGGGGGTGGGAGGCTGGAGAAGATACTGGGCGCCGTGGGGAAGGTGCAGCCTCATTACCGTTGGGAGGGACAGAGATAAGAGGCCGCAAGAAACACAGGCAGCAGGAGAATCCAGTTAGGATGGAAGAGGCCCGCGGGGACCAGGGGTGACAGACGGGAGCTCTCCCACCTGCCAGGCGGAGAGGCAGGGCGGGCGACGAGGGGCCCGGCCCACCCCGCCGTCCTGCGAGCCCCCCTCCAGCCCAGCCAAGGAGGGACTGTTTCTACTCTTGGGAGCCACGCAGACAGCGGAAGCGTCTGCCTTCCTGAGGCCACGGGCCCCGGCGAGCTCCGAGCCACCCCTTGTGGCCCCCGCCACTCAGCTGCAGCCCCTGGACCACTGGGAAGCAAAGCTGGGACCCCTGCGAATCAGGAGGAAAGCGGCTGCCTGGAGCCCCAGTTTCCCTGGCCCAGGAGCCCTGGTCTCCAGGATGGGGGCAAGATCCAGCCTGACTCCTCTGCTGGGTCCCCTCCGTTTTCTCTGCCTAGGGCTCGTTCTCCCCACGGCTGCTGCCCCAGCCATAGGGTTGCCGGGGTGTCGAGATTCACCATTAGGACATGTCTGCTTCCTCTCACTGAGCCCCAAGTCTGAGGACTGTGGCCTCCGAGGGTCACACCTGGACGAGGTCGAGGCTCAGGAATGAGATGCCAGCCTTGCCGCCCCCGAGTCCTGTCCTGCAGACCCCACGGGCGTCCAGATGGTAGCCACTCAGATGCCTGCAGGCTGCACATCCTGGCGTCTCCTCCCGGGAAACTGTCCAGGGCCGGGGTCCAGGCAGGCCCTGGAGGGCAGGCCTCCTGTCTCTCCGTCGCTGGCTGGCTCTCACCGCTGACTCTGGGGGCTGTTGTCTTTCCTGCCTTGGCCTCTTCCCCAGAAATGAACCTGCCAGCCAGCATCTGCTCACTAGCGGGATGACGGGAAATAAAGGCTTTGAACTCAGCATGTCTGACAGAGGAGGCCTCCGGCACAGACACCTCGTCGGAAATGGTGCCATCCTGCCTGGAGGGATCGCAGCCCGGGGCCAGGCCTCCTCACTCGTGTCCGGAGCACAGCCAGCCAGAGGCTCCGGCCCAGGTAAGGCCCCGATTCCAGCCCTCACAGGAATGAGGCCAGGGCTTTGAAGGCCCAAGTTCACTCACGCTGGGATCCACGGTCCACAGGTGCACGACAGGCCCACCGGGCCACATCTCCGGCCTCAGTCTCTGCATCTGCAAGGGCAGGTCGCTCAGTAGATACTTGCTGGTGCCCCCTCTGTGCCGGCAGTGCTATAGGGCTGGCCGTGCGGACTGAGCAAGTAGCCTGCTCCAGCCCCCGAATGCTGGCAGGCGACCCCTAGACGGGGCCTGAGCGCTGGCCTCGGCGGGGTCTGGGGCCGGGGGGCCCACGACCTCGCTCTGGGTTTCATCCCTCCCCCCTGCCACCCCCTAGCTGTGTGACCCTGAACGCACTCCTGCACCTCTCTGGGCCTCCGGCTCCTCGTTATAAAATGGGGGCTATGGGGCAGTGTGAGTGCTGAGCAGCCCAGTACACACATGGCGGCTGCAGCCGGAGCCTGGCGCCGAGTGTGGGCTGGAACAGGCCGGGCGGCCTTCCTTACCTCCGCACGAGAGTCCTGCCACCCTTCCCACTCTCCTGACTTGGGGAAGCTGGGTTACCCGGGAAGTGCAAGAGTCGTCCTAGCACTAAAGGCTCCCGAAACTCCCCATTTAGGGGGTCTTGCCGATGGGGGGTGGGGACCAAGTATTGCCACAGCAGGGGCGTCAGAGAAAGCCCACCACGAAGGGCCTGGGGAAGTGCCGACAGGACCCACCCGTCCAGGGCGCCAGGATGAGGGTCCCTAGCAGCTCCCCTTGCCCTCCTCCCCCATGGCCACAGGACAACACAGCTGGCCCGGGTCAGCCCACGGCCCTCCCAGCCCAGGGCTGGAGCCCCAGGGGCTTCCTGATCAGGGACCGTAACCTCCCAGGCTCCTGCCTCTCCCTCGGGGACGGTGAGAACCTGGCAGCAGCCGGGCCGGGGTGGGTGTGAGAGAGAACCCGCGTCGGGTCGGGACGTTGCTCGGCTGCTTTCCCACCCGGACCCCGACGGGACAAGTTCCACAGCAACGGCCGAGTCAGGCGGGGCGGGGGGCACGGCCTGCGCCATCCTGAGCACAGGGGCCTTAGAGCGGCCCCTTTCGCCCTTGAGAAGGGTCAATCCCACGGCTGGGGCCGCGCAGACGTCAATGCCAGGCCCCCAGGGGCTATGGGGCAGGGACGCCCCCACTGTCTCAAAGCCTTGATCCCCCATGGGCTTCTCACAGACCCCCATTAACGATCCCAGCTCTGTCCTGGATGCCCCACAGCCAGGGAGGAGCTGGGCGTCAGCGGGGAACAAGCCAGGCCCCCAGGCGGGAGCCAGCCGTTTTCATGTTGGGCTGAGGACTCCCACCCGACGAAGGTTGCTCCCTGCCCAGCAACCCCCCACCCCGCTTTCCAGGCCCCTCCTTTTCTCCTGGAGCAGGGGTGGGGGGAGTGGGGGGGACGGGCAACAAGGGTGGGAAGAGTGGAACCGCCTCAGGCATAATTCCACCCCCAGCACAGGCCTGGACCCAGGAGGCCCCACTCCAAGCCAAGCCTCGAGTCTCCCCTACAGAGACGCCCTGATTTTCTCCAACCAGCGGGATTAATTTCCCCCTCAGAACGGGACCAAAAACGTCCTCCCCATTCCAATGTCACTGTGGTCATCAGGCCACACCATCCAGCCCGATGGAAGGACTGGACCCACCTCACAGATGGACTGAGCATCCACCTAGCCAGCAGTGGGGGGAGGGAGCAAGGAGAGGGAACTGGGGGGGCCTTGGGGCAGGTGGAGACCTGCCAGGATGCCCCCCCAGGCCTGAAGGGGGTCCGGATCCCCCCAGATCTCCAGGGTCATCCCTGCAGACCTTGGTCAAGAGAAGGCAGGGAGGCTGGGGACAAGGGCACGTGGCCCGAGGCCAGGGTGGGGAGGGGCTCAGCTCAGGGTGGGCCCCCTCTTCTCTCCATCCCTGGCGCCCCCCTGAAGCCAGCCTGGGGAGTGGGAAGCCTGCCACGGGCGCTGGGCCATGGGCCTCAAGGCATTTCCCCTGCTCCCCTCAGGTGCCCTAAGGGGCAAGGGCATTATAAGTACCACTTTCCAGAGGAAGAGGTTGAGGTTCAGAGCCGCCCAAGGCACTGAGCTGAGACTCATCCTGGGCCCCGCTGACGCCAGAGTCAGACCCTGGCGTGACCTCCCCAGAGCAGCTGACGTGGAAAGCTGGGTGGTCCTGGACAAGAGCTCTACGGTGGAGCCCACGTTTCTCCCCAGGGCCCGCCACCTCCATAAACCACAGGTCTGAGCCCACCTGCCCTCGGGTCTGTGGGGGAGGGCCGGCACCTGTCAGAGGCCACGCCCTAGCGGGGTGGCTGGGAGAGCAGCAGTAGGTATGCGGCCTCACCTGGGTGATGTGTCAGCCCCCAGGCACCTGCCCCCCCAGCAGAGAGGAGCACGGCTCCTGCCCAGCACGGCCCCCCAGAACATGACAGACACACAGCCTGGAGACTCTCCCCGGGTCGGGGGCCAAGGCGCCCTCCGGCCAGGCCCCCGTGCCAGCGCTCAGAGTCTTATCGCGGCGAGTAATCACTGGAGCGGTCTCTGGGCTCACCCCACCGGCGACTCGGTGCGCGGCCCCGCGTGAGAGCGGCAGAGCCATCCTGTCCTCTGCCGTAACATCCTGATTTCCTGTCGGCTCTGCCTGCACTAGGCCAGCCGGCCACCGCCAGAGCCCCACTCACTCACCGGAGCTGCGATTTCAGGGGCAGCAGGCTGGCAGGGGGACAGAGAAAACAGCAGGCGCTTGGTTCTCAGCAGAGCCCTCTCGGCCACGCGGTGACGCAGAACCCCAGCCATCCCAAACACGCAGAGCCAGGGTCAGCAAGCTCCCGGGGGCCCGGGGCCGGGGAGGGGCCGGGAGGGAGGAAAGGGCAGATGCGGCGGGCTGCAGGGTCTGAGGGCCATCCCTCCTGCCTGGCCGCCTCCCTGGTCGTATCGCTGGTACCCCTGCCTTGCCCATCCTTGGGACCCTCTGGATTAACGGATTCCAAGGAGTCCCAAGGAACGCCGTCAGGGCCAGGCCTGCGGACTCTCCGCTGTAGCCAAGTTGTGGACGTGTGTTCCAGGACTGCATCTGGCCGCTGGGCCCCAGGTCAGGACCGGGAGCCCAGAGCTCAAGTCAGAAGACACCCAGCCCCGGGGCAGCCCCAGCATGCCCCACCCCCTGCAGGGCCTGGCCTGAGCCCTGGACCTGGGAGACCCGGGGCCTCCCAGGCACCAACAAGGGGCTGGGCTGCCCAGCCACAGGTTCTGGGGGCTGAGGACCAGAAGGGGCAGGGAATGGGAAACCCGAAACCCAGCCCTGATCTGGAGGCCACTGGGCTGGGGACGCCTCACGGCAGGGACGCCGGATACAGAAGGAGAGGCTCAGAGAGGCCACGAGGGCAGCAGCGCGCCAGCGGCAGACGTGGGTGGGGAACGGCACCCTCCACGGGCACCTCCCGTGGGTCGAAGGCTGGGAGACCTCCATGTGGGAGCACGTGTCTTGTGTGCAGGAATCCCTGGGGCTCACAGAGGCGGGGAAGCTGGGGGCAGGTGAGGGGGCCTGAGGCCCATGGGGGGCCTGCCCTGGGCCTGGCAAGTTCAAGGCCACCGATTCCTTCCCGACACCAGTGCAGCCACCCCCACTTTAGGGGCCGCTGACAGGAGAGCAGACACAGGTCTGGGGAGGGGTACTCCTCCCCCCAGCTGCACCTGCACTCGGTGTGCCCTGGGGCGGGGCTGTGGGCCTTGGTGAGTTCTGTCATCCACTTCCCAGGGGCTCATTTCATGGAAGGTGAAACCAAGGCCAACAGCAGGACGAGGGTGGGTGACGTCGTCGTCTGGCTCCTGCTCGGCCCCCTCCCCGGAGGCACAGGGTCCCCAGGGTCCGGGCTGCGAGCCACAGGTCACTGCCGCATCTCCGCTGCGCTCGTCCCCTCCCCCAGCCTCGCCGCTGATGAAAACACGCCACGCCAGAAGCGAGCCCCGTTCGCAGACCGTCTAGGCCAGGGCAGGCTCCCCCGGCGCCCAGACCCCCGGTCCAGTGGCCGTCCCCCCGCCGCTGCCCCCAGCCTGAGGAATGGCTCACAGCTGGCCTCTGGCAAAGCTGGAGACAGTGTTCTGAGATGACCGCAGCTGTCTGCTGCTATTCTGGGGAGGGAGCGCAGATGCCCGCCGGCTCACAGCCCCTGTGCTCTCAGGAGGGCCAAGCTGCCCACCCAGTCCTGGGGTCGGGGGCCAGGCAGGGGCGGCGCAGGTGCAGGAGGGTGTGGGAGGTGGGGGGAGCGGCGTGAGCCCCGCACGCCCTCCCTCGCCTCCTCCCGGCCTCAGCGCTAACCTATTCTCCTCTCTCCTCTCCAGGAATTCTCTGTCTGTTCTTGATTTTGTTGACAGCCTGCCAGCGGTGGTACACGCCCAGAGCTGAGGACCTCAGCCAGCCCTTGGCAGGGCAGGGTGTCCCCGGTGTCCCCGTGCAGCCCGGCCACACAGCCCGCCCTCCGTCTCTCACGGGGGGCCCTGCATCTGCACGCAAGTCAGCTGGCCGCCCCCCCACCCCCTGCCGCCAGCTGCATCTTTCCCGAGCAGAGCAACCTCCCTCTCCCTGCACAGCCCCCAGGTGCTCTCCACCCACATCAGGCTCTCTGACTCCCCCAAGGCTAGTTTCAGGAGCAACGTGTGGACTCCCCAAAGGTGTGGGGAGAGGTCGGGTGGGAGCACCCCAAGGAGCTGGGCATCACCACCCAGGGCCCCGAGTGGCCCTCCTCGAGCAGCCTGGGGTGGGGGGCAGGCGGCCCCGGGGGTCGGCCAGGGCAGGGCCGCTGAGACCAAGGCCAGGCAGTGGCAGCGGGCTGGCCAGGGGCCGGGCCAGAGACCTACCTTGGCAGGTCTTGCCATCTCGCTGCAGCTGGTGGCCGGGGGGGCAGCGGCAGTAGAAGCCACCCAGGGCGTTGCGACACTGGCCCTCACAGCCCCCATTGCCAGTGGCACACTCATTCACGTCTGTGAGGGGGAGACACGAGTGAGCCCGGCGCGGGGGCAGGCAAAGCCCAGGACTCCCACGACACAGGATGACACGGCCCGGCAGAGACGGGCCAACCTCACCCCCCAGACAGGCCCCACGAGAGCGGGAACCTGTCCATCGTCCTGTCCACCGCCGGGGGACTCTGCTGCCAACCAGGTCCTCCCCGCACCCAGGACCAGCAGCCCGGCCTAAGGCATTCCAGTGCGGTTTGGCAGGAATTGCACGCGGGGACAGCTCGGCACAGGAGTGGGCCCTGCTTCCCAAGGAGCCGAGTTCCCCCGAGAACGGCCTCTGCGTGTGTTCCCGTCCGGCTGCCGGTTTGCTGGGGAAACCAGGCCTCCCCCAGCACTGAGGCCAGAGGAGTCCCCGCTGTCACCCTCACAGCTGTCCCCAGACCTGGTAGAGCCCCACCCCTCACCGCCGGGCCCAGATCTCCCCCCACTCTCTGGTCTGTTGGGATCGTGTGGCACATGAGCCAGGCCTGGACAGGGCGCTGGGCTCTGGCGTGCGGGGTGGAGCAGGCAGGAGACCCCCAACCACGAGGCCACCTTGCTGAACACACAGCTCCCCCGGCCCCTGCTCAGCCCTTGTGGGTGCAGGATCATGGTGCTTCCCCTGGGACGGGGCGGGTGGCCAGCTGGAGTGCCAGACACCTGCCTGGGGCTGGTAGCATCATGGCCTCACACACCCGAGCCCACCAGCCGGGGCCTGGAGGACCCAGGTTCCTCATTTCCCAGAACACCTCACGGGTGTGGGGTGACAAGGGGACCAGGCACCTCTGCCCGCCCCCAGACCCACACTGTGCAGCCTGCACGAGGTCTGAGGGGCTCTGCTCTGTCCTCCCAGCCTTTCAAGGCCAAAGGCAGCGGCTCTCCTGGTCTCATGGGGAATATGACCCGGAGCCAAGCGGAGACCCCAGTGAGCCACAGGCCATGGATGGCCAGGTGCCAGCACAGCTCACCGGGTGCAGCTTCTGGAAGCGCCACCCTCGGCTGGAGGCTCGCGGCCCAGACAAACAGGGGCTGCAGCCCCACCCAAGGCCAAGCCCCCCGCCCCCCGGCTTCGGCACTCATCTCTGCTGGCACTTCCTCGGGAGGGTCCCTGGGCGGGCCCGAGCCTGGCTTAGGCTGCAGGGGAGGCCACGGTCCCATGGGAAAGGCGGTGCTGGAATGCAGCCGTCAGCCCGGGCCCGCATGGTTGACATCGGGAATTTTCTGGGAATTCCTAGAGAGTTAACGCGGGGCGAGACTGGGCTCAGCCCAGCCCGGGGGTCAGAGCTGGGGTGCCCAGGGTTTCTCCACCAGCTCCTCCAGAGGGGAGAAGCCAGGTGCAAGCCCCCCGAAGCCCCAGGGCCGGTCCTGATCTTTGGGCTGTGCCCCAGGCAGCAGGGAGGGCAGGCGGCCAGGCAGCGTGGCTGCAGGCTGAGGGCGCCCTCACACAGCAGCTGACTCGGCAGGGTCCCCAGGGCCCCCGCACCACCGCCAGGGCAGGGTCAGCCTCACAGCTGCCTCACAGCGCCGCGCCCTGCCCTGACCCCATGGATGCCGGTGACAGGGGGCCACTGTGGCCTCGAGCCTCAGGGAAGCCTACACCTGCAGAAAGGCCCTGCTGGCTGACAGGGCGCCGTGGGCTGCAGGGCCTGGAGCTCACAATGGCACCTGATGTGTCCCTCCACCCGCAGTCTGGATGGCATCCTGGGGGCGCCATGTCTGCCTGGCCCTCACTGCCCCTGCCCCCCGGTATCTGCATGCTGGGTACTGAGGCTCAGCACGCTGGCAGCCCCCTCCACCCCCTGGCTCAGCTGAGCCCCTTGGGTCTCTGCACTGGGGGCTGCTCAGCACCTGTATCTGCTCACAGCTGGACCATGCCAGCCTCAGCATGAAAACTGGTCCCCGTTAGCCTCAGGGTCCCAGGGCCCAGCCCAGGCCAGGCAGGCAGGGGGCCACAGGATGCCCTCAGTTGCCACTGCACAAACATCACACCCGGGGCCTCCCGGAGAGCAGCAGAGCGGGCAGGGGGCTGGCCCTCCCCGTGACCCCTCCCCAGGCAGTGGCAGCCCAGACTGAGAAGGAGGTGACCCTGCCCAGGGCCAGGGAGGAGCCGGGTAGATTCAGCAGGCTGCTGACCACCTGCTGGGCACACAGCTACGGGTGAGCGGTGAGGGATACAGTCGTAAGGAACCCGCCATCCTGGGCAGGAGGAGAGCTCGGGGGAGGGCCCAGACTCTGCACATCAGGTTCAGGTCACCTGCTGGGGCGGGGCGGGGGTGGGGGGGGAATTGATCACCTGTTTAACTCCCTGCCCCCAGCAGCTAGAGGCTGTGCTTTTCATGCATAGCACCTATGGACCGGCACCACTGTACCCGCAGCCCCTCCAGAACCCAAGCCTCGTGCGCACGGGGCCTTGACCTCGTCGCCTCCTTGCTGTAACTCCAGCACCGAGAACAAGCCCGCACACGGCTGTGGAATGCTTCTGTAAGAGTAGGTGCCCACTGGTGCCTCGTGGGTGCCTGGGGAAGGGGTGGAAGGGACTACCTAAATCCTTTCTGAATCGGTATGGCTGATTCAAAAACCAAAGTAAACAGCAGATCTTTCAGGCTGGGGGCAGCTCAGGGCTGGGGGGCAGCTGTGCGCCCTGTGGGTACCCCAGGACAATCGGCAGCCCTCCCAAGGGCGGGGCCAGCAATGACCCCTCCCCGGCCAGCCTCAGGGTGGGGGACGGGGGACTGCCACAGCCCAGCAGTCAGGCCTGGGCTGGAACACCCGGGGAGGCCAGTGGCAGAGGGGCCTGGAGCTCCCTGCACAGGGCTGGGAAGGAGAGACAGAGAGACATCCCCCTTTTCTTCCTGCCCCAAGACCGGGTGTTTGGGGCTCCAGGTCTGGGTGGGGAGACCAGGGCTACCTGGGTGCTTCTGGGAGCAGATCCTGGTAAGTCCTGGCCCAGGGTGGCGTGCAGCACAAACCTCCTACTTCTAGAACGATCCATCAGTTCACCAGGGACCCCAGCGCGGGATACCCTGAGCCAAATTCCAACGGCTACTCCCGGCAGCCCCACCCTCCCTGCAGGGGACCCAGCTGGCCGGCCCTCAGGGACCCCATCCAGCTCTGGCCCATAATCACATGTGAACCAGAATTTGACGGGGGCAGTGACACAGCCCAGAAAACCACCCGGGGTCTGACTGCCTTTCTTGCTCATGAAGCCAGGCTGGGGCGGTGGGGCGGGGAGTGACCGGGAGCCCAGTGGCCTGGTCGCCTGACGGTCCCAACGCTCCAGCTTGTCGCAGGGGTGGCCTGAGCCCAGGCAAGGTCAGGAGGTCGAAGGTCAGGTCCTGGCCTGCCCTGAGACAAGTCCTTGCCTAGAGCTGCCGCTGGGGCCTGTCTGGCCGGTGGCGGAGGGAGCTCTGCTCCAGCAAGCACTCAGGAGGCAGGTGCCCCGAAACCCTGGCCTCTTGGGCAACCAGCGCAGAACCACCCCAACCCGAGGGAAGGCGGCGTTTCCGGGGGTTCCAGGGTGCATTCCTCCCATTTCTGCAGCGAGGTTGCAGGGCGGAGTGGCCTCTGGCCCACAGGCCAGGCCTCTAGTGAACGTGGAGTGTGGACGCTGACCCCCAGAGCTGGCCCTCCGTCCTTCTCACCCACCCCCTCCCCACACAGAGCGAAAGGCTGGGCTGAAGGGCACTGAGGGGAAGGCGGCTGCCCCAGCCCACGCCCTGGGGAGGACATCCGCCAGAGGACCGTAACACCTCTCTCGACGAGGCCAAGAGTCCCCGCGGGACCCGGCAAGCCCACTGCAGGCATCTGCCTGAAAGAGCCTAAACAGGGACTTGGACGCACGCCTGTGCAGGCGCGGCCACAGCAGCGCAGGTGGACACAGCTCGTGTCCATCGACAGACGAGGGGATGAGCCCACGTGGTCCAGCCCCACCGCCGGACAGCATTCGGCCACAGAAGGGAGCACAGCGCGGCAGCGAGGTGAACCTCAGAAACACGCTGCTTGGTGAGAAGCCAGACACAGAAGCCTCATACTGTGTGATTCTGTTTAGAGGAAATGTCTGGAACAGGCAAATCCACAGAGACAGTGGATGAGTGGAAGCCAGGGGCTGGGGGTGGCGAGGGACGGGTGGGGAGCAGCTGACTGATGGGTCCGGGGCCCCCTTCGGGATGAAGTTCGTGGAGGAGGTGGTTATGCCACACTGTGGACGTGCTTGATGTCACTGAACCGCACGCTTCAAAGGGGTCGATTTTATGTCGCATGAATTCCACCTCAATTTTTCAAAAGCGCTCCTCAGACCGGCCCCCACATGGCCGATCTCCAGGGATTCGGTGCAGCAGGAAGGGGGTGCCTGGGCCTCGGCTCCTGGACAGCTCTGGCCCCAGCACAGGGCCCTGCCTCGGGCTACAAAGGCCCTAAGTAGCCAGCAGCCACCCAGCCTGGGCGAGGGCTCCGGAGCCCTTGACCTTCCAGCTGACGCGGCCACCAGGGGCTGCAGAGCACGAAGCATGCTTGCCCGACCCCGGCGGAACATGAGGGGCCCCCTGAGGTGGTCTCCACACCCCCCTGCCCGTCCACCAGCAGCCTGGGTATGACGGTGTGGCTCTGAGGATGACTGCGAGGTACACACGAGGCTGGAATCAGAGCCCAGCCCGGCCCGGTCTGGACGGCCAGTAGTGGGCCTCTGAGTCGCCCAGGTGTGAAGTGGGTGAGAGAAGGCACACGGTTCCAGGGGAGGGCACAGAGCAGGCCGAGGGACCCCCGCGCCACCTGTGAGGATGAGGAAGTCTCACCCTGAGAACGGAAGCTGAGACCACCCAAAGGGAGGCCGCCCAGCCCACCAGGCCGGGACGTGGCCAGGCCTTGGCTCCGCAGACAGTCAGCCCTTATCCCCGTCCGCCCACCTAGGCCTCAGGCTACCTGTTGGGAGCCAGGATTTACAAGGCCCTGCCTGCCGAGGAGACCAAGAATCCTCCCTTCCTGCAGCCAGGTGTCACCCAGACAGGTCAGGGCTGCTCCCAAAATCTCAGCCAGGAGGGCTGACAAAAACCAGCTGGACTGGAGTCAGCCGTGCGGGGCTCCAGGCACAGAGACAGAGGAGCTCGACGTGTGGCGGGGAGTGGAGGGCGCAGCTTCCCAAAGGGCCCTGAGCTTCAGGGGGTCTGGAGAGGCAACTCCCTGGGGAAGCCCACTGAAGGGCAGGAGGCGCAACGCCTGGGGAGAAGGGTGTCCCGAGCATCCCTGCGGCCAGCACAGATGGACCAGCATGGGGAACCCCCTCCCCGGCGTGCCGAGTCTATCTCCCCAGGAATGTTCCCCCCACCGCCCCCAGTGCCCCCGTGCGGAGGCCGGACAAGCGGGGCTCCCCGGGTGAGCCTGCTCTGCAGGCAGACACGCCGGCTTGGCACCCCGGCCAGTGCAGGTCTGGGCCTGGCTCGGAGCACGCGCACCCCGCCCCACCCCAGAGACCCCCTTCCCGGGCGCCGACTGCATGTCGTAGGCAGGGGTGCGGCCTCCGAGACAAGTGAGGCAAGGACCCTGCAGGGGCTCTGAGCCAGCCTCGGGGGACAGATGCCATGGGGGCCACAAAGCAGCGACAAAACACGGGACTGGGCTGGGCCCTCGCCATCAGCCTGTGGGAGAGAAGGTGGCTCCCAGCGAGGACCAGGCTAGGAAGGCAGGGGCATCGGAAAGACGAGGCAGGCAGAGGACGAGGGGTCCGCAGCAGGCTGGGCTGGGGGCAGAGCTGCAGGAGGGACCTCAGCTCTGACCCAGGGGAGCTGGAATTTCACCTGGAGTCAGGCAAGCGGCCCCAGGGTTTCCGGGCCACAGTCAGAGGTGCTGGTACAGTGTCCTGGGCTGCAGTGACAAAGGATCACAGATCTGGTGGCTTAAACAACAGAAATATATCCTTCTTTGCTCTGGGGATCACGAGAACAGAATCAATGTCACTGGGCTGAAACCAAGCGTCAGCATGGCCAAGCTCTGTCCTGAGGCCCGAGGGGCGAACCTCCCCTTGCCTCGTCCACAAGCCTGGGCTCCTGGCCTCGTGGCCGCATGGCTCCCACCCTCGCATCCAGGCCTGGACAGCAGTGCCCTCCACCCTGCACTCCCCTCAGCCGGAAGCTGGGTGGGGCAGCGCCCAAAGCAGGGCTGGGGTCCCGAGGGCACGGCCTAGGGTCTGGGCTGGCTCGGCCTCTTGGCCGCTGGGTGAACACGGCCCATCGCAAAACCCCATCCCGAAAGCGGGCAGAGGAATGAACGCAGAGAAGGATGGCTCGGGGATCCGAGGGACCCCTTGGAGAGGACAGATCCCTCGTCGGTACTTCATTCCATTCAAGTCAGAAATGAAAGCCCAAAGCAGCATAGCCCCCAGGCCCGGCCGAGGACCCAGGCCCACAACAGCCGAAGCCAGACTCCAGCTCACTCTCGTGGCCGCCTGGGCCCATTACAAAAACGCAGAGGCCCCAAAGGGCAGCACAGAACCCCCTCCTCGCGCCTCCCCGCCTCGCCGTGCGGCCAGGCCAGGACCCACCTCAGCTGGTCCCAGAAGCTCCCGGACCATGTTCCCGCCCGGCTCCCTGGCTCCCAGGGAGAGTCTGCCGGGTGGGGCGGGGACCAGAGCCGATGGCCAAAGGCAGACCCACCCCTGCCCCCGGCTGAGGAAACAGTTACCGTGGAGGACCTGCCCAGCATCCTTCTGACACCCACCAAGGTGCAAATGGTCTGAAACAAGCCCCCAGCTCAAAAAGCTGTCCCACGACAGTCCACCCTCCCGCGCAGGACGACAGGATGCCAGCGGCGCGGGAACCGGCGGGAGCAGGGCTGTGGCCAGCGGAGACGGCTCGGCTCAGCCTGTCACAGGGGGAGCAGCCTCCCTGGTCTGGGCACTGATTTGGGCCATGTTGGTGGGCCACCCTGTGGGTCAGTGTTCAGCCCCCCACCCCGCCAGGAGTTCCCAGGACAGGGAGTGGGGCCTGTCAGCCCCCATGTAACCTGGAGCGCTGTGTGAAGAGCCCGTTTCCAGAGTGACCTCCACCACCCTGGTCCAGAGAGCCCCCAAGGAGCAACCTGGGGCAGAAAACGTCACACACGCTTTACGAAGTTGCCGGGGAAACTGGAAGGTCCAAAGCTGTTTGACGGAGGGAATTAAATTCACAGTCGCCCCCTCTCGGATCAGGCGCAAAAGCAGGGGTGGGACAGACTCGTGTAAAGACAAGACGCCTGCAGCTTCCATCCAGCACACACACCAGGCTTCCCGGGACGTCCCCCCACCGGAGCAGCCTGCAGCCCCGCAGAGGACGACCAAGAGGACCACCCACTGCTCAGGGAATATGCAAGACCCATCCGGCCCGGGGCGGGCAGCACGTGACCTGTCGTCCAAAATGGGACGCTCCGGAGAGTAGACGAGGCCCCAGCAAAAATGACAACCATGCAGATGCTCCCAGGTACGAGAACACTGGGGAACGCCGCCGGCCTGCTGGGTGCAGGTGGCGGGGCTGCAGTCGGTGTTAACAGGGCAAAGTGGGATTACACCTGCCAATGGGCTGACCTTGCAATAGGGGCATGTCCTGGACGATGTGGGCGGGTCCAGTGTCATCACAGGGTCAGAGAGTCAGGGTAGAGAGCTGAGGGCGTGAGAAGCGCCTCGCTGCCGGCTTTGAACGTGGGGGAAGGGGCGGCGAGCCAAGAACCTCAGGCTCCCCTAAAGCTGGAAAAGGCCAGGGGCAGCCTCTCGCTCGGAGCCTCCAGGACGAGCCCGCCCTGCCCCCAGCTGGACTTGAGCCCAGCGAGACCCATGTTGGACTTGTGACCTCAGAACAGTGAGATAATAAACGTGTGTCTTAATCCCCTAAGTCTGGGCAATCCGTCACTGCAGCAAAAGAAAACGAATACAGTCGTCGGGCATGTTTCACCTTCACACCTGGAAAGAACTGCTTCTTTAGAGAAGAATTCTTCACACTGCTCCGGGGCTGCAACTTGCCCTTGGCCAGAGGGCATCCCGCCCAGCTGGGCCAGCCCGGGGAGGTGCACCCTCCCCCATACCCCCACCCCGCCCTGGGAGGAGCTGCTCTGTAAGCCTGCTGCCACCTGGCTGGGTGGTTCTCTCTCTCCTGCAGCTCAGAAGTCCGCCAGCCAGCCGGGGCAGCCAGAACATTCCAGTGCAATTCCCATCATACCCCACCCCAGCTCAGCACAGGCCAGAGGGATGAGGGGCCCACGCGTCCCTCATCCACACCCACAACAAGCATCCACCAGCATCCAACACCCCCGTGAGGACATACTGTCTCTGCCTGCAGGGCCCCACCAGCCAGGGGGGGGCAGGGAAGACTTCCAGGATGTGGGGAGAGGGAGCCCGAGAGAGCAACCCGAAGGGAGAAGCACAGGAAGGAAAACCCGGGAGGCCTCCTGGAAGCAGCGTCCCCAGGGCCCACACTACTCAGGCTCCAAGGGATCCATCGGTCTCTCCAAGGGGTGCTGCTGGGCCAGGTGCAGGAGGCGCGGTGGCCGTGCGTTCCACTGCTCCAAGGATAATCGCTGAGCGCCAAGCCCTGTCTTTGGGTTCGTGGAGAGTTTGTCATCTAAAGGAGTCCCATGGGTCCTCCCGCACAGGACGGATACTCTGCAAGGCAGCCATCCCCACCACCACCACCCTGCTTTGCTGGCTCTGAAAGTTTGGGATTTATCATCTGTCTTGGCTAAAGCGAGGCTTTCTCATCTGGACCTGTCTGAAGGACACACATTTCCTGCCCACCCTCACCTGGACGGCAAACCACCTGGTTCAGTGCCCCTCCCTGGTGGCAGCTCAGCCTCGGGGGGCGGCCCTCCTGCAATCGCCTCTCCTCTCGCTCTGTCTCTGCCTCTCTCTCTGGACATTGCCGCCCTGGCATTGGCTCATAAATACACATGTGACTCCTCAGCCTCCTTTACTCATTCCCTTCTAAAACTGAATACCTTAGAAGACCTCTCTCTGCCTCTCTGCCAAGACTGCCGCACCTGGAAGGTCTGGAATGAACCCAACTCCGTCCAAGGCCAGTGCCTGGGACCCAGCGGCTGAAGAAGGAACCCTGTGGGCTTGGAGCGTGATGGGGCCGGTCATCAGGCCCGGCTCCTTGCCCCCTAGTGGGACCTCAGTCTTGCCCATCATTTTAAGGCCGCTGCATTCCAGGGGATGGTTTCTCCTAGTTTGGTGGAGAAACTGGCCTTGCCACAGAAGCTTTGCTTGGATGACTCGGGGAACCCGGATGCCTGACCCCTCAGATCAACTTCCAAACATTTGTAACGATGACGATGAGAAACCAAATGGCTCGTGAGGAGTGAGGAGACCAGGCAGGTAGAAAGGGACCACGGAGCCCGTCCTCAGGGGACAAAGGACAGAGAGGCTTCTGAAGGTGCACTAAGCAGTATGCCAAGATAACCCAAACAAAGCAGAGAAAGCAAGCAAGGAGCCGACCCAGCCCTGGGAGTGGGGAGACACTCGCGGGACCAGCTCAGGCAAGGCCAGTCCCAAAGGATCAGAAGGCTGGGTTTGCTGCATCTTTTGTTTGGAATTCATAGATATCATTTCGTAGAGCAGTTTGAGGTTTACAGAAAAATTGAGCAGAGAGTACAGAGAGTTCCTTGTGCTCCCATCTCCCCAACACGCATGACCTTCTCTATTACGAAGGACGGTCGTTCGTGTCTACGTTTATTACAATAAACGGACAAGTACCGAGACGTCATTATTCACTGAAGCCCGCGGTTTACACAAGGGCCACGCTCGCTGTCCTGTGGGTGCATCCACCTTGACGGCATTGTACGGAGGACTTTCACGGCCCTAGACGGCCCTCTGCTCCACCTACTACGCCCCTCCCGCAGCTCCTGGCACCCGCCACCTTTGTGCCATCTCCATAGTTTTGCTTTTTCCAGAATGTCACTAGTTGGAATCATACAGCGTGTAGCCTTTTCAGACGGGCTTCCTTCACTTAGGAACGTGCTTTTAAGGGCGCGGAGCTGCTCACATGGTTTTCCTAGAGGAATGCTCTCCAGGTTCGGGGGTTCCTTCCCGGGGCCAAGAGAGGCTGGGCCCTGTCAACCCCCTCCCCATCTGTGGTTTCCAGGGCAATCATGGAAACCAAGAGTGGGTCACCTAGAAATAGTCAGACAGGCCTCACCCACTCTGGATTTCCAGGGTCACCAGGTGGTCCCCTCCGGGAGGAGGTCACAGGGGCAGGCCAAGGGTGGGGTGGTGGGCTCAGGTCACCCACTGCAGGGCTCTCCCTCCCCCAGGCCTCTCCTGTACCACAGCCCACACTTTCTCGGAGTCCACAGGCTCTGCAGGCCAGGAGTCAGCTCTTAGCCCCTCAGTACCCTCAGGGCCAGGCACAGAGGTGGCCCAGGGTCAGGTGATGCTGTGAGGACTCACAAAGCGCTTGCCTCAAGCAGGCAGGGGGCACACAGAGAAGACCCCACGGGCAGGAGAGACGGCTTTCAGAATAGGAGGCCGCACGTCCTGCCACTGGCTCCGTGGAGAAAGAAGGGGATTCAGGCTTCAGGAGCTTTGGGGAACCAGTGAAGGGAGTGGGG
Source organism: Inia geoffrensis (assembly GCA_036417435.1). Taxonomy (NCBI): domain Eukaryota; kingdom Metazoa; phylum Chordata; class Mammalia; order Artiodactyla; family Iniidae; genus Inia; species Inia geoffrensis. The sequence goes on along the minus strand of CM070901.1, from coordinate 183,817,075 downwards.
CGCAAGGGCTAAGGGGGAACTCCCACTGCCAGTCCAGCCAGGCCCCCACCGAGGCCCAAGATGGGGTGAGGGGCAGGCATCAAGGGAGATCAGGCAAAGCTGGTGATGGGAGCCGTGAAGGTTCCCAAGCAGGACCCCAGCAGGCAGTCAGCATGAAGTTATTATTAAAGGCACTGAAGGGAGCGGAGCGGCCCAGGCAGGACCAGAAGGGCTCCATCACCTTCTGCCCTCCGCCCAAGACCCAGTGCCTGACTTCGGACTGTTCCTCTGTTTACTCTGAAAGTTATCGGGTTTGGTCTGTTTATACAAATCAGCCTCCAAAAATGTGGGAATGGGGGTTTTTTTCCATTTGTTTCCCAGAAAACAAGACAAAATGTAAAAGGCCCAGAAGGGAGCCAAGAACATTCCTTGGTTCCCCGAATGTCCAGGTCTCCACTCCCCGCTCCGAGGCCGAGTTCCTGGGACGTTTCACGCTTTGGCGGAGAGACAGGCCTGCAGCCGGGCGCCCGCCTCTGCTTCTGAGCTGCCCCCACGGCAGGGGGGAGGCTCAGCAAGGGCTGGTGTGGCCGAGCCAAGCACTCTCTCAGCTCATCTCCTCTGTGTGTGTGCGTGTGTGTGTGTGCAGGAGTGTGTACGTGCATGCACATGGTGCGTCTTTCTCTCTCTCTCTCTCTGTACCAAGAACTCTGATTCCTGAGCTCACGTGAGGTCCCCCAGAGTCACTCTAATCCCATGCACAGTCGAGGCCCACACAGTGCAATCCTGACCATGGATGGCCTCAGTACCGGGTGCCACCCTCTGTTCTGGACGACAGGATGTGATGCCCTCTCTTTGCCTCTTTCTGTTTCTAAGCCAAGATCAGGAAGAACTGGGAGGGGGAGGGGGGAGGGGGGGAGGGGGAGGAGAGGGGAGGGGGAGGGAGGGAGGGGGAGGGGAGGGGAAGGGGGAATGGGGAGGGGGAGGGGGAGGGGAGGGGAAGGGGGAATGGGGGAGGGGGGAGGGGGAGGGGAGGGGAAGGGGTGGGGGAAGGGGTGGGAACTAGCTCTTCCCTATTATTTCCTAAAGCAGAGCTCAGAGCCCTGCCAGGCATGGGGCTGGGCCTACAGTGGGAGCCCAGTCACCCTGGGGTGAGGGTGCTCAGCCAGGCTTCAACAGCCTGGTGTGAAACCAGGGGACTAGACATTCTTAAGCCTCTGGCCAGCCAAGCCCCTGCCCTGCTGGGAGCCCCTCCACCAGATCTGCCCCTGTCCAGGACACGAGGCTGGCCCCTGATCGGGGAGCTGGCCCCTCCCAGGCCTCACCCTCAGGTGGGCAGCTTGCTCTCCCCAAGAGCTCCGGGGGCTTGACGGGGAAAGCTCTCCATAGAGGCGTCCCTGCAGGCCCCGGTGTTGAGCCCCACGCTTGGTGCCAACAGGATCCCAGAACTATGGGCTCAGACAGACAGACAGACAGACTAATGGGCTTGGGTAAGCACAGAGGAGCACAGAGCCACCCCATAGGGCGGCTGCCCCACCCCAGCTCGGGACAGATCAGCTTACATGTCCCCACTTCCTGGCCCCACCACACCTCTGGCGGTTGGACTCCTTACTCCCCCTGGACTGAAAGTCCCTGAGATCAGGCCGTGTCTGCTCAGCAGCCACGCTGTGGCAAGCCCCCAGCTGTGCCTGGCGCACGGTAAAGGTCAGCAAATAAATTTTAGAAGAATGCTTGCTGAAAGAAGGAACATTCAACAGTGATGATTACTTCATTTGAAATCTGGATTTGAGTATAAGTTCTATGTTTTCTGCAAAGAGCCCTCCTCCAGCCTGCAGGCAGCCCCGAGGAGGAGAAACGAGGCTGACACTCCCAGCGTTTGAATCCGAGAGGACCGAGCGAGCTGGCAAGTCCAGCCTCATTCCAACAGGTGGAGGCACAGACCAGAGGGAGGCTGGTGCAGCCACCCCGAGCAACCGGATGCCCGGGCCCTGTGGTGCCTACACTTCTGAGAAGGGACGGCTGTGGCCTCATGCAGGCACCCACCCAGATAGCCACCACGCCCCAGAGCAGAGGGAACCTCCCTGTCACACCTGCCCCCCCTGGCACAGAGGCCTAAACAGAAGCCCCCCATTCCTGCCGGCTGCTCCCACCCTGGTCCTCCTGGTTTCAGGAACCCCCGCTACCCACCGCATCTCCTGGACCAGACCCTGGGAGCCACCTCTTTCCCTCACTCGGAGCCTTCCCTCGCCTGGACCCACAGTCAGCCTCCTCTCCCCCCGCACTGGCTCGCTCTCTCTGCCCTGGCCTGGCGTCACCCTCCTCTCCCCCCGCACTGGCTCGCTCTCTCTGCCCTGGCCTGGCGTCACCCCAGCCACCAGTCTGGCCCTGGCACGACCCACCACGGCTGCCTGGCTTCCAGCCTTGGCACTCGGGAGCCTGCTTCCCAGTCCCAACTTAAAGTTCCTGGCATCCTGACGTAAGTGAACGCTCCACAAACGTGCACTAAGCAAGGTCACTGAATAACCCCCCAGCCGTGCCCCACCAGAGCCTTGGTGACGGGGCTGCCGGCCTCGCGGGCCCCCGGGCTTGTCCCACAGAGCTCCCCCTGCTGGATGACAACCCACCTGGACCCACGCCAGGTCTTCAGACTGTGTCCGCTGCAGCTACTGAGGTCCTCAGAGGCCACGCCGCCCCCATCATTTTCTCGCCCCTCCTCTCGATGTCCATCCCCATGGCCACCACTCCTGAACCCGTTCTCTTTACTTCCTGTCATCTCCCCACTAGGATGTGGGCCTCTGGCAGGCAGCCGACTCCCTGGCACGGGGCCTGGACCCACGGGGTTCAGTGATGCGCGGGCAGATGAATGAATGAACAAGTGAGTGAATGAACACAGGCAGTGCACACAGGCCGCCCCTTCCCTATTCATGCCCCCAGACCCCTCGCCGGGGTCTCACCCTCCCTTTCCCACTTGTGTCCCTCAGGCCTCGGCATCCGTCACAGGTGACATCGGACATCCCCGGCGGGGCTGGCGAAGGGAGTGGAGGAGGAAATGCGTGGAGCTGGCCCTCTGTCCCCAGCGACGCCCACACTGTTGACCGCAGATCCCAGGCAGCCCTCTGCCCCTGCTCTGGCCTCTCGCTGCCACCAGGGGGCGCCAGTGCCCCGCCCTGAGCGCTCAGGAGGGGAGGGCAGAAGCCCCTGCCAGGAGAGGTCTGGGGTCCCACACGCCCCGTGGCTGTTCTCTCGGCATCTCCCTGCAGCCCTCGGAGGCTCTGGGAGGGCAGGCAGGGCTGGGAGCCCCTGGGGGCTGGGCCCGGGCTAAGAGGCTGGGGGTGGGGCCCACCACTGGGGGAGGGGAGGCTCCCGGGCCCCACGTTCCCTGCTGGCCTCTGGGACTCCAACCCCTCCAGGGGCTCCAAGAGCCAGGACCACCCTCAGAAGCCAGCACCAGCTGGGGGTCAAGGCCAGTGGCCAGCACAGAGAAGGGCAGGGGACACACAGCCTGGTCCTGCGTGCACGACGTCTGCCTCTCACAGGGTGAAGCCTGGGTGGACACCACTCAGTGCACAGGGCCAGCTGCTGCCCTCCCATCCCACTGGGCCTGTGCCCCCGGCACGTGGGTAGCAGGTTCCTGGCCGGAGTCAGACCTCACCCACCCATCTTGGGGCCTCCGCTACCTTCCAGGCCCTTGGGGGAGCTGTCTGCCTCAGCAGGTCCTGAGGAAGAGAAGAGGGTGTCAGCAGGTGTGCGGTGGGCCTGGCCACGGATCCCCATGTCACTTATTCATCCATCCGTCCATCCACCCATCCATCCATCATCTATCCACCCATTCATCCATTCATCAACCATCCATCTACCCATCCATCCATCCATCCATCCATCCATCCATCATCCATCCACCCATCCATCCATCCATCTGCCCACCCATCCATCCATCCAACCATCCACCCATCCATCCATCCTCCATCCACCCATCCACCCATCCACCCCATCCATCCATCATCCATCCACCCACTCATCCACCCATCCATCCACCCATCCACCCACCCATCCATCCATCCATCCATCCAAACATTGCGGAGGGCCCAGGAGGGACTGCTTGCCCTCACAGAGCACACATGGAGGCGACCTGGGCAGATGCAGCCCCTCTCTAGGCCACACTTCAGTCTGTAAAAGGAAGGGCTTGGACCAGACAATGTTCGTCAGCTGTCTCTGACACTGGAGCCTGGGTTCTCAGGTCGGGGCAGCATCCCAGCAGAAGCAGCATCCCACAGCATCAGGGAAACCAAGTCCCCACTCACCTGGGGAGATGCCCTTGCTCAGAAGAGTGGGGCCGGGCAGCTGTCTGAGGCATGGGGCCCAGGTGTCTGTCCCCTCCCGGAGCCCTGGCCTTGGCAATGGGCAGGAGTCGGGCCCCTCCATACCTGCCACCAGTATCTGGGTGGGATGACTTGGTCTCTGAGCTGCAGCCCCACCCTTGCCCTCCCCGTGTCCCCATCTAGCTGCGGCTCTGAAATGAGGATGAGCGGGTACCATGCCACCCCCCTCCCCAGTGCCGTCCATCTGCCCTCCACCCACCCCCACCAGGAGTGCAGGTGTGTCTGCGGCCTCCCAGGGTCAGGGGAGGCGGACAACCTCCAGGCACTCCAACAGTGCCGGGCTCCCAGGACACAGGGCACACTGCCCAGGACCCTCCCAGCACGGTCCCTAGAGGCTCCCAGATGGACGCAGTGTCCAGGAGAGAGCCCTCCTGCCTCCTGGGCGTGAGGGCAGGCGCTTGGCCACATGATGGCCAGCATTTCCCAGCCCTCCCAGCACAGCCCTCTTAGTACCTGGGGTGCCATCATGCCCAGCCCCTGGCCACAGGGGCAGAGGGACACAGTCACAACCACTCACCCCACCCACCAAGCCCCGGGTCTCATCCTGAAGCCACATGCACCGCTCTCAGAGAGCCCGCAGCCCACCCAGGAAGGCCGGGGCAGGGGGAGAGTGATGGGCTGGGGTCTATCCTGAAGGCCCGAGGCACCCAGGGCTCTTCTTGACAGCTCTGTGTTTGTGGATCCAACAGGTAGATCCCGGGGCTGACTGCGCCAAGGTAGCGTGTCCTCTGGCCTCGAGTTGCAGAAAGAGCCAGGAACCCTGACACATCCCACCTCACATGGGAATCCAGACGACGCAGCCAACACTGTGTGCGCTCCTGGGAGACAAGAGGGCCGGGGGGCTGTGAGCAGAGCAGCCGGCACGGCCTGCAGCACCCCCTGTGCCCACCGCTGCCCCAGCAGCTCAGCCAAGCAACAAGCAGGCCGCCCGGCTCAGCCCTGCACCCGGTCCCGCAGAGGCAGGGCGGGCGGGAGGATGGCCCCTCAGAAACCTCAGCATCCCCATCGGCAAAGCAGGGCAGCGAGCTGGTCAAGCTGGAGTTTTCCCAGGAAACTGTGAGCGCCCCCGAGCCCACGCGCACCCGGACCCCCCCAGTCCCGGAGCTCTCGCGGGGGTTCTGGAGGGCAGCGACCATGCACACAGCTCCACCTGGGGACAGGCGGTGCGAGACCAGGATGCCCGGCCGCCCGCCCAGCAGGGCTGTGAGAGGAAGGCTCTGGCATGCGCTGGGTGCCTGCGCTGGGCACTGAGTGCCATGTGGGTACTGGCCACCTTGTCTGTGCTACCGTGTCCCCAGGAACCTCCCCCCTCCATGGGCCCTCTCCCCCGGGGGCACCCAGAGAGGCCCACCAAGGGGGAGAGCAGCTCGACCACCCCGAGAGGCAGTGGTCTGTCCTGGATCCAGCCCAGACCCGCCTTGAACCTACCTGTGCCCAGCCTACCCTGCCCTCGGCCTGGAGGACAGCCCTTGGGAGGGGCCGATCCAGCGGCATGGGCTGGGGCTGGATGGGCCAGAGCAGGGCCCCCTTCCCCGACCCCTCAGCCCACGCAGTGACAGACGCCCTCAGGAGGCATCAGCTCCCAGACCTGCTGCCTTGACCTCCAGGAGGGCAGATCCAAGGCCGGGGACACCGGAGCCAGAGTCCCCAGGGATGGCAGAAAGGCCCAGTGGACTCGAGGGTCACTCCGAGGCCGAGCCAGCCTCGGCAGAGCCGTCTGCCCTCTCAGAGCCCAGGCCACACTGGGCAGCGTCAGGCTGCCCAGGGAGCTGGAAGGAGTGCAGGGCGCCCCTTCTGTCTGAGCCCAGGCTGGGGAGGGAGGGCGGGCTCCACAGGCAGGAATCCGTGCTCCACACAGAGGTGCCCGTTGCCCAAGAACATTTCGAACTGACCCGTGGAACCAAACTGTCCGGGTTTCTCTGTCCCAAGTGTTCACGGGCCTGCACACGCCAACGTGCACTGTGGTTTCCTAGGGAGGGTCAAGGGGTCCCCAGGTTGGGGTGGCCACAACCCCTGGGGAGAGCACGGATGCACACGAACATCACGGGCCTGCACACGCCAATGTGCACTGTGGTTTCCTAGGGAGGGTCAAGGGGTCCCCAGGTTGGGGTGGCCACAACCCCTGGGGACAGCACGGATGCACACGAACATGTGGGACACCTGGGCTCGGTCCTGCTCCGGGAACTGGCCTGCACCCCTTTCTGGCCTCGAGGCCGGCCCTGTGGAACCTCGATGCACAGCAGGACAGGAAGCAGCTTGGGGCGTCCTCCCCGAGACCTCTGACCCCAGGGGAGCTGCTGGAGGGCTAACCCGCAGGCTCATCTTGCCCTGACCCTGAATGGTGGGGTGACCCGCCCCTGTTCTCCTGGTCCCCAGCAGAACAGATGGCTGTGACACTGGCTGGGGGGCAGCTCCCCCTGAGCCAGCGCCGGCCAGAGACCAGTTCCGCAGGCTGTCAGCACCCTCGGCCCGCCGCCACCTCCTCCCCCAGCGGTAACTGCCCGTAGTCAGCTAGCCTGGCTCCACTCATTCTGCTGTCCAGGCCGCAATCCGACCGGGTCACAGAGGCCAGGCCCTGCTCTGAGATGCCGGGAGCTGCCGGGACCCGAGGGTAGGATCCGGGATGCCAATGCCAGCTCCCTCACTTGCAGATCCCTCACAAATTACCCTGCCTGGACAGAGAGGCAGGCACAGCCCCAGGAACTGAAAGTGGGCAATCGGGGCCTTTCCTGGGATTTGCCCCCAGACAGCAACAGCTCTGGCGGCAGGCACAGCGGGTAGGGCGGACACAGGGCTGAGATGCCCGTCCAGGAGCCCAGGAAGAGCCGGGGCTCTCGGCTCTCCAGGGCCCACTGCTCCAGGCACCCTCCACAGAGTCTCAGGGCACTGCCAGGCTGGGCGACAGGGACGTGGCCACCTGAGCCCAGGGGCAGGATCAGCCCTAGAAACGGCTCCTGAGCGCAGATGGCCGCAGGCAGGAATTCTCCAGGAATTCAGACACAGGGCTCCTCTCGGCAGCTGCTACGTATTATTGGCTCATTTAGGTGCCAGGGCCCTGGGGTAAGAGGTGAGCGCCAGCCACGGAGACTCCGCCGTGCGGGAAGCGGCAGACTCCTGGGGTGATGAGAAGGGGGCCCGACACAGTGGGGGTGGCGTCGGCAGTGGTCATGGACACCCCACAGGTCCTCAGAAGGCGGCCCCTTCGGCCCGAGCAGGACGGCGTGTCCGCACGGGGCCGGAGGGCAGGCTCAGGCGGCTTCGTGCGCAAGTTCCCTTCCACACGCCATTCACTGGGGCAGGGGCCCCGGCCAGCCTGTGAGGACCTCTCCCCTGTACCCAGGCCGAGCCGCCCACGTGCAGGGACCCGCACATGCCGCACTCCCCTCCCCAGCCCCCTCCGCTGCCCTGTGCCCCTCTCCTGATGCCCCACTGTGCAGGCCTGTGAGCACTCGGTGGCGGGGGGGGCAGGCAGTTGTCTTATCGAGCCCCACCCCCTTCACCGGGCTGGGCTCGCCTGCTCCCCTCCCCTGCAGAGAAAGGCGAGAGGCCTCCCAGCAGAGCGGGGTCTCAGGGCCAGCAGCACTGCGCCGCTGGTCTGGGCCCAGCCATTCCTGCGTCCAGAATAGAAAGTGCCAAGCCACCCACCGCAGCTGCCCAGGGGCTGGAAAATGGGGCAACGCAGCTCCTTTGCGAGTGGGCAGCTGCCTGGCTTCACCAGCCCAGTGGGCTGCCAGGAAAAGGTCAGCCAGAGGGCCAGGCACCAGCCCCTCGGCCCCAAACGCGCCCGGGGAACTCCCGCACCCCAACTCTTGTCAGTTCCAAGGCGGCGACGGTCCAGGGACCCACACAGAGCACGTGGGCCACACAGATTCCCCAGACACCACGCAGGCTCGCCCACCCGAGCGGGGCCTCCACGTGCACCCCGCGCTGCCCTGCTGGGTCCAAGAGGCCGTGTGCCAGCACTGAGTACATCACTGACCCCAGCAAATCAGAAACTGCCGGGGCTCAGTGGTCTCATCTGTATAATGGGCCACACACCCAGCCCACCCCAGGGCACGCCCAGGACTGCCCTTGCAGCCCAGCGAAGGGCAATTCACCGGAAGAGTCTGGACCGGCTTCCAGGGGTGTGGACAGGGCACTAGGGCCGCACGGGAAGGGCAAAGGGCAGATTCACAGGGCTCTTTCAGGAAACCACCCAGGAGGATGGGCGGGACTCCAGCCTGGGGCAGCCCTGGGGAGGGGAGGCTGGGGGGCCTTGTCCTTCTCCGCAGACCCAGCCTCGGTCCTGCCCGGAAGGCAGGCCCCTCGCGGGCAGGGACACTGGAGCGGCCTATTCACCAAAAACCCAGGCGGGAAGCATGGGGGCAGGTGGGGCGAGCTCACAGACCCCCAGGCCCGGAGGGTCTGCCTCTTGGTGGATCCTGCTGTAATCACGTCATTAGAAGTCCAGCCCGTCTCAGAAGCCAGCCCTGGGAGAAGCCCATTGTGCACGGAGCAGGCCTGGAGGACACAGTCATCTCGAAAGACAGAGACGCCTTTGTGGGTGGTGGGGTCTGGGGGACAAACCTGGTAATTAAACGATTCACGGAGTGAACATGAATGCCCTCCCCAGAGTCGGCCGCTTTGTAAGGGCTGGGATTCTGTGTGCGGGCAGCCCCCGGGCTGTCCTGGAGCAGGCGGTCTGCGGACCCGCTGCCCTGAAGGGACGTGGACCATCGAGTACAGGGCAGCAGGCCACACCTGTCCCAGCCGACTGCCATGGCCAGCAGGGCCAGGGCAGAGGGCGGGGTCAAAGCCACCCACCATCTCCATTCAACCCAGCAGGCCCTCCCCACCCCCAGCCAGAGACGGCCCCCACCTCAGGCAGCAGAAGACACCAGTGCCAGCTCCTGCAGGGCGTGGGGCTTGCTGGAGATTTCGGGATCTGTCCTCAAAGGAGGGGTTTAGGGCTTCCCTGGTGGCACAGCGGTTGAGAGTCCGCCTGCCTGCCGATGCAGGGGACACGGGTTCGTGCCCCGGTCTGGGAGGATCCCACATGCCACGGAGCGGCTGGGCCCGTGAGCCATGGCCGCTGAGCCTGCGCGTCCGGAGCCTGTGCTCCGCAACGGGAGAGGCCACAACAGTGAGAGGCCCGTGTACCGCAAAAAAAAAAAAAGAAGGGGTTTAGCGCAGCTAAATCGGGCATGTGTGGAGAAACCAAAGGCCACACTGTCCAGCAGGGCAGGGGCAGCGGGGCAGAGCAGAGCACAGTGGAGGAAGTGGCCTGGTCGGGCGGGGCAGCTCTGCGCACCCCTCGGGGAGAGGACAGCCAGGTCCCAGCCTGGTCGCGGCCAGTAGCCAAGAGCAGCCCTCGGTGGTGTCTGGACCTCGGGCCAGGGGTCAGATTCCCACCCTCCGGCACAGTGGGCAGCACTGGAGGGCTGCCTGGGAGGCCTGCTTCCTCTCCATTCACCAATTATCCCAGTTTAGAAACAAAGTCACCCTTGAGCCAAGGCCAGGAGCCCTGGACCCGCCGGGGCCTGCTTCCCGCCCACACGCCCTCAGGGGCGGCCGCCTGCTCCTGCTGCCTCCTGGCAGACCCCAGGGGCCCCCACAGCCCCACAGCCCTGCCTGCCCACTCCCCGGACCCCACCGGCGCCCTGCTCCGGTGGGGAAAGAGGCTCCTTCAAAGGGGCAGGCCTGGGCGTGGAGGCCCCAGGCAGGACCACTGAGGTCCCTCCCCGCAGAGTGGGCTGGGGCTGGAGGGGCAGGCTGCACAGGCTCCCGGTCATTCCAACCAGCTCAGAGGGGGACGCTAAGTCTTCTCAGATTCCAGGCTGAACCTTCCCTGCCGTCCGTCCCCACCAGCCCCTCTGGGCCAAACTGACTCACTCCCTCCACTCTGCTCCTCTGCCCCCACCTTTCTCCCACCTGGAAAAGCCCATCCTGCCCCACCTGCACCTCTCCAAGCCTTTCTCAGCCCACAGGCCCTCCTCCAAGAAGCCCTCCGGACCACCTGGCCCTCTCCTGGGTGTCAGCAGTGACGCCCTGAGAGCTGTGTGGACCCGGGAGTGGGTCCCAGAACTGCCTGAGATGGGCCCAACTTGCCCATTTTATAGGTGAGGAAACTGAGGCCCAGAGGGTACCAGGACCAAAGCTTCTTGGACCAAGAAGTACCTAAGGTGATCGGGCCTCAGACCTCAGAGTCTGCCCTCGTTCCCCGAGGTCAGCAGAGACCAGGCCACGAGAAATGACCAGCGTCCACTGTGTCACCATTTATGACACAAAAGGAAGATAAATTAAGACGTAGTATGTTCTGAAGCATACGTTTTTCTTGCCTGTTTTTCCTGTAAGATTCGAGAGCAGCCGGCCATGGGAAGTACTCATCCCCGGCAGATCTCGGGGTTGGGGCGGGGGGGGAGGCCTCTGCCGTCTCTCACTCCGGGCAGCAGCCCACCAAGGCTCAGGGGCTCCCCCAAGGTGTCGGCCCGCAGGGTAGGGAGGCCGGCGGTCCTAGGGGGCATCCCGACCCCAGGCCACCCCAAGGGAGAGGCCGCGTGGGTGCTACCTGCCACGGGAGCTCGGGGACGCTGTGCATGTGGGGACCCCAGGAACATGGGGCCATCCTCCCCCACCCCTGTCATCCCTCACATCTCTCAGCGGGCCAGGCCTCTGGGGAGCGAAGGTCGCCACCACTCCCCAGGGCACCCTGAGCCTCACCTGTACTGACACCTGTGACCTGCACAAACGTCCCGCATACTTTGTCCCCACCAAACAGCATGGGGAGTGGGGTCCAGCATGTTACCCTGAGGCCCACAGGCGCGTCAGATGACACGATGCCCGCCCTGGACAGACAGCCGCCCTGGACAGACTGCACCGAGGCCTTGTGCTGGGCCCCGCCCTCCCCCACCTCCCCCAGGCCCCACCAGCACAGGCTCCCTTTGTGCTCCTGTATCTCCTACAGAAAGCCTTCACAGGGAGCGGGGGGCGGCAGGCAGAGGTGGGCCGGCAGGTCCAAGTTCAGAGGGAGGGGGCACCCAGGTGGGGGAGGGGCTCTTCCTAAGCACTCCCCTCCCCCTTTGTTCCCCACCATCAACCCAGCAGAGTCCCCTTCTCCCTCCCCCACTCTTTTGTTCAAATGAAAGATTTTGGGGGAACCGGAAAAAAATACGGCTTTTATTTTCAAAACTGGAATCAGTTATATTTGGGGGGTGAGTTACATATGCCCAACTGTGCCAGGTCTCAGGTCTGGCGGCCCCAAACCCAGCGTGGAGGGTCCGGAAGGGAACAGGGGCGGCCTCTGCAGTGGGCACAGTCCTCACACCCAGCCCTGCACACCCAGCCCTGCACACCAGCTCTGCACACCAGCCCTGCACACCAGCTCTGCACACCAGCCCTGCACACCCAGCCCTGCACACTAGCTCTGCACACCCAGCCCTGCACACCAGCTCTGCACACCAACCCTGCACACCCAGCCCTGCACACTAGCTCTGCACACCCAGCCCTGCACACCAGCTCTGCACACCAGCCCTGCACACCCAACCCTGCACACCAGTTCTGCACACCCAGCCCTGCATGCCAGCTCTGCACACCAGCCCTGCACACCCAACCCTGCACACCAGCTCTGCACACCCAGCCCCGCACACCCAGCTCTGCACACCCAGCCCCGCACACCAGCTCTGCACACCCAGCCCCACACGCCAGCTCTGCACACCCAGCCCTGCACACTAGCTCTGCACACCCAGCCCTGCACGCCAACTCTGCACATCCAGCCCCGCACACCAGCTCTGCACACCCAGCCCTGCACGCCAGCTCCACACACCAGCCCTTGAACACCAGGCCTTTCTTCCAGGAGGTGGTGCCCTAGGAGGAGGCTCAGGGGCCACCCTCCAGCTTTGTCTACTGCTCCCTGAAGGCCACATCTGCCACCCAACTGGCCATTCCAGGAAGCCCCCGACCCTGGAGGGCCACAGACTGGTCACGAGCCCAGTCCCCCCGCAATACAGATGCTCCTGCCTGGGAGGTGGGCAGGGTGGAGACCTGGGGATCCACCGCTCTCTCCTCCGAAGCAGATCTCAACCGTGCTCCACCCCCAACAAGGCCTGGCACCGCGCCCAGAGACGGCATGGCCGGAAGGTTCCAGGTGCTCACTGGGCCAGACCGTGCTTCCAGCCCCAGCTCTGCTGAGCAGTCAGCAGCTGCCGGGCCTCCTGGACCCTAGATTCCTCTTCCACGAAGCGGAAGAAGTGAGGATTCGGGGGGCGACGCAGGCAGAGCGCGGTAAGGGCCAGGCAGGTGCGCCCGCCCGAGAGGCCGTCCCCACAGTGACCGTGGGGAGCAGGGCTGCTCTGGAGGCAAAGCCAAGCCTGGAGCCCAGGCCCCAAGAGGCTGGCAAGAACGCGGCTCCCACCGTCCCCCCCAATCCCCGCAGCACCGAGGCTGGGTCTCCAAGCCCAGCAGCTGCCCCAGGCACCCATCCAGCTGGGTGCAAAGTGCCCCGCTGGGTGCCTAGCCCTCCCCACTGCGCCCCTGCCAGCCCGTGTACCCTGTGGTGCCCAGGAGGCCGAGGGTCAGGGTCTCGTGGGAGGGGCACTGCTCAGTACAAAGGGAGCGCCCATCAGTGATGCTCCAAGCTGGGTGCCCGAAAGAGCGCCAGGCGGAGTGGGGGCTGGTGGCCACAGGGAGCAGGGTGGAAGGCGAGGGGCTAGAGAAAGACTGGCCCTAGTCGGGGGTCCCGGCTGCTTCCCCAGGACGAGACCAAGGACAGGCTACACTGCAGAGTCACGTCCTCGTGCTGCTGCCTATCAGGCCACAACCCAGTCCCAGCAACATCCCCAAAGGCAGCTGGAGGCCAGGACGTCTCTCCCACCCCGACCCCGCAGAGTCCAGCATCTCTCCACAGCCACCTGCGGCCGTCATGAAAGACCAGGAGAAGAGGCGGAGCGTGGCAGCTGGGCCCCTGCATCCCAGCCTGGACCCCAGTCTGCGACGGTGTGGGGTGGGGTCACCTCTGTCCAGCCCACAGAGGGGCTTGGGATCTAAAACCACGAGGAGGCCTGGATGAGGCTTGGAGCCTGGATGGTACAGGGCACAGGGCACGGACCCCCTACCCCCAGCAGCTGGAGGTGACAGCAGTCCTCATTCCGTGGCCCGGGCAGCAGCCCCCGCCCCCGGCCGCCCAGAGCCCAGGAAGCACAGAGCCTTCCGGCTCGCAGAGGGCATGCGATGAGTGGTCAGAGCCGCCGGAACCTTCCCGACAAAGGTCAGCACCCCTGGGTACCAGCGGCCGGCTTAGAGCTGTGGGACGCAGCACCTCCCCAGGGCCCCTGCCTTCAGCCACGGGGGACACACTTGTGCATGCACAGGGAACGGCAAGGGCGCACGGGTCCCCTCTGCAAACGGGGGCCTCAATTCCCCACAATTTCCTGGTTTCCCTCCCGTTGTTTATTGGGCATCCAGAGCCCTAAAGAGCGCGTCGCAGGATGTACGCCCCGTGTCCCCCTGGAAGAGGCCCCCAGCTGCTCACCAGAAGCAAGTTCAAAGCGCCGGAAACTGTCCAGAGTGTTTCATGTCAATGATGGCCGTGGCTCTGTGCCCTGTTCTGGCAGGACCTGCGAGCTACGCGGTCAGCAAAGAAATTCTGGACAAAGCAGAAAACCACCGGGGATACTCACGCCTTCCCCTCACGCCAAGAAGTCAGGAGGAATGTCTGCAGGGGATCTTTGGGGGACTTTTCAGGCATTCGTCTGCACCACCCCCACCAGCACTTGCTTTAAGCCCATCTACACCCGCAGCACCCCCCGGCATCCGAGGCTGGGTCCTCAGCATGTCAGGCTCCAGTCTGAAGGTGTGTGATGTGTACTCAATCGGTCCCCTCGGGTAGGACCCCAGGTGTCCCCCAACTTTCAACATGAAGGACACGAGAGCCTCTGGTGGGGCAGGGGTGCAGCTCAGGGACCCCTGGGACGTGCTGCTTCCCTGCCGGCCCAGGAACCCTGGCCCATCCCTGCCCGCAGAGGGCGCGATCGGACAGGGAGCGCTCGGAGATGGCAGGGTGCAGAGGCATCCCATGAGAGAGGGTTACCTCCTCCCCTGCCCCCCGCCAGGCCCACCCGCGCAGACCGCCAGGGCCTCGGTGCCTGCAGGGGACACCATGCCACTCACCGTGCTGACAGCGGGGACCGTGGAAGCCGCGGGGACAGTGGCACAGCTGGGCCGAGTTGGGCACGCACTGGCCGCCGTTAAAGCAGAGGCCGGGGCTGCACTGGGCTGTGGAGGGAGGAAGAAAACGCGTGAGGAGGGGCAGGGGCTTGGGGGCACCCCCAGCCCACCGCGAGGACACAAGGTCCCCAGAGACGCCTCCCCCCCGTAAGTCTCCCCACAAGGTGAGGCCTCAAGGCCTGGACAGAAGCTGGGCCCTCAAGGGACAGGAAAGCACTGCCCCCGGGGAGGGGGCCCAGGAGGGTGGGTCACACACGGCCCACCAGGGCTGCAGCCCCACCGCCACCCCAGGGTCTGGGTTCAGTGAAGCCCCCCTGGGAGGGGCAAAAACCCCACTCCCTTCAGCGGGACATGAAGGAGTTCCAGGGCATTTTCTGGGGGAGGCCGGGGGAGGAGGGTGGAGAGTAGGGGGTGCAGGGGAACAGCCCACAGCTAAAGGGGGCTGAGGGCTTGGCCAAGGCCCCCTCCCCACAAGACCCCAACGGTGGAAATGACCAGACTGGTCCCACCCTCGAGGAGGGTCAGTGCCAGCCCAGGCCCCCTGGGAGGGGACGGAGGGAGGGAGGGTCAGGGCTGCGAGCGGCTGGCCTCCCCACCTTCTCCAGAGGAGCCTCCCTGCTCCCAGACCCTCTCCCCACCCCCCACCCCCCCGCGGGGCCCAACGAGGCACCCTGAACCCACTGCCTTGCGGTGCCCTAGGGCTACTGAGCCCCCTCTGGCTCCAGGCCACAGTGTGGAGGAGGCCTCAGCTGGCCCAGGAGGCAGGGGCCCTGAATGGGAAAGGCAGGTGCGGTCCCAGCCCCGTCACAGCAGGGACCCCGACCCACGCCGGACCAGGTGCCCCTGGGGGGGGAGGGGCTTCAGCACCAATTTTCTCGGCCCCGCAGCCATGACCCCTACTCCTACACAGGGCGGGCAAAGCCAGGGCAGGTGGGCTCTGCCCACATCCCCGTGGCCCCAACAGCCGGGCCCTGAGTCCGAGGGCTTCAGGGGTGCTTGCTGGGTGAGTGGACACTCTGAACAGTGGCCTGGATGCCCGCCAGGCACCCCAGAGCCCGGCGTGACCCACAGGTTCAGCGAGCTTCTCTCTCGCTGGCAGCATTCCCACCAGGAGCAGGGAGAGAGGCCGGATGGTGGAAGAGCCCAAGGGGAGGGATGCCGGCCAGGCACACGGGCCCAAGCAGCCCCCTAGACGAGGCACCACCCCGATGAGGACACCAGGGCTCAGAGACACACAGCACACGGCCCGGGGTCACACAGCCGCGGAGGACGGCCCAGGCCCAGGGCCCTCTGACTTAGGGTCACAGGAACTCTGCCGGGGGAGACACGGGGGGTCTTTACTGGAAGCTTCCTCCCCCTCTGCCGTCCCAGGACGCCTTGGAGGGGTCCCTCCTCTCGGGCCACCCTGCCGGGGTCCCAGCTGGCACTCACTCACACCTGAAAAACTCCCCGAGGATGTTTCTGAAATGCAGTGCAAGTGGGGGGCTGGGGAACAAGCGGGTGCCACAGGGGAGCCAAGGGGAAACGCACGGTGGCCCTGGAACCCGCACAGGTGATTCCGGGCCGGGGCCAACCTGGGCTGTGCACCAGTGTCCCCACTGCTGAGGGCCTGAAACCTGTTGACTTGTGCAGTTTTGTGGAGGAAGAGAAGCCAGTTGTTTCCTTTTCGCATCGTAAAGAGGTCTGCACCATCCTGAAGACCTTCAGCCCCAAACCACCACAACGGCCCATGCCTCCGGGGGGGGATCAGATGCCCAGGCGGGCGCCGCCCCCAGGACTCTGCCCCCCAGGGGCCTCTGCAGGCCCCACCAGTTCACGCCCAGCCTGGGGGTCCCCGCGGACAGCACCCTGCCTGCGTCCACCTCTGCGGGCAGTTCCAGAGCTCAGGGGGAGGTAGCAACCCACTGCCTGCTCCCATGCCCCTTCCCCGGCTTGGTACATGGTGTCACATGCACAGAGAGGCTCAGGCCAGAAACCCGGGAGCCGTCCTCACACTCGGCCCGCATCCAATCCAAAGCCAGCCCATCGGTTCTACCTCCCATGCCCCTTAAGCCCACCCTTCTCTCCGCTTCAAGCCTGCACAAAACTGTCACCAGCATCCCCGCGGACGCCTCTTAGCTGGTCCCATTCACCCGCGTCCTTTCTCTACGCTGCAGCCACCGGGACCCTTCACAACAGGAAGCAGATCATGGGCGCCTGGTTGAGAGCCCTTCTGTGGCTTTCCATCGACCTGGCACACAGCCCCCTAGCCACCCGTCACACCCTAGCGGCTGTCCACCTGGACAAGTCGTCACTTCCTCAGGGAGCCTTTCCAAGCCTCCAGCCGAATCAGCGCTCACAGCGCCCTGCAGTTTCCCACCAGTAGCCAGCCCTTAACAGGGGCGACAGCTGAGCTCCCAGCCCAGGCCTGGGCTCCCTAGGGGCAGGCAGCTACAGTGCCTCCATCACCATCATGTTCCTTGGAGCCACTGACAGGCTGACACTTAGAAGGGGCTCCATAAACTTTGTTGAATGAGTAAAGAGATAATTAAATGTCAGGCCAAGCGGGACGTGAGACAGTTATTTGTCAGGAAGCCTTTGTGGGGAAAGGCAGGCACTCAGGATGCGAGAGGGATGCACCGGGCAGCACATCCTTAAATGGAAAAAAGAAAAGGTTTCACAACAAAGATGCACGAAGCTATGCCCCAAACCAAGAACGGGTACTCCCTGTGGTCCCAAGGCTCGTGGGACGCGGGAAAGATGGGGTTACCGTGGTGGGAAGCCTGAGACCAGTGGCACGGGGTGGCACTGGGCACACACGCCTCGTGGCAGGACGGGCAGCCAGGGCACAGGGACGGGGCCTCACTGCAGAGCACCCGTGGGTCCAGCCCTGTGTGACCCCTCTCCCAGGCCAGGCGGGAGTCAGGGATGCCCCCGGCAGCCCAGCCACCCCTCCCGCTGTCACTCAAGTCACCTGAGGGACAAGCGCCCCCCAAAAGACCCCACCGCAGCTGAGGAAGGGCCACAGGCGACAGGCACAGGACAGCCAAAACCCAGAAATGCAGCTCAGGAGCAGCAGACCGTGGCTTCCGATAAGGATGTTTGTTTTCCTCCAAGAGAAACAGGAGGGGCCGTGTGTGAGAAAAGAGTTGGCAGGTAGGAAAACAGACCCAGTGGGATGCATGGAAAGGAAGAACATGAAAACTCCACATGCAGGTGTTAGATGAGGGTCAGATGCTTTGAAAACAGTTTACAGATCGCTAAGTAACAGACGTGTTTTATACTTAACATCAGCTATGTTTTTAATGAATTTTATGAGAGCCTACGGTATGCCAGGGGGACAGCAGGGGGCTGGTTTGGGGACCCACCCTCGTGGCCCTCGGCTGGGACTGAACCCACAGGACCCT
Source organism: Inia geoffrensis (assembly GCA_036417435.1). Classification (NCBI taxonomy): domain Eukaryota; kingdom Metazoa; phylum Chordata; class Mammalia; order Artiodactyla; family Iniidae; genus Inia; species Inia geoffrensis. The sequence goes on along the minus strand of CM070901.1, from coordinate 183,799,134 downwards.
CAGGGGCCCTGGAAGGAACTGTCAGAACCCACGAGTGTGAGAAACGCAAGAAGAGGTGGAGGTAGGCCCGGGGGTGGGGGCACGGTGCCCACGAGGTCTATGGCTGCCAGGAGGCCACGTCCTCCGAGGCTACAGGATGCCGTCGCCCTCCCCAGACCCCGCTGGCGCCCGCCACCCAGAAGCCTTCGCAGGCCAAGGGAGCGCAGGCTCTGTAGATCCGTGTTCAAGTCCCAGCCCTAATACTTATCAGTGGTTGGAAATTTGGGCTAAACTCCCCTATACATGTCAAACGCAATATTCTCACAGACCCTTCACGCTCTCAGAGTGTTGCCTCCACACTGTCTCCTGGAGCTGAAGACACCCACAACCCCCCAGCAGCCCACGTCCAGGGACCACGATCTCCTCACGCTATGGACCGGGAGCCGAGGTGCGGGCACGCTGGCCAGGCCTTCCCCTTGCGGTGAAGCTAGGCGCATGTGCCCACATTCCTAGAACCAGAGGCTGGGAGGGTCCTTAGGGGTGTCCAGTCCCGAGGGTGCTCCTGGCCGGGCCTGGGTGCGGGATGGCAGATTTAGGCAGCACAGCCCCCAGAGTGAGGACACCATGTCCAGGCATCGCCAATGGCATCCTGATGCCAGCCACTTCCTCTCACGGAGAAAGGCAGGAGACACCTGTGCCTGGCCACACCTTGATCGAGCCCACTGGCCGTGGCGGCTGCAGCCGCGCTGTCCCAGGACGGGCTGGCCATGGAAAGGGGACTCGACTGCTCTCCAAGGGCTCAGTTTCTCCAAGGTCAGCCCCTGGAGCGCTTCCCTGGACCTGGGCTTGGCTGAGACCACGGCTCCTTCTCTCCACCCCACAAGGGGCTAGTGGAAAGCTGAGTGAACCACAGGCGGGAGAGGGTGACCCAGGCGGACACCTTTGTCCAGCCTGCCAGGCCACCCACCCACCCACAGGCTGCGAAAACACACCGAGGTCACCGAATGTGTTTCCGGGAGCCAGCCTGCAAGCGAGTGCCCCTCTGCGTCTGTCCCCAGGCACCTCCACCCAAGCAGCCCAGAGACCCCCGCAGGGCGGGCTGACTCAGCTCAAGGTCACGGGGACAAAGGGGCGGTTCCCTCCATATCTCCCAGGCTGCAGGGCAGCGTTTCCTAAGCCTCGTCCAAGTCGCTGATAAGAGCTGCCGGTACACGGGCGGGCGTGGGTGCACAGCTCAAGCTGACAGTGGCTAAGGAAGGGAGGCCACTTCCCTCGGAGCCCAGGGGACAGAGCAGGCCCTGAGCCCTCCTGTCTCCTCCTTCTCACCCTGTTCCTGCCGGCCTTCCACCCAGCGCTGGCCGAGGGCTAGGGGCCCGGATCACATGCCCCACTCCAACCTCTCCTGCTAGGACCCCTGCGGCAGGGAGGGAGCCACCTCAGCTCCATGCTGGGCACACAGGCTCCAAGTGCTTGAGGAAAGGCCAAGCCCTCCAGGCCAGCTGCCCGGTGCCCTGTGCCTATACCAGCACCCACCACACGGGGGGTCCCAGGAGACAGGCGGGCAGACAGACACCCACTGCCCAGAGTTGGGCCCGGCTCCCAGAGCCCCTGCATGGTGGCAAGTCCGGGCACAGGCGAGCCACACCAGCTTTGGGAGACCGTGTCCAGTCAACAGGAGAAGTGGGAGGCCGAAGGGCCACGGACCCTGAGGACTGCGGAAGCCCGCTGGCCCCTCCAGGCCCATCCTCGGCCGCAGAACCCCTGGAGAGCAGACCTGGACAGGGCAGCATCCTTCCTTGCCCCCAGCACGTCCGCTTCCCGAAGGCAGTCGGCGGGGGGTGAGCGCTGTGCACCCACAACCTTCCAGAAGGGCTGGACCTGGCCCCTGCTGCGCCTGGCACTCGGATCATTCTGGGCTCCGGGTGACGGTGGCACCTCCACGCCTCATTGCCTGTGCTCCCCACCGCGTCATGGCCCCAGTGAGAGCACGTGCGTGGGCATCTGCGCACCCATGGGAGTGGGAGCTCGTGCACACGTGTGAGCGATCGTGCACACGTGAGTGTACACGTAGCTGTGCACTCATGAGCATGTGTGTATGTACACGTGTGTGAGTGAACGCACGTGAGCAGGTCACATACCTGTGAGTAAATCCAGCCACACGTGTGCACACATGTGTGTGTGAGGCTGTGTGTGGTGAGCCCCTCTGGGTGTGAGTGGGTGTGTAATCGTGTGCTGGGCACAGGGCCGGGCCAGTCTGGATGCAACTCACAGTTTGGAGAGACCTGGGGTGCGCGGGACACAGCAGGACAACGCACCCTCCCCCGGCAACCTGGGGGACATTCACGTCCACGCCGAGGACAGGAGAGCCAGGATGCCAGCTCTGCAAATTCCCACGCTGGGCGCACGGCTGCCGTGTCGCATCCAGAATGGAAAAGGAAAAGTGAAGGGCAGAGGCCAGGAAGCCGAGGGCGGCCCTCCCTGGGGTTCACGGCTGCCTTCCTGCAGCTCCTTCCCTGCAGGCCCCGACTGGCCAGGCCCAGGGCCGCAGGACCGCACAGGAGGTGGGAGGGAAGGGAGGCCTGCCTGGCGGTCCGACAGTGGGACGCAGGGGCGCCGAGCCCAGGCCTCATCCCGGGGCCCTGACTACAGGCACTGGCACCCAGATCCAGGGCTGCATCCAGTGGTCTGGGCTCCCGGCGTGGGCACAACGGCTTCAGCCCTTCCCTGTTCCTGTGGCCTGCAACCTTCCCTTCCCTATGCGGTGGGGCTCTTCCGTGGGCACGAGCAAGGCCCACCACTCACATCACACAAGCCACCAACGCCCTGGACAGAGAGGCTTCCCGGACCCCACCTAAGCCAGCACCACCTCGGTCAGCCCCTTCCCACTTCACTTTTCTCTGTAGCTTCCCCACTCACCGGCATGTAATCTGTCCCCAACTCCTTCCCTCCCTCCCTCCCTCCCTTCCTTCCTTTCTCCCCCTCTGTTCCATGAGAACAGGGCAGGTACCAGCCTCTGCTCAGGACCCTCCCATGCCCAAGCGCAGCGCCCGGCACCCCGTCGGCCCTCCACAGACGCTGCTTGAATGGATCACCTACACACTTCCCAGTACATGCTTTAGGGACACCGCTTTATTGTTTTGCCTTTTTGCCTCTGTTACTTTCTTCCTTCCTTTTTTAAGAAACAATGGGTTTGGAAAACACTACACAGTCTGTCAGAAGCCTGCAGCGGGGCTTCCCTGGTGGCGCAGTGGTTGAGAATCTGCCTGCCGATGCAGGGGACACGGGTTTGAGCCCTGGTCTGGGAGGATCCCACATGCCGCGGAGCAACTAGGCTCGTGAGCCACAACTACTGAGCCTGCGCGTCTGGAGCCTGTGCTCCGCAACAAGAGAGGCCGCGACAGCGAGAGGCCTGTGCACCGCGATGAAAAGTGGCCCCCGCTCGCCACAACTAGAGAAAGCCCTCGCACAGAAACGAAGACCCAACACAGCCAAAAATAAATTAATTAATTAATAAACTCCTACCCCCAACATCTTCTTTAAAAATATATATATACCCTCATTATCCAGTCCCACTAACCAGATAAAGAAACCCCTTTCCATCTACAGCGCACACTGGCATATCAAAGCCTCTGAGAAGTCCTGCAAAAACAGTACCTGCTTAACATGCTTTACACAGAGCTTCCCTTTCCCAGGGCTCTCTTCACACCCACGGAGCCGGTGCAGCCCCTGGCCCCTCCTCGGGCACTGCCTCTCCAACCTGTGGCCTCCTCCGATGGACTGAGCCCAGCCCACATGGAGAGAGTTCAAGATGTAGCTACAGTCTTCCGGCACCCATTCCATCTCAGGCTCCGCATGCTCTCGCTCCAGGCCAGGTACCTCATCTGTGCAATCGGGTCCCTGCTTCGATAAGGGGGAGCCAGGACCCAGGGTGACCATGGCTGAAACATTGGGAGCGTCCAGGCAAAATCTGCCCCCTGACTGGGACAGAGGTGGAATTCAGAGAGCCACCAGGCAGGACGGGCACCCCAACAGCAGGAGGCCCGCCGGGCACACGTGCTCTGGACCCACAGGTCCTGCGGAAGGCCCTGGTCGCCAGGCACCCCGCCCAGCTGGCACGTTTTCTTTTCAGTCACCTCCCGGTCACACATGCTGCTTAAGTGGGTCTCGGAGGAATCCCAACACCATCAGAAGCTTCCTGCACAAACACCACGGGGGCCTGACACTGTCCCGCACGCAGCCCAGTTTCCAGGTCACATCCCAGGGAGGACACTTCACTGTGGCTGGTGGAGAGGGGTGGGGCCAGCAGGGGTCAGTGTCCCAGGGCCCTGCCCCCGCCTGCCTACCTTTCCGGGTCCCCTGGCTGCAGAGAGCCAGGGGAGGGGCTAGACAGGCTGGCAAGGGGGGCAGTGGGGAAATGAGGAAAGGGGCAAACAGACAGAAAGAGGGAGGGCGGGAGCCCTGTGCCTCATCACCATCCCCTCTGCTCGCTCTCAGGGTCTCGGAGGACCCTGACCCCGTCCGCAGGCCTGACGCTTGTTGGCATGCAGCCAGGAGGGGACCAAAGGCAGCCACCCTGGACTCACACCTGACTCCCCCGAGGCAGGGCTTTCCAGGGACTGGGGGCTCCGGCACCTGTTGGGACCCCAAGACCCCCACCCCAAGACCAGTGCCTGATGCGACCCTGCACCTGACCCCAGTGCCCCCTGCGAGAGCTGCCGGTGAGAAATGCACAAAGGGCTTGGAGCCAGGCTTCCGGAAGGCTCCAGCTCCACCCAGCCAGGAACCAGCCCTGAGGGGCTACAGGCAGAGTGACCCCAAGGGCTCAGCCACGATGTGGGGCAGCTGAGGAAGGGCCCCTGGCCGCCCACCTCTCCTTCCTCCTTCCCCTGCGTCCACTTCCTCTTCCTGGGCTCCAGCTGGCTCCCCTCACACCCCAGCGCCCATCCTCACGCATCAGTGTCATTTCAGTGTCCGCCAGCAGCAGCCGGCCTCCTGGCAGACCTGAGCTCCCCACGGGCAGGTACTGACCCACCTGGCCCCGCTGAATCCCCAGCGCTGGGGGGCAGTGGAGCAAAGACCAAACGAACGAATGAGTGAAAAAAATGAACGAATGAACCAATGAGCCGGGGCTGAGGGCGGGATCCTGGACTCTTGCCCTGCCCCGTGTGAACCGCCACCTACCCTCACACACTGGCCACCCAGACTCTTGGGGGACAAGTGAGTGCCCCGAGAGGCCAGATCACAGGGCTCTTCCTAGATCTTTAAAAAAAAAAACAGATAAAAGCCAGATACATAAATAAGTAAATCCTGCCCTAAAAATGAATTTTTAAAAACAAACAACCAAGAAAGCCAAAGCGTCAAGTTCAGGATACACGTGGGGACCCTGTCCTGTGTCTCCTGGCTGATGTGACAACCTGGACCCCCAGGGCCTGACTCAGCAGCTGAGATCCCCCCATTTCCCCACCACCCCAGCCCTGCCCACAGCCAGCCGCAAGGCCCAGGCTGCCCTGGGAGGGTCCCGGCCGAGACCCCTCCCCACGGCTGAGAAACCCCAAAGGCCAGTCCTGTGCTGGTTCAGGACCCACCCGCCGAGCCGCGTGGCCACATCCCCCCTCCTGCAGGCCGGCCAGGCCAAGGCAGAGCCAACTCGACCATTGTGGCCAGGGGCACAGGCAGAACCACAGGACAGGCCCACCAGGCTAGGGGTGAGACTGTCGTGACCCCTGGCACTACGGACCTGACCCAACACTTGCCTCCGTTCCTGAAAAGCCAGCACTTGGACCGTCTCTGCAGTGGGTCTCCTGGGGTCCAGATGGCCCTTGGCCCTCCCGCTCCCCTCATCCAACCCTGGGATGGTCACTCCAAGACACAGGTGACCCCAAGGGTCACCAAACCCCAGTTCAGGGGTGCGCAGCGGACGATAATCGTGGGAAAACTGCCAGGCGAACCTGCCCCTCCCCCTGCCCAGGAAGCCAACCCCAGAGGGTCCCCACCCCAGGCCAGACACGCGCAGGTGCACCCACGTCCCTCCCTGGGTGCAATAGGCCACACTCTCCCTCACAAACCCGGGGGACGCAGGCCTAGACCCCACCTCCTCTCCTCCACAGGTCATCGCTATAGAGATGAGAGCCACAGAGAGAAAGGTCGCTGTCAGTGCTGGACACTCCCACCCGGGGGCCGCTGGCCGGCGTCCACCCGGTCCCCCGCCTCCCTTCCTGGGGAGAATTACTCATTTCCTCTCCTGGACAAACATGGCCACACCTTTTACTTTCCCCCCTTTCCCGCTGGAGCTCAAAAAGGGCATCTGTGGCCTCCGTCTATGGGCCCCCGGGGGCTGGAGAACAGGTGGGGACGTGACCCCTGAAGTACATTTCCCACCCCAGGCACAGAACGGCCCACCCGTGGTTAACGTGCTCCGTGGGGAACCGTGACCCGCCACCCCTCACAGTGCAGCACGGTCCCACCCTGTCCAGATGCCACGGCGCCGTTTCAGGGGAGGCCTGACCCCTGGGTGGGCAGACCTCTCCAGAGGAGGGACACTGCCTCTTTGCACCCAGTCAGCCTCCGCTGCTGGCCCACCTGTGCCCACACCCACAGGCCGGGAGCCCTTCCCAAACACCCTACAGCTGGACTCCAAGCCATGCCCATTCCTTTTACAAAGCAGAGGCTTCACAGCCAGCTGCTAAGGTCAGAACCCGAATCCGGCCCCTCTAGGTCCCCAGTCCCCGAGTCTGCAGCAGAGGCTGCCCGCGGTCACGTGCGGATGCTCAGGGGCTGCCCCCCCCCGACATCTGTCAGGACCTCCCTCTTTGAAGGAGGCAGCAGATGAGGAGGCTGAGGCCCAGGACGCCGGTGAGGGGGAAGGACGGACCCGCAGCGCAGGGTGTGGGCAGGCGGGGCGTGGGCAGGCGGGGCAGGCGGGCGGGGTGGGGGGGGGCCGTGGGCAGGCGGGGCAGGCGGGCCAGGGGCTCACACTCCATAACGCCGACGCCACACCAAGCTCAGGGGCGTCTGAGCACCCTGGCGCCAACCCACGGCCCCGGAGCTGCCCTCAGACCCCTCCCCGGTGCCGGGCACTTGGGCACCAGGAGACGGCCCCCCACCCTCCAGCTCGGCGACCCCGCCAGCCTTTCCTTCCGCAGCTCCGGCCAGCGTTGGGGCTGGAGGACTCACTGGGCCTTCTCCGTTATGTCACTGGCGAGCAGAGTGGCCAAGAGTGGCCCTGAGGTCTCCCACACCGCGCAGGAGCCACATCCCGTTAGACTGGACGGGAGGCTGCGGCATCTGCGGCAGGAGCGGGGCGGGGCAGGGCGGGGCTGCCGGGCACTCACCGGAGAGGCAGCCCTGGTCTCCGGGCTGCTGGTTCCACCCCGGGCAGCACCGCAACACGGTCTGGGCCTCCGTGGCGTACACCTGCCTGTAGCCCGTGTAGTAGACGGTTCTAGGAGAGAAGGGAAAAGGGGGGCGTTACCGTTGAGGGACCGGGCTCGAGGCACTTCTGTCCGATGCGTTCGGCTCTCACCGCACCCAGTCCCCCAGACCGATTCTCCCACTCTCCCCATTTCACAGCCGAACAGGTTAAGGCACGGAGGTGGGCGGAAGGTCTGCATCCCGCGGCCGCACCAGGTGAACGAGGGGCCACTGGGGGCAGCGGGGGTGGGGGGTGGCGTCGAACAGCTGTCCTGGAACCAGCAACACGGCGACACGCTGCCCCTTCCCTCTCCACCCCCAGGGTGGTCCCGGCTCTGAGCCGGCCTCAGGACAGGCATCATGCCCTACACGTGGCTCTCATCGCCAAGCCAGTCTTCGAGGGTCTGGGGGTCAGACTCAGTGTCCAGCCTGGGAGCAAGAGTGGCTGCTGGAATGAGCCCTGTGGGCCGAGGTGCCCAGTGCTGGGCGGGCTGCGCCCCAGGCTCTCGGCCCACCCATGCACCAAGGAGGCAGGTGGCGGGCCTGTCCTGGGGCGTCCCCGAGGAGGGATCCCTTCCCCCACCAAGAGCTGCCCAAGGGAGACAGGCTGATGCGGGTGAAGCAACGGTGGGCAGCAGCAGGAGGACCTGAGTGTGTGAGCACGCGGCCCTGAGGTCAGAAGGGAGCAGGCAGGAGGGCTTCCTGCAGGAGGGTGGCCCGGGTCCAAGGCTGGTTCCTGGTCTGATGGAAGAGGTACAGCCTCACAAAGGCAGAACAGAGGGAGGCACAGCCCTACCCAGGAGCTGGAAGCAGGCAGCTGATCCAGCCAGCCTGGGGCCTGGCATGGGGAGTGGCCGCAGGAAGGTGGTGCCCACGCACCAGAGAGAGACCGGCCTCACCACCCAGAGGGGTAAGGGCCTCCTGTCTATCCCCTCCCCAATTCCAGATTGCCCCTGGCCACCGGCGCCTCGAGGCCCCTGGAAGCCCAGCCATTCAGGGCCACCTCTGCCAGTGCAGCCCTGGCCTCCGCCCTGCTTCTCCTGGCATCGCCCAGCCCTGGACTCGCCTGCAACCATGAACCTGGAGCAGAAGCCAGGGTGGGGGTTGGGGGTGTCCCGCTCCTACTCAGCGCCATCAGACTGACCCCCAGCCCCGCCCACCTCCCTCCAGCTGCCCCCCGACGCCAGGGCTCCTGGGTCCCTTCTGGAAACCACTGCTTCTGCTCCTTTGGAGCATGGGTTAAGCAACGCAACGATCTGCCTGACACGCCTGCCAACCTCCCGGGGAAGCCACCCTGGCTGCCCCTCCTGACACCCCAGCCCAGACAACCTCCAGCCCCATCTGGTGATGGTCAGAGAGATGGACGGCTAACTGCCCTGCCTGCCCCAACCCCAAGTGGGGTCCCCCAAATCCATGCCCACCCGGAACCTGTGAAGGTGGCCTTATTTGGAAACAGGGTCTTGACAGATGTCCTCAAGTTAAGATGAGGCCAACGTACTGGCTTAGGGTGGGCCCTAGTCCAATGACTGGTGTCCTCATAAGAAGAGGGGACTGTGGACACAGACAGAGGGACAAGGCCAGGCGACCTCAGAGGCAGAGACTGGGGTGATGCCGCCACCAGCCCAGGAGCACCAAGGATGGCCGGTCATCACAGGAGCAGACCCTCCCACCAAGCCTCCAGAAGGGACCACCCTTGCCCACACCTTGACCTCAGACTTCTAACCTCCAGACTGTGAGAGCGTAAATCCCTGCTGTTTTAAGCCCTCAGTTTGTCATAATTTGTTACAGCAGCAACAGGAAACTCATACAGGACCCAGGGCTCAGCACAGGCCCTGGGGTCCACGGCCGTGAGGTCCCTGTGTTTACAGTGACAAGCCTGGTCAAGGGGATGTTGGGGGCAAGAGGCGGGGAGAGGGACAGAGAGCGGAGGAACGGGAGGAGGGGAGGGGACAACCCGGGGCCCACCCTCCAGGCACAGCACCCCCGCACCCACTGCCATCTGTAGGACTGGCGACCTGGGGCTTGGCCAACAGCAGTTCGGTCGAGGGCCCTGGAGGCCCCAGGAGCAGCGGGAGGGGCTGGGCTGCCGTCTCCAGGTCATGGACACCTGGAGACATGGACACCCCTACCCCCAGCTTGCTCTTCCCAGCCCTCGGGAGTAGCATGAAGCCCGTGGCCGCCGGGGTACCTGGACCCCACCAAACAACCAGGGCGCTTCCCGGAAGTGTGAACGCGCGCATGTCACTGCGTACAGGCAGCTCGGGGGACTCTGGCAGGACATGAAACCAGTTGCCTGGAGAGAGACCGACCACAGTGGTGGACAATGTCTGGCAGAGCGGATGGTGTCTGGGCCCTTCCGTTGTAAATATTTCCCCTTTCCCTGGGCTACGTGCCGTTCCTCTCCGTCACCGGGAAGACGGGCCAACTGGGCCCATCTGCCGCCCTCCGCATCCCCTAAAGTTAGTGACCCTTGGAGACAGCGGGTCAGCCTGCAGCCCCCACTGGGCCTGAGAGCCAGCCCTTGGCCCCTGCAGCTCATATGGGACACCTCCCGTGGGAGAGTCACAGGGGTTCCGCCCACGGCCAGCAGCTGGTTCCTGCAGGGCAAGGTGGACAGGGGGGCGTGGCTACCAGGCTGGTGTCCACTCCTCCACCTTATGCAGCCTCCGCAAAGCCCAGGCCCCAGCACAGCGGGATCAGCGGGGAGGGCCTGGTCGGAGGCCACATGTGGGCTCCGTGCTCCGAGCATCCTCTCCCTCCCCACCATGCTTCCTTCCTGCCCCCCAGGGGGCGCATGGCCCAAGCTCCCCCACCCTGGGGCAGCCTGTACTGGCGGGTTTGTTGGGGAGACACCCGCTATGGGGAGGGGGGCAGCAAGCCCCCTGACGTCCTCAACCAGTCTGTCAGGTGTCACCTCGCCTGCTCTGGGCCAGGAGAGAGCCCCATGTCACCCAACATGGCCCTGCCAGGGCCACGCAGCAGGCCCACCAGCCCAGAAATCGGAAGTGGGAGTCACTGCAGCTGCAGGAGAAATGGCAGCTGCCACGTAGCAGCCACATGTGTGGCCTGGCCCGTGGCTGGCTACATAATCCTCCCCCAGCTGCAATCCAGGCCTGATGCCCCCGCTCTGCAGTCGGGGAACAGAGGCTCAGACAGAGTCTGACCCCAGAGTGAGGTTTGGCCCACTGTGAGCCCTCGCTTGCTGGCCGCCCCCTGGGAGCTCCAGAGAGGAGGGGCCTCCTGTCTGTCCAGGGGAGGGAGGGTGACCTGAGCTGGTGCAAGTTGGGGTGCGGTCAAATCGTGGGGTACAGGGCGTGCTGCCTCTAAATGCAGCTCCTCGGACGGCAGGGCCCTCAGAGGTTGCACCCACACTGGCTGGGTGTGGGGGAGCGGAAGGGCCGGCCTCCCGCACTTGCTGCTGAGATGCAGCCTGGCCCCTCCCTCATCCACGCCCTGGCTGAGAGCGGGCGTGGGCCGAGGGGAGGTGCCGGCAGAAGCAGGAGGGTGGCTCGGCACCAGCGTGCCCCGTGTTTCGCAGAGCACGTGGGATGCTGGGGCCTCTGCGGACACGCTCCTGATAGGCAAGGAGAAGTGACACGGACCAAGGAGGGCTGGACGCTGGTCTGGCCGCGGAGGAGGGAGGGTTGGGGCTCAGGGCGGGCTTCACGGGGAAGCCGGAGCCTCTGTGGGTTACTGAAGGACGGAGAGGAGCGGGCCAACGACGGAGCCCACAGCCTCGACGGCCACTGGAGGGCCAGCTGCACGAGGCATTTTGGAAACCTTGCACAGCTGGAACGGTGGGCTCGGCCATAGGCGTCGTGCAGGGCACACAACACGCTAATGAGGCCGGGTGCCCTCTGGAAGGGGAATGAGGCCGGGATCTCCACAAACACTTGCCACTGACCCCAGGAAACGCTGCAGGGCGCTGACCGCCATGAGCACCGAGGCGGGGAGGCAAGCTCGCTCACCTGGAGCGAGAACAGCCCAGCAGAGAAAGGTGGAGCCCGGCTCCAGCCCGGGGCCAGGCACACGGGACGGTGGCCGCCACGGAGCCAGGGACACGCACTGCTCCCGCGGAACCGCGGCGGCCCTGCTGGGTTTCGGGAGGGAGCGTCCCTGACGCCCGAACTGGGCAGTGCAAGGACAGGACCCCAGAGGCCCTCCCGAGCCTTCCCAGGAAACCGCAACCCAGAACACACACCCCCGCCCCAGGCTGCACACGGCTTCCCCAACGCCAGGACTCCCCACCAGGAAGCTGAGGCACCAACCACCTTGGAAACGCTGTCCCCCGCCCTGCCCAGGCCAGCCTGGAGAAACAGTCTGACAGCCGGTCACAGGGGCCTCCGCAGCACGGCCACCCACTCCACTCTCCAGCCCAGGGACCACAGGGCTTCTGGTTGCTTCCAAAAGAGCGCCCTTTCACCACAAGTTGGGGGGCGGGGCGTGGGAGGGCGGGTGGCAGCTGACATGACCTGGTTCCGGTTTAGCAAATCCACCTACATCCATGCGAGTATGGAAGCTGGGAAGGACAGACTGCAAGATGCACGTCTCTGGGGAAACGGTGGTGATTTCTCCTTCTTGTCGGGCATGGCCCAGCCTCAGCCCTCCTGACCCTGGGGCGGGACCTTCGTGGTGGAAGGGCCACCCTTGCCTCCACCTGCCCCATCCATCCAGCCCACCTCTCACAACCCAAACTCTCCAGACACCGCCAAGGTCTCCAGCAGGGAGACGAACCGCCACCAGCAGAGAACCACGCTGAGATGTAACTGCCCCGTCTCTCTCCGTTCTGTACATGTATGAATCATACAGCAAACGTTTAAAACTAAGGCCACCCCCCACCCCCGCTCCCGGGGGCAGGCCCAGCAGGTTCACGTCCCAAAGACCTGGCCCGAAGACCTGGCCAAGAGGCTGGACAGCACACTCCCATCGGAGGACTCAGCCCTCCTCCCCAACGACGGACTCCCCTCATCACCCCACCCCACCCAGCTTTGCAACCAGGCAGATGCCAGAACCCGAGTCTAAAGAAGAGAGGTAGGCAAAGGCACTCCTCCGTTTGATTGTGTAATAAAATCTTGAGCAATAAAGGTTCCACACGGGCTTGGAGTCAGATAGCAGCAGCAGCCTCCAGCCAGGACCTCGGCAGGCTGGGCGCCCCGCTATTCACCCTCTTGCATGGTCAGTACCTCTCCCTGCAGGGTCCCCTCCTGTCCCGTAGAGTCTCCCCCTTCCCCTCCGAGGCCCCCTCCCCACGGGGTCCTCCCCCACCCACAAGGGCCCCAGGTGGCCGCTGAGCAGGCACTTACAGTCTGGGAATCGCCTCCATGGCGGCCACAAGCCAAGGGTGGTGTCAGAGGCCTTGACCTCAGATGTGGGGCTTCAGTGGCGGGGCGGGGGCGGTGCCCGTGCCCTGAGACCCGGACGGCCCGGCCACTCCTTTGCCTGAGTGGTCCATGCTGCTCTGCGTGTGAGCAGCCTCCACCCCCCATGGGACCCGGGAGCCCTGCACGCACCTGCGTTTGTGGTCGACACACCAGTCCCGCCGCCCGCAGCCCGGCCTCCACACGGGCACCATGCGGCTGAAGGCCTGCACGCAGGGCTGGCGACGGCCCACCAGGGTCAGCTCCCGCTCCGCACACACGTTGGGCCTGGGACACAGGCAGACGGTCAGCACTCTTGTCACCAATACCAACCCCCCTGCATGCTCACCCTCGGGTACCCAGCCGTCCAGACCTGAGGCCAGGCCCCGTGGCAGGGCACCCAGCCCGGTGCCCACCCCAGGCCTGCACAGGCCCGGCCTTGAGGGAGCGGATGCTCAGGGAAAAAACGAGGGGCTCACAGGGCCACGTCTGACCCTCCCCCTCACATGGGCCACGCCACCCGGAGCATCCCTCCAACCCTCCCAAGACCCCAAAGCGTAGAGGCCACTGTCCCGCAAATAGGGGAAGTGGAGGTCCTGGGAACAGTGACAACTTGACCCTGAGTCCATCTGACTCTGACCCTGCCGTTCTCTAGCCCCGACTCTCCCTGCTTCAGAGACGCCCCAAGCTGGGGCACAAGCATGAGACACACAAGCCAGGGGACCTCCCTGAGCCTCGAGTGCCCCCCTGGCAGGTGAGGACTCACGGCACTGGCCTCGCAGGTTGTCGTGAGGGTTCACTGAGCTGGCACAGAGAAGGTTCCTGTCGGCCAGGGCAGGTGGCCTCATAGGTGCCTCCAGGAGAGCCAGGCTCAGGAGGAACTGCCATTTGCAAACCGAGATCAGGCCCAAGTGAACTGCCGCAGGTGCAGCATCATGTCTGCTCCAAACTCTCACCCACCCCTCTGCCCAGCACACAGACATCAAGTCTCTGCTCTCTTCCCGCGGGGGCAGGGAGGAGAGGATGAAGGGAGGGGAGGGCTTAGGCCCGATGGCCTCTGAGCCTCCAGGCTGCAGGGCCTGGCCTGGACCCTGAAATAGCCCCCTGACCCATGGGTGTCCTGTGAGGATGGAGGCGACACATTCCAAGGACAGTTACAAACTCAGGCTCTGGAGCCAACAACCCAGGCCTGGGGCCCACTATGCAGCCTGAGGAAGGTTACTGACCCTCTCTGCACCTCGGCCTCAGCATCTATGAAGGGGGAAGCAGGTGCCTCAAGGGCTCCTGACACAAGATCACGTGTGTCTGGAATCTGGCACGTCCCTGGCTCAGAGAAATTCCCTGTGTCTCTGGGTCACAAGGCCCCACATCCCCTGGGATGTCACCGCCATTCCTGTACATATGCCAACCCAGCTCAGCACGCAGGATGCCTTGTCAGGGCCTTGGGGAGGGCACGCCATGGCTCACAGGGGTCCCTCACCTCCAGGGGGCTGCGGGGGGAGCAGGTCTGGCCACTCGGTCAGCAGGAGAGCCGCCCCGCACAGTGCTTGGGAAGTTGGCGCCTGGCAGAAAACCCCAGAGTAGGAGCTGGTGCTCTCCTCTGAAGGGCCCCCTCCTTCCCAGACCCCTCAGACCTCAGCCACGAGGGCCGCCGCTAACCAGCGAGATGACCACGGCGAGGCCACACAGCAGCCTTTCCGGTACGCGTGCTCTGGTCACTCTTCCGTCCGCTGCCCACCCCCCCCACCCCCCCACCCCCCCGCAAGGCACCTGCGCGACTCTGGTCCCCCAGGCCTGCAGGGCCGCCTGGCTTCCAGGATGGCAGGTTTTCCCTCTGGCTGCACCTCGCTCTCCACATCCCTTCCCTGAAAGCGGTTAGAGGGAGGAGGGGCTAGCGCTGGAATGATCTTCTCCTCTGGGAAGCTTCCGGCACCTCAGAAGCACAAGCTAGCTGGCTTTTCCATTTGGAAGGAGGGAGGAAGTGGGATGGGGGAGGGAGAGCTGAGGAGGAAACAGAGAGGACAGTGGGACGAGGGCAGAGGGAAGAACCCTGAGGTGGAGCAGAAGTCACTGCCCGGGCCCCTCTGCTCCTGAAGTTGGACCCTGCTGCCCATCTGCGGTGTGGGAAGACAATTTCCCAGCTACAAAGTGAACACAGCTTGGCTGGAGGCGGTACTCATCCCAGCTGTCGGGCCATCTACTCCCCAGGGCAGAGCGGGGCTCCTGGAGGCTGGTGGCCTTCGCCTGGAGCTGGAGGTGAGGGTGGGCATGAGATGCGTCCCTCCAGGGTAGGCAGTTCCTGGGCCCACGAGGCACCAGGGTGAGGGACCAGGGTGAGGGTGGGGAACACTGGGGCAGGGAAGCAGGGCAGCTGGCCTTGCGCAGCTGGGGAAGCCTGGCTGCACACACACACCCTGGTCCAGGAAGGGGGCTGCGCTGCTGAGCAGCGTCTCCGTCACATCTGTGTTTACAGGCTCAGGGGACCCAGGGATGCCGTGACCCAGGCAGATCACTCTTGGACACCCGGGTCTCCCCACCAGACGAGTGGACAATTGACCACGGTGTCAAGCACGTGCCCAGCAGCAAACGCAGGGCCTGGCATGAGGCAGCTGGCCATAGATGTGCTCCTTTCCTGCCCCTTCCCTCCATCCATCACAGCCTCAGCCCCAGGAGAGACGGGGAAGCAGGGCCCAGATACTGGGAGTTGCCCACAGGCCACTGAAAGTACAGTTCAGCTTTCAAACTGCCTGACCTGTGAGCAGGGGCCTTTGAATGGCCAGAGGAAACCTCAGCCTCAGCCTCAGCGAATGGGGGCCGTTCCAACCCTCAGGGCCAGTGGGTCCAAGAGTTACCTGCAAGCAGGGACTGGAGCTTGGAGGGCCTGTCCCTCTCTGGATGGGAGGGGCCGATGTAATGAACTGATTGCAAAGGACTGGCCATTTTCCTAGCACAGCTGCCCAGAGGACTCCAACCCAGGGGGAAGCAGTGCTGCGAGCTGATGTCTCCTCCGAGCTCTGCAGCCTCACACTCAGGTTGGTCGGAGCTCCCTGTGCCCAGGCGCTGCCCCCACAGCCCTGCGTTGACCAGCCCCACACACAGTCAGCAGTCGGTCCAGGCCCCAGGAAGAAAGGCCAGCACCCTTCCACGGCAGCGGAGATTCATTTCAGAGATGTAAGTAAATAAATAAATAAGTAAGCGTTGGCTGGTTTGGAATCTGGACACGTGGGCCAGCAGGAGCCAAAGGACCAGCCACGTCACTCCCGCGTCCCAGCTGTCGGGACCCCAGAACCCCTGGGGCTGCCAGGCAGCGGGAGCCCCGTAGAGCACCCTCCTCCTTTGCCTCCCCACAGGCCCACCATGGAGGTTTTAAGCCGGCCAGGGAGGGTGGGGCTGCCCGTGAAGGGAAGGGCGGCACAGGCGACGGGGCCTTCGAGGAAAAGGACTTTCTGGGACCCTCACTGCTCTCCGGGCCCCCTCCCCTGTTCCTCTGGGGTGCGGGGAGCAAAGAGGCAACTCTGGCACCTCCAGGAGTCCGCTGGCGCCCGTCTCCTTTCTGCACAGAACAAGCTGTGGAATGGGCCCGTTCACAAGGTTTCTCGGGGGTCTAGCAGCTAGGGCTAGCAGCCCCCAGCTTGTTCAGCCAGCCAGCAGTGCCCACTGCGGCCCCACCACAGGTCCAGGCAGGTGGCAGGTGCTTACAGACAGGAATGGGAAGGTGTGCTCGCAGGTGGCACGGAACTCAACACGAGGAGGGCATCAGAGAGTGGAGGGATGACGCCCCAGGATGAGAAATAGGGGCGCAGGCCCCCAGAGGGCAGGTGGGAGGTGCCCCAGGAGGAGGGACAGGAGC
This sequence comes from Inia geoffrensis, assembly GCA_036417435.1. NCBI lineage: Eukaryota > Metazoa > Chordata > Mammalia > Artiodactyla > Iniidae > Inia > Inia geoffrensis. The sequence goes on along the minus strand of CM070901.1, from coordinate 183,782,538 downwards.
CTTGAAGGATCTGAAGAGCGGGGGGGGGGGGGGGGGGAGGGGGAGGAGGGGAGGGGGAGGGGGAGGAGGGGAGGGGAGGGGGAGGGGGAGGAGGGGAGGGGGAGGAGGGGAGGGGAGGGGAGGGGGAGGAGGGGAGGGGGAGGGGGAGGGGGAGGGGGGAGGGGAGGGGAGGAGGGGAGGGGAGGGGGAGGGGGAGGAGGGGAGGGGAGGGGGAGGGGAGGAGGGGAGGGGAGGGGGAAGGGGGAGGGGAGGGGAGGGGGAGGGGAGGAGGGGAGGGGAGGGGGAGGGGAGGAGGGGAGGGGAGGGGGAGGGGGAGGAGGGGAGGGGAGGGGGAGGGGAGGAGGGGAGGGGAGGGGGAAGGGGGAGGGGGAGGGGGAGGAAGCTTTGGAGAAAGCAAGCAGCAGGAAGGCTGACCTCTCCTGCAGTCCTCCAGCAGCTGGTGGAAAGCCCTCCCCAGGCTGGCTAGTGGCCTCCCAGAGCCCTGGGTGAGTGGGCAGACCCCAGGGAACAGGTTCAGTCCCAGGGGCCCAGGAGGGCGATCAGTGGTCCCCACAAGCGCACTGGGGCAGAAGCCCCTCTTAGAGCAGAGCCCTCCATCCCCAACGTCCTCACCAGCTGAGCAGCTGTCCACCCTGACCAGCACCCTGGGATTCCCGGGAGCCTGGGCCTCTGGACATCCCCAGCCAACCGTGTGAAGAGCAGGCAGGCTGAGCGGCCAAATGCCCCGTGATAATCCCTTCTGAGGCCACAGCTTCCCTTGGACAAACTAAACTCACTGGGATCACAGCAAAGAGCAGTGTTGGGCAGAAGTCACACGGAGAGGCGGGACTCGGGGCCCCAGACCACGCTCCTCTGAAAAGGCCACGAGGAACTCTTCCTTCTTGGAGTAAAGCAAGACCCAGGGCCCAGGGGGCGTGGACTTGTCCCTTCCGCAGCTCTGCCTAGAAGTCCGTCCTTTCCTCCTATATGGCCAGGTGCATGGGGCCCTTGGGGCAAGCGCTGCACAGGAAGCCCCAACCCCAGCCTGGGCCCCTGGCTGCCCCTCTGCAGTCCCTCAGCTGCCTTTCCAAGCTCTGCGGGCCCCCGGCCCAGCACCCTGAGGGAGCGCGGGGATGGGGGCTGCCAGCAAGCTCTCCCCCACCCCTCCTCCTCCAGACCAGCTCACTTCGCACCAGTTTTCCTTTGAGGCCAACACAAGGATCGATTTGCTGTTTGAAAGAGACCGCTAAACGGCCCACTGGGGAATCATCTTTCAAAATTAAATTCATCTTGGCTGGCTCCCTGACCCTCTCTTCCTGCCCATTCTGGTACTGAATGCCTTCTCCTGTCTCCCAGGCCCAAACCCACGTGTTTAACACATAAACCAAGCCCAAGCAGCCCCCTGTCGGGCACAGCCCCCAGGCCCCAGGAGACAGGCTTTGGAAGGAAGTGGGCACAGGCGGCTTCCTCTTGGCCTTCTCCAAGCTCCCTGGCCAGACCCTGCCCAGGTTCCCTCACCTCGGCGGGACGCAGGTTCCACCCAGCCTGCAAACCCACGATGCAGAGTTAAGACAGAGGAGGGGGCTTCCCTGGTGGCACAGTGGTTGAGAATCCGCCTGCCAATGCAGGGGACACGGGTTTGATCCCTGGTCTGGGAAGATCCCACATATGCCACAGAGCAACTAAGCCCATGTGCCACAACTACTGAGCCTGTGCTCTAGAGCCTGTGAGCCACAACTACTGAGCCTGCATGCTGCAACTACTGAAGCCCGCGCGGCTAGAGCCCGTGCTCCGCAACAAGAGAAGCCACCGCGATGAGAAGCCCGAGCGCCGCAACGAAGAGTAGCCCCCGCTCGCCGCAACTAGAGAGAGCCCGTGCGCAGCAACGAAGGCCCAACGCAGCCAAAAATAAATTAATAAAATTAAATTAAAATTTAAAAGACAGAGGAGGACGGGGAAGGCGAGAAGCCGGGTGGTCCTGCCACGGAAGCGCCCCCAGACCCAGCCTCTAGTCTCTTAACCTCCCCCTCCTCCGTTAAGGCAATGAGCCCCGTGTTCTCAGGGCCCCGGGGCTCCGGACGTCCCGCCAGCCCTCCCGCTCCCGTCCCCGCTCCTCACATGCCGGGCTGCAGGCGGAACAGGGCGCCGGCGCCCGCTGACACGGCGGGGAACAGCAGCACCAGGGCCAGGGCCACCGCGCGCCCCGCCGCCCCCGCCTCCGGAAGGAGAGGCATCGTGCCCGCCGCGCCGCGCCGCTCCCTCCTCCGGATCCCGGCTCACAGGCGGCCCAAGCGGGCGCTCGGAGCCGCCGTCTCCACGTGCGCCATGGCCCGGGGGGCGCACGGGGCGCAGCCACAGGTGCCGCGCCGGGCCCCGCCGAGCGTGAGGTCGCCTCAGGTGGCGAGGGTCCGGCTTCCTGCCCGCGCTCGAGGGCAGCTCAGAGCGCTGCGCCCCTGGGTGAGCCCCGCCAGACACCCGCCCCGGCGCGGAAAGTCCAGTGTGCGCCGAGCCCCGCGCGGGAGAGGCCGGCCCGCCTTCACCACGCCCCCTGCCCCGACCCCGGCCCCGACTCCGCCCACAGCCCGGCGCGACCCGACCCCGCCCACCCCGACCTCGCCCCGCCCCCGGCTCGCCCCCGGGCCCGGACCCCGGCCCACAGGCAGTCCCCGCGCAGATGCTCCACTCCCGGCCCTGCCCTCCCCGGCTCACAGCCCCGCCCACAGCCCCGCCCACGCCCCCGCTTGGGTCCTCAGCCCCGGCGCCCCACCCACCCACCCACCCACGGCTGCCCGTCCGCGCTCCCGGCTCTTCTCCGGGTGAAAGTCCCAGGTCCCGTGCGACACGAGTGACCAAGGGGCGGGGCAGCAGAGATCCCGCCCCTCACCCCCTGCTAAGGCAGTCCTCCGTGACACCGGACCCCACACCCCCGTCATCCTACGGGGTGGGGGGGCGGGGGTCTCTGTCAGGCCAGCCCTGCTGCCACCCTGCTGTACAAATGGGGAAACTGAGGTCCGGGTGGGAGCAGCGCCCCTAGTCGCCCCTTGTAAACTGCAGATCCGGGAACTGAACAAGGTGGGCTGGCTCTGCAGACCTTGACTCAATCTGTCAATCTAAGAAAACCGCTGGATCACGCGCGGAGAGCAGACAGAGGTCCGCAAGTCCGACGGCCCCTCGGCGGTGTCCCAGTCAACACATCCAGATGCTTGGTTTTTCACGTTCTGGAGACTGGATGCCCAGGGTCAAGACGCTGACTGGCCTGCAGACGCTGCCTCCTGGTGTGTGCTTGCCTGGTGGGCGTGGGAGATGGGACAGAGACCGCAGCACTGGTGTCTCTTACTCTTCTCCTATGGCACCAGACCTATAGGATCAGGGCCCCACCCTTATGACCTCATGTAATCTTAGCCACCTCCTTAAAGGCCCATCTCCAAATACAGTCACACTGGGGGTACGGGCGTCAACGTATGAATTTCGTGGGGGACACAATTCTGTCCACAGCAGGGTGGTTTCACCATCTTCTGAAACCCCAAACACAGGTTGACTCCCCTGCTCAGTGATGCCCCGACACGATCCGGTGCGCCAACCTCTCAATCTCACCCCTCAGCCCCACACTGGGCTCCCCAAAGCAGGGCTGGCCCATGCTCCTCCTGGTCTCCCAGGGACCTGCCCTAAGAGAGCCCAAGAGGGCCTGTGTGAGCCCAAGAGGGCCCTGTCCTGGGGTGCAAGTCCGCGCCAACCCCGAGAGCTTCCCAGAGGTCCACCCACTGCCCATCTTTAAAGACCCGACCCCTTCCCCTCCAGAGCTGCACTTGGCACGAAATGGGTGCTGGGTACACGTGCACTGGATGAGTGAGTGAGCAGCTTGAAATGTTCACCAGCTTCCCTGGGGACTCCCGCCCCGTCCCCCGACGTGGGCCGAGGGGGCCCCATTCTTTAGGAACGTTGTCCTACTTCTTGGAGAGTAAAAGGAAAGGATTCAGATGGGTCCTGTGGGTTAAAATGGAGGCTGCTCACAGGGGGGAATCAAGGTTTGGTGGGGCCTGAAACGTAAAACGGGGGCCCTCTTGAAAAAGAGTTATGTAAAAAGAAGTTATTTTGTTAACTTGACAAAAATGCATGAACTGTGTGCACATTCCATTCCCCCTCCTCAGCCCTAACTTGGAAGGGCCCCTGAAGCATAAACATTTTTGGCACCACCGTAATCCACCTCTACCCGCCCGGCACCAAGTTCAGCTGTCAGGTGAATGGTCCTAAGGCAGGTGCCAGGTGGGCAGGCAGGTGGGAAGAGGGTGGGCACTTCCTGCGGGACGTCCCTATTCCTAGGACACCTACCACACCCCCCACACTCGGGAGGGCTCAGGCTCAGGTGTAGATGCGTGAACCCACAGCACAGAGGTCACCTCCCCCAACAAAGCCCCACCCGCGCAGACTGTCTGGCACCCCTGATGCTCCCCCAGCACCCTCGCCCGTCTCCTCCCCACAGCCTGAACCCTGAGGGCATGGGAACGGTCAAGCATCCAACCGTTTAACTTCCAGTGTGTGTTGCTGCCCAGGCCACCAACATGCCATGGGGGGGTGCTTAGATTTTATATTTGAAACAAGTAATCAAACAGTACATATGTGTTTAATACACTTTTTTAAACAAATTTATCTATTTCATTTATTTATTAGTTTTGGCTGCGTTGGGTCTTCGTTGCTGCGTGCGAGCTTTTCTCTAGTTGTGGCGAGCGGGGGCTACTCTTCGCTGCGGTGCGCTGGCTTCTCATTACAGCGGCTTCTCTTGTTGCGGAGCGCGGGCTCTAGGTGCGTGGGCTTCAGTAGTTGTGGCACATGGGCTCAGGAGTTGTGGCTTGTGGGCTCAGTAGCTCCGCGGCATGTGGGATCTTCCTGGACCAGGGCTCGAACCCGTGTCCCCTGCACTGGCAGGCGGATTCCTAACCACTGCACCACAGGGAAGCCCACTTAATACACTTTCATAAGTGGATTTAACTCAGACAACTTTTCTAGTAACCCAACTAAGCAGAATGCAGTAAACATCCCCCGAGAATTCTCTCTCTTTGTCCATTTTCATTATAAAGTGACAGGGCTTCCCTGGTGGCGCAGTGGTGGAGAGTCCGCCTGCCGATGCAGGGGACGCGGGTTCGTGCCCCGGTCCGGGAAGATCCCACATGCCGCGGAGCAACTAAGCCCGTGAGCCGTGGCCGCTGAGCCTGCGCGTCCGGAGCCTGTGCTCCGTGACGGGAGGGGCTGCAACAGTGAGAGGCCCAAAAAAACATTATAAAGTGACAGTTTGCGGACACGGCAAACATTTTCCTGGTCTGTAGTTTCAGTCTTAAGGTGGTTAACGATGCTCCTTCCAGACAATCGAAGTTGCTAGTTTTGTGTCCTCCAACCTACAGGCAGTCACACTGCTGTTTCCCCTGTTGCCTAGAAATACTGTGGGCGCTTCGCTTGGAAAGATCATGAATACGCGTTTCTTTCTTTACGACATCTGGGTATGCAAATGTCATTTCCTGTGGAATTTACCTGGCTGTGTGCTGGAAAGGGAGACTCTACCTGGTGGGCCGCCCGGTTGTCCCAGGGCCGTTAGCTGGCCAGCCTGCTTCCTCCGACGCAACACATCATCTTCAGCCCAGACAAGCTGCAAGTAGGACGTGTTTTTGTGGGTTTTTCCACTCCAACCCCAGTGGTTCTGCCGTCTGCCCTGCACCACCGGGATGAGACACTGCCATCATGCTCGCTGGTGATGGGCTGGAGCACCTCCCCATCAGTCCTTTATTTACCTGCAAATTTCTCTGGGAATTCTCACCCATCATTCTTCCCAGTGGTCTCTGGAGCCCCTTTATCCATCGCTTTCAAAGCTGTGCTGGACTTTTTATTGGAATTGCGTTAAACGTATTCATTAATTCCCGGAGAACTGGCATCTCCACAGTGATCCAGCTCTGAGAAGGGCAAGAGGCACGGCGGCGGGGCAGGGGCGATTTACTCTGACGGCGGAGGAGAGGCATGCAGCCCACACCGTGGGGCACCGCCATGTGTAGGATGGGGATTGAAGCCCAAGGATTCCCACGACAAACCCACGGGGCCTCTGCGTGTGAAGGCTCCAGGTTCCCTTTGAGCTGGAGCTCAGGGAGGGTGCTTCGTAGCCCAAATTCCCATCCCCAAGGCCTTTAGCCAAACCGGAGCAAAACCTCCCAACTCTACCCTGGGATTTGCTGGCCTGACTTACAAGATACAGACACAGCTTGGTCCTCCCAATCTGGAGCGTTTGTGGGGACACTCAGGCCTGGAAGAGATCCCTGAAGGTGAGCCTTTTATGAAAAGCATGGTTAAAAGACACTGGTTGGGGACTTCCCTGGTGGCGCCACGGTGAAGACTCCGTGCTCCCAGTGCAGGGGGCCTAGGTTCGATCCCTGGTCAGGGAATTAGATCCCACATGCATGCCGCAACTAAGAGTTCATACGCCTCAACTAAGGAGCCCGTGAGCCACAACTAAGGAGCCCTCGAGCCACAACTAAGGAGCCCCTGCTGCAACTAAAGAGCCCACCTGCCGCAACAAAGACCCAGCACAACCAAATAAATAAATATTAAAAAAAAAAAAAAGACACTGCTTGTTAATGGTTTTGTCTCACTCTCTGCTGGAAATGATAAAAAATAGCCTTTGGACCAAGGAAAGTTAACGTGGGGAAGAGGAAGACGCATGCCACCAGCTTGGCTGGTCCCTTGAGCAGAAAACCGCTCCCTCCCGCTTTCCCAGAGCTGTGGCCCCTCCCCTCCACGCTCCTGCCCAGTCCCAGGGGATTGGAAAACAGGGTCCCGGCCCAGCACAGCCTCTGACGCCCCCTGAGCTAATGTTGTTCCAAGTCCAAGAGAAGAATCCAGCATCCCATCTGAATTTTTATAGACACTTCTCCTTGACAAGAGAGCAAGCAAATTAATTAGCACCAGAGGCATTTCCGGGTCCCAGAGGAGAGGGCCTCGTGCAGTCAGTGTCCACAGGGGTCTCTGTGTCCATGATAGTGGAGGGCGGGCACCACCGCTTCCCACAAACAGGCCCCACCGGGAGAGGACTGTGAATCCAGCACCATTCCTGGCTGGAGCTGAATGTTGAGCTGAGCTTGGCATCCGAAGCCCTATGCCAAACGCTTTGCCAGCTGGATGGGAGGCTTTCCGGTTCCAGTTCTGGACTCCTGTTCTACACCTGCCCATGCGTCCCCGAGGAGAAACTGACCTCAAAGAAGCCATCCACGCAAACGTCAATTGGGCCGTGTGATGGGGCCGGAATGGGGTGGGTGGGTTCCGGGGCAGATGCCGGGTCGGGACGTCTCTGCGGACTCGCCACGCAGCCCTGGACGAGGCCCAGTGCCTCTCTGTGCCTCTGTCCCTGTGGCGAACCAGTTCCAGAGCATCAGCCCCGAGGCTGGCTCCTGCTCGGCCGCTGGCCGAGGGTCAGCAAGTCGACTGCTGCCCAGTGAACAGACCGGCCTGGCCTGCCCCTCCTTCACCCCTCCTTCCCTTTACCTGGGGTGGGGGCGGGGCCGTATCAAGAAGGGTGTTACAGACCACCCCCCCCCGCCCCGCCAACCCTGAGAGCAGAAACCCGCGCACTCATTCACCAGTGCCAGGCGTTGGATACAGCAGTATGTGGGACTGAAGCTATCCCCCCAAACAGTGGTCTTTCTAAGTCCTGGCCCCTGGGACCTGAGAATCTGCCCAGATTTGGGAAAAGGGTCTCTGTAGATGTAATTAAGCTAAGGGTGCTGGGATGAAATCGTCCTGGACTTAACTCTCAATCCAATGACAGGTGTCCTCATAAGAGAAGGAGATTTGAGACACGGGGACACAGGGGAGGCCACGTGGCCACACAGATACAGGATGAGAGGGATGCACCCGCAAGCCAAGGGACGCAGGACACAGCCAGCCACCACGAGAAGCTGAGGGAGGAGCGCAGAGCAGAGGGGACCAGCCCCGCCACTCCTCTCAGGCTTCTGGCCTCCGGACTGTGAGACAGCAGGTTTCTGCTGTTTTAACCACCCAGACTGTGGTCATTTCTCACAGCAGCCACAGGGCAAGGCAGCGCCGACCCCGGAGGCCCACAGAGGAGGTGGCCGTGCACTAGGGATGCTGGAGGGCCCCCCGCACCCCGCCAGCCCAGCCGTCTCAGCAGCACCAGTCCTCCGGGCAGACAGAGGCTTCTCCGGAAGCCAAGTCTGGGAGACGTGGGACTTTGTTGCTGGACACATTTTCCATGGTGCAGTCCGTGCATTTCTCGGGAACAAGGCAATACGTGTCCCCCTTCCTGTCCTCACTCCGCTGCCACGTCAACCAGGACCAGAACAGATGCCCCTGCCCTAGGCAATGTTCTTTCCAAGATCTCCTGGCCCCTATCCTACCCTGGTGTCCCCCAGTGACCACCCCCTAAACCCGGGAAGCATATCCGTGCAGCCAGACCTTCTGCCAGGTCCCACCATCACAGCGCGGCTGCAGCTCCCGCCAGGTGGGGACAGAACGCTCGGGGCACCTGGGCCCAGCGAGGTGGGCCGCAGGGTTGGGGCAGAGCGAGACTGTCCACCTGGTCGACTTCAGGATGTGATGAAAGTTACCATGGAAACAACTCAGCCTTTAGAAACTGCAGGAGCACCGTGTCCGTCCTGTCTCCCCACATCCAGCTCTTGTGCCTTAAAGCCAGGAGGTTTGGAAGCCCACCCTTTCCCCCCCAAGGCCACAGCCGCCCCCCATCCCATCTGCTGGGAGGGTGTTTCTTTGTTGAAGGAGACCCGCCAAAGTCAAAGATCAAGAGCAACCTCTACACTGTACCACACGGCAGCTCTTACATGGGTCTCTGGGGCCAGGACGGCCACCAAGCACTGTCCAGCCTCAGGTGCAGCCCCGGGGCCGGCTGGCTCTGCAGCCTGGCTCCCTCCGGGAGGGAGAGGCCTCGCCCAGAAGGCAGCTGTCTCTGCGAGGTGAGTCTAGCCCATGGAATATCCCCCGTGCTCTACCTTAACCTCCTTAAGCCCCTTAACCTCCTTAAGCCCCGGCAGCTCTGAGGTTCCACCCGTGCGGTTCCCGTGGGTTGTGCCTGGCCCTGAGGCTCCCCGAGCCCCATTTCCAGCACAGGCAGATGGCAGAGATGGGACCCATGGATTTGGTAAAACGCTAAGCACAACATCTGGAAGTTTAGATAAAATAAGAATCCACACCTCCCAGCTGAGACTTTGAAGCCTTCCGCCCGCCCCGCGGGAAGATGACCTTCACCTCCTGCTTACAGACGCCGCAACCAGCTCCGGGCTCTGGTTTGAAGGCCCCGTGTGGACGATTCTGCCACCTGCCACTGGGAGTGGGAACAGCCTTTCAAAAGCCCCAAGAAGGAAGCATCGCAAACTCAGGGGGACCCAGGTCAGGGGAAGCCACAGCCAGACCCGGCAGGAGCCCCCGTCCTCCCCCACGACCAAGGCGCGCCTGTGGACAGCGCTGAGTACCATTTGAGCCCCCTCGTTGTTTGTACGTGTATGCCCCTCTCTCACGGGGAGAACTGTGCCCCCTCCCGAGGCACACTCAAGTCCTAACCACCATCATTCCACGTGCGTTCACGTGGTCTTATTTGGAGGTGGGGTCTTTGCAGGCGTCACCGGGTTAAGGTGAAGACATCAGGGACTTCCCTGGTGGCCCAGTGCTGAAGACTCCATGCTCCCAATGCAGGAGGCCTAGGTTCGATCCCAGGGAACTAGATCCCACACGCTTGGCGCAACTAAGAGTTCACATGCCACAACTAAGGAGCCGGTGTGGCACAACTAAGCAGCCCGCCTGCCACAACTAAGACCCAGCGCAACCAAATAAATTAATTAATTACAAAAAATAAAAGATGAGGACAGCAGGGCGGGCCTGAGTCCAACATGAAGAGGAGAGAGAATCACAGGGAGAAGACAGCCACGTGGAGACAGCGGCGGGGACTGGGGTGACGTGCCCACAAGCCCAGGAATGCCCAGGAATGCCAGCAACCGCCAGAGGCTGGAAGAGGCAGGAGAGTTTCCCCTACAGGCTTCAGGGGGAGTGCGGCCCTGCAGACACCTTGACCTTGGACTTCCGGCCTCCAGACTGTGTGAGGACAAATTTCTGCTGTTGAAGCCTCCCAGTCTGTGGCACGTTGTGACGCAGCCCCAGGAAACGAGCACAACACCCAGAGCTGTGTGTCAGTGAGCAGTTGCTCAGTTCTCCGCCTAGTTATCTCTTGAGTTTGTGGACCTGCAGTTTCCCTGCCCCGTCCCCTCCACACCCACTAAAGGCTCAGGCATGCGCGCAGCATCCCTTCCCAGGTGCCAAGACCACCCGGACTCGCTGTGAACAGGCCGATCTGGTGTTTTGAAACCCTGAAGGAATGCATCCCTGACGTGTTTGATGTTGTTGTTCTGACAAGATGTGAAACCGTGCTGAAAACACTGCTTCTCCCAAGCAGCTCCTCAGAGCTCTCTGAGAGGCTGGTTTCTTCTGGGCTACAGTCCTCAGTTTGGCTCAGATAAAACTCTTTGCTATTCCTATGTTAGATTTAAAAAAGTTTTTTATTGGAGTATAGTCGATTTACAATTTTCTGCTAGTTTCAGGAGTACAGCAAAGTGATCCAGTTATACATCTACACATATCCACTCTTTTTTAGATTCTTTTCCCATATAGGTCATTACAGAGTATTGAGTAGAGTTCCCGGTGCTATACAGTAGGTTTTATGAGTCATCTATTTAATATATCGTAGTGTGCATTTGTCAGTCCCGGTCTCCCAATTTGTCCCCCTCCCTGGCATTCCCCCCTGGTAACTATAAGTTTGCTTTCTAATACACCCGTGACTCTGCTTTTGTTTTGTAAGTACATCTGTACCATTCTTTCTAGATTCCACATATAAGCGGTATCATATGGTACTTGTCTTTCTGTGTCGATCCCTATGTTAGATCGTTTGCTGATTATTTTCGTCAACACTCTAATTGCCTCGAGGGCCAACGGCAGTCACGTCCTCTTGATGACCTTCTCCCGGTCACCAGTCCCCGTCGGATCCACTGCGACCTCTGCCAGACCAGAAACTGGACTCGAGGTCCACCCCGTTGACCCCGCTGGGAGACACTCCTGCACGTCCTGTTGGGCATGCCAGGAGCAGGCACCAGACCCTGACCGCCTTTCCCGGGGCCGCTGGTCAGAGAGGGACCTTGAGGGGCGAGGACCAAGCTTGTTCACAGGCCCCCGGTTCCCCTCTTGTGACGCGGCCACCGTGGGTAGCATCCTCCAGACACCCGCTGACACCCTGGACGTTGCTTCCCTGTGAACAGCAGTCCTCTGCCTCTGACCTGGGCTCGTGTGTCTTCTGAGGCATCCCTGAAACTGCGGCGGGCTAGCCCGTTAGCTCCCAAGTGGGGCGACATCTGTGACCCCTATGAATACTCCCTCATAGGATCTTGGCCTCCCCTTTCCCCCTTGCCTTTAACCACAGCTACCCGGCAAACCCCCAGTCTTGACCAGTCTAGCTACTGGTTTCTCCCACTCCCACCAGCTGCCAGGTGGAAGGCTCCACTGCGAACATGCCTGAGGTCTCCCTGCAGCCCAGTGTTCCCCACACCGGCCCTCATCAGCTGCTTTGCTCATCACTGCTACTCTGAACCAAGCGTCCTCACCCAAATTCCCGGCTCCATCTTCCCAGCCCCCCTGAAGAGAGCAGATGTCCCAGAACCTCGCAGTACCCCCTCCTCCCCCACTGCATCCGCATCCCACCCCGACCTGTCCATAACCGTCCTCAGCTCTCTCCATCTGTCCCTGAGCAGATGGTGTCCTCCTGCCCTAAGCCAGCCCCAACCCCTGGGCTCTGGGTTCCAGCCCCTTAGCTTCTGCCAGGAGCCGGGTCCATTCATGGGCCTTCGTCCCATTTCTCACTCCCGTCCTTGACTCCACGGACGCCCACGGGGCACCTGGAGCCGGGGCTGCACAGGGCACGAGGTAGTCCTCTCAGCACGTGTGAGCTGGTCGGAGGCTCGTGACAGCCTGGGAGCCAGGTTTCATCATCCCCGCCCTCCAGATGAGGAAAGAGAAGGAGGAAGGTTAAGTACCGGGTTCAGGGCCCTCGGGGGCTGGCCATCCCACCAAAATGACCAGGCCTCTTCCATCCCCACACTGCTGCCACCTGCCAGCATCACTGCTGTACCCTCCCCACTCCCAGCCTTCAGCCTCAACCCCTGAACTGTGTCCCCCTTCTCATCTCCGCTGAGATGACCCTGATCGAGGTCACTGTGAAGTCGTGCTGTCGCTGCGTCTGAGCATGAGTGAGCACCCCGTGGGCTGCCGGCGAATCCAGTGGAGGACGGCTCTCCTCTGTCTGCCCCCAGGAGCCACTGGCACGAGGGCGAGGGTGGGTGCTGGGGCACAGGCTCTGGAATCCAGGGCCCCCGCTCTCTGTAGATGTGTGACCTTCGCAAAATGACAAACTCTCTAGGACTGTTTTCTCTTCGGTTGAAGGGGTAATACGGCGCCCCATGCACGAGCACAGGCAGTATTTGCAATATACCTGGCCCTTGGCAGAGCCTCAGTGAACAGCATGACCACAGTTAGCAACTGACACCGAGGTGGCACGGGCTGGGCAGGGCGCTATGCACAACCCAGGTCTTAACTCACTGACTCCTCCCGACAGCCATGGGGGAGCAGGAACTATTATCATCCCTACTCAGTAAAAAAAGGAAACTGAGGCAGGCAGGGCATGAGTGTCCAAGTCCAGTGAACAGAAGTAGGGGAGCCGGGATTCAAGCCCCTGCCGTGAGTCCACATGCCCAGCTGCCGTTGCTGAGCCCCTATAATAAGGGGACTCAGGAGAGGGGTCAGTGGGCACCCCAAGCCCAAATGGCTTAGACTGCCCTTCAGGGGCCCGACTCAGGCCCACGCTGTGGGGACCAGCAGAGCAGACTCAGCCAGGGGCTGTGGCTGTGAGAAGGGGGCTCCCTCTCCCCACTGGGCAGGGCCCCAGGCGGCTGTGACCCGGCCCCTGGTCCCCAGGAGGAGGCAGCAGCTGTCCCCACCCCGCCTCAGCAGGCCAGCGGGGCTGGAAGCAGGTTGCTGCCTGTTTTTGCACACTCAGCCCTCTTTGAGACCTTAGTCTTTCCAGGAAGCAAAGTATCAAAGCTATTTCGGTATCTGTGGTACCTTCGTCCCTCCTGTTTCTGTGGCTGCTGACGTCCAGGCAGAGGAGCAAGGGGGCGGCTGAGGACCTGCTGTGTGCAGAGCTCTGCGTCCTCCCTCGAGGGACATCCTGAGAAGGAAGGCCAGCCACCCTGCAATTGTTCACAGGCCGGGATGGCATCCAAGTCTGCACAAGCCGGGAGGGCTTTGGCTAATCGGCATGGCTGCACCAGCTGGCGGCCTCGAGCACCTGGGCAGAACTCTCCAGACCTGTTTCTGCAACTGCAGCATGTATACAAGAGAGCATTTACAGCCCTGGGCTCTTGTGAAATTCAAAGAATTAAGAAAGGGGTTATAAACTCCAAAGCGCAGTCATACAAAAGGAGCTGCCTTCTCGAAGGGCACAGACACACACACACACACACACACACACACACACACACGCACAGCAGGTTGACCGGCACACGTGGAGCTGAAACAGCAAAGAACTAGCAGTGAGGGTAGTTAATGGCAGTGTCTCCTGGGGAAGGGGCTCTAAACTGAGTATTGGAGGATGGACACAGTAGGGGTGAGTCGAGAAGCCTTTCTGGTGGGGGGAGTAACCTGGGGTGTGACTAGAGGCAGTGGAAGGCCAAAAGTGACCAACCGGGTGAGGATCACAGGTGCTGACATTTGTAAATTGTCATGGATACAGCCCTTGGGTCTCCAAGACAACGGGTCAAGGTGGATGGAGATGAGGTTGCCCTGGAGTCTGTGGGTGCCAAGACCAGGGAGCTGAGGACCCTGGCAGGGCCTGCAGCTGCCCAGCGTGCCGCTAGCTGCAGGCAAGATCACTCAGAGCAAGAAAAGATCCAATTCTACTGCCGGGAGGACAAGAGCAGAGGCAGCAACAAGGAATCCTGGTTCGGCCCTTGATGGAGTGACGAGGCCCCGTGCCTCGGTGTCCCCTTCCGTGAAGCAGGGTTGGGAGCTCTGCTCCCTAGGCGCGGGGAGCACGTCTGCATTTAGCACAGCCCTGGGCCCATGTTCCCGTCACTCCATCCATGAACCCGCGGTCAGAAAGGCGGAGGTGCTCAGGAAAGAGCTCTGCTCCGCGGGCCGCCGCTCCTCCAGTCCCCGAAGCCCGCGCTGCCCGTGCTGTGCAATGTTGACACTCTCGGGGGAGGGCTAGTCCGGGGGGTGGTCACACCGGGCAGGAGGTGCGTCCAGGGAAGTGGTCTCCCCCTGCAGGGGTCCGCATCCAGGGGGCGATCACCCTGGGCGGGAGGAGTCCCAGTCCAGGGGGCGGTCACTCTGGGCAGGAGCCGGGGTCCCATCCCGGAGGTCCGCTGCACTTCAGCCGAAGCTGAATATATGAGCGTGGACGTCGTGCCTCAGGTCTGGGATCCAGGAGGTCTCCAGCAGCCCGCCACACCCTGGGGGGGTCTGGGGGTCGAGCACCCGATTTACTGTGGGAGGAGCGCTCGGCACGTGACTCCCCTCTGCCCTTGGGACTTCCGCGTCGCCTTGGCAACCTGCCTGGGCCCCGCCCTTCCCCGGACGCGTAAACAGGAAGTGGGCGTGCGCGCGGCGTGCTCTTCCGGCGCAGCGAAGGGCGGGAGCGATTGTGAACGGCGGCGGGCAGGACCAATCGAGGAAGACAGCTGGGGACGATCCAATAGCGAGGGCCGGAGGGGGAGGGAGGAGGCGGAGCCTGAGGCGGGGCTGGAGAGGCGGAGCCAATCGCGACGGGCCTCAGTGCGGAGCGGGCCCGGGGGCGGGGCCGCGGGCCCGGCTTAGGCGGCGGCGGCAGCAGCAGCAGCGGCGGCGGCGGCCGAGTCGGGTCCGGTCCGAGGTCGCTCGGTGGCGGGCGCGGCGATGCTGCAGCTGCGGGACTCGGTGGACTCGGCGGGCACGAGCCCCACGGCGCTGCTGGCGGCTGGCGAGGAAGTCGGGCCGGGCGGCAGCGTCGGTAGTGGCGGCGGCGGCGGCGGCGGCGGGGGGCGGCTGGGGACGGGCACTCCGCTGCGACAGACGCTGTGGCCGCTCAATGTCCACGACCCCACGCGGCGCGCCCGCGTCAAGGAGTATTTCGTGTTCCGGGTGAGGCTGGGAGCGGGGGCGGGAGAGGGCGTGGGTGGGCGGGGCGGGCGAGCGGGCGTGACCTGTGATTTCCGCCCCCGGCCCGCCCCGCACGCTCCCAGCAGCCTGGCACCATCGAGCAGGCGGTGGAGGAGATCCGCGTGGTGGTCCGGCCCGTGGAGGACGGCGACATCCAGGGGGTGTGGCTGCTGACCGAGTAAGGGGGCGCGCGCTGGGGAGGGGCCCGGCGCCTGTGCGCCCCGGGCGCCGAAGTAACCGCTGCCGCCCGCAGGGTCGATCACTGGAACAACGAAAAGGAGCGGCTGGTGCTCATCACCGACCAGGCGCTGCTCATCTGCAAATACGACTTCATCAGCCTGCAGTGCCAGCAGGTGGTCAGGGTAGCCTTAAATGCGGTGGACACCATCTCCTACGGAGAATTCCAGTTTCCCCCGAAATCGCTCAATAAGTAAGTGTGTTGAACAGAGAGCCCGCCACCAGGGCCTCTCAGTCAGCGCTTCCGAAACCAGCTTCCAGTGAATGTCTTGCTTCAACAGCAACAGAGTGTAGAGACAGGTGACTTGAGCCCAGCAGGGTGCGTTAGAAGGAATCCTGGCACGAGAGACAGTTATTAGGCTTGTAGTAAAATGAACCCAGGGTACGTCAAAGTAGGTCCGACGTGGGTATTCTTCAGATAAGAGCCAAACTCGGCATTTTATTTCCGCCAGGAAAGGGTTACACTTATCACGTCAAGCTCTGTTGTGGTTAATTTTTAAAAGAAAAAGGTAGTGTGTCGCTTTGACTTGTAGATATTACTGAAGATTAAATTTGGAAACGTTTGATGGCCAGCTTTCAAGAGCTGATCTTCACCTGTTAGGGAGGTTTCAGAAATATGAGAAACCCGGACATCAGTATACTCAGTTGGATTAAACGGTATATTTCAGAGTTTTGATGAAGAGATTTGGCTAGGGAATTCAGGAAGCTAAGATAAGCTCAAAATTTTGGCCAGCAATAAGATGCTCAGGGAAAAGGATTTAAACTTGCACAAATATTACTCGTTTAGTTAGCACAACTAAGACAGTGCTTTCAGTTTGTCATATTTTAAAGTGCTGAAAGCCGTTGTTGTTAGACACGCCATTCCTGTCCAACCCCACGGGTCCTTCACTGTTGTGAAATGTCATCAGTCTTATCTTTACCGGTCGAACAGCCTTTTAATCTCACACCCATGACTGAGCAGGTGTTCGGGGGCGCCATGGCCTGCTGTGTGAGGTCTGGTCCCTTTCTTCCCACTCGGTAGGCGAGAAGGTTTTGGGATTCGCATCCAGTGGGACAAGCAGAGCCGCCCGTCCTTCATAAGCAGATGGAACCCCTGGTCCACCAATGTGCCGTACACCACGTTCATAGAGCACCCGATGGCCGGCGTGGACGAGAAGACAGCCTCTCTGTGCCAAGTAAGAACACAGCAACGCTGCCCAGTGGGACGGGAATGTTCCAGGCCTGTGCTGCCCAGTACGGTGGCCACATGGGGCTGCTGAGCACTTGAACAGTGGCTAAACAGAGAAAATAAACTTTTTTTTTTCCCCATAAATTTATTTATTTAGTTTTTCTTTTTTTGGCTGTATTGCTGTGCGTGGGCTTTCTCTAGTTGCCGTGAGCTGGGGCTACTCTTTTTTTTTTAAGAAGATGGTGGGGGTAGGAGTTTATTAATTTATTTTTGCTGTGTTGGGTCATCGTTTTTGTGCGAGGGCTTTCTCTAGTTGTGGCGAGCGGGGGCCTCTCACGATCACGGCCTCTCGTTGCGGAGCACAGGCTCCAGACGCACAGGCTCAGTAGTTGTGGCTCACAGGCCTAGTTGCTCCGTGGCATGTGGGATCCTCCCAGACCAGGGCTCGAACCCGTGTCCCCTGCATTAGCAGGCAGATTCTCAACCACTGCACCCCCAGGGAAGCCCCCAGGGCTACTCTTTACTGTGGTGCATGAGCTTCTCGTTGCGGTGGCTTCCCTTGTTGCAGAGCACGGGCTCTAGGCGCGCAGGCTTCAGTAGTTGTGGCACACGGGCTCATTAGTTGTGGCTCGCAGGCTCTAGAGCACAGGCTTAGTAGTTGTGGTGCATGGGCTTAGTTGCTCCACGGCATGTGGGATCTTCCCGGACCAGGGCTCGAACCCGTGTCCCCTGCACTGGCAGGCGGATTCTTAACCACTGTGCCATTGGGGAAGCTCCAAATAAACTTTTGGTTTTTAAAAGTTTGTTAACTTACGTCTAAATAGCCCTGTGTAGTTAGCAGCTGCTTGTCAGCGTAGCTCTATGATGGGGTTCTCTGTGGATGTGGTCGTCTTGGAGAAGGGCCCAGAAGGGCTTCGGGGTGTGGCAGGTGACCCCCCGCCCCATGGTAGAGCTGGGCAGTCTGCGTGCTCAGCAGGCTAGGAGGCCTTGGGGTGGTGAGAGCCGGGTCCAGGACTGGCGACAGGCCCCCACTTGCCAGCTGTGCACCTTGGCCTGCTCACCGCCTGGAGGGTGGTGGGGAGGAGTAGGTGGGTCACTACGGCAAAGCCACGTTGACCGGCAGAGAGAGGCCCGTGAGGACTGGCTGTGGCCAGTCACAGGTGAGCGCAGAGGTGAGGTGTGACGCTTGGAGGGTGACGCGGAGGAGATGAGCCCAAGGGCTGCTGGATGCGTCTGGGCAGGCATCTCTCCAGGGTGGGGACGGGCTGACACAGACGCATGGGGGATCATCTGATCAAGCTCCCTGTCTTCTCTCTTTACAGCTGGATGGCTTCAAAGCTCTGTTAATCCAAGCTGTCAAAAAAGCCCAGAAGGAGAGTCCTCTGCCGGGCCAGGCTGGCGGCGTGCTGGTCTTGGAGTGCCCCCTCCTCATCGAGACCTATGTGGGGCTGATGTCCTTCATCAACAACGAGGCTAAGCTGGGCTATTCCATGACCAGAGGCAAAATCGGCTTCTAGGCACCGCACGAGCACGCAGGTCTCTTCCCTGGGAGAGCCAGGCCGATGGGACCCTGGGGGCGGTAGGCCTCTGGCTCCACTGCCGCTGGCAGGGTCCGAGCCCCTTACCTGTAGGGGTCTGGGCACGATTAGCATAGTCAGATGGACCATATACTTTAGCTGGATTCTGGGCATCTGGTCACATGAACTCCATACAAAGCAGAATGAGTATTGCTGTCACCGTCCTGGCCGGTATCTGCTTCCTAGAACCTCAGTTTCCACGCCCCCCACTGCTGGGGTCTCCATCTGGCTTCCCGTGGTCCCTCCCACCCCAGCCCTGGAGCATGTTAATAATAAACGTTGCGTGATTCCAGTGCAATAGCCCTGTCAGCACCGCAGCTACATAGATCGCTACATCCAGGGAGGTACCTGAGACTCAGTGCCTGTGGTTGTTTACAGTTGGTGTCCAAATCTGTATTTGGAGATTTAATCCGCTTTCTTAAAGCTAATTTGAAAGAAGCCAGCAGGCATAAGCTCATCAAGAGACGGTCTGCCTTGCCAGCTCCTGAACGGACGGACACTGGCTTTTGTGGAAATATGTGTTCGGCCTGAAGTCACACTTTTTCTAAAATTAACCTATATTGTGTTAATACTACTTATGGCATCTTTCCCAGGCTCAAAAAGGTTTACAGAAAATCATTTTAAGACAAGTCATTAGTCTGAGAAAGTCACATTGGTAAGCTCTTTGCACACAATTTTGTCAACTCGGTTCAAGTTTGTATTGTCATATTCACGTTTAAAAAGGGAATTGCTTAGTTTGCTTGTAAAGAATGCACTTCTGAAAAGGAACCACGTCAGAGCCTCCGGACGCAGCTCACCCTTAGACACCAGCCCAGGGGAAGTCGTCCTTCCCGTCCACTGCTGAGCGGTCTGCCTGGGGGCGTCTCTTGAGGATTTAACTGCTGGCCTGCCAGTTCCTCCTCCTTATTTCTGACTCTGGCGTAGCTGTGGTCAGCATGGCCGTGATTTCGGATGCAGGGGCCTGTCCACATCGAAAGGCTGCCTCATAACTCCGCCTGGGTCCTGAGCCTTTGCTTTCGGTCTTGTAGTAAAGACATTTAAAATCTGAGCTGAAACATTAAAACAGTGGATGTCATTCCTTTCTTAAAGTTATTAAAATAGGTGCAACAACCAAGAAAGTGTCCTGTTAAATGAGAGAATCTGAGAGCATGAGCTGTTCTCTGCGCTGGTTTTGAGCCCTTTGCTGTGTGCACAGTGAGGGTTCTGTACCACTCGCTCCCCTTGTGGCCACCAGGGAGCAGTGTGCACTGCCCAGCCTCTACCTAGGGTGACACACCCTCGTTCCCCCACCAGCCTCCTCAGCCCTGGCTGCCTTCCCGAAGCACCCGGATTGTTCCAGGTGGACAGCCAGAGCGGACGGTCCCTGCGGGGAGCCGACCTTGACCGAGCCGCCCCAGGACCTGCAGCTCCAGCCTCCCTTGGAGGTACAACCCCACCCCGGGTGCTCAGGGCTCCCCTCCTCTCCGGAACAGGCCCCATGGGACCCACAGGCCGCTCTCCAAAGCGTTCAGTGACAGAATGGAGGCTCCGAGCAGAGCGGGTCTTGTGTGAGGGGGACTGGCCGCTTAGGGCACAGTTAGTTTCCCTAAGACAGTGAACCTCAAACTTAAAACTGACCTAGAAAACTTTCCCGTGACCTAAACCTTTGAAGAAAGTAAGCACGAGACATTTTATGAATTAGCAAATATTTATTTTAAGTAACAAAAATTTTATACCATACGTATTAACAAAAATGGCTTGCTATAGAAAAACAGAAACAAAGCGCTTCCTCCGGGCCACCCCAGTGGGAGACGCTGCACCAAGAAGCTCTGCTCCTTTCCCGCAGCCAACACGAGCCAAGATCTCCCACCTTGAGCCAGGTGGGCCTGATCATGCACGGGTCCTACGTGTGGTCGCCCCTCTGCCCGAAGGCTGCGCTGACCCCCTGCTCCGTCTCCAGGAAGCACAGGCAGAAGTGGTCCTTGCTGAGGAGGGCCAGGGAGTCCCCGCTCAGGTGCCAGCACACGGAGAGCACCTGGAAGTCACCTGGAGGAAGCCAGGAGGTTAGAGCAGGAGGGACCAGCGTTCCAGGGTGACCCAGCTGGAGCCCCAGAGTTCAGCGGGTGGGAAGGCTCCCCCTGGCCTGGGGCGCTAAAAGCCGCGGACCCAAGTCAAGTGCGCACACCCGGCGGCGCTAAGGTTTATGGGAAGGTGCCTCCCGAGGGGCTTTCACCTTCTGCTCGAGGCCGTGTTTGCTCGCGTCCCTGCTTGCGCTCACCTTCCCCGGGTACCTGTACCGACACGCAGCCCGCCGGCGACCACAGGTACACCTTGCTGCCCCCCGTGCAGATGGCCAGCCGGGCCTGCCGCAGGTCCCACTGGAAGCAGCGCACGGCGGACAGCTGCTCCAGCACCGCGAGCAGCCTCAGCTTCTGGAGGTCCCAGATCCAGACGGCAGTGGGGACACTGTCTGAGGAAGGAAGACGTGAACAGGCCCGCGGTCACCCCCTGCTCCCCTGCTTCAGTCCCCGTGCCGCTCACGCCTGAGGACGGATGCTGCCTGGGGTCTCAGTGGGGGAGGGCCCTCCCCGAGGCCGCTTGGCACACACAGGAGTCCTGCCGGCCTGAGCTCTGCTCTTTCCCAAAGGGACACAGAGGGAGCAGAGGCCAGGGCCTGAGGTGCAGCGGCCGGGCGGCTGCTGCTCCGATCGGCCCAGTGACCCGAGACGCTCCTGCAGCAGGACAGGAGGAAGCACGTGCGGGCGGCCCGCACCCCGACTCTCCTTTCAAACCATTCGACTGCCCGGCCCCGAGGGAGCGGTGAGGGGACAGCACACACACGTGGACGGGCCACTGACCACTCCTCGTCGCCAGGAAGCAGCTGTCGGGACTGAAGGCCAGCGCCCCGATGCCGATCCTGGGGTTGGCTCTGTCGGCGGCAGGCTTCAGCGTCTGTAAGGAGACCGGCACCGAGGCAACCTCGTCTGGGCGTCAAAAGAGAGCACCCTGAGCCTCCCCGCGGGGCAAGGGCCTGCAGTCCTGCCCACAAGCCCCCGCGGGGCGAGAAGCAAGCACAGGGCAGGATCTTACGGAAAACAGGGCTCGGTGGGAACCTGGCCGCGGCGCACAAGGCCTGTCCTCGCGCCCTCCCCTGCGAGGCCGTGTTTCCGGAGCTGCGGCGGGCCAGGCGCCACTGCAGGGCCTGGTGGCCGTCCCAGTGGCTCCTCTGACGCCCTAATTACGCCATTTTACAGACGAGTAACGTCCCAGGTCCCCGACACAGCTGCGGCGTCTCCCTGAGCCCTTTGAGGGCCCTGCTCACCCAAGGAAGTCAGTGTTCATTAAAAAGTCGCCCTCAGAGGACTAGCCATCAAATTAGGATTCCCAGGGCTCGTATTCAGTCAACAGAGCCAGTGGCCAGGCGGCCTGCTGGCTCACAGCTAAGAGAGACGCTGGTGGCTACCAGGCGTTGCAGGAAAGGAGAGGATTTTAAAAAAAAAACAAGGAGCATCTGGAATCTTCCTGGACCCAGAGGACTCTTTTTTTTCATAATGAAAGGAAAGGGGAGGAAGAGAAAGGCCCCCACCCCGGGCCCAGCTGCTCACATTTGCTCTCCGTGGAGGAGAGGGGTCCAGCCGCTGCTCTGGGCGGAGGGAAGGCCAGGCGGCCCAGCACCAGTGGCGGGCTCTTCTCGGCCTCCTTGTACACCACCTGGAAGACAGACGGCCCGGGCAGGATGTGCAGCCGCGGCCCCGCTCACCGCGCCCTCCTGGGCACTCTCCACGAGGTCTCACCCCCGGGCCAGCACTTCAGTGGGGACAGGTGACAGACGGGCCAGGAGCGAGGCAGCGTGCGTCACCAGAGGCCTGACGGGAAGGACGAGCGGCCCGACACCTTCAGACCGCACCGGCCGCGGGGTGGAAGGACCTCCAGCGAACCCTACGAGGCCTGGGGCAGCGCCACCCGACCCGGCCACCTTCCAGTCCTGTTCCTGCAGCTCCAGCAGGTCCTCCAGTCCCTGCCGGTGTCAGGCGGCTCACGGGCTGTACAGCAGCCCCACGGCTGCTTCTCTCCTCACCACTCACCCATCTTAGGTCCCTCACCAGCAGACAACTCACTGGAGTGTCTGTCCCCATCCCTGCTGTCCCCCCCCGAGGCGGGATGTCTCTCCGGGTCCCTAAGGTCTCCGAGCACCCAGACCGGCGCCTACTGAATAAATGGATGCTTGTTCCCACCTCAGGGCCTTTGCACTCCTGTGCCTGTTCCTACTGCCGGAATTGCTCCTCCCCAAACCCTGCATCACCTCCTCCCAGTGTCTGCCCCAGGACCCCTTGGCAGGCAGCCTTCCTACCCACCCGGGGAAGACACCAGCCCTCCCAGCCCCGGCCCAGACTCCATGGGGCAAGGGTCTGCCTGCTCTTCTCCGACTGGCCCAGAGCACAGTGGGTGGCCCAGCAGATGCCTGGCGCCTGCAGGCAGGGGACCCTGTTCACAGCGCAGGGCAGGAGCTGGTCCCAGAGCGAGCCGCAGGGCTGGGGGCTGGGGAGGGGATGGACACCACTTTGGACCCCCCTGGGAATGTGGCAGGACAAACAAAGGCCACTGGGCAAGTCTGACGTTTGAAATGTTACAGTATCAGAAGGTTATGGGGATGTAAGTACCTGTAGCACCATAAATAACAGACAGTGAAAAAGCAGTTTTCGACCCCCTTCCCCAAATACTGTTCAAACAGAAACGTGCTTCCAGACTTACTATTTTGGGATTATTAATGGTCGCGGGATGCCCGAATTCTGTGATCATTTTCCAAGTCACGTGGTTAAGAATCCGCACCTGTGGCGGGGGGCGGGGATGGAAACCACGTGGTCAGAGCCGCTGGGGCACTGGCCGTGGGCTTCACCCCGAGGACGCCCTCCCACCTTTCCGTCGTAGCTCCCGACTGCCAGGAACTGACTGCTGGGGCTCCAGGCCACGGACTTGATGCCCAAGGACCACTCATAAGCACAGAACGTAGACAGCAGCCGGCCGTCCAGGGAGTAGAGCAGGATCTTGTACTGCCGAGACATTGAAATTGTTACTGAACCCAGAGCGGGTAAGGCAGCCACTCAGGAGGCAGTGAGACTCGGGGCGGGGACACTGCCCTCCCCAGCAGCGGTGGGAAATGGGGACGTGGGACCACAACTAGAGGAGCCAAGCGGTAACACGGTGGGAAAGGGGAACCGGGCGCTAACAAGCTCCTCGGCTCGACGTCTGAAAGAGGCAGTTAATGCTCTCGGCGTTCGGAGACCGTGAGAGAAATACTGGCATCGGCGCTTAGAGCAGAAAGGGTCCCGAGTGGGCTGTCTACCTCCAGGCAGGAGTCCCAGGCGGCCAGCACGCAGCCGTTGGGGGCCCACTCGATCCCGGCCAGGTCCTGCGTGTCTGTGTCAAAGTGCTTGCCGAGGCGGGCGGCGGGCGGTGGGGAGAGATGAAATTGAAAATGTTTTCAACAGATACACGAACGTTTATTTTATAACTGATGTGTTAACACATTCAGTATTTAATTTCCTCATCTAGCCACGGACAGAAACATGTACAACTGTGTCCTCCTGCTGTGACGTCCAGCCTGAGCGCTGGGGAGGTTCCAGGCCGGGCACACGTGGCTGCAACGTGGCTCAGGCCTCCGTCCACCCCACGCCTGTACCTGCTTCTTGCCTGGCTGAGTCTTGTGCCTTTAAGACCAGCCCAGGCAAGACCCTCCCAGGACATCCCTGCCCCATCGAGGAGGCCTCTGTCTGATGGCATCCAGGGGTCCTGCCTGGCCCTGTGCGTCTGTGTCCATGGCCTCCTGCCCCACGCAGGAACGTGCTCAGTGTTAAACTCCGGCTCACTCTTCTGCCTGATGCAGCCACACGTATGCAAATATCACGGAACCAACAGGAAGGGAGGTGGCACCAACCTGGTGGCCTGTTAACTGTGAACACACCGCAAGCACACATCATCTCAACACATCCTACGAACGCCTGCCGGTGTGTGCGCCACGTGGTTACAGGCAGCACCGGCCTTTGGGAATGTGGAATCACATTGCTCCATACCACACGGAAGATGCCCTGGAACCTCAGACAATGCACTCCTCCCCTCCCCCCACGCCCCAGGGTCACTCCGCTCCCAGGTGGGGACAAGTCTCACCCGCAGAAGCTGCCAGTCGCTGCAGACCAAGATGCTCACGTAGTCTTTGCAGTCCCGTCTCTCGGCCAGCGCCAGGTAGCGGCCGTCCCTGGTAAAGGTTATTCCTGCCGAGAAGAGTGAAAGGTCCCGGCATCGAGAAGCAGATTGCAGCAGTGGTTTTCAAGTTAGAACGAGAAAGAGAAAGCAGAGGTCTGAAGAGGGGGACGTGGCACAAGGAGCCCAGTGTCCGTGGCAGGGAGTGTGTGTCTACAAAGGGCGGGGTCTCCACACCCTTGCTCAGACTTCTGACCTGCAGTGAACCTGCGAGAAATACATAGTGACCTGAGCCCCGATGAGCCCCAATCCATTACTGGGAAGTGCGGTGCCCTACGGAGTGTTGTGGTCTTAGGAAATTAACCACAGGAAACTCAGCTGGTTCAGAGCAGGCTTGTCATGACATTTCCTATTTTTACTTTTGAATTTATATTTGGAAGAAGTCAATTCAAGGTAAGAATCTGGCTGCAACCAGACTGTACTTTCTGGGTCCGTATTAGCGAACCGTGGCCACATTTCATACCTCATGGGTCAAAAGAACACCTAAATGACAGAACTGTCATTTCCACCAAGAAGGGTGTGTGTCATCTGGAGAGACACTGATATTCAAACTATAAAAATAAAAATGTGTACAATTGTACACCATTCACATGTGAGGTTCAAACTGCTGACGGCAAGAGAAAAAATGGAAAAATCAAACTATGGACTGCTTCTTTCTGTTTCTTAACTGAAATACCACCATGTAACTTCAGGACTCAAGAGTGGGGCGCCCGACTGGCCCAGCTAAACCCGCGGGGGTGGGCTCCCCACCGGCACAGAGGACATGTGCCTCTGGCCCTCCTCGGTGATATCCAGGTGGGACAGGTCGCCATTTCCCCACTCCAGGCCTCACAGAGTTAAGTCAATGGAGGATTCGGTTCAGAATCCGGTGTGTGAGGTGGGGGTGCGAGACTGACATGAACTGGAGGGACCTGAGCACCCAGTCTGGCAGCAGATGTAAAGGGTTTACGTGTACGTCCTTCTTTGACGTCCTAAAGGACAATATACCCTCCTTAGTCACTGACGTCGCATACAGGAGAAGCCCTAGAGACACAGGTGGGAATGGTCACAGATGAAGTACTCACTAGGAGGTCTGGGATGTACTTTTAAAATAATCTGGGGGCGGGGGGGGGCGGGTATAGAGAAAAAACACTGGCTATGAGCTGACACACGGTTGAGGCAGCTCTTGCCTGTGTTTGAAATTTTCCAAGGTAAAAAGGTCCCCAAGCCCCAAACTACGACAGAGGAATGGCTTCTGAGTACCTCTGACCGACTCACCCTGCTGACAAGCCTTAGGGTATTTGATGTAGGACACGGACTTTGTGCACAAGGACCAGACAGTTATCCGCAGCTGCCAGGGGCAAAGGGAGGGAAAAGAGAAAGGAAACAGCATATGTTTAGCATCTTTGACGAGACCATTCCAAGTCTTACGCCAGATCGTCAGCACCCAAGCGAGAGATTCCCGCAGCAGTTCCCGCATCAGCGGTCCTGTGGTGTTTTCTGTCTGAAGAAGTGTCTCAAACTCACATTTTACGATTGTTACATTAAAATTTTTTTTTGGCCGTGCCACGCGGCTTGTGGGATCTTAGTTCCCTGACCAGGGATGGAACCCGGGCCATGGCAGTGAGAGCGCAGAGTCCTAACCACCACTGGACTGCCAGGGAAGTCCCATGTTTGTTAAATTTAATGCTCCTGGTCCTTGGTTTTCATTTTGTGACAATATTATCTGAGTGACACAAAGTTAAATACAAGTGTGTTTTAGTTCAAAGTACAGTCATCCCTCCTTTTCGGCCTAATTTATGTTTTATCACAGGCATGTCTATATAGGAAACAGCAGCATATAGAGGGTTCAGCACTGCAGGGGTTTCAGGTATCCATGGGGTCCTGGAAGGCATCCCCTGCGGATAAGGGTGGGGGGATGCTGTAGTCACGGTTTTCACATAATAATAACCCTAAACACGCTGCTTAGAGAAACACGTCTAGGAGGGAAGCCACGCAGGACGCTCCTCAGTCCTCTGAAGCAGATGAAGGGCGAGCAGCTCTGCCTCACCGGGCAGCCCCAGGCTGGCAGGGACGGGAAGTGGCCCGACTCCGCGCACGGAGGCCTCTGCGGAAGATTTCTGGGGGACCCACCGTGGGCACATCGCGCAGGTAGCGACAGCTGCCTGGGCTGTTGCAAAACGGCCGGAAGCAGACATGTCAGTGAGGGACCAGCGAGTGCGCCAGGGATGGACGCCTGGGCTCGGGGAGCTCGCTCGGGGTCGGGGCGGGGGGACGACCCAGAGCCTCCGCACTGTCACCCCGGCCCTGTGAGCAGGCGAGGCCCCTGCACCCAGGCACGGGGAGGGCTGCTGGAGCCGCCCCAGACCCCCTCGGAGCCTCAGCGTGAACAATCACCCTTGACCGGAGTTTCCAAATGTTTGTTTCGGAAAAGCATGTCCACACCATTCCCATCGGCCGTCAGGGAAGGTAAATGGGTGCCCGGCCACCTCCAGCTCCCGCAGCCCCCAGGCCAGTGGACACGGACGAAGCTGTGTCTACCAGGCGTGGTTGTGAGGTAAGGAACACGGGCTGGAAAACTGCTTTCATCAAATAAGCACAGCTTTAACAACTGTGGGGCTTCACATGCAGTACAGCGCAGGGCCCCGCACTTCTGTCCCAGTGTGATTCCCGCAAGCCAGGCCCGTTTTCTTTTTTAGCTTAGGAGGTTTAAAAAATGAATTAACTGCATTTTCTCCACATTGTCTCTTAGGAAAGAAAAGAATCTGATGGAAGAACCTGATGTCCTGAACTGCCTCTGTGAAAAGCTCACGTGGCGTTTAGGGGGGACAAGGGGTGCAGACAAGCTGCAGGGCTGGCGGCACTTCTGGGCTGTGCTCAAGGTAAAGCGCTTATCCGTCTAAGGCAAAGGTACCAGGGCGTGCACGTGAGGCGCAGCCCAGGGGCAAGGCTCACCTGACGACAGGCCTGTTTTCTGTAAAACCTCCTGCTCTCGGAGGCCAAGGAGGGTGAAAAGGCACACCCTTCCCAGCCCAGCAGGTCTGGGTGTTAAATCCACCTGGGCACGCACAGCCGGCGCCATCTGGCCTGGAACACCTGTCCTCCAGGTGAGCGAGGGAGAGGGAAGGCCCAGGGCGCTCCTGACTGGGAGCCCCCCATCCCCTGCCCCATCCACACTTCTCTGTTAAAGGCAGAAAAGACACAAAGCACCTAAGCCTGATTTTTACCTGCCATCCCCCATCAAAAACCGTTAAAAGAAACCCAACTGTGTGTAACCTTAACAAATGCAGTGAGAAAGAGGCAGATAAACACCCGCCTCTCCTCGGTGAGCTCGAGGAGGTGGCAGCACTGCAGGAGGGGAGAGCGCAGGGGGACAGGCCAGAGGTGCCCGAAGGGCAGGCCCACTTCTGTGCTCACCCACACACGCTGCGGCGGGAAAGCAGAGGCCAGGGGGCCTTGACCTGGGATTTCAGGTCTGGTCCCACGGCATCACCGTCACCACCAAGGGTCCTTCCAAGGTGTCGGCCCTTCAGCAGGATCCCCCTCTGGGCTGGGCTGTGCTTTCAGGCGTTGCCACATTTAAGGGTGAACTGAAACACTAATCTCGCCAGAGAACAGTCACTTTTGAGAAAGAGGTCCTTAGCTCATCTCCTTTTCCACAACACTTTCTAGTTGTCTTGACGTAAAAAATAACTACATTTTTATTACTTGATCACTGCTGCCGGTGGCCTGGAAAATTCCAGGACTTAAGCAGAAATACTTAAAATGACCTTTTCCACCTCAGAGATTGTTTGGAAAATTAACTCAAGAAACACAGCAGGGCTTCCCTGGTAGCGCAGTGGTTGAGAGTCTGCCTGCCGATGCAGGGGACACGGGTTTGTGCCCCGGTCCGGGAAGATCCCACGTGCCGCGGAGCGGCTGGGCCTGTGAGCCATGGCCGCTGAGCCTGCGCGTCCGGAGCCTGTGCTCCGCAATGGGAGAGGCCACAACAGTGAGAGGCCCGCGTACCGCAAAAAAAAAACAACAAAAAAAGAAACACAGCAAACTGACAGCAGCCCACCGAGTTCTTTATCAGTATGGATGTGTGTGGCTTCCCTCTCTTGTTAGAAGTGGGAATGCATTCAGAGGTCAAATTCCTCCCGGGTTACACATGTACACCTGCGTGAACACCCTTGGCTCTTCCCCTGGACTGAAGCAGAGGCAAGAGCTGATATAACAAAATTTAAAACTGTGGAATAAATTTTATAAAGTATGTACAAGATCTATACAATGAAAATATCACTTAGAAAAAAAATTTGAAGACTTAAGAAAATGAAAAGTATCCTATGTTCATGGATCCAAAGATTCAGTATTGTTAAGATGGCAATTATCCCCAAATTGGTCTACAGATTCAATGCAATCTCAACTTTAAAATCCTGGCACAATTTTTTTTTTTTTTTTTTAGAAATTGACTAATTTATTCCAAAATTGATACGGAAATACTAAAGACTCAGAATGGCCAAAACGACTTGAAAAAGGACAAAACTGGAAAGCACACTGATTTGGGTTTCCAGACCTACTAGTAAGCTTTAGTGATCCGGAGCATGTGGTATTGGCACAAAGACAGACTAAGAGATCAATGTAACAAGACAGAGTCCAGAGACAGACCCACATACCTACAGGCAACTGATTTCTGACAAAGGTGCAAAGTGGGGAAAGGACAGAAATTCAAGACAAATCACACATCTAAACTTAGGAGCTAACATCATAAAAATTCTAAAAGAAAACAAAAGAAACTCTGTGATCGTGGGTTGGGCAGGGATTTCTTTAGACACAAAGTGCACAAATGATAAAAGAAAAAAACTGACCCATTAGACCCCGTCAAAATGAAAGACTGCTCTTTAAAAGAAACTGTTAACAAAATGAAAAAGCAAGCCAGAGACCAGGAGAGAATATTTACTAAACATGTATCTGACAAAGAACTTGTAACCAGAACCTTACAGCTCAACAAAAGGACAAACGGCCTAATAACGAAACGGACAGATGATATGAACAGACAAGAGTTATAGGATGATGGGCACACCAAAGACGCTTAATATCATTAGTCATATGGAAATCACGAAGAAAACCCACAATGAGACACCAGCACACATCAGACTGCCTAACATTAGAGGCTGTGATGAGCAGCGTTGGTAAGACTATGGAACAAACTCCTACACTGTTGGGGGGAAGACTAAACGGCACAGCTACTGCGGAAAGGAGTCCGTGGTTTCTTAAGCTGTAAACATACACCTCCCGGCACCCCCCACTCCAGGTTTTTACCTGAGAGAAAGAAAAACCCGCATCCGCAGACAGCCCCGTGTGAGGATATTCACGACAGCTCCATCGGCCAGTGGGTGGTACACACACAGGGTGGGGAATCCACACGGGGACACCACTCAGCTCCGAGAAACCGGAGCTGATGCCCACAGACGCGGACGCATTTCAGGAAGAGCGTGAGGCCGAATGACTGAAGCCAAACACAAAACTCTGCGAGCCACGTGGCCCCTCTCACCTGGAATCTGAATCATAAACTAAGAACGACAGGGAGCAGCAGGATGACTGGAGAGCGGGAGGCGCCCACTGGGTGGCGTAAGCGCGCTCCCATCCCCACCGGGCAGCAGCTACGTGTCCCAGCTCACGGTCCACACGCTTAAAGTGGGTGAACGTTGCTGTTCATAAGTAGCTCCGATTGGCTTTACTGAGATAGAAGAAAAAGTTTTCCAGTCGGGGTTTATAGTTTTAAGCCAACTACAGGCTATTTAC
Organism: Inia geoffrensis; assembly: GCA_036417435.1. Taxonomy (NCBI): domain Eukaryota; kingdom Metazoa; phylum Chordata; class Mammalia; order Artiodactyla; family Iniidae; genus Inia; species Inia geoffrensis. The sequence continues at coordinate 183,752,337 of CM070901.1, read as the reverse complement.
AACATACATACTAAAATTTAAGGATACGGAAAGGCTGAAAGTAAAAGGATGAAAAAGATATACCCTGAAACCCCTAACCACGGAAGGATGGCATTTGATGCCAACATCTGACAAAACACACTGCAGAACAGAAAAAACTATGAGACGTGAAGAACTGTTTATAATAATAAAAGGCTCAATTCACCATGAAACCTGTAACAGTTCTAGTAACAGAGCCTCAAAAACACATGAGGAAACCTGGCAGAGCAGAGGTAGCGAGGAGGGCACAGCCCTGTTACATGTTAACATCCTGTAACACAGGAGGGAAACGGGCCGACGATGGCACAGAATGGAAAATTGGAACCAATCGCGTTGGTGTAAAGAAATTCAGTTCTTGAGACAGGTGGTAAAGACGGACTTCTTAACAAATCCTGTTGGGAACAGATAAAAATGGATTCACTCCTGACACCACCACTATAAACTCCACGTGAACCTGAAATACATATTTAAATTAAGTGTGTGCGTGGGTGTGTATAAAATAAGATATGGAAACTCGACGTCACCAATACTTAGAGAAATGAAAGTGCAAACCACAGTGCAGTACCACTGCAGTTCTACTGGACTGGCATCCATTTAACAACCTGATCAAACCGCATCTCCTACAACCAGGCGACCTCCCCTCCCCAAACGTCCGACAGCGAACGCCTGGATATGGGCCGGAGCAGACGTCCACAATCCATTCCCTGCAGCATGGACCGCAACAGCTCCAATGCCCAGCACCAGCAGGGTGGCTGCATAAACCGTGGCATGACTTTCCCTACAAGGACTGAAAGAAGCAGTCAAACCCTCGACGTGGATGAATCTCAAAAACGATATCGAGGGGGAAGAAAGAACCACAACAGAACACAGAGTATGAATTCATTTAAGCAAACTTTAGACAAATGCACACCATAGTGTATGGTGTCTGCACACACACAGATAAGACCTTAAGGTAAGTAAGGACATGCTTAATGCAAAATGCAGAGCGAGGGGCTCCGCGGGCTGAGGTGGGGCCCACAGACACCCTGCAGTCCTGAGCCCTCTGTTCTCAGGCCTCACGGCAGCACGCAGGCTGCCTGTCAGTGAACCTTGTCCAAAGAGCATGGTTTCTCTTTCACACTGACAGGTGCCTGTCTGGGGGCTGGATTTGGGCCCGAAGAATGATAAGCATGAAGCCTTTTAGCTGAGCCTATATGAACAGCTCAAGTTCTCTCCAACAGCCCTGTAAAATGTCAACGTGTGTAACGTGGAGAAACCAGGCCCCCTTCACTTGCTGTCTCCCTCCCCAGTGGCCTAAACTGGCAGACATCAAATTCAATATAATGACGAGATGTGTTCACTCCACCCCAGCCTTCCCTGATCCCCTAATGTGACACACTGACGAGATGAGTTCACACCACCTGAGCTATCTCTGATTTACTGTCAGATTTCAAATGTTCTTCGCACTCAGAGCTCCTGCCCAGGGCCCCATGTCCCAGGTAAGCCCAAGGCTTGAAGAGGAAATGAATGAAGAGGTTAGAAACACACAGATCAGATGTCTTGAGGGAAAGATGTAAATTTGTTCATACTGAAGTTCATTTTCAATTGTTGAATCAAAGAACCTGTTTAAATCCTTAAAAATATAATTTAAGCTGTTCTTTAAAAAAAATCTTTTCTTTTCATTAAAACTGGGCAAAAAGATTATATAACAACACTCGTGGGCTTATAATGCTCTGACCACTTACGACGTATACCCTTCCCCCCAAACCACCCACTCTAACTCTCCCAAGCAATTCAGGAGGAGGGGGCATTTGGGGCATCCCACTCACGTGGAATTCCGTCGTGTTGAGGATGTGGCGCCCATCGGGGCTCCAGCAGGAAGCCACCAGCCCTGCTGAACCCTCGTCTATTTTGCAGTGCCACTCTGGCTGCTCCAAAGACCACACCTACGGTCACAAGAGAGAGACGAGTCAGTGCACTACGGAGGCTTGAAGACAACCGGCCAAGAGCTGTGTGGAGGCAAACACGGGCGAGCCCTCGGAATCTTCCAGCACAAAGGGCTGGGCCTGGGGGGCACCACAGAGGTAAGGCACGCTTCTCGGTGACAGTGTGTTGTCGTGCTTCGAAGGGTGCACCCCTCTGCTGTGCCTGAGACCTCACTTAGTTAGGTTTCGGGTCTACAACAAGATACATCTCAGCGCTCCCACACAGGACGAGCAAGTTGCTGGGCTGCCCTCTGAACACTGCCTGTTACTGAATTAACCTGGTTGCAGATCAAGGACACCTAAGTGTCTTATCTTAAAAGTACTTAAGGGCTTCCCTGGTGGCGCAGTGGTTGAGAGTCCGCCTGCTGATGCAGGGGACGCGGGTTCGTGCCCCGGTCCGGGAGGATCCCACATGCCGCGGAGCAGCTGGGCCCGTGAGCCTGCGCGTCCGGAGCCTGTGCTCCGCAACGGGAGAGGCCACAACAGTGAGAGGCCCGTGTACAGAAAAAAAAAAAAAAAAAAAAAAAAGTACTTAAACTATGAGCGAACTATTAACGGCCTCTGAGCCATGCTGCCTCTTCCAGAGCGGCAGGGCACAGGACGAGGCCCTTCGCGGGGGCTACGCTCCGGGACGTGGGGTGTCCGAGCCTCGGGCTGCAAACCTGCACCAGCCCCCGCTTGTAGAGGGCACACAGGATGAAGAGCGAGTCGGCCGACCACTCGATGTGCTGGATCTGGTCCAGGCACGTGTACAGCTGGCGGGTCTGGAGGGTGTTGGCATCCCGGACCACTAACCGGTACTGGACGCAGGAAGCCTGGAAAGGGAGGAGAGAGGCGGGCGGTGTGGGCTCTGAAGGAGGGTGCTCTCGGCGTGGCAGCGCGGCCTTCCAGCCAGGGGCTGCCTCCTCCTCTCCCTGCACATGCACTTTCTGCCTAGATGGCCGGTGCTCATCACGTGGACGGCCTGTTCTCAACAAAGAGGAGTTAATGGAAGATAAAACTGAAATGTACAAACCAGGTGCCCAAACTGTTAAATCCCCAGAGAAAGTATTATTTTCAAACTCTCTACTGGAGTCATTTTCTACCTTCTTCGCTGTATGACTAACCCTGAAGCAGGAAACAACTGGGGAGAGGCCCGTCTGTAAACAACCAAATCCTCTGCTTTCATCGCCTGCAGACAACCTGCAAGGAGTGAGCAGGGAGGTTCAGGGCTGCTGGGGAGAACGACCCCAGAAACGCAGTTCCCTTCTGTTCAATGTCTGACTTGGAGCCTAAGCAACAGAAAGTCAATATACAGGTTTGAAATTCCGCAGGTGTAAGGACGCTTCATAAACGCTCATTTACCTGTGATGAGAGAACAGAAAAGACATATTGGTGTCTGCCCTCAGGTCCTGACACAGGGCTCCTGAATGAAACCCGTGCAGTTTCCTGGGTGCCAGGAGCGTCTTTTGTTCTAGACTGGCAACTCTGGGCGGGCTCCTGGATGGGGCTGTCACCCGGAAGACCAAGCCAAGATTAGAAGCTTGGAATTTCAGCCCCACCCCCCTTTCTCTTCGGCGAAAAGGGCTAGAAATGGAGTTAATGATGGCTCAGGCCCATGTGATGAAGGCCCCGTAAAATCCCAATAATACGGGGTTCAGAGCTTCCAGGGGGGTGAGCACAACCAGACACGGAGGGTGATGCATCCCAGATTCACAGGGACAGACGCTCCTGCACTCAGGGCCCCCCGGACCTCACCCTGTGTATCTCTTCATCTGGCTGCTCATCCGTGTCCTTCACCATATCCTTTAATAAACTGGTAAACGTGTTTCTCTGAGTGCTGTGAGTCACTCTAGCAAATCAATGGAACCCAAAGAGGACATTATGGAGCCTCTGACCTATAGCCAGTTGGTCAGACGCACAGGTGACAACCTGGACCTGCAATTGGCATCTGAGGGAGAGGAAGCAGTCTTGTGGGACTGAGCCCCTAACCTGTGGGACCTGGCGCTCTCTCCAGGTAGACAGTGTCGGAATTGAGTCAAACTGTAGGCCACCCAGCTGGCATGGTGGACAACCGCTTGGTGTGGGGAAAAAACCCCACACGGTTGGTGACCAGATGTGTCAGAAGTGCTGAGTGTGGCAGTCGTGTGGGACTCATAGGAGGAAGGGCTGGGGGGTCCTTATACACCCACATTAACTTATTCCTAATCCTGACTCTGAAAAGTTTGTGTTAATAGTTTTCTTAAAGATACAGTTACATTATATCCATATTTGTTAATAATATCCAAATCCAAGCAAATAATTTCTATGATTGAGTAAACGTACTTACTAATAGGAGAGTACCTCACAGTTCAAAAATCAAGAACTGACTTTTCAATGTTAATTGCTTCATTTTTGTATTTATCAAGGTCAAACTGGATTACTGGATTTTTGTTTTATAAACTCCCATTTAGAAAAAGCCACAAGAGGGACTTCCCTGGTGGTGCAGTGGTTAAGAATCCGCCTGCCAATGCAGGGGACATGGGTTCGAGCCCTGGTCTGGGAAGATCCCATATGTCACAGAGCAACTAAGCCTGTGCGCCACAAATACTGAGCCTGTGCTCTAGAGCTCGCAAGCCACAACTACTGAGCCCGCACGCCTAGAGCCCGTGCACCACAACGAAGAGTAGCCCCCGCTCGCTGCAACTAGGGAAAAGCCCGCACGCGGCAACGAAGACCCAACACAGCCAAAAAAAAAAAAAAAAAAGCCACATGAGTTCTGCATGGGAAAAGGACAGTAGGGGAGGGATTGCAGATTAGAAATACTATGTGTCCCATGCCTAGTTTTTCATATTGTAGCTTTGAAAGCTGTGATCAGTTACAATAAACTCCTTACAAAATGGAATGTTTGTAGCAACACTTGGAAAAACCATATCAAATCTGTTGCAAGATATTAAAAATGGCAACATGGCCCTACTTTTTCCAGCACCAAGGATAGAGCTTTGAAGAACATGGTTCCAGTAACATTACTGACTAGTGCTCACGATATTTAAATCAGAAATATCTGATTATTTTGGTGTAAAAACCAAAAAAGTACCAAAATTAAATGAGGAAATATAATCTCTCTCTTTATAATTCACTAGAATTTTCATAAATGACCAAAGGGGGGGAACCCCTAACATATGCGGGAGTTATTTTGAATATACCAACGTTTTTGGGGTGCCATTTAAGCTAAAGACATTTTGCATTTTGGAGCTGAATGCCATATTATGTGATTTAGAATAAAACCTCCACAAAGAAGGCACACGTGTACATCCATCCTCAAAGAACTAGATAAGGATGAAAGGAATGTGAACAAAACTCGAACTGAAAAAAGAAGCAGGAAGCATCAGTTACTAATTAGTTAAACTAAGTACACTTTTTATAAAGCATAATTTTTCTTCTTCCTGTCTTTCCAATGCCAATTATCCCTCACCCACCACATGCCCTCACCCTAAGACTCTGAGGATATACACGGGTCACGCTGGTAATATTTCAAGACTTAACTTTCATGTACAAGACAGCTCAGTGATGTCAGAAGCATTCTGCCACCCATGGAATCAGCAGCTCAAATCTCAGGAGTGCGGACAACTCTCTTTATCTGCGCATAGAATGCTGTTATCTAAATCATTCATCTGGCATGTAGTAGAGACGGGTGAAGAGGGCTGGGAAAGGCGACAACAAGCAGCTGCACCACTGCACCAGTTTACAGCCAACAGGACTATACATCTGCCTTTTGTGACAAACTAACAACAACGATCCGATATCTCCTGTGTCCTCAAATCTGTGAAGGCAGCATTGCTTCTACCTGCCCTTAACAGATGGAAACCCAGGTGCAGGCAGCAGGCGGCTTCCTGGGTTCCCAGGCTGCAGCATCTTCCCAGGTCCCCTTCCCAGGGTCACCTGTCTGCAGCACCTGCCCGGGGCCCACACCTGCAGACCCTCGAGCTCCCTCCATCCGGGCCCAGCGGCCGCCCCGCTCTCCGTTCCCTGGGTCCCCGCCTCCCGGTGGGGAGAGGCGCCTCCCCGCGGAGGGCCCACCCTCGGCCCAGGCCTCGCAGCCGCTCACCAGGTACTTGCCGTCCGGGGAGAACTTGCAGAGCAAGCTGGAGAGCTTGAACGCCTCGGAGAAGTTCATGGCGGCCGCTGGACCCCACGACCGCGAAACCCAGCCCGCCCAGCCCGCCGCAACCGTCCCTCCGCGGCCGGAAGTGACGGAGGACGAGCGCCGCAGCCAGTCAGGGCTCCGGGCGGACGCGTGCATTGTGGGGCTTGTAGTTCGCCACCCGGCACCCCGCGCGCCGCCGCGCCTTAAAGGAGACGCGGCGTTTCGTCCCACCCGGGATTTCTGCCGGTGCTCGGGTGTGCGGAGGTCCCCCTCAGCTAGGGTTGCCAGATAAAATGCAGAAAGTGCACTTAAACTGAATTTCACATAAACAACGAATCATTTTCTAGGATAAATATGTTCCCAAATACTACATGGCACGTATTTATGCTAAAAAATTACCCCCTTATCTGAAATTCAAATTTAACTGGCGTCCTGTGTGTCTGTGTATTTATATTCATGTATTAATATTTAATGTAAAGACATATTTACATGTAAGTGTATTCAAACATAAACATGCGCTTGTGTATAGAATATATAATATAGCGCATAATACGTATATTATATTTTATACACGGAGTATGAATAAATATTCGTTTTTCTTTGTTTGTATTTTGGCTAAATCCGGCAACTACGCCTGCAGCAAGGCCCTCACTTCACGCTCAGGAGTGGCTCTGATCCAGGAGGTAACGAATTTGACGCTTGCTCCGCACGGAGAGCGCGTGGATCGCGCGCACCCGCTTGTCCATCTCACGCGCGCACCTGCGCTCGGACCCGCGAGGAGGAGAAGGACACCCGGACCCGGACCCGGGGCCCCGCCGCACCCGCCCTCCGCACGGACGGGAGCGAGCAGCTGCGTCGGCGCTGGCTCTGCCGACCTTGTTGGCTGCCCCGCGAGGGCCTTGTCCCCTCGCCCACTAGGGACTCCGGGTCCTCTTCACCCAACAGCAGCCTCCCCCCACACCCCCGCCAGGCCCTGCCGGCGCCTCTGCCGCCCCAAGATGGCACGGACCCTGACACCCAACCCCGCCCCTGTGTTCTGAGAACCGAGACCCAGCCCGGGCCCTCCTCCCACCTCCGCGAGCCGGCCCGCGTCTTCGCCCTGCGGAAGCCCACCGACTTCCCAGAACGAACGGGTAGGGGATGCGTGCAGGCGTCCTGCTCGGCGGTGCTGGCCTTTATTTTTTCCCTGGCCAGATCAAACCCTGTGTGATTCGTTTTTGAACCCCCCCCCCTTACCCCGCACCTTGCAAACAGTAGGTGAGCCATAAAGGTGTGTGGCAGTCAGCCAGACGGGCCAGGTGAGGTGCGGACGCCGTGCACCAGTCCGGGGCTGAGCACAGTTCCACGGCAACATTGCCGCGTGGGTTCCCCTGGCCTGGGAGCCTCGGTCATAGGGAGATAACGGGTCCCTTGAGCACCAGAAGGCAGCGTACAGCACGTGCCCGCCGCCTAGAGCCTTCAAAATTCGCCAGCGCGTCGGGTTCTCCAGCCGAGGCCCTAGGACTGGTTGAGAGCCCTGAAGAGCCCGTCTGCCCTGCGGGGGACGCGGACCATGGAGCCACATGTGTCGGGGCCTGAGGGAAGTCTTCGCCTGAGGTGGTCTCTGCGAGTAGAAAGCAATCCCCAGTGCACGACCCACGTGTCGCCGTGGACACCCGTGCGTACCTGCGCAACGTGAAACGGAATCCGGCCGCGGGGGCGGCGGCGACCCGGGAGTGTTTGCGTACAGAATTATCATTCCCTGGGGGCCGTGGTCACATCCTCCGCCCAGGAAGAAAGCAGGCTGGGGCCGAGAAAGTCGCGTCCAGAGGGTCCCCGCGGATCCGTAATGCGGGCCGGGGCCGAAGCGAGGCCGTGACCTCCGCTGGGTGAGCGGTGTAGGTGGCGCGCCCTCCGGGGCGAAGGAGCCCGGCTAGTGCCACCCGGAAGCAAGCGGCTCCATTTAACCCCGGATCCTGGGGTCGCGACCTTCCCCCCTGTCCCTAACAAGTCACAGCCAGTGCGGACACTCCGCAGACCTGGGTGGCGGCGTCCCTACGATGCGCGGCCCTTCCCCTTCCCCTTGGATTCCCAGCGCCCGGCGCGCAGAGGTCCCGCGCCAGTGGGGGAGGAGGAGGGAGACCCGGAAGATGCGACGTCTCGGGGAAAGGAAGGCGTCGGGACGCGGAGTCTGCATCTCTGCCCCCCACCCCGGCTCCCGCGCGCCCTTGCCCTCGCTCCCAAGCCGGTCGAGGGTCGCCGTCCCATCTCCGCAGCAGCAGGGCCCCGGCGCCCAGCCCGCGATCAGCCCGTCAGGCCCCGCCGGGGCCGACAGGGACGACGCGCGCCAAAAGGCGGCGGGAAGGAGGCGGGGCGGAGCGTGCCCCGGGACCCCGACTCGGACGCGGCCAGCTGGGGGGGCGGAGCGCCGGGCGGCAACCTTGGCCTCAGCCTGGCCCCGCCGCCCAGCGCTCCTCCTGCCAACGGCTGAGCGGCCCGCGCTGCCTTCCCGCCGGCCGGCTACGGAAGGCGCTAACGCCCGCGGCCACCCCTCCCCGCGGCGCCTCCCCTCCCCGCGCCCATATAACCTGCCTCGGCGGCCCGCGCCCGCCCTGCCTCCCCGCCCGCGCCCGCGCCCGCGCCCGCCCAGCTGCACCCGCCTCTCGGCCCGCGCCTGCCTTGCGCCCCCGAAGGGGTTACGCGGCGAAGCCGGGGCGGGCTAGGGCATAGATTCCTGGGGCTCCGACGGCACCAGGTAGGCAGCGCGGGGACCTGGCGCGAGGGGCTTGGGCGCGGTTGGGCTCCGCCGGCGGGGCCTGAGCTCAGGGCAGCCGGCGCTCGGGCTCGCGGCTCCGAAGCTGGGAGGCGGTGAGAGGAGACCGTGTGCACGAACTCGAGAGAGGGTGACATGGAGGCTACCCCAAGTCCGACCAGCTCCTGGGGCGGGGCACGTTGGGCGGCGGGGAGCCCTGGTCGGAGTCCAGCCGGCCAGGAGATGCGGCGTCCTGCCAGCAGTGCGGCGGCCTTTGGGGCCTGGAGCAGCCTCCCTGGGATTCCCGGAGGGCCTGCCTGGGGTTAACGCCTCTCCACCTCCGCTTCAAGGGGACGTGGAGAATGCGACCCCGGGGAGAGGCTCGTTCGGGGGTGCAGGCGCCTGTTGCTGACGAGCCCCTCCCTGCCGTCCCCCACTCCCTCTGCACCTGCGAGGGCTGTTAACGATCCGGAGGCGTTAGCCGCCCCACTCCTCACAAGGCTGAGTGAAACCCAGGTCTTCCCCTGGACCCGGAGAACTGGGCATGACCCCTAAGCTGGTCCCAGGGAGCCAGGTTCCAGAGCGGCATCTCTTGGTGGCCCTGAGCTGGCCCGGGTGCCCCACCTGTCTGTCTCCTGAGTCTGTTCCAACTGGGGAAAGGATGGGTCAGAATGTGGTCCCTGGGCCGCCGGCCTGGCCAGAGGCGACACCTCTTTCCTGGATCCCTTCTCTCCTGGTCCTCCTGGCCTCGCACTCACCCTCCTTTTAGGCTCTGGACTGCGGGGTGGGGGTGGGGGTAGTTATTATTACCTTCTTACTCAGCTCGTATTTTTGTCTGGTCCCTAAGTGGATTTGCACAAAGTATGCACGTGTCTGCATGAATACCTGGGTGACAGGTAGACCATTGTCAATCAGCAAGGGGCTGGGGGGTGGGGGCGGGCGGGGGAAGTGTGCTGTTCATCTCTGACCAGAGGTCATTTGGTCCAAGTAAACTGTGGCCTGTTTATTAAATACTGGACATTTGGGAGCCATTTGCTCAATGGTTTTCTTTTGTTTTGTTTGCTGACGTTGTTGCTGTTTATTTGTTTTAACCTTAATAATTAGCTTTGGGGGAAAATGCATTGTATACCAAAAATCCAGCACCCATCTTTCGATTTACTCAATAAAAGTGAAAATAGAGTTTTACTGAGAACAAAAAGACAGTGTTTAAAAACTTGCAACGTATGAATGTATGGATTACGCGTGTGATTTTAAAAATAAGATAAAAAGTTGGGCGAGTACCAGAAACTGCCAGGGTGTCAGCAGGAGGCTACCAGAGGAATGGCCACAGGAAGCTCAGCCCTGTCTTGAAGTCCTGGTGAACATTCTGGAGAACAGGGTAGCTGTCTCCAAATTCCGCAGGGCAGCCCCATGGAAGGGCCAGTATGGTGCAGTGGTTAATCGCGTAGGTGTGGAGGTCAGAATGTTAGGGTTCAAATCCCCTCTTCGCCACTTACAAGTCAGGGACCTTATGCAAGTTACCTAACCACTCCAAGCCTCAGTTTACCCATTTGTGAAAAAGGGCAGTAATAGCCCCTGCCCCAGAGGATTGGGAGAACAGTAACCAAGATGCCATATCTCAAGTGCTTAGAATGATGCCTGGCACCTACAGGTAGGCCCCGTAGTGCCGGCTGCTGGTGCCGCGCCAGAGACTGGAGAACTAGAAGTCCTTGGCGAGGTGGAGGGCATAGTTTCCTAGTAGCCAGCAGGTCTCCCCCGAGAGCGGGTGGGGGGGAACGGAATGGCTGGCAGGGAGGCAGGAATCTGCCTGTGGCTTGGGTGGAGGCTGATGGCCTCTGTCAGGGGTACTGCGGCAAGAATGCCTCCTTTAGTAGTTATTTATAGGGTATGCCCTACCCACATCCACAAGTGGAATGCAAACGACACAGCCAAGATGGCGAAGAAAAGGAGAGACTGAGAATTTGGGGACAGGACCTGGCGGAGGTCCTGCCTGTAGCCAAAGACGGCATTCATCCCAAGATTCTGGCCCCAAAAGGGAAATCATTTCGTTGGTGGCTGAAAGGAAAAGCTGCATGTTCATCTAACTGGGAGACGGTTTCCAGTCACCAAACTCAAGGGGAATTTATCCTCCAGAGACTCATATAAAAGATATTGCACACAGGTTGAACTTCGGGTTTGCAAAAGAAACTCCAAAAAACAAAACCCAGAAACATGCTTCAGTTGTGTGTTTCTACTATCCAGCCCCCATAAAAGGGAAGGGCACATCTTTATTTTCCAATTTGGGCGTGTCTGTGGGAGTGCTGAGTCAATGTTTTAAAACTAGTCATTTTCTGATGATTTAGCTTCACACAGCTAAAAGGAAAAACGAAACTGAGAGGTGTGGTCCCTTGCCACCCTGACCATGCTTCTGTCTGGGTGGTGAAGGCCTAACTATGATGGGGATTGTGTCCCCAGGACACTGTGTGACAATTTACCCCTGCAAATTGCTGTCAGGTGATCCCATGTCCTGCCCAGATTTCTAGAACATGGAAAACACATCTGGAACTAGCAGCATCCATTTGTGTGTAACCAGAACATACAATGTCTTTTCTTTTTTAAATTTGCCTTAAGTAGGTTACATAGGACGCCCGGACAATCGTTTCTCTGTGTGTAACGCAGAGGAAAATTGATTCTGTACGAGAAAATCTCCCTCTGCTCGTCGCGGTTCAAGTTAAAGACAGCTTTCACCGAAGCCGGCTCTGAGAGTCTGCACCAGTGGGCATAAACTTTCCATCTGTCCCCACCCTTCGTGTCCACTCTCTGGCTGGGGTATTCCTTTGCAGACCAGACATTTGCTCCTCAAAAGTGCTTTCTTTTCCTGGAGATGCTCCCCCGAATCAGAGACCCAAAGAGAACAAAACTTCTTCCCAACGGAATCACTGATATTTTCAGTGTGCGTGGCAGCTGCTACGGACATCTCAAAATTTCGTTTGTGCTTGTCACTGAGTTGAAACGAGCCGCCAGACATGCCACCTGAAGCCCCATTGTCACCAGCTCACAGATGTGCTTTTATTTTATTTTTATTTTGGCTGAGCCGCACGGCTTGTGGAATCTTAGTTCCCCGACGAGGGATTGATCCTGCGCCCTCGGCAGTGAAAGCACAGAGTCCTAACCACTGGACCGTCAGGGAATTCCCCCAAATTTGCTTTTAAATATCATCATAACTGTGTTAGTTTCCTGGGGCTGCCATAGCAGATGACCATGAACTAGGGGCCTTAAAACAATTAAAAACACAAAAACATTCTCTCAGGGTCTGGAGTCCAGAAGTCCCAAATCCAGGTGTGGGCAGGGCTCGTTCCCCCTGGAGGCTCTGAGGCGGAATCCGTCTGCGGCTCACTCCCAGCTTCCTGGGCTTGTAGACGCATCACCCCAATCCCTGCCTCCGTGTTCACATGGGCTTCTCTCTGTGTCTGTGTCTCCCCTTTTCTGCCTCTGATAAGGACACTTGTCACTGGATTTAGGGCCCACGCTAATCCAGGGTGATCCCGTCTTGAGATCTTTATCTTATACATCTGCAAAGGCCCTAATTTCTAAGGCTCTAGGTAGACATATCTTTCGGGGGGGGGTTGCCATTCAACCCACTAGAATAACCATAATTCAATGTAATTGGTTTCCTTTGTAATTTTTTTTTTTTTTTTTTTTTTTGCCTGCGCCGCGTGGCTTGTGGGATCTCAGTTCCCTGGCCAGGGCTCGAACCCGGGCCACCCACTAGGCCACCAGGGAACTCCCTGAAATATTCTTCTGAGAAGCAGTCCTAAGCCTTCGGGCTGCCCAGGGGCCAGGACACAAAAGGTGAGGAAACGTTCTAAGCCACGTCCCTCTTTGCTCAAAGAGGCACAAGGGACACCCCAGTCTGTTCTAAGCACAGCCAGGGGTGCAGGGGTGCTCCCCGAGCTTACAGGCTCTTCCCCATGCCACCCCTCCCCACACATCTACAGCCCCTGCACCCTGGAAAGCAGGCTTCAAACCCCAGCACCCCCTCTCCCCGGGGACTGCGTGGGTCACCACAGCCCCCAGGGTAGGGAGGGAGAACCGACACACACACAGCGGCTTTGGGCCATCGGTGCCAGAGAGGCACTTAGAGGTGGGCAGGCGGGCGGGACATTCAGCCTGCAGGGGGTGGGGGATTGGGGAGGCGCCTCGGAGGGAACCGGACCCAGGAGAGAGGTCAAGCAGCAGGGAGGGCTCTGCTAGGCTCGGAGAGAGGAGATGGGGGTCCCGAGGGCAGGTCTCAGGGCCATGGAGTGGACGTTTCGGGTGGCACCAGAGGGTCGGTGGCTGGGACACTCTGTGGACCTTGGACTTGGAATCAGGTCCCCCAGAGAGTGAGCCCCGGAACGGACCTGGGAGCTGGGGGCGCGGGGCCCCCGGAGGGAGAACCGTGCTTCAGCCCCGCCCGCCTCTTCTGCTCTCCCGTCCATGTTTTGTGTCCCAGGACGAGTTATAACCCTGACAGTAGACATTCATACGTGCCCCCTCTGATACACATGCATCTGGGCGTTCACTCCACTTGCAGATGTGAAGCTGAAAAGCTCGGATCAGGTGACTAAATCGGATGCAGGGGTTGGTCCGGCCGCCCATCCCCGGCACACCGAGGACAGAGGGCGCAGCGGGCAGGGCCCTGGGCTGGTGGTCCAGATAGCTGCTCCACGCCCCGGTCAAGTCCCCAAGGCTCTTCACCCAGGGGGGTGGGGCACACACCTGCCTCCTCGCTGTAGGAGCCTGAGCCGGGGCTCCCCTGAGTGGCCCGTGGGAACACACCTGATAGCCCCGGAGGGCAGACACAAGGTGCCCAGAGAAGGCTGGTCCAGCCTCTCAGTCCCCAACAGGCAGGCACAGAGCACCTGGGCATCACCCATCCGGCCTCTCACCAGCCTGGGTGCAGGGCCCTGGGCGGCAGGGCTGGGCTGGGTGCCCAGGGGTCCCTCCTTTGTGGTCCTGCTCGGGGGGGTGGCTGCACGTGGGAGGGACCTGTCCGTGGTGTGTGTCCCCGCCCGGCGCCAGCCAGCAGGTCACTCCCTGAGGCCCTGGGTGCCTGTGGGGAGGGGGCGGGGGCTCTAATTGCTCACCCGTTGCTCTGAGGTGCCAGGCCCTGTGGGGTGGGCATCTGGGGAAGCCTCTGGTTAATTGGGCAGGTGGCTTCTCCTGGGGGCAGGGATGCCTGGGTTGCGAGAGGTCCTTCGGAGTGGGCAGAGAAGATCCCTCTCACCCCTCCTGCCTGGTTTCCTGTGATTTTAGACGTGGCTTCCTGGGCTGTTTTCTCCGTCAGGGCTGAGACGCGTGAGAAAGTCCCTGGGGTTTCTCTTTGGCAGCCTCCCGGCCTCTGGGCTCACCTGGGCAGTGCCCATGTGCCAGACGGAGGCCGCTTCCACATATGTGGGGGACAGGCCAGCATGGGGACCAGGAGGGCAGCCTGGGGCCCCGTGTGTTGATGTAGAGGCGGGTGGCTTGAAGAGTGTCTGTCGGCCACGGAGAGGGGTTTCTGCAGAGCCTTTGGGCGTACAGGAGGGAAAGCTGTGCTCACCGTTTTAGAAGCCTGTGCTTCCCAAGCAGGACACAGATAAATCAAATCACCCTCTCTGCACCAGGCTGCCCTGCACTTAGAGTCCTCGGTCATTTGCATTATGCGCAATGCAAATTTAGCACAGTTCCCCAGAAGACCGAAGATGGGTGGCTAGTCATTAGTATGCAGATCAGAGGAGGAACCCCTAGGTATTTACTGCGCTGTGATTTGCAAGGCCCTGTAATGAAAGGCTCCTCTCCTTTTCACTCTCACCTCCTCTGCTTCCCTCTCTCAGTGCCAACCAACAAAACCCCCCGTAATTAGGAGAGACTCCATCTTCTTTTTTTCTTTCGGAGTCAGGCAAGCTGCAACTTGCTTCTGGTTTCTTAGTTTCTGATCAGGGATGCTCCTTGCCTAATTACTGGGCAGTAATGAAGGAGGGGAACACAGGCTGTGAAAGTCTCCCCGAGCCTTTAGAATGAAGCTGCAGATTAAAAATGAGGTGTTGGTAAACAGGACGCTAACTGGATTAATGAGAAAATAATGAATTCGGATAAAAATAGCCAAAGAGACAAGTGGAAGATTGAGGTCAGTGTAATTCCAAGAACACCGCCTAATCGTCATCTGGTCCATGTGATGTTTGACAAGGATGAGAATAACAGGAAGGGTCTACTCTTGACAGTGGAACGTGCAGGTTAAAGAAAGTGTCAGAAAGACCCCATGTGCGTAGGGTGTGGGTAGCGCCTGCGATCCTGGTAGGCTGTGTTTTCAGAGTTTTGGGGACTCTCTGGCCAGGGTCATTTTGAGTGGCCAACAGAACCTCAGGTTGCCGACTTCCTCTTTCTTTCCTCTGCTGTCATTAAACCTGTTTCCATCCTGTTTCTCTCCTCCGGACGAATCCACTCTCCCTAGAAGTGATGGCAGCTGTGCCTCCAGGGACGGGAGCCGGGTCTGGGACGGACGGAGTGGGAGAGACCAGATCGGCTCTGCCTGGACCTTTTGAAATTTGTGCTACTTAACAGCATTTTGTTGACAAAAAAATCTACAGAGGTAGAAAGTGACAGAAGTCACGGCGAGCGTGGCCGACTATGGAATCAGCCAGCGCAGATCTGCCGTGTGACCTGTCAAAAGTTGGCTTTGGTCGATGAGTGGAAAATACCTTCCCCATAAGGAGAGGATGTGGCCAGCTCAGCACCCAGTTGTCCCAGGGAGGGATCCTTATCTGGGCGTCTCGGGGGTGTAGCCGGGCCCTGGGGCTTATAAAGAATTGATGTGGCCTCCCTACCTTATGGTCCAAATTAACCCTGAGCCCCTGATATTTCAGAATTCAGATTAATTTTTTTCCATTTTAGAAAAGTAATATAGTATCTGAATTGTTTGTTTTATAACACTACAAAGGGATCTGATAGAAGCGCTCCACAATCGAGCTCACCCATGTTTCTGCAACGACACACACGGATGTTTACCCTAAACGGCAACAAAGACCATGAAGAGCCTTGTGTCCGTCCGCCCAGTGGCGTGAGCCCCAGACCTAAGGAAAGGCTTTGGGTTTTCTGAGCTTTTTGGATTTCAAGGTTCAGAAAAGGGATGTGGGGCTTCCCTGGTGGCGCAGTGGTTGAGAGTCCGCCTGCCGATGCAGGGCACACGGGTTCGTGCCCCAGTCCGGGAAGATCCTACGTGCCGCGGAGCGGCTGGGCCCGTGAGCCATGGCCGCTGAGCCTGCGCGTCCGGAGCCTGTGCTCCGCAGCGGGAGGGGCCGCGACAGTGAGAGGCCCGCGTACCGCAAAAAAAAAACAAAGAAAAAGAAAAAGAAAAGGGATGTGGAGCAGATGGAGGCAGTATTCTAAACTCTTCATCCATCCATCCATTCATCCTTCCATCACTTGTCATTCATTCCTGAGTGCCCATGGTTTACCAGGCTCTGTTCTGGGGGCTAAGAGCCCACAGCCTTGACTCTCAGTGATATCAGCTTAAAACCAAGATGCCTGCTCCTCAGAGGCCAGGCAGCGAAAGGGGAAGCAGGGCGCTGACTATGCAAATACGCAGGGCACTTGCTGGAGCCCAAGCCTCCCCCTGCCGAGGGCCCCTGGGAGCAAGCAGTGGCCCAGAGCGTCCTTTGTTCACGGCCACAGGCAGGGATGGGTCTTGAGCACCGGGACCAGGATGGGCTGTGCCTGGAGCTGAGATGGCAGGGCCTCTGGGCAGCTTTGGGGCACCAGCTCCTCCAAGCCTGTCCTGCCAGCATTTGGAAACTAACATGGGCGGTGGGGAGAAGGTTGCGGGATACACAGCAGGTGGGTCAGAAGTTTGGTCAAACTGCTCCTGGAGTCTCCTGAGTCTGCGATGGTGGTACAGTCCTGAAAAACAAGCGCATCCCAGGGAACACGGGAAATGCGTTGCGCGGGACGCCTCTGAAATGGGTAGTTTAGTCAGATGTTTATTTCCTAATGGTTTTTAGGCCCAGCTGTGCTGTGTGACGTTGGATAGGCTCCTCAGCCTCTCAGGGCATCAGTGTCCTCATCTGTAAAACGGAGATGGCAGTTTTTCTCCTGGGTTGACGTGATGGCTAAATGGTTCGTGTTTGTAAACTGCCATTTCCAGTGCTCCGTGCGCGGGGAGTCACGTGTCAGGTGGGGCGGCGAGGGTTCACGGAGATCCAGCTACTGTCGACTTTCAGACACATTTTTGGGAACTCATCCTTGTACGGGGAGGGGCTGCTGGGAAAGGTTAAGAGCTGGAGGGAGGTGGGAGGGGTGTGGGGCCGGTCTGCCCCTGCCCCCCAGCCACGCAACTGCCTCCCTGCAGGGAGCAGGGGTTTCTGCTTAAAGGCGCAGAGCAGTTTTAGCTAACCCCGCACAGCGGGCCCCCAGGATGTGTCTTGGAATGAAGGACCTTTATGGAAGGCAGAAGAATGGCCCCCTCAAAGGCAGCCACGTCCTGATCCCCAGGACCTGTGACTCACTTCACAGGAAAACGGACGGGATTAAATCCAGGACTGGAGATGGGGGATGACGACCCTGGGGAATCTGGGTGGCCCAGTGTCATCACAAAGCCCGTCTAAGAGGGAGGCCGGAGGGCTGGAGCCAGAGAGAAGATGGGATGGAGGCAGAGGGTGGAGAACGGCAGTTCAAGATGCGGGGAAGGGCCTGGAGCCGAGGAATGCAGGCGGCTTCTAGAAGCTGAAGAAGGAAGGACACAGATGTTGTCCTGGAGTCGCCAGAAGGGACAGCCCCGCCAGCACCTTGGCTGCGGTCTCATAAGTCTCTCTTTTTGGACTCCGACTCCTGAGCCACAGAACTGTGCGAGAGTAAACAGATGCCATGGCGGCCACCTGTTCTGGCTGCAGCAGGGAAGTGAAACAAGCTGGTAGCTCCTCTCCGTGGTGATGAGCAGAGGCCCTGACCTGGTGCTCACACCTGGGCTGACCCTGGGTTCCAGCCGCGGTGAAGAGGAGCTTTCTAGTCGTGCCTTATGTTGGGAGGAGGGGTACGAAATCCTGGTTGAACTCCTTGTTGAATGCCCTACCCAGAACTGATGGCCAGAGGTCCAGCTGTGACCATCGCTCAAGGGTCACCCACCCATCTTCGGTCTCTGACATCCTTGTTTCTGCTGAGGAAGAGCAGGGTTTGTCACCTGTCCCAGTCCTGAGGGTGGGGCCCCAGCCTCCCAGAACTCAGGACTTTCCTATCTCCATGGAGGGGGGCGGAGGGGGAAGGGTGGACCAGGAGGTCACCCCACCGGAGCTCAGGATGGTGAGATGCATTCATCTCGGCTTGAGAATGGGCAGTGGGGGCTTGGCTTCAACGAAGACCTGCCCACTGTGGCTATCAGCTGGCTGAGGGTGGCCTGGCAGAGCCCGGGTTGGGGGCAGGGGGAGCCTTGGCATCCCTCTGGCTTCTCTGCCTCTTCGGCCAGGACCAGGAAACACCTGCCTCCCCCCAGTACCCACTCTCTCTGTGCGGTCATAACGCCTCATGGCTGCACGTGTGTGTGTGTGACGTCCCGGAAGGGCAAGGGCTTTGGCTCCCGTGCTGGCCGTGTCTTCAGTCACCGCCTTTCTGTCCAGCCCAGGGCTGCTATTCTGCAAAAGCGTCTCACACCTCAGGGGTTTCTCCTCGGACTTAATGCGGCACTAATGCCCGTTTCAGGGACCCCGGGAAATGGGGAGATCGCTGCAAGTGATGCTTCCCAAATTTGTGTTATGTGAGACTGTATCCATTTCCTACAGCTGCTGTAACAAATTGCCACAAAGTCAGTGGCTTACGACACCACGGACTTGTTTTCCTGCTCTTCTGGAGGCCAGATGGCTGAGATCAGCCTCACTGGACTGAAGTCCGGGTGCTGGCAGGGCTGCCGCCTTCTGGAGGCTCCAGGGGAGAGTCTGTTTCTTGCCTTTTCTGGCTTCTATGGGCGCCCGCGTTCTTTGGCTCGTGGCCCTGTTCTCCCTCTGCAAAACCACAGCCCAGCACCCTCTCTCCTCCCCAGCGTCCTGCCTGCCTCTGTGAGGACCCTTGCTGGTGACCCTGGGCCCACCCAGATAACCTAGGGGCTGCCATCTCCAGGTCCTTAATTCCACCAGCAATGTCCCCCTTACCCTGTCCACCCAGAGGCTCGGCTGTGCTTTCTGTGCTGCTGCCCACCGTGGGGGAGGGGAGGGACAGTGTGTATGACATGGACTAGTCTGCCGAACCTGTGTCCTCCATGTCCTTCTGGCCAGCAGTTAAAAACTGGCCCTGGAAATTCAGAATGTGGTATTGTGGCTGCGTATTATGTTGACTTATCTGAATTTACTGTGTGTGTGTGTGTGTGTGTATGTGTGTGTGTGTGTGTGTGCGCGCGCGCGTGTGTGTTGGTAGGAGAAAAGGAGCTGAATATCAGCAGTTTCATGGTTGGACCTGATATCGACATAGATGGATCCTTGTCTGTTTGAAGCATCTACTGACGTACCACAGGTGAAATGATATAATTCGTAGAATTGGCTTTGGCTGGTGGACAGACTGATGTTGGGGCCAGGGGGACAGATCAGTGGATTCATTGCACCAGTCTCTCTGCTTCTGAGTGTGTTTCTGAGTTTCGACAAAGAGGAGGAGAAGAAAAGCACACAGACACGGCGGAGTCGGCGGCTCCCCTCTGGCTCCCACGCCTCCAGCTCTACTCCCCGCCGCAGGGCTGCCTCTGGGTCACTGTGCAGAGGGCGTGGCATCCATCCGGAGCAGGGGACACAGGCCGGCTGCTGGCCCCAGGGCTCCTGGCCACGCTCCGCCCCCGTCTACCCCGAGGCTCCAGGCCAGCCACGCTGCTTCCAGGGCTCCAAAGTCATCGCCTAGGCGACCGGGACGCTGCTGCCACCGCCTGCCTAGCCAGCCACGAGCCGAGGGCCTCCCGGCTGTCCCCCTCCTCACAGACCCTCCAGGGCCCAGGCTCCGCCAAGGTAGGCTTGGCTCGGGCTGGCCCTCCTCTTTCAGGTGCCAGTTGGGGCTCCCTGGGGCCACCCAGGGGTGCAGAGGCCCCTCCCTACTGGCTCCCACCTGGCGCTTGGAAACAGGGTGTCCTGGGGGCAGCGGTGGCAGATGGGCCAGTGCGGGGAGGCCATGCCTGTGGGTCCCCTGATGGGACTCGGGCAAGCTGGAGAAGCCGCTGCTGTGTGGCACTGCCATCTGCCCCCAGGGAGGTGCGGGGCAATTTGCATGGCCCAGGGGTGGGGGTGGGGGGTGGAACAGAAGTCACTCTGGTGCTGCCGCCCCTTGGACCCACCGGAACCCTCTCCACTTCCTGCCAAAGAGGCCCTGCCCTGGCCTCATGGCCAGGCTTGTCCCGGCTGGGGGCCGCCATTCCTCAGCCCTGTGGGGCCAGCCCAGAGCGGCTTCCCCCGGCTCGCTCACCCACCGGGGGCCCTGGAGCCCGCCCTGGCCACCCTGGCCCTCACCCGGATGCCTCCCAGGCATCACCGAGACCTGGGCAGCAGGAGACGGCTCCCTGTGCTGCCCGCCGGCCACTGCAGTCCCACCTATGCGGCTGGGCGCCCGGGGAGCCTCTGGGGCCACATACTTTTTTTTTTTTTTTTTGCGGTACGCGGGCTTCTCACTGCTGTGGCCTCTCCCGTTGCGTAGCACAGGCTCCGGAAGCACAGGCTCAGCGGCCATGGCTCACGGGCCCAGCCACTCTGTGGCATGTGGGATCTTCCCGGACCGGGGCACGAACCCGCGTCCCCTGCATCGGCAGGCGGACTCCCAACCACTGCGCCACCAGGGAAGCCCTGGGGCCACATACTTGAGCGGAGGGGCTGGGGTGGGGGATTCACCGTGATGAAGGCAGAGTGTGTGCGTGTGCAGGTGTGTGTACATGTGTGTGCCTGCACACGTGCGTGTGCAGGTATGTACATGTGTGCCCGCACACGTGTGTGTGCAGGTGTGTGTACATGTGTGTGCCTGCACATGTGCATGTGCAGGTGTGTATACATGTGTGTGCCTGCACATGTGCGTGTGCATTGATGGTGCTGGCAGGGGGCTGGGCACCAGTGGCTGGCTCAGGAAGCAGCCTCTGGAGCTTGAGTGGAAAGGGGGATGAGGGTTTGACTGACAGACAACCGATAGCAGATTTCCAGACGGCCCCAGAGGTCAGACAGGAGCCGCGTTTGCACCCCAAGACACCCGGGGAATCCTGCTAGAGGCTTCTGTGTTGGTCAGCCCTGCATGGTGGGTGTGACTTCCCTGTTTTACGGATGAGAAGAAAGAGGCCTGGCCGTGCTCACAGCTGGTGGGTGGCTGAAGGCTCCTGAGTGTGCAGCTGGTTGGGGGCTGAGCTCAAAAGTGCATTAACCCGACGTGGATCGGCTTGGAAGGGGGGGTCCTCATCCCTTCCTGCCCACTCTTGCATCCCTGCGGCCCATGCCCCTCACCGCCTCACCTGGACCCAGCCGAGGCCTGCCTCGCTGACCACCAGCCTCTGGGTTCACCAAGCCCACGACGTGCCCCCCGGGTGACCTTCCTCACCCAAATCCCACTGCATCCCTCTGGGAGCTGAACCCCCTTCTTTGCTCCCCGAGGCCCACAGCTGCAGGTCCAGCGCCCTTCCTGTGGCCAAGGCCTCTGGGCATCCTGTCCCCTCTCCAGCCCACCTGGCTGTTCCTGCCTCCCCCTGACCTGAAGGGCCGTCAGGGCCTGTCCTTGGCTGAGCTCTGCCGCATTGCTGCCCCTCCTCCGTCCGTCAGCTTGTGAAACCAAAAATGACAACTCACGTGGGCCTTCATGTACCCCTGGGCTGACCCTGGGCCTGTGCACACCCCTCAGGGTGCCCTTCACACTGAGGGGGGAAAGGCCGGCTCTCTTTTCTGCCTCCCAAAAGAGGCCCCCGGAGGGCGGGGCTGCCTGGTGGGAAGGGATTTGAGTTGGGCTCAAACCCAGCCTTGGCACTTCTGAGCTGAGTGGCCCTGGGCAAGCAGTCCCCTCTCTCTGCGCTTCTGTAAGAACATCTGGAACGTGGGACGCAGCAGTGCCTTTGTCTCGGGGTTACTTTGAAGACTGAAATCAAGGAATACAGAGGACTCCGGGCTGGGGTCGGCACTGCATGAGCACACGGTAGATGCTGGGTGTCGTTATCGGAAAGAGCCCCAGGCCCAGGGTGGGGGATGGGGGCACGTGGGAGATAGGGAGGCAGGCGGCACAGAGGTGTCTCTCTGGGACAGGTGTTCCTGGAGTGAGTGAGCGATGGATGGACCAATGCCGTGGCAACTTGGATAAAGTCACGTCAGAGGTCAGCTGACTTCAGAACCAGAGAGGAGTGGAATTCATGAGTCAGATGGAGCTCTCGGAAAAAAAATCACGGCCCCGATGGCTGGAGCGGGGGCGGGGAACTGAGTAGGGATGGGTAGAGGGTTCAGGAAATTAGTGTGTCCTGGGCCCATAGTGAGGACCCCAGGGTAGGAGGCAAGGAGTCTACACAGGGCAGGGACACAGCTGAGTGGGTTCCCTTCAAGGAATGCGGAGGCGTCTGGAGGAGGGTGGCCAGGCGGGGCCGATGGTTTGGGAATGACCGTGCAGGGCATGGTTGAAGGAGCACAAATGCTTGTCCGGGGAAGAGAAGATTCTGGAGGACAGAGCATGGCGCACTGGCATGTAGAGGTGGGACCCTCAAGAGGGGAGGAGGGGCGCCTTGGAGAAGATGGATGGAAACAGCAGGGGTGCCTGGCAGCTGGGTGGGTGAGAGTGTTACCGAAAGTGGGGTCCGGCTGCTCGCCGCTCAAAAGCCAAAAAGGGGCCAGGCTGGTGGAAAGGAGAGGTTGCTTTATTTCGGAGCAAGGGCTCCATGCCCTCCAAATCCCTCAAGGGCTGACTCCCACCCACCACCCCCAACTGACAACCAGTGGGTGAGAGCTTTTGTAGATGAAGGGAGGGGCTCCATGCAGAAACAGCACAGTCAGCTCTGACGGTCACCTTGAAATTGGTCATGCGGTGGTCTGACCAGCGTCATCCTGATTGTTTTAAGTACAGGTAGTCTAGCTCCAGGGTCAGCTCGTTCCCATTTCTTTGAGGCCAGTTCTGTTTGTTTGTGTTTTTGTCTTAGCCGCACTGCACGGCATGCGGGATCTTAGCTCCCCAAACAGGGATCGAACCTGTGCCCCCTGTAGTGGAATCGTGGAGTCTTAACCACTGGACCGCCAGGGAGTTCCCTGAGGGCGGTTCTCAGAGTTATGACACCTTATGTCATAGTTACAGCCTGTCATCGTGTAGTTGACTTCTTCCAGCGGGTGGGGGGGTACAGGGGTGGGGTGTATGACCTCACCTACATCTGGCCACTGTTGGGCCATCTGCTGAGGAAGAAGTGGGGAGCCTGGCTGAGAGGCTGCTGCACTTACGTGGCAGGGGTGGGGGGCTGAGGGGATCTGGGACTAGGGTGGGAGTGCCGGATTCTAGATCCCTGTGGAGGCGGGGTTGGAGGTGGGCAGCGAGACGGAGAAGTCCAGGATGTGCCCAGCCACTCCTCTGTCCAATCCTGGCCACCCTTGGCTCTCACTTGGAATGCGCCATGGCTGAAAGCTCAGACACCTGCTCTACCGTCAAGCGTCTCTTCCTCTCCAGCCTCATGAGGCTCCCAGCCCTGCAGCTGCCTGCCTCCTGGGTCCCCTTCCTGTGCCCCATGCTGGTCTGAACCTCCGTCACTGACACCCTCACTTCTGCTCTCACTCCTCCAGGCAGGCCCCCCCCACAGGTGGCTGGGTGCTGCCGTGGAAGCCTCCCCACGTTGTGACGCAGGTGGGATCGCGGCGTCTCCAAGGTCAGGGGCACTGTGCCAGCTACCGGCCCCAGTAGGAATCCATTATTTTGCCTCTAGTGGGTGGGTTGTCTCTTACCCCTGGGTTTCTTCTGCCAGGGAGTGCTGGGTCCCACTCGTCCTTCTGCAGGTGGTTCGGTCTTAGAGAGACCACTGATGGGGAGGTCCCTGCAACTGAGCCAGGGACAGACCTGGCCTCTGCCTTCTGCTGCCCCTGGGACCAGGGCAGGTTTATTCTTCCTCCGCTGCTACCCTCGTCCTCAGCAACCACTGGTCAATTGCAGCTCACTCCCGTCTCTCAAGCTCCTAGTCTGTGCCTGTGTCAGCGCCCTGCTCTGTGCTTTGGCTTTTTCCACACATCACAGGAAACAGGCTCAGAATGGGCAAGACACCGGTCCAGGGGTCACACAGCTACAGAGCAGAGTGGCAGAGGTGCAGAGGTGGGCTATGTGGATGGAGGGGGAGAGGGTGTGTGGCCAGGAGTGTGGCAGGCAGGGCAGAGCTGCAGAGCAGAAAACCAAGGGACAGGAACCCTGTGTCCAGGTCTGACCTGCACTTGTTGGGGGTGGAGGCCGGGATGGGAGGAAAGCCATGGGCAGGTCAGCAGAGGATGGGGGGCGGGGGGCCGGATGTGGGTAGGGCCTCACTGTGTCGGTGAAGAAGTAGGGGTGGACCAGGGACTTCCCAGCGATGTGTGATGAGAACAGGCCGGAGAGAGGCTGGGCCTCCTTTGCTCACCTCCTAGAGAGGCCAGGTAGAGGGCAAGGTCAAGAACAAGGACGTTAGAGCTGGCTGGCGGGTTGGACTCCCTGCTCTGACCAGCTGTGTGCCCTTGGGTGGGTGACCTAACCTCTCTGTGCATGCTTCCACGTCGGTCAGTGAAATGAGCTGCGCGGTGCACTGCCCTGCTGGGACATGGTGTGGCTCAGCCGTGCTCCAGCGTTTCTTTGTTTGGTTTGGCCGCGTGAGTTCCTCCACCAGGAAGCTGGGTGTGGCAGTGGTAGGGTGTGGGGGGGGTGGGGGCATGTGCCACTGGGTCCCCAACCCTTAGCTCGGTCGAGAGCCCCTCCCAGCAAAGGTCTGGGTGACCATGGAGGCTGGCAGCCCAGGGGGATTTCGTCAGCCATTTCCGTCCAGAAGTACGTGAGGCCCACGTGGTCAGAGGGCCGCCACCCAGCTCCCTGCCTCACGTGGGTGCTAGACCAACCGTCAGATTCAAACAGAAACTGCCGGGCAACCCCACGGTGCTCCAGGCCGGGCCCAGGTGCCGGAGGGAGGCCGTCCCTGCCCCTGGCCTGGCTGCAGGACCCGGACCGAGGTAAGAGCCAGTGGGGCTGGGGGATTCCTGGGGCCGCTCCCAGGCTCTGCGGCCCCCGCCTCCCCATGGGCCCCAGCCCAGGAGGGAGAGAGGGCGGCTTAATCGGGCACCTCCAGCTGTTTTCGTATTTCACAAGCACACCCTGCCCCAGGGAGGGGAGGCTAAATTTGTCTCTCACAATCAGTGCGGGGCTTCCCCTGAGCGGGCAGAGGGGGAGCAGGGAGCTCCCCCCACCCAAGGGTGACGTTGGCCTCGGCCATGCCCTCCTCCCAGGCCCAGAAGGCCCAGTCTCTCCGCAGGAGGCCCAGGTGCCACCCTGGCCCAGGGTCCGGTCCTAACCCCACCCCAGCCCCTGCAGGGCCAGCGAGGACAGAGGCTGCACAGTCTTCCGAGGCCACGTGGCTGGGCGCGGGCGGGAGGGGCAGGTGAAGATGCCACTGCCCTTTGCTCCCTGAGGGTGACACGCTTCTGGCCACTGTTCCAGGGGGGACTCCTGCCCCGGCCCCACCGGGCGAGGGCCTCCCGTTCCCGGGGTTGGCTGGGGCCACAGAGGCCCCTCAGCTCCGAGGGCCCAGGAGGCTGGACGCCGGGTGTCCTGCTGGAATTAGTCTGGGCCGCTGCCCGGGGACAGCGCCATGTCACAGCAGGGCCTCCTGCCTCCTGTGACCCTGTGTGATGGCCGCCTGACCCCTCTGCCCAGGTAGGGGGACTTCTGGACTCTGGGACGTTCTGCTGTCCCCTCAAGACAAGGCCACAGGGTATGGGAAGGGGCCCAGGAAGGCCCCGGGGTCCCTCCTGAGATGGTGTAGGTTTATCTGCCCCTTAGATTTCAATCTGCCTTCGTTTACTGAAAACCGGGGACGGATCCACCGGAATAACCAGCATGTGACTGAGGAATCAAGATGGATTGTTTCGGGGTGGTGGCAGAGTGGAGTTCTTTGGGTCTTTCCCCACTAAACTGAATGGGGCCCCACGCCCTCCCCCAAAGCTGGCATCCAGATGGCCGTGGAGGAGGGGCGTGTGCCCCAAGCTGTCCTTCTCTGCACACAGGCCAAGCGTCCACACTCTGGACCAGGGCCCTTGCAGGTGGGTGGGGGCCCCCCTCTATGGATGGGGTGTCCCTTCTGGGAGGGTCACAAGGACCCCAGTTTACAGGAGCTGGTTTTGGGGCCCTGGGCAGGCGTGGGCCCAGGGGACAGGGTAACCAGAGGCCTCAAAATCCTGCCCAACCAATGAGGCTGCCCGTGGGGGCCACATAGCTGAAGGGCTGTCTGTGCTCTGCCACCTTCCAGGTGATGGGAGGCGGCAGGATAAGGGGCATCCTGACCTGGAGTCGGGGAGGACAGTGGCCTCCTAGAGGAAGCCTGGCCTGGTAAGACAAGGCTGGGGTGGGGAGTGGACGGTGGACCAAAGCTGAGCGTGGAGGCCGCCCCGGCTGGGGTGCGTGGGGACAGGGCCGGGGGCAGAAGGGGACCTGTGGGAACAGGGCCAGGGGCCCACGGCAGGCTGTAGCTCTCGCCGGGATTCGTGGAGGACGAGGTCAGAGGGTCGAGCAGAGCCGGCCAAGGAACAGCTGCTGCCCCCCGGGGCCTCCAGCTCCCACCAGCCTGGGGCAGAAGGGCTGCGCTCGCTTGTGGGGCAAGGCCTCCAGCTGTCTGGGCTGCGGCTCGAGTCCCAGCCGGGACCCTTGGTAGCTTGGGCCTCTGAGCGCCTGCCCCAGGGTGGCGGTTCCTGCCCGACAGGGCGGTGTGAGGGTCTCTGGGGCCCTGGCAGCAGCTGGCCGCTTCTCCTGTGCGGCACCGGACCTCTGGGCTGGAACCTTCTCTGCCGTGGTGCGCTGCAGGATATGGGACTGCATGCCCTCCCCAGGGGGCTTGCAGAGACCTCGGGGAGTCCCTGAGCCACCCAAAGCCAGGGGGGTGTGGGGCTGTGTCTCCCCTCCAGCTTGAGTTGAGGGCTCTGGGCCACACAGCCCCTGCCCCGCCTCTCCAGGGTCACCAGGGTCACAAATTTTTGCTGGAAATTCCTTGAGGTGAACTGGTTTTGGTGGCCCCAGCCCACGGGGAGCTGGGGCAAGTCGGAGGTGCCTGAGCCCCAGCCCAGCTGCTGTGAGAAGGAACCACACGTTGCCCTTTTCGGGCTGCCTCTGACTCGGCAGTTCCCTGTGGGCTGGGGTTCAGGGATTCCTTGAGTCCAGCCCCCACCAGCACCATACCCCACCTTCTCCCACCCATGTCTCCCTTGGAGACCGGCCCCGACCAGGACTGGACCCCTCTCGGTGCAACAGGATGCATTTTTTTTCCCCAGAGCAACTTCATCTTCCTGGAAAAGCAAAGCTGTCCACCGTGCATGTGCACTTTGTGGCATCATTAATGCCACCTGAAGAGGTGTCATCTAAAGTCAGTCTCTCCCCCCCATACACGCAATTTTTTAAATGATTTGCGTCGTTTGCAAAAGCAGTTTCCATTGTGAGCACATTTCCAAATTTGAAGTGCATGTTGGGGAAACTGGATTTAATTTGCAGGAAGTGATTTTAGAATTGCTTTCTTTTTCTCACCTCTGCAAACCTTGGTCACCTTGGCCGAAATGCTGCTAATGAGTAAAGAGAATATACTGTCCCTGCCCTAGGGGAGAGAGGGCTGGGCCCATGGAGCTCTGGGGGAGGTTCCAGTTGCGGGGGGCAGCCTGAGGCCGGACATCAGCTGTGCCTCTTCCCCACGCCCAGCTCCGGCCCAGGTGGCGGGTGCTCCCTGGCGCCTGCAGGGACCAGGTCTGCGGCTCTGTCACTCGTAGCCCAGTGCAGCCTGCTCTGCAGAGTTTTCCAGGGAAGTTGGAGGCATGGGCGCTGCATGGCTTCCTGGGTCAAGTCCCCCGGGCCCTCTGAGTGAGGCAGGACAGGTTTCTGGACCCGTTTTGCCGATGGAGGACCTGCGTGGGAGTCACTGTCAGAGGCTGGTGCTGTTCTCGGGTGGACACAGCCAAAGGGGCCCCTCAGTGGGTGAGGTGAACCTGTGTGATGCTTTCCCCGCCCCGCGGCGGGGTTGGGGGAGGTCTGTCCTAGAGTCCCTGTGAGTCCCTGGGGTGTTGGCTAAAAGCAGATGCAGAGTCCTCGGTCTGAGGCTGTACTGGGGGCAGAGGTAGCAGGATCTGCTGCAGGCAGTGGAGTCTGGTGACCTGGGACCACCCCTTGCATCAGTAAGCCCGAGCAGTCTCCGTCTTCAGTCCTGGTGGTGAGGGCTGGTGGGATGGGTGCAGGACCCCCCCCCCCCACCACCGCTTCCGCAGAGGGCCAGGCACCTGCAGATCTGTGCCCGAGCCAGAGCCGGCCTGTGTGGTGCAGGCGCCTTTGACCCTGGCAGCTTGGGGTGAAGCAGGGGGTGGGGTGAAAATGCTGGTTGTGTCCCCCAGAGTGGGGGCCTCTGTCCCCCCTCCCGGCTGTTCTGTGGGGAGGGAGGTGAGGGAGCCAGGGAAGGGAGGGGGCCTTGGGGAGATTCCCAGTGCTGACTTGCCTCCCCAGATGTTGGGCAGCAGGGGCTGCTGAGAACTGGGGCTGGGCTTTCGGAGAAAGTGTCTTTAACTTCCATGCAGGTTTACTGAGATGAAATTCACATAGCATAAAGCTAACCCCTTTACAGCAAACCCTCCAGTGGCGTTTAGCTCATTCACGGTGTTGTGCAACCATCGCCCCTGTCTTACTCCAGCAGTCTCCCCCCATGCCCCGCCCCCAGACCGCACACCTGCCAGTCTGCCTTCCACCTCTGTGGACTCACCTGTTCCGAACGTCTCATAAATGGACTCGTATAGCACGTGGCCTCCTTCACTCAGCATGATGTTCTGAGTCTCATAGTGACGTAGCCGGAGTGAGGGATCATTCCTTTTTATGATGGAGTAATATTCCAGCGTGTGGACTGACCAGGATTTGTTTATTTGTTCATCCGCTGATGCACCTTTGGGCCGTTTCCGCCTTTCCACTGTTGTGAATGGTGCTGCCATGACAGGGACAGGATCTTGCCGTCCACTTGCTGTGTGATGTTAGTCAAGGCGTTGTCTGTCTCTGGGCTTAGGTTGTCCATTAGCAAAATGAAGGGGATGGGACCAAATGTCCTGGGCCAGTTGAGCCTCGTGTTGTTACACCCTGCCCACACCAAGAGGCCACTCTGACTAATCTCTGCTCGTCCAAAAAGGACCAGCCATGGAGAGTGGGTGAGGGTGGGTTTCCGCCCAGCTTTGGCGCAGTGGCCTGCTCCGGCCGGCGTGTTCTGCTTCCTACCAAGTCCACCCTGTTCTGTGTTACCACATGGCCAGCTCCACGCCTTACTCGGCTCTGCTGGGTTTTGGATAGCTCAGCCCAGGATGGGAGTGATCTCCCCAGCACAGGAGGCGTGCAAGTGAGTGCTGACCACCCCTTGTTAAAACCCTGTGGATTGTGTGCTGAGGGTTTGAGGTGGAGGGGGGAGGAGGCATGACTACGTTAATGTCCAGTTCTGAGAAAACCACTTGGTTGTCCCTGCACTTACAGCTATGCTGTGTGACCTCGGCATGTCACATAACCTCTCTGAGTCCTGGTCTCCTGAGAGTGGGTGGAGTGGTCCCCGAGCCTGCTGGAGAGTTGATTTGTGGCCAGCACTTTTGCAAGCTCTTTGTGCCGGCCATCCTCGCTCGGCCCCACCCGGCCCCTCCCAGCTCGTGCCACTACTCCAGGGACGGTGGCCTGGCACGTGGCAGCCCCAGGAGCAGGCCACCGGCCTCTTTCAGGGCCCACTGCCTGGGGACAGACAAAGTGACAGGTTGCAGGCTGCACCCACCCTCCCCCGACGGCCGTGGGCAGGTCCGGGCCTGCCTGCTTGGGCCCTGCCAGGCGGTGGCCAAGCTGATTCCCGTGGCCCCTTGCCAAGAGCCTGGAGACTGGCCCAGGGGAGACGTCACCTTGGCCTGGGTGAGGGCAGTGGGCAGGGTGGGCTCTGGTTTCCCTGCCCCTCCCCCCTACCACAGGATAAGCATTCAAGATGTGCCCGGTGTGGTCACTGCCACCTCCTCCTGGGTGGCTGCTTCGGGTGGGCATGGAGGCCCTCAGGAGGGGTGACAGTGTGGACAAAGGCCAGCAGGCACTGAGTCAGGGCGCCCCAAGCCCTGGGCATCTCCTTGAAGGGGGGTCACTCGTGTGGTGACCCCCTCCAGTGACAGAGAAGCTTCTCGGCCTTGGCCTTGGCAGCTGCCTCGTGAGGTTGACACTGCTTTTGTGTCCAGGCCGTACGCAAGGATCCCACATCAGAGGTGAAAGGCCGCCCAGCCTGCAGCAATTGGGCACAGCCAGGCTTGTACCAGGGCCTCGGCTCCAGCCTCCGGTGGGCCCTGCACATGCCCTTCCCAGGGGGCACCCGGGATCTAAGCTCTCGCCAGCTGCTGGGGCCTCGGGAGCCCCCAAACCTGGCTTAGGCCACCCCCCAGGCCAAACCTGGAGATGCAGTTCATGATAATAATGACCACGCATGTTCCAGTGTAATTATGACCCTGGCACAGCAGAGACTTTATTTTTTTGTTTTGTTTTTATTTTTTAATTTATTTTTTATTGAAGTATAGTTCATCTACAAAGTAGTGTTAATTTCTGCTGTACAGCAAAGTGATGCAGTTATACACATATATGCATTCTTTTTCATATTCTTTTCCATTAGTTTATCACAGGATATTGAGTATAATTCCCTGTGCTGTACAGTAGGACCTTGTTGTTCACCTGTTCTATATATACTAGTTTGTAGCTGCTATAACTCTAAACTCCCATTCCACCCCTCCCCCAGCCCCCTCCCCCTTGGCAACCACAAGTCTATTCTCTGTGTGTTTGTTTCGGTTTCGTACATAAGTTCATTTGTGTCTTTTTTTTTAGAGTCCACATATAAGTGATTTCATATGGTATTTGTCTTTCTCTTTCTGACTTATCTAGTAGAGACTTGAAATTCGTGCTCCCAAGGGGCTCTGCGGCAGCCCCATGAGGGGATGCTCTGCTGTCACCCCCATTTCATGGGTGGCGGCTTTGAGAAGCTCCTGCTGCCCAGGCCCCCAGCGGGTTCTGAATCCAGGCTGCCCACCCCCAGGCCTCGGTTCCCGCCCCCAGAAAGGGCAGGATGAAGGGAGGGGCTGGGTGAAGGGCGTGCGCCTGGTTAGCACGCCAGGGCCAGGGCGTCCCCGAGTGGTCATTGTTGGCCCCGCCTACCACCTGCGCCCAAGGATGTTGGCTGAGGAGCTCAGAGGTTGCCCTCCCAACCCTCACTCTTGTCCTTTCCTCCTGGCAGAGTGAGCTGCCCTTGGCCGGGAGTGGGAAGATGTCGCAGTCCACCGCCACTGACGAGGGGGCCACGTTCCAGCACCTCTGGAGCTCTCTGTGAGTACCTCCTCTAAGCCCGCTGGACTCGGGGGCTGCGATGGGCTTGGGGGCTGGACAGGCAGCTGCCGCCTTGGGCTTTCTCCTGGGGATGCAGAGTCCAATGTCTGGGCTTCCTCCTCTGACCAGCCCTCCAGAGGGGTTGGGTCCAGGGGACAAAGCCTGTGTGTGGCCACGCCAGCCTGGCACTCACACCAACCCTGGAGAGGCTGGTGGGGGTAAGGGGGCCGGAGGCCGCAGGGGCTGAGGGTCAGGGAAGGAGCGGAGGAGACAAGGGGCTGAAGGAATCCGTGGAGGTGGGAGAGGGAGGCCCCCCGGGATCTGCAGGCTGGCCTTGGGCTCCAGGCCTGGGCCATCTGGGCTGATGGCTGTGCTCCCTGTTCTGTTTCCCTCCTCTCTCTAGGGAGCCGGACAGCACCTACTTTGACCTTCCCCAGTCGGGCCAGGGGAACGATGAGGTGGTGGATGGTGCGGAGGCCAGCATGGATGTCTTCCACCTGCAGGGCATGACCACTTCTGTCATGGTGAGTGGGCTGCCCTCTGCGGAGGACTCGGGATAGGGGCAGTAAATGTGGCCTGTCCTGTCCTGGGCGCCTGCAGGAAACAGGCTCTCAGGCGCACGGCTTCCTCTCTGGGTTTGTCAGCACGTTTCAGATGGCAAAGTGGAAGATGTATTAGCTCACGTAACTGTCAGTCCAGGTGTAGGAAGCCTTTCAGGCATGGCTGGATCCAGGTGTATGAATGAATTCAGGCATGGCTGGATCCAGGTGTATGAATGAATTCAGGCATGGCTGGATCCAGGTGTATGATTGAATTCAGGCATGGCTGGATCTAGGTGTATGAATGAATTCAGGCATGGCTGGATCCAGGCGTATGAATGAATTCAGGCATGGCTGGATCCAGGCGTATGAATGAATTCAGGCATGGCTGGATCCAGGCGTATGAATGAATTCAGGCATGGCTGGATCCAGGCGTATGAATGAATTCAGGCATGGCTGGATCCAGGCGTATGAATGAATTCAGGCATGGCTGGATCCAGGCGTATGAATGAATTCAGGCATGGCTGGATCCAGGCGTATGAATGAATTCAGGCATGGCTGGATCCAGGCGTATGAATGAATTCAGGCATGGCTGGATCCAGGTGTTCAAACAGCTGCCTCTCTGTCTCTTGCTCTGCTTCCCCTGTGGTGGCTTTGTTCTTAGGCAGCGTCTCCTCTCATGGTAAAGGCTCCATCATCATCCCCCGCCCTGTGGGGAAGGACCCCTCTTTGCCCAGAGTCCAGCATGCCTATCTCTGAATGCCTATCGCTGAGCCATCCCTGTGCCTCTGATGGCCTGGGTCCCCTGAAACAGGATCAGGATGGAGTGGAGTGGCGTGGGCTCTGCCCACCACCCGCACTCACTTAGGGAAAGAGTGCCCCGAAGGAAGCTTGAGCTGCTTTTTCCAGAGGAGGGAGGCTGGGTGGGGGATGCAGGGGCACCTGAGGCCCTGACAGCCGCCAGCCCTGCAGTGTCTCAGGCCTTGCCACGCTGGAGGAAGGTTGTGATAACCGGGTGGTGGCCACACTGCTGTCTCTCCCTGGCCACCCACTGCCAGGCGCTGGTGGGCCAGGAGGTGGGGGGCAGGAGAGACACAAGAAGGGTGTATAAGGACCCCTGGCCCCGGGGAGGCCCAGCAAGGCCTGCCGTCCCCAGCGCCCCCTGTGGTCACCTCCTTGGGACAGCCTCTGCTGGACCCGGGGCTGCTCCGTCCTGCCCACAGGCTTGCTGTGCAGCTCCCTCAGATGGGGACTTGTCGTGGGACCTTGGCTAAGTGTGTGAGGGAAGCACCTGGGTCTGCCGCTTGCAGCTCCCCGGATGGCGGCTCCCTGGATGGCGGCTCCCTGGATGGCCGCTGGCCCCCACAGCCCAGCACAGTGGCCTCGGGGCACCACACCAGGCCAGGACCAGGGTGCAGGAGGGAGACGGAGCTGGGAACTCTGGAGGCGGTGCGGGGGCGCTCAGAGTCTGGCCCCCTCTCCCTAAAGCCCCCTTCCAGATCGGAGCCCTCACCCCAACACACACCCCTCCAAGGCATCTGGTGAACAGTGGGGACCATGGGGGCTCCGGTAGTGGGAATGAGCCAGGGTCAAGTGGGTGGGGGATGAGGAAGGGTCCCCACGTCCTACGTCAGTGTCCGTCTCGGATGCTGGGCTGGCCCGCATGGGACGAGGAGAAGGCACCTGCTCGGGCAGTCGCAACTGGGGCAGGTGGGGGTCTGGGTGGCAGTGAGCTCCCTGTGACGTCCTGGCTTCTGAGGAGTCCCTCAGAGCGGACCTGAGGAACCTGCCTGCCCAGCCCAGGCCTCCTGCCTCTGCTCAGGACACCATCAGAGCAGAAACATCTGCCTGTTATAGTCCCATTTTACAGGTGAGGAAACCGAGGCAGATGCTGGGCCTGGGCGGGGCTAGATAGTGCTGCCCTGTCCCTTCGGAGCATTTCCTGTCTGCCAACATCTCCCCAGGGGCCAAGGGTCCTGACCTCTCACGGTCCCGGTCGCCCCTCCTGGACATCAGTGTCCTGGCGCCACTGTCTTGGGTGGGTCTCAGCCTGTCAATAGTGACGCTCTGGACTAGGATGCCTGGGGTGTTCACCTGAGCCCTACTACCTGCACTGTGGGGTGGGGTTGGGGGGGAGAGAAAGAGAGAGAGAGAGGAGACCCAGGGCTATGCCTTTATTGGGGCTGAGGATGGGGTGCCTAGGGTTTGGGGGGTTGATTCGTTATTGGTGAATTTAAAACATAACAGTGGAATTAAACTGTGAAAGGGAGAAGTGGGGTCACTCCAAGTCTGTTATCTGGTCACCCAGGGCTTTCTGAACGGGAGCCTTCAGGGATGAGGCAACCGGGCTCTTGACCTAGTTGTGTAGCTGTCGAGGTGCATGTCTTTGAAGCCGGTGCCTCACCCATCCAAAGCCTAATGTCAGGCACTTACTTTACAATCAAAAAGCAAATTGTCAGGGCTTCCCTGGTGGCGCAGTGGTTGAGAGTCCGCCTGCCGATGCAGGAGACGCGGGTTCGTGCCCCGGTTCAGGAAGATCCCACATGCCGCGGAGTGGCTGGGCCCGTGAGCCATGGCCGCTGAGCCTGCGCGTCCGGAGTTTGTGCTCCGCAACGGGAGGGGCCACAGCAGTGAGAGGCCCGCGTACCGCAAAAAAAAAAAAAAAAAAGCAAATTGTCAGACACTCACCCTACATCCACTCTGGGGAGGGACTGGAGCTGCCCCCAGGCCCCAGGGAGGGAGGGCCCCTGAATGCAGTCTCCTAAGAGGCCTGTCTCTGTAGTTCCAGAAGCCTCCACCTCCCCTCCTCCCAGCTGCCCGGCTCACCACCTAGAGGGCAGTAGGCCCAGGAGACCCCGACGACCCAGTGTCAGGAGCGGGCCAGCTCTGGGCTCCTGTGGGGTGGGATGCCCCCCTCCAGGGAGGATGCCTGATGCTGAGAAGGTCTGGGCCAGGGAGGGCAGGACACCCTTCTCACCAGCCGTGGGGTAACCAGGATGGGGCCTCTCACCTCTGCCAACAAGAGGGCCGAGTCTCTCAGCTAGCACCACGCCTCTTAGTAAAAGTCCTGCAGGTTCCCAGAGGTGGGGATGCCCAGAACCACACAGGCCCTGGCTGGGGGCAGGGGTAGGTGGGGGGAGCCAGGCCCCCTCTGAATGCCTCAACCTGACCCCTGCCTGACATCGTGAGAGCAGAGACTGCTCTGGGGCCTGGCGTGTAGCCCAGCCCTCACCCTCATGTAGCCCAGCACAGCCCAGAGGGAAAGGCGAGCCTCAGAGACACAGCTGGACCGCTGGGCAGCTGGCTGCAGAGCCCACTGCCTAGCTGCCTTGCAGAAGGTCCAGAGGCCTGGAGCAGGGGCCCATGGAGTCCAGGGTGCAGGCAGGAAGCCCCGCAGAGCTGAACTGGGTGGTGTTGTCTTAAGGTCCAGAC
This sequence comes from Inia geoffrensis, assembly GCA_036417435.1. Taxonomy (NCBI): domain Eukaryota; kingdom Metazoa; phylum Chordata; class Mammalia; order Artiodactyla; family Iniidae; genus Inia; species Inia geoffrensis. The sequence continues at coordinate 183,717,042 of CM070901.1, read as the reverse complement.
TGGAGGCCGAGAAGGCCTGACCTTCTGGCCAGAACACAGCCCTGGCAGACGCTGTGCTGCTGAGGGCGACCTGGTGATGCTGGGGTGCGGGTGGGGACTCCTGAGTGCCTCACCCCCACCCCCGTGGCTCCATCCCCACCCACCAGCAGGTCCCTCGTCAGGGAAAGCCTGGGGCTCAGCGGGGAGGGGGGTAGCCCCTCCTCCAGGCTGGTAACAGGTCAAGTGCTCCCCAGGCCAGGCTCCAGGTCAAGAAAGCAGCAGCTGCAGAGTCAAAAGTTCTCACTCGCCACCCGCCCTGTAGTCATGATTCAGGCCCATGTAAACGCGTGCGCGCACTCTTGCACGCACACACATACACACACGGGCCCCTGTGCCGCTCCCTCTGGCCGCTGTCCTCTGAGATGAAGGGTGCCCATACCCCAGCCCCAGGCTCTGGGGCCACCCCCCCTCGCCGGGTCGTGGGGCTCATCCAGCAAAAGGGTGAGGCCAAGGCAGGCACAGTCCTCGTCTCGGGATACACTGGTCCTTGGGGGTGGCACACACTGTGGTCCGGGGGCCTGGAGTCTCCACCCTGCTCGGTTGCCTTGGTGACCAAGCAGAGTACGTCCTGCCGGACCTGCAGGTTCCTGAATGGCACCCCTGGCCCTGTCAGGAAACAGACCGTTGCAGACCCCCGGGACGCCCTTAACTGCTGCTTCAGTGGCCGGTGGGAACAGGCAGAGTGGGAGGGGCCTTGCCCGAGGAGCCAGTCTGTCCCAGGTTCGAGTCCCCATGTCTCTGAGCCTCGGTACCCTCACTTGGGGACCTGGGGTGACAGGCCGTATGGGGTCCCAGCAGAGGCTCCGCCAGCCCTGTGGGGCCTCGGACCACCCTCCTCCCATGCTGGGCAGCTGAGCAAGCTGAGTCGGGCAGTTAAAGGAGAAGGAGAAGGGCCCCTATGGGAGCACTTGGCCCCTCGGCCTTGGAGAAGTCCCAGAGCACAGATTCTTGGTGGGGACGCTGAGCTCCCTGAGGTCGTTGCAGCCAGGGTCCACCGCACCACAGGGCCGAGATGGTGCAAAGGGCGTTGGGGGCTCGGAGGTCAGATCCCACCCCCGCCTCTTCTTTGCTTGGAGAGTTATTTGACCTTCTGGGCCTCAGTTTTCTTGTCTGTAGAATGGGCCAGTGAGGATCTAAGCCAAGGTTGCAAGGAAGACTGATGGTGCCTGACCTGTAGGAACGCATGACAAACACTAGACATGATGCTGAGACCAGGGACAAGGGCTGAGTTTAAGAGAGCTGTTCCCCCTGGAACCCAGAACAGTGGAGCCAGGGAGGGCCCAGGAGCAGCTAATTCCAGCCCCAGAGCCCACTGTGCCAGGGAAGGACCCGGCGCCCCAGGCCCACCTTGGGGCCCTTCGGTGGAGCTCCTGCCCTGTGTGGTGGCCTCCAGTTCTAGCTGTCCCTGTAGACTCCGGGCAGCTCACCCACGATAAGCACCTATAAAATAGGGCCCCACCTCCTGCAAGAGGAGAGAGGGGAACACCCGGCCTCCTGTGGGCTCGAAATGAGGGCTGCCCAGAGGACACGAGGTGGGAGGTGACTCCTGGGCCCCCGGTGGGTGCCGTGACAAGGGGAACCTTGTAGGGTCTCCCCTGGCCCTGGAGGCCCTCACAGTCTGAGAGGAGCATGGACAGGATGAAGCCCCCCATGGTGAGCGCTCATGAGGTCCCGAGCAGGCAGTGGCCGTATGCACCCCGTGCTGGGTCTGGACCTGGGCTTTGGGCCATCCAGGCTTTCTGATTCTCAGGGTCCCTCAGGACAAAACGGGGGCAGGGGGACTTCCTTGCCGGTCCAGTGGTTAGGACTTGGTGCTTTCACCGCCGAGGGGCCTGGGTTCGATCCCTGATGGGGACACTGGGATCCCGAAAACCTCCAAAAAAACGGAAGGGGGCAGGGCTCTGGCCAGCCGTGACGATGCACGAAAGGTTGAGATGGAGGAAAGGGGAGCTCGGTTGAGGATGGGGCTGGTTGAGGTTGAGGCTGGCGGGCTCTCCTCCCTGACCGTCCCTTCCCTGTCTCCCCCGCCCATCCTCCCGGAGTCTGAGCACCTCCTGCCACCCTTGCTGCCCATGCCTGCCCCCGCCCTGCATCCCTTCCTGCCTCTCCTGGCGCCTTTCTCCGGTGACAGCTGTTGTGGGCGCCTGAGCGGTAGAGGGGGCTGTGTCTGGGGGCCGATCCACCCTGGAGCCCTGCCGGCCCCTCCCCAGGTGCCCAGTGAGCTACGCAGGGGACAGACACCAGGGTTAGAACCTGCAGCCACTCGGGGCCTTGAGACCCCAGCGGTCACCCAGGACAGGCCTTCCTGGCCTGGGGAGGGGGCATTTCTCCCCAGGCCTGGGAGCAAGGAGGGCACAGTCCGGTACCCCCTGCCCTGCTGCCGTGAGTCCTGTGGAAGTAGTCAGTGAGGTGGAGTCCCAGTGAGTTAAACTCAGAAGAGCAGGTGCCGCGGGCCCGGCGGGGTGACTTGGGAGGGCAGCGCTGGCAGCTGAGGACTAAGCCAGGAAGAGCTCCTGGGGACACAGGGGCCCCGGCTCCCCCGTCTCTGTCCCCGGATGGCCAGGATTTTGGATAAATGCGCAGGAAGTGGGTGATGCTCTGGGGCAGGTGCCGGAGCTCCGGCACTTTGAGAGCTGGAAACGTGCTCTCGTTCATGCTGGGAATCCCTGTCTGGCCCAGGCTCACACTGTGGGGACCGTGCTGGTTCTCAGGCCGCAGGTGCCCCCACAGTGTGGGCGGGGCGTGGCGCCTGGGCCCTCAGTGCTTCCAGCGGGGCTCAAAAGAGGACGTCTTCCTGGCCTGGCCCTGCCTCCCTGTGGGCAGCCTCCAGTCTGGGCACACGTGTGGCCAGCCCCTCCTGGGCCCTGCCTTGCGCCCTGCAGGCCTGAGCCCGAGTGCAGACCAAGGCCAAGGCTGCCCTTCGGCTGAGCCAGCCTTCCAAGGTCCCGCGGAGCCCTGGCCTTCCTCTGCCCAGGGTCTATGCCTGCCTGCTCACGCCCCTGCTGAATTACTCAGCTGTGCTGCGTAACAAATCACCACCAACGGAGGGGCTTAAAGCAGCACCCGTTTATTGTCTCACGGCTTCTGTGGGTCGGGAGTCCTGCATGTCCCCACTGGGCCCCCTGCTCAGGGTCTCGCCAGGCTGTACTCAAAGTATCAGTGAGGACTCTACCATCTTGTCGGAGGCCTGGGACCTCTTCCAGGCCCTGGTTGCTGGCAGAGTTCAGTTTCAGGTTCTCGCTGGCTGTTGACCTAGGGCCACTGTTCTCAGCTTCTAGAGGCCGCCCGCCGCACCCTGCCACGTGGGCCCTCCACAGCCTGGCAGTTTGCTCCTGAGGCCATCAGGAGGAAGTCGCCCTGATTAGGTCAGGCCCACCCAGATAGCGTCCCTTTTGATCAACTCAAATTTTGCCCAATGTTGCGCAACGCCCTGTGCTTGAGCCCAGCCCTCCCCCTCCTCTCCTACCTACCTGTGTGTCCCTCCATCCAGCCACCTGCCAAGCCGCCCGGCCCTCTTGGGAGAAGCCCTGGCAACACCCACAGGAATCTCACTGACCGACAGTCTCCCCCCTCACCCCCATCCCCCACCCCGCCCCAGCCTTCCCGCCTGCGGGCATCCTGTTAGGAAGGCTCTCGGCCGCTGCCTCTGGCCAGAACTTGCAGCCTGGGCCCCGCTGCAGACCCCCTTCCTGAACATCGGTCTGCCCCACAAACCTTGATGTCTCATTGTGAGTGAGGGACACCTGTGCATTGGGAGTAACAGCCATGGCCACACGCAGTCATGGGGGCTCAGGCCGCATGTGCTGAGTTGTGTTTTTGGCTGCAGCCTCCAAGGCACCCAGAGCCTGAGCTGGGGGCTCCCGGCCCAGCCCCTTGGGGGCAGCGCCTGGCTGCACGTCCCCTGCCTGGCATCCCCCTTTCCCTCAGCCAGAGGAGCTGGGGGGCTGGACACATCATGGGCTCCTCGGGCTGGCCTCCCTCTGCGTATCCCCACTGCTCCCAGCTCCCCGGGATGTGCCGAGGACAGGCCGGGAGAGAGATGGGGTCTACATGCCGTCTTCTCAGCACCTTGCGAGTTTTTAAGCTCTCCTTGGGGGATGGAAGCAGCTGGGCTCTGGGGGCTTGGAAACTTCACATCCACTTTCATGTGATCTGGGCCCAGTTGATCTTCCAGGGATGATCCCGGCCCCTGTGTCGACTTTGTGTCAAAGACGGTTAAGTTACAGCGGTTGGTCCTCCAGAAAGGGAGTGGCGGTGAGCACCGCGAAGCCACCGGGGAGGCGGGCCCCCATCTCTGAGCCCCTGGCAGTGCTGAGGGCAGTGCCGTCCGTGCACTGCGATGGGCAGGGCCCCAGCGGTCCTCTTTCTGGACCACCACCCTCTCACTCCGGGGGCTCGGCAGCAGTGGGGACACGGCCAGCGGCAGGCCGGGCAACGTCTGGGGCGTGGGCTCTGGGCTGCGTTGGGCTACACCGAGATGCTCATTCCATTGCCAGGCTCCCTGTGGGGTTCCACAGGCAGCAAGCCTCCCCGAGTGCGTCTCGTCTCTGCTCAGGCCTTTGGGGCAGCCCTGGAGGGCCACGACATTCCCTAGTCAGGAGTGAGATTCGCTCCACCCTGGGCGCAGGGCCGGAAGCACCATCTGTTCCCTGCGGGGTGGCCTGGCTTTGCCTCCCGAGCTCTTGGGGGCCCGGGCTGGCCCCCTGATGCTCTGGGGTAGAGGCCTGTGGCCCCCAGGGCCTCCCGTGGGCAGCATCTCAGAAGGAGCCCGACGCAGCCTTGTTGCGGAGGCGGCCCGCGGCCCCGCGGCCGCCCCCTCCCTGCGCAGCCACCTTGGTGCGGTCCGACCCAGCAGTGGGCAAGCTGAGGCCTGCCCTGGACTTTGATGAATAGTCATGAGGAATAAAGGGGTGGGCCGCCCGTTTTGTTGTTAGATGCAGCTAGCTGACAGCACCAAGGCAGATGGAGAGGCCCAAAGTGCCCACGGCCAGCCCACATGCTCCGGAGCGTCCTGTGCTTCTGCCCGCCTAGCCACGGAGCCTCTCTGCCTGGGTCCACCCTGCCGGGCGGCTGCACCCCCGCCCCCGGCTCCCCGGCCGCCCATCCCCATGCCTCGCCCCACAGCACGCCAGCTCCCCGGTGTGTGCAGACCCCCGTGCGCCCACCATGCTGTACGTCAGTGACCCCGTGCAGCACTTCGCCTCGGTAGGTGCGCTTCGTGCATCCTTCTCAGGGGGCCTTGGTGGGGCTTTCGCCGTCGTGGAGGATGCACGGGGCATTCTCTTGTCTGTCGCCCTGCTCGGCACCTGGGACCGGAGGGGATGGCGCCATCCAGGGTGAGCAGAGGCAGGCAGGAGGCGCCGATGGGCTGGGGCCGGCCCCGGGCACGGAGGCAGGTGCCTGCCCATCCTGGAGAAGCTCTGGGGACCAGTGCCCACTGGCTGGGCAGGACCAACCGCCAGGGGGAGGAGGGTGGGTGGGAGTCTGGTCAGCTGGTGGCCCTCCCTAGAGACGTGCGGGTTTCCCTCACTCCCTGGCTTTGGGCTGTCCGAGGCTCAGGGTGGGCCGCCCCACCTGCCCGGCCCTGCCCCCGGCTGCAGGAGCTCAGTGTACCCTGGAGGCTGTCTTTGCTCCCTGGGCTCTGGCTGGCTGTTAGGCTGCCATCACCTGCTCCCAGGACAAGAGCATCCTCACCTGGGAAGCTGCTCATTTGGCTGTGGGGGCAGGAGTGTTTCCTGCCAGCCAAGCTGCGGGTCAGGGGCTCACAGAAAGCTGGCTTCGAGGTGTCCTGTTGCCCCTCACGATGGCAGTGGGCCGGGCAGAGGGAAGGAAGGGACCACAGCTTGTGCCTGGCTCCTGTGGCCTAAGCCCCGGGAACCTGGGCTCATTTCCAGGTGTGCCCAGTCCCTGGGGCCAGCGGGCACCAGGCTGCTAGTTGAGCAGGTTGAGCTGGGGCTCAGCTGCTCCCCACTGGGCCTTTTACCTGCCAGGGAGGTGGATGGTGTGGGGGCCGTGGGTACCACCTGCCCTGCGGGAGACCCAGCAGCGGGCAGAGGGTTGGGATGGACAGTTGGACAGAGTCCAGGTGTCCCCAAGCTCTGCGGGTGGAGGACAGGAGCCATGAGCGCAGAGCCACAAAGAGCTGCGGTCCCTTGGCCCTGTGCGTGCCCAAAGGTGTGTTTGTGTGTGTGTGTCTGAGCGTGTGAGTGACAGTGGGCGTGTGTGCTGTTGTTCGCATTGTGTGTTGGAACAGGTACGTGTCTTTGTGCCTGCAGGTGGGTGTCCCCAGGCAAGGCCATGGGAAGAGTAATGCCATGTGTGGGGGACCCAGGAGGGGTGAGGCGTGTACGGCCCGTCTACACGGGCTGACCCAGGCACTGGCTCCGTTCACTCACATCTAGAAGCTCCATGGCCTCTCCCACCCACGGCATGAGCTTTTTATCTGAAACCCAGCCCTGGAAAAGGGTGCAGCCCTGGGCGGGCCACAGCTAGAGTCCTCATGGCTCCCTTCTGTCACTTATTCCGTTACTGATTCATTTACCCACTAGCACCTGTCACTGGGCTCATACAGTGGCCAGGGGCTCCCCGGGGAGCAGCCTTGTACCCCCAGCCTCTCCATGAAGATGGTGCGTGAGCCGGGAGGGACTGTCTCCCTGCCGCCTGGGGGTCAATAGTCATACACGGAACCCAAGGCAGAGCCAGAGGCCTGGGGACCTGGAGACCAGTGTCCCTGCCCGGCCAGCTGAGAAGCCCCACGGACACGCAGGACTCTGGTATAATCTTTTCTCTCGAACGAAATGGGTGTCTCAGTGTAAGTCAGCCGAGGCTGCAGCTCATCGCCTTTCAGGGAGGGGGAGGGGTCAGTGATGGGAGGCACGGGCCTCCCGGCTCTGGGCCTTGGAGCGTCGCCTTCCTGCAGGAGCTGTCGGCAGCAGGGGGCCACTGGCGTCCACCCTGCTGCCGCCACCGCCCCGCCCTGGGGACCAGCAATGGCCAACCCCGTCATCACCCGGCTTCCTGTAGACCCAGGATGACTGTGGCCTGTTCATTCGTTTGGTCAGCAAGTGCCTAGAGCAGTTCTGATGGTAGGTAGAGGCTGCCGGAGCCCCTTCCGGGCCAGGTGGGCTGGGCTGGGCTGGGTCGTACGGATTTGTGAAAGTGTCTCCGTTTCCGTCCCAGAGGGGGAGTATCTGTGATCTTACCACTGCATGAAGAGGGGAAGTGGTACGAACAAAAAGGGGTGAACTTGAGGTCATGCGGTCGCCTTTGTGGTTATTGCGAGCCCACTGGGCAGGGAAGGAGGCATGGAGCTGCAGGATGCTGTCGGGGCCCCTGCCTGGGTCTTCTGCGGGACCGACCTTTCTTTTTTTTCTTTACCTCTCTTTTTTTTTTTTTTTTTGCGGTACGCGGGCCTCTCACTGTTGCGACCTCTCCTGTTGCGGAGCACAGGCTCCAGACGCGCAGGCTCAGTGGCCATGGCTCACAGGCACAGCAGCCCCGCGGCATGTGGGATCTTCCCGGACCGGGGCATGAACCCATGTCCCCTGCATCGGCAGGCGGACTCTCAACCACTGCGCCACCAGGGAAGCCCTACCTCTTTAAAAAAAAAAATATTTATTTATTTATTTGGCTGCACCGGGACCTTTAGTTGCGGCATGTGGGATCTAGTTCCCTGACCAGGGATCGAACCCGGGCCCCCTGCACGGGGAGCACAGAGTCTTAACCGCTGGACCTCCAGGGAAGCTCCCAGGGACCCACCATTCTGAGCCCCAGTTCTGATGCTGCTGCCCGTAGCCCGTGCTGTGCCAACGGCCCACAGCTTCTGGGTCAGGGCTGGACAACCCCCTGCCGTGGCCCACTTACTGGGGTCCTTCAGCTGGTGCCAGGATGGGCTTGCTGCTGGTCCAAGCATCTTCTCCCACTTACACAGACCAGCAGCTCACGGGGCAGAAGGGAGCCAAGGGCACGCCCCATGGGCCCCTTCTCAGATGGGATGAGCGCGGAGAGCACCCAGACCCTCCAACTCTCCCCATCCACTCCTCTTTCGGGTGGGCGTCCAGGGACCCCACCCAGCCGCCTCCCAGGCTCCTGTTTCACTGTGTATCAGTTTAGACTTGCAAGAGATGAGAAGGGCTGTGCTGGACAGCACTGGCTCCCCCATGCCTGCCTCTGTTGACAGGCCCAGGTCCGCCTGGGCCGCAGGGTCATTGAAGGCTTGGTCTCAGGTGACTGGGCCTGGCCCCATGCCACCGTCCCATGGGCTAGACCCACGGTGGGCGTCGTAGGTGTGTGCCCTGAGCTGGGGTGGCACGGGAAGGCACAGCGCTTGGGTCTCCCGTGCAACCTGGAGCAGGGTCCCACCTGTCGCTACGGACGGGACAGCTCCTATAGGAGGGGCAGCCTCGGACAGGAGGACCCCAGGAGGAAAAAGTCGATCAGTGCTTTAAGAAATATTTGCTGAGTGCCTGCTACTGCCTATGAGGGCACACAGGAGGAGGGCGTGATCCCTCTCGAGTTCTAGAAGCTGCCTGGGCTGCAGTGCTGAGAGCAGACCACAGGAGGGCAGGGCAAGCCTGGGAGCCGGCCGGAGGCCCCGGGATGGAGAGGGATGGAGGCCCCTTGGACCGGGTGGGAGCAGGGGAGGGGCTGAGAGCCCTGGGCTTCCAGACGGACGGGATCTGATGATGGGCTGGGGGTTTGGATCCAAGTGACTGGGTGAAGGGAGTGATCACTTATACAGCTGGGAAACTGAAGAAGTGGGATTTGGGGTGAAAAGTAAGCGTTCTGCGTTGACTGTGCTGTGTGTGAGACGCAAGCAGCAGACGGAGGACGGTGGGAGGTGGGATGCAAGTAGAGCGTGGAGTTCCTGAAGCCGCGGGAGGGAGGGAGGGGGAGAGGGGATGTGCGGTGCGGCCGAGGGCAAAGCCGGTCGAGCCCGGCAAGGGCCGCCCGGTGGAATGGAGGCATCACGGGAGGTGGTGGGAAGTGAGCGGGTGAGAGGCAGGCTGTTTGATCTCTGGAATAAGGGCAGCAGAGGACCGAGCACAGCGCCCAGGGCTCTGGAGCCTCGCGGATGGGAGGGCGGTGCGGAGCCTGGGCCGCACTGGCTGGAGCAGCGGCTTGGACACTTCGGGACAGGAGTCCTGCGTGCTGGAGGGTGTGGGTGGAGGTGACCACTGGGGAGTCTGGCACAGGTAGGGTTCACGGTCAGGGCGGCGTGGGGCCCCACGCAGGGAGAGGGTCGGAGCCGAGCACCGGGAGAGACGCCACCAAGCAGACGAGAGCGGCGGCCTGGGAGGCGGGGGGAGGGGCGGCACGATGCTGGGAGGTGGGAGGCGACGAGGACAGAAAAGGGACGCGCCTCTGGGGACCCGGGCAGGAGGCAGTCCCGTTCCGTGGCTGGGAGAGGACAGAGCTGAACTGGGAGCAGGGGGGCCCTGGGCCGGGGACGGAGCAGCAGCCTCGCCCTACCGTGCGCTGAGCGGGTGCCAGGCTCTCAGCGCTGGGGGAGGGGCTGACCTTTCCGGAGGGAGGTGACAGAGGGGTCGCCCCATCAGCCGCGCTCGCTGGCCCGGCCTCCTGCCCCTTCGCCAGGCTCTAGGTCTATCCCCGCAGCGCCAGCCGTCTGGCACCCCCACTTCCACGTACATACATCCCCCTCCGCGCCCCATGGGTGACTGTCCCGTCTCAACTGGCGGAAAATCCACACTTCCTTCTCTCACTTGGCCAACACCTGGGAGCTGTTCTGGGCCCCTCCTGCAGCGCCCAGCATCCCTGGGAGCCTGTCAGACTGACCTGGATCCTGCCGGCCCCATGCAGCTCCCACTCGACTCCGGAGCTAGAGGGTCCCTCCTGCGTTCAGTCCCCCATGGGCTCCCGGAGGGAGGGTTCTGCTCCTAAGAGCAATGTCCTGCCCTCGGCCCTGCGGCTCTCCGGCCCAAAGGCTTCCCCCTCTCAGACATCTGGGTCTAGACCTCCCCAGTGCCTGGGTAGCCGGTGGCATCTGCCTGGAGAAGCCCCACTGGCCCGGCCGCCCCTCGCTGGGTTGCTTTTGTCTTCTTCCTTTGTCGTCAGCCTGTTCTGAAGCCTGGTTCGCTGGTTCTCTGCTGTCCCCTCTTCATGGGAGTTAAGCTCTGGAGGGTGCAGGGTACGGGCTGTGTCTCTGTGCCCACCGCTGTCTCCCAGGGCCTGAGCGGTGCCTGGGAGATGTGTGTTGAAGGCCTGAGCTGCACCCCCTGCCTGGAAGCTAGTCCTGGCTTCAGAGCTGGAGGGAAGGGCTGGGGTCGGCCCTCAGGACTCACTGAGTAACTCCAGGCAGTCCTCAGTGCTGCGGGCTGCCCCCTCCTCCCCTCTGTGCCATCCCGCAGCACCCTCCTTGCCCCTTCGTTGCACTTATCACAGTTGTCCCCACTGAGGAGGACCGCCTCCCGATGACGGCCCTCTTGGTGTCCTCAGTGTCTGGTGCAGGCGGGGCATGCTTAGCACGTGCAGGATGGACAGACAGATGGACAGAGTGATGGATGGATTAAAGGATGTCAGGGCACACGTGGCTCAGGCTCTGCGGGCGCAGACAGGGGGTGAGAGGGCAGACCGCCCCCCAGCGGTGCTCAGGGAGGAGAGAGGAGCCCATACCCCTGCCGTACCCCTCGAGCTGGGCCTGTGACAGATCACCAAGCTCCCCACTTTCCTTCCAGGCTCTCAGCATGCTGGGAGGTGGGGGGTGGACTGGGCTCGTTTCCTGGTGGTTAAAAAAAAAAATCTCTGCATCCCATGGGTCCCCTGCCTGTTCCCTGGCAACTCCGCAGAGCCTGGCAGGGGCACAGCCTGAGACTCCAGACCCCCCCGGGGGACCCTGTGGAGGCTCTCGGGTCCAGGCTGCGCCCTCACTGTCTCAGCAGCGCCGTCTGCAGGCGGAGGCTCCGGCTGCAGGTCCTGCAGACACACGCCTCCCTGGCAGCCCAGCGCAAGGTGTGGAAAGTTCCACATGGCCCTGGCTAGGATTGGGCAAGGCCCTGTGAGAGGAGAGAGCGTATGTGCATATTTTCAGGAGGAGAGGGAGCCTTTCCCCCCAAGCACAAGTCGAATCTTGTTGGCATTTCCATCCGTTTAATCACAGACTCCTGGAGATGCTGTGGGAAATACCAGCGGGATGGAGGTCCTGCTCCGAGTGGGACGGGTTATCTCCCAGCCAGAGCCTAGACAGCCTGTCAGTCACTTACCTCTGGGCGAGGTTGCACCCAAGCCCAGACATGCCTGCCAGCGAAGATCACGGAGTTGGAAGTTTCATTCTCTATTTTTTGAAAGTCTGGTTTTGGTATCCTCCAGGGAGCACGGGGACACTGGGAGTCAGAGCAGACAGAGAACGCCAGAGGAGGGGGCACCTGGCCGACCCTCCCCAGGTAGAGCCTCTGAGATCAGACCCCAGGGCCTCAAACCTGGGGTGACAGTGGTGACAAAGAGACACATGTCTGCCCCACTCTCACCCTAACCCTAACCTTTCCCCAGCACAGGAACAGGATGAACTGGGTCACGCAGCATAGAAGCTTGGATCAGGAGGTGCTGTACCTGAAGTGGGAGTGATGGGCTGGGGGCCTCACTGCAGGAGGTGACAGTTGAGCAGGAGGGGAATGGGGAGGGGCCACGGGGCAGGGGCCCCGGCAGAGCACGGGGGGCAGGGGGACTCCACCTGGTGACATTTGCACCCAGCCCCCCTCCTATTTGGATCCACACACTGGTCCCGTGACGAAGACGCAGATAACACTACAGTAAGTCCCCTTACATACGAACCTTCAAGCTGCGAACCTCCAAAGATGTGAACGTGCGTTCTTGTGTCCAATCACGTAAGTTAGTTCACGTGTCTGGCGTACCTTGTACACCCATTGTACATTGTAGAGGATGCGTGCATCCTCTACAAGTGGTTGTGCTTTTGTGTACTTTACTGTGCAGGACTGAATAGAGTACAGTGGTACAGTATCTTTATTTCAAGCCCAGGATGTCCGGAAGCAAGCGTAACAGCAGCGGTGATGTAGCCGGTACTGCTGAGAAGCGCCAGGAGAGACAAGAGGAAGAAGTCACTGAAGAACCGAAGAGAGTCACGACGCAGGACATGGCAGGGGGTTTTCTTTATTGGAGGAGGCGCTGTTAGATTTTGAGCCACAGGACGCAAACGTAGAACAGTACGTGAAGGTTGCAGCAGCCGTTCAGAAGGCAGTTCAGGGCTACCGTGTCATCTATGATGAGAAAAAGAGAGCTACTACCCAGACATCACTGGATCGTTTTTTCAGGAGGGTAGATAGAACTGAATCCAGCAAGGAACCACCTGTGCCATCAGCGTCAGGCATGAGTGACATTGCAGCTCGCCCCCTGTCTCCTATTGCTGATGATCCTGCAGCTCTACCCTTTCCCACCTCCTCTCCCTCCTCCAGTCAGTAACTCTTCTTGCCTGTTCACTCGACGCCAGCCCCTGGATGCCAGCTGTTGTACTGTACTGCTGTACTTTTCAAGGGACTGTACTGTAAGATTAAAAATGGTTTCTTTTTTGTTTTTGTTTTTGTTTTTGTTTTTGTTTTTGCGGTACGCGGGCCTCTCACTGGTGTGGCCTCTCCCGTTGCGGAGCACAGGCTCCGGACGCGCAGGCTCAGCGGCCATGGCTCACGGGCCCAGCCGCTCCGCGGCATGTGGGATCTTCCCGGACCGGGGCACGAACCCGCGTCCCCTGCATCGGCGGGTGGACTCTCAACCACTGCGCCCCCGGGAAGCCCTAAAAATGTTTTCTTTATTTTTTGTAAAACTTTTTATTTTTTTAAATTAATTTATTTGGTTGCACTGGGTCTTAGTTGTGGCAGGCAGGCTCCTTAGTTGCGGCTCACCAGCTCCTTAGTTGTGGCATGTGAACTCGTAGTCGCGGCGTGCATGTGGGATCTAGTTCCCTGACCAGGGATCGAGCGTGGAGTTTTATCCACTGCGCCACCAGGGAAGTCCCTTGTGTTTGTTTTTTCTGTATTATTTGTGTGGAAAGTATTATAAACCTGTTACGGGACAGTGCTATATAGACGATTGTGTTAGTTGGGTACCTAGGCTAACTTTGTTGGACTTAACGAACAAATTGGACTTACGAACGTGCCCTTGGAATGGAACTCATTCGTTATGTAGGGGACTTACTGTATTTACCAGATTTCCAAGTTTTGCGGAGAGGTCCCCTGCTGGACCACACAGCCAGGCCTTGCAGTGGGCCTTGGGTAGCCTGAATACCGGTGCACAGAGCCTGACCTTGGGGGGCAGCCTGGAGCCTGTTCCCTCAGGGCTGTGAGGGCACTGTGCAGGCCCTGGTGCAGCGCTAGATGCATGGTGGGTGCTGCAGGCCGCAGGGGGAGTGGGGTGCAACAGACAGCGCAGGGGTAGGCAGCATGGGCATGTCTGCTGGGACCCAGCAAGCTCTGGAGGGACGGAGGGAGGGAGAGAGTTGGGAGGAACTGCGAAGCCTCAGGCTGGTGGGTCACCACCTGGTACATCTGGGAAGGTCACGGGTAGATTTTGCTTGGAGCTGCATTTGGGCTTCTTGGGGGTTTTTTGGGAAACATCCTCACTCCCCGTCGTCAGGGGTCTCAGGGAAAGCGTGGAGGACAGCGATAGGGCCTCCCCGGCAGCCGGGCCTCCCCTTCTGGGGTCTCGAGGGTCCCCTGCCTGATCCTCGTAAGCCTGGCTGAGGCCCCAGAGTGAGAGGAGCCTTAGCGGGGAGCCCAGCCCAGCTGCCGCCAACTTGCTGGCTCTGCACAGAGCAGCCGGGGAGATCTGCTTCAGCTTCTAGAAAGAGCTGAGGGTCAGCGGTGTGAGATACTCCACGTGCTTAGCCAGGGTGGCCGTGGAGCATTTGCTGTGGCTTCGCAAAGGCGTGGACAGTTATTTTGGAGGCTTATGGCCAGAGGCAGAGGGATGCCCCCCTCCCCCAGTTAAAAAAGACAAACCTTGATCCTTTAGTTCCTTTCAGTCTGGTGGGACCTTAAATACTGCTGCTCACAGGACCCTCCTCTGTTAAAAACGCACAGGCTGGGACTTCCCTGGTGGCGCAGTGGTTAAGAATCCGCCTGCCAGTGCAGGGGACACGGGTTCGAGCCCTGGTCCGGGAAGATCCCACATGCCGCGGAGCGACTAAGCCCGTGTGCCACAACTACTGAGGCCGTGAGCCACAACTACTGAGCCCATGTACAACAACTACTGAACCCCGCGCACCTAGAGCCCGTGCTCTGCAACAAGAGAAGCCACCGCCATGAGAAGCCCGTGCACCACAACGAAGAGCATCCCCCGCTTGCTGCCACTAGAGAAAAGCCCACGTGCAGCAACAAGGACCCAACGCAGCCAAAAAAACCCAAAAACCCAAACCAAAAAAATAACTTCTCCAACCCTTTCATAAGAAAGGGATAAAAAGACCCAACCCTTTATGGAGGAATAAAAAAGGTCCAACTTTCATCTATTAAAAAAAAAAATACAGGACCCTCCTGGAAGGAGCAGGGACACAGGTGCAGTCCCGGAAAGTGCCCCCCAGGGACACTCCTGGCTTCTCTAGAATCTGGCAGTTCAGCCCCAACCCAGTCCTACAGGCAAAGCAGCGGCAGCATGGGCGCCCTGGGACCCAGGGGACAAGCGTTCTGCTGCTTGGCCACCGTCTCCAGGTCTCCCGGCCTCCTCTGGAGAGCAGAGTAGGCAGTGGCTAAGCCATGCAGCCGGGCCACTTGGAAAAGGCAGGGCTGGAACAGGCCAATGGTGGCTGGGCGCCCTGGGATGGGCGGGGACCCCAGCACTCCCTGGAGGCAGGGAGCGCTGTCCCACAGGGCGGAACTTCATCCCTGCCTGATGGGGAGGGGACAGCTCTTTGTCAGACTGTCCCCCTCCAACCTGCCCTCTGCCAGAAGGGGGGCCAGTTTAAAGAGCCAGAGGCAGGTCCTCTCCCCTCACCGCCCACTGCCAGCTAGCTTGGCTCCTGTGGGGACAGGAGCTCCTGGTTAGCAAGCGCTCCGTGCCACTTCTCTCTCCAAGATTCGCCTCACACGCCGGCTGTCCTCAAGGCTCCGATAAGGTCTGCAGTCGTGCCGTGGCGCACACTTTGGGCACCATGGACTGAACTGCTGGACAGCTGCCCGTGTGAGCTGCAGGTGTCCTCGACACTCAGCAGGTTCTTAATGCAGAAATAGGAGCTAGAATAGGAGGAAGGTGTCTGGATGGGTTGTACACTCTGGTGGAGAGAAATTCGCTTAGCAGGAGCCTCTCACCTCTGAGGTCGGAGCTTCCGTGCTGAGGAGAGGTTTCTCTCTCCTGACCCTGCTCCCTGGACGGTGGGGATTCTGTAATTACGTGTCTCATCTTGGGTCCCTGTTCACGCTGTTTGCCAGTCTGCCGCCGGATAGCCTCCTTTGCGCCTTCGAGTTGTCCTGTTATTTCTGTCCCTTGCTGAGTCCCTCCTGATCCTTTCTGGGCGTGGAGGGAAGGGTGCACTGTGACCTACTGGATCATTCTCTGCTGAACTAAGGTAGCACTGGGGGGCGGGCATGGGC
The DNA here is from genome assembly GCA_036417435.1 of Inia geoffrensis. Classification (NCBI taxonomy): domain Eukaryota; kingdom Metazoa; phylum Chordata; class Mammalia; order Artiodactyla; family Iniidae; genus Inia; species Inia geoffrensis. Next base: position 183,701,455 of record CM070901.1, on the reverse strand, counting down.
CCAAGCTGCCAGAAAAGGTCAAACCTCCCAGGGCCCCGCCCCCCCCTCCGAGATGGGCCCTCAGAGCCCTGGGCAGGCGCCCTGAGTAATGGTCTTCTGGCCACACCTTGAAAGAACATTAAAAGCATGAAGCCTCCATTTCTGCCAGAAATGCAGAAGAATGGAAGATGAGTGAGCTGGCCTTCCCATGGCTTAGAAAAGAGGGAGCCAGAACCAGTGTTTCTGCGATAGCCATGCATGTGGTAGCTCCCAGGACCGTGGCCATCCATGCCCACCTGGGGGCAGGTAGGGGGAGAGAGAGCCAGTAGGAACAACAGCAGACACGTCTATGCATTCCGTGTGTCGGGCGCCATTCTCGGCTTCTTAGTGTATTAACTGCTGGGCCCTCACAGAAGCTGTTGGTAAAAGGTGAGCACGGATGCGAACCCCCATGGGTGTGCGTCATCATGTTACTGAACCCAGAGAAGCAGCAGAGGGAGTCCTTGAACACCAGAACAGGTGGAGAGAGCCTGGGTGGCTTCAGGGAGGAGGTGATCCTTGAGAGGTGGTACAGGTAGGAGAGACAGTATTGGGAGTGGGTGACTAGCACGAGGAAAGGCCCTGTCGTATGGACGTGCAGTGTCGAAAGGAGGCCAGAAGCTGGGGCTTCCTGGGAGCTGTTATCACTGCCCAAAGGCGGGCGAGCCCTGTCTTTTGAATCTTTGTGTCCTTGCGGCCAGGACAGACAGATGCTTCCTGCGTCAGTGTTTGAGCTCCGCATTCCCCAGCTGCCCCCGCTTGGCCTGGCTTCGAGTCCCCTCCACTGGGTGAGGCAGCCTGAAACTGTGAGCCTTTGGGGACATAACCAGAGTCGTTTTAAATTTTACTGACAAGTTTTTCTGTTACCACGTTCACTAAAAAAACATAAGTTTTACTCCGGAGAGCACTTACGGTACCGAAATGTAAATCTGTGCTGGGTCCCCTGACTGCGCGTCGCAGCCCGTCTGTACTGTCCTTGTCTAATCTTAGCGTCCTGGAGCCTTGCTGAAGGTGGTCAGGGATGCAGGGAGGCTAGAGATTAGGAGGGAGTGGGGACACAGACGCTCAAAGACAGTTTATTTCCCAGGTACATCCCCCCAAATCATTTGAGATGGTTTACAAATTCTACATAGATAATCGCGTAAAATGGGATACTTATAAACCCACAAAATCCAGCTCACGACGAAAGGGTCGACCTGGTGAAGCAGGAAGAGCCCCGGCCCTGGAGAAGGCTGGCTGGGACGGCCATCTGTGGGCGTCAGAGGAGGGTGCCGGGGAGCCGCCTCCCTGCCCTCACGGGGAGCTGGCCGGCCCCTGGGCACTGGCAGGGGTGCCGGTTGGTGCAGTGTGGTCACTGCCACGAGGGTCTCCTGGAAGGGCTGCCATGGGCTGGAGCTGCCTTGGGCCGCAGAGTGCACCCAGCACAGGAGTGGGTACAGTGGGCCTGTGTGATTCGGGGGGGCCTACGTGGGAGTTCCAGGGTCTGGTTCATTCAGCCCGGAGTTTCTGAGCGTCCAGTCTGGGGCCAACCTGTGTGCGGGAAGGCCCACAGCAGATCTGCAGGGACTGGGCAAGAGGCCTCTGAGGCTGGGGGCTGGGGACATGGTTGTGGGGCTGGGGGTGGGCGGGAACTGAGCCCCGGGGCAGCCCCCTTTGGACCTCTCCCCGCAGCTCCTCGGGAAGCCTCCTCCTTTCCCTGGGACTCCGGAGGCTTTGGCAGTGGCCGAGCGGGATGTCCATTCAGGGGCGGGACCCCCTCAGCCCCTCCCCATTCAGCCTCCTCCCTCTGCAGATGGGTGGCTGCAACTTGAGGTCTAAGCCCAGTGCCCCATCTCCGTGCGTGTCCTGGGCCCTGCGTGTGAGCACACGTGTGCACATGGCCCCCCAGAGGGGCCCCAAGTTGCGCCCTTGCCCGACACGGAGCAAGAATAGGCCACTGTGGATTCCTGCCTGAGAGACGCTGGCCCCAGGAGCAAGCCTGGCTGCCCTGCGGAGGCTGGGACGTAAACCCAGGCCTACAGTGTGGGTTTGCAGACGGCCCGCACCGTGGGTTTGCAGACGGCCCGCACCGGGAGGGCAGAGTCTGACCCCCCTCCTCCGGCCCAGCATCTGGCTCTAAGTTGAGAGAGAGCCTCAGAACAGTTTGTGGAGCAAATGGGTGGACCGCCTCGGAGGGGCTGGAGAGAGGGGCCCCCAGGGCACCATCCTGCCTCGCCGGAGGCACTGAGATCTGAGAGGGAAGTGCTCTCTGCCCCGAGACCCCCTCCCAGAGCTCCAGCCCAGCTTACTGGGCGTAGGGGCCTCCGAGGCTCAGAGGCAGGCCTGGCGCTTCCGGGGATGCTGGGGAGAGGCCACCCGCTGGCTCCCCGACTCCCGCTCGCTTGCGGCCCTCCTTGGGTCGGGCCCAGGAGCCCTGCACGCGCATGTAGGCACATGTGGGCCGCCGCGGGCCAGGCGTGCCCCAATCAGCCCACTCTCTTGGGAGTTCTTATTGAAAGCCAAACAAACCCAAACCATCCTGGTTTTGCCTGAGTTCCTCCCTGTTGCCAAGTGGGTCTCGTCTCAGCTTCCGGGGGCCTCTGGTTCGGGAGAACCCCCTACCCTTGCCGGCTTGGGTGCAGCTGCCTTGGGCACGACACTGGCCTCCACGCTGGCCTCCCCTGGGGTCCAGACTCCCCTGTTTAGCAGCTGGGTCTGGGTGAGGGGTGGCCCCAGCAAAGCTCCCTGCCTGGCCGGGGAGGAAATGCAAAGTTCCCTGTGGGTAGGGAAGGAAGGGCCTTTCAAGGTGAGGATGCAACACTGCCTAATCTGCAGGGTCCCAGCTGCGCTCAAAGCCTCAGGGAACCAGGGGGACAGACATCTCTGCTGTCTCGCTGTCTCTCTCTCCGTCTCTCCGGGCGTGGGCAGGGGTGTCCCTGGGGAAGCAGGACGGAGGGGAGGAGCGGCGCTGGCGGTCTGCCCCGCCAGCATCCGCCCAGCACAAGGCTAATGTCATCAGGCTCCCGGAGAGAAGGGGGGCTTCCCAGGCCCCCAGACCACAGGAGGCCCCTGAGCCTGACACCGCGGAGGGCTGGAGCGAGAGGAGAGGAGATGGGACCCTCGCTGGATGAGGGATGCAGCGGTCCCACATCTCATTAGGACTCCTGTGCTGGGCCGGCCCGCTGGAAGCCTCCAGGCTCCCTCTTGCTTTGTGGCTGCTGGGCGTGGAGATCCTACCAGCCCTGCTCCGTTTGGTTCAATGACTAATTCCCTGGCACTCGCCTCAGATCTGTAAAGAATGTGGACAAGTTAAAATCTGAACACGGTTGTCGTCGTGGGGCTGCCTCCCCCTTCGCCTGAACTGGGAGGCAGGGGCAGTTTGCTCTGCTGGCCTGGGCCGTCCTCCTGTTGGGGGTGGAGCCGGGGGGACAGACATGAAACCCCAGGCTGGGCTGTCCTTGCTAGGGATGCGGAAGGCTCCCCGCAGCCCTTGGTGGAGCGAAAGGGAAGACCCTCCAGAGGGGTCATGCTCATCATCTAGAAGAGAAAGGAGATATCTGGGGGTTGGGTTTGCAGGCTGGGACCCCTCCCCCCAGGACCCACCAGGTTCTCAGCCTCCTGCAGGTGGGAAAAGCAGGCTCACATCTCGTCCTCATTCCTGGGCATTTGTATGGTGGGGTGGGGGGCATCCTGCTGCCTCATGCATCTATCTATCTATCCATCCATCCATCCCTCCTTCCATCCAGCCATTCACCCCTCCCCCTCCCTCCCTCCCTCCCTCCCTCCCCCTCCTTCCCTCTCTCCCCCCTCCCTCCCTCCCTCCCTCCATCCATCCATCCATTCATCCATCCCTCCATCCCCCCCTCCATTCCTCCATCCCTGTGCCCACTTGCTCTCTCATTCAGCAACCCTCCTGAGTGACCACTCTGTAACGAGAAATGCACTACAACCCCAAAGGACGTGCTAATAATTAATAATAATAAAAGCAATAACAATAATTACAGTTGCGAGTCCCTCACTGGCCACTGATGGAGGACCCTGTCCAGTGCCGGCCATCCAGTAGAAATGGGATGCAAGCCACACATGTAACGTTGCATTTTCTTGTAGCCACATTAAAAATGGTGAAAAGAAACAGCGAAAATAATTCAAGAATTTATTTTGCTTTTCCCAAACTATGCTCATCTCAGCAAATGATCAATATGAAATTGTGAATGAGATATCTTATTCTATTTTTTCCATTGGCACTAAGTCCTTGGAGTCTGTGCCCTTATGTCCACAGCACAGCTTAGTTCACACTGGCCACGTTTTCTGTGCCCGTGCAGAGGTACGTTGATGGCCCGTGGGACAAGGTCTGTCCTTGTCAGGTCTGAAGTCCAGTGGGGAGGCGTAAGTGGGGAGGACGCAGAGCAGTGCTGTCCCGGAGCAAGGGGGTGTGAAAGCACGTGGGGACCCCACCCGGGCCCTCTGGAGGCGTTGGCTGTCACTCCCCTCACGCCCACAATGGCCCGGGCCAGGAGAGGTGAGGCTTGGCCGGGTCCCTCAGTTGTTTTTATTGAGTTATAATTGGCATACCACACCATTCACCGACTTAAAGTATACAATTCAGTATTTTTAAAATATATTCACAAAACAGACTCACAGACTTCGAGAACAGACTTAGAGTTACCAATGTGGCGAGTGCAGGGTAGGGAAGGATTGGGAGTTTGGGATTAGCAGATGCAAGATATTATTTACAGGATGGTCAAAAAACAAAGTCCTACTGTAGAGCGCAGGGAACTATATTCAGTATCCTGTGATAAACCATCATGGAAAAGAACATGAAAAAGACCGTGCGTGTCTGTGTATAACTGAATCGCTTTGCTGTACAGCAGACGCTAGCACAGCATTGTAAATCAACTATACTCCAGTTAAAAAAATTCACAGGTATATGGACCCATCACCACAGTCCATTTGAGAGCATTTTCATGGCCTCAGAAGGGAACCCTGCACCTTAGCTGTCACCCCGAAGCCCCACCCCAGCCCTGGCCGCCCCCCATCTGCGTCTGTCCCTGTGGGTTTGCCACCCCTGCACTTCCATGTAAACGGGAACCGTATGGCGTGTGAGCTTTCGTGTCGGTGCCTTCGTGTGGCGTGTTTTTGCATTTCCTCCGGGCTGTAGCATCAGTAGTTTGTTTCCTTCTGATGGTGGAGGAATAACATTCCGTGGCACGGACCCGGCAGTCTGTTTATCCACCTGCAAGGCAGGCAAGGCAGTGGGCACTGAGCCCCCTTCGTCTTCCAGGTGAAGGCTCAGGAAGTTAGGAAGGCCTTTGAGGGGACCGCCGACCAGGGAAGGTGGCCTTAGTGGGGCGGGGAAGTGGGGTCTGCCCGGCAGGGGGCCCCCATCCCACTGGTCTTGGGGCCCTAGGTTTACAGGGTCGGGGGAGTGGCCCTGGAGGTTCAGATAGAAAAGCCTGAGAGCCTGTCACTAAAGCAAGGGATCTGTCAGATGGCAGTTTCGGCCAGGGCCTTGTGCCAACACCCTGACGGCGCTGCCCAGTCTGGCTGTCCCCAACGGGGAGGGCGTGGGGTCGGGCCTGACGGCTGATCCGCGCTGGGTGGCAGCTGGCCGTCAGGGCTGGAGTATCTGAGGGAGGCACGGTGGGGCAGGAGGAACGGGGCTGGCGGGGGGGGGGGGGGCGCGGGAAGTGGCTTTGGTAAGACTCAGCCGCCTGTCATCCATCACCCGTCACCTCTCTCCCCCTCGGTCATCACCTGTACTGAGCTTCCTCCAGGCTGGGCAGACCTCAGGTGAGGGTTCCCCTCCCCAGGTCGGGAGGGGGCCCGGGGGGCTCTGTGATGTGGACACAGGTGTGCCTCCGGGGTGCCGAGCTGCAGGGGCCTCTGGGTTATGGAGCCCAACCCTCCTGATGTGCAAGAGGGGGCTGAGCACCGGGGTCGCCCCACGGCCGGGGTTCTCCCCACCTTCCAAGGAACTCGAGGGGACAGAGAGCTTGCCTCTCGGAAGTGGGTGCAGAGCAAAGGGGCCCCTCGCCCTCTGTCCGGTCTGCCTCTCCCCTCCACCCCGCTAGGGGGACTCCAGGCCCTCTGCCCACCAGATGCAAGTCCCCCCAGTTCACGGACCGCCAGCGTTGCCATCCCCACACCAAGCCTCAGTCTCCGCATCTGCACATCGGGGGCAGTAGCGCCCGCCCTCCCTCCGAGCCTGGCTGGCACAGAGAAGGAGCTGTTTAAACGTTTGCGGTTAGAGCAGGTCTGGCCCGTGTCAGCTACTGTGTCACCCTCCTGTTGGAAGCCTCCTGATTGCGAAGGTGGGTCTTCCCTGCCAGCCCTCCAGGGGAGATCTGCTCTGCCCTGGATTCAAGACGCTGAAGCGTGGGCCGGTGCCCGCCCCCTCCCTTCCTCGCTGGGGCCTCCCTTAAGCTGCTGGCAGGGGCTGCTGGTCTGGACCCCACAGAGGGTGACCCAGGGGACACGCCCACACCATGAGGCTAAGAGCTCCTGTTCCTTCTGTGTGTGGCCCCGGAGGGGGCTAGGCTGCCAGTGCCCTGGGGTGGGCAGAGGGTATGGACCAGGCAGAGCTGCTAGCAGGGGGAACTGGGGGTCGTTCAGGTGCGGATGGATGAAGGTAGCCTGTCATCGTACAGAGGCCCTTCGCAAGTGGCCTCAGCCACCGTCCTTCAGCCCCCAGCTCTGTCCCACCACCTACAGGGCTGGACCGAGGTGCCACATCTGGCCTCCCAAAGCCTCTTGGGCAGACAGCCCCTGCACCGGAGCCTGGGGTGTGCCCACCCTGCGCGCTGGGGCCGCCCTCTGCCCTGCTCCCGGGGGTGGGGGTCTCCCCAGCTTGAGCTGTAACGGTGACAGCAGGAGGCGTGGCTCCCTGGGCCGGGTGCTGCCCCTGGGGAGTGCAGCCGGGCACCCAGGGTGTCAGTTGGGGCTGGGAGCCGCCCCCACCGCAGGCCGGTCCCCTCCAGGTGTGCTCGGCGGAGCCCCAGGAGCCCAGGCACTGGGAGGCTGATGGAGAGGAGAGGGCGAGGTGAATATGTCAGTTTATCCCAACACAAGTAGTGACCTGTCGGGTGGGCCCCCCACCCCCACCCCCACCCCCCGAGGAAATATTTGGGATGACTGAGCTGCTGGCCCTTTAAGGCTCCTGTAACAGGACACCTCCCCAACGGGATGGCTTCCACTCTCCAGCCTGACTGTGTGTCTCCCCCTTCCCTCCTCCCCTTCCTGCCAGTCCCAGTTCCATTTGCTGAGCAGCACCATGGACCAGATGAGCAGCCGTGCGGCCCCGGGCAGCCCCTACGCCCCGGAGCACGCCGCTAGCGCTAACGTGCCCACCCACTCGCCCTACGCGCAGCCCAGCTCCACCTTCGACACCATGTCGCCCGCGCCTGTCATCCCCTCCAACACCGACTACCCCGGCCCGCACCACTTCGAGGTGACCTTCCAGCAGTCGAGCACAGCCAAGTCGGCCACCTGGACGGTGAGTGGCACCCCGGCTCCGGCGGTCACCTGTGGGGCGCACTGTGAGGAGGGCTGCCTGCGACCTTGGCACCCAGGGATGGCACCGTGCACATCCGCGTCCGCTCGGGGCTCCCACCCGGCCGGGAGGCGGGTCTCCGGGCCGGACAGTCTGGGCGTGCCTGCCCCTCGGACGGCCGCGGGGCCAGAGTGGGCCAGCCTCCCACAGGACCCCAGAGGAGATGGACATGCCCCTCCCCCCGGCGAAGACAGAGGCAGACCCTTCTCACGAGGACTGTCCGGCCGGCATCCCTGAGCCCAGTGGGGGCTCTGGCTTGAATCCTTTCCTGGGTGGGCAGCAGGCTCACAGCTCTGACACCTGGAGCTGTCTGAGGCTGGCGCCGGGGCCCACGGAGGCCACCTCCTCCAGGCAGTGCAGGGCTGGCCAGAAGTGTCTGTGGTAGGCGGGTTTCGGCTTTGCCCACTCCCTCTCTGGGTTGTCATCTCCAAGCATGGGTGTCAGGGATGCAGCCACAGTGCCGTGGACCCCAGGTCCTGCCACCGTGTGCCCTCGGGAACAATCTGACCCCCCCGTTGAGACAGTCGAGATTTTGCCAAAGCTTGGTAACACCTCACACACCCGCGGCTGCCCCCGAGAGCTGTGATTTGCTATTGCCCTAAGCTCTTTGAGGCTGTGTAAACCCGTGAGACTGCCCGCAGCCACGAGGTGGAATCTACTATTGTCCCATGTTGGAGTCCAGGACGCCGAGGCACAGGGAGGGGAAGTGGCCTGCTCAGCGTTATGCAGGTGGTAAGTGGGGGCACTGGCATGGGAACCCGGTGGCTGGCTCCTGCGGCTGTGCTCCCAACCACTGAACTGCACTGTCCATACTGCGGCTGGGAGAGGAAGGTGCTGCATGATGTCCCCGCTAGGGCAGAGTAAAGGGTTAGGGACACCAGGACCCCCGGATACACTGCCGGCTTGCCTCGGAGCCTAGGGCGTTGGGCAGGAAAGGGTGCGCCAAGGACCCTCCAGGTCTGCTGCCCGCCCCCAGGAGGGGAGGGTGAGCCTGGCTCTGGCGGTCTTGGCCTGGGGCCACATCACCTCCTCTGGGAACAGCAGCTCTGTGCTCACTCCGGGCCCCTGGGAAAGGACCCTGGAGCAAAGGAGACCATGCAGGGTGGATGCACTCCCTCCTGCCCCCAAAGGAGTGCCGAACTGGTGACACCGGGGTCCTGCCGCTTTGAGAACCGGTTCTCACGTCCCCACTGCCCTGCTGGCCAGGCTGTGGCTCTCCCACACTCCTGGGGTGGCCAGAGGTGGGGCGGAGCGGCAGGCAGCCTGGACGGCCCCCTGCAGCTATCTCTGGTTCTTGCTTGAGCCGTGGGCTCCCGAAGCTGCTGACCCATCGCTGAGTCAAGGCTCAGACTGACTCCAGCGCTTCCAGTGGCCAAGAGGGGCATCTGCTCCCATCAGTGCCCAGATGTCCTCATCTGGGAATTTTCACTCCATCGCTCCGTTGGTGGAGGTGATAAGGCTTAACCGGGATGGGCTTATTTAGCGCAGTCGGTGCTGGCGTCTTCATTATTTCCTTGGATGATGGGGGTGGGGGTGGGCTGCCATGGAGCCTGGTCCTCCTGGACAAAGTTGTTTGGCCAAAGCTGCACCTGCAGGGGCTTCTTTATTGCCTGTGGGGTCCTGCTGCCCACACCCCTGCTTTGAGGTCAGGCCCTCGAGGCATCCCTACACTTGCACGTCTCTAGTGACAGGAGGCTCACTACTGCCCCTAGTCCACATTCTGACTCTCTCCCTAAGCCCTTTCTCTCCCTTCTAAGGGGGAGGGTCCTGGTCCCTCCTTCATTTACATTCTGTCATCAGGGCCTGAGTTGCTGGCCCTGTAGGAGTCCTGGTAGGCAGCTTGCGGGGGGGCGGTCCTGGCTCCCTTCCTGTCCATTGTTTGAGGATGCTGATGGGGTCTGTATTATATGGGGGGCTTTGAGCACCTGGGATGGTCTGAGCTGGTCCTCAGGGAGGGACGGGAGCCGCCCCCTCCTCATTGCCTCCACCACCCCCTGCCAGATGTGTGGCCTCAGGGCTGGAGGGGCTCATGGCTTGGTCACAGTTGTGCCGGCCCTAAGTGGCCCCGTGGGGTGGCCTGTTGTCCAGGACGGAGGCAGCCCAGTGGCCGCACCAGAGGGCAGGGGAAGGCTCATTTGTCCGAGCAGCTGTGTCTCCAAGCCCCAGCCCCGCTTCCCCCGGTGCCCGAGCAGTGGACACCTCCCTCCCAGCCTGGGCACCTCCACCTGCACCCCCGCTGAGGGCTCGCGGAGCGGAGCTGAGGAGGGTGCTGCTGTCTGTGCCCAGATGCCCTCCCCAGCCCTTCTCCATGCAGGGGTGGAGGTGGGACAAACATCCATAATGAGATTCGTGGCACCTGGGCTCTGGGAGCAGACCCTACCCCTGCAGGCTCCCTGCATTGCCCGGGGCGGGGTGGGGGACAGGCGGCCGGCTCACGGGGACCCCTGGGCATCCCACCTGCTTGCAGCTCTAGGGGCCTGTCTGTGCGGGCGCTGCCCACACTTGCCGCCCGGGCTTGCCCTCCAGGCCTCCGCGCCGTGCCGTGTGCGGCCCCGCTACGCCAGCCGGCTGGTAACTGATAGATAATTCGTATTTTTCTCAAGTGCAGTTCCAAACTGACTGCTGCCTTCTCTCCTCTTCCTGCTCAGGAAAAACACCCTCAGCAGCCCCCAAGCGGCCGCAGCCGTTAATGGGGTCTTTGGCTTCCGCTTGGCCAAGGCCTCCTGGGCGTCCCCCCAGCGCCGGGCGCTTCATATGCTTTGACCTGTGTCCGTTGACTTCAGCTCTCACGCCTGCATTCTTTGGGGGCAGAGGGGCCTGGAGCCCTCAGCTCACAGGCATGTGTGCACGTATGCGTGCACGCAACACTCGCACATGCATGCGCAAACACGAACACGTGTGCAGACATGCACACACAGGCAGACCCGCAGACACGTGTGCAGACATGCCCACACACAGACACTGTACACGCGTACTTGCGCACACAGGCCCACAGGCCCCTCCTGGTCGCTGCCCAGGGTTCTGACAGCCCCTCCCCTCCCACAGGAGTCAGGAGGAGGCGGGTGGCAGGTAACTGAGCTGCCAGAGGAGGGACCTGTAGCCAGGAGCGGGGGCGGGATGAGATGGCACTTTGGCCGGCGGGGTCGCCCTGTCACAGGGGGTTCTGTAACACCCCGCCAGCGTTCGCTGTTTGTGAGCGTCCTGGCTGAGGCTTGTTCTTTCGGGGCCCTCTGGGCTTTGGAGAGAGACAGATGCCATGAGAGATCACAGCTGTGAGCAAGCGCCCGGCACCCCTGGGCACTGATGTTCTTTGGGCCGGTGGACGGGTGGAGCCGGGACAGGGATGGCAGTGCCAGGTGCCTGGGTCCCTGTTCCACACCCTCCCCGGGACATGGCGGGGTTGGCCTCTGGGCCCTGATGGCCACTCCCATCCCGGGCACCCCCGTGGGTTGGCAGTGTGGGGCCTGCTCCCAGCCTGGGCCTCTCCAGGGAAGGGGCTGTCGTCGATGCTCTGGAGGTTTGGGGAGGGGCTCCAAGGTCAGCAGGCAGGCTCGGTGTGGTTGGAGCCCTGGTCCAGCTGGGCATCCGTGGGCGCCTCGGACAGACTGGGTGGCACTGCTGACGGCCCTCAGGGCAGGCTGCCGTGAGGCGAGATGGCGCGGGTACGCACGGGTGCGAGGGCACACAGCTTGTCCCTGGGGGCCTCCAGCCAGCCCCCAAGCCTGAACACAGCCCCCTGAGTGACCTCCAGCTGCCCCCACATCCGACGGGGTGTGTGTCCATCCGTCTGTCCTGGGGCCGAGCTGGCCCACATGATGTGAATGCCCTCCCCTCGCACCCCTGCCCCAGGAACACGTGGGAGGGGGCCTGGGAAACGCAAAGGCTCTACGAGGGCTTCCTGGGTAGAATGTGGCTGAGTAAACGCTAATGGATTCGGGAGAAAACTTTCCAGCCCCTCGGAGGTTTGCAGGGAGGAAAATAATAGTGGAGGTGTCCCAACATGATCGTGGTATCAATTGCGTTATCCTAAAGGTTTATGGAATGCATAAGTGGAATTAATACCTTTTACTGGCACCAGAAGCAATTATATGTATTTGAAGCCGAGCGAAGAGTCCTAACAGTGTTCATTGTAGAGATGAACCTCCGAGTATTCAGGGGAAACTGGGGAGAATCTTCAGCAACCCTTGCCCTGTGCGGAGCTCCGCAGGGGGTGCGCTCCCTGCGGCTGGTCCTGGGGGTCAATGCCCCGGCTCGCGGCCCGAGGTGGGGGTCCCCTCAAGCGGCGGGGGAGCCCTGCACCTGGAGGTCACAGAACTCAGCCAGCCTGGGGGGCCCTGAAAGGGGCCCCGAGTCCCTGCCGCCAAGGGGTCCCAGGGCAGCCGCCCTCCTCCCAGCCCTGAGGTTCTTGCAGGGGAGGCGAGGGGAGCCCCCAGGGACAGGGCTCCATCTCCCAGGTGCGGGGCTGTGGTCAGGGCATGATGCAATAGTCCTCTCTTGTCTGGGGCTTGTTTCCAAATTGGACACAGCTCTGTGGATTCTAGGGTGTCGGGCTGGTGCGCAGACAGTGCCCTTGCAGGGCCCCTGCGTGGGTAGCCGCCCCCCGAGCACCCCGGTACATGTTGTAGGCTCTCGTGTCCTCCTCAATTTATGGATAAGGAAACTGAGGCTCGGGAGGGCAGGTCCCTGCTCAAGGTCGCCCGTCAGCAAAGGGCGGAGTGGGGGTCTGAGCCCCGGCAGCCTGACCCCTGGCTTTCATCACGCAGCTTGTGGGGGGCACAGCCTGTGCCTCTCTGGACCCCCCCCCCAGGACCCAGTGGACCAGCGGTGAAGGGGGCTGACCCCTCAGAGGTCCAGGGCCTGCCCTGGTGGGGTGCACCTGGGCCCAGCAAGCCTGCGACTACTGTTTGTCAGTGAGTGAGTGACAGGTGCCACTGGGCGGAGAGAGTCTGCCCAGTTCGCCTTCGCAGCCTGATTTTTATTGACTGACGAAAATTCCTTTATACATATTCCTCTCTTATAAAGAACACTTTATAATTACAATGGTCCAGGGCTGACCAGGCTCAGAGGTAAACGTAGCTACAGGCCGGGAGGGCCTGGGACCCGCCCCTCTTCCTCTTTTCGCACCGGAACCTGGCCCCCTGTTCCCGCCCCACCCTCCAGTGCCCTTAGCCCCCTCTCTAGCTGGGAAACTGAGGCCCGAAAGGGAGCTCTCGCCCTAGCTTCTCCTAGAGCCACTGCTGCAGCCAGGGGGTCCCGAGTGCCCTGGACCCGGGCCCTGGGGGAGCGGGTTGGAGCTTGGCTTCCGAGCTGGGTGGGTCCCTGTGGTTGGTTGTCAGGGAAATCTGCTTTGGGGTTTGCTCAGATCCCAACCTTGGAAGCCAAGCTCAAGTTCATGGATCCCAGGCCCTGAAATTCCACCGGCCACAATCGGGGCTGTGAGTGTGCTGCAGCTCATTCTAGGGCAGGAAGGTCCCCGTGGAAGGTGCCCAGGGTTCAGTGAAGTGGGCAGTCAGAGGCTGTTGGGGGAAACACGCAGTGGCTCCCCCAGGATCGCAGACCTGCCCAGGGCGAGGCTCCCCCTTCCTCCGTGGGTCCCCGTGTCGCGAGCGGGCAGCCAGTGCCTCCAGGGCCTCGGAGAGGATGAACCAAGGTGGTGCTGATGTGATGGGAGCCGCCATGTGCTGTGGGGTCAGATGTGTAGAAACCAGCACGCCCTGCCCCACGCGCTTCGCTGGATATTTACAGGTTCCCGTGAGAACTGCGATGGCAGCCAACTGTACGAAAAGCTGAAAAGTGACCACCCCCTCGTGTCCAGGGTGTGCAGGTCCCCGGGGGCTCCTCTCCTGCTGGCCGGGAGTGGGGTTGATTTAGTGAAGAGATGCCCTCACTGCTTGATGGCTGGAGGGCGTGGCTTTACCTGTGGTCCTGAACTGGGGACTTACCTGCAGCTGCCATGGCGGGAAGGTCAGAGACAGGAGGGCCCGTCCTCAGGGCTCCCGTCGGGGCTGACACGATGGCCCTGCGGGGAGGCCACCGTGAGTATCTGCTATAGCTGCGGCCACAGCCTGGCCTACCCTCCCGCCACCCCCCCTGCCTCCTGCCGCTGGTCCAGCCCCAGGCCACCTGGAAGCTTCAGGGCGCTGGGGGAAGGAATTGCCCACACTGCACATTGGTCGTGTCCAGAATGGTGGGCCCACAGGCAGAGGCTCCTGGACTGTCCTGTAAGCGGAAGGCGCCCACTGACCCTTGCAGTCACAGTGCTCACAAGGCCAGGTCAGCTCAAAAGGCTGCAAGTGGGATGGGGTGAGCGTAGTGGGGGCCTCCTTGCCCTGGCCGTCAAGGGGGCCCTCCCGGGGCTGGACAGAGCTGGGCTGGGGGGCAGCCTCCCCACGCCGCCCCGTGTCGGGCAGTTCTGAGGCCCGGCCCACAGCCCTGCTGCCTGGGTTCTTGCCAGAGCGCTCTCTCCGTGAGGCCAGCTGGGGGATGCCCCCCGCAGCAGGGATGCCGGTCTTCAAAGGAGGCCAGGATGGGCAGCCTCTCCAGCTGACAAAGTCCAGCTTGCGGGCAGAGGGGCCATGTTCGGACCTGGCTGAGGCTGAGCGTGGTGCTCGGGCTATCGACGCTCTTTGTGCCCTGGGAGTGGGAGGGGTGGCCGCTGGCGGGAGCTCTGGGGCTTCCTGCAAGCCCGGCCTGTCCCAAGGGCTCGGAACGTGTACTGCTCACCCACTCCTCAGGGTCCGGGGGTGGCCGGATGTTGGGCCTGGGTTACGGAGCAAGAACCAGATGGAGGCCCAGGCTCACCTCACGCTGCCCGTGGGGGTGTCATTGAAGCTAAAGGATGGGCCGGCCCCTGGGCAGCTCCTTCCATCCTGGGAAGGAGCTTCTGGTGGGGGCCAGAGTGAGAGTGATAACAGTGGGACCCCCTGTGTGCAAGACCCCCTCCCCCCACTGCTCATGGGGGTGGCCAGTGGATCGACAAGGCCCTTTGGAGTCGGGACTGAGACTCATCACACGGCATCTTGACAGAAAAGGGGGGGGCTGGAGCAGCCTCCTTTATCTGCTGGCCAGGCACCGGCTGTGGACCCCCTCTGGAGCCAGGGGGCCCCGGAGCCTCAAACCACCAGGCCCGCAGCCAAGGTGGGCTGCTGGCCGTGGGTTTCCCTGTGTGTGGACCCTCGCTGCCTTCTGAGCGTGGGTGCTCTGAAGCAGGCTGGGGTGATGGTCACCCCCCAGGCCGGTCACCTCCCTGACACCTGTCAGAGCCCCCCATGCTCCTGGCCACTCTCTGCTGAGTGAAGACACAGGGGCTTTTCTAGGGTGAGTGAGGGTCTGTGGCCTTGGGGAGGTCCTCAAAGGGTCCATAACCCAAGAGAGGAGAGACACGTGGGTGTGAGCTCCCGCACATGCACACACACACGCACGCACACACGCACGCACAGAAAGCAGATAAAAGTGGTCCATGAAAAAATCAGTAAAAGAAACAAAGCCCCCCCTGCAGGTCCCGCCTTTCAGAATCTGTTGTAACACATTCACCCAAGCTGGTTAACGGTATTTGCGGTTTGCAAGATGCTACACGTCCCTGGAAAATGACAGACAAGTTATTATCACCTCTCCACTCTCCTTCTGCCCAGACCTGCCCGTGCTGGGCACCCAGCTGCAGGGGAGCAGGCGCGAGGAAATTAACAGCCACCACGCCGCGCCCGCCACCCTCTGCCCACTACCCCCAGCACCAGCCCTGCCAGGCCCGAGGCTCCCAGCCAGGCTGGGCCGGGCCTATCGTGGACTGGGGCGGGGGGGGTGGATCAGAGGAGAGGAACCGGGTGGAGGCAGGATGGGCACACACCAGCGTCTGGGCAAACCATTTCCTGCAAACATGAAGGAACTCACGCATCCCCGAACAGGCAAGTCCTGACGGCTCTGTGTCAACAGCCGAAGATAAATAAGATTTTATCAGCTCGGAATCTGTTGAAACACATCCATCTAGCGGTTCTAGGGAAGGAGAGGCAGGAGGGAGGGCGGGCGAGAAGCAGCATCGCTGCGTGACCTTTTTTACAAAACCGATGAGGACCCAGAAGCCCTCCTCCTCCCTGCCCCGTGCCCGGGGGGACCTGAGGCCCAGGAGCTCTGGGAGGAGAGGAAGGAGTTAGAGGAGGCGGTGGGGGGCTCCTTCATTCCCCCCAGGTCCCACCCTGCCCCCAACCCCAGGTTTGGCTATCCAGGCCTACCCCCTGCCCCTCCCAGGCTTCCCTCCTGCCCTGCAGCCCAGCGGCCGCAGGTGTCACCACCTGATGCTACCAGGGTGGGGAGACCTCAGGCACCCCTCCCTGACGCTGCCCGACGACTTGAGCCAGGCTGGGCGTCTGTGGGTCCAGCCCCTGCTGGGGGGCTGGGGCCTGACCGGGTGTGCGCCCAAGGGTGGCATGAACAGCCAGCTGAGGGCAGTACTGGGCTGGGGACACTACTAGGGGAGCGGGCCACCCAAGGCCGTCGGGGGCCTTGCCGGGGCGCAGAGGGAGGGGCCTCCTCTGTCCATGCTCATCGCCAGCTGGGGTGAGGCGCCCCAGGCAGCTCTGCGCTCCCAGCCGAGCCAGCTTTCGACTTTTGTCTTTCGGAGGGGCAGTCAGGCGGCCGCTGCCCTCGGTACCAGGGACAGCTCCCAACAGCTCCTCCCAGGGGCGGGGCATCCACAGCTCCGGAGGAGGTGGCCAGTGGGTCTGGGGCAGGCAGGCCAGAGGGAAAGGCTGCGCTGGTGGGGGCGGCGGCTCTGAAGCCATGTGGCTGCGAGCAGGGAGCCTGGGGAGGGGCTGGGGGCTTCGGCTTTGTGCCTCCCAAGGCTGCGCCTGGAGTCTGGCTCCATCCATTCCCTCCTTGGTGCTGCCTGCGGTGGTTGGTCGACATCCGAGAAGGACTGCGGGGCCGGCATGCCCTTGGGGGCCCGTTCGGCTCCATCCGTCCCCAGCCACAGCCTTGGACTTGAACCCACTGCCCCTGCTCACACCGGAGTCCAGGCGCCACCTCAGCTAGAGATGAGGGAGCACAGGAAGGTGTGCGGGCGCTTCCACAGTGGGCGAGGTTCAGGGGTGTTACACGCAGCGGCACATCACAGGCCAGCGATCAGGACGCGGGGAGGTGTCCAGTGGTTTAAGGCATCCCAGCTATCAAACCCAGAGCCAAAACTGCAACACAGTGGCCAGGCCTCCGACGCCTCTCCCCTTGCTGACCACCCCCCAGTCCAGGCCAGCCCTCTGTGGGTCCACTACACGCCGCCCCCCCCCCCCCCCGCCCAGCCCTGGTCACCTCATTCGCTGGACCCTCCGCAGGCAGGTGGGACACCTGCAGGGGAAGAAACACCCATTGGAATCCACCAACGCTGCTGGAGGCCCCGGTGAGGCTGTGTGGCATTCAGGCGTGAGCCTCCTATAAGTCTTGTTTCTTCTGGCGGCTGAGGGGCTCTGTCCATTTTCCTTGGTGAGCCGAGGGGCTGGCAAACACGAGGCGCTCAACAAAGGCTTGCTGAGTGGACGGCTCTCGGGATCCCAGCCTCTCCCTCCATGCTCCTTGTGTTCAGGTCCCTGAAGTCCAGCTGAGGCCCGCCATTCCCTGTGGGGCCCTCCGCTTCCAGGAAGTCCCCTAAGTAGGCCCCTGGAGCTCCTCCATGACACTCACCAGGCAGTTTCCTCTGGAAACTAACTGCACACTTGTCTCAGGTCAGGGACGGGTCCCGAAGCCTCACACATGGTGGACAAGAGAGCTGAGCACTAAACTGGCAACTGGTGTTTGCTTTGGGCTGGGCTGCTGCTGCCCTGGGCACGGCCCTCAGGACAGGACTCAGCTCAGGATAAGCTCGGCTTATCTCCCAAACCAGTGCTCTGGGGAGTGAAGGGGCAGCATCTATACTGGTGGGAACCCAGGAGGTCAGCGGTCACCTCCCTGGGAAGCAGGACTGTTCCCCCGTGTGGCCCCAAGCCCACTGAGGGTCCACCTACACCCATGGGGGATGTCCCTTCCTGCCAAAGCGGGGTCGCAGGCACAGGTGGATGGGGCTCCCGGGAGGCGACAAGCCCTGTGGGCATCCAATTCCCTTCCACGATAGGGGCCTAAGGAGGCTTGTCCTGAAGTCACCGCTGAGGGGGTTGGACAGGGTCCCAATCCCCCAGGACACCACTAGGGAGACCCCAGCTCGGGCTTGTCCCCGAGCCCCCTCAGACCCCACCCCAGGTCAGCATTTCCAGCTGGGTTTCAGCTCATCAGAGGAAGGACATCTCGCACGGCTCAGGGCCAAGGGCTCCGAGGCTCTGAGGGTCCATTGTGTCCCTTGGTGGCCAGAGGGACAGGGTGTCAGGCCCCAGATTCCTCAGCAAAGGTGGGATCAGACCTGCTCGTCCTCTGGTCTGCAGCAGCGCCATCTCCAGCCTCAGTTTCCCTGACGACCATGGTGGGATGCGATGGGGGGCTCTCCAGGACCCTGTGGCTGGAGTAACTCTGAGTCCCCGGGGGCTTGTGGGGGGGCCCAGGGCTGTGGCATGACAGGAAGCATCCTGGGACTCTGAGACCCTGATGTTCCCCACTGTCCCTGGGGGTTGGGGCCATGAGGAGCCCTGATGGATCCTCCCTGCCAGCTTGGAAACGAGTGGGCACCCGTTTCCAAGGGACCCTTCCATCAAGGGTCACTTTGAACTCGTGAGAGCCGGCCTGGGTCCTTGGGTGGGCCACCTGGACCTCTGGGCGCTCGCCCTGGAGGCCCCTTCAGGTGGCCCGGGAGTCATCTGATCCTCCCTGGGTCAAGGTCTTGGGCTGGGGGTCCTGGGGCTTCAAAGTCAAAGACCCCCACCCGCAGCGGCCAGAAGTAAGCCAAAGGGCTGGCCCCTCAGAGGATGGTCCAGGGAGTCCCTGTGCACGTTTCCTCTGTACAGAGGGCAGAAAACCTAACTCCAGGCTTTTAAAACCCGAGACGTGAGGCTGTACCCTCCCCCCTTCAAACTACTGCAGTCTGGGGGCTTAAGGTTCACAGGCTTGAGGCACTGGACCTGGCTCCCAGCCCCCGTCCCAGCCCTGCTCTCCAGCAGCTCCTTCTCACCATCCTGGCCTTTACTGTCCTCATCCATAAAATGGACCTAATGGTACCTACTTCTCCAACCAGTGAGATCAAGGTGGATAAGTGTCTCAGCCTGGCTGCATGGGGCACTCAGAGCAGCTGCTCTCACTGAGCCCACACCAGTCAGACACTGATGGGTGGGTGCCGGGGAGAGGCTCTTTGAGGGAAGGCAGCCCAGAGGTGTTCAGCCGAGGGTCAGGCACGCGGTGGCCGGAACCCCTGGTGGGGGGCACGGCGGGCGAGGGTGTGGAGTTGGGGCGGCCAGCCTCACCCTGGTCCCCACCCCCTGCAGTACTCTCCTCTGCTAAAGAAGCTTTACTGCCAAATCGCCAAGACGTGCCCCATCCAGATCAAGGTGTCCAGCCCGCCGCCTCCGGGCACTGTCATCCGCGCCATGCCCATCTACAAGAAGGCGGAGCACGTGACCGAGGTCGTGAAGCGCTGCCCCAACCACGAGCTCGGGCGGGACTTCAACGAAGGTGAGTGTCCCTGCCCCACCTACTCCTGCGCCCAGCAGCCAGCGCCCCAGCCAGGAAGGAGAGGGCGGGCCCGGGGCCTCCTTCCTGGTGGCGGCAGGTCCGATGCGAGGGGCTGACAGGTGGGCTCAGCATCCCCTCCCCAGTTCCGTGTCCTGCCAGCTCTGCCTGGGGCCTTGGGTGCCGGTGCCCGCAGGTGAGCGGGGAGCAGGGCTGCTGGGCCGAGTACCCCGGGTGCATGAGGGCTGCTGGCGGGTCTGAGTCCCACTGGGAGGCCTGAGTCCCCTGCGATGCACCCAGCACAGTGGCGCACACCCCAGCTGGCACCTCTCTGAAGCGGCGTCCCCTCTCGGCAGGACAGTCTGCCCCCGCCAGCCACCTCATCCGCGTGGAGGGCAACAACCTTTCGCAGTACGTGGACGACCCCGTCACCGGCAGGCAGAGCGTCATGGTGCCCTATGAGCCCCCGCAGGTAGGGGGCAGGGCTTCGGGGCAGAGACCCTTCAGGTCACTTCCCAAGTGTCCCCGAGCTGTGCAGATCCCCCCTCGACTTCATGTCCATCCCTTCCTTACCTGTGGGTGGGGCTCTGACCACCTACTCTGCCTAGCTGCGGGCGGGGTGGGGGGGTCCCCTCCGGCCCTCTCTAGGCATCCACATCCCTCGCTTTACAGTAGAGGGTGGGCCTGCTGACCCTTGAGCCTCAGCCTGGCCCTGTGTCCCCTCTTCCTGCCTGTCTGTTTCCCACGCCCCGGCCTGGTCTCTGGGGGATGGAGGGGCTGAGGTCAGGAGGAGTTAGCCTGGGTAGAGCTGGGGGGCCGCGGGGAGAGGAGAGACCTGCGGTCGGGGGCACAGCACTGCAGGGCCCGGAGGTGGGGGGGGAGGCTGTGGGGGATTGTTGCAAGAGGTGGGCGGGGGCGGAGAGACCCTGGGGGTCTTACTTTGACCTGAAGGCAGCAGAAGGTTTAGGGGCTGATGTGCGGGCTGGACTGGGGTAAAAAGCTGGGGTGGAGAGAAGTAGGGGTGGCACCAACCAGTGACGGTGGGATGGGGGTGCCAGGATGGCAGGTGGAGACCGAGTCCCAGCAGTGCGCCTTATGGGCCATGCTTCCCAGGGTGGGCGGGTGACGGCGAGCCCTCACCTTTCCTCTACCTGGGTCTGAGACACCAGCGCCCCCTGCCCAGAATTGTACCCAGTCCTCCAGGCACCCCCCTTCCAGACCCCATCACTGCACCTGGTCCCTCAGAACCCCCAGGACCCGCTGTGGCTCTCTAGGAACAGCCCTTACATTGTTGGGGCCCTGGGAGGGCTTACCACCCTGCCTTCCCTCCCCGGAGCCTCACTGGCACCTCCAGGACCAGGAAAGCAGGTCTCTCCCGCCCCCTGGTGGCTGCCACGTGCCAGCAGTTTTGTGAAAGGCCAGGTTTCCTAAGCCATCATCATCCTGACCCAGAGTGACCGTGACAACTGCCCATTTTGTGGTGCTGGGATGCCCACTGGTCAAGAGTCCCGGGTTCACATCTCACTGTCTCCACAAACTCCCTCGAACAAGTGTGTGCTGGGAGCCCACTCGGACGGCTCTGGTCCCTCCCTCTGCCAGAGCTGTGCCATGCACCCCACTGCCCAGAAGAGCTCACAGTTTGCAAAACACACACCTGTGCCCACAGAGGCCTGTGCACGTGCCTGTTCACACTCAGCCTCCGGCGCCAACCCCCAGCCTGTGCCAGGGGAGGTGTCTTGGTTCCAAAGCCGGCAGAGCCCATGGCGCTCAGTGTACTTACCGCGTGGCTGGCTGGCTGGGTGGGTAGGTGGGGGATGGACGGTGGATGGGTGGATAGACGGCAGAGGACCACAGGACAGGGCCCGGCACCCCCTTGCCTACCCAGAGACGCGAGGGGCAGGTGCCTGGAAGCCCAGGAGCCCCCAGCCCTGCGGACTGGGGCCCAGGTGCTGAAAGCACAGTTTCTCCCTGCCCCTCCTGCGGCAGGTGGGGACAGAGTTCACCACCATCCTGTACAACTTCATGTGCAACAGCAGCTGTGTCGGGGGCATGAACCGGCGGCCCATCCTCATCATCATTACCCTGGAGACGCGGGAGTGAGTCTGCCGGACGCGGGGGTCGGGGGGGCATTGGGGCAGGGACTTGGGCCCGTGCTGCTGGGGCGCTTGCTGGAGAGACAGGGAGGCCATGAGCAAGGGGAGGTGCAGGCCCTGTAGGCCACGTGCTGGGAAGGGCTGCTGGGGCAGGAGCTGCCTTGGGAGGGACGCAGGGCACCTGGCGTCCCAGAGCAGCTGGGCACTCAGCCCTGAGCCCTCGGCCCATCAAGACCTGTCCTGTGGGGTCCGAGGTGGGTGGGGACAGTGGGCCCCAAGGCTCACGGTCCCGGCTGTGCCCCTGGACAGCGGACAGGTGCTGGGCCGCCGGTCCTTCGAGGGCCGCATCTGTGCCTGCCCTGGCCGAGACCGCAAGGCGGATGAAGACCACTTCCGCGAACAGCAGGCCCTGAACGAGAGCGCTGCCAGGAGCGGGGCTGCCAGCAAGCGCGGTGAGCAGGGCGGGGCCGGGGGTGCGGGGCTGGAGGGCCACCCCGGAACGTCAGAGCCAGGCCACCCTAGGACGCAGCTGGACCTGTCTCGGGGCTCGGGGGAAACGCACGAGCCTGTGTCCGGGGGGGACAGAGCCAGCCCCGCCCGCGTGGCCGCCCCCGGTGCCCTCCGCCCAGTGTGGGTGGCCGCCCGGGTTTTTGCTCATCCGCGTGGGGGACCGCTGGCCGGGCCTGTCCACAAGGGGCACCGCTCACGAAGCTGCCCCACGCCGTCCCCTGCCAGCCTTCAAGCAGAGCCCGCCTGCCCTCCCTGCCCTGAGTACCAACGTGAAGAAGAAACGACACGGGGACGAGGAAACCTACTACATTCACGTGAGTGTGCCGCGTCTGCGGCCCCCCCGGCTGGGGCAGCGGGGGGTGGGGGCGGTCCTGGGGCCCCCAGGGCGGCAGGCGCGGCCTGGCACGTCTGAGAGCTGCGACCCCGAGCTCCGCAGGCCGCGGGGAGAGACAGCTGGCCCGACGCAGCTCCCAGCGCAGGAGTCTCGCTGTAGATACGATGATACAGCGTGGGGGGCGCTGCGGGTCTCCCCACCGCCTGGGAGGGCCCGTGCCAGGAATCCCACGCTCCCACAGCTTGGCAGGCCCCCGCCACATCACCAAAGTGAGTTTACAGCCTGTGGCGTGATGCGGCCATTCCAGCTCGGATAAAACCCCACGTGCTCTGCTAGGACTGGTCTCCGTGACGTGAGCTTATCCTTTTTTGAGTCTTTCAAGAACAACAACAAAAAAAAACAACAAAAAAGGAATGAGTTCCTTGTTCTAAAAGCTCCGTATCTGTCCAGCGCCCCCGCATCCCAGCACCCCAAGTGTGCTGAGCCGTGGAAAGGGGAAGGTGGGCAGTGTGGCAAAGTCTCAAGGGTAGGAAGGGGTGGGCGTGGTTTGTGCAGACAGGAGACCCACCCACCAGACTCCCCCAGACCTGCTTCCCGGGAGAGGAAAGTAGGGTCGGGGGACTCCCGGCCCGTGGGGGGCTGGGGAGCCCCGAGAAAGGAGAGGCGCTTCGCCGCGCGGGGGGGCTGCGGCTGGGCGGTGCCCCCACGCACCTGGGCAGAGGGTCCACCTCTCCGTGCTCAGGTGCGGGGCCGGGAGAACTTTGAAATCCTGATGAAGGTCAAGGAGAGCCTGGAGTTGATGGAGCTGGTGCCCCAGCAGCTGGTCGAGTCCTACCGGCAGCAGCAGCAGCTCCTGCAGAGGCCGTGAGTGCAGCCCCTCCCGCCCCCAGGCCGCCCCGTCCTGCCCAGCTTCCCCGGGGGAGAAGGATGGGGCAGGGCGACCCAGCAGGGACGGTGCCAGCAGCACCAGGCCGCGCTTGGCGTCTCCTCCCCCGGGAGGCCTTCCCTGAACTGCGGCGTCTCAGCCCAAGTGTCTCCCGAGCGAAGGCGAGGGGCGGTAGTGGGAGGGACCCCGACCCACCAAGAGCAAAGCCGGTTCCAGGGGGCCCCACCCCCTCCCACCCATTGCCCGGTCCTGCCTGCCAGCGGGCCCATGGCCGAGTGTGGCCACCGTCCGGCAGGGAGGCTGGGCGAGGAGGCGGGCGCTCTGACACCTCAGCACAGGGTGGGGGCTCCAGGCCCCAGCAGCAGGGCGGCTTTACACGTGGGGGTGCTTCTTACAGACCCCAGCTGTCCCTTCCAAGCAGGAGCCACCTGCAGCCTCCGTCCTATGGGCCCGTCCTCTCGCCCGTGAGCAAAGCGCACGGGGCTGTCAACAAGCTGCCCTCCGTCAACCAGCTGGTGGGCCAGCCTCCCATGCACGGCTCAGCGGCCGGGCCCAACCTGGGGCCCATGGGTGAGTGGCGCGGGCAGCGTGGCCGGGATGGGTGGGGAGGCCCAGAGGGCGGGCCTGGCTCCAGACACCCCAGCTCAGGACCACGCGGGGCTCTCGATGGCTGCTCCCTCCAGCAGCTCCCGCCCAGGAGCAGGAGGCACGGCCACGGACGGTCTCCTCTGTCCACTCCCGGTCTTGGGGAGGGCCGAGCATTACGAGCCTCCCCCGCACAGCGTGGGACGCCCGGCCAGGCCCCCTCTGACTGTCCCACCTGCCTCCCGCCCAGGCCCCGGGATACTCAACAACCACGGCCACGCCCTGCCGGCCAACGGCGAGATAAACGGCGGCCCCAGCTCCCAGTCCATGGTCTCGGGGTCCCACTGTACCCCGCCACCCCCCTACCACGCCGACCCCAGCCTGGTCAGGTACGTGGGCCGCTGCCGGCCGCTGCCACTAACCCACTAACCTCAGCCCTGGTGGCTCCTGGTCGCCTGGCCCCCAGCCCGGGGGTGGTCTCTGCCTGCTGCCTCTCGCAGCCTGTGCTATAATGCTCTGCCGTCTTGAGAATAGACAGGGGCAGAGGGATGTCGGGAGTGAGCATCCAGCAGGTGCTCGGAGGGAGAGCAAAAAGGCCAGGGGTTCCCGGAGGCTGTGCCCCGGTGAGTGCGTCCCCGACACCGCGGCCACCGGTGGGCAGGGGTGACCTGTGGGGTGGCCAGTTCCCACCCAGATAGGCCGCACAGCCAGGTTCTTAGAAGTTAATGCTGCTTTATTTCCCCAATTCTCTCTGCAGTTTTTTAACAGGCTTGGGGTGTCCAAACTGCATCGAGTATTTCACCTCCCAGGGGTTACAGAGCATTTACCACCTGCAGAACCTAACGATAGAGGTAATGGCCCCGGCAGGGCAGGTGCAGGGAGCCCACCCCCCAGACCAGCACAGGGCCCTGTCCGCGGGGCAGGCAGCTTTCTCCCCTTGCTGGGGCTGTCCCTCCATGTCCTGTCCTCCCCGTGTAAGGGAGAGCTGGAGAATTTGGAAAACCTTCCCACCGGCAGCCCGATCGATGTGCTGACATCCGGCTTCATGCGGCTGGACGGGACTCGCCCAGGCCCCTCATTTGGACTTGAGTCTTGTCTCCTGGGGCCCGGCTGCCTTTGATTTTGGGGACTGGCTGTCTCCAAGGCACAAAGAAGTGCAGAAGGCGAAGGCCGGAAGGGTCCTGGGGCTGGTCTAGTTCAGTGCCATTTACACAGGGAGAAACTGAGGCCCAAACTGCTTGCCGTGCATGCACAGCAACTGAATGTCTGGTCCAGGATGTGCGGGGTACAAGTGCCCCACCCTTGGCATCCTGACCCCTGACCTCACAGCCAGGGCTTGTCTTTAGGTTAAACTAGAGTCCCAGCAACGAGCACTCGTAGCCTGGTGTTGCCTTGAGTGTAATGACTATTAGCCAGAGCCCAGGAGACACAGCTGTCGGCCGGATCCTGGGGGGCCGCAGCTCAGTGGGCTGGAGCCTCCGCAGCCCCTGCTCTGCAGCCGGCTCCGGGTCAGAGGCCCGTCCAGGCTCGTGCCCAGCCAAGGCCACAGGGCAGAGATGCGGGTTTGCCAGAGGGAGCTGGGGCCAGTGGCTCAGAGGGCTGCCTTGTTGTGTGTCCACTAATGCCCTCCCTAGGGAACAACGCCCCTTGTTCCAGGCAGCTAACCCCTACTGGGCTAGCTCAGTGCATGTTAACCCTGCCTCACCAGCTGATGCTGTGCCTGGCTGGGTGGGGTGCGGGAGGGAGTGGGCGACAGGAGCCTGAAGATCTGTTCTGCCCTTGGTGGGGGGGGGCGCCCGCCCTCTAGGTCCCGGCGTGCGGGGAGAGGGGAGCTCCATCTGTCACTCTGACTGTGCTCAGAGCCCAGGAGTGGCCTCAGTGCCCTCCCACCCCATCCCCACACGTCACTTCTTAGCTCTCCTGCCACCTGTCTGGGGCAGAATTCAGTGTGGCCAGACCACCAGGCACAGGGCGGGCCCAGCACTGCCCCTCCTCTGACCTGTCTGCTCCCCCCGCACCATCCAGTGCCCAGACAGGTGGCCCTTGGGGTGTGGGTTCCTCGCCTCCCTCCTGGTGGTCCCACGATGGCTGTGCGGGGGCAGGCGAAGCCCCTGGCGGGAGGGGGAGAGGGCAGAGCCTGCCGCTGAGCCCTCTGACGGGGGCGGCCGTGTGCGCTACGCTTGCAGGACCTGGGGGCCCTGAAGATCCCGGACCAGCACCGAATGACCATCTGGAGGGGCCTCCAGGACCTGAAGCAGAGCCACGACTATGGCGCGCAGCAGCTGATCCGCTCCAGCAGCAACGCGGCCACCATCGCCATCGGGGGCTCGGGGGAGCTGCAGCGGCAGCGGGTCATGGAGGCCGTGCACTTCCGCGTGCGCCACACCATCACCATCCCCAACCGCGGGGGCCCGGCTGGGGGTGCGGGGCCCGACGAGTGGGCCGACTTCGGCTTCGACCTCCCGGACTGCAAGTCCCGCAAACAGTCCATCAAAGAGGAGTTCACGGAGAGCGAGGCCAACTGAGGGGGGGCCGGCACGTCCGGGGCCCCCCTGACCCGGTGCTACCGACCCAGAGCGCAGAGAGCCCCGGGAGCCGCGCTGGATGTCTGCTTCCTTTCTGTCACCAACTGCCCTGGGAGGCAGGACCTCTGGGCTGTGCCGGGAAAGGGACTTGGGCAGGGGGATGCCCCTGAGGAGGGGCTCCCGGAGCTGTGCTGAGGGTGTGCGCCCAGGACCTATCCTCCAGGGGTCCGGGGGGCCTCCCCCTCCCTCCCTTGCCTTCCTGGGGGCTCTCCTGACCGACTGCCAAAAAGTATTTTTCGATGTCTCTGGCTCTGGGTAGCATCACGCCTTGGTGCTTGTACCTAAACACTCCTGTTTTCGGGTCGAGGCTCCAGACTACATCTCTGCCTGAGGCTGTCCCTCTGCTGGTCTTGAGGGTCAGTCTGCCCTTGCACACCTGACCGCTGGTGCAAAGCCCACTGCAGCCACCTCCCGCTTCCTGCCCCAAACAAAAACCAGAGTTTCACTGGAATCGGGGAGGCAAGGAAACCCCTGGTCGGCGGCCTCCAGCCAGCACCCGTGCCAACACCGCTGGCTGCAGCCCCTCTCTCCGGTGGCCCTCTTAGCATAGACACGGACAGCAGGCTCCCCAGACCACTGGAAAGTGTCAATATTTGATAAAATGATGCCCTTTTCTACATGGTGGGTGAGCCTTTTTTTTAATTAACTTTTGTTCTTAACATTCACGTTGGGTCAGCCTAGCAGGATGCCCATCTTCCCAGGCTTGTGTAAACAAGATGGGCTAAGAAAGCCGAGGGGCAAACCAGGCGGGGTCCACACCCGGCAGGGGTAGGTCACTTGCTTCCGCGTGCAGGATGGGAGGCAGGCATAGGAGGGCGGAGCCCACCGCCTGCAGCCATGGTCCCACTCTGCTCCCTAGGAGGCCGGCTCTATGCGGGAGAGGCCCTCCTGTCCTCGTGGGGACAGCACTGAGGCAGGTGGAGGGGGTTCAGGCCTTTATGGGACACCCCAAGGAGTCAGAGGGCTGGGGGGGTGACAGTGTCAGCACCCTAGCTGATGGGGCCATTTCTATCTGCAAGAAGCCTTCTGAGCTGCTGTAGCCAGAGAGCTTCAGGGCCGGAAACAAGACCACAGAGGGTGGTGGGAGAGGGGTTGAAGCAACCCCCCTCGTTCCAGGCAGGTGGGATGAAGGGACCCCTGACTAATGTGTGTGCTGAGACACCGCCTACTCCTTATCGTAGCATCTCTCTGTCCCTCACTCTGCCTGGGTCCCTGTGGTTGGTCCTGCGGTCTGGGCCCTCCTGTCCAAGGCCCCCAGACCAGGGGCGGTGCAGACGGAGCCCTAGTCGCCCTTTGGGGGTTTTCCTGTTGCTATAACCACCCCCTCAAGCCCCCGGCCCGGGGAAGTCAGGAAGCCGCGGACCTCATGCAGGTCCGCTCAGAAGCCGAGCTCTCAAGACTGGGTGTTCAAGCTCCAGTTCCCTTGTTAGGTTCCCAGGCTCTTCAGAGGTGGGCACTGGGCAGAGAGAGGGGTGTCAGCTGTACTAAGTGGCTCAGAGACCAGCCGGCAGGGGACGGAGCCCCAGGGCCAGCTCTGCCCCTGACCCGCTGGCAGGAGGCCTCCAGACCAGGGCTTCATCCTGCACATCGAGTGCAAACACTGAGCAGCAGCTCTACTTATTTAAAAAAGCATTTGTGCGAAGGCAGGTGCCTGCGTCCAGGGTAGCACCCCCTCCCCCCACCGTGCGCTCCCTGGGGACCCCCTTGGGGGTGGAAGGGGGTGTCCTCAGAGCCCAGGAGGCCCCGCCTGCAGCCAGGCCTGAGAGCCACGGGGAACAGACCAACCGCCCCGGGGGGCGGGCGGGCTCAACTCCTGGGGGCCTGCAGTCGCCCGGTAACCCGGACACATGCCCTGGCGGCGCCCGACTGGCCGGTGCGCTCCAGTGGCACACGCTGGGCCCCCAAGTCGTGCCCCGTTGGGAGCTGCAGGCCCTTTCCCCAGCTCCCGTGGGGCCCACGAACCTGACGGAGGAGCAGCTGAGTCCCCGGGGCTCCCGGGACTGTCCCTCAGGCTCATCTTGTCGGCTGGTGGGGAGGCCACGGGGGCCCCAGGGTGCTTCCGAAGTCCGGGGGCTGTGACGTGCAGGCAAGGGCCGGGCATACCCCCAACCCGGAGGGAGGGGAGGCGCATCCTCCCAGAGGGCCCAGCACAGGCTCCCCACCCCTTCGGCCCGCGTGAGGAGCCCCCGCGGCTCCTGGGCCTCTGCTCCCGGGCTAACGGTGGAGCGGCCGTGAGAACTGAGCCGGTGGGGACTTCCTCCTGGTCGCAGGAACACGCACAGCGACAGGAGCAAAAACGGGCTGCGAGAAACTCAAAGATCAAGAGAAGATAAACCTGTGAAGAGGCAGGGGGGAAGCGGCCGGGAGAGGGCCGGGCCGGGCCTCATGGACGCCGGCCGGGCTGAGCACAGCTGCCCGGTCCCAACCGGCTCCTCGCGGCTGCTGGGGGCGGTCACCCCGCCCAGGTTTGGGTGGCTTCCTCAGTGGCCCTGGCCCCCAACATGCAGGGACCGAGAACGCGGTGTCGCTTCCCCTCGGACATGCCAGCCTTGCAGACACAAACATCTTCTGTTTCATCGGTTAAAGCGCTTTAACGCTTTAAGGTTTAACAAAGCATCACCCCTGTCGTTAACATAAGGCGATGCTTCCTCAAGCGGCGTTGGTGGATCTATTCCAACCATATTATTACCTTCCCTTGGGAACGTAATCTTGGGAAAATGTGTTATTTTTTTAGCTGTGTCTTTGGTGGGAATTTCTGGGTTTGTAACATAATAAAGCACACGTTCCGATGACTGACACTGATGATTGAATCAGATACAAAGACGAGAGCACACGTGACACAAACACACCCCAACACACACACCCAGCGGGCGCCCCATCTGGGTTTGTCCCGTGTTTTCGGTGAGCGTGATGCAGCCCCAGGCACCATCCTCCCCTGCGCCTCAGAGCCGTGTGCCTCGCGGGGACTCGAGTCCAAGGACAGCCTGAGGACCGACACCCGGTTCTGTCTGAGTGCCGCCAGCTAAGCTCATGGGACTGGCTGCGGCCCAGCCACCTCAGGCCTCCTAAGAGCAGGGGACGGGTCCGACTTTGGGAAGTCTTCCGGGCGTCCCCGTAGACAGTCCTCCAGCTGTTTCGAGTTGAAGTTCACGTTCCTCTGCAAAACGCAGGAGCTCGGATCAGCCCAGCTCAGGCTCCAGGGCACCAGGCCTCGTTCCGTCCCTCCAGGCCTCAGGTTTCTGGATGTCAGACCTGTGGATAAGGGACTGGGGACTTGGTACAGCAAAAGGAGGGCTCTCAAAACCCGTTCAACCTTGAGGCAGGCCAAGGTCTTTCTAGACATGGGGCTGAAACCTAGCAGGACAAGGAGAGATGGAGCCCCGCCCACCGCCCTGGCCCCAGTTTCCTGGGTGGGGCTCTGGGTGCCCCCTTCTCCCCGCACCTCTCAGCCCTTTCCCCAGAGCCGTCAGCCTCACGTGACAGTGAGGTGTCCCCGCCCCACTGCGGTGACAGGAATCTGCATCACTGACGCCAGCACCTCAGGACTGGACGGGAACAAGGACTCGGGAAGCTTAATTAGAAAGAGGCTGCCACCGACATCACAACAGGGCCCTGATACAAGCCCTTTGAGGGGTGAGCACGGTAATGCTAGTGTGTTCAGCACAAGGCGATTTTAATATCTTTGCTGAAAAAAAACCTTTTTTTTTAAAGTAGGATACTTCTTTTTTTTTTGCGGTACGCGGGCCTCTCACTGTTGTGGCCTCTCCCGTTGCGGAGCACAGGCTCCGGACGCGCAGGCTCAGCGGCCATGGCTCACGGGCTCAGCCGCTCCGTGGCATGTGGGATCTTCCCGGACTGGGGCACGAACCCGTGTCCCCTGCATCGGCAGGCGGACTCTCTACCACTGCGCCACCAGGCAAGCCCAGGATACTTTTACAATACACACTTATGTTCAAATATATAAAAACGTCTCCCATAGGCTGACATGTAATTTTTGAAAGATAACCTGGGTTCAGAGCAGATCTGGCACTTTGCAAGGCACTGGGCTCTGGGGACACTCCCCCGAGTAGCCACCAGGGAGCAGAGGAGGCCACGGCCCCTCGGGAGGAAACAGCATTACCTCCTCTCCCCATGGGCACCCAAAGAGAAAGGCTATATATTCAGGCAAGAATTTAAAGAAATGATCCTTTAATATCACATTTCCTAAGAATACTGCTGCATTATATATTGTGCACAAACTCACAGATGCTTCAAGAAGGTGGTTTGGTTTTTAAAGACGGCTACAACTGCCCCAAGGGCCCAGGGGAACCTGCAGCCCCGAGTGCATGGCGCACGGCCTCCGATGCTGAACCAGCCTTCGCTCTGCTCACCGCACAGAAGAGGAGCTGCTCAGGGAGGGAGCTGCAGCTTCCGGCCAGTTTACGAGGCCCAATTCCTGCCCTGCGTTCTTCCCGGGCCCCCCGCGGAGGAGACCCTGCCAGAAGGGCGTCCCTCACTCACCAGGCCCAAACACAGCAGCAATGCCAACCTCTGCCTCCTGGCTCTGACATCATGCCCTAAGCAATCCCGTTACCCCAGTATCCAAAGGACGATGTCACCAAAGGTCCCGTCTCTCTCAGCATCGGGTACGTGGGGACGGGCTGTCAGGTCTCAGGCAGGGTCCCGGGTTCGAGCCGCGCCGTGGCTCATGGTGCTTCTGTCTGGACCACACGGGCCTCGACTGCTTCATGCCGAAGGTCCATGGCTGACCGGCTCCACCAGGACTGCTGTGAGGCTGCGGCCACCTGAAGTGTCCCGACGAGCTGCTCTTTGGTGACCGTGGGAGCTTCCTTCCTTGGACAGAGTGTGTTTAAACAGAGTCAGGGCAAAAACCTGGACCCCAAGCAGGGACGTGACATTCCTTCTTTGTGTGGGGACATGGGGACATGGAGAGGCCACGGGTGAGCCGGGGAGGCCCAAAGACTCTACTTGACACGCCCCTCCCCCGGGGTCATCCGGTCCCCCTCCCCAGCCACTTTCTTCAGGGACACGTGAAATTCACCGCATCCCAGGAATTTGGAGTAACTATCAGGTTCCAGGCTTCAGAGCTAAACCATTTTTTATGGCACTTCAGGCAATGGGGTATATTCACATAACCCGAAAGGGACACCCACCAGACGGTACCTAAAATACATACAGTGCCAATGGTTATTTAAAACAAACAACTTTGGGGACTTCCCTGGTGGCCCAGCAGTAAAGAATCCGCCTTCCAACGCGGGGGATGCGGGTTTGATCCCTGGTCGGGGAACTAAGATCCCACGGGCCGCGGGGCAACCAGGCGGCAGGAGGATGGAGGGGGGATGAGGGCCGAGAGCACAGATGACTCAGGGGCTTCACTCCAACAGGACGAGAGACGGGCTGTATAGCTCAGGGCAAGCAGAACAGGACTTCTCCTTGAGAGACAGCAGCGCGACACAGCAAGACAAGCCCCCCCGTGCTGGAGCCCCAGACGTGCTGTCCCAGGCGGGCTCTGGTCTCCCACACGTGCGGCTCCCGCACACCTGCTCAGCCAGCCGGCTGGGGGGGCAGACGTCACCTTCAGTCCTGACCCAAACACGCACACGGGTGAGCCTCGCGGGTGTCACCTACCACGTAGGTTTCCAGTGAGGCCTGGAGAGACCAGGCCCCACGACCACAGCCATGGGCTGCCCCTCTGGCCCCCCTCCCTGCCCCATCCCCTGAGGTTCAGGGTGACACAGCTGAGACTGGGCCCCCCACGGCGCCTCGCTGTCGCTGCCTCAGTCCCTGACCGGGCCCTTCTTCCCGCCCTCGCTCCGACGTCTGACCAGCTCTTACTGTGCACGTCCGCGGCACTGGTGGCCCCGATGTCCCCGCCTCCCCTTGGGAGTCCCCACCTCCCTCGGGACTGCCCGAGGGTACTCACACCCTCAGGCAGTCCCCGGCCCTGGGACCTGCCACAACCCACAGAACGCCGCGGAAATGGTGCCGTGCCAGCTCAGGGCCCAAAGCCTTGAGAGGCCCGGCTTCTTGCACTCTTGTGCCCTCGGGGGCCCTGAGATGCCATCAGAAGTGGGGTCACCCTGCCGGGGAGACCCGAGGAAAGGCTGCCCTGAGACCACACAGAAGAGAACCCACATGGGGCTTCCCTGTTGGCTCAGTGGTTGAGAGTCAGCCTGCCGATGCAGGGGACAGGGTTCATATTTCGGTCCGGGAGGGTCCCACATGCCGCGGAGCAGCTGGGCCAGTGAGCCAAGGCCGCTGAGCCTGCGCGTCTGGAGCCTGTGCTCCGCAACGGGAGGGGCCACAACAGTGAGAGGCCCGCGTACCGCAAAAAAAAAAAAGAGAGAACCCACGTGATTGCAAGACAGTTGCCGGCAGGCCACCAGCCATCCGACTGCGTTGGCTGGGGAGCCCACGGGGAAGACCAGCAGAAGGGGCCCCGCTCAGGGGCGAGCGGCGCGTATCGCTGCTTCAGAGCATCCTAAGCCCCCGCCCCCGCCCCCGCCTGCCCGGGATGCCGCCCACGGCGCCTCTGCGCGCCCCGCCGGCTGCCCTTTCCCTCGGACACGGGCCTCTGCCTCCTCAGAGGCTGCACACGGCCTGTCTCACGGCGGGGGCTGGAGGAACGTTTACTCAAAGAACGAATCTCTCAGTTCACAGGTGTGAACTGCTTCTGGCTTGACACCTCTTACCAGAGCCTCTGGGGAGCAGCTGACGAGTTCAGTGAGGTCACCCGGCTCAACCGCGACCCCTCGAAACCGTTTTTATGCATCATGTCCCGCATCACGTTACTCGCTCCTCAAATTGGGGGCCGGGGGCTGTGGCGTCCTGTACAGGGTCGCCAACTGGGGCTACTGCCCAGATGCTGGGGGGAGGACCTTGCGAGGAAAGCTGCACTCTCACCTGGGCAGGGGGTACTCCCCAGGGCAAGCATGGATTCTCCAGGCAACACGATGACAATGTCCACGTCAATGTCCACGTCAATGTCCACATCATGCACGGCAACACTGTAGAAAATCCTACCTGAACACAAGGGGGAGCCACCCCTGGCGTCCGGAGCGTGGCTACGGGCACTCCCCACCGTGGGTCCCCGACCTGACGTCCTCAGGAAACCCAGAGAGGCTCCTGGGTACAGACTGCTGATGGCGGTGACCTGATGGACCCTCCCCGGGGCATGGCCATCTCCGACCTTCTTGTGCAGGAACTGGAGAGCCGGGTCAGAGGGCCTGGAAGGCAAGGATGGACACCAGGCAGCCCTGCCCCCGCTGCCCATCTACCGGAGAAGTGCATCTGGCCAGCTGGGCTCTGGGCCACGTCCCTCAAAACCTTCCCAAACACATACATTCTGACGGGCTATTAACAGCCCTGTCCATGGGGTGCAGCAAGGCGGCAGGCAGCACGCCAGCCGGTTTACTTAAATCCCAAGCCCATCCTTTTTGCATCCCGATGTTCCAAACCCTGTGTGGTCTCTGGGATGAGATACAGGCTGCTGACTTCGGTAGCTGCCCCCGTCTCAGATCGTGAGCTCCTGGGAGCAAAGGCCTTTCTGCTTCTCTCCCAGTTATACCAGCATGGCTGCTGGCAACGAGGAAACACTTGCTACACTCTGGTCCAGCAGCAATCAGGTGACCTGAAGTATGTGCATCTCGAGGAAGACAGAATCGGCCCCAGAGGGCAGCCCACAGTCGCAGCACAGGCAGCTGGTGGGCTGTGGTTGGACTCCCCCCACCCACCCCAGAAGTCTGCTTTTCTCCTGTGTGACACCCTCCTGCTACCGGGTCTCTTTCTTTCTTTCTTTCTTTCTTTCTTTCTTTCTTTTTCTTTCTTTTTCTTTCTTTCTTTCCTTCCTTCTTTCTTTCCTTCTTTCTTTCTTTCCTTCCTTCCTTCTTTCTTTCTTTCTTTCTTTCTTTCTTTCTTTCTTTCTTTCTTTCTTTCTTTCTTTCTTTCTTTCTTTCTTTCCTTCTTTCTTTCTTTCCTTCCTTCCTTCCTTCCTTCTTTCTTTCTTTCTTTCTTTCTTTCTTTCTTTCTTTCTTTCTTTCTTTCTTTCTTCCTTCCTTCCTTCCTTCCTTCCTTCCTTCCTTCTTTCTTTCTTCTCCTTCCTCCCTTTCGACTGTGCCATGCAGCACGCAGGATCTTAGTTCCCCAACCAGGGATTGAACCCACAGCCCCGGCAGTGGAAGCATGGAATCTTAACCACTGGACTGCCAGGGAAGTCCCTACCAGGTCTCTTTAGAACAAGTAATAGCCAAACAAAAAAGTCAATAATTATATCTATCCCTCACTCCTGGAAATGAGAATCTCATTTAGAAATTGCAGGTTAGTATTTTTTAAAAAGTACTATGAGTATTTCACATAATTTTATTTTAAAAATTTAAAAATCGCTAGGAGGATGCTCTTATTTGTAAAATACACAGACCAGAGGCCTGCTGCACCTGTCGGCCTCATCAAAGCTGGACCTTGCCATCTGCCCGTCCAAGCAGGGCAGGCTCTCGCAGAGCACGCCCTTCCCTGGAGATCGCAAGCAGGAAAGCAGGGGTCACAGCACGGATAGTGGAAGGCCACAGACGGAAACCCCGACCTGCTTTTCTCTACAGCCACAGACCACCCTGGGCTGGGCCGCTGTCATCCAGAGCCTTATTCCTGGTGACAGAAGTCGGGCACGTGCTTTAACAGGACAGGACAAGGCAGGGAAAAAATTACATCCACCTCAAAATTTGTAAATGCAGATGTAATTTCTATCAATATTTCTCAAACTTGAAAAAGATACAGACAACTTGAAAAAGAAATTCTCACGAATTCCCAACATTGACAAATTATTTTGAATATAACCTACATAACATAAAACCAGGCACTAGTTCCTCTTTTTTCAAAAAATATTTTTAAAATGTATTTATTTTATTTATTCTTTTTTTGGGTGTGTGGCTGCGTTGGGTCTTCATTGCTGCGTACGGGCTTTCTCTAGTTGAGGCGAGCGGGGGCTACTCTTCGTTGCGGTGCGCAGGCTTCTCATTGCGGTGGCTTCTCTTGTTGTGGAGCCCAGGCTCTAGGTGCGTGGGCTTCAGTAGTTGTGGTGCGTGGGCTTCAGTAGTTGTGGCTCACGGGCTCTAGAGTGCAGGCTCAGTAGTTGTGGCGCATGGGCTTAGTTGCTCCACGGCATGTGGGATCTTTCTGGACAAGGGCTCAAACCCATGTCCCCTGAGTCGACAGGTGGATTCTCAACCATTGCGCCGCCAAGGAAGCCCCACTAATTCCTCTTATATAATGGTTAAATTAAAACTATTCTATAAACTAAACATAATATCACAAAACCAACTAAATCCAAATAAACATCTCTCTGATGTGCAGATGCTCTGCCCCTGCAGAGTGGCTGTCATTCTGCCAGTGTCCACGGGGGCTTTCAATGGATGAACTCCTGACTGAGGCCCCCGACTCCCTGCTGCTCTTCTCCATTCAAACTGCTGCAGGTGCTTTCCTGGGGCGAGGGCACCATTTACAACAGAATCCCAAGACAATGAAAGTCTATGTCTTTTTTTTTTTTTTTTTTTTTTGCGGTACGCGGGCCCTCACTGTTGTGGCCTCTCCCGTTGCGGAGCACAGGCTCCGGACGCGCAGGCTCCGCGGCCACGGCTCACGGGCCCAGCCGCTCCGCGGCACGTGGGATCCTCCCCGACCGGGGCACGAACCCACGTCCCCTGCATCGGCAGGCGGACTCTCAACCACTGCGCCACCAGGGAAGCCCAAAGTCTATGTCTTGATGCCAGCATGTTGATGGACTCGACAGCCTGGACACTGAGATTATGTGTCATTATTGGCTACGAAGTGGTCACCCAGAGCAATGACAAGAACTAACGTTCGTGCCTGAGCACTTACTGTTAAGGGGGCGCTGCTGACGCAGGGACCAGCTTCCTTTTCTGTAATGCGGCCGAGGGTGAGAAAGGCATCCAGGGTCACACGACTCTCAGGGCACCGAGCCAGGGTGGGACCCTGGAAGAGGGGCTTGAGTCCGTGGCCCTTACGAATGACCAAATGCGGTCTCATTTGCTTCGATCACCGAAGCGCAAGTGCCGAATGATGAACTTCTGAGGACTATGCCAGGCCTCAAAGGGAAGCCCCCAGCGTGAGAGGCACAGCAGGCCATTTTGTAGGTGAACACTCCTGTCCCCACAATGGGCCAGGAAGTCAGTCCCAGCGGTGGGAGCACTTCTGCGAGAAGCGTTATCTGTGGCAAGGATCCCTGAAACGTTCCTAAAACTTCTTTTCCACGTGCAGCTGTCAGCCTGTAGTTTCCTGAATGGTTTACGACTTCAGAGCCCTCGCTCAGCTCCTTTTGTAGAGTGACTGAAATATTCAGCTTAGGGAGTTCCAGTGACCTTGCTTCTATCTTAAGAGACAAGGGTTAGCAAACCGGAGCTGGTCTCTGTTTTGGACAACCTGGGACGCTGAGAATGCTTTTCACGTTAAAAAGAAAGTAGCGCCTATTCTACACAAACACTTCCAGAAAAAGTGAAGAGGGGAACACACCCAACTCATTCCATGGGGCAAGCATTACCCTGAAACCAACACCAGTTAAAGATATTACCAGAAAACAACAACAACAGCAGCAACTATAGAGGAATACCTCTCATGAAGGCAGACAAAAAATCTTTAAACATTTAGCAAATGGAATCCAAAAATGTATAAAAAAAAGGGTAATACAGCAGGATCCAGTGGGCTTATCCCAGGAATGCAAGGCTGGTTTGACATCAGATCAATCATCCATGATCTCAGCTGACGCAGGAAATGCACTTGGCAAAATTCAGCATCCATTCCTGATAAAAACTCTCAGCAAGGTAGGAACAGAAGGCAGTTCTCTCAACCTGATAGAGCTTACGGCTGGCACCACACTCATGGTGAAAGACAGAATGCTTCTGCCCTAAGACTGGGCACAAAAGGAGGCTCTCATCACTCCTATCCTACATCACATGCAGGTCCTTGCTAGTGCAATTAGGCAAGAAAAAGAAAGGCACACTGGCTAGGAAGGAGGAAAACTGTCTCTATTCACAAACAACACGGTTGTCAACACAGAAAACCATGAAGAATCCACAACAAAGGAAGAGAAACAAGTGAGTTTAGTAAGATCACAGAATTCAAGGTCAGTTATACAAAAATCAATTGTACTTCTATATACTAGCAATGCAAAACTGAAAACGGAAAATAAAAAAGTCCGTCTGCAACAGCACCAAAAAAGTCTAACAAAACACGCATAAGATCTGAACACTGAAAAGTACACAACAGTGATGAAAGTAATCAAAGACGACCTACATAAAGGCAGAGATAGGTCATGACGCTCTATCATGAAGGTGTCAACTCTCCCCAGACTGATCTACAAATTTGACGCAATTCCGATCAAAATGCTAACGGGATTTTTGCTGTAGAAACCAGCAAGCTGATTCTAAAATTTACATGGAATGGGAAAGGATCTAGAATAAGCAAAACAACGTTGAAAGTGAATAAGTTGGAGGGCTCAGGCTACCTCATTTCATTCCAACTTACTGGACAGCTGTAGTAATCAAGATACTGTGGTGTTGGGGAAGGAATAGGCAAATGGATCAAAGGACCAGAAGAGAGATGAATCTTTGACGAAAGTACAGAGACAGCTCTGGGGAGAAAGGAGTCACTTCCAGAGCATCCCAGCATCCTGTCGCCAGTTTGCCATCAAGGTGACTATGGTGGCAGGGCCTTCTCAATCAGGTGTCCTGACCCCAGACCATGGGCAGCCTCCTGCTTATTTGCCTTTCTGGGTGCGGCGGAGGTGAGTTCTGAGGTCACTCCACCCAGAGCAGCGGTCACTAATCCTTCCAATGATTGTTATTTACACTAAATCTCCTGATGCTTAAAATATCTGCTTTCTATACTAACCCCCGAACGACACAATGACCA
Source organism: Inia geoffrensis (assembly GCA_036417435.1). Taxonomy (NCBI): domain Eukaryota; kingdom Metazoa; phylum Chordata; class Mammalia; order Artiodactyla; family Iniidae; genus Inia; species Inia geoffrensis. The sequence continues at coordinate 183,663,426 of CM070901.1, read as the reverse complement.
AAAATGATTGGGAGTCTGATACTTGCAAATGCATGTTCATGGCAGCATTATTCACAAGAGCCAAGACGTGGAATCAACCCAAGTGCCCACTGATGGATGCCATTTGGATAAACAAAATGTGGTCCATCCATACAATGGAATATTACCCAGCCCTAAAAAGGAATGGATATCTGATCACAACTTGAACATAAGCCGCTCCTCTCTATTTAAAGAGCTTTCTGGAAAGCCAATGACTCCTTCTGCATGGCTGGTAAATGCCTTAGCTGGGTTAATCCCTGCCAGGCATAAAACCAGGGTTCTGTTTACAGAAAGAAAGTGATATTGGATAAGCAGCTGCCCTTTGGTGATCAGGTCCTATTTCTAGATTTTGAATGCAGGATGCATTCATGGGTCACAGCTGAGTAAAAATAAAGGTGAAGACAAAATATCTCGGGTCAGGGGCTCATCTCCAAGGGGGCAGAGATCTCGTTTTCACCCCACTGTCCCTAGATCCAAAACAAGCCTGGTGTTTTTTTCACTGGCTGACCCTAAGTATTTACTGAATTAAAGTTTGAAAATAAGCTGGAATGTTCTCAGTTTTTAACTGCATTTTTCATCAGAAAGTCTTAAAAGCCAGAAATGATATTCATTCATTTGACCAAATACTCCTACATGCCAGGCATATTTTAAGTGCCCTGAGGCTGGGTAACGAGGTCTGGAGAGCATCCTGCACTTAATATTGCTGACAGGGGATAGTTGTTATGGGTTGAATCCTTTCTTCTAAAAAATTCACATGTTGAGGTCCTAACCCCCAGGACCTGTGAATGTGATCTTATTAGGAAATAGGGTCGTTGCAGATGTAAATGGTTGAGTTAAGATGAAGTTACACTGGAGTAGGGTGGGTCTCTAGTCCAACAAGACTGGTGTCCTTAGAAAAGGGGGAGATTTGGACACAGACACGCACGCTGGGAAACGCCGTGTGACGGGGAAGCAGAGATGGGGATGATGCTTCTAAGAAGCCAAGGAGGGCCAAGAATCGCCAGCAAACCACCAGAGCCTAGGGAAGGGGCCTGGAAGCATCGCCTCCACAGCCTCAGAAGGAGCCAGCCCTACTGACATCTTGATCGTGGACTTCTGGTCTCCAGAACTGAGAGAGAATAACTCTCCGCTGTGTAAGCCCAGTCTGTGGTGCTGTGATGCGGCAGCCCCAGGAGACCAGTACAGCAATATCCGCCACTGGGGATTCTGGCTCCATCCTAGAGCTCTGACACCTTCTTTTTTTGTTTTTTTTTTTTTTTTTTGTGGTACGCGGGCCTCTCACTGTCGTGGCCTCTCCCGTTGCGGAGCACAGGCTCCGGACACGCAGGCCAAGCGGCCGTGGCTCACGGGCCCAGCTGCTCCGCGGCACACGGGACCCTCCCGGACCGGGGCACGAACCCGCGTCCCCTGCATCGGCTGGCGGATTCGCAACCACTGCGCCACCAGGGCAGCCCCTCTGACACCTTCTTAATGGTGCTCTATCATGAGAAACGCAGGCCTCAAGGATCTGGCCTCTGTTGCTCTTGAATAAGCCAACGTCGCTTTCACCCTCAGCTGATGAACTGCTTGCTCTGCGGGGGACACTCTTCTCTACACTTCTGCTTTCTGCCTCTATGAGTTTGAGGACACTAGGGGCCTCCTATAAGTGCAATCATGCAGTGTTCGTCCTTCTGTGACTGACTCACTTCACTCAGCGTCATGTCTTCATAGTTCATCTATGTTGTAGCAGGTGTCAGAACTTCCTTCCTTTTTAAGGCTGAACAATATTCCACTGTGTGGATGGACCACATTTTGCTTATTCATTCGTTTGTCAGCGGACACTTGGGTTTGTTTCTACCGTTTGGCTGTTGTGAGTAAAGCTGCCATGACATGAGCGTGCAAATATCTTCTGCACATTTTCGTCCCTCCCAAAGTGATTAGGATTCTATTTGAACTCTACAGTATCAAAGAGCCAATCCCGTTGTCCATTTTTCCTCTGACCTCTGGGTTGCAGAGAGAAAGGACCGAGTGGATCTGGTGTTTCGTCGTATCTCCGCTGGGAGCGCTGAGCCTGACACGCGGGAGACATACTTTGTGGTCATGGGAAAGGAAGGATGACAGGAAACTTGCTGAGGGCTCGCAGACATTAGGGAAATATGGTATGTTAAGCACTTTGCTGATCTCGCACGTTTTATCAGTGGATTTCTGGTATGAATCTGTAAAAATGAAATTGCTTATTACTGCATCATGTGCAGATGTCTCCATGGATTCTCAGTCAATGTGAAGGTCATGTCTAGGATACACTGACTTACGATACAGGCCACGCAGCAGGGATGAATTACATTTCTGGAGGCACCAGAAGAGAGGCAGGGAGCCCTTCTCAAGAGAGTCTGAATAGTTACAAGAGGTGTGGACCGCTGCCAGTGGTGAAACCTAGGCTTCATGTGGCTACCCCAGGAGCGTGACAGTTCATGCCACCTCCGTGTAGTCCGGGGCAGAGAGAAAGCCAGAAGACACAGAGCAGAGAAGAAGCAGCCAGCCGCGGTGGGAAGTGAAAACTGCTTGGAGAACAGGAAACACCCGGACCTGGTGAATGGGAATGAGCTCCCCAGGCAACTCTCAAGCAGAGAGCCAGGGAGGGGCCGTCATGCTCATCGGCCTGAAAAGCTCACTTGCCCCCTATCCACCTGGCCTAAGCCCTCCCATCCTTCAGGACTCCCCTCTGCGTGCCTCCTACAGGAAGCTCTTCAAGATCCTCCTTGCCCCGCTCACTCCCAAGATGGCGGGCGGCCCCTCTTAGGGGTGAGCGTGGACTCTCAGGCCCACCCCCATCACGGCTCTGTCCATGCCCTGCTGGGTCCACGGGATCTGGTTCCCCATGATGGCCAATCTTCATTTGTTTCCTGGGGCCACCATAATAAAGTACTACAGACTGAGGGGCTTAAACAACAGGAATTTATTCCCTCACAGTTCCGGAGGCCAGAAGTCGAAAATCAAGGTAGGGCTGTGCTCCCTCTGAAGCCGGAGGGTCCTCCCTTGCTTCTCCCTAGCTTCTGCTGCCAATCGTTAGTGTTCCCTGTGGTCACATCACTCCAACCCTTCATCTTTACGGGGCCTCTTCCCTCTGCATCTGTGTCTAAATTCCCTTTTTTATAAGGACACCAATCCCATGGGGCTAGGGCCCACCCTAATGACCTCATTTTAACATGACCACCTCTGTAAAGACCCCATCTCCAAATCAGGTCACTTTCTGAGGTCCTGAGGGTTAAAGACTTTTAACGTATCTTTCTGGCGGTGGGACACAACTCAGCCCAGAACAGTAGGTCTGCATTTCCCCAGCCGCTTTGTGATCAGGCATGGCCAGCTGACCGGCCTCTGTCTGTAAGACGTGAGCCTCAGGAAGAGGCGTCACTTCCAGGCCAAAGCGTTGCTCGCTGACATGAGACCTCAGAGTCCCTTGTTCCTGCGTCTGTGATCCAGATGCCAGGGACAGAGGCACAGCCTCCAGCATCCTGGGTCCCTGACTAACTGCAATGGACAGAGACTCTCCTGGACCAAACAGGCTTCTCCGAGCCCTCTTCTCGACTAGGCTCCACCTTGGCCTCTCATGTCCATCCTTTTTGAGCCCAGTTTTAGCAAGAATCCTGCTAAGTTCAGTTTAGCCAGAATCCCCTGACCCTTGGCATCTGATCAAATTCCTCTTTCCCTGACCTTCCCTGTCTGAGTCCTTGTATTTAAGCCCTTAGCCTGCCTTTAGCAAGAGTCCTGTTAGGCCAGTTTAGTAAGAATCCCCCTACTCTTTTTTTTTTTTAAAGTCTTTATTGAATTTGTTACAATATGGCTTCTGTTTTATGTTTTGGTTTTTTGGCCACGAGGCATGTGGCATCTTAGCTCCCCGACCAGGGATCGAACTTGCACCCCCTGCACTGGAAGGCGAAGTTTTAACCACTGGACCGCCAGGGAAGTCCCAGAATCCCCCTACTCTTGATGTCTCCTCCTAGGAATTTTCCATCCACTGACCTCCTCACTCTGCCATTGGCTATAAATCCCCTGCTGTCTTTGCCGTATTGGGGGTTGAACTCAATCTCTCTCTCCTACTGCAATAGTCTTGAATAAAGTCTTCCTTATTGTTTTAACAAGTGTAGGAGTAATTTTTCTTTAACACAATCAGTGGTGTACCTGCAAGGCCCTACATCGGACAGCTAGCACAAGTAAGAAAAAAAACTTTGTGTGTTCAGCCCCTGAGATGGGAGTTTGCTGACTGTCACAGCATAACTTGGTCTATCTCAATGATTCCATAGTGTCTTTGGGGTCTAGGACAGTGCCTGGCACTTGGAAGACATTCAATAAGTGAGAATAAGTGAAAAAACCAAAGGTGCCAAAAAGATACAGAGAGGCAAATGTAAAACTAACTTGCTTTATGACCTCCTTGGTATCCAAATTGCTAACAATGATCTTGATGAAGGCTGCATTAATGCCTATTATTACATAGGTCAGCATGATTAATCACCACTTTTGTTCACATTCTTAATTACTTAGGCAATCCAAATCCCTCTAAGACAGACAAAAAGAGGATGATGATGATGGTGATGATGGTGATGGTGATGGTGATGATGGTGACGGTGACGGTGATGGTGATGGGGGTGATGGTGATGATGGTGGTGATGGTGGGGATGGTGATGGTGATAGTGGTGATGGTGATGATGGTGATGATGGTGGTGATGGTGGGGATGGTGATGGTGATGGTGATGATGGTGGTGATGGTGATGGTGGTGATGGTGGGGATGGTGGGGATGGTGATGGTGATGGTGAGCATGATGAAAATAATGATCATAAATAACAATAGCTAATCTTTACTGACTATATGCCATGCACTATGCTAACTCTTTACATATATTTCCTAAATAAATCCTCACAACTCTGAGATAGGTATAATTTTTTTTTTTTTTTTTTTGCGGTACGCGGGCCTCTCACTGCTGTGGCCCCTCCCGTTTCGGAGCACAGACTCCGGACGTGCAGGCTCAGTGGCCATGGCTCACGGGCCCAGCCGCTCCGTGGCACGTGGGATCTTCCCGGACCGGGGCACGAAGCCGCGTCCCCCACATCGGCAGGCGGACTCTCAACCACTGCGCCACCAGGGAAGCCCCGAGATAGGTATAATTTTTATCTCCATTTTAGAGATGAGCAAATTGGCCCAGGGAGGGGAAGTAACTTGCCCAAGGGCACACAGCTACTAATAACTTTGGAGCTGGGATGTGAACTCAAGCAGTCAGGCTCCAGAGCTGCATTCTAACCACCTTGCTGTATTGCTTTGGACCCAACCAAAACAGAACCTGGTATATATATGAAGGATAAATAACAAGTTCCTACTGTACAGCACAGGGAATTATATTCAATATCCTGTGACAAACCATAGTGGAAAAGAACATGAAAAAGAATGTATATGTATAACTGAGTCACTTTGCTGTACAGCAGAAATTAACACAACATTGTAAATCAACCATACTTCAATAAAAATTTTTAAAAAGTCTATGCTACTATAGGGTGGCTCATAATATTATATTTTTAAATATTATAAACCATGTTAATGAAAACATGATCTTAGTAAATTAAATGCTTAATAATATAAAAAGTAAATAAACCATTTCTATAAAAAACAATAACAACATCCAACAACAGCAGAAAACAGAATGTGGTGCATCACCCTGGTAACTATTGGACATCCTTTCCAGAAGCCAACCAACTTGATGAAGGGCAATTGTAGGCAGGGCTGTTCAAAATACGGACCCCACAGTCAGGTGACCAGGGTGTGGGTCCCAGCTCTGCCCCTTACTCGCTGTGTGACATTGGGCAGGTTCTGTGAACTCTCTCTTCTTCAGTGTCTTCATCTGTAAAATGGGGTCACACTAGTACCTGCGAAAACAAGTATATTCTGCATGGCTCCCTGCAGCTGCCCATTCATTTGATATCTCTCAGGATTATACTGTGAAGTATTTTTCAGCATGTTCAATATTTAAAAAATTCTTCCCATGGGATTTTATTTCCCAGAAAAAGGAATCTCTTGCAGGTGATTTGTTACCTCTACATCTACGAAGGCAACACACTCTATTTCCCAGATGTCACATTAAAAACCTGTCTCCACTCAGAATTGGCCACCAATGTTATCTTTTAGCTAGTATTTGGTCCAACAAAATAAAATAAAGAGAAGATGCTTTGATGCCACTCATTTCCTTGAGGAAGCACTTTCTCCTTTAAGGTTTTGAAAAGCAGTATTCAGACAGAGGTCAGCTAGTCCTTCCCAAACTGTATCCAATGAACCATTTCTGCCTGGGTCCCCACAGCCCTGTGAGCTTGGGAGGGTTGGGTGCTTGGGTCATTCATGGCCTAGTGCAGTGTTTGCTTGGTGACCATTTGATAGGCAGTAATGTTGAATGGATGAACTAAGTTCCTTCCTGCAAACCTGAGTCTCCATCACCATCTATGTTGTGTTAAATATTTACTTGCATTTTGCTTGGGTTCAAATGGAGGTACCTCCCCTATCACACCCACAGGCTCTCCCTCCTGCCAGGAGCCCTTGCTCCTCCCATCTCAGCAGCTCTGGCCATTCTGGTGACTTTCCCAGGGTCCCTCTTGTCTTAGTCTGCTTGGGCTGATATAACAAAATACCACTGGCTGGGCGGCTTCATCAGTAGACATTTATTCCTCACAGTTCTGGAGGCTGGAAGTCTGAGATGAGGGTGCCAGGTTGGTTGGGTTCTGGCTCAAAGACGCCACCTTCTCGCTGTGTCCTCACATGGCCTTTCCTCAGCATGTATGCTGGAAAGGGATCTCTCATCCTTTCCTTCTGAGGGTGCTAATCCCATCATGGGCCCCACACTTCATGATCTCATCTAACCCTAATCACCTCCCAAAGGCCCTGCCCCCCAATACCACCATATTGGGGGTTAGGACTCTGACATATGAATTTTAGGGAGACACAGACATTCAGTCCATAGCACCTGCTCGTGCTGGCCCATAGGCGGGCACACCAGGTGAGGGCCTTTCCACAAGGTCCTCCCTGCTGTTGGGCACCATGACCCGTTCTTCAGTAGGTTTGCTGGAGGTCCATCTATGAGACCCTGGAGAGATGTCCCAAATGGACCCAGGGGGCTCTGTTTCAGAATGGCGGAAGGAGCTCCTGTAAGAGGGACCCTCCTACGCCTCCCACAGAAAACAGCTACACACTAGAGTAAAAAATGCAAAATATAACTACTGAGCATGCCTGAGGATAAAAACAGAAATATTTTGGAGGGGGGTAAAAATTTGGAGGAAGCGACTGGCATGGGTGAGTTCGCCTTTTGGTTGCTTTTCTCTAAGGACGAGCACAGCTGCAGTGTAGGGTGGGGTGATGAAACATCTGACGGGAAAGTCCCCCTCTGTGGTCCCTCTGGCTGAAGTAACCAGGGGAAAGAGCCAGGGAAAGCATGGCCATTGGACAGCAAAGGAGGAATGCCAGGAAGGAGAGCCAGATGAGGGCACCCTCAAACCCTGTGTATAAACACTGCGCAAGCCTCTAGCTGCCCTTCAAACTACACCTGCCTGGGACAGACAGAACAATCTGCTCTGAGGCTGGAGCTGCTGTGTCCACTGCAGGTAAGACAGTCTTGCAGTCTTCGTTAAGCCACGTGAGTCACCGCTAAAATGAAACCATCAACACTCTTCAGAGGAATATAACAGAACTCAGAGTCTCCACAGCATAACATTCACAACGTCTGGGATACAATCTAAAATTACTCTACCAGGAAAATGCGACCCACTCTGAAGGGAAGAAATTAACAGAGGGCAACCTCAAGATGACGCTGACATTGGGATTGTCAGACAAAGACTTAAAGCGGCGATTATAATTATTCTTGGTTAGGCAAGTACTCTCCTAATGAATGAGGCGATAGGAGATCTCAGCTGATAAATAGAAAATATTGAAAAAAAACAAATGGAAACTTTAGAACTGAAAAATATATATTTGAAAAAAATCTTTCAAATCACTGGGATTTAAAAATCCTTGAGTTTAATAGCAGACTCAAGATGAGAGAGGTAAGAGGAAGTGAAGTTGAAGACAGGTCATTAGAAATTACCTAGTCTGAAGGAGAAGACAAAAGATTTTAAAAAGTGGGAACCTCAGGGACTTGTGGGACAATGTTAAAAGAGCTAAGATATGGGTAACTGGAGTCTCCAAAGAAGAAGAGAGAAATGGACTGAAAAAATTATTTAAAGAAATAATGACTGAAAACTTTTCAATTTGGTAGAAAACATACATTTGTAGATTTAAGAGGTTAACAAAATCCAAGACAATGAACACACACACACAAAATCATGCCTAGACACACCAGAGTCAAATTGAAGCCAAAGATAAAAATAAAAATCTTGAAATCCACCTAGAGAAAAATTAAACATTACTTCCAAGGGAACAACAATTTGCATAACCACAGGACCCTCATAGGAATTATAGGGACCCAGAATCCAGAACACCTTTACGTGCTGAAAGAAAAGCGACTTGTCAACCAAGAATTCTATGTTCATAAAAATATCCTTCAAGAATCAAGGCAAAATAAACATATACCTAGAAGAAGGAAAACTGAGAGGATTTGTTTCCACTAGACCTGCATTACAAGAAATGATCAATGGAGCTTTTCAGGCTGAAGGGAAATATATGTGTAAATACAAAAAACTATTTCTCCTCTTAATTTCTTTGAAATACTGTTAGAAGGAAAATTTATAACATTGTCTTATGAGACATACAGTAAAAGTAGATGTAAAACTTATGACAGCTATAGTTTAAAATATGGTGGGAGAGGGGTAAGGATCCAACTGGGTGCAAGATTTCTGTATTTTTACATAAAGTGGTACAATATTAGCTTTACTAAACTGTGAAAAGTAAGGACGTATATTGTGAAACCTAGAGCAACTTCTAAGGTATAATGCAAAGAAGTATATCTGAATGTTCAGCAGATAAATTAAAATGGAATTCTATAAAATATTCAACAAATATAAAAAGAAAGAGGGATAGAGAACAAGAAACATGTGGGCAAAGAGAAAAGAAATAATAAATTGGTAGGCCTAATCTAACCACATCAATAATTACATTAACTACTAATGGGCTGAACACTGCAATTAAAGGAGATTATCAGAGTGAATAATAAAACAAGACCAACCATATGTTATTTATAAAAGATATAGTTTAAATATGACACAAGTAGATTGAAAATGAATGGATGGAAGAAAATATCATACAATGGGAGCATAATAAGGTAAGAGCGACTATGTTAACATCAGTAAAATAGACTTTAAGGCCAAAAATATAAAAGAGAGAGACCTTTCATAAGATAAAAGAATTGACTCATGAGGACGACATGACAATCTTAAATGTGTATGTGCCCAATAATAGATCCCTTAAACACATAAAGCAAAATTTACAGAACTGAAGGGGGAAATAGTTCCACACCATAGTTGGAATATTTCAATACCCCTTTCTCAGCAGATGATGGGGAAAAATCAGTAAGACAAAGAGGACCTGGGGAATTCCCTGGAAGTCCAGTGGTTAGGACTGGCCACTTTCACAGCAGGGGGCACGGGTTCGATCCTTGGTCTCGGAGCTAAGATCCCGCTAGCCACTAGCTGCAAGGTGCGGCCAAAAAAAAAAAAAAAAAGAAAAAGAAAAGAAAAAGACAAAGAGAATCTGACCAAGACCCTCGATCACCTTTACCAAATTGCTGTATGTAAAACACTACATCCAACAAATGAAGCAGGGTGGGATCGGAGGCTGCCTCTGACCCAGGGCTGAAGCACTCAACAGACAGACTTGAGACCCTAGTACTGCAGAGTTATCAAAACATATGAAGAAGAAATTAGGAAAGAATTTAATAGATCCCAAAGAAAGCATTAATATAACCATCTGGGAATATGATCAATATTTGATTTTCTTACATTTATTTTGTGATTCAGGATCACCCTTGCACTGTCTTTATCTCTAGTGACATGGGATATGAGGCACGCAAATCTTTGCAGTGTTGCCTCTCTCTCCCTCTCATTCACCCATTTGTTCATATAGGTCCCTCCAGGATGGGACACGGTCCCCTGCCTGCTCTCATAGCCTCTGATTCTAAGAGGGACCCTCTCCTTATAGACTCAAGATCACAGACAGGAGTGGAAACCAAGATGGCAGTTTCATCCTTCTGTGTGATGCAGAACTGAGAACTTCATGCCTGGAAACATCCCTCGAGTGGACTGGAGAAACAGCAGCAGGAGGTGACACTGAAATAGGCAGGAGACCTCAACTCAAACCAATACTCCAGTTTCCCTTGAAACTCTGAGCTGGGCCAGACTAGAGAATGGTTATGGGAGAGGGGGCCATGCAGAGCTGTAGAGGACCCACAGGGTGACCCAGAGGGGACTGGACTCTGGGAAGGCATCTTGGTTCCCTTGAAAGAAAGTGAGGCTGATTCAAAACACAGCTCTACATGTCGCCTGCAGGGGCTGGCATTTTCCATTCCCCCTGAAGAACGGGCTGAAAGAATATGAGCTCAAACTACAGTCATTATTTTAAATTGAGATAAAAATCACCATTTTAAAATGTACAATGCAATGGCATTTAGTCCATCTGCAGCGACGTGCCTCTATCACCCCTATTCAGTTTCAGAACATTTTCATCCCCCCACAGAAGGAACCCCGGGACCCACGTGTAGTCACTCCCCGTTCCTCCCTCCCTCTTACCCTAGGAAATCAATGTGCTCTGTCTCTGTAGATTTGCGCATTCTGGACATTTCAAATAAATGGAATCACACGCTATGTGGCCTTTTGTGTCTGGCTGCTTTCACTGAAGAGAATGTTTTCGACATCAAACTGCAGTTTGAGAAACATGAAGTGGCCAAAAAGGTAATTTTTCAAGTAGCAGCCTGGACGCAGAGAAACATCGACACCATTTCTTTGTGTCCTTTGTTTTTTTGTTTTTTTTTCTTTTTTGTGGTACGCGGGCCTCTCACTGTTGTGGCCTCTCCCGCTGCGGAGCACAGGCTCCGGACGCGCAGGCTCAGCGGCCATGGCTCACGGGCCCAGCCGCTCCACGGCATGTGGGATCTTCCCGGACCGGGGCACGAACCCGCGTCCCCTGCATCGGCAGGCGGGCTCTCAACCACTGCGCCACCAGGGAAGCCCTCTTTGTGTCCTTTGCAAGCCTGAGGCCTGCGTGTCCAAGAATCGGATGGTGGGAATTTAGCAAAATCACTGTAAGTCTCTCTCCTCGATCCCAATTCTATTTTTTAAAAAGAAGTACATACAGTATTCAGGTGTTAAGAAATAAGTCTAAAGTGTGGACTTTAGTTGAAAAGGTTAAATTTTCACATCAGAGCCACTGACACAGTGTCAGATTGTTAAATAAGGTGAAATACTAATGATGGGGAAAAAAGAAAACAGAAGAATGGGCTGCTAACGCCTCGGGGCACTTCTCCTGTGATTGGAACATTCTGTGTGTACAGCGAAGCGGTTTCTGGTTCCTCTTCCCAGCCGAAAATTAAGACAGATGACAGGCGTTGTTTCTACGTTTCTATGGCGACATCTGTGATGTCATAGACTGCTCCCAGGACCCCTTAGGATGTGGAGCTGGGGAAGCTGGTCTTCTCCCGGCCTGTGCTTGGACCTGCACATCCATGACTGGGGCTGTGTTCCCCTCGACACCCTGCTCCAGACCCGGAGGATAGGTCCAAGTCATCATTCAGGCGGCCAACCTTGGCCCTCTGCTCCATGTTCCCGATGTTACCGATCAGAGCCAGCACGCCCAAGAAGAAAAGTCTGGTGCCCAACTGGTTAGAGAAGGGCCTGATCGTCCTACGGCAAGTGGCCAGCCGGAACGAACGGACCTCAGAATGGAAACTTCGCCAAGAAGAGCACTCCCTCAGCAAGTCAGCTCAGGCCATCAACCACTACTACAGGAAGATGGTACGGAGTCTCGGGAGAAAGGATGGCCCGGCCACAGGCAGGTCATCAGGAGATGACCTGCTCCTCCCACTGGATGAAAGGCCTTGAGGGTGGTGGGCTAATAAGAGCACCCAAAATCAGCTTGGCTGATGGATTATAATGGGTGGATTCTGGCAGTGGATGGAGACTGGGAGACAAGTCTGCTCGGAGCCTTCCGTAGGGAATTCTTGAGAAGGAGGGAATGGGGAGGAGAGAAAATAAGGAAGAGAAAGCACAGGTGGGAAGCTTCAGGCAGGTACCACACGCTGGGGGAGACTGGAGAGCCACTGCACTCCCCAGAGCCCTCCTCAGTGGACTTGGCTCTGGGCTCAGCCGACTGCAACTTCTAAAGCAAGGTCCCCACGGCCCTCATCAAGCAGCTAGTTTTCCGGGAGGGGACAGCCCACTGTGGTCGGCACACACGGCCAGGCCCTGGCGCTCCACCAGCAGATGGGAGAGGGGCTTCCCGGGTCCCTCTCCTCCTGCTGGTCTCATTTTCCTGCTCCTCAGAGAGATTTCAGCAAAGACACCAGCCCCCAGGACAGCGGCTTCCTGCCTGAAATGGAGGCGCTTTGGCACAAGTTTCTCACACGTCCGGGCTGTCCCCAGTTCAGCACCAAGTCCACGTCCATGACCCACTATGGTGAGCGTGCCCAGCGGGGCCCCACGTGTGCATCCCCCCACCCACCCAACCACCCAACCCACCCATTGGAGTCCGGGACCCGCACGGGGTCCTGGCACACAGCAGCCTGCGGGGGTGGCCAGAGGGCATGTGTGCAGTGGCCACAGCTGCCGCTTCTGAAATTGGCTTTCAGCTGAGGCCAGAGTGGGGTGGGGGGCGGGATGGAAAGGCCTGCACTTTTGGTCTCCCAGCCCTCTTGCTTCTTCTATGGTCTCACTCACCAAGGTTCAATAGGGTTGGGACAGGGGAGGAGAAGGTTGAAGATTCTGGAAGCTTCAGGAAAGAGGTCCATAGGGCCAAAGGCAGCTCATTAGGGACCAAGCCCTGAAAGGAGCCTTAGCAAGCCTCTCGTCTAAGCCAACGTTGCTCTGATATGGATAAGAGGCTCCGAGAGGGCGGCTAAGGCGCCCAGCTGTCACCTGAGTGGCATCGGTCAGGCCAGGTGTCATCCCAGAACTCCAGCTCCAGGACCTAGGCTACTCCCATTTCCCCACACACGGCAGTTTCCTTAGTGGTGTTGACATGGAGGCCGAGCGCCTGCAGCCAGCATCTGGGGGTCCTGTCCGTGGATCTCAGGCGGCAGTCAGGCAAAAGTAGGGCCCCGCCCACCCGTCCAGGCTCTAAGCTTCCCTTTCTCAGTGCCAGGGCCTCAGAGAGCAGCCAGCACTCCAGGAGGAGCCACTTTTACAGGAGGGAACGGGGCTGCCCTCCAGGGAGGGGGATGCGCCAAATTGGAGAGGTTAAGTTGCACCTGATCAGTTTCAGGTGGACCCACCAGTGGTGGGTAGGGGGACAGAACTACGTTTCGATTCTGAGAAAACCACCTTAAACCCTACCCAACATTTAAAAGGAAAAGAAATACTAGTCTCTGTCCTGGAGGTCTTGGGAAGACTCGGCCTTAGCCGTCATCTGTTGGCACGTTTACCATCCTGCAGGTTCAGCCACGACTCTCGCTCTCCCCGAGGACGGGTGCGTCAGCTCTGACACCTGGAAGGTGACTGAGGACCTGCTCTCTGGTCAGGAGGGCTTGGACATGAAGGTGGACGGTGAGGGCGGGCCTGCTGGGCACGTGTGACCCATGGGGTTCTCTCCTCGGACCCCAGCCCTGAGGTCCTCTGCCTTCACCTGCAGGGACCCCTGCTCCCCACAGAGCCACCCGATCATGCCCCATGGAACTCCCTTCCTAGGACCGCCTGCCTGGTCCTATGTACCTTACACAGGCCCCTGGGGTGCATCCCTCCTTGATTAGAGGGACCCACATGCACTGTTCCTACAGACAAACACTTCTGTTTATCCAGAGGTGAAATCCACCCCCAGATGTCTCCTTGGCCTGAATTCAAGGAAACTCCTCAAAAGTGTCCCCTGTGCACAGGGCAGAGTCAGGATGTCCCCTCTTGTCCTGACCCCCAGGCTCTGGGAATCTTGAAGGGTGCTTTGATGCCTCTCATATACACTGGGCTGGGTGTAGGGGACGGACAAGGATGGAGAGGAGCCCAGCTGGGCAGGGAAAGGTTTCAGGGAGAATCTTGAAAGGGGGATGTTACGGAAGATCTGGGGCAACTCAGCTGGGAGAGAGTCTGAGCGACCCACCCACCTCCCGCCCCGCCTCTTGACAGGCTGCCGGCTTCCCTTTAGTAGGAGTGCCTGCGAGTTCAACTACCTTCGGAAGAAGAGTGAATCCCAGGTGTTGGGCCCGGCCCCCAGCAACCCGGTCCTAGCGCAGAGCTACCCAAGGAAGTGGGTACCTTGGTACATCTCTGTCATCCGCGAGAAGGTACGGCTGAGCGCGGAGCCCGGGCACGGATCCTGGTCCTGGCTCCCCGGCTCCACATCCTGCCCGAGAGGATGCCCGACCCTGGGGGCTCTTGTTCTAGTATCTGGTTGGCTGTGTAAGCAGGTCCCAGACATGGCCTGAACTGACATCCAGACCCCCTCCCATGGCGTCTACGAATCAGATGTTTTACAAGCCTAGGTCCTGCCCATCTTCATCCCTGTGGGCGGGGGGCAGTTTAGGCTGGCCTGGACGTCACCCACGTTTACACAGCTCCCGCCGTGAGCCAAGACCTTCAACATCCATATATTCTTTAAAATAGTAATAATCAGTTTGGTGGGCAAGGATCTACCTACAGATTGATTCATCGTGGTATCATTTCTTCATCCATGTTTATGAGAGGGACTGGCCCATAATTTACCCGCCTTGTCATTCCCTGTTTGCTTTTGGTGTCAGAGTTTTCTGGCCTCATAACAACGACAACAAAAGTTGGAAAGTTTTCGCTCTTTTTCTATTTTCTGGAAGAGCTTGCATAAGGCTGGTGTTATTGCTTTGTTAAATTCTGAAGAATTCATCATTGAAGGCACCTGTACCTGGCAATTTCTTACAGGGTTGGTTTTTAAAATAACACATTCAATTCCTTTTAAGATATTCCGACTTCCTTTTCTCTCGTTTCAGTTTTGGTAAGCTATGCTTTTCTAGGAATGTGGCCATTTCATGTAAATTTTCAAATCTCTGAGCCTAACTCTGTGCATAAGAGTCTCTTAGCATTATTCTTCCAAAGTCTAGAGAAGTTTCTACAGCAGACTGCCTGTTTTTTCGTTCCTGACATCGTTAACTTGTGCCTTCTCTCTTTTTCTCTCCACCAGTCTTACCAATGTTAAAAGTCTTCTCTTAGGGGCTTCCCTGGTGGCGCAGTGGTTGGGAGTCCGCCTGCCGATGCAGGGGACGTGGGTTCGTGCCCCGGTCCGGGAGGATCCCACATGTTGCGGAGCGGCTGCGCCCGTGAGCCGTGGCCGCTGAGCCCGCGCGTCCGGAGCCTGTGCTCCGCGACGGGAGAGGCCACAGCAGTGAGAGGCCCGCGTACCGCAAAAACAAACAAACAAACAAACAAACAAAAATGCTCTTCCTGCTATGTTCTTTAGGTTACATTTCCAGTCCTTTTTCTGACTTCTTGAGATGGACACTTAGATCACCGATTTTCCATTGTTCCCCCTAATCCACGCATTCGAAGGATCTGTCCTTAACGACAGCTTTTCAGTCGCCCGTCTTGACGTGTCCAAATGTTTGTTATCATTCAGTTTAAAATATTTCCCAACGTCCTTGGTGACTTCTTCTTGGACTCGTGGGCTCCGTGGACGCCTGTCACTTAACTCCTAGTTAGCTCTTCCTTCCAGGTTCCGCCTCTGACCCCTTCCCTCTTGGCTGGAGAATCCCCTTGAGTATTTCTCTCAGTTGTTCAGCTCTGCTGGCGACGAATTCTTCCAGCTACTGTTTGTCCAAAGACACCTTTATTTTGTCTTCAGTTTTGAATAATTGAGTGCATGCAGGTTTTGAGAGTGGATGGTTGAGGGGCAGCGGGCCCAGCCCTGACAAGCCCCTTGGAGGTGGCCCTCGGAGGGGGTGCTGGTTAGGTGTCCTCGGTCACACCGGGGGGCTGACCAGGAGCCAGGCCTGGAGATCCCTGCCCTTAAGCAGGAGGTGGCTGGGGATGGGGAGTGGGGGGTGCAGGGCAGCAGGCCTGCTCTTCCTGGGCCTGGAGCTGCTGCTCTGCTGGGGGCTGGCGGTGCTGGAGGCGCGTCTGAGTGGCCTGACCGCGCCCGGGGCTGCCCTGTTTCTGCCCAGGACCGGTGCCTGTTTGCACTGGGGAAGGAAGTCCAGCGCCTCTCCGAGCTGGAGGTGCAGGTTCAGAAGAAAGACGAGGAGATCCTGGCTCTCCAGGAGGAGAGGGAGGCCTTGAGAAAGCAGCTGAAATGCCTCCTGAAGAGCAAAGGCCAGGAGGCCTTGCTGAGCGAGGGCATGACGGTGAGCAGAGGCAGGCGCTCCGCGGGCGGTGGCGGCTTGGATTAGCCTGACCTGTTCTAGCTGTGGGGGTTCCGTGTCCTTGCCTGTAACATCGGGGTGGGCCCCCACCCCTCCCCCAGGTCTGGGGGGGGGCGCCCTGGAGGAGGCGGGTCGGGGTAGGGCTCTGCGTGGCCCAGGGGAGCAGTCGCCGAGTCTGAGAGCTGACTTCTTTCACGTCTGGGGATACAGCCAGTGTTTATGCTGGGTCCTCGCGTGAAGTGGGGGCTGGAGGCTTCTGACCATCACCGGACCCTCTGGCCGCCAGCAGGAAAAGCTACCCAGGCACCGATGGTGGGGGACTGGTGGGCGGGGACAGCAGGAGTCTGGAGAGGCCTGGAAGCATCGTCCTGTGACCTCCGTTCCCCGGCCTCCTGGGGGCTGTCAGACAGGCGTGAGCGGGCAGTGCAGGGCGGTGACCTGCGGGCACGTCTGAGGTCGGGCCCCCGCCAAACTCCTCCAGACGAGCGTGCTCGTTACTGCCAGGCCACTCGCCAGGGCTGCTTGGGGGGTGGAGCCAGAAACCATACGACCCCCCAGGGCTGCCATCTGCACACTATGGCCCCCTGCCCACCGACAGGGCACCCCTGGCAGGAGGATGGTGGGTCCCCCTTCCAGGAAGACAGGTCTCGGAGGCGCGGCCCCTGGGGGAGCTGAAGGTGCAGATTGAAACCCTGAGGCTCCCATGGGCCTCTTGCAGGGGAGACTGAACACCCGTAGGACCTCCTTCGGAGGCAATGAGGAACCGGAGCACAGGCAGCAGGTGCGGGCTGGCCGGGGCCTCCTCTCCCAGGCTGCCCACGCGATGCCCAGGCCACAGGCTCCCACCTGCCGTCGGCACCCGGTGGTCCCCGCCCAGGCGAAACCCTCGGCTGCACTGGAGGGGAGCAGTGGAGGGGTGATGGGGCAGCTCCTGGAGATGTATCCCAGGCCCCGCTCCCTGGAGGCCCCCTTCACAGTGCACCCTCCGTCCCCGTGAATGGCCGAGCCCCTTTCCACAGGGGTGCCCGCAGTCCTGCCCAGCATGCCCGTCCCTCCCCCGGATGCAGGGAGAGCACGCCGTGACCGACAGAGGCAAGGACCTGGAAGGAGGCAGCTACGACGAGGAAGATGGCCTGGAACGGGAGGCCGAGCCGGCGGTGGACGAGGGGGCGAGGGCCAGTGCCAGCAGGAAGGGGATTCCGCAGGAGAAGGCGGCGACGGTGGTGGCCGCAGAGGGTGCTGCGGAGGGGGAGACCGCGGGCGGGAAGAGGGCTGCCTCCGTGGCCCACACCTTCGCGGGGGAGCTGAGAGGCCAGCTGGAGGGGCACGATCAGCTGGTCCGGGAGTTCCAGTTCCAGCTCGAGATCACGAGGACCAGGCACTCCCTGGCAACAGGTTGGAAGTTGGAGGATGGTGAGGAGGGGCCAGCAGCGAGCATGCCCAGCGCTGCCGGCTTTGCCCCGTGTCCCTCTCAGCCGGGACCATGTGGTGGCGGCGCTGGAGCCCCGGGGTGGGAGCCAGCAGCCATCAGCCTGCAGTCTCGGCCTGGAGCCCTCGGGATGACGTGGTGACCAGCGCCCTCTCCTCCCCTCTCGCTCTTGCCTCACCCAGGAGCCATCATGTCTTTACAGCGACAAGTGGAAATCCAGGAGTCCCAGCTGCAGAGCCTCAACAGGGAGAACGAGGCATTGCAGAAGGAGCTGCGAGAACGCAAGCAACAGCTGCGAGCCATGTCCGCCAAGGTGGCGGTGTCCTCCGTCACGTCGCAGGCGTCCTCCCTCTGGGGCTCTGGGACCGGTGCCGTCCGCCCCACGCCCCTGGTGGAGGCGCTTGGCTAGGGAGCCGATAGTGGCGGAGCTGGGGTTCACACCCTGCCCCGCCGTGCTCTGCACTGCCCTGTGTCCCCAGCAGTCACCTCTGTCTCCTGGGCCACTGGGCTCCTGTCCATTTCTCAAGCATCTCCTGGCCCCTGGGTCCCAGGGCTAAGACCACCCCCCCACCCCACGGACCTTAGGGAGATTGCCGCTGCAATGAGCCCAGTGCATTGGTGACCTTAGGGAAATCGCCAATGCACTGAAGCATTTGTATCTTTATTTTTTAATTTAATTTTATTTTTTGGCCACACTGAATGGCTTGCAGGATCTTGGTTCCCCGACAGGGATTGAACCCCGGGACCTCGGCAATGAAAGCATGCGTGGAGTCCTAGCCACTGGACCGCCAGGGAACTCCCTGAAGCATTTTTAGCTTTTATTTTTATCCAAGTTTTTCATGCACAAAGCTACACAGCTTAAGGAACCAAACAGTTCCACAGGCTTATTATGCGAAACAGGAGTCTGACCCTTCTGTTTCTCATTTGCCCATCCCCCAAGACAACCGCTTTCAACCCTTCTAGCTGATTCTTGAAGGCTGGCTCTTCGTATCTCGAGACTGCATGCTTACAATGCCCATTCCAGACGTTTCTCCATCTTGGCATTATCTAGCACTTCCCTCTTTCCTCGCTTGCCTCCCCAGCCTGGGAACTCCTCCCCCTCCCCATACTATTCCATCACAGCGTCAGTGAGTGGACACTGCATTTACATCATTGAGACGGTTATCAGGTGCACACGCACGTGACCGAAACACACATTTTGTGAAACAGTATTAAGATCCATAAACCACATTTTAAAGCCGCTGCCATCCACATCTTTTCTCTTTCTTGACCTAGTCCCGTATTTTCACTGGAGCACATCCTTCAGTAGTTTTTTGGGAAAGATGAGCGAAGGTAAAATTTGGGGGACATCGTAAGGACGTTCTGCAAATGTCCTTCTTGTACGCATTGATAGAATTTGGTTGGAATAGAATTCCGGTACGGCACGCACTTTCCCTCAGCAGTGTGAAGGCATTGCTCCACGTGTCCGAGCTTCTAGGGTTCCTGGTGGGAAGCCCAAACTCACCCTGACTCTTGTGCTGTCTTACAGCATAGTTTTTGGTGGTGCTTCGTTTCTCTCTGGAAAGTTGCAAGATCCTGCCTTTGTCCCTTGTGCGCAGAAGCTCCCATAGTTGGGACTTATTAAGGGTCTGCTTTCATTTGTCCTGGGCGCTCAATGGGCAACTGGAAACTTGTGTCCTTCAGTTCTAGAATTCTCCCTTGTTTATATAGTTTTTATTTCGTTCTCTCTGTTTCCTCTGAACCCTCCTCTGGCATCCCCCACCAATTGGCCAGTGGACCTCCCCTTCTGGTCTCTTTTTTCCTTCCTGTCTGTTCCCTCCTACCTTTCATCGCTTTGTCTTTCTGTTCCTCTTTTATGAGATTTCCTTAACTTTGGCAACAGCCCTCCTCCTGAGTTTTAAGTTTGCTCATTTACATTCCCAAGATCTTGCTTTCGCTCCTCTGAACGTTCCTCCCCCGCTTTTTTGGAAGCACACTCTTGGTTTTGTTTCTCAATTGCGGTATGTCTCTGACCTCGCTGAGAGCGTAAGTGATAATTATGGGTTTTGGCTTCTTGTGCCATTTCTATCTCCTGTAAGCTCCTTTTGTAGGTCTGGTTTTGGTTTCTGTTATTCCTGTAAGGATCTTGCTCCAAGGTCAGAGCTGCCTGGAATCTCTGAGCCCTTGAGTGATCATTTTGTGCTTCACGGCAGAGAGCTGGTCTTGGGCGTTTCAGCGGAGAGTTAGTTCAGTGGTCATGTTGCTGGGTCTCTCCTCTTGGTTTGCCCGGGTTCTCCTGGAGTCTGGGAACCTGGGGAAATTCCTTTCCCGGAAAGTAAAGGCCCAGCTGCTGGTGTATTAGGACCAAGTCGGGCAGAGGCTGCAGTCTCCACATTCAGCCCCCACAACCTGCACCTGGAGCTGGGGGTCTCCACCAAGTGAGCCTGGCATCTCCCAGGCCAGAGACCCCCTGCGGCCCCCCCGCCCGGCTTCAAGTCTCCTGCCAGTTGGAAAAGGGGCAGGCGCTCGGCAGCTCCTGGGCAGGGACGGGCCTGCGGCTCCTGGTTTCTGCAACAATGTTCCTCGTCGTGTTTGTTTCCACGTCCAGAACAGCTCAGCACCACCAATTTCTGAGATGTCCAGGGACTCTGACAGCTCCCCCCACTGCTGGCTCTGGAGCCACCTTCCCAAGTGTGTTTGGTGCCGCCCCTCCTCCGCTCCCTGTCCAGCAGAAACCAACCACGGAGCTTTTGTCTTACTGAGGTTCAGGGAGGGGGATGTCTGGTGTCTCACCCCCCAGCCCCTGAGCGAAGCCCCCTCTGCCTTGCAGTTCTCCAACCTCCGGGAAGACAAGAAACACAGGGAGATGATGGGACTGATCGAGAAGGACAACCTTCTCCTCCGACAGGTGTGCGCGGGGTGGTCAGGGGGCAGCCGCAGGCCCGGGTGGTGACGGTGGGGGGAGAGGAAGCTGGCAGATCCCTCACCGCTGGGCAGCGCCCCACTCAGCAAATCCAGAAGTACAAACAGCCACAGGGCTCCTGCCACGGCTGGGGCCGGGCTGACTTGAAGAGCTCAGGGAGAGGTGGCCGTCTTCAGGGGAAGGGGGGGGGTGGCGCAGGTGGGCCTACTGCTCCGTCTCTCCGCCCCCCAGCAAGTGTCAGAGCTGGAGAAGGAACTGATCAAGTGGGAGCAGACCATCTCGGAGTTGGAGGCCAAGGTCAGCCAGCTGCAGGCCCAGGTGAACCAAAGCCAGGACCAGCTGCAGATGCGGGAGCGGCTGCGGGAGGAGCTGCAGAGCAAGAAGGAGATGATCCAGTGGGCGGAACAGCAGGCCCGCGTGGCCCTGGAGAGCGCCCAGTCCAGGGTACGCCCGGCGCCCCCCTCCTGAGGGCCTGCTCCGGGGCCCTCGCCCGGGGCCACCCAGCGCCGACCCCGGGGACTGTGCACGGGTGCTCTGGCTCACCCCCCACCCCTTGTGTCCAGGAATGCTGGTGGAGGAGGGGGCAAGGGGGCAATGGGCGTGGCAGCCTTCGACGTAGGAGCCGGAGGGCGCTGGGTGTCGGGGCTTTGTCTATGGAGGAGCCCCTTGGGTTGTGCTGTGAAGGGGACCCAGGGGTGTGGGTGGCCAGCCAGGAAGGAGGAGGGCTCTGAGGTGGGAGAGAAGCAGTTATAATAATGCCACATCCATGTATAACTTAGCACTTGCTGTGGGTCAGGCGCTGTTCTGAGCATTTATTAAGGCATTCAACCCTGTAAACAAAGCTGCGAGGTGGGTTTCATGAGTGTCCTCACCTGATAGATAGGAACCTGCAGCAGAGAGGGTAAATGGTCCATCTGAAGTCCCAGAGCTGCGTGGACATGGTGCTAGGGTGTGAAGTGCAGGGTCCCCATTCTGAGCTCCCCATTAGATGTGAGCAAAGGCGTGTGGCGGGGGATTTAGGAGGGACCCGTCAGAGATCCGACTTGATTTAGAATCCAAAACCAGCAAAGGTAAAGGCCCCAAGTGTGCAGGCTTTTGAAATAGCATTTTCCTCACTCACCCACCAGGAGTGCCACCTGTAACCAGCTTTGTTCTCCGTCCTGTTGGGGCCGGCCTCCTGCTGGCCAGCTGACAGCATCGCTGAGCCCCTCCCCCTTGCCTGTTATCTTTTATAAAACTGTGTTTCCCATCCAGCAGCACTCCCAGCTAAATTGCTAGATGGGTGACGGTGTACAGATGGTTCCATTTCTAGTGGGTTTGGTGGAGCCCAGAATGCTGTGTTGAGAAAGATTCTGAGGCTCCGTCTGTGGTCGGCAGGAAGTAGTGCCATGACCGGTGAGTGATGCCTGAGACAGGCCCGGGTGTGGGGCACCGTGGATGGTTGCCCCAGGTGACCACCACCCCTCACCCAGCAGGAGGCACCTCTGGTACAGAGGGCGAGCCCCCGTTTCCCTCATGACCCCTGTGCCTAGCATGGTACCTGGCACAGAGCTGGCATTAATCCATGTTGGGAAGAAGGAAGGAAGCCCCCTGCCCCCTCAAGTCCAGGGGCTTGTGGCATCCCTGTCCCAGAGGCCAAGTGGACCGACTTGCATGGCATTAGGCAATGCCACATCTCTCCAGTGTGGCTCTCCCTCAGCATTTGTACATCGGCAGGGCCCCTGGACACTGAGGGTGAGAAGCCGGAGCTGAGCTTGTCACCGTGACTTGGGGGACACTGTCTGAGGGCTTCTGGGGTGCAGATCGGAGGAGTTTATTCTGAAATTACCGGGAGGCATGATTCACTCTTCTCCGCGGAGGTGGCCTGGGGCCCTGAGCACCCACAAGGATGCTGATGGCAGAAAAAAGACTAGACAGCCTCAGCGGTCCATTCTGCTTAACGCCTGGTTAACGCCTGGTTAATGCAGATGCCCACAGCGTGGAGGAAGGGAGGGAGTACCATGACCAAAGGGGGGCTAACGGAGTCTGCGGGACGTTTTCTGTGCCACTGACAGTCTCCTGGGGGTCAGCAGGAGACTGTGGCTGAAGCTCCTTCAGGGAAGGGGGGGGAAGGTCTGGGGGTCATTTGGAGCTTTTGTTTTGTTTTGACCACATGCAGGTTTTGCTTTTTCGATTAAAAACAAACAAACAACAAAAGGTCGGTGTGGTAGAAAGTCTTTGCACTTTGGTGTTAAGCTTCCTGGGTCCAGGTGGTGATCTGGCACCTTCTAGCTCTAAGGCGGCCTCGCGGACCTCTCCCACCCTGATTCCAATTCCTAAAGCCAGGAAGAATGAGGCCAGGTCTACCTTCCCTAGAACCTCAGTGAGGTGGCAGGTGTGGAGGATGGATGCTGCCTCCTCCGCTAAAGGCGGGCTTGGTTCTTTTCCCTGTGCTCACAGCTCGAAAGACTAAGGAACCAGGTCATCCAGGCCACCTTCAACACCATAGGGTTCAAGTCCTTGGCCACCGAGATCTCTGACAATGACATCCTGGAAGCCTTGCAGGTATATCCAGCCTCCTTGTTCCCGGGGCCACGTCTGCACGCCAGCGCTCCAGGGTCTGCAGCTGGGGTCAGAGGGGAGAGGCCTGGATGGGAGGCTAGGGAGCCCCATTCTTGTCCTGGTGGTGTCACCCTTTTACTGTGACCCCAGAACAGTCCTTTCTCTCTGCTTAGGCAGAGGGGACTAGGTCTCCCTAACGGGTGGCAATGTCCCTGAGCTGCTCTCAGCATTCAGTGCCCAGCAGCAGCTGCTGCAAACCCACCCAGTGCAGTAGGGAGGGGGCCAAACTGCTGGGTCCTGGGCATTTTCCTGCAGCAGGAGCCCATCCCCAGGCTCTGCCCAGCTCAGCCTCCTCCAAGGATGCTACTTTGCAGCTCAGCCTGGCCTCCGCTGGAATCCCTGCTGAGCCAGGAGTCTGGCACGGACCCTCTCCCCGGCCTTGGTCCATGCCAGCTCCTCACTGACAGGCAGAGGCCTCAGAGGGGCAGGGCGGTGTAGGGGAAATAGTGCAGCTTTGGGGAGGCAGGAGTGAGTCACCACCTCCTGGACCTTAGCTTCAAAGCTGTGGGCCGGTCACTTGACTTCGCTGAGCCATAGAGCTTCCCCCTGTACCTGGGACAGCGTGCCTGCCTTCCAGGCATCACGGGGCCCACAGCTCTGGGAGGAAAGCACCTGAAAGACAGGTGCTCCGTGCGGGGCCCCAAGCCTCCTTCAACAGCACAGCCCAGCACAGCACAGCACAGCCCTCCTTAGACCCCAGCAGCTACCCATGACCTGCCACCGGTCCACATTTCCCTGGGGCTTGGTTCCTTTCCTCTGTGAGGTGGGGCGGGGAGTTAATGGTGCTCTTGTAGGGTGACCACAGTCCTCAGGGCAGAGGGGACCTCTGCGTGGGGACCTGGGGAGGGGTCTCTGTTGTTTGGGGCCTGGGGCCTGGTTACTGTTGTTTGTGGGAGGGGAAGAGGGAGGAAGGAGAGAGGGGGGGAAGGAGACAGAAGATGGGAGGGATGGGGGATGGGAGGGAGGGAGGGAGGGGGGAGGGGGATAGGAGGAGTCATCACCATCACCCAGTAGCCAGGGAAAACCCCCTTCCTTTGCCAATGCCCCACACAAACCGGCAATGGGCCAGAGAGAAGGAGGCTGAGGAGGGGCGGGACAGCCTTCCCTGCGCCCAGGACAGAAGGGACTTGAGGTTAAGACTTGACAGCCTCTGAGGTCTCTGGGAGTCTGGGCTCCCAGCGATTCCCAGAGGACTAAGAAGTGCCTTTGGGGCAGACTCCAGGGTTGAGCTGACCTGGAGCCGATGGTGGGCATCGCTCCCCAGCTCCGAGTTCTGTGGCTTCACCTCTGTGCCTGGATCAGCCGTGGTGGGAGGGCTTTCAGAACAGAAATTGGCAAATGCTACCAACCAGGGCTTTTTATTTTCTCCTGGAGAACAGGCTGTAAATATTCACCAGCACAGCACTGAGGCAGCGGGCTCTTCTCGGGGAGGGAAGGGTGGTGTCCCAGGAGCCTGCAAGGACTGGGCACACGCTGCTGCATGTCTTTTCTAGAGGATCATCTCAGAGAGAGCTGACTACTACAACCAGTTGAAACAGAAGGGGATCAAAGTGCCCCCCCTGCAGCAGTCGGAGATCTTATCCTCGCCCAGCAAGTCCAAGAAGATAACCTCCAAGTAGGCCCAACTAGGACCCCAGGCGCAGCCAGTCCAGCGGAGGCCAGGACCCAGCCTGGGTGTGTCCTGTGTGCCCCCCTCTTCCCCTCCGTCAGCCCCCATGGCCTCACCCTTGCGCCCAGACTCAGAATTACACCTGCTGTTGGCCACCGTCTCACCTTCTCCTTCACTAGGACACACAGGGGAGCTTGGGCTACATGGACACCCCCCATTCCAAAATTCACTCGTTGGGGGTCAGCACAGCAGCCTGCACCCCTGGCTCCTTCCTGGGAAGACCCCACGCTGAGCAGGGTGCCCTCTGGTGGTCCCAGGTGTAGGAGGCCTGAGACTGGGCTCCTGTCCACCGCATTCGGTTCAGACCCCAGAGCGGTCCTTCTCTGCTGCACACACCCGCGGCGGTTCCCCTAGCAGGGGCTCCCCAGCTGGGGCACTGTATTGCTGGTGCGACCCCGTGGAAGAAGATGGGTCGGGCTGCGGCACTTCTGTTCACACCCATCGCTCCTGAGATGAAAGATCTGCGAGGACAGGCACGCTTGTCAGTGTCGTTCACAGAGACCTGTGCCCGGCACACAAACACGTGCTGAGCCTAGTCAGTCCTCGGCCTCTTCTCTTTGCTCTCTACCCTCACCTGTCCACGTCTCCTTTCATCCTTTCCCTCGAGCAGCGCCCGCTCGCGCATGGCCGCCCCACCCAGGCCTCTGGCCGCTCAGAGCAAGCGGAAGGCCGGCTGGCTGCTGGGGAACCTGATGGCTGGGCGCCCCCGAGAACAATCCGGTGTTTCGGTTCTAAGCAGGCGCGCTCGCCATCCCTCCTCCCCCCACTGAGCCCGCTTCTGCGCTCGAGCCCGGTTCCCGGCCGGGAAACTGCAACAGTTGGGAGGGGTCTAGGCCCTGGAGAGAGGCGCGCCCCGCGGCCCTTGCGGCTCCTGCGGCCCCGGCAGCCCCTGCTGCCCCTCGCCCCTGCGGCGCGCACCTCCTGTAAGGCCTGGGGACCTCCCTCTTGCTCCGCCCCTGCCACGCTCCCGGGAACGGCCCCGCCCCGCCCCCAGGCCCCAACCCCGTTCCCGGAGTCCGGCGGCCGCCCACCCACGGCCTCAGGTCCCGCCCCATTTATGCCCCGCCCCGACCTACCTGCCCGGCCCCTTCCCCGGGCCCCACCACCCACCGCCTCGCCCCGCCCACCCCAGCCCTGCTCCGCCCCCGCTCAGGCCCCACCACCCACCAGGCCCCACCCCCTCCAAGGCCCCGCCCCCCTCAGGCCAGGGACACGTCCGCGGCGCGCGGAGCGGCCGGCGTCTGTCGAGCCAGGTGAGACACGGGGTCGGGGTGCGGTTTCCTCGAGTAGAAGGAGGTGGTGGGCTTGGTTTCGGCAGCCCCCCGCCCCGCTAGGCCGCGGCCTCTGCGAGCGGCCGGCCCGGGAGAGAGGAGTTGCTGGGGTGCGGGCGGGGTTGAGGCTGTCCCGGGCCCACAGACCCCGAGGCTAACTGCCTTCGCCGCTCCTGCTGGCCGCCCGGGGCCGCCCCAGGGCCCCTTTCCCTTCCCTGCCCCTGGCAGCGCCGCTCGCTCCTCTTCACCTTTTCTTTTTTTTCTGTCTTTCTTTAAGGTTGGAGGCATCTGAGGCTCCTCAGGTCCCGAACTGCGGGCTGGGAGGAGGTGAGATCACTGGCCGGGCTCAGACCATCTTCCTGGACCGCAGAGGCTTCGACCCCCAACGCCGGGACTCTCCTTGGAGGTGCTGTGGGCTCCTTGGAGGTGCACTGGGGGTGCACTGGGGGTGAAGGGGTCTAATGTATATGCAGCCCCTGTGTGCCGAGGACTCTCTGTCCCCACACACTCCCAGGAGGCGGTGGTACCCCTGAGGGTCCCAGGGCTTAGCAGGTGTCCCTGCCAGGCAGCACAGCCCCAGGGACCTGTGACACTGTGTGACCGTCGCGTGTGGGTTGGACAGACCATTACAAGCAAGTGAATGAAGCCCTCAGAAGCTCAGCTGCAGCACCTCACCAGCTTCTGGTGGCTTTCTCCAGCCAGGGCTACTTGAGGGCCACCATCCACGTCAGTCAGGAGCTTGTTCTGCTCCAAATAACAGAAACCCACTGTCCCAGGCTTGCACAAATTGAGCTTTTGACCCTCCTCAGATCAAGAAGCTCATGGGTGGGCAGGTGGTGTGGATTCGGAGACTCAGCACCATTGGGCTGGTGTGGCAGGATATCCAGCTTTGCAAAGTGGCTGCTCAGCTCCAGCTATCACTTCAAGGCAGGAAGAAGGAAGTGGCTGTTCTTCTGTTCATGAAAGCAAAAGCCTCCTACCCCCTGCTGCACCCCAGCACCTTGCTCACATCTGGCTGACATGGGAAAGCAGGGGTCAGAGTATTAAGCTTGTCTTAGCCCATGACTGTCACTCTGGGCTGGCACACTGCTGCCTGGAACAAGATGGGGACTCTGGCCACAGGAGGGAGGGTGGACATTAGGTAGGTAGCTAACAGAGTTGGCCCTTAGCCCCTTTCCTGGACACACCCTGGGAAAGCAGAACCCACGCTCAACAAATGCTTGGCCTTCCCCAGGCCTGAGACCCGGCCTGCATGGCTACCCCAGAGCACAGGATCCCACAGGAAGGACAGGCTTTGTGGCTCTGAGACAAGCTCCCTTCCTTTGTCCCACGGGCCTGGGATTTGGGAAAGGGCAAACGTGGAAGCATTTTGGGGGTTTGAGAACTGCCTGCTTTCCTGAGTTTCTGGGTTCGCTTCTTGCTAAGTGGCTCACTGTGCTTTTAAGCCTCTGTGTCCCAGATTACCTGGACAAAAGGTCAGGTTTTCCCAGGCTGGCGGGAGCTGAGCAAAGTCTCAGCCCCTGGACTCCCAGCAGGGCACAGCAGTGGGTGAGGGAGGGGCTGCAACTCGGACAGGCCAGAGGACACAGCTGCTGCTGCTGCGCAGGCCAGGCAGGCCTCCTCCCCCTACTGGGCAGGCTGTACCAGCTGCCCCCTGTCCGGCTGCCCCGCTTGCCCCGTCCCCTTCCTTCCCAGCCTCCAGGGATGGCTCTGGGGCCTTATCTGGCAGGAATGGGAGGAGGGAAGGCCGTTAGTTATCAGGCTTGGTGACCTGGCCCCAGCCAGGGGCCCTCCAGGGTGGCAGCAGCAGTGCCTGGAGGCCCCCCCACCCCGCCCCCGCCCTGGGGGAGCAGGCTGGGTGGAAAAGCAGCCTCTCGCATTCCTGAGGGCAGGGTTTGGCAGACTTTCAGACTCCCTGTTGGAATTCCCTCTTGCCTCCTCCCACGTGACCCTGGACAAGTGGCCTAACCCCTCTGCATCCTGGTCACCTCGTAAGCTGGATGAGAGGATGCAGGCAAAGAGCCAGCCCACCTGGCCCGTCACGGCCCCCAGGCAGACCCTCACCCCAAAAGCAGGGCCACACGGAAGCCTGCCCCTGGTCACTGGGTCTGGGACAGTGTGTCTTGGGAGGCTCAGCCCACATTCTGCCCCTCCCGCCAGAGCCCCGTGGACCCCAGGATGCAGCCCCAGGAGAGCAGCATCCAGTACAGTAGGTGGGAGGACAGCAGCCGAGATGAAGTCAGCGTGGCCAGCGGGCCCGGCGCACAGGAGGCCTCGGGCTGTAAGAGGTGAGGGGCTGGGAGGAGGGCCCCCCTGGCCCTGCGCAGGCCCCTCCCATCCTTCCTGCCAGCCTCTGCTCTGCGCCCACTGGGCGCCCACCCCAGGCGGTCTTGGCAGACCCGGGCCCCACATCTTCCCCGGTGTCTCCACCACTCCCCTCCCTCCTGTCTTCCAGTCCAGAGCGCCCGGGCTGCCCTCCTCCGCAGTCCATCTGCCCGGGGCCCCCTCCTTCTCCTCCCCCAGCCCCCCCGCCCCTCCCCACACTGGGGGCCACCTGGGGGCTCACGTGCCTGCGGTTCTCACTCTAGGGTCTCCTGGAAGCTGTGGTCGGGCAAGCTGGGCATCTCCTTGAAGGTGCTGGGTGGAGTGGCCCTCTTCTGGGTCGTGTTCACCCTGGGCTACGTCACCGGCTACTTCGTGCACAAGTGCAAATGAACGCTGCCCAGAGCATGTGCCCACGGGCATGGGCTCGGAGGGACACCCCGTGTGCGAGAACCCCTCCGTGTACACGGACCCACCAGTCTACACGGACCTCAGTGTACACAGCTTCCCATATACACAGACCCTCTTCTCTATACACAGGCTCTCCTCTGTGTACACAGCCCCTCACCATGCACATAGACACTCTCCCCCTGACCAGTGCACAGACTCCAGGGGCACAGGGGGCACACATATTGGCCTCAAGCTCACGGGGACACCACTGTGCACAGCTGTCACAGGCATCCGCAGGCGTACAGCCAAACGGGGACACGGGTACACAAGGACACACACGTGCACGCCTGGCACACACAGCCACCCAGGGGCCCACGTGGCTGGGAGACCAGGCCCAGCCTGAGCTGGGGCTGCAGGATACACCCAGGCTAGGCCCTCAGTCCAGGGCCCCGAGAGCTCCCCTTCTCCCCGCAGCCGAGGGCACAGGCCTGGCAGCCCCAGGGTGGGGTCCTCCCTGGATGGGCATTGTGCGGAGCTGTGTGGCCCTGACCAGGCCCCTGCCCTCTCTGGTCCTTCTGACTCCCGTTGTGAAAGGATGGCTCTGAGGGGGTGTATGTGTGTCCTTCTGTCCATCCACACTCCCCGGGGGCTGAGTCATTTCCTGGGTGGAGGGGCCTTAGCCCTTGTCCCAGACCCACCACTGCATCTTCCCTCCAGGGAGACGGACACGTTCCCCAGGGCTGTCCACCCCACAGAGTGGGCCCTGCAGGAGCCCGGCCCCTCCGCCGGCACCCTGTAGGAGGCCCAGATCCTGCACACGGAGGTCGTCATTAAATGTCTGTTGAATGAAAACACGGATGACGGTGTCTCCCGTGGGTCTCCCTGGCGAGGCGTGACTCACGGCCCCCGACGTGAGGGCAGCTGGAGGGCATCTGGACAGCGGCCGGGAGGCCTGGGAAAGGGCCTGTGAGCCTCCCGCTGGCTCTGGGCCTTGGGATGTGCCCCGTCCTGGCCAGGCCCTCTGCCGGGAGGTGGGAGCACAGGGGCAGGCCTGCGGGCGCACATGTGGTTGTACCTGCTCCTGCCTCTCCTGACCATGGACAGCGCCTTGCCGGCTCTGCTCCGGCTCCCTTGGCCCTCGCCTGCTGTGCACTCACGCCCCAGACCCCGAAGACCCGTTGCCAGAAACACCTTCTTAGGGAACTGGTCCTCACCCCAGAACTGCCCAGAACTGAGGGCAGGAGATGAGGGACAGTCAGGATCCCTATGGCTCATAGCAAACCTGGGTGCCAGAGGCCAAGCTGGCAGGGAGGGCAGAGACCCCGTGGGACTGGCCTAGGGCACAGCGGGCCCACTGCAAGTCTGCCCGGGCCGGGCGGGCGTGAGGTGGGGCTGCGCCACCCAGGTGATCCCTGGCTCTGAGCCCGCGGCTGGGCTGGGGTCTCGCAGCAGCGGTGCTTCAGCAGGGCCTGCTGCGGGGCAGGGGGCAGGGCAAGCAGGTTAAGGGCAGCGGTGGAGGGTCTGTCCCAGCCGCCCTGGTCTCTGCGCCTCAGCACCCGTCTCCGGAGAGACTCTGCCCCCACCTGCTTGGCCACAGCCAGGGAGGGGGCCCCAGCTGGCCCGCACCTGTCTGGCCTCAGCCTAGCGCCCCAGTTGGAGTCCCCTCTGGCCATCTCAGGACGGGCACTGGGGTGGAGGGTGTGGGGAGGTGGGCAGGGGCCACTGGCCTGGCTGCGTGGCCTCCGGGGGCTCTCAGCGGTCGGCGGTCGTCGCTAGAGGTGCAAGGGCTGACCCTCCCCGAGGCCCAGTGCAGCCTCGGCCAGGAGTGGGGCGAGGGCGCGGGACAGAGGGAGGAGGAAGGGGCCCCCGCTGCCCCTGCCCCCCACTCCCTCCGAGGCCTCTTCGGCTCCAGGGCCGCATTCCCTGAGTAGCCCCTGGTGAGGGGCAGGTCTGCGGATGGACAGGTCACATGTGACTGGCCTGGGGCAAGGCAGGGAGGCGGGACGGGGCAAGGAGGGGCAGCCAGCAGCGGGAGCCGGAGGAGAGGAAGTGACCTCGGAGCCGGCCCGGCTCGGTCCGGCACCGCTGGGTGATGCCCAGGGTCCTCACGAGGCCTGCTCCCCAGGATCGGGGGGAGCCTTACGGGCGGCCGTGGACCATGGACGGTGCTGGGGTCTGGCCTGGATCTGGCTGGCCACGCCCCGTGTGCCCCACAGCCAAGCAGGTCTCAGCATGGAGAGCTGGGTACACCAGCCCAGAGGCTGGGGGATGCGCAGCACCCCCTGCCCCAGGCCCTGCTGGCACCGGATGCCTGGCCCATGCAGGTGGGGGGCTACAGGCAGGGGCACGCGGGGTACACTCCTCCACGCGGGCCACCTCAGAGAGACGTGCCTCGGGGCCCCAGCTGGACCCGAGCGGCCGGAGTGGAGGTGGCGTCCCGACAGCCCTGGGAGGGTTGGGAGAGGACGGGACAGGACCCTTGGCCTCCCCTCCCACAGGAGGTTCAGTATTGGGGTGGTCTGCTGGAGGCGGGTCCCAGGAACGTGACCCCTTTGGGAAAGCCCCGGGGTGGGGTCCACCTGGTGATGCTACAGGAGCAGGTCCCCAGGCCCCAGGGATCAAGGGCTGCAGCTTCTCTGGGCCAGGCCCGAGTGACAGGAGGTAACTGCCTCTCACCCTCTGCTGGCAAGAGGGTCCCAGGTCCTCAGCTTCCCCACAGACACTTCCAACACGCACCTCCAGAAATCCCAGGAAGGACTCACGGGGAAGGAGCCGCGATGTTCCTTCTAAATGTTTTTATTAGAGGGTCGGCTGACAAAGAAACGTCAAAGGGGTTTTCTGCTGTAAGTTGAATACATTTCCAAACCTCACACGGAATCAAACTGCACCAGAGAAGAGCAGCAGGGCCGGCTGCTCCCCAACAGCAAGGCGGCCCCAGACCTGGTGCCGCGCGGCCGCCGAAGCCACAGCCTGGTGCCAAGAGGGCAGCTCAGCTGCCGCCCCAACCCGGAGCTCCCAGCAGGGCTTCGCAGTGACGCCCACGCCCACGTCACCGCGGCATCTGCAGCCTTGATGGCCCGAGGGTCATGAAGTGACAGCCCTGAGCCACCGATGCACACAGATGTCAGGTAGGTTTGGGGAACACCGTCACCTGGTGTCACCTGGTGTCCACTTCAGCCCAGTTAAGCACGGCTGCCCCAGGGCTGACGAAGGGCAGTCCTGGCAGTGACCAGAGAGCTGGGTCAGGTGTCAAGGCAGCCCCGCCATGTCCTTCGAGGAGGGCTGGCCGGGCCCTGGGGAACCCACGTGGTTGTACAGCAGGCCCGGCGTGTGGGGTGTGGGCCTTACACGGGTCTGGCTCTGACCGCTATGCGCCTGGGTCCAGGGGGGGCTCTCGCACATGCCTGCCAGCCGCCTGTCACTTTGACAAAACACATAAACTGTCCTCTGCAGGTCAAAGACCATGGAACACGCGTTCACTCAACAAGAAAAAGCTGGTGGGTCAGTTTTTCCTGTGCCGGCTGCTCCTGGAGCAGTGAGGCCAGTGAACTGCTGACTCAGAGCTGGAAATACCTAGAATGCCAGATGCCGAGACCCCCTTGTCCGGCACATGCTCCGTGATTCCTGGCATCAAACTCCCCATGCCTCCTCCAGTCACCACCACCCCCGTCCTGGAGCAAGTTGACGACGGCTGACCGCCCTGTCTGAGCATGGAAGCCTGTTTTGCAGTGGGAAACCTGCACACTGACCTCCAGACGCAGGTGTGACACCTCACGGCCCTGGGGCTGGTTTACAGTCGACTGACGCCCCCGCCCTCCCCAAGTCTGGCCAGTGCAGCAGGTGGGTTGGGCCGTCGCTCCCGGATGCCCTGCCTCCCACCCCCAAAGCATCCTACAGCAGCAGTAAGAAAAATGATTTTGCCAATTCTAAGGTCACGTTAAAAAATGTTTTTATAAAAAGATTACGGTTTACAACAACTGGAAGCCATGACATCCCACGTTTCTAAGCTGCAGTGCTGGAACCGTAGGACTTTAAGATATTGTATTGTAGCAAAATGACTGTGCAGCTCAGTAAAATGCATGTTGTTCAGCTTCTCAACTTAGAACTAGATATTCACACCAATTATAGCGTCCTTTCCCCCTGTGAATACAGTGATTTGCTGTGCGGCTACATGATTTCAGAACCCTTTGAGCAGTTAGTTCCAATATTCAAGTGATTTCATTAAAAGCACCGGCAGAGTCAATTCAGTGCTGTAAAGATGAAATGACTTCAGCGCATGTCAATGTGGCACCCCCTACGACAGAATCGACTGGAAAACTGAACAAAGAATGCATATATCTTAAAAACTACCGAGGTGAAGGAATAATTCAATATCACCACACGAAAGCCCTGCAGAGCCGGTGCGGCCGACAGTGCCTCCCTGGGAGCCTGGGGCAGTGGCCCGGCCGTCAGCGGAGCACAGTCACGTGGGCGGCGGCGAGGTCCAGGTCCGTCTTGGACGGATACACCACCTTCAGGTGGCCCTCCTCATCCACCACCCGGACCTGCTCCACCACCAGCGGGGAGCTCCCAGCCTGCTCAGCACCGGGAGTCGCCCTGGGGCCCGGGACTTGTCCAGGAATGGCATCGACTTCGTGGTCGGAGAGGGAAGCTTCGTCTTTGTTTTCCAACGTGTACTTGTTGATTTCTGCCATTTTCTGCAAATGAAAAATATCCTTTCAACCGAGAGATTAGAGGCAACCCAGAGAAGACAGGCTGCCGTCACCCAGATGGTAAAGGCAGCAGACGCGCCGTCTGTCCCGCGGCGCCAGAGCCTCGGTGGGCAGGATGGGCGGGGCAGGACGCTCACCAGGATGAGGGCGTCCATGATGTCCTTGCAAATCTGCAGGCTGGCGGCGCTCGTCACTTCCAGAAACAGGTCACAAGTGGTTTTCTTAATCTTCAACAGAAATTAGAAAGATTTCAGGAAAGAATCAAGTTATCACAAGCAGACCCCAGCAACTGCAAGGTCTAATCTGCAGAAAACCCTGTAAGACGGTGTCACACAAATCCGGACTATTGCCCGCCTGAGGGGAGACAGACACCGGGGCGCGGCACACGTGGCGAGTCATGGGTGGCAGCGAGCGCACACAGCCACAGGTGTGAACGCGACACGTGACGCGGTCTCAAAGGTGCCAGACGCTGGCAGACACCGCCCACCTTCGTCTTCTCGCTGTTTGTTATGGGCGGGAAAGAAATCACGTCGCCGTTTGCATCCACGAGGCACGGGTAACGCTCCTTCCCGTCCAGCAGGTGAAGGTACCTGGGTGAGAAGAAATACCGGTAACAGGCACAGCTGTGGAAACACAACTAAAGGCGAGTGGACGAATCGCAGTTCTCTGGACACAGCAGGTATCAGGTCAAGGGCACGTGACACAAGCCAATTCAGAGGATACGTCCGCAGGGCCTCCTCGGCGCCCGAGCCAGCCGAGCCTGACCTGGATCAAGCGCAGCAGGCCTAGCTGCCCCTCCTCCGTGGCGCGCTCTCCCTGCGCACCTGGTGGACAGGCCGAGGGCCCCCCTCTGAGACAACACAAGGCCTGCACTCCTGGCACCTGCTTCTCCGAAGCCACGTAACACGGGGCTACGGTGGCTCCTCCCCCCCCCCCCCCGCCCAAGAACCGGAGAGGAGAGTGAACGAACGCTGGGGAGGTCTGCCGAGTTTGGGCAGCTGCGGGAGCGCCCGCGCCGGCACAGGCTGCTGACAGCGGCCCCACCTGTGCAGGCCCGACACGTTCTGCCTCCTCTTCTGCTTCCTGTGCTCCTCCGCCTCCAGCTGCAGCTGCCGCACCAGGTCCTTGGCCTTGGCTTCCCGGCGCCCCAAGGGGACGATCTACGGGGGGGACACCGCAAGTTGGCCCGCCGCTGGGGGTCCCAGCGGGAGGCTTCTGAGAGCTGACAGTCCTCCAGGCGGATGTCCAGCGGGCTGAGGATAGAGGCTGTCCCCATGTCACGTGCAGATATACTGTGCCTTCAGAGGTCACCCCGGGGGCCAAATCTGAAACCCGCCTAATGCACAGCCGCGGCTCCACGCCTGTGGCTCTGAGGAGGCCGAGGGAAGAGATGGGGCCAGTGGCCGGAGCCAGCCCCCTGGGAACCCTCCTCCGCCGGGGGCCCGAGGTGCCTCATGCGGAACCTGAAAGCCCAGGAGCGGGGCCTTGGCAGAACTCACACTGCGGTCAACCCCAGATCAGGGGGTTTGCAACTGGGATATAAAATACAATTTCTGGTTACAAGTTAGCGAGCAGGTGAAGGAAACCCCTTTCAAATCACCACC
This sequence comes from Inia geoffrensis, assembly GCA_036417435.1. Taxonomy (NCBI): domain Eukaryota; kingdom Metazoa; phylum Chordata; class Mammalia; order Artiodactyla; family Iniidae; genus Inia; species Inia geoffrensis. The sequence goes on along the minus strand of CM070901.1, from coordinate 183,628,048 downwards.
TCCTTTGATGAGCTTACTTTTGAAAGCAACTGTCAGCATAAGCTGGTTTATTTTACGTTCCTGCTGGGAGCAGAAAAGGGTTAGATTCTACCCAAAATGCTCTGACTCAACCACCTGCACGTGTATATTTTGAAAAACACACAAGGAACACTCAAACTGCAAACACCGGGATGCGTGGCCTCACCCTGAGGTCTTCTGGGGGGCGGGCGGCATATAGCAGGGGCCCCCGGATGGCTCTGAGGTCGTGGGTTGCGATGGTGGCCACCGTCCTCTTCTCACAAAGGTCCTCGTGCAGCTTTGTCTGCAATACAAGTTCAAGGGCAGGCAGAGCTCAGTATGCCAAGGCCGGAGGGCAAGCCCCCACCACCCCAGCCCCCCCGGAGCAGCCTCCCCAGCCAAGTATTTATTTTGTGGAACCTCTGCTGGAAAGCTGGTATCTGCTTATCAGCAGAATTTCTTCTCGCCCTAACTCTACTGTGCAATGCTTGAGACTTCAAAGAACTCATCTCGAGCTAAAATTTATGTCTGAATAAACAGAAGTGTGACTTAAAAAGAAAAACAACCCCAGCAAGCTTTTCCTCCAAAACACTGATCTTCGAGTTCTGAGCTCCTGGCTTGGCTTCCTCCCCGTACGTACGTACAGCCTCAGCCCCGCAGGCCACGCTCGGGGTTGCCCACGTGCAAGGATGTGCTTTTTGCTTTACAAGCTGGGCAGACTTCACAGAAGAACAAACTCTAAGTTTGTCTAGCTGAAACTTCACAAAAACTAAACAAGTCACCCAAGAACACGTTGGCGAGAACTGACGATTTTAACACTCTCTCATACGAGACTGAACATGTCACCTATTGCGGAAGTCAGAAACCCACCCGCACAGCAGAGACTAAGGGACGCTGACTGCGCCAGGTGCCCTCCCCACCCCACCCGGACCGGGCCAGGCCGAGGCGCTCGGCAGGAGTGGTGGTCGCCCCGCCCACGGCCCATCCGCCCCGCCCCATCGCGGCCGCGGGCACCCACCTGGGAGGAGAGGAACCGCTTGAGCGCGTTCCCGGGCTGCAGGTCCATGCCCCGCACCACGGCGCCCACGATGAAGGGCCGCACGTCCCTGACCCCGGGGCTCACCCTGACCGTCAGCGGGGCCGGGTTCTCGGCCACGTGCAGGACCCGCAGCAGCAGCCGGCTGGCCTCGTCCACCCACGCCTCCTCGCCCTCGCCGCACTCCCTCTTCCTCCGCTCTCGCCGCTTCCTCCGTGCCTCCTCCCTATCGGGGCCCTCGGCCTTGCCCCGGACCCGGCAGCCCCCGCGGCCCCCGGCACGCAGGTACTCCAGGATGGACCTCGTCTGGCAGCCGCTGACCATCTTCTCCAGGCGCTTGTCCCGCAGCCTGTTCCCCCGGAAGTTGATGTCCTTGAGCCTGGGGCAGTCGGCCAGCTCTGCTGGGATCTCACTCAGCTGGTTGTTGGACAGGTCCAGCGTCTGCGAGGGAGACCGGGACGCATCAGACCCCCGGGACCCGCCCTCCTGCCGCCTGCCCCGCCTCAGCCCCACGCCTCTCCCCCAGCCCAGCGCCCAGCACGGATGCAGTGACCCGGGCTCCTCGGAGGAGAGGCTGAAGTGGACTGCCAGTCGCCTCTGTGAAGTGCTGGTCTTCCGTGTGCTGCCTGACCACCGTGTCCCTGTAGTAACAACCACGGCAGAATTTCCCATCCATGGTTAGGTTAGAGGGAAAAAAAGACAACAAGGAACGCGGGGAATGTCTGGTTATAAACAAATAAGGACTTTACATGAGAAACAGGTTCCCCACAAAGTAGCGCTGAGATGTCTTTAATTAAATGAGCAAAAAAGCAAGAACAGAGCAAGAGTAACACAGCACGATGCTCTCGTGCTCTCATATCCTGCGTGCGTGACAGACAGCGAATCAGCGTCAATGCTGGGACGGTCCTGGGTCCTGAGCCCTTGGCGGTGACGCAGGAGGAGGGAGCGGGGGCTACTGCTCCTGCGCCATAAGGAGGTTGGTGAAACCCTGCGGCCCGTGAGAAGGAACCTTCTGTGACTACTACTGAGGCTGCCATCAGTGTCGCTGACGCGATGGAAACGGGCCAAGTGGCCACCTCACGTGGTGGGCACAAGGCAGGGTCCTGTGCCGCGGGAGGGACTCCGCTGGTGGTAAGGAGGACAGGGCCCCTCCCAGGAGGCCCAGGCGGCACGCAGCCCTGCAAGTAAATGGCTTCTTCCTCGTTCTCCTCCAGGGCCCGTGGGAAGCTCTGGATGGGCCCCGCTCGGCTTCGCTTGAACCTGACATGGAGCCTGGGGAGAAACCCTATAATCTGGTTTGGTGGGAGTAAGCACCAGGGACTGGCATTTGGACAGCGAGGCAGTGACGGGCGGCAGGGGCCTCCCCAGGGGCTGCAGATCCGGGAGCGCTCAGGCAGGCCCCTCCTCGCACTCAGGGAGCAGCGCCTACAGCAGCGTGGCTAGCAAGGAGTCCTGGTCCTGACGGGGACGCCTCGGTCCCGAATGACCACAGCTGGGCCACAGCGGGTGGCAGATCTGTCACCAGCTGGGAAGGGGGGCAGGGGCCCTGACTATCCACAAGATGCTGTCTGCTGTGGCTGGCACAGAGGGTGGTTTTAAGGGAGCTTCACAAACCCTGGTTATGAAGGGAACTCTGGCTCAGCTGCGAGGCCGGAAGAACCCGGGTGGAGGAGGGGTGCGGCAGGTGGGTGCCCGACAGAGGGTGACAGAGGAGCCTCCGCGTGCCTGGCAGGACCGGAGGATCGGGAGGGAGGGAGCAACTGCAGAGCAGACTTTGATCCTGCCGTCGACCCAGAAATGGAGAAAGAGAAGGTGAGCCTGACACGGTCTCCAGTCACCACTGGGGACCAAGCACTCAGTGGTCACACGGGCTGTGGGTTAGGCGGACGTCACACACCTGTCACCGTCTGGTGCCTCTCCAGGCCTCTCCCCGCTCGCAGGCGAGACTGGACAGGCGGGTAGATGGGCTGAAACGCAGCCCTTCCAGGCTTCTCTTTGTCCTGCCCCGCCCCCCCCCCCATGCCTCACGCACACACACACCCGCCCGTGCACAGGACTTGGCGGTGCCCCCTGCACCCCAGCCTGGGGTCTGCTGGCCTCCTCACTCACTGCTGACCGGCAGCATCAGCAACAGCCAGTGCTGAGCCCAGGGCTGCAGAGCTGCTCCCCCAGGACACGCCCAGGTGTCAGAATGCACCTGGATGGGAGGACGGGCCGGGGCCACCTAGACCAGGTAACCCTGTGCGCACACTCAGCCTGGCCTGGGCCAGAAGAACCGGGTCCCCGCCCACTGACAGGCTGTGAACAGCAGACAAGGGCTGGCATTTCAAGGTCAGGTTTGGACCTGCACACCCAGCTTGGAGTCTCAAGAGCTTGAACTCCACTGGCAACTCTCACTGCAGCGTGAAAACACAGCCGCCGCGGGTGGAAGGTCTGTGCCTCCACGAGGAAGAGATGCACAAAGAGCAGCAGAGGAAGGGCCGGGAAGAGTGGGGGAGGGTGGCCCGCAACCCCGACCAGAGCAGTGTCAGGCCAGCAGCCTGCTGACGTGGTCTCCTTGGAAGACAGGTGCAGGGGTACTGGGGCGGGGGTCTGTCAGGGGCAACAATCGCCAAACACTGGGCATTTCGGAGCAGAGGGCAGTGGCAGCAGCCAGTGCCACAGACAGCAGCCCAGGACCTGCCCCGGGGCCCTGTGGGAGACAAACAGGGAGCAAGGGCAGGCAGCCGACAGGGCTCTGGGGGTGCCACGTCCAGCAGAGGGAGGAAGACCACCGACAAGTTCAAAGCGGACCCCACAGCATGACATGCCACCCGCCACCAGGCACGCAGAGCCGCAGGTTCAATGGGGAGTGGAGTCCACGGGTTTCACGGCTGGAGCGTGAGTGCCTGAGGGAGAGCCTGCGGCTGAAGTGATGTCTGGATGGCGTAAAACTGCGCAGGGCGGGGGGCGGGAAACCAACAATCGCAAAAGGTAGAATGAAGTGAATTAAGTGCACGTGGAGGGGCCTCCAAGCACCTGCCCAGAAGACATCCAGGCACTCCCTCCCTGTAGGTAACACAATAGTGACACTGGCCAGGCAGGGCCAGCCTCTGACCCTAGACTGTGACTCGACTGCTGGGCCGAGCTGTGGGGAAGGGACCCTAAATCCCTGGTTGTGAGACCCTACAGACACACACTCTACCCCTGGGGGTGTGGAAGGACCCCTCTGTTCCAGTTGATGGTGACCAGGCCGAGGGGACCTGAACCCACCATCTCCAACAGCAACTGAGAAAATAAGATGTAAGGATTTTTTTTTAACTTCAGTTTTTCGTCACTGGACAAAGGTTTCATGGTCAAAGTTCCACTTCCTCTGTGAAACGTGATTACGGGAGGAGTCCCATAAATGAGCGACACCAGACGACATGAGTGGGCACATCTCCTGGCAGGGCTGGGAGAAACCCTGAGTGCCGTGGCCCTTCAGCTGATGAACGTGCTGTCCGGGAACAGTTCATAAATCTGGGGGCACATCTGGCCTGCCCGTCCCTCCAGCAGTCCCCGGTGGCAGTGCCATGGGCCTGGGTAATGGTCACTTACAATGAGGGCATCCTTGGAGCATCACAGCCCTGCGGCTGAATCCCATGGGTAACAGAAACCCAGCGGGGAGAAGCCCAGCTGAGTGGGTCTGAGGTCAGGACAGTGATGAAGCCGGCTCTCCAGGCAGTTAACTGGGGAGGGAAAGGACAGCTCTCCCTTCAGCTTCCTTGTCCCCGGCAGCTGCAGTGGGGAAGAGGGTCCGACCGTCATGGCTCCCAGGGGAGTGGGCACCAAGGAGTCCTCATTTGCTGTCTCCTGACTGGGAGGTGAGTGGGACAAGCAGGGGCCTGTGTGCTGTCACCTTGGTGGCCCCTACAGAACCACGCCTCCAGGTATTCACCTCCTTGTGTGGCATCTCCCACAACTCTGGACTGAGCTCTACTTACTGAATCAGCAGGTTGCAGTGGATGTGGCGGGCTGCTAGGTCCAGGTCTGTGCCTCAAGAAGGCCTGGCAGCTCCTGCCCTTGTGCTCCAAGGAGCCCTGAGCCGCCATGTGAGAGGTCAGACTACCCAGCAGGGACGGGAGATGTCCCAAGATGACGTGGAGAGAGGAGTCAGCCACGCCAGCCGAGCCCGGCCCTGAGCCCATGGCAGCTGACCGCAGCCACACGAGTGATCAACGGCCAGGCAGCAACTGTCCAGCTGGGCTGGCCCACAGTGAAGAACTGTGAGCAAACAAAACGACCGCTGTGTTAAGCCACAGCCTTTGCGCGGCGACGCGGCCGCGGAGGGCCTGCACCAGTGCCATCACCGCGCTTTCTTCATGGCACCGTGGTCATCCTCAGAGGGGAGGAGATGGGCAGGAGCCCAGGGCGCCGCTACAAGACACTGAGCTGAACCCACACTTTCTGGATCCGAGCGCAGCTGTCCGACTCCCGCGGTCCCCCTACCTCACAGGAAGGACAGAGAACACCTCTGTCCTCGGAGCGCCAGGGTGTGGAGCGATGCTGCTTCACCCAGTTCTAGCAGCCGTTCCTCGTGAAGGCATCATTTTAGGAAACGCCCCCGAAGGACATCTAAGTCCAAAAGGGATTCCAAGTAGCTCTGACATGACACTCTCCAAGAAACAGGTCTCTTCATGTGAAAGAGATCGATGGAAGTCTAAAAATGGGGAACATGATGGACCGGGCGAGGGGGGATTGAGCAAACAAGACATTCTCTTTCACCTGAATGAGGGTGTTCTGGACACAATAAAGGCTACTTTACTGGGTGGGCACCCAGAGGTACTACAGAACGTTAACAAAACAAAACAAAACCCAAACTTGAATACTGCTAAGACATTACAGATTTGAAGAAAAATATAAACACTGTACACTCACATGACGCTATGTTAAGCTACACATGTGGTACATCTACCTTCTGGGAAACCAAGAGACGTATGAGATGGGTGATGGAGTAGAAAGGGCTTATATCATGTGTCACGCCACAGCCCTGAAGGGACCAGCATCCCAGGAGGCGTCGCCCACAGTTTCTTCCTGGAAATGCCAGTTAGCGCGGGTCACTCTGCAGGGAGGCCTCCCGTTTCTCTTAACTATAAACACACGCACACAGATACACCCTGACATAAAGACATCTGTAAAATGAGTTAGCAACATCTTAAGAATAATTCCCGCTGCAAAGAGATCAGTTGCTAAGCTGCACACACGTTTTATTGTTTTAAAAAAGTCTGCATTGGGAACCTACCTCAACATCATAAAGGCCATATACAACAAACCCACAGCAAACATCGTTCTCAATGGTGAAAAACTGAAAGTATTTCCTCTGAGATCAGGAACAAGACAAGGATGTCCACTCTTGCCGCTATTACTCAACATAGTTTTGGAAGTCCTAGCCACGGCAATCAGAGAAGAAAAAGAAATAAAAGGAATACAAATTGGAAAAGAAGAAGTAAAACTGTCACTGTGGCAGATGACATACTATACATAGATAATCCTAAAGATGCCACCAGAAAACTACTAGAGCTCATCAAGGAATCTGGTAAAGCTGAAGGATACAAAATTAATGCACAGAAATCTCTTACACTCCTATACACTAACAGTGAAAGACCAGAAAGAGAAATTAAGGAAACAATCCCATTCACCATTCCAACAAAAAGAATAAAACACCCAGGAATAAACCTACCTAAGGAAGTAAAAGACCTGTACTCAGAAAACTGTAAGACACTGATGAAAGAAATCAAAGACGACACAAACAGATGGAGAGATGTACCATGTTCTTGGATTGGAAGAATCAATATTGTGAAAATGACTATACTACCCAAAGCAACCTACAGATTCAATGCAATCCCTATCAAACTACCAATGGCATTTTTTTTTTAAAACAGAACTAGAACAAAAAATCTTAAAATTTGTATGGAGACATAAAAGACCCAGAATAGCCAAAGGAATCTTGAGGGGAAAAAAACGGAGCTGGAGGGATCAGGCTCCCTGACTTCAGACTATACTACAAAGCTACAGTAATCAAGACAGTATGGTACTGGCACAAAAACAGAAATACAGATCAATGGAACAGGACAGAAAGCCCAGAGATAAACCCACACACCTACAGTCAACTAATCTATGACAAAGAAGGCAAGACTATACAATGGGGAAAAGACAGTCTCTTCAGTAAGTGGTGCTGGGAAAATTGGACAGCTACATGTAAAAGAATTAAACTAGAACACTCCCTAACACCGTACACAAAAATAAACTCAAAATGGATTAAAGACCTAAATTTAAGACCAGACACTAAAAATCTCAGAGGAAAACATAGAACACTCTTTGACATAAATCACAGCAAGATTTTTTTTGGTCCACCTCCTAGAGTAACGGAAATAAAAACAAAAATAAACAAATGGGACCTAATGAAACTTAAAATCTTTTGCAAAGCAAAGGATACTACAAACAAGACGAAAGGCAACCCTCAGAATGGGAAAAAATATTTGCAAACTAATCAACGGACAAAGGATTAATCTCCAAAATATATAAACAGCTCATGCAGCTCAATAGTAAAAAAACAGACAACCCAATAAAAAAATGGGCAGAAGACCTAAATAGACATTTCTCCAAAGAAGACATACAGATGGCCAAGAAGCACATGAAAAGCTGCTCAATATCACTAATTATTAGAGAAATGCAAATCAAAACTACAATGAGGTATCACCTCACACCAGTTAGAATGGGCATCAGCAGAAAATCTACAAACAACAAATGCTGGAGAGGGTTTGGAGAAAAGGGAACCCTCTTGCACTGTTGGTGGGAATGTAAATTGGTACAGCCACTATGGAGAACAGTATGCAGGTTCCTTAAAAAACTAAAAACAGAACTACCATACGACCCAGCAATCCCACTACTGGGCATGTGCCCTGAGAAAACCATAATTCAAAAAGACACACATACCCCAATGTTCACTGCAGCACTGTTTACAATAGCCAGGTCATGGAAGCAACCCAAATGCCCATCAACAGAGGAATGGATAAAGAAGATGTGGTACATATATACAATGGAATATTACTCAGCCATAAAAAGGAACGAAATTGGGTCATTTGTAGAGACGTGGATGGACCTAGAGACTGTCATACAGAGTGACGTAAGTCAGAAAAACTAATATCGTTATGTTAACGCACATATGTGGAAACTAGAAAAATGGTACAGATGAACCAATCTGCAAGGCAGAAATAGACACAGATGTAGAGAACAAACATATGGACACCAAGGGGGGAAAGCGAGGGGGTGGGTGGGTGGGATGAATTGGGATATTGGGGATTGACATATATACACTAATATGTATAAAACAGAAAATAAGACCCTGCTATATATATTAAAAAAAAGTCTGCATAAAAGGATAGCAATGACGAGGAAGAAACAGAGGCCTGCCTCTTTAAGGACAGGAGCCTCTAGACTGGATTTAGGCCATGGTCACGGCAACTCCTGCCCTCTAGTCTCTTCCTCAACAGACTTACTGGGCCCTTGTTCCAAGTCGAGCATTCTGTTGGGACCTGGGGTCCCCGGATGAATAAAATAAACAAGGAGTCCCTAGACAAAACCCCAACCTATTTGCTATGTACTTTGGGCAACCCCTTCCGGCCTTCTGTAAGACAGGAATAACCACCCCTACCTTGGAAAGCCGTTGTTGGGCTCAAGTGAACTATCACGTGAGAAATCACACGCGTGGTCTTACGCAAATTCCAGTCATTTCACATCTCCACGTCCTGCCTGGGTGGCCCCACGCACAGGGCTCACCCAATCCTTTCACAAACATTTGGAGATGCAAAAATTTAGACACCCGTCCCTGCTGTTGACCTGCTTCTGACCTGAGCGGAAAGCCCAGTTAGTCCACGATCGCGAAACAGTGTGTTGCATGTTAAAGCCCAGTTGTGAGCAGAGTGTGCGGGGCGAGCCGAGAGGACCACCCGAGGACGGAGGCCAGGCTAGTGCGAGGGGACCCGGGGGTGGGCCGGCTTCTCAGAGATACCGACGCTGCGATGGCCCTTCCCGGCCGAGTTGGGACGGCTCGGCACCGAGAGGAGACCCCCGTCCGTGGCTACCACAGGGCCCGCCCCGCCCGCCCCGCTGACCGCTGACCTTGAGCGAGGCCAGGTGGGCGATTTCGGGGCTGAGCTCCCGGAGGCAGTTGTCGGCGGCCGCCAGTTCGCTGAGCAGCGGCAGCGCGCCGGGGCGGAAGAGCGCGGCGGGGAAGGCGTCCAGGCGGTTGCCGGTGAGGTTGAGGGTCTGCAGGCGCGGCGCGCAGCGCGCCAGGTCGGCGGGCAGCTCGCGCAGCCGGTTGCCACTGAGGTTGAGGCTCTGCAGCTGCGGGAAGCCCGGCGGCTCGGCGGGGCCGAGGCCCTGGCCCGGCGGCAGCGCCTCCAGCGCGTTGCCTGACAGGTCGAGCACGCGCAGCGCGGGCAGCGGGCCGAGCTCAGGGCTCAGGCCGGGCCCCAGCGCGTTGCGCCGCAGCACAAGGCTGTGCAGCTGCGGGAGGCCCTGAGCCAGGCCCGGGCCCGGCTCGCGCAGGCTGCCGCAGCCGCTCACCTCCAGGTAGTGCAGCAGCGGCAGCGTGAAGAGCCGCGGCGGCAGCCGCCCGCCCGCCGCGCGCACCCGCTGCTCCAGCCCGGGCCCGGTCAGCAGCAGCTCCCGCCGCCGCTCCCGCTCCGCCAGCTCCAGCTCCGGCCAGGACTCCGACACCGCCGCAGCCGCCATCGCGCCGCCACTCCCGCAGCCCCAGCCGGGGCGCTTCCGGGGCACGCGGCGCCATTTCCGGTATGGGCCGGAAGGAGTCGTCGAGAGCTGCGCGGACGCTAGAGCGCCGCAGCGAGGGCCATAGAGGAGCCTGGTGGGGCGTGGCACGAGGCTGTTGCTGGCGGGTTGGCTGTCCTCACCCGTGGGCGTGTGGGTGGGTTCCCGGAGCGCCCAGGCCCACGTAGGGCCGTGAGTGCTGGGCCTCCGGCCGAGCCTTCCTGCCCGCGAGGATGTCGGGGAGCAGCGGGGACGGCCCCGCACGCCGTGCTCTGTGGTCTCGGCCGAGCTCCTAAGACAAGGCCAGAGAGCGAGTCTGCGGACGCGTCCGGCTCACGGACCTGAGGGAGACGCCCGGGAACGTGGTGACTCCCAGGTGGCCTAGAATTCAGGCTAAACGCCGTCTGAAGGGGAAGGGGGAGGAGATGAGTGGTTCTTAGGGGAGATGAACGGTCCCTAAGAGGACAGACGGGCGGAAGGACCGTGTGACAACGGGTGTGTTATCACTTCTAGTCCCTCCGAGGATGATCCCGTCTTCCCTGGACGGTGCGCTCCCGGGAGGGGGTCTCTGACGACTGAGTTCCTTTGGGAGGATGTGTTTAGGCAGAAGGGGAGTTCAGACAAACCTCTCACTGCGTTTACTGATTTCCAAGAGCACACAGCTCAGAATAGTCAGTATACCGAGGTGGTACATTTCGGAGTGGTATGATCTGAACTCCTAGTCATATTTCGGGGTGGCATCGTCTTCTACCCTTCAAAAATCTAACCAAGCTCCTCTTCGTAATTTCCCATCCGCTGGCTCCCTCTCCCTGCCCTGTGGCTATAACCCCCCAGCCGCCCTGTATTCAGAGTTGAGTTCACTGTCCCCTGCTGCAATCTTGCATTAAGTCTTCCTTGCTGGTTTTTAACAAGCATACAGTGAACTTTTTTTTTCTTTCTTTCTTTTAAAGGTTAGTGATTTGTGTATCGGAATCACCAGGAAGTTACAAGTGACTGATGACCCAGGCCCTGGTGCAGAGATTCTGGCCTAACAGGCTGGGCTGCAGCACAGGCATGGGGGTTTTACAAGCTCCCCGCGTGTTCTGTTGGGTACGCAAGGTTGAGAGACTGCTAGGGATCAGATCGTTTCCATGTGTTAGGACGCACTAATCAGGGCTGTTTGGAGGAGGAGGGTGGGAGGAATAGTGCTGAGGTCGGCTGTCCTGTTCTCCGCCCCTGTTTGTAACTCCTCACCCCAGCAGGGTTTTCAGTTTTATTTTGTTTTGAAATTGCTGAACATGGTATTGAAGGGTGATGTACATCCAGCAAAGTGTGCACATAGCATAAGTGAATTTTGTCCAGACTGAACACATCCGTGTAGCCATCACGCAGAACAAGAGACCAGTGGTCACCAGTCCCCCCAGACCCTCCTTGTGCCCCGATATTGTAGTTTTGCCTGTTTTTGCACTTCATGTATAAGGTGCAGGGCCGGCTCTCGGTGCCTGGTCTCTTTCGCCCCATGTCATGCCTCTGGGAGTCATTGTGTGTGGGAGGTGCTTGCGGGTTGTTTGCTGTCTGGCATTGTAAGTGCGTTGTGACTGTACCATGTTTATTTCTAGGAGGGCCTTTGTGCTGCCCTGACTGCCCCCGTCAGCCCCAATGACCCCACACAGGAAAGACAGATTTTTGTCTCGGTTGCTGTTGTGACCAATTCCATCCGTGAAGGGCAGGCAGTGACTGTCCCCAGAGAAGGCCGGGAGAGGTGAGAATGGGCCCCTAGGACCTCTTCCACCTGTGCCTTCTGAGCCGGCTTCTGCTGCCCTCTGCGTGCTGCTGGGTCTCCTCAGTGATTTCTTGGAAGGTTGTACACAAATGCATGATATCAGTGGCTTTCGGTTCCTGGGACCTGGGTGTTGTCTTGCTTGCTTAGTTTCTCGTGGTAGATTTCTGAGCCGCTGTCCAGCAGCTCATGCTAACACACATCATCTTGACAGGCTATGAGAGTAGTAATAGTTTTACAGTAGCCAACACTGGAAACAACCAATGACTGTCAACAGGAGAATGGATAAATAAGTTGTGAGGCGTTTCTTCACGTGGATGACCACGTGGAGACCATGTCTGAGCTGCACGCAGCAGCATGAATGACGGTCAGGGTTGTGATGGGGAGGGAGGAAAGCAAATCACACCGGGATACACGCGGTATGGTGCCACGTGCACAGCATAAAGGTATGTCAAACTCGATTCTTTTGTCTAGGGATACATGCCTGTGCAGTGTCTGTGAAGACAGCCGAGGTTGGTACTGCAGACAGTGGGGCCAGACCCCAGTGCCACCACTGTCTCTTCTCCAGCTGCGCCGGGCTGCTTGGTTGGCCTGCAGGGAGCAGCCGGTGCATCCAGACCCCCTCTCCATCCCCTTCCCTGCCCCAGTCTCAGTCCCCATCGCTGACCCCGCCCTGGTCCCCAGCCATGTCTCCACCCGGCTGAGGCTGGGAGCTGGAGGCCCTGGACACCTGGCAGTGCTTGCCCCCCTGCCACTGTCCCAGCCTCCCGGGTAATTTGATTTAGGATCCCTGAATTTGGTAAACAGCATTCCCAAGCATTGTCTCCTTACCCCGTGGGAGGAGAGAGATCTCCATCTAGAACCCTAGCAGTGGTTCCAGCAATGCCTCCCACCTTCAGCAGGACACTGCTCCCCTCCGTTGCCAGGACTGGTCCCGGGACACCGGGAGGCACCAAGAAGGGGTGGCCAGGTGACCGGTGTGGAGGTGGCACTAGGACACTCCTGGGGAGTCCTCAACCTTCAGGGCGAGGGCCATGAAAGGGGGCTTTAGGGATGAGCTAGGCCCCAGGATGCCTGCTCACGAGGGCACCCACCCTGCTGCTCAGTCTGACCTTACTCTCTTACTGGCTTTCCCTGCTGGGACATCTCTTGATGGGGAGGGGCTGCACGCCTCCCCTGCACTTGAGAGCTCAGAGACTGGGGGTGTGGAGGGGGGTGGTGGTGCCCTTCCTCCTGCGGCTGGCTCCTCTCCCCCCCCCCCGCCCCGCACTGGGAGGCACACCTGGGGACCTCAGAGGCCAGAAGGAAGCTCTGGGAGATTTTGAGGCCAGCCGGGCAGGTGGCGGCACCACACCTTCCGTCTCCCCCTACCCCTGCAGGCTCATCACCTTCCCAGCCTGAGATGAAGGGGTGGAGGCTGCCTGGGGGGAACTGCTCTGTGCTTGGGCGCAGGCGCGCAGAGGGCGTGTGCTGGGAACCGGGCTCAGCATCTCCCCCTCAGCTCCATTCCGGAGTGTGGGGGGAAACTGAGGCAGAGACAAGCGGCTCTTGCCTCCAGTACCCCGAACCTGCTCCCGGCAACCCTCACCGCACGGTGGACAGAGGCGCAGAGCACAGGGTTCACATCTGGGCACGCTGCCTTCCGGTGGTGAGAGCTTGGGCTCTGAGCCAGTTTCCGTGCCCGCAGTGGAGGGTGGGACCAGCTGCCCTGCAGGGCCTCTGACCCTTCCAGAACACGCACGTGAGGGCGTGGGGCACTCCACTGAATTGCTCCCGTCCGCCCTGCAGCAGCGGCTCCGGGGGTCATCACCCCAAACCCCAACCGCAGATCCCAGAGGCCCAGCCCCTGCCCAGGGCTTTCCTGCCCCTGGTGGCAGCCGGCTGGGCAGAGACCCCAGCGCTCCGAGGATTCGGGGCACACGCTGCTCCAGCAGGCTCTTGTTTCTTAGCACTGGGCTAGTTTTTAAGAGCAAATAAGCAATGGCACGAACGAACACCTAGTTGAAAGTGGCGCACTGAAATCTCTCAGGGTGTCTGACACTAGCAGGTGGAATCACACTCTTACCTTTGGACAGCGAGCTCTTTCCTCCCACGTTCTCCAGAGCACACACGCACACACCCCACCTACCGAAGTAAGATAAGTAGTTTTGCTGTTTAAACTGTAATGCTAAGTTTTAAGTTTATATATGTGTGTGTGTGTATATATATAAAGGAAAAAACTATAACTTCAAAATGGAAACATAAAACCATCGAAGGTAATAAAAGCTTAAAACCACTCTACAGATCAACAGAGAAAATACTGTATTTTTCTTATTTAAAAAGCAAAATAGCTTGGTTGGCTGGTAAAAATGCCCTCTTTCAAAAGGGATAAAAAACACAGGAAGAGACTATAAAGTATAAACCTCTGATGGGCACAATTGGAGCATTTATAAAATATTCTCATTTTATTCCATGGGATAAAATTGGTAAAGAACTTTCTTTAATTTATATGTAGCTTAAAATCGTTTAGCTTCTTCAGGAGTAAACCCACAAATAACTTATTTTAGGAACCACACTCTCTCCTGGCAGCTTAATACCCACTGCCCCTTTCTAAGCAAGTCTCAGCAACTCCCTGGCATTTGGGGGCTGAGCTACACCTGCACGTTTACGAAAGGAAATGTAACTTACCGATTGCTTTTTAATTATAATTTTAAAATAAAAGTGACAAAACATTTAGTAATCTTTTTATTATATTCATATACTCAGGGTGAATTAACGCCTAAGCCCTCAAACAACAACAAAAATATATTACTTAGGTATTTTATAATTTTGGTATGTGAAATAAAGACAAATAGAAAACTATGTCAAAACATTAAAAAGTTGCAAATTTTCATTAAGTGTTTACGCTTGTACTCTAATGCCAAATTTATAGATACAATTCTTTTAAATTAGAATATTTTGAAATATGAAAATAATAGAAATAAATATTGTTAAGTATCCACAACATATTCATGAGTGAAATTTCAGTTAAGTACTGTTCCAAGTTAGATATTTATGAATGGCCAAGGGAGCTTGTAGTTCCTTTTTAGTTTTCTATCCTTTATTCTTGGTCCCTTAGTAGTATACATATAACTCTGTAAAGATTTTAATAGCCACTGATCACGGCCAGGAATCACTGGAACAGAAACACATGATTCTTCTGTAACCAGCAAGACTGATCTGTTTTACATGCACTCAGTTTTGTTTGTCAATCACTAAAAATTAAGTAATCTTTACAAATATCTTCTTTATGTTACAATACATAGAAAACATTAACTGTGTATTTCTTAAAAGTTTTGATTGGAGAGAAAAGAATCATTTCTTGGTTAACTTTTCTCATTGTTCTGCTTAAAGAAGTGTTCTATGTGTACTTCACTCTCATGGGCGAGAGACCATGGCAACACCTTTTTGAAACCAGGAAGGCTCCTTTTATACTTATCTTGGCATCTGTACTCGGCTCTCTCGAGTGAAGTTTTATGTTCTCTCTCCCCCCCATACTTTTACATTTTTTTATAGAGTATATTTTTGAAGGTAATTCTCTTGGTCATTCTTATTCCGGCTCAGTATTTTGAGTCAACCATATGAGAAAGCGTTAGCCTACCAAAAATGGAAATTGATCGACTAGTACAAATTCATGGTCACTTACATACCCAGGGAGCACATCGCTCAAATAGCTATTAGTTTTTAGATATATATTTTGTTATTTTACATGGTTGGGAATTAAAAATATTCTTACACTAACGGTGTAGTACAAATTCCATCAATCCCATGCATTTCTAGCCGTCATCCTGGAAGCCTGCCTGTATCATGCTCAGGAGGAAAGCACACCCTGGGCACGGGGCTGGGTGGGGCGGGGAGGGCGATCTTCTCTCCGTCTCTAGTGGGCTGGGCACCTGGGGACCACAGGCGTGGATGAGAACGCGGCCTTTCCAGGCACATTCTGGACGGACACTGACTCCGCCCACAGCTACCTGGCTCTGAAGCCAGGTGAGCCACTGCCACGGGCCGGGAGGGTTTGTTGGCGGCTGGTCAGGAGACTGGATTCTGAGGTTTGGTTTCATCATTTTAAGTGGTTTTTGGTGTTTAAAGTATCATACAAAGTGTTTGAGAAAAGTGAACATACAGTTGCAATTCCCATGCGGATCCGAGCGGGACAGGATGATGGGCTGCGCAGAGGCTTGGAGGCTCCTCTGAACGTTACACAGAGTGGGAGTCGCTCTGCCTGCCCCAGGGGTTTAGGAAAGGGCTATTTCGACGGACACACCTGCTCAGGTGAGCGTAGGATCATCGGGGAATGTTGTCTCATATTTTTCTAGGGCTTCATGCATGTAAAGAACTTGAAGCCCCCCGAGGAAGGGCCTGACGTGGAGCAGCCAGCATTAACCTCCAGTCCACCTGGTGTGGGCGCCGATGTGGGGGTCAGGTGGGCTGCGCTCCGAGCGTCTGGCAGCCGAGAGCCGAGGGGGCCGGGCCGGGACCTTAACTTCTTGACTTCGACCTTACTTCTTGCTGCCGTGGACATGCAGGCTTTGCAGGCCGACGGCCCCCCTACCCTGGGTACCAGGGGCACAGGGTGACTGGCCCCCCCATCCCATCCCATCCCATCCTATCCTGGCGAGCCCTGCAGACCTTCCACTACGGCTGAGAAAGACCCACATGCAAGAGGTTTAGAGTGAGGGCTTTATGGAAATCAGTCCAAGCAGCTGCGCAGAGGTGCTGCGCTTGGCCTGTCCCTCCGCACGGGCCGCTCGGTGCTGCTCCTCCAGCAGGACTGTCTCCTGTGGACCCTGGGCCCTGGGGGGCAGAGACCTGTGAGCCGGAGCCACGGGAGATCAGGGCCTCACTCCGGACGCAGGGGCCATGGTCGGGACGGGCGCAGCCAGGAGCCTGGGGGCAGCAGGGGCGGAGCGGGGATTGCCACGTCTAGAGATGCTTTGAGGTGACATGTCCACGGCTGGGGAAGCTGCTCGGTCCCTTTGGAGACGGAGCAGATGGGGTGTTGTGTCACCGCTTTGTGTACGTCCTGCTGGAGCTTTTACTCAGGCCCCCCTTGGGGGTGGGGATCTTGCTTCCGACCTTGGATCCCGAGGTCCCTGACTTGGTTGCGGCTGGGCCTTTACCTGCAGTGGACACGCAGACACAGCACGGGGGACAAACGTGAGCCAGGGTGCAAAGCCGCGGTGACAGTACAAGTGGCCCGGGGTCGCCAGACACGGGGAGGATCTGAGCATGAGGGGCTGGGACGCTCCCGGTCACCCAGCCCACAGGTGGCCAGGCTGGGCCGGCAGATGTGAGAACGGGCTGGGCGGGCCACCCTCGAGGATGCACATGCGACAGCAGGAGAGGAAGAAGAAAGAGCCGGAAGAGGAGCCTGACGCAGGGTCAGAGGAAAGAACTGAGCCGCTTACCTAATTTTTAGTTTCAAACAGTTAGCTCCCGAAATGAAAGACCAGCAGCCATGTGACCAGGGCCGGTTACCTGGCTAGGAGGCCGGGGCGGCTCCCCCAGCACCTCTGGTCCTCACACACGTGCGTGTGCGTGTGTATGCGTGCGTGCGCGTGTGTGCGTGTGTGAGGGGCGCGGCCCTGCCCGTGCCTGGCGCTGAATGAGCACGAGACACATTTCCTCATGTTCTCGTTGATCACAGGTCCCCAAAATAAAGTCGTGTATCCAAGGTCAAGAATAATTTTCTAATGAAAAACACTCTTCTGTAAGGCATTCTAAATCCTACAGAAAGCAGCCAGAACTGGGATTCAGAAGTCAGTCGTGGCGCTGCCTACGGGTCTCCTACTGAACCCCCAGTTTCTGGACACTGGTACCCAAGGCACGGAGGGACACGAGACCCGGGGTGCGCCCGCGAACACCCGTGGTTTGGTTTGTCAACTCTGTGAGTGCCACCGCGGAGCCTGGGGAAGCAGGGCCAAGTGGAGGGGCTTCGGCCAGAGCCGGTGCTGACGACATGATCGCCCTACTTGTTCGGGACCCAGGGACAGGGCCGAGGCTGGGGCGGATGCTTACCTGGCGGCAGCGTGGGCGCCTTGCGCAGCACGTGCGTCCGACGCAGGTTCACTGTGCAGCCCGCGGGGCCCATGAGGTGGGCCTTCCATGCCTGAAACGAGAGGCAGGTGGAGTGGGAACCAGGCCACCAGAGGGGCCACTGAGACGACCGAGCCAGGGGTGGCGACGCGCTGCGGCTGCAGGCGTGGGTCCTGAGCTCTGTGCGTGTCCTGCCTTGGAGCCCCCTGTGCTGAGTGCACGGCCGGAGCACCCACGTATCTTGAGATGCTGCCTGCACTTCACACCTCTCCCAGCTCTCATCACCGCTGAGCGAACACGCCAAGGCCGCTGTCATGCGGGGTGCGCAATGTGCGACAGTACAGGGGCACAGGGTGCAGGGGCTGAGGGTGGCCCTGCTGGACAGCCAGCAAGGAAGAGGGGCCCTCGGTCCTACAATGACGAAGAAAAGAATTCTGCCAGCACCCGCGATGGGCCAGGAAGTGGCTCCTTTCCCTGCCGAGCCACAGATGAGAGCGCAGCCCGGCTGACACCTCGAGTGCAGCCCTGGGAGACCGCAAGCAGAGGACCCAGCCAGGTCGTGCCTGGACTTCTGACCCACAGAAACTGTGATTGAATAACGGGTGTTTAAGCTGCTCGGCGGGTGGTGCCACGTTAAGAAAACACGGAGAAAGCAGAGGAAAAGCAGCACAAGCCTGCTAATGCCTCTTTGCAGTTGACTGTGAGTCAGATGCCATCCCCTCAAGGCAGACGCTGGGGGACTTGGGGGGAGGGCAGGAAGGGAAGGAGGCCACTGCCAATGTCCGTGCTGCTCAGAGCAGGGAGCCAACTGGTCTCCAGGAGGGGCTGGTCACGTACGACAGTAATAGTGTAAAGGTGACAACGACAACAAAAGCTCAAAGGCTCCTAAATTCTAAAAATACACAGGGAGAGAGAAAAAGTGTGGGCATGTGAGAGCAGTTCATATTTAAGACTACAATGGAAAAACCATAGGAAGCCCCTCGCTCTGTAAAAGGAGGGATGGTGGGCAGGGCAGCAGCTCCTGTCGGGTCTTCCCTGAGTAAGTCTCATTTGACAGACTTTGGAACCGTCTAAGTGTCTCATGTAACTGTAGAGCTTGTGTTTGAAAACCCCTGGGACTTGAACACAGACTGAAACAATGAGGCTGAATTGTTAACAACTGGCGACACAAGCACGTGGAGCAACTCCCGTGACCGTGAAGCAGAGATGCTTTTGCCCCACGTCCCCAGGAGGAGGCACGGGAGGGACACGGAGAGCTGGGACAGCGTGTGGTGTCCAGCAGCACCTCCCTGCCCGCAGCGCCCGCACCGCTGCTCTGAGCACCCCCCAAGGGGAACGTGCGTCCGAGCAACGCACACTCTGTGACGGTCCGATGGCATCTCTGGGGGCTGTGGGCACTGATTCTTGGGAGGGAAGGAAGGACACACAGACGTGCGACGCCAGAGGTTCAAGAAGCCCTTACAGCTCAGACTCCGTATCAGGAACGTCACCATGAGCTTTTTTTTTTTTTTTTTTTTTTGCGGTACGCGGGCCTCTCACTGTTGTGGCCTCTCCCGTTGTGGAGCACAGGCTTCGGACGCGCAGGCTCCATGGCCATGGCTCACGGGCCCAGCCGCTCCGCGGCATGTGGGATCTTCCCGGACCGGGGCACGAACCCGCGTCCCCTGCATCGGCAGGCGGACTCTCAACCACTGCGCCACCAGGGAAGCCCCCACCATGAACTTTTGATGGATTTATCTCAACGTTTTCCCCGGCTCTGTCCGCAAAGAGGCCCAGAATGGTACCGAACCAGGAGCAAGGAGCACCTGAGGCACCCGAGGGCGTCCTGGAACGTCATTTCCACTGCAGGGAACCAGGAACGGAAGGCTCGGTGCGGCACCTTGGTGCGACGGCCAGCAGGCTCTGAGTCCCCCGGGCCACCGGCAGCGCCAGGAGCCTGTCTGCAGAGGCTCTGACGGCCAGAGATCGGCTCGTCCATGCACCACTAAGCACAGCGATGCCAACAGCTGAACACGGCAGACAGTTTAAAGCCGTGAGTTCCTGATGGTGCTAAGATCCAACAAGCAAATGAGCCACCACTGGAAGATGCTGGGGACCCAACTTGTCATTCTGAAAACCAGTCAACGATGGAAGAGACCTAAACCTTCACCGTGCCTTCCCCACACACGGCCCATGAGGGGGCACGTGGTTCCCGTGCTTGTCTCTGTTACGTGTGTGACGTTTTCTGAGAGGGAGAGAGGATGAGTCCTGGACGGCCGGATGGCCAGGGCGCTGAGGGAGCAGCGGGCGGCCGGGCCCACCATCCGGCACGGCGGGGCATCGCTGGGTCTGAGCCATCCTATTGGCACCACAGCCCCAGGGCTGGGACAAGGGACCCCGCAGTGGACGCGGTGGGTGGACCGCAGGTGGCCGTGGCTGAGGGGCTCAGGGCAGGAGAGGCTGGGCCTGCTGGGCCCCGCGAGAGCTAAGCACGTGGGGCAGCGCCGGCGTCGTGTGAGCCAGAGCGATCGGGCTGACACCAGAGGATGGGGCGCGTGGAGGAGAGGGTGGGAGAACCTGGCGCCCCCCAACTAGGCCGCTGTGTCACCCGCATGGCCCACGCTGGGGGCAGGCGGAGCGCTGAGCACCGGACACAAGGTAGGATTTCCAGCCTGGCCGGGGCTCAGCTTTATGCATCACAAGGGACCAGAGCGTCACAGAATGTGGCCAGGAGGCCAGTCTGGGCCCCAACGTGGAGATGAAGCCAAGCCTGGAGAAAGTGAGACCACTTCACCTTCCATCCCCAAGAGCCGGGACGCTCCCCCTTCCCGGGAGACGCCACAGGCGTGCTGGGCGGGGAGCGCAGGGACCCTGAGACAGAGCCTCAGCCCACCCCGGGAGCCAGCCTCTGCCCGACGCCCGCCGTCCCTACACGCGGCCAGGTCGCCCCCACGTCAGCCCCTCACCTCTTCTCCGGGGGTGAAGTTCTCGTGGCACAGAGGACACCGGTTCGCCAGCTTCTCCGCTTTGGCAGCTGAAACGGTTTCAGTGAGACAAGATCTAGTTGCTCCTGTGGGGCGTGAATGGCGGCGCAGAGGAACGGGGGGGCGGGGGCACCGGCAGACGTGGGACGCCCCTAGCTGGGCCTCCCGGGGATGGCGCGAGGGTCTCAGGGGCCTGCGGGGGCACTCACGGTTGCAGTCTCTCGTTTTTATGTGTCTGGGCAGCTCTTCCTTTAAAACGGCCTCGCTGCAGCGGTAACACTCCCCAAAGCCGTCCTTTTTGTCACACTCCGTCAGCAGGTGCTCCGTCAGGCTGGAAATCTCCACCACCTGGAAGCCACGACAGGACACGTCACACGGCTGAGCACCCCGAGGCGCGTGCGGCCCCCGCCCCTGCACGAGCGCTCGCTTCCTGTCCCGCCAGCGCCACTCGGGAAGGGAGACACACACCCGTTACCTGCGCAGTCACGTACACGTGGCTGGAGACCTCACATCCTGCTTGCCATGCTACCTCAGGAGCACCCAGAGGCCATGGCTAAGCGGGGAGGGGAAGTGACGGTTCACCCACAACACTAACCCTGACCTTTACTCTGAAGAGCTCAGCGGTCTACGTGGCCTTGGGTTCAATCCCAGCTCCCGGCCATTTCTAAGAACGTGCCCAGAAACGGGTCACAAGAGGAGACCCTTTCACCACTGTGACCTCTTTGCCAGGAGGGGCTTGTACACACCCTAGAGCTTCACGCTGCAGACTCTCGCTTGCTGCCAGAGGAGCCAGGCCACGCCGGGTGGAGGAGTCCGCACTGCCAACCGGGGGTGGGGGGGGGAGCTGCTCAGAGGGTGGGGCCTTCCCACCCCGCCCCTGCAGGCCCGAGAGCACCCAGGACAGGAGAGAAGGTCACTCCCCTTCTGGTTCCCCTCCTCTGTCTAAAGGAGGGCTGCCTGCATTGAGGAAAGATGAACAACTGGGGTGCACGAGGACCCCTTCAACAGGGTGCCCAAGCATTAACCCTAGAACGGGTCAGTGGCGTGGACAACATTAAAATGAAAAGCTCCTGCTCGTTGGTGAAGAGGCCAGACACAGAGTGGACACCACACATTCAAGTGGCGAAGGACGCACATCCGGGTGTGTCAAGAACGACTACACGCCAGCAATAGTGGGACTGGCACCCAATTCAAAATAAGGGTGAGAAAGTAGAAGTGCTTTGCAAAAGAGGGTGGCGAGAGGCCAGCAGGGGGACAGGGCTCCAGCCCAGCATCGTCAGGAAAGTGTGACGGGCGCGTGGCAGGTGGCGACCGCGAGGCTGGCGAGGACGGGGGGCGGCTCCCGCCCGGACACTAGGCGCGCGGCTCACACTGGCCCTGCAGCTGGATGCGAGCCCACCCAGCCATCCTACAGCGAGGTGTGTGCCCAAAAAAGTGCATCTCCACGCGCGGAAGATTACACGAGGGTGTCTGTAGCAACACTATTCCTAACAGTCTCAGCCCAAACCCAGATCCGGTAGAAAGGACTGATAAATTGCGGTACATTCAAACAATGGAATACTGTACAGCAAACCCCAGACGTAGTGTATGATTCCACTTAGGTAAAACTCACAAAGCAAGAAACAGACACGAGGACAGTGATGGCCCTGGGGAGGAGGGTGGGGTACCTTGGGGTATGTGGCCTGCTGGCGGTTATGTGGATTTGTTTATCTTGCGATAATTCAGGAGCTGTAACACCTATGACTTGTATACATTTACATATATGTTAATGCTTTAATAATAAAGTAAGAAAAATCAACCCCAACAAGGCTTTCCCCGTAACTTTTCCTCTGAAAATGCTAAGATTTGGGACATTTTTGTGACTCGGCCTTTGGGAACTGCGTGTCCAGCTCGCCTGCCTGGGTCTGGCCCACCCGTGCCCAGCACCTGACCTGTTTGCAGTAGTCACATCTCGTCAGCATAAGACAGTGCTTCCAGTAATGGAGATCCAGGCCTTCTTCTGTGAAGGAGTCACTCCTCTCCCCACAAAAAATGCATAAACTGAAACAAAACAGAAAGGTAAGAAATGAAGCACAGACCCAGTTTAGCCATCCCCATTCTGCCGGCTCCTGGGGAGCTCTGTGACGCCCCCCATGCCCAGCCTGCGGCCACCATCCTGGACCCACTGAGTGGGCTTCAGCTTGACCTGGAGGCATGGCTGCCCCTCACAGAGGGGCCTCAGGAGGGGCTGGGTAGCTCCTCTATCAAAGGGTGTAAAAAAGAGTCTTTACCACGTAGGGGTTTGAGATAGAGTAGCTTAAGATCCCTTAGAATTCTAACTCTGTCAGCGTCACCAAGCAGAAAGGGTATGTTAAGTCACAAGAGAAGATTAGACCAAGACATTTCCCTTAACTTCCTTGTAGATTTGTCTCAGCCACAGCACAGGAGAAAGCATTTTGCTGCTGTAAAATTTGAGCCTGACCATATTTAATATCCTGTGATAAACCATTGTGGAAAAGAATATGAAAAAGAAGATATATATGTATAACTGAGTCACTCAGCAGAAATGAACACACTGTAAATCAACTATACTTTCGTAAAACATTAAAAAGAATTTTTGGCCTGTAACAGGACTTCTGACAAACAGCCTACTCATTTCTGTCGGGGAAGAGAGCGAAGGTTATCTTGACTCACAGCTGACGCTGCCTGGTTTAGAGGGCAATTTCCTAGCTTTCAAAATCCCTGACAAGAGCCACTTAGTTCGCGTCACCCTAATGGCCCAGGGAGAGTGCATTTACCTGACGGCATGTTTCCGTGGTTACAGTCCCTCTAGGTATCCTACAGTGGGTTACAGACAACTTTACTCACTTATCTAAACAGTGGTTATCTGGAATGTCTGGAGCATTAGGTGGGGCCGCTTCCCTTCCTTGAGTGTCTAAAGAAATTAAAAAGAAAGCTATTTAAATAACCTTTTGTAGAAAACTATTTTCAAAGTTTTAGTAACCAGTTAACCAGTTTGACGGGAGATACAGTTTAAAAGCTACAAGTTAGTAAAGACAGTATTTTGCATTCAGCCCTGAAGTGTCGGAGATGCAGACATTCGCGGCGCGAATAAAAGTGGTTTCTACGCAGAGCTTTCGTGATGTGCGTTCTACGTACCCTGATTCTTGGCCTTCGCAGCTTCACTCTCTTTTTCCTGAAACACAAGAACAGAAGGATCAGGGACAAACGGCTGCAGTGCGAGTGAGGGTCTACCCAGGGTCTACTGTGATCCTGGAGGCGTGGCCTTAGGCTGTGTGGTAGCATCTCCAACCGAAAACAACACACGTGTTTGGCAGAGTCGCCCTCTCAATCGTGGGCAGCAGTCTCCTCCGTCCTGCCCTCCACAGCCCCTCCCTCGGGCTCCTGCCCGCCCCACCCCCGTCTCCATGGAAACCGCTCTCCGTCAAGGCCACCTGCACCCCCTCCGGGTCGCCTGCCTATCATCAGTGTCTGCCCGAAGGACGCGCCATGGGCTCCTGGTGGCACGTGACTCTCCTCACTTGTCTCCTCCAGGCCCTTCTTAGTCGGGCTCCCAGGGCGCCCCCTGCGCCCCCTCCAGGACTCAGCCCGCCCCCCGTTTGTCCATACAGACCCTGACGGTGCTTTCGCCCAGGCCCCAGGCTGCACACCCATCTCTGTGCTCGTGACCCAAACGTTTGTGCCATCACCTGGGCCTCTCTGCTACCCAGCATGTACTTGGGTCTCTTAATGTCACTTAAATGTGACTTAACCAGACCAACCCCCCCCACTCCCGGCCCACAGGCTCCCCCTCGCGTGCGCCCCTCGCAGCCTCTGGCACAGAGCCCAGAACCGCCAGTCTTCCAGGTGTCCAGGCCACGGAGCCCGGAGGCCCCAGCGGCTCCCACCCCTCCCTCCTGTCCCAGGTGTGGCCTGTCCCCGACCCATCAGTGAGCCCTGCAGGCTCTGCTTCAGCACCCCAGGAGCCTGCCCTTCCCACCACCTGCAAACACAGTGGCCAGGGCGCCCGTTACTTCCCCTGTAAGGGGACCCCCGAAGGCTCCACAGGCCATGGCACTGCTGCCCCGGGGGCCCCGCCACGCAGTGTCACGTGGTGTCAGGCGGCGTCAGCTGGCCACCTCCCTCCTCTGGCTTCCTCTTCCCCTGAGCGGGCACCACACCCTCACGCACCGCGTATCTGCCTTGTGGGTCTTGGCTGCTGGGCGTCCCCACTGTGGGAGGTGACAGCCGGGGGCGCACTGCTGACCGGAGGAAGGACAGGGTGTAGGGCCCTGTGTGTCCACGGCGGGAAGCTGCCCCTCTGCACCGAGCTTTCCTCCTGCCGCTCAGGGGCCTCCCGGGGGCTCCGCCTCTCACCAAGCCTTCCTCCCTGCACTGGCCAGTCTGCCCCACCTGAGCCTGCTAGACCCACGTGGCCTGGGCTGCTGGCCACTGGTTGGGGAGGCGCATCTGGGACTTGCAGTTTCACGGGAGGACAGGGACGAGCCGGTCCCCTATCCACGGCATTAAGTGACGCAATACGTAGACACCGTCTATTGTGATTGCATAAAATCAAAGCTTACGCGATAGGAACTTCTCTTCAACCCAAGCTCTGAATACAGAAAACACATGAGAATACAATTTTAGGGCTGGGGAGGAACCTGACAGACTGATATTAAACTTGCAAATAGGGTTCACGTGATTTATACACCTATCAACTAAAGAAAGCAAACTTACACAAATAGATTCTGGGCATCAAAAACAATTCTTATTAATGAGAGATGGGTTTGTATATCTTGCAGGGAGACAAATGAACAATGCCAAAAGTTAAATTTTAGTTATAAAACCTACCTTAATCTATGCTTTGAACAGATTAGACAACTGATTAGTAATTTACAAATCTTTTCCTAAAACTCGTGAGCAATCGGGTGATTTAAAAATATTCTGCCGTTCTCAAAAGTTTTGGAGCTGGATGGTGGTGGTGTCTACACAACGATGTGAATGTCCTCAATGGCACAGAGCCGTACACTTAAAAATGGTTAAAATGGTAAATCTCATGTTATGCATATTTTACAATAATAAAAAATAGAAGAAAAGATTCTGTCATCCTCCTGCGAGATGGCTTCAGTGATCATCTCAGGACAAGGACAGCAGGACGGCACCCACCCTCCCGAGCGGCCGTGCCATGTGGTCTCTCCTCCTGGAGCAGTGGCCCTTGTTCCTGCTGCATCTCTGGAGCCCAGGGCAGGGCTGGCCCAGTGCAGGCGCTCAACAAACACTGAAGGATGAAGACGAGCCGGAGGACAGGCCTCCATGCCCCACACCACAGACACTGCGGGGATGCACAGCCTGGTGACCTCGGCAGCTCCCAGGCCGGGCACTGCTCCCGCACTGCCCCGCCGGTCCCCCGCCTCTTCTCTTCTGTTCCTCGGTGGGTGCCTTCCCGCTCTTCTCACAGGCATTCGGACACGCCAGCGTCCAGCGGAAACGTCACTGTCACTTTCTGTCACAGGCACTTCGACATACATTCGGTTGTATTTTCTTTCTTTTTTGCCATTTTTAGTCACTTATTCTTTTTCTAAAACGTGGTGGTCAGAGCACTTCCCAGGAGACTCACCCTCATGAGCACAGCCGGCCTTATGCACCCACGTCCTCTCCCTTTTACTATCAACTTAAGGAACTTAATCACAAAAACCAGAGTGATGGCACAAACTTAAATCACAGAGGCAGGGCCCTTCAGAAGGGACACGTTTCCTACAACCCAACACCATCTGATGCCCCCTGCGCACTAGGGCTCAGTGCTTCCTGGCGGGCAGCATTTGCCCCAAAGCTTCCTTTTTTAATATGCGGAAGTCAGATCTTCATATTCAAACTTCTTTTCCCCCTTTGCCTCTGAAGGACGCGAGCAGCTGCAGAGAGGACTTCTGTCCCTCTACCCCCGCCCCCTCCGCCAGCTCCTGCAGCTCCCAGCGTCCTCTCTAAACACGGCTGGGCCAGCAGCACACTTCATCCCCGGGGAGAATGACGAGCACGCAAATGTTACTTCTCCTATTTCATTTCTAATTCTGTTGGTTTGAGTCCTGTCCCTCTTTTTCTTGATGAGTCTGGCTAATGGTTTATCAATTTTGTTTATCTTCTCAAAGAACCAGCTTTTAGTTTTATTGATCTTTGCTATCGTTTCCTTCATTTCTTCTTCATTTCTTTTTGATATGATCTTTATGATTTCTTTCCTTATGCTAACTTTGGTTTTTTTTTTTTTAACATCTTTATTGGGGTATAATTGCTTTACAATGGTGTGTTAGTCTCGGCTTTATAACAAAGTGAATCAGTTATACATACACATATGTTCCCATATCTCTTCCCTCTTGCGTCACCCTCCCTCCCACCCTCCCTATCCCACCCCTCCAGGTGGTCACAAAGCACCGAGCTGATCTCCCTGTGCTATGCGGCTGCTTCCCACTAGCTATCTACCTTACGTTTGGTAGTGTATATATGTCCATGCCCCTCTCTCACTTTGTCACAGCTCACCCTTCCCCCTCCCCATATCCTCAAGTCCGTTCTCTAGTAGGTCGGTGTCTTTATTCCTGTCTTACCCCTAGGTTCTTCATGACATTTTTTTTCCTTAAACTCCATATATATGTGTCAGAATACGGTGTTTGTCTTTCCCTTTCCGACTTACTTCACTCTGTAAGACAGACTCTAGGTCTATCCACCTCATTACAAATAGCTCAATTTCGTTTCTTTTTATGGTTGAGTAATATTCCATTGTATATATGTGCCACATCTTCTTTATCCATTCATCCGATGATGGGCACTTAGGTTGTTTCCATCTCCGGGCTATTGTAAATAGAGCTGCAATGAACATTTTGGTACATAACTCTTTTTGAATTATGGTTTTCTCAGGGTATATGCCCAGTAGTGGGATTGCTGGGTCATATGGTACTTCTATTTGTGGTTTTATTTTTATTTTTTTAACGGTACACAGGCCTCTCACTGCTGTGGCTTCTCCCATTGTGGAGCACAGGCTCTGGACACGCAGGCTTAGCGGCCATGGCTCACGGGCCCAGCCGCTCCGCGGCATGTGGGATCTTCCCAGACCGGGGCATGAACCCATGTCCCCTGCATCAGCAGGCGGACTCTCAACCACTGCGCCACCAGGGAAGCCCTATTTGTAGTTTTTTAAGGAAGCTCCATACTGTTCTCCATAGTGGCTGTACCAATTCACATTCCCACCAGCAGTGCAAGAGTGTTCCCTTTCCTCCACACCCTCTCCAGCATTGTTTCTAGAGTTTTTGATGATGGCCATTCTGACTGGTGTGAGATGATATCTCATTGTAGTTTTGATTTGCATTTCTCTAATGATTAATGATGTTGAGCATTCTTTCATGTGTTTGTTGGCAGTCTGTATATCTTCTTTGGAGAAATGTCTATTTAGGTCTTCTGCCCATTTTTGGATTGGGTTGGTTGTTTTCTTGGTATTGAGCTGCATGAGCTGCTTGAAGATTTTGGAGATTAAGCCTTTATCAGTTGCTTACTTTGCAAATATTTTCTCCCATTCTGAGGGTTGTCTTTTGGTCTTGTTTATGGTTTCCTTTGCTGTGCAAAAGCTTTGAAGTTTCATTAGGTCCCATTTGTTTATTTTTGTTTTTATTTCCATTTCTCTAGGAGGTGGGTCAAAAAGGATCTTGCTGTGATTTATGTCATAGTGTTCTGCCTATGTTTTCCTCTAAGAGTTTGACAGTTTCTGGCCTTACATTTAGGTCTTTAATCCATTTTGAGCTTATTTTTGTGTATGGTGTTAGGGAGTGGTCTAATCTCATACTTTTATATGTACCTGTCCAGTTTTCCCAGCACCACTTATTGAAGAGGCTGTCCTTTCTCCACTCTACATTCTTGCCTCCTTTATCAAAGATAAGGTGACCATATGTGCGTGGGTTTTTCTCTGGGCTTTCTATCCTGTTCCATTAATCTATCTTTCTGTTTTTGTGCCAGTACCATACTGTCTTGATTGCTGTAGCTTTGTAGTATAGTCTGCAGTCAGGGAGCCTGACTCCTCCAGCTCCATTTTTCGTTCTCAAGATTGCTTTGGCTATTCGGGGTCATTTGTGTGTCCATACGAATTGTGAAATTTTTTGTTCTAGTTCTGTGAAAAATGCCAGTGGTACTTTGATAGGGATTGCACTGAATCTGTAGATTGCTTTGGGTAGTAGAGTCATTTTCACAATGTTGATTCTTCCAATCCAAGAACATGGTATATCTCTCCATCTATTTGTATCATCTTTAATTTCTTTCAGCAGTGTCTTATAATTTTCTGCATACAGGTCTTTTGTCTCCTTAGGTAGGTTTATTCCTAGATATTTTATTCTTTTTGTTGCAATGGTAAATGGGAGTGTTTTCTTGATTTCACTTTCAGATTTTTCATCACTAGTATATAGGAATGCCAGAGATTTCTGTGCATTAATTTTGCATCCTGCTACTTTACCAAATTCATTGATTAGCTCTAGTAATTTTCTGGTAGCATCTTTAGGATTCTCTATGTATAGTATCGTGTCATCTGCGGACAGTGACGGCTTTACTTCTTTTCCGATTTGGATTCCTTTTATTTCCTTTTCTTCTCTGATTGCTGTGGCTAAAACTTCCAAAACTATGTTGAATAAGAGTGGTGAGAGTGGACATCCTTGCCTTGTTCCTGATCTCAGCGGAAATGGTTTCAGGTTTTCACCATTGAGGACGATGTTGGCTGTGGGTTTGTCATATATGGCCTTTATTATGTTGAGGAAAGTTCCCTCTATGCCGACTTTCTGCAGCGTTTTTATCATAAATGGGTGCTGAATTTTATGAAAAGCTTTCTCTGCATCTATTGAGATGATCATATGGTTTTTCTCCTTCAATTTGTTAATATGGTTTATCACATTGATAGATTTGCGTATATTGAAGAATCCTTGCATTCCTGGAATAAACCCCACTTGATCATGGTGTATGATCCTTTTAATGTGCTGTTGGATTCTGTTTGCTAGTATTTTGTTGAGGATGTTTGCATCTGTGTTCATCAGTGATATTGGCCTGTGGTTTTCTTTCTTTGTGACATCTTTGTCTGGTTTTGGTATCAGGGTGATGGTGGCCTCGTAGAATGAGTTTAGGAGTGTTTCTCCCTCTGCTATATTTTGGAAGAGTTTGAGAAGAATGGGTGTTAGCTCTTCTCTAAATGTTTGATAGAATTCGCCTGTGAAGCCATCTGGTCCTGGGCTTTTGTTTGCTGGAAGATTTTTAATCACAGTCTCAATTTCAGTGCTTGTGATTGGTCTGTTCATATTTTCTATTTCTTCCTGATTCAGTCTTGGCAGGTTGTGCATTTCTAAGAATTTGTCCATTTGTTCCAGGTTGTCCATTTTATTGGCATAGAGCTGCTTGTAGTAATCTCTCACGATCTTTTGTATTTCTGCAGTGTCAGTTCTTACTTCTCCTTTTTCATTTCTAATTCTATTGATTTGAGTCTTCTCCCTTTTTTTCTTGATGAGTCTGGCTAATGGTTTATCAATTTTGTTTATCTTCTCAAAGAACCAGCTTTTAGTTTTATTGATCTTTGCTATTGTTTCCTTCATTTCTTTTTCATTTACTTCTGATCTGATCTTTATGATTTCTTTCCTTCTGCTAACTTTGGGGGTTTTTTTGTTCTTCTTTCTCTAATTGCTTTAGGTGCAAGGTTAGGTTGTTTATTCCAGATGTTTCCTGTTTCTTAAGGTGGGCTTGTATTGCTGTAAACTTCCCTCTTAGAACTGCTTTTGCTGCATCCCATAGGTTTTGGGTTGTCATGTCTCCGTTGTCATTTGTTTCTAGGTATCTTTTGATTTCCTCTTTGATTTCTTCAGTGATCACTTCGTTATTAAGTAGTGTATTGTTGAGCCTCCATGTGTTTGTATTTTTTACAGATCTTTTTCTGTAATTGACATCTAGTCTCATATTGTTGTGGTCAGAAAAGATAGTTGATACAATTTCAATTTTCTCAAATTTACCAAGGCTTGATTTGTGACCCAAGATATGATCTATCCTGGAGAATGTTCCATGAGCACCTGAGAAAAATGTGTATTCTGTTGTTTTTGGATGGAATGTCCTATAAATATCAATTAAGTCCATCTTGTTTAATGTATCATTTA
Source organism: Inia geoffrensis (assembly GCA_036417435.1). Taxonomy (NCBI): domain Eukaryota; kingdom Metazoa; phylum Chordata; class Mammalia; order Artiodactyla; family Iniidae; genus Inia; species Inia geoffrensis. The sequence goes on along the minus strand of CM070901.1, from coordinate 183,597,316 downwards.
AAGCTTCTGTTTCCTTATTTATTTTCATTTTGGATGATCTGTCCTTTGGTGAAAGTGTGGTGTTAAAGTCCCCTACTATGAATGTGTTCCTGTCGATTTCCCCTTTTATGGCTGTTAGTATTTGCCTTATGTATCGAGGTGCTCCTATGTTGGGTGCATAAATATTTACAATTGTTATATCTTCTTCTTGGATTGATCCCTTGATCATTATGTAGTGTCCTTGTTTGTCTCTTCTAATAGTCTTTATTTTAAAGTCTATTTTGTCTGATATGAGAATTGCTACTCCAGCTTTCTTTTGATTTCCATTTGCATGGAATATCTTTTTCCATCCCCTTCCTTTCAGTCTGTATGTGTCTCTAGGTCTGAAGTGGGTCTCTTGTAGACAGCATATATATGGGTCTTGTTTTTGTATCCATTCAGCCAATCTGTGTCTTTTGGTAGGAGCATTTAGTCCATTTACATTTAAGGTAATTATCGATATGTATGTTCCTATTCCCATTTTCTAAATTGTTTTGGGTTCGTTATTATAGTTCTCTTCCTTCTCTTGTGTTTCTTGCCTAGAGAAGTTCCTTTAGCATTTGTTGTAAAGCTGGTTTGGTGGTGCTGAACTCTCTCAGCTTTTGCTTGTCTGTAAAGGTTTTAATTTCTCCATCAAATCTGAATAAGATCCTTGCTGGGTAGAGTAATCGTGGTTGCAGGCTTTTCTCCTTCATCACTTTCAGTATGTCCTGCCACTCCCTTCTGCTTGCAAAGTTTCTGCTGAAAGATCAGCTGTTAACCTTATGGGGATTCCCTTGTGTGTTATTTGTTGTTTTTCCCTTGCTGCTTTTAATATGTTTTCTTTGTATTTAATTTTTGATAGTTTGAAGGGAGAAGACTCAAATCAATAGAATTAAAAATGAAAAAGGAGAAGTAACAACTGACACTGCAGAAATACAAAAGATCATGAGAGATTACTACAAGCAGCTCTATGCCAATAAAATGGACAACCTGGAACAAATGGACAAATTCTTGGAAATGCACAACCTGCCAAGACTGAATCAGGAAGAAATAGAAAATATGAACAGACCAATCACAAGCACTGAAATTGAAACTCTGATTAAAAATCTTCCAACAAACAAAAGCCCAGGACCAGATGGCTTCACAGGCGAATTCTATCAAACATTTAGAGAAGAGCTAACACCCATCCTTCTCAAACTCTTCCAAAATATAGCAGAGGGAGGAACACTCTCAAACTCATTCTACGAGGCCACCTTCACCCTGATACCGAAACCAGACAAAGACGTCACAAAGAAAGAAAACTACAGGCCAATGTCACTAATGAACACAGATGCAAAAATCCTCAACAAAATACTAGTAAACAGAATCCAACAGCGCATTAAAAGGATCATACACCATGATCAAGTGGGGTTTATTCCAGGAATGCAAGGATTCTTCAATATACGCAAATCAATCAATGTGATACACCATATTAACAAATTGAAGGAGAAAAACCATATGATCATCTCAATAGATGCAGAGAAAGCTTTTCATAAAATTCAGCACCCATTTATGATAAAAACACTGCAGAAAGTCGGCATAGAGGGAACTTTCCTCAACATAATAAAGGCCATATATGAGAAACCCACAGCCAACATCGTCCTCAATGGTGAAAAACTGAAACCATTTCTGCTGAGATCAGGAACAAGACAAGGCTGCCCACTCTCACCACTCTTATTCAACATAGTTTTGGAAGTTTTAGCCACAGCAATCAGGGAAGAGAAGGAAATAAAAGGAATACAAATCGGAAAAGAAGTAAAGCCGTCACTGTCCGCAGATGACATGATACTATACATAGAGAATCCTAAAGATGCTACCAGAAAACTACTAGAGCTAATCAATGAATTTGGTAAAGTAGCAGGATGCAAAATTAATGCACAGAAATCTCTGGCATTCCTATATACTAGTGATGAAAAATCTGAAAGTGAAATCAAGAAAACACTCCCATTTACCATTGCAACAAAAAGAATAAAATATCTAGGAATAAACCTACCTAAGGAGACAAAAGACCTGTATGCAGAAAATTATAAGACACTGATGAAAGAAATTAAAGATGATACAAAGAGATGGAGAGATATACCATGTTCTTGGATTGGAAGAATCAACATTGTGAAAATGACTCTACTACCCAAAGCAATCTACAGATTCAATGCAATCCCCATCAAACTACCACTGGCATTTTTCACAGAACTAGAACAAAAAATTTCACAATCTCTATGGAAACACAAAAGACCCCGAATAGCCAAAGCAATCTTGAGAACGAAAAATGGAGCTGGAGGAGTCAGGCTCCCTGACTGCAGACTATACTACAAAGCTACAGTAATCAAGACAGTATGGTACTGGCACAAAAACAGAAAGATAGATTAATGGAACAGGATAGAAAGCCCAGAGATAAACCCACGCACATATGGTCACCTTATCTTTGATAAAGGAGGCAAGAATGTAGAGTGGAGAAAGGACAGCCTCTTCAATAAGTGGTGCTGGGAAAACTGGACAGGTACATATAAAAGTATGAGATTAGACCACTCCCTAACACCATACACAAAAATAAGCTCAAAATGGATTAAAGACCTAAATGTAAGGCCAGAAACTATCAAACTCTTAGAGGAAAACATAGGCAGAACACTCTATGACATAATTCACAGCAAGATCCTTTTTGACCCACCTCCTAGAGAAATGGAAATAAAAACAAAAATAAACAAATGGGACCTAATGAAACTTCAAAGCTTTTGCACAGCAAAGGAAACCATAAACAAGACCAAAAGACAACCCTCAGAATGGGAGAAAATATTTGCAAAGTAAGCAACTGATAAAGGCTTAATCTCCAAAATCTTCAAGCAGCTCATGCAGCTCAATACCAAAAAGCAACCAACCCAATCCAAAAATGGGCAGAAGACGTAAATAGACATTTCTCCAAAGAAGATATACAGATTGCCAACAAACACATGAAAGAATGCTCAACATCATTAATCATTAGAGAAATGCAAATCAAAACTACAATGAGATACCATCTCACACCAGTCAGAATGGCCATCATCAAAAACTCTAGAAACAATAAATGCTGGAGAGGGTGTGGAGGAAAGGGAACACTCTTGCACTGCTGGTGGGAATGTGAATTGGTACAGCCACTACGGAGAACAGTATGGAGGTTCCTTAAAAAACTAAAAATAGAACTACCATACGACCCAGCAATCCCACTACTGGGCATGTACCCTGAGAAAACCATAATGCAAAAAGAGTCATGTACCAAAATGTTCATTGTAGCTCTATTTACAATATCCAGGAGATGGAAGCAACCTAAGTGTCCAGCATCGGATGAATGGATAAAGAAGATGTGGCACATATATACAATGGAATATTACTCAGCCATAAAAAGAAATGAAATTGAGCTGTTTGTAGCGAGGTGGATGGACCTAGAGTCTGTCATACAGAGTGAAGTAAGTCAGAAAGAGAAAGACAAATACCGTATGCTAACACATATATATGGGATCTAAGAAAAAAAAATGTCATGAAGAACCTAGGGGTAAGACAGGAATAAAGGCACAGACCTACTAGAGAACGGACTTGAGGATATGGGGAGGGGGAAGGGTGAGCTGTGACAAAGTGAGAGAGGGGCATGGACATATATACACTACCAAACGTAAGGTAGATAGCTAGTGGGAAGCAGCCGCATAGCACAGGGAGATCAGCTCAGTGCTTTGTGACCACCTGGAGGGGTGGGATAGGGAGGGTGGGAGGGAGGGAGACACAAGTGGGAAGAGATATGGGAACCTATGTATATGTATAACTGATTCACTTTGTTATAAAGCAGAAACTAACACACCACTATAAAGCAATTATACCCCAATAAAGATGTTAAAAAAAGAGCATGCAAATGATTCAGTGGAGGATTCCTTTTATTTACCCCTAAACTAATTTAAAAAACAACAAAGAATAAAGGTACCCATTTGGAGAATCCCATGAAAAGCAAACCAAGCATGCTGTGCGTCTACGTAAGGAAATAAACGGTCACAGGATTTCGACCGAGAGCATGAGGGTGAAAGACAGTGAACCTTGCCAACCTGGACTGCAGCCTGCATCTCCTTTAGTGTCGCCAACTGCCCTTGTAAAGCTTTAATTTCTTCTGTCTTGCGTTTTTCTGCTTCCTCTGTAGCCGCTCTTTTCTGTGCCTGGTATGAAATGATTTTCCATTAGAACTGATTTTTAGGGTAGCGTTGGAAACTGAGTGATAAGTTATAGCATATAAATTATGTTTCTTATGTATTATAATCGTCACTAAGACTATAGCTAGAATTGAAAGAAAATCCACCAGATTCATCTAATAAATGTTTACTGGTTGTTTTTTATTTTTTGGAATTAAAAATTTATTTTTAAATTTTATATTGGGGTATAGTTGATTAACAGTGTTGTGTTAAATGTTTCCTGTTCATAAACACTGCAGGTGTCCTCCCGGCCATCATCATCCCTACACAGACAAGGTGGAAGAGCCAGGATGCGGGCTCAGGCACCAGTGTCCTCTGTGTGCTGTGTTTCCTGTCCCCATAGCCCCGTGAACGATGTGTCAGTTTACTCATGTATCAGGTCACTTCTTAAACCCGGGACCAGGTCGTAACTTCAGGGAAGTTAACTTACCCTAATTTCAGCATCTGTAGGTCTGCCGTCTATCGTAGCAAATCCCTCAAAAAGTGTCTTATAGAGGACGCTCCTGCGGGTGGCACTCTCCTCGGGAGGGAGACACTCGAGGACCAGAGCCCGGTGCTGCGCGTACAGGTCCAGGATCATCCCCACCGCCGAATCCCGCACCTTGTGCTCCCTGTGCTCCAGGGCCCGCACTGCGAACTAAGAATAGGGTCGGGACGTGCTCTGGTTACTGGGTCTCAAAATAGCCACGTTTATTTCTTCTGGCATAAAAGAAACACAGGGATATCATGGACATTTGAAAAACATAGACGACAATGCCCATAGAATTCCAGCTATTAAGATACAGAGTTTTCCTCACTTCCTTTACTTTACATGTGCAGGTGAACCCATGTTGTATGTACAATTATTAGCGTTTTCCTTTTTCCTACTTCAAGTATTAAATAGCATTTTTAAAGTTACATCCTCCCAGAAACTTCATATTAAGTATTAGAAAATATTTCAATCATAAAGAAGAAATATAATAAACTTCATGCATCCACCATCTAGATTAACCAATGTTTATCATTTTTGCCAGGTTTGCTTCAACTCTTTCTAAGAAACAGAACCCTAGGACTACGGTGCAAGTCCCCTTGAAGTCTCCCTGGCCCCCTGTCCCCTCCCACCCTCCCCCCTCTGAGGCATCAGTGTCCTGAAGCTGGAGGGCATGCGCCCCCCAGACGTCTTCATTTGCTGCACAGTGTACGTGCCGTGTGTGTGTGTGTGTGTGTGTGTGTGTGTACACGTAGGATTTTTGTTTGACATTACAAATGATTCACTGTGCTTATCATTCTGACACTTTATTTCTTCTTATTCAGTGTTCCTTTTTCAAGATCTGTGCATGACCTTGAAGTAGGCAAGCGACCCACCCCATCCATTTTAAGCTCTTTAGTGTCATCCAAACACATCACAATACCTGACGTTCCCACGTATAGTCAACCCACGTCCCCTCCTGGTCCTTTGGGTGCCGGCCCCCCACTGGCTGGGCTTCCTCACTTCCTCTGTCTCCGCCTGCCACACACTCAGGTTTTACCCCAGACCTTGTCCTTCTCAACCCCTGCGCCAGCTCGAGAAGTTCTGGCCGTGAGGCACCCCCGGGATGATCACCTCCTGCCTCTCCAGCTCACCTGTCTGCACTCCCTCCCATCTGCCACCTCCCGCGAGTCCTTCCCACCCCACGTGTCCATCACCAAGTCACCCCCGGCAGCCCTGCAGGCCCTCAAATCTGGGGCCCCTCCTTCTCTGTGTCCCCAGGTGATGCAGAAGGTGCTGCGGGCTCGGGAATTGGGCCAGCTGGTTTCATGCTGGACCCTGGGCCATGGCGATCCTGGGGCCCTTGGCATCATGCAGTAACCTGGCCCGTGACGTTTCCTGGTTGGTTTCCCTGCTCAGAGGTCAAGGGCAGCATCTCATGCTTCCTGCTCGCCTCTCAAACCTCCCCATCCACTCTCGGCCTTGAGCCGACGCCCACCTGTTGAGAGGCTGGCTGGCCGCTGCCCGGCTCTGAGCCGAGCCGTCCGAGCGAGCACTGCGGCCCCATTCCGTCGGCTGCTTGGGGGCTTTGTTCCTTCAATTAAAGCCTCACCCCCACCTCCAACTTTCACTCATTTCTCCTCCTTCTTAAACTCTCCGTCTCGATCAAGCCCACTGCATTTAGAAGGATCAGCACAGGGTGACGTGCTCACCAACCCGGTTTCCCCACTTCCTTGGGGCACAGTTGTACACGCCTCCCGGGCCCTGCAGTGAGGATGGGGCCACCTCAGTGGATGGACATGTCTGAGAGTGGCTCGGCCTGTGGACACCTCCACTCACAACCTCTAGTCACCCTCCTCCGTTCAGTGACCTTGGAGGTCACGTGTGAAGCCGTGGCATCACACCGGGAGGAGACGGAGCCCCCGAGTGCCCACAGAGCAGAGTGGCCTCTGTCCCCACAGATGGCACCGGCCACAAGGGACAGCAGTGAGCCTCTGCTGTGTCACTGCCCTGAAGGGTGCGCATCTGTGATGGTGGCACAGCTTACTGGACCAAAGCTTACGCTGGGATCCTGACGTGGGTGTGGCCCTAACAAGGATGTACGCATGTGGGGCCTGCTTATGGTCTGTGCTGGGGAACAAGGAAACTGACGTGGAAGCAGGACAGACAGTGGCCACGTGACGCAGGGCGGGACAGGGGACACTGACCCATACTCAGGAGGCAGTCCAGGGGCTACAAGTGAACAGACACAATCAGTGTTCACTTCTGGGGCTCATGGGGTTGTCCAAAGCATAAAACATGCACCTCCTTCCACAGACCTGCCACCCGCTACGCTGCAGCGTCATTGCTTGCAGAGCTTGCTTCCCTGGTGACATGGCTCTGCGCGGCTCACGCCCCAACGCCACGGCGCAACCGGCAGCGCGACTCCAGCGCCCTCATGTGTCAGAGGAAGCAGCGATGTTCCGAAATCGACCCCCACCTCCGCATGCAGCCAACACCGGCCAGACGCTTGCCACGCTCCGGCCACCAGCTCGGGGCCCAGGCTGCGGTGGCCACCCTGGGCTGCTTACCCGCATCACGCTGTCCACGGTGAAGCCCATGCCCTCTGTGCCCAGGTCTCGCAGCAGCCGGGCCAGCAGCGCCATCTGGCTCATGGCCAGGTGAGCCGAGGAGTTGGCTTTTAATGGCTGAACCAGGTAAGTTGGGATAAGCTGGAGAGACTTCACTTCCTTAAACAAGGCCATTTCCTATAAAAACCAACATCATTTGTTAAGTTTTACTGGAAAATGCTAAGGGAAACTTAGTGCCATCTGCAAAGTAAACACTGAAGGAAAAAACAGGAAACAAAAAATGACAGTGACAAATGGCAGTAAAGTCACTGATCTATAAGCTCATATTTCTATTTAAGATTTAATAACAATTAAAAACAAAACCCAAAAGCATCAGAAATAAAAACCACGACCACTTGGAGATTAATGAAAGCTTTACAGCAAATGTGATCAGTAACTTAAGGTTTCTCTTCTCAGGATTTCACAACCTCAAGAAAAAGGTTTTCTAATTTCTAAAATTCTGAAAGAAATTAGTCCTGCTGCGAGAACCACCATTTTGGTATTTATTAAACGTCAGCCAAGCATGTAACCACAAACAACACTCCAGGTGAACAGACCCCTGATGGGTTTAGATGAAGGAGGGTAAGTACCTCCACACAGTCCAACGTCTCCAAGTGGGCAAGTCTTCCCGTAACTAAGATTTCATCATTAATTAGCCAGACGCAGAAAAAGAAAAAAAATGGTAAAATATTAAAGAAAAAGATTGAAGAAACAATAAAATATTGATAAAATATGAGATGTAATATAGAAAGACGTCCGTTTTTAGCAGGTCTGCAGGCCACACTACCCAAAACACCCTCTCATTTTGACAGTACAGTTAACTTTCTCTCTGGGCCCGTGAGTAGCTCTGAACCAAAGGAAAGAAGAAAGAAGAAGGACAGTCCCTCAGAGCAGCATGAACAGTGAACTCGCACGTGACACATAGATGCTGAGGACACGGGGATGCAGGGTCGGTTGCCCAGATGCTGGTGTAGAACGAGAACAGCTCCCAGGCAGAAGACACTCAGCACCACCACTGTCTCAGAGGTGAATGTGGCTGGAAAATAATTAGCTGCACGTTCAATGCATCCTTTGAAAGATTTCCCCCAAATAGTATCACTTACTTGTTTTCTCTGAAAATTTAAGTTCATTAAACAAAACAAGATCAGTGGCTCTTCATGCTGGAGAAACTATGGCAGCTTTGGGCTCCTTCCCTAGAAAGCGGTGCACACTCACAGCACTGTGTGTGACATTCGAAGGAGCTCGCAGACTTTCTGAATCTTAATTTGAGATCTCCTAGACCAGATGGAGTCACTAATTTAAAGAGAGCAAGGCATATTCTCACACTGCTCATCTAAGCGTGTGCCCCAAACTCTCTTTTAAACTTGTTATTGGAGTATAGCTGATTTACAATGTTGCCTTATTTTCGGCTGTACAGGAAAGTGAATCAGTTATATATAAATACATATCCACTCTTTTTTAGATTATTTTCCCATATAGGTCATTACAGAGTACTGAAAAGAGTTCCCTGTGCTATACAGTAGGTCCTCATTAGTCATCTATTTTATATATAGTAGTGTGTGTATGTCAATCCCAATCTACCAATTTAATCCTTCCCCCGTGCTTTCCTGTTTTCTATGTCTGTGACTCTCTGTTTTGTCAGTTCATTTATACCCTCTTTAAAAAAAATTCCACATATAAGCAATACCATACGACATTTGTCTTTCTGTGTCTGACTTACTTCGCTTAGTGTGATAATTTGTAGGCCCATCCATGTTGCTGCAAATGGCATTATTTTGTTATTATGGCTGAGTAATATTCCATTGTATATATGTACCGCATCTTCTTTATCCATTCCTCTGTTGATGGATGTTTAGGCTGCTTCCATGTCTTGGCTATTGTAAATGGTGCCGCAATGAACACTGGGGTGCACGTATTGTTTTGAAATATGGTTTTCTCAGGGTATATGCCCAGTAGTGGGATTGCTGGGTCGTGCGGTAGTTCTATTTTTAGTTTTTAAAGGATCCTCCATACTGTTCTTCATAGTGGCTGTACCAATTTACATTCCCACAAACAGTGCAAGAGGGTTCCCTTTTCTCCACACCCTCTCCAGCATTTATCATTTGTAGACTTTTTAATGACAGCCATTCTGACTGGTGTAAGGTGATACCTCATTGTAGTTTCGATTTGCATTTCTCTAATAATTAGCTATGTTGAGCAACTTTTCATGTGCTGTTTGGCCACCTGTATGTCTTCTTTGGAGAAATCTCTGTTTAGATCTCTTGCCCATTGCTTGATTGGGTTTTTTTTTTAATATATATATTGAGCTGCATGAGCTGTTTGTACACTTTGGAGATTAATCCCTTGTCAGTTGCTTTGTTTGCAAATATGTACTCCCATTCTGTGGGCTGTCTTTTCGTTTTGCTTATGGTTTCCTTTGCTGTGCAAAAGTTTTTAAGTTTCATTAGGTCCCATTTGTTTATTTTTGTTTTTATTTTCATTACTCTAGGAGGTGGATTGAAAAAGATCTTGCTGTGATTTATGTCAAAGAGTGTTCTGCCTATGTTTTCCTCTGAGTTTTATAGCGTCTGGCCTTACATTTAGGTCTTTAATCCATCTTAAGTTTGTTTTTGTGTATGGCATTAGGGAGTGTTGCAATTTCATTCTTTTACATGCAGCTGTTCAGTTTCCCGAGCACCACTTACTGAAGAGACTGTCTTTTCCCCATTGTATAGTCTTGCCTCCTTTGTCATAGATTAGGTGACCATGGGTGAGTGGGTTTATCTCTGGACTTTCTATCCTGTCCCATTGAGCTGTATTTCTGTTTTTGTGCCAGTACCATACTGTTTTGATGACTGTAGCTTTGTAGTATAGCATGAAGTCAGGCAGCCTGATTCCTCCAGCTCCATTTTCCTTTCTCAAGATTGCTTTGGCTATTCAAGGTCTTTTGTGTTTCCATCCAAACTAAAAATTTTTGTCCTAATTCTGTGAAAAATGCCACTGGTAATTTGATAGGGATAGCACTGAATCTGTAGATTGTTTTGGGTAGTATAGTCATTTTGACAAAATTGATTCTTCCAATCCAAGAACATGGTATATCTACCTGTTTGTGTCTTCTTTGATTTCTTTCATCAATGTCTTAGAGTTTTCTGCATATAGGTCTTTTGTCTACTTAGGTAGGTTTATTCCTAGGTATTCTATTCTTTTTGTTGCAAAGATAAATGGAATTGTTTCCTGAATTTCTCTTTCTGATCTTTCGTTCTTCGTGTACAGGAATGCAAGAGATTTTTGTGTATTAATTTTGTATCCTGCAACTTTAACTTTGCATCCTGCCATTTTCATCAAATTCATTGATGAGCTCTAGTAGTTTTCTGGTAGCATCTTTAGGATTTTCTAGGTATGGTATCATGTCATCTGCAAGCAGTGAGAGTTTTACTTCTTCTTTTCCAATTTGGATTCTTTTTCTTTTTCTTCTCCGAATGCCATGGCTAGGACTTCCAAAATTGTGTTGAATAAAACTGGTGAGAGAGGACACCCTTGTCTTGTTCCTGATCTTAGAGGAAATGCTTTCAGTTATTCACCATTGAGAATGATGTTTGCTGTGGGCTTGTTGTATACGACCTTTATTATGTTGAGGTAGGTTCCCTCTATGCCCACTTTCTGGAGAGTTTTTTTTTTTAATCATAAATAGGTGTTGAATTTTGTCAAAAGCTTTCTCTGCATCTACTGAGATGGTCATATGGTTTTTATAATATGGTGTATCACATTGACTGATTTGCATATGTTGAAGAAACCTTGCACCCCTAGGATAAATCCCGCTTGATCATGGTGTATGATCCTCTTAATGTGTTGTTGGATTTGGTTTGCTAGCATTTTGTTGAGGATTATGTCTATGTTCATCAGTGATATTGGCCTGTAATTTTCTTTTCTTTTTTGTAGTATCTTTGTCTGGTTTTGGTATCAGGGTGATGGTGGCCTCATACAATGAGCCTGGGAGTGTTCCTTCTGCAATTCTTTGGAAGAGTTTCAGCAGGATAGGTGTTAACTCTTCTCTAAATGTTTGATAGTATTAGCCAATGAAGCCATCTCATCCTGGACTTTTGTTTTTGTTCATGCTGCACAGCATGTGGGATCTTAGTTCCCCAACCAGGGATGGAACCCACGCCCCCTGCAGTGGAAGCACAGACTCCTAACCACTGGACCACCAGGGAATTCCCTGTTAGAAGTTTTAAAATCAGTTTCAATTTCAGTACTTGTGATTGGTCTGCTCATATTTTCTATTTCTTCCTGGTTCAGTCTTGGAAGGCTGTACCTTTCTAAAAATTTGTCCATTTCTTCTAGGTTGTCCATTTTATTGGCATATAGTAGCTTGTAGTAGTCTTTTATGATCCTTTGTATTTCTATGGTGTCTGTTGTAACTTCTCCTTTTTTATTTCTAATTTTATTGATTTGAGTCCTCTCCCTTTTTTTCTTGGAGTCTGGCTAAAGGTTTATCAATTTTGTTTATCTTCTCAAAGAACCAGCTTTTAGTTTCATTGATCTTTGCTATCTATTTCTTTGTCTCTATTTCATTTATTTCTGCTCTGATCTTTATGATTTCTTTCCTTCTACTAACTTTGGGTTTTGACCTTGTTTCTCTAGTTGCTTTAGGTGTAAGGTTAGATTGTTTGATATTTTTCCTGTTTCCTGAGATAAGACTGTATTGCTGTAAACTTCCCTCTTAGAACTGCTTTTGCTGTGTCCCACAGCTTTTGGATTGTTGTTTTTCGTTGTCATTTGTCTCTAGATATTTTATTTATTTCCCCAGTGATGTCCTGGTTATTCAGTAGTGTATTGTTTAGCCTCCACGTGTTTGTATTTTCTACAGTTTCTTTCCTGTAACCGATACCTAGTCTCACAGCGTTGTGGTCGGAAAAGATGCTTGATACAATTTCAATTTTCTTAAATTTACCAAGGCTTGATTTGTGACCCAAAATATGGTCTATCCTGGAGAATGTTCCATGAGCACTTGGGAAGAAAGTGTATTCTGCTGTTTTTGGATGGAATGTCCTATAAATATCAATTAAGTCCATCTTGTTTAATGTGCCATTTAAAGCTTGTGTTTCCTTATTTTCATTTTGGATGATCTGTCCATTGGTGAAAGTGGGGTGTTAAAGTCGCCTACTATAATTATATTACTGTCGTTTTCCCCTTTTATGGCTGTTAGCATTTGCCTTATGTATTGAGGTGCTCCTATGTTGGGTGCATAAAGATTTACAACTGTTATATCTTCTTCATGGATCGATCCCTTGATCATTATGTAGTGTCCTTCCTTGTCTCTTGTAACAGTCTTTATTTTAAAGTCTATTTTGTCTGAGTATTGCTATTCCAGCTTTCTTCTGATTTCCATTTGCATGGAATATCTTTTTATGTCCTCTCACTTTCAGTCTGTATGTGTCCCTAGGTCTGAAGTGGGTCTCTTGTAGACAGTGTATATACGGGTCCTGTTTTTGTACCCATTCAGCCAGTCTGTGTCTTTTGGTGGGAGCATTTAATCCATTTATATTTAAGGCAATTATCAATATGTATGTTCCTATTGCCATCTTCTTAATTGTTTTGGGTTTGTTTTTGTAGATCTTTTTTCTTCCCTTCTGCTTTTATTCTCTTCTTTTGTGGATTGATGACCACCTTTAGTGTTGTATTTAGGTTGCTTTTTTGTGTGTGTGTGTGTATCTATTGTAGTTCTTTTGGTTTGCAATTCCCATGAGGTTTTTAAAAATTTTTATTTACTTATTTATTTATTTATGTATTGGCTGTGTTGGGTCTTCGTTTCTGTGCATGGGCTTTCTCTACTTGTGGCAAGCGGGGGCCACTCTTCATCGCGGTGCGTGGGCCTCTCACTGTCGTGGCCTCTCTTGTTCCGGAGCACAAGCTCCAGATGCGCAGGCTCAGTAGTTGTGGCTCACGGGCCTAGTTGCTCTGCGGCATGTGGGATCTTCCCAGACCAGGGCTTGAACCCGTGTCCCCTGCATTGGCAGGCAGATTCTCAACCACTGCGCCACCAGGGAAGCCCTCCCATGAGGTTTTGATAGAGCAGTCGATATATAAACAAGGTTGTTTCAAGTTGCTGGTCTCTTACCTTCCAATGCAATTCCCATTTCCTGCATTTGTGCGCTCCTCTTCTCACGATTGCTGGTTTTGATATCATATTTGTGTGTGGATGATTTGCTCCTTTTAGTGTATGTTTGCCTTTACTAGCGAGCTTCCCCATTTCTTAGTTTCCTTGTTTGTAGAAACAAGAATATTTCTACCACCACCCCCCCAACCTAGAGAAGCTCCTTTAGCATTTGTTGTAGAGCTGGTTTGGTGGTGCTGAATTCTCTTAGCTTTTGCTTGTCTGAAAAGCTTTTGATTTCTCCATCCAATCTGAATGACAGCCTTGCTGGGTAAAGTATTCTTGGTTGTACGTTTTTCCCTTTCATCACTTTAAATATATCCTGCTATTCCCTTTCGGCCTGTGGAGTTTTTGCTGAAAAATCAGCTGATAGCCTTCTGGGGATTCCTTTGTATGTTTTTTGTTGCTTTTCCCTTGTTGCTTTTAGTATTTTTTCTTGGTATTTAATTTTTGTTAGTTTGATTAATATGTGTCTTGGCATGTTTCCCCTTGGGTTTATCCTGTATGGGACTCTGTGCTTCCTGGACTTGGGTGACTATTTCCTTTCCTACGTTAGGGAAGGTTTCAACTATAATCTCTTCAAGTCTTTTCTCAGACCCCCCTTTTTCTTCTGGGACCCCTATAATTTGAATGTTGGTGTGTTCAATGTTGTCTCAGAGGTCTCTGAGAGTGTCCTCAATTCTTTTCATTCTTTTTCCTTTATTCTGCCTCTTGGCAGCTATTTCCACCATTTTACCTTCCGGCTCACTTATCCGTTCTTCTGCCTCAGTTGTTCTGCTATGGGTTCCTTCTAGTGTATTTCCCATTTCAGTTATTGTGTTGTTCATCACTGTTTGTTTGTTCTTTAGTTCTTCTAGGTCCTTGTTAAACATTTCTTGTGTCTTCTCCATCCGTGCCTCCATTCTTCTTCTGAGATGTTGGATCATCTTTATTACCATCACTCTGAATTCTTTTTCAGGTAGACTGCCTATTTCCTCTTCATTTAGTTGTTCTTGTAGGTTTTAACCTTGCTCCTTTGTCTGCAGCATATTTCTGCCTTCTCTTCTCTCTAATTTACTTGTATATGTGGTCTCCTTTTGCAGGCTACAGGGTGGTAGTTCCTCTTGCTCCTGGTGTCTGCCCCCTGGTGGGTGGAGCTGGGTCTTGTCCCTCTGGTGAGCAGGGTTGTGTCAAGGGGTGTGTTTTGGGGTGTCCCTGAGCTTAGTATGACTTTAGGCAGCCTGTCTGCTAATGGGTAGGGCTGTGTTCCTTTCTTGCTGGTTGTTTGGCCTGAGGTGTTCCAGCACTGGGGCCTGCAGGCTGTTGGGTGAAGCTGGGTCTCAGTGCCAAGATAGGGACCTCCAGGAGAGCTCACGATGATTAATATTCCCTGGGGCTGGGAATTCCCTGGTGGTCCAGTGGCCAGGACTTGGCACTCCCACCACGGTGGCTCAGGTTCGACCCCTGGTTGGGGAACCAAGATCCCACAAGCCGCACAGTGCGGTGTGCCCCAAACTCTTGAACGCTCACTTCTATCTTAGCTTCCCCCAGCGCCCAGGCTAGAGGAGGCGTGCTTGCTGAAAGAATAAAAATATTTAGATCAAGACCATCACACATCTTTTTTTTTACCCCGTTTTTCTATTCTGATTTAATTCTCCATATATTTTTATTTATTTAAAAAATAGTGTACGTTGAATAAGAAAAACACTAGAAAAAGCAAACTGCACATTTTAATCATGTTTAAGGCAACATTTACCTGGTTTAGAACATAAGGAAAGTATGATGGTGAATCGCTAAGGATAATCTATGATGCTCTTGGGTAGACAGGATCTTGTAAGGTATTAAGTCACGTATCTGTAGTTATATGTTTATTATTTATGGCTTCAAATACTGCGGTGAAATTCATACCTGAATAAAATTGGAAGCTGCAACACGGAGGCGAGCTGAAGAATCTCCAGTTCTCGTGAGCAGAACAGGGATGGTCCTTTCCACACAGTGAGTTGTTTCAAGCTTACCCAGTTTATGTTTAGGAATATACTGTGTGATTAACATTTTCAACAATTTCAAAGATGCCTGAAAGACCTAAGAAAAAAGTGATAAAAACAGATGAGCCACTCTCACTGAATTCCACCAAAAGAAAACATGAAATTTACTATTAGTTATAAACATGAGCGTTACGCTGAAATCTACCCGCTGTCTGAAGGACTGGAAAGGGCCAACTGAAAACTGCTCTGTAAGCACAGTTCCCTGCACACGGAAGGCACAGGCTCTTATCTCCCACGTGTCATAAAGTCCCCGACATCTCTCCATGAGCCAAATATCTGACATTACTGCCGAACTGCATGAGCTCCTGTGTGAATGCAGACGACAGTGTAATTGTGGGATGTTCATTCTTAAGGCTCTTTCAGGGTCAGGAGAAGTTGGTGCTAACTCCCAAGCTCCTCAGGTGTCATGAAGAACAAGAACACAAAGGGGTGTGTATCAGCCGTGGTGGCCAGGCCTCTGTGCACATGGACCCGAGGGCACGGCCCACGGGGACAGACCTCAGACACCTTAGCAACCACATTTCTTCCTCGAGAGCTTCATTTCTAGTGACACCACATGCTAGGTGACAACGGTACTGGGGACTAGGCTGCCTCTCGGGCTACCCTGACCTCCTGGGGACATCCCGGCAGCTCTCTGGCAGACACGGGGCCCCTGAGGGGCGGGCGGGGACTCACTGGGGTCACGATGTCTCGGACAGCTCTCCTGATGAGGAATACGGCCGCCCTCAGCGTGCTCTTCAGGTCTTCCTTTGGGGATGCCGCCGGCGCATCCATCAGCTGTTTATACAGGGCAAGCAGCGCGTCCTCCCGGTGCGACCATGTTTTGGAATAGGCCCCGGCCACCTGGGAGGGCGGGAGCCGGCCCCTCAGAGTGGGCACTTGGCCACATCCCCTCCCCAGCAGCCCCGGCAGCCTGCACCCTGCACCCCTGGCCTTGGTTTGTTTTAAACCAAGACACAGCTTTTCTAATAACAGGACCTCCACCCACTAGGTATGTGTATTTGGAGAAATACTCCTCCTAACGTGGAAAATTTAAGTTCATGTTAAAACATGGAACGTATTAAAAGTTCCAGCATGAGAATCTTTTGAGGCTGGTGACACGCTCGTGTTTTGTTTGCTCTGCTGTCCTCTTCCCTGGAGCTGGCGGTGCTCTCAGGCGGGAGCTGGTGTTGGACCCCAGCCCTGTCAACACCACAAATCAGGCCCGGGCTTGAACGGATACTTGTCATGAAAGCTGAAATTCTAGCTTACGCTTGTGCTGCTTCATGTAAGGAGTAACGATCAAAAGGCTTTTCCATTGAATAGTGAGGACAAAGGGCAGTTGCCGCATCAGGACCAGCAAGCCTGGGAGCCCTGTGGAGCCACCCGCCCCTGCCCGTTGTTTGCACGCTGTTTATATGAGCTTCTGTTCTTACCAAGGCCTCTCCCAGCACATCCACGGCGGAGCTGGCTTCGCGTAAGACCTTCTCTGTTAGAGGCTCAGGCTCGCCCACGGTGCCCGCTCTGGGAGGCTCGCCGCTGTCCGTGTCCCTTGTCTCTGGCTCCGTGGCCACTGCCCCAGGCTGCTTGCGGGTCACGGGAAGGGGCCGCTCATCGTAGGGCAGGGACTCGAGCTGCGGGAGGACAGGGCGGCTGCCGGGCTCGGTGCAGGATCCTCCCCACATACTGACCCCCCCGTCTACACCCATGGGCTGACTGCTTGGGACTTACCTGGTCAGAATGATGGTATTTTGCTAAGTATCAGTCTCGTCAAGTTAGAATAATTTATATCATAGGGTGTAATTGAAAAAAAATCAGATCAGGGGTTTTATTCCCGTCTAAACTTTCTACAGAGCTAATAAACAAGCAATGTAGATTCCGCCGCGAGTACTATTGGTAACTAGTGATTTCAGCGCAGCTGACAGTAGGCCACTGCAGTAAAAGTCATTACACTTGTTTTCTGGCAAGACCCTTGGCATTTTCTTAGTTTATTTCTGAGAAACAACTCTCAAGCCTCATTCTAAACACATCCAATACCCAGCAGCCTTGAAGTAACACAGGCAGCCAAAGCTCCAGATCCTTATCCACCTTTGTCTGCACCCTGCAGCAGACATTTCCCGGGCTCTGTTCTTGGTGACCCACGTAGAGCGATGGGAAGACAGACTCCCCGCCCTTGGCGGGCCTCGTTCTCAGGGGGAGACAGATATACATTAAACAAGTACACACGTCACAGACTTCCAGGTAACTGAGGGCAGAAAGAGCGATTCCAGAGTCACTTTCTGAGGAAGGCATCACGGTGACACCGAACAGACAAGAAGGACCCTTTATTCATACTTAATATTTGCTGAGGTCTTAACTGGGTGTACAACACATGTGAGATTTAGTTTCTCATCTTTTAAAACGTACTCACGCTTGTAAAACAAAACACACTGAGGTACTAGAAAAGGAGAAATTAGAGTACTTTTAGATTGAAATGTGAAACATAACAATTAAGTTACAGACAAGATATCACTGGAGGAAGAGGATGGCAATGCTCACAGACACGACCTGGGAGAGCCAGAGGCATGAGGGCGTGGGGGCCGTGTGGCAGCTGTGGGCCTCTCCAGCTTTCCTGGGCCTCTGGCTGCCGTTGGCACTTGCCTGTGCCCACCTGGCAGCCTTCCTTCCTCCCCAGGGTCTACTGGCCACGTGGCCATGCACGGCAGGGGCTCCAGGGAGGCCCTCACAGGCTAGTCGGCACCTTTGCCCCCTCTGGTCCTCGTCACTGCTCCTGAGGTGGCAGGTGACTGAGGCCGGTCTAAGCAGGGTTAACCCGGGGACTCTGCTTAGAATGAGACGCGTGCTCTCCCCCAGATGGCACAGCGTACAGACCTGAAGCTGAGGCCACGTGACGAGCCCGGCCTTCCGAGAGGGCATCTCAGAACCACAGAAAACAGACTCGCAAGACAGAAATCAAACCAACCCTGGAACCCACATGACCTCTTAAAATTCCCAGTTATAAACGCCAATAACCCCCAGTTTGAACCAGGTTTTCTGTCCCCTGCCACACAGGAGGTTCTAACAGGTACGGTAACTGGATACGACTTGCACCGAGGCTCTACTAAGGTCAGGCCAGGGTAGGAACCTGACGAATATTGTCTCATTTAATCCTGGAAACGACCCTTTAAGAAGACATCTGTACATCTTTGCAAAGGGAAAAACAGAGGCTCAGAGGATGAAGTGTGTCTCAGCCATTGGCCGGTGTTCCGGCTGCAGCTTTTTTGCCCCTCTTCTTGACGCAGCACGGGTAAGGCTGTCACTGTTCTGTACCCTGATACATCCCTTGCCCCGGGAAAGCACCCAGCATGATGCGGGTCCCCACTACATAAATGTGGAATAAACTGCCCACAGCGTGAACATGAGTTACCTACATGGGCCTTGGGAGGAGGACCTCCGGCGGGGGGTGACCGGTCCACCACGCAATGCTGAGGAGAAATGTCCAGGGGATGCGATGAAGGCTTCTCCTGAAGGAAAGGGTCTGCAAACTGGTTTTCTGTCCCCCTTTCTTCTGGCTGTGGCAGTGAGAGCGTGGGCTGCTGGTGGTGAGGGCTGTTGGAACGGACCAGGGGCTGGAGGGGCAAGTCCAGAGGCCTTCGTATCTGGGGAGAAATGGGCCATTCAATCCCCAGTGTCACTGCCCCACCAGACACACCCCTTGTTCCCCCAGGGGAGCGCTAGTTTGGGAAGGCAGAGGGGGAAACCCACACTGACGAGGTCCCATAGCCATGTCACTGCCCGTGACTGTCTCTGGATGGTTACTGTGTGGACCACTCAAGTGACACCTGTACCAAAACACCAGCGTGGCCATGAGCATCTGTGCACGGGGTGCTGTGGCGGGGGGGCCACAGGCAGGCAGGACCCGGCTGGACCCGAGAGGCCTGTGCTGGTCACTCCGTGTCTGCAAAGCAGGCTACTTCGTGTCACCTGAACGAGTGCAATGGACTCAGTGGTGGCCACATGCTGGGCCGGGAGCAAGCGCTCCAGGCAGACGACCGCACCTGAGGCTCCCTGTTCTCACCCCCGTGGATGGGATGGGGAAACTGAGGCACAAAGAGACCAAGGAATGAGTCCGAGACCACAGAGTTGGATGGAGGAATGGAGCCCGGGGTCTGGCAGCGAGTGTCAGAGGCGGCACTCCCTGCACTGCCCTCTGGGTGCCGGGCCTGCGTCCCAGACTGGAACGTGGGCTCCAGACATGAGACCCACCCCCACCCAGCCCGAGCTGTCAGGGTGGCTCTCTCGTGCCACACTCCCGGGGGCTGCGTGGGCAGGGCTGCCAACAGGAGATGCAGTGACCCACGGGGAAGCCTTCCCACCTGACCTGCCCTGTCTCCACCTCTGCAAATCCTCCTGCAAGGGTGCGTCAAGGCCAGGCCTATGACACGGGCCCACGGGCTGGAGCTACCTGTCGCCACTGTCGCCTGAGCCTGATAAAGTCTTCCGTTTTGCGGAACGCGCAACCACCCTCGTGGACCCCGCGACGGCTCTCCCGGTCCCTGGTCCCAGCTGCAGGCCCTGCCACCCACCAGCTCGGCGTCCACCAGCCCGTGCAGCTGCAGCCGCCCGTACACCTGGCTGCGGTAGCGCGCCATCTGCTCTTTCTTCTCCTTGGCCAGGTCGTAGTCCTCCTTCTCCACGGCACGGCGCTTCTCCACCTCGTACCTGCCCAGCCGCTCCCCGACCTGAAGCACACGGCGTTGGCTTTGGCTTCGCATGTGGACCGACTCACGTGAGGTGCAAAGACGGTTTTAAAGTAATGCTTTGAGGACAGTGTGGGCGACCAACTCTGTGTCAGGGGGAGAGGGGAACGGCACGGGGGATGGAGGGAACAGGCCACCGCCACCTGCGAGCTCACGGGAGTTTAAACATCCTACATTTCCTGCGGCCGCGGCCCCGAGGAGGGCTCTGCAGGAGTGTGTGCTCTCGCCGTCCTTCATGTGCTGACGCCCCTGAACCCACGCTAACCCTGCAGGCTTCAGAGGCCTGCCGTTTGCTGAGCAGGAACCAGGGCAGTTAGACACAGAGCCGCCGCCTTCCCCGCAGGCAGTACCTTCTGCAGGTCGGCGATGGCCTGCTTGAGCGTCTTGGCGTCGTCGTAGCGCTCCCTCTGGGCTGCCTCGCGCTTCCTTTCATCTAACCTGCGGATAATCTGTGCCACTTCCGGATCCTGGTACATGTCAAAGGCCAAGTCATCTAATGGGGAAATATAGTCAGACTTCCTAAAGGAAAGGAAAGGGTACTTTAGAGCCAGTTTCAATCTATGTGACGCTGCAGGGGGAAAGTGGGCCCCGTGCTCAGTGCTGAAGACACACAGACAGTCTGGAAAGGTCCCACCCACACCCGTTCCGGAGCATTTCCTGCTGAGAAAGCAGAGGCTCAGAGAAGTCAGTAACGGGCTTCAGGTCACACAGCAAGTGCAGGCAGGTCTTGGTGACCCCACAGCTTATGCTCTTGACCATGAATTATATGCACGCGGGGCATCTGAGCTTTCAGTGTTCATTCACTCATTCAGCAGATATCCCGAGTGCAGACCGTGCAGGGCTCTGCTCTGGGTGCAGGGAGAGGACAGAGCATGTGAATCGTTTGTAGACGTGGGAAAACCCAAACCAAAGCCAGCCGTGAGCAGAGGCCCCAGCCCTGCAGAGGCTGGCTTGGTGGCCCAGGCTGAGTCCAGGGCTGCACTTCACGCCACAGTAATGGTGATGAGCATTAAAGATGGAGAACTGCTACCACTGGGCTTGTACCTCAAAGTGTCTGATTGTATAACATCACCATCCAGTCCTGCAGGAGATCAGAGAAATCCTTCCCAGAATAAATGACCTAAACGTGATCTGAATAGCCTGTTTCGGATTACGCATCGCCTCCCTCTTTCCTCCCAATTCTATAACCGGCCAGAAACTTTCTTCTGCTGACATTTAGAACCAGGACGCCGTTCTGACTACTCAACAGAAGCGTTAGGGGACACGGTCCAGAGCCTCCCAATCTGCTGCATCAGAGGCAGGAAGACGCCTGCTGTTAGCTTCGCCTTGGGTGTCCTTGCACACAGCAAGTCTAATTAAAGAGATTATTTGTCATACAAGTTTGGTTGATTAACAATATACTCAAACAGGACAGGGGACCACATCACCTTTCAAAAGCAGCAAGGACCCCCCTTCCCCAGGCCTTGACTCAGGCAGCTGCGGGCACAGCAGCGGGCACACGGCCACGGCGGCTGTGAGCGTCTCCGTTCATCTCAGTGATGACTGAACAAGAGCACGTTTCTGTGCTTCCAAGATCCGTTGACTCTTTTTACTTAAACACACACCACACTCTCAAGTCTAACTCACTCTGCCTTGCAGTTCCAGAGGTGAAACCAAGACTTCATTACAGTATAAAAACCCTACAAAGGACGAAATGATGTTGCAATGCCCAGGCATCAGCAGCGCCCACTCTCCACGATGCCCCAGCATTGCCTGCGGACTCAGCCTTGGGCGCTGCCCACAACCTTTCAAGACCTCCCTCTACCTTCAGGAAAACCCTGGCAGGGGGTCGGGGGTGGGTGGGTGAGTCAGGACAAGAACTGCAGTTTACCATCCCCCATGGCTAACTTGATAAAGAACTGATTTAAATAGAAACCACAATTCCCCAGAGGGCTTTTCTTGGAGATACTAAACCCGGTAAGTGAGCTTAGTCGTCCCTGTTCACCAAGGGCAAAGCCGGGGGCAGCACCTCCACAATGCTGAAGGAAGTACCTGCCCTCAGTGCTCCCGCCAGTGCTTCTCACCCCCACCCGGCAAGGTGAAGACTCCAGCAGGCGGGAAGGATCGGGGCTGAGGACTGAGGTGGAGCTTGTGTAGGCGGGATGATGGGTCACCCTGCACCGTGACTTTTTATACACGAAACTGTAAGCACGGCCTCCACTCCAGTGTGCCATACTCAGCACCACCCAGTGGCTCCGAGCAATGGCACAGAAAATTGACCCCACATCTGATGCAAACGCAAGAGCCAGCAGTTCTGGCCATGTGCATGTGAGCGTGGAAATACACCACAGGTCATGTGCAGATGTCAACCCTGTACTAACATCTAAGCATCTTATCTCTTCGCTATTGGGAAGCTGCCATCAGAGAAGGGGACCTGGGTGTTGCTTTGAATCCCTTTCTCTTTAGGCCGGGCGCCTGTGGAAGGGGTCCCCCTGCTTTCATAAACGGCAGGCACATGACAAGGGTGCTGAAGGACTCTGTCCCAGAGGGGCACCTAGGGACAGAGGGTGTAAAGTGCCGTGCCCTCGGCCTTGCCCTCCACGCCTGACTTGCTAAAGAGTCAGCAAGATAGCGAAGTCTGTATAACTGTCCACGTGAGGAGCGTGGAGAGGAACTTACAGAAACTGATGTGACGTGCAGTTCTCACTCCCTTAAGGAATGAGGTTTTAAAGCAGATATAAGATGAACTTTGGGGTAACTGGTAATCTGGGTCAATTAATACTTCGATTCTTACCTATGAATTTGCTTGTGCCACCAAAATACCAAAGGATGGCTGACAGATCTTTTATCTGAATGCATTCGAGGAACTGTCTAGTAATACCAGAACATACAAGAAACGAAGTCATCTCTGAAGGGCAGTGAATGAAGATGTGCTAAATAAAATGGTGACCTTAATCTGCAGTGTATTTAAGACAATCCCATCAGTGGCTTATTCGGCTCCAGGCTGAATGTAGAGGCCCCCAGGTCCAGGATCCTTTCTTTGGAGCTGACTTGCACTTTCATGATTCCAAGGAAAGTTACAGAAATTTATTGCCTTGGGCGGGGGCGGGGGGGGGGGGGGGCAGGGCTCTTACCCAGAACAAGTTCCTTCGAGAGCTGGGTCCTCTGTGTTGTGCCCTAGATAATGATCAATCAGCTTCTCTCTAGAGGTCTTTGGGGGGAAAAGTTATGCTTAGTATCTCAGAGAGAAAAGGAACAACATAAAACAGAGATGATTTGACATAAAGGTGTCAGTCAGGGAGCTTCAATGATCCTAGTGTCCTGGAGGGACAACTAAAATTCTCGAGTAAAGTTTAATACAACAGCTGATGAAAATTATCTGTTAGCTGTTCACCAGATAATTTTGTGAGGATTTTTAGGATGATACTTTTGTGACAAAAATAAACGATCCCCTCTTGTTAGAAATAAATGTCCCTCTTCAGGAATGAAACTTCCCAAACTTACAATATTGCTTTCATCACTGAAATCTGCAGGGTCTCCAATGATATTTATTGCAACCAAAGCGACCTAAGAAAGAGTTAATCAACAGAAATTAAGTATAAAATGTTTGACATGACTTAACCCCTTTATAACAAACTCTGAGCCATACTGTCATAAAACGGGATGATGTACAGCAAAATGCTTTAATTGTAAAATCTCACGCTAATATAGAATTATTAATGACTTTTATAAATTATATAAGTTAATATTCCAATGCTGAACCAAGAGGGTATTTTAATGTTTAAAGGATGTTAAAACAATACAGCTAAAAAAATCTCCGAAGTTTTAACCCAGCTTTATATGGAACCATCTACCCAAGGTTAGGATGGGGTCACATCTACATGATCGTGGTAAATCAGACAATGAAATGAAAGCCTACGTTAACATAGCTTGGTTTGTCCAAGGCACTGATTCTCACTTGACGGGGAGGAGCCGCCTTCGCGTACCCCCTTCCTTGAGAATCACGGTTGCTGAACTGAAAACTGAGGAATTACTGGTGAATACACAGATGGGGTGGAGGAGGGAGAAGGCTCAGGATTCTGCTGTCAAATTAAATACGGGCCAGGCAGCACGACTCTGTCTCAGAACTCTCCTTCAGCTCACTTGCTCAGCATAAAGCTCTGACTTGTTGGAATGCTTGCACTCCTCTTGGAGGGGGCAGGGAGTGCTGTAAATATCTGTGCTAATTAACAAGACTGCTTTGGACACAGTTGATTTCCACTATATTCTTTATGCCAAAAAAATAAAAAGAAAGGGAGGGAGGGAGGGAGCTAGAGAGATTCTGGACTGCATGCATCATTAAACCGCACTCTCAGTTTCCACGGGGGACTTATCTTGTAAAAGTTTAGGGGTTTATGCAGAACAGTGCCGTCCAACAAAAATAATGGGCTGGCCCAAAAGTTCGTTCAGATTTTTCCATGCGCCGTTATCGAAAACCCAAACAAACTTTTTGGCCAGCCCAATATAATGCAAGCCACATATGTGATTTTAAGTTTTCTAGTCGACACAGTAAAAGAAACATTTAAAATTGATTTTTTGATTTTAACAATATATTTAAAGCTAATGTATCCAAAACATCCTCCTCTCCTTGTGTAACCGAGCCTGGGTCACACGTGCAGCCCATACACTTGGACCAGCCACGCTTCCAGCGTGCATAGCCGCACGTGGCCGGTGGCTCCGAATCCGAATCTGAGCACACAGCTCCAGGGAGCTTAGCACTCTCCCACAGACACCACCTTAAAGGAGGAGTCTCAGATGCCACAAAGCAGGGGGCGGGGTAGGGGTGTCACCAAGGGGAGGGCCCATGTGTCTCACCTGATTATATACATTGTACTTGTTGGTATGGTTTTGGTGAAAACTCAGCTTAAGCAACTGCCCTACTGCATCCACATAAACCGATTTTAGTTCCCGGGCTTTGCAACCTGTCTTTTCATTGTCACAGAGAGAGACGTAGCTGAAAGAAAAAACACAACTCTGGAATCACGTTGATGTGGAAATATGCTGCCTTCGGTGACCACTGGGCTCCGCAGGTTTCAAGGAAAGTTGTTAGGCTTGGAATGAAAAACCCTAGGGAAGAAAGCTCAGAAGTCAACTTCTAAGTAGTTCTCTTAAGATAAGCTCTGCACCTGAAAAGCGGCCTGAATACGACTGATAGGAACGCTGCTCAGTGAGCACACTCAGCACCAGGCAGGTGCTCAGGAGTGGTGTGATCTCCACCCACACACAAGTACGTAACACAGCGCCAAGGGCAAGGCCGATTCCTTAGTTTTTAATTGCTCTGAGGTAGAGTTAGGCTCAAAGTCCCCACCACACATGTTAAATTTCATTCTCACCCAAGTCTTCGAAACCGCTCTGCTTGATATGGTGCGGAACACTCAGGCAGGCTCTCGCCAACGTAGAACTCGATCTTACTGGGGATCATGTACTGATGAGCAAGCAGCTGCAGTTTTCTCACTCGGCATCTCTCCACCATTTGTAGGACAATTTCTTGTGGAAACGGGCAAAATCTGAAAGCAAACACATTTTTGTTTTATCTGCAGGATCTCCGTAGAGGGTTGAGGGGTGTTCGCAGCCACGCTTTCACGTACGTGTCAGGTCTGTGGGTTCTGACGCTGCCGGGTCCCCGGTGCTGTCCCCGCCCTCTGGCCTTGCAGTCGCAGCTCGAGCTTGGAGTGAAGGTTTGATGGGGTCGGCCAGCCCCGCAGCGTGAATCATACTTGGAGCAGTTAGTTAGTGGTTTGAAATGAAACCCAACGTTTATCACGAGATAAAAACATCAATCTAAAGATGCTGTACTAGTGAGTCAGAGGACTTTCCACCAGAGCCTGAACACTTCAGCAAAGCCCTCGCTTTACAGAATCCTGAGTGGGGTGAGCAACGATCAGTACTTCAAGAGTGACTCTCACGCTTGCTCAGCGGCCTGCAGAGGCCTACAACTGTCCACGCTGGGGCTTCTAGTTCTGCCCAGAAGGGACAAAGAGCATCAGAACGTCACACTGCAGTACATGATCACGACTGGGGGCGGGGGGCGGCACGATGCTTCGACAGTGGGCAGCGTGTGCGCCGAGCTGGCCGACGCTGGGTGTGCACGACAGTGGGCATCGAGGGCATCTAGAGCCAGGGAAGCACCGAGGATGCGACAGTGGGAAAGGCCCCTCCAGCATGCGTCACGATCCTCCTCGAGTGCAGTGGTGACCTGGCCACTGGCCGGCCTGGCCCCTCTCCCGCCTCTCCTCCCAGCAGCCTCAGCTGAACTGCACCACAGCCAGCCTGCCCCTTCCCTTGACCCGATCACCCCATCAACACACACGCACACTCATTCACACTCTCACACACATTCACACACTCTCATACACATATACTCACGCTCACACACAAACTCACACACACAGTCACTCACACAGTATCACACACACTAACACACTCATACACACTGAAACTCACACACTGACATGCACACATACTCACACCCATTCACACCCTCACACAAATACACTCAATGCTCACACTCACAACATACACACTCACTCACACTCATATACACTCAGTCACACACTCACATCACACTCACACACTCCAGAAAAGCCTGAGGAGCCCCCCATGACCCTGCCTCTGTCTCCAGCTCCCATCCCGTTTCTCAGCTGCCGCCTTGGCCAAGGTCACAGGCCACCACTGACCTCCACGAGGCTGAGTGCAACATACACCTCACGGTCCTGACCTCCTGGGCCCCTTCCTGCCTCGGGCCGCCTTCCCGTCCGGCCCTGACTGTGCCCTGGGCTGGGTTCCAGGTTCCCTTCTCTATCTAGACTCACTGTGAGGCATCCCACCTGCCCCATAGCTTTGAAAACCTCCTAACAGGGAGGAACCCCAAGTAAATACCATCCTGTGTCCAAACTTGCACATCTCGTTGGTGACTTGACATTGAGTGCAGGCATCCTCAAAGCACCAGACGTGACCCAGACAAACACACCCCTGACCCAGCTCCCCAAGCCGCCCCAAACAGCCTCCTCCCCCAGCTTTTCAGCATTAGCACCGCACCCATCATGTGGCCCGTGCCTGTCCTCACGCTCCTAGCAGAAGGGCCACCATCAGTGGACAGGACAGAAAGGAAGCACACAGGAAGGATCATCAGGCGGGATGGATGGGACTCTGGAAACTTCTGTGTTTAACTGAGGGACGTGAAAGAGTGAATGGGGAGAGAGAAAGTGGGGCCAGTGACTACGCGTATTCTAGGGGGGTGATCCCTGGGGTTTCCTAAATGCCAAGGTTGTAAGAGAGAGGCATGTGGGGCAGGAGGGCAGCCAGGAAACTGAGAACTCAGCAATTCGAGCCTTGAATATCCTTTAGTCAAGCACTGCTTTAGACATTTAAGATATTTACTTTTTTTAAATGCAGGGTATAGACGTTATAATTGGCGGTGAGATCATTCTAGACATAAGGACACAGTAATCTCATGTGGAAAAAAATCCTTTATAAAAAAAACAAAACCTCCAAAACTGTTTAAGGAAAACTAAGATGACTGACAAAAGTTTGAAGCTGTATATTTTAAAGCCCTTCAAAAAAAGGGCTATGGGACTTCCCTGGCGGTCCAGTGGTTAGGACTCAGCGCTTTCACTGCTGAGGGCCTGGGTTCGATCCCTGGTCAGGGAACTAGGATTTAGCTATTCAAAGGTAGCTTATTGAGAGTTTATAGATGAATCAAAAATACCCCTCAAACTGATGAAAAGAAGGGACAATACACTGTGCAAATCAGTGAAGAGAAACTCATCTAAAATGGAGCCAGAGGCCCTGCAGGGAGGGTCTCAGGCATGGACATCCTTCATCCGGGCAGGGAGCAGCAGACTTGGCTGCCCCAGCAGCAGAAGGGACACTTTCTCCTGGTCCAGTAACAGCCCAGCCAATGAGATGCTGTGACCACCCCAAACCCTTGCTTTCCTCCAATGGACTTAGGTTCAAAGCAGCCCCTCCCAACTGCCCCTTTTCTCTGTAAAATAAGGTTTCTCCCTCTACTTTGTCCTCAGACTCACCTATGCTTTCACCAGTTTGCATGTCCCGAACTGCAATTCCTCTGCCATTCTGGAGTAAGCTCATTTTGCTGGCAAAAACAACTGGCTACTTTATTTTTAAGGTTGACATCGCATGGTATCCAGAAGTGGGCTCTGGAGGAGACGGACCCTGGACCCACGTGTAACAGCCGCCCGTGCCCCGTGCCCTGCTCCCCTCCCGGCAGTGAGAGCCCTCCTCCTTCTGGGCCAGGAAGCCTCCTCTCCAATGGAGCTCCCCTCCTTTTGGTCGAGTGCTCTGACTTTATTTGGGCTCTGCTTTTTTTCTTTTTGGGAAGGCTTTGTCCTTCAGGTGAGTACTCACTCATTTGTTCCCCCTACTGGAAGTGTGCTAGAATTTTGGTAAAATTCCACTGGAATCAGGCTATTTAGGGATTTTTCTTTTGCTCTTGAGAAAAGCTCTCAGAAATGGGACCCCAGCCACCTAAATGCTCTAAGGGCACCCTCCTTCGGGGACCCTGGCTGGTTTTATGTTTAAAAACTATGGTCCTTCCTCATGCATATTTTAAACTAAACAGACTGACTTAGCCCCAAATACTTCAGAATACCAAGGGCCATTATGGGGAAC
This sequence comes from Inia geoffrensis, assembly GCA_036417435.1. Taxonomy (NCBI): domain Eukaryota; kingdom Metazoa; phylum Chordata; class Mammalia; order Artiodactyla; family Iniidae; genus Inia; species Inia geoffrensis. The sequence continues at coordinate 183,568,494 of CM070901.1, read as the reverse complement.
TTTCAACCTCTCCAAACTTGTTTCTCTCAGAACCAAATTAGAAAGCGATGGCTCTAAAACTAAACAGACTGAATGGGATGCTTATTTTAATCGGTACCTTGGAGCTTCCAAACACATCCAGGACTCTAATAAAACTGCCTCTTTACAAAATACCATTCCTAGACTAACAGAGGAGAACAAACTGAAAGACAAAACGGCTCTGAGGCCTCTCCCCCGCCCCCGCCCCTTGTGCCCCTGTGCCACCTTCCCTCCCCTTCTGCCCATCCTCACCTCCTCTGGGCCCTCCACCCGCTCCTAACCCTCTTGCTGAACTCCCCTTTTTCTCCAAACCTCTCCCTGTTTCCCCCTCCCCTGAACTTATTAAGTCCTGCCCTTTTAAAGCTAAGCCTTCTAGGGGTCTAGATGCTAGATCCCTAGTTACCTGTGTTGCCTGGACTAAAGCTGAACTTCTAGCTATAGTCAAAGATTTTCCCAAACTAACTGAGGACCCCCATGGATTTGCTGAAGAACTTATCCACTTATAAACTTATCAACCTGGCTTCTCAGATTTATATCAATTAGTCCACATGCTTGCTGGTGAAGGTCAGGCCCAACATTGGATGAAACTTGCCTGATGGGAAAATCCTGAAAGGGATTTGGAAAAACAAACCCTGACTGTTAGCAGGAAAGCCAAGAACTTGCTAGAAATTTTCACTGAAGAGTTTCAAAAGGTTTTCCTAAGCATGATGACTGGAACAAAATTCAGGCTTTGCATGCAAAACCTATAAAACCTGTTCACGGCCACTGTAGTTGTCTTCAGACTGTCTTTAAAGAAAACTCTGGTCTTCTTTTGGATGTTGAATCTGCTTGGGTTGCCTTTAACTCTGTGTTCATTAACGGGCTGAATGGGGATTCTCCTGCAGTTAAAAGGACCAGGATGGGGCTTCCCTGGTGGCGCAGTGGTTAAGAATCCACCTGCCAATGCAGGGGACATGGGTTTCAGCCCCGGTCCGGGAAGATCGCACATGCCGCGGAGCAACTAAGCCCGTGTGCCACAGTTACTGAGCCTGCACTCTAGAGCCCGTGAGCCACAACTACTGAAGCCTGCGTGCGTAGAGCCCGTACTCCGCAACAAGAGAAACCACCCCAATGAGAAGCCCACGCACCACAAGGAAGAGTAGCCCCTGCCCATCGCAACTAGAGAAAGCCTGTGCGCAGCAGTGAAGACCCAATGCAGCCAAAAATAAAAAAAAAAAAAGAAAGAAGGACCAGGATGGAATGGGAAACCCTGTCCACTCCAGGTTTGGTTAATTTGGTAAATCAGCGCGTTTGCACACTAGACAATTCAACAAATGGAGGCCCCACCCTCCCCGCCAAACAAAACCTCTTGGTCTCTGCTATTACTGCAAAAAGCCAGGACATTGGAAAAAAAGATAATTAAAGCCTGAGCACCGCAGGCACCTTCAGCCCTCTAAGCAACCTTTCCAATGTCCTTCTAACCCCAACGGCCAGGCTCTGAGGAACTACAGGGGGCTCTTCCAACTCTCCCTTTTAATCGGCTCGGAGAAACAACACTCTGGATGGGGATGAATCTCTGTGTCCTTACTGACACCACAGCTACGCTCTTGGTGCTCAACCCCACTGCTATAAAGCAGCCCTGCCTCGGAGTGCTAAACAGTTCAAATAGTGGGGGTTTCTAATGAACCCCCAAAGATCCCCGTCTCAGAACCCGTTCCCTTTCTTTTAGGCCCTCTGAGAGACACACACTGTTTTCTCCTTAGGCTCCTTCATCCTTATTCAATCATTGGGCAGAGATTTCTTAGGAAAATACCATGCTGGAATTTCTTTCTCCTGAAGGGGGGAAATAGTTCTAGAATTGACAGTAGCCATCAAAATAGCCAAGCAGGGAACTGAATGACCTTCGATATCTTTTACTTGCTCTGTCTCAGATGCATCGGAGGTGATTTCAATGATACTCACTAGTCACTTGTCACCAGTGGATCAGCTACCACTTTCCCTGTGGGCAAAATCTCCAACTGAAATACACAGAATTCAGTGCTCCTCCTATTAAGAGTCAAACATATCCCTCAAAACTTCTCCCCAGAATTAATCAGTACCTTATAATTAAATAAAGAGGTCCTTCAAGGCATCAAGCCCGTAACAGAAGATTTCAAAGCCGCAGCCTCATTATCCCTTGTACTACTCCCCGTAACACCCTGCTTTGCCCGTGAGAAAACCCAGCGGCTGAGGATGGAGGTCTGTCCGGAAACCGGAATAAGTGACACTGTTATCCCTGTCACCCTGTCTTTCCTAAGCCCCATATGCGAATAGCATCCATTTCTACTAAAAGCAGAATCTCACTGTAATTGATCTATGCACTGCACTCTCTAGCATTCCTGTTGATAAAGCTACTCTGTATCTTTTTGCTTTCACTTGGGAAAGAACAGTAGACCTGGACAGAAACGCTCAAGGCTTTTACTGAAAGTCCTTCTTCTTTTTTTTTTTTTAATTTATTAAAAATAAATTCTTTTGGCCGTGCTGCGCAGCACGTGGGATCTCAGCTCCCTGACCAGGAATTGAACCGCGCCCCCTACAGTGGAAGCATGGAGGAGTCTTAACCTCTGGACCGCCAGGGAAGTCCCTGAAAGTCCTTCTTACTTTTCAAACCTTAAAGGCTGATCTGGACAATACCGTTTTCTGCAGGCTCTACTTTATTACAATATATGGAGGGTTTGCTTCTCTACTCTCCTCTAAAAACTTCACAGGAGGACAGCATTCACCTGTTAAAACCTTTTAGCCTTAAAGGGACATAAAGTCTCCAAGGAAAAACTGCAGTTTGCTCAAACTCAGGTTCAATATTTAGGGCACCTGATCTTAGAATGAGGCTACCTTTAGATACAGGTAGGCTTCATGGTACCCTCAGCTTCCCCAAATCTAAAACTCAGCCTAATTACGAGGTGCTTTGGGCTAGCTGGCTACCGTCAAAACTAGATTCCAAATTTCTCTCCTATGGCCCAGCCCCTGCATGTTTTATAAAAAACAACAAACCGGACCCCATTATTTGGGGTTATCAGGATGACATAACCTTTGGAGCCTTAAAGTAAAGCTTAATAAGGGCCCCTCTGCCCTTAGACATCCTAATTGTCAGCTTCCTTTCTTTTCCTTTGTATGTGAGAAGGAGGGGAACGCCTTTGGAGTATCATCCCAAACACAGGGACCATCATCGACCCATCGGCTAGTATAGTCGACAGCTGGACCCTGTGCCATGGGGACAGCCCCCTGGTCTCAGAGCCACTCCTGCCACTGCCCTTTTGGTTAAGGCCACCAAAAAAATAATCATGGGATTCCCTCTAACCGTCTTTGTACCCCATGCAGTAGAGCCTCTCCTGAATTTGCATCACACGCCTGTGAGACCCTCTTGCTAACTTTTCCTCACAGAACTCTTTCTCGGTGTAATAACCCCAACCCTACTGTTCCTCTCCCCGTTGCTCTGACAAAACTCTCCCAGACTGCTTAACACTGACAGATCACCTTTTGACTCCCTGCAATAGTTCACAGGAAATTCCTCTAACCAATGTAGATTTTTCATGGTTTACTAATAGTTCCTATCTAAAAGATGCAAAAGGTAAACACCGTGGGGTGTTGCTGTCGCAACTCCTCTTGAAGTCATCAAGGCAGTATACCTTTGGCTACTTCAGCCCAAAAGGTGGAATTACATGTTCTCACTAGGGCTTGTACTTTAGCCAAGGGCAAGACCACCAACATTTATACCCACAACCGGTATGCCTTTGGGGTAGCCCATGGCTTTGGGACGTTATCAAAACAGCAAGGTTTACTTACCTCTGATGGGAATAAAATTTAAAATGGCTCTCATGTCTAAAATTTATTAGATGCCATACTTTTGCCAGCTGCTCTGGCTACTAGCAAGGTCCCTGGGCATTCCAGACTCGAGTCCCTGTAAGCTAAAGGAAACCATCTTGCTGACATTTCTGCCAAAAAATGCTGATCTCAAAGGAACCAATGGCTAACCCTCTGTCATGCTCCAAAGGGATATCCCCCACATCCCCCAGATGATAATTTGGAAACACTGACTAGAAATGCCCAACAATTGGCCTCAGAAAAGGAAAAACAATATTGGAAACTGAGTAACTGTTGGCTTGAAAAAAAGACAGAACTCTTGGTTTGGGCCAAACAACAATCTGGTCCTACCAGAAATTCTAAAGTTCCCACTACTGACCACTGCACGTGCCTTATGCCACTGGTCTACTGGCAAAATGACAGAGTTCGTGAACCAATATTGGTGAAGAAACATGAAGAAAGCTGTGAAAAGCGCCCACCGGGCTTGTCCTACCGTCCAAAACACAACCCAGGAAAACGTGTCTGCCCTGCATTAAGTTGCTAATGGGCCATTCAAGACCTGGCAAAGGGATTGTATTCAGCTGCTCCCATCTCAGGGATATAAATATGTCTTAGTCAGGAGTTGCATGTTTTCTCACTGGACTGAAGCTTTCCCCTGTAGACAGGCTACTGCCTCTTCTGTGGCTAAGATCCTGTTAGAAAAGATCATCTCTACCTGGGAACCCCCTCCCCCGCCCCCCCCCGCCCCTGAACTTCAGCAGTTGAACACTTTGACAGGTCTGTGCTGTCTGGCTGGTTTTACACTTTCACTGTCTTACCATCCTCAATCCTCAGGGCTAGTCTAACGCTTAATGACATCATTAAGACCCAACTGGCAAAATTTGTAGAGACCCTCCAAATACCTTGGCCAAAAGCATCACTGTTGGCCCTTCTAAATCTCAGATCCACCCGTTTGGGAACTCACAAACGCTCGCCCTCTGAGACAATCACAGGAAGCCCAATGCACCTGGTTCCCGCCTCCTTTGATCCATAGCCGATAAACGGAGATATACTTCAATATTGTAAGGGCCTTACTGTTTCCATTGAAAGTAATCACACTTTAGTAATGTTTTCATAGCATGCTCCCGGGAGATGAAGACCTTAAGCATCACACCACGCAACCTGGAGATTTCACCTACCGGAAGGGACACCGCAAGAAGGATTCCCTTCGATCTCACTGGAAAGGCCCCTATCAGGTACTGCTAACCAATCCTTGTGCTGCGAAGCTCCATGGAATGGAATCCTGGATTCATGTCACCTCTAAAGAAAACACCAAGCCCTGAGCGGACCTGCACACCAACTGGCAACTTGAAAGTAAAGATTTCCAGGAACTGAAGCAGACAGCATCTGATGAGACAGCTTTCCCAAGATGGACCAGGCCCATATACCCTTTTCTCACTATTGCTTTTTACCTTATTTTCTCCCTCTCTACCTTGGACAGACATTGCTTTTATGCACATTTCCTGATCTACTGCAAAAGAGGGAAACCTCTCTGATTGTTGGATTTGTCACCAGAAACCTTGATCTGTGTCCATGACAGCAGTGACCCCTACTCACACTATAAGTAACTTCTCTGGAATCCCAAATGCCACTCTGTACCTAAACTGTTCCGCAGGTCCCTTGTATAAGGTGAGACTACTAAATCCGCATGCCCTTGTTCCCTGGCTTAATTTAAGCTCTCTTGAATACACATACAGAAGACACTGGAGCAGTCAGTTTGAGTCAGACCGTTTGTAAGCTGGCTGTCATGCCCATATATTTAGGAAGACTTTTAGTATGTGATAACATCATACGTGAGTCTTGGTTGAATGACGCCAAGTCCTTGATACCGACAAATGAGTCCGTAAATGCTACTACTGATGAGGGGGTCCTACTTGTTCCTCCCGGCTACTCTTCTATATGTGGAAGCCTTGGTAATGGCCCCCAGCTTGGGCAGCTAATCATCTTGACAGCTGGAGGGTAAAAGAACAGTGTGCTTTTGCTGTATTCACTGTTCTACTTTCTCTTCATAACAGATCAGAAACCTCCCATTGGTCTATTGTGTTAAACCTCCTTAGCTGCCTTACATGGGAACTTCCAGCAGGCGTGTATGACCCCAGGTTTGCCTCTGTAGGGGGAGCCGCCCTTCTCCTCCCGTCAGAGTAGGTGCCAATGAACACATGATTAGAAATCTCTTCCTAACATTAGAAGAGCTGTGGCCAATTCCACAGCCGAAGGGGTAACAGCCCAACATCGTTCACTTAATTTATTAGCTAAAGTAGTTTTAGGTAAGTGCGTAGCCCCCAATGACCTATTTGCTGAGCAAGGAGGTGTTGGAACAATAGCAAACACCATCTATTGCACATGAATAAATGTCTCGGGAGAGGCAGAAATCCAATTACACAGAATCAGGGAGCAAGTGCACTGCTTTTTCACCTGATATTCCATGGTCCTTGGATTTGTTCAGCTGGCTGCCTTCAGGCCTAGGGTCATGGGTCAGAACTATCATAAAATTTGGAACTGTCATGTTACTTTAAACTTTGTTTCGCATAATTATTTTTAATCTTTGTACCTGTTACATGTTAAACCTTTGTAGAAATGATGTACATAATAGAGTGATGTTGGCTCAATGCTTTGAGATCTCCAACGTGCACACTTGACAAGATGTACACTTCAGATAGGAATGCTTGAGAGTCTTCCCTTCTAACCTCCCCTGTTACTCAAACATGGCCTTAAACGGTTTCCTACTGCTATGTACTTTCCCTCCGACTTTGGATGTGACAAGTAGGAAAGGTCCTTCCTGACACTGAAGGACAGAAACCACTGAATGCGGACAACCTGACTCTTGATCAGTGATACTTTTGGGGAAAGTTCTTGTTCAAAAGGGGGAAATACGACAATTAATAAAAGGAAACCTCAATTAAACTGGAGAGGGGAGCCCTGGAGGGGAAGGACTCAGGCGCGTGTCTTCCTTCGTTCCTGGGCAAGCAGCAGCTGGCGTTACCGCCCCAGCAGGAGAAGGAAGATTTTCCACTCGTCCAGCAACAGCCCAGCCAATGAGACACTGTCACCACCCCGAACCCTTGCTTTCCTCCAATGGACTTTCACTCAAAGCAGCCCCTCCCAACTTCCTCCTTTTCTCTATAAAGCAAGGTAAAGTAAGGCTTCTCTCTCTCCTTTGTTCCCCAGACTTGCCTATGGTTTCACCATAGCTTGTGTCCCGAATTGCAATTCCTCTGCCATTCTGGAATAAACTCATTTTGTAGGTAAAAGAACTGGCTATTTTATTTTTAAAGTTGATTATTACCTAAAAAGGTATGTATCTCTTCAAGATAAACTGACAGCTCTAAATTTCTTTCTTTTTTTGGCCATGCTGTGCGTTTTGCAAGATCTTAGCTCCCCGACCAGAGATCGAACTTGGGCCCGGAGCAGTGAGAGCACTCAGTGCTAACCACTAGACCACCAGGGAATTCCCTAGATTTCTTTCCGAATGAATATTATTTGACAATAAAAAATTCATGCCCAGAGGCTCTGATCATTGGTGTAAACTTTGTGTTCTCTTGGAGAAGTGTGTCTCATGCCCTGAAGATTTCAGGCTCTATGAATTCCTAGGTCATAGAAGGCACTGGAGACACTTCCCTTGCACCCTTGTAAAGACCCCCAGGACCACCTCCCACTGGAGCTATATCTATCAGTGCCTGAGCAATCCCTCTTTGACCTGGGCTAACAGAGCACCCTGTCCTCTCTTTGGGAGACTTGGTTTGAGGTTACTTTCCTTTGCCTTCCTGTGATGTGCTTGACCTCAGAGAACACTGTTGAAGTCAGGAGACCCCCGAGCCAAACCCAGAATGAGTCTGAATGGAGATCAAGGCACATATACCCTTTCCTTTAAAGCAGTCTGAAAGGTTACTACTGAAACTCGTCTAGGTCATGCCTTAGAAGAAATACCATGTCAAGACGTGAAAGCACCATATCAGTATTACTTTTATAAATATTACAAAAAAGCGGCCCTGTCTGTGTATTTAAGTACCTTTAATTCATGCATAAATGCTGAATAAGTGCATTTAGTAGGAAGGACCTCTGCTGAAGGGAAATGCAGGTGTGTGTAGGGGGGGAGTGCAAGTGTATTTGCATAAAACCCTGGCCGCAGCTCACTCTGGGCCCCTGGGCTTGGGGAGAAGCAGGACTCGATTGATTTGTGAGTCTGGGGGGAGCGTGGATGTGACTGAGGCTGCCTGATGGAGGTGTTCCTCCAGCCCCCTTGGGCCTGGTGAGGCTGCCCTGGCTGGCCCAGTCCTGGGATGTGTACTTGCGCCCAGATAAAGCCCTTGTTCAGTATCAGCTTCGTCAGCATTAAAGAGGCTATTTGTCCCCATCTGCTCTACTCTTTTGTTTCATTTCTCAGTTCACTGAGAATGGAGTCTTGTTTGTTGGGTTCCCTCAGAAACGCCAAAAGGAAAATATGTTTGAATTTTAAATGGGATTTATATTCAACTTTTTAGCAATATATCATCTGAATAAATGTAAGTCACAGTATATGACTGAATGTAAATGTCATACAGATTTACATGTTCATGAATAGGAGCAAATAGTAAGCCTTCTACTCACACTTGGAAAACAAGTCATGAGGAGTGAGATTCCCCGAGGAGGTGAGGGGACCAGGAGGTGGGTTGCCTCAGGCGGCTGACACTGACTAAGTCAGGGAAGCCAGATCAGACCCTGGGGCAGCTCAACAACTAACTTGCCCCACTTTTGGGGAAGAATGAAGGCTTCTCAGGAAAAGACTTAAATGTTTCAGAAAAGTACTCACTGGTATTACATCACTCAAGTAATGAAGACTTTTAAAGGTGTACAAATATTCCAGATGAGTCTGAAAGAGACTTGGTTAACGTCCTGTGTTACATGAAAGCAGTGAGATGCAAAATCTTTACCACCAACCAAGCACAGAGAATGCGGGACTGGTCCTCAATCAGGGAATTGGGGGAGGGGCAGTTATCCTTCCTCTCTTCTGTATTTGCATGCTTCTTAAGTGAATGTGGGTTAATGTTATAGCGAAAAAGGTTCAACAAATTTTCTTTAAAAACAGAAGGAAAAAAGTCCAGCGCGTAACTAGATGGGTGGGTCTGCAGCACAACCCGACCCTTGTGTGTTGACCCTCGTGTGTTCTGCCGTCTGAGTCGCAGTAAGACTAGCAGTTGAGACGGAGAGAGCCTATGCGCCCTTGAGGACCCACCGCCGTTGGCCGCCCCCCACCCCCGTCTGGCCCACCTCGGTGACCTCCACCCGCTGACAGTCGGTGCATGGATCATTAGTTCCCGGGCACTGAAGCCGTCTTCGTGTCCAGATGAGCTGACAACTACGAATCCAATCTTGTGGGGCATTCTGCACGCTGGGGCTGTGTATGAGAGCAGGAAAGACTGCTTTAAGGGACTTGGTAGTACATTGTAATATTGAAAGTGTTATTTCCTGCCTTGTTAATACACAAAGTAATTCCCAACCTAGTCAGGACTGTCCCATCACTTTGAAAGAGTCTAGTTCTTATTACACAATTTTTAAGACGCCTCTTGACTTTTCCCAAATATATGCCAAAAAGTTTGACCAGCGTTGTGGGTTGAACTGTGTCCCCCCAAAGCTATGCTGAATCCTAACTCCTGGTGCCAGTGACGTGACCTCGTTTGGAAACAGTGGGGACGTAAGCAAGTTAAGATGAGGTCATATTGGAATAGGATGGGCCCTGCTCCAACATGACTTGTGTCCTTATCAGAAAAGAGACAGGGACACACACACAGACAGGGAGAAGCCAAATGACAATGGCCGAGCAGCTGGAGCACTGCATCTACAAGCCAAGGCACGCCGAGTACTGTCTGGAGGCAGCAGAGGCTGGAAGGGGCCGGGAAGGAGCCTTCAGAGGAAGCGTGGCCCTGCACACGTGCACCTCGATTTTGGACTTCTAGCCTCCGGGATAAATTTTTGTGGGTTTAAGTCATCCAGTTCGTGTTACTTTGTTATGGCAAAAACAAGGTCTTTTGCTAAGATATGAATATAAAGATTTTCAAATTATTAAGGAACTCATAAACCAGTGTGCTAATGAGTTAAACAAAAATAAGGGGAAAGGGGGCAGTTTAATCAACAGCATAATCATTGCTAAATGAAAATGCTGATCAGCAGGGAGAGCAGAACCACGGACGGAACCTCAAGCACACAGGTGTTCTCCCCGAGCCTGGCGGAGTGGCTGACTCTGGGCAGATGCGCAAATACCAGCTGAATGATTTTCTTGTCTTGATGTTTTAGCAAAGCTGGCTTGGCTCACAGTTACCTACCATCGTTTTGAGGGTGGCTGCAGTGACGCCCAGTTTTGCCCACTCCTTTGAAAACGGCTCCTCAATCCCAATTTCCCTCGGTGGTTCTGTCCTCCCCACACCCGGAACTGTGGGGCTGACGCCCAACCTGCCCCCCACAGATCCCCGCCTGAGGGGGCATATTTCCCAGGCTTGGGTGGTCCATGAGTTCCACATCCCTCCTCAGGAACGGGCTCAGGGATGGAGACATGAGAACAGGACCCAAACTGGACCAAAGCCACTCAATCCCAGGACCCTGTGGAGGCTGTGGCCATAGCATAGTGTCTTGGAGGGGGCGGGTGCTGCTGGAGGCCACCAGCAGGGAGATCCAGGCAGGGAGTGGAGCTGACACGGGGAAGCAGTGCTGAGAGAGACAGAGACACTCCGTGAGCCTCAGGACTTAAAGCCCGAGCAACTCATGGACTTGCAGTTACTCTCCAGTGACTAAGCCTGTCGATGCTCTTCAGTCGGCCAATTTGAGTGAAGTATGCAACCAAAAGTCCTCACTAACACAGAGGATAAAGACTTCTCCAGAAAGTTCTCTGGGGTAGGACATACTATTAATGGAGATTTTCCGGAGGAGGTGACACACAAGCATATCCCACATGAAATGTGTTTGTTTTAACATGCTTGATACATGATCTAGATCTTCCTTTGACTTTTACTGAGAACCTGCAGAGGACCACGTCAATAAATTAATTCTTGGCTGGCACTCGCTAATGTTTCTTGGAATATATGAACAAAAGCATTTAAAACAGAAAGAGAAACCACTATTAAAGATCCCAGTTATTTTTTATACAAAGCTCACTGCAGTATATCACAGGAGAGAAAACCAAACTAACCCAGAAAGTAATAAAATGCAGGCACAAAAAATGGACAAGTGTGATTTAACCCACGGCAACTGCACAGCCTGGCCTGTGTGCCAGCTCCCATGCCAGACATGGACTGGCCTCGCCCAGCCTGTGGCTCCTCCCACGTGCCCGGACTCCCAGCCTGGACTGACTCTCCCCTTGGCCTCCATACCTCCCCCTCCCCTGTCCCCTCTCCCTCAGTGTCAAGCCTCACTGGTCCCACCTTTGGAACAGTGACTGAATACGTCACCTCTTCTGGACCCCACTGTGTTCTCTAGAAAACAACGGCCAGGTTTCCCCATGTGGAGTACTGCCCCCAACGGAAAAACCCTCCTCAAGCCCAACCTGCTGTTCTAACCCCCGCGTTCTGTCATGGATTCTAAAGTCCCTCCAAACTTACTAAAGCTCAGAGTTAGATCCCTGTGTCCTTCCATCACCTTTAAGAGCAGGGCCTGTTACTTTCTATCCCACCTTGAAAACAGTAGGTACCTATGAAATATTTTCAACTGAGTGTGATCATGTATCCTGAAATTCCAGAGATCTGAAATACTGTTTATTCACCTTGCTGACCTGTATACTGACCTACTCCCTTACACCATACTTTTGTGTGCAGATGCATACATGTTTATACCTTCATCACAACTCTGACACCCCAGCTGTAGAGACGAGGAAACTGAGGCACAGAGAGGCCTGGCCCAGGACCATCCGGCTATGAAGCCACACAGGCCGGGTTTGTTCTAAAGCTGGTCAGGTTCCAGAGCCTGGTCTTGACCAACACCCTCGGTTATGGCCCTAAGAGTTAGAAATGGGGCCCTTTAAATCCGAATAAAGGACGTATCCACTATACTGTGCTGCCTCAATAAATCCAAGACACAGTCCGGGCGTTCAGGAACCAGACAGGAGAAGTGCCTGGGAACCGCAGAGGCAACGCTATTACGTCGGTTTGGGAATTCGAACAGGATTCCTTTATGGCCACGTCCTTCCGCCTTGTACCCTAGGGTCCCCTTTGCGTAAACCTTCAAGTCTTCCCTAAGATACTTGGGGTGTCACTAAGGACACTAGTATTGGGCTCTATAAAAATCACACTAACATTTTGGGGAGAACCAAAGCTCTGTCGAGTGCGGGGCCCCGGTGCACAGCGGTCCTCGCCTCAAAACGAGCGCCGGTTGCATCTTCCCCAGCAGCGATCACTCTCCCCCGCGCCGCGGGACGAGCTGGGACCGTGGGGAGAAGGTAACTCGGCGGTTCCTCCTACGAAGTCTGCTTTTCACTATGCATCGGGGTACTGAATCTCTACGTTAAATCGAAACACTTTACCAACTTCCGAACATCTTGCTACAAGACTAGGAGACAGATTTGTATCCAGTTTCTTTCTTAGGAAACCCTAAATGTTACACACTGAAATGGTTTTTTGGTCAAGCAACCTCAAGACTCGAAAGTGCCCCTGAGAATCCCCGAAACAGACGAGGTTGAAGAGCCAGCTCAGCACCGAGTCGGGGTCGCTGAGCCCGCACCGCCGCCAAACGCGGGGACCAAGCGCTGGCGCCGCTGGCCGCCCGGGGCGGTGACGCAGCGCGCGGGCCGCGCCCACGGAGGCCCCGCCGCCCACGGAGGCCCCGCCGCCCCCAGCCTGCTCGTGTACCTGTCAGGACGTCCGCACGACCCGGGCTCTGCGCCGGCCCTCGGCAGCGCCGCGCCTCGGCGGAGCTCAGGAGGCGCCTCCTCCGCCGACCCGGGCCGGCCGGCACCCCCAAGCTGCAGCGGTGGTGGCAGCCGAGGAGCAGCCCCAGCCGCCAGCTCCTGTTGCCCGGGCCGCGGCCGCCGCTCTCATGACAACCAGGCCGGCCCGCCCGGACCTCCGCGCGTGCGCAACCCCGCCCCGCCGCGCCTGCGCACAAGGCGGAATCGCACCGCCTCTTCCTGGGCCTTCTGGGTAATGTAGTTTTCAGGGAACAGCGCCTGCGCACAAGGCGGGATCAGCCCGTCGCTTCCCGGGCCTTCTGGGTAGTGTAGTTTCGGGGGTGGGGGGCGGCGCGGGGCCTTGATTCCCTTCTGTGGAAACCCCCAGGCGTGGACCCACGGCCCGCCGCGTAGGCGCCGCCCGCGGGGCCGGAGGCTCTGAGGATGTCTGCGGTGCTGCAGAAGAGGTTCAAGTTGCGGGCCCTGCACAACCAGAAGAAATTTGGGGTGGCGGGCAGGAACTGCGAGGAAGTGCTGCGGAAGGGGTGCCTCCACTTGCAGGTGCCCCGGGGTCCGGGGTCGGGGGGCCTCCGCTTGCAGGTGCTACCCGGGCCGAGGAGCTGGGGACCGATGGGCTGGGGGGCCTCTGCTTGCGGGCGCCCCGGGCCGCGTGGCGGTGGGGGTGGGGCGAGTCTGACTGAGCGAGCCTGCCCAGAGCACTCTTTTTGAGCTGGGAAGATGTTGCCCCGTCGTCCTGCACTGTCAGGACTGGCCGAGCACAGGCTGCACCGAGACGCAGTGCGTCCCCGAGTAATGACAGTCGCTGGGAGGGGGCACTGTCCATATCCCCAGGGCGGAAAGCCTGAGCCTGACCACTGCCGACGGCCACGTGCCCGACCCCGGGCTCCATCCTGGCTCCTTACGTGGGCTGTCGTGGAGTCCACCTGTCGCCCTGTGAATCAGGCGCTAACACCCCCATTTCAAAGATGAGGAAACTGAGGCACCGAGCGACTAAGCAACGTGCCATAGCCACTGAGGAACGGCCGGTGTTTAAACCCCGGTCTAGCTACGCCGGAAGCCTCTTAGCCCAGCCTCTGCGGGTGCGGGGGCTGCAGGCGGGGGGCGGGGGAATTGGGGTCCTTCCCGGCTTCTGGGTCCTGGTGCCTGGTGCCGCATCTCAGCAGATGGCCTGAGTGCAGCCTCTGCCCCAGCGCTCAGGAGCCCACCCGCTTGGGAGAAATTTGGGGAGAATAGGAGGTGCTGCTTTTTGTGCCTCAAAACCAGGGAGTGTGGGAGACATCTGAGCCCCAGGGAATTCCCATTTCCTGTGCTGCGGAGAAGCCCCCAACCTCCTCCTCTGGCTCCTCAGCCCTGTCAGAGCAGGGGGACTTTGTAGAGAGGCCTGGGAAACTTACCCCTTCTGACAGTGAGGATCACGACAGCTCTGGCCTGAGACCCAGGGACCTGGTTCCAGTGCTGGTAGGCTCAAGTGCTCCAGGGCACAGGCCGATCCCTGCCTGGATTCCCACCTGGTGTAGAATGAAGGGTTGGGCTCAGAGGCCTCTAAAAGCCTTTTGACACGAATATTCTAGGTATTTCAGCCATTGTTCTTACCCTTATTGAATTAATTTCCTCAACTGGGCTTAGACCAGTGCTGGGGTTGTGTGTGCCTGTGTGGGGTAGGGGGGAGGGGAGGAGTTGCTGTTAAAAATTCATAAAACTGATTGGTGTCGAGCAACAGAGGACTAAACCTCAGCAAGTTAAGAGTCCCGTGTGCTGATCACACTTCCGTGGCCAGAGGCGGTGGGTCCTGCTCAGTAAAGATGTTCTCCTTAACTAGTTGGTGCCCAGGGAGAAACTCTAGCGGTAGGCGATGTGTCCTGACACCTGTCAGGCAATGAGCCTCATTGCTGGGGATGTGTTTACCAGCTTAGTGCAAGCAGTCAAGGGTCATTTTTGGAAACAGGCTTGGATTTTAAAATGCCCTGGAGGAGCTCGGTTTGAAGGGTCCGAGTGGTGAATCCTGCAAAGCGGTTATCACCGTGTATGTATTTCTATGACTTTCCAGGTCTTAGAAACCTACAGTAGGTGCCCTTGTTTGGACGTGCTCTGTACGTGCAGACTGCATCTCGAGTGGGATTCTTTACAGCGTAGTAGTTCCTTCTTGTTCTCTGTGAGGGCTGCAGATGGGAAGACCTCAGGTCGCCACCCCAAGACTGGGCCGCCCGAGATCCAGGAAGTAAGCATCCCACCCTGCTCTCCCCTCCCCCCCTTCTTCCCAGCTCCCTGTTCCTGGCTCCACCCTGTGTCTCTACGAGGATGGCACGGAGCTGACTGCAGATTACTTCTGGAGTGTCCCCGATGACTCGGAGCTCGTGCTTCTCACTGCAGGGCAGACCTGGCAGGGTTGTAAGTGGCGGGGACCTTGCAGATTGGTGGGGAAGCTGGTGCGGCTTTGGAGGTGCAGAGGGCCTGCCTGGGGGTGCCAGCCCTGGGAGGGAGGGGTCCCCCTTACTCTGGACTCTGAAGGAGGAAGCCCCCCGGAGGCAGGATCAGATGGCAGTGTTGTCCATCCTCTTGGCCAGGAGGCCAGTTGTCCAGCTGGTTGGTCTACGTGTCTTTTAAAGAAATTCCTTTAGTTTTATTTACATTCATTTGAAGTGTCCTAGTAACCCCTAAGGGCAGAAGGGAGGGCTTTGCGGGTGGGAACCTGCCCAGTTTTGCGGGTAAGGCAGAGCCAGAGAGAGAGGCTCTCCTGTTCTGCTGGGCTTTGTTGCGGAAAATAATCAATAACCAATCAGTAATAAGAACAGAACAGTTTTATTTGAGCCAGACTGAGGACTATAGCCCAGAAGCCCTCTTCCCCGGTTACTCTGAGAAACTGCTCCAGAGAAGCAGGGTTTTCAGCACAGTTTTATGTCTTGTCAGAACAAAGACCGTTAAACAGGGCAGGGATGCATTTCTCCGAGGTTTCAAATAAAACCAGACCGGCATGTACACAGCGAGTCAGCATGGGCTTGGCACCTGGGAGGGAGCCTTACGATCGAAAGGGTAACCAGCATTGGTGTCCCAGGAAGAGGCGCATTTAATTTTTATTTTTAACATGGATGTTCTTTACTTCTGGTCAATGCGCCCTTTTATAATTAAAGCAGAGGTGCAGTGTATGTTTGATCAGCCACAAAAAGGCTGTTTTAGTTATAGCATCAAATTCAAGTTAACCCATGCAGAAGCCAGAACAACGTCCCTGTATCTCAATACGTAAAAATTTCTTTTACCAACTTTCTAAGGGATGGGCTGGTGGCTGATGCTGTGCTCAGTGTCTGGTCTCTGTCGGGTTTGCGGACACACCGTCCTTAGGCTCCTGTCGGGCCTGCCTGACTGGAGCAGGTGCTTTTGAAGTTGGTTCTTTAGGGGGGTCTGTGCTGGATGACAAGTGATACTCTGGAGCCATAGGCCGGTGGCCAGGTGTGTGCCCTTTCCCTGGGAGGGCCATCAGGCCCTTGTGCAAAGGGGCTTCCATTTCAGGAGATGTTTCTGGTGCCTGGGGAAGGAAGTGGAGCTCTGAGGACCGAGACTGTCCTACCTCCTCTGCTGAAAGGGCAGAGAGAGAAGCCCGGGAGCAGTGCAGGTGTGGCCTCGCCCCTCGGTTGGGACTCTGCTGTCAGCAGTGCAGGTGACATGTCTGCTGTGCGCTCCTAGTGGCAAGCACCCTTCCTCCGTGGACTTCTAGAGAATTAAGTCTCAATAAAGTTGTTAAAAAAGGAAAGAAAAAGGGCTTCCCTGGTGGCGCAGTGGTTGAGAGTCCACCTGCCGATGCAGGGGACACAGGTTCGTGCCCCGGTCCGGGAAGATCCCACATGCTGCGGAGTGGCTGGTCCCGTGAGTCATGGCCGCTGAGCCTGCGAGTCCGGAGCCTGTGCTCCTCAACGGGAGAGGCCACAACAGAGAGAGGCCCGCGTACCGCAAAAAAAAAAAAAAAAAAGGAAAGAAAAGGAACTGCACGCTGCTTTCCAGAGCTGCGGTCCCATCTTATCTCCACAGCAGGGACGAGAACGGCCTCTCCAGCTCTTGGCATTGTCGCTCTTTTCACTTTAGCCATTCTGGTGTGTGTGCAATGGTGTCTGGACTTGCATTTCCCTCCCGACCGATGGTGTTGACCATCTTCTCCTGGGCTGATTTACCATCTGTAAACCTTCCTGTGAAGTGTCTTTTGTCCATTGTCTAACAGGGTGTTTTTTACGGTTGAGTTTTGTGAGTTTTTTCCTAATATATTCTGGATGAGCCTTTGTCAGATGTGTTGTTGACACTGATATTCTCTCCCAGTCTGCAGCTTGCCTTTTTTTTTTAATTTTAATAAATATGTTCTTATGACCAGTATGCTTTTATTTCTGTGAGAAAGATTCCTAGGAGTAGAATTGCTGAGCCAAAGAGTATATGTGATTTTTTAAAAAAATAAATTTATTTAATTTATTTTTTTTGGCTGCGTTGGATCTTCGTTGCTGTGTGTGGGCTCTCTCTAGTTGTGACAAGCGGGGGCTACTCTTTGTTGTGGTGTGCGGGCTTCTCCTTGCGGTGGCTTCTCTTGTTGCGGAACACGGTCTCTAGGGGCGCAGGCTTCAGTAGTTGCATCACTCGGGCTCGGTAGTTGTGGCGCACGGGCTCTAGAGCTCAGGCTCAGTAGTTGTGGCGCTCGGGCTCTAGAGCTCAGGCTCAGTAGTTGTAGCATGCGGGCTCTAGAGCTCAGGCTCAGTAGTTGTGGCACGTGGGCCATAGAGCGCAGGCTCAGTAGTTGTGGCTTGCGGACTCTAGAGCTCAGGCTCAGTAGTTGTGGCACGCGGGCTGTAGAGCGCAGGCTCAGTAGCTGTGGCTCGCGGGCTCTAGAGCGCAGGCTCAGTAGTTGTGGCACACGGGCTTAGTTGCTCCGCAGCATGTGGGATCTTCCCAGACCAGGGCTCGAACCCGTGTCCCCTGCATTGGCAGGCGGATTCTTAACCACTGCGCCACCAGGGAAGTCCCTGCAGCTTGTCTTTTCGTTCTCTTAACCGCGTCTTTCATGGAGTAAAATTGTTAATTTTGATGAAATCCAACTTGTCCCTTTTTATCCTTCTACGCGTACGGCTTTGGTGTTCAGTCCGAGACCTTTTCACGAAGCTTTAGGTCTTGAAGATTTTCTCTGTCTTTCTGCGCCAGTTGCTATGATCATGTGACTTTTCTTGGTTGGCCTGTTGAGGGTGGATCACACTGATTGATGTTTGGACCCTGAGTGGCCCCATATCCCTGGAATGAGCCTCGGGACCGTGGGGCCTGTTCCTCGCATGTGTCTGGACTTCGGTTTGTAGGACGCTGTGAAGCCCTCGGCCCCGAGTGCCTGCTCGGAGGGCTTGCTGCTTTCGGGTGTGAGCGGAAAGGCCCCGGGAGCCAGCAGGACAGTGAAGGGATGAACCTGGAGTGTGAGAGGTCTCAAGGGAGGTCCCAAGACGAGGCGATTTCACTTGGAGGAAGGAAGGCTGAGGGGAAGGGCGGCAACTCGCGTGGGTGGCCTTCGTTTTCCAAACCGCGTGCTGTGTCCTCCCTGTCTGTCCTCACACCAGCCGGGCGCGGGCAGCCAGGCCCGAGGCCCGGAACCCTGGGCTGGTGACGGTCGGGGCAGGGGTCTGGCTGGTCCTGGGGGAGGAGGTGGTCTCCCCGAGGCAGTGCTCCAAAGCCTGGTGGCCTCTCTGTTCCCTTCGGTGGCAGACGCGAGTGACATCAGCCGCTTCCTGAGCGTGTTCCAGGAGCCGCACGCAGAGCTCATCCAGGCCGCCCGGCAGCTGCTCTCGGACGAGCGGGCCCCGCTGCGTCAGAAGCTTCTGGCCGACCTGCTGGGCACCGTCGGCGAGAACATCGCGGCCGAAACCAGGTCCGAGGACGCGCCGTGGTTCGAAGGTGCCTCATGGATTTGGGCTTGGAGGGAGCCGGTGGGGAGTGCTTCCTCGGGCCAGCTTGCTGGGACATGGGATCTGTGTCAGTTCCCAGACCCAGGGGCTCCCCAAGCGCGGGGCCAGGGGCCAGGCAGCCCCGGGACTAGCCGTTTTATTTTTATTTAATTTTCAGTTGTGGTTCAAGTAGGCATGAGATGAAACTCACCATCTTTAGCGTTTTCAGGCATATAGTTCGCTGGCATTAAATATCTTCCCGTTTTGCAGCGTCACCGCCATCTGTCCTCAGACACTTTCATCTTCCCACACTGCAGCTCTGCCCACACTGAACATCGCTCCCCGCCCCTCCGCAGCCCCGGCCTCCAGCCTTCTTCCTGTCCCTGTGATTCTGACTCCTCCAGGGGCCTCGGATGAGTGGGATCGGCATCTGGCTTACTTCACTCAGCATTCAGTGTCTCCGTGGTTCACCCATGTGGAAGCAGGTGTCGGGATTCCCTTCCTCTTTGAGGCTGCATGATATTCCATCACCTGGGTGGACCACATCTTCTTGATCCGTTCACCTGGGCTGCTCCCACCTTTTCGACTGGCCTCTCAAGCCGGGCGGAGGGAGCCCTGAGCGACTGCAGCCCTCTTGGGAAAGGGGCTTGGAGGTGCCACCAGGCAGGAGCCCCACGGTGGCCTTTGAGATGCTCCATGCTGGTGGACCAGACTTCTCCACAAATGAACAAAATCCAGGGATAGAGTGCAGGTCCCCATTAGAACGTTTCTAGATGGAGCTGAGCAAAACGGCCCTCACCTTCCGCCCCTCGTGGGAGAGCACAGGCCCTGGGCTCCAGGCGTCTTGTCTCTCCTTCTGGCAGGTTTGGAGTCCCGGTTTAGGAGCAAGTCTGGCTACCTGAGATACAGCTGTGAGAGCCGGATCCGGAGCTACCTGAGACAGGTGGGTCCACACTGATGCTGGGTGTGCCAGGCGGGTTTAGGAAGCGGGCTCTGCTGTTGGGACTCTGCTCCAGGGCCAGCGTGGATGTTGGAGGAGCGCACAGGCTGGCATGGGCGCGGGTTCAGGGCCAGGTGCTGCTGTGGATGCCAGTCTGGGTGCAGGTGGACATGAGCCAACAATGGATGGGCTGCTTGCCCGGGGAGCTCCCCCCGCCCCCGCCCCACAGCCGACATCTGGCTTCCACTTGTCAGAGCTCAAGCTGGGTCCGGGGTTGCAGACTTTGCCTCCCTGCACTCTGCGTGATCTCTCCCTACGGGCTGTGAGTGGAACCCACCTTTGCACGCCTTCATCTGTTGGGCGGTTCAGTTTCAACGTGAACTCCTCCCAAGTAGACGTCTCCGTCCACCGTTAGCTTGGACGGACGCCCCCACGCTGGGTGGGGAGGGGCAGCTGCTCTTCTGTTCACAGCGCTGCCGTTGACTTTCCCGTCTGTGCGAGGTGCAGCTGTCTGACCTCCAAGAAGCAGCAGCAGGGGCCCCGAGTCATGGCGGGTCCAGGCTCTGACTCTGGGCTCCCCTCCGGGAGGCGCGACAAGCAGGTCGATACAGGTTGAGAGCCGAAACTCTCCTGATGGAGACGCACTTCGCCTCCGAGGAGAAATGGGTCCTCGGGCCCAGTGCACTCTGTCCCGCTCCCTTTCAGCAGGGAGGTGACCCAGCTGACAGATGACCTGCAGCAGGGCAGGCCGCGGAGGGGACTGGTGCCTGTGCTGCCTTGGGGGTGCGCTGTCCCCTCTCGGGAGGATAACCTGGGTGCTTGACTGGCCCCTGAGGCTGGGTTCTGGGTGGCTGTCTTCCACCCTTCATGGGAGGACAGGCGGCAGGGGGTGGGTTTGGGGGCAGCGGCAGGCAAGGGTCCTCAGGCTCGGCCCTCTGTGCCAGCTCCTCAGAGAACCAGCGCTGGAGACTGGGGGTGGGCTGGGGGCTCCCTGCAGAGGCCCACGGGCGCCGTTGCCCCTGTGCTGCGTGGCCGGACGTCAGCCGTGGGGCGTCTTGTTCGTCCTTTGCAGACACCCGCCTCCCCAACCCCTCACCTGCACCTGGCCGCACGTCGGTACTGCAGAACTGCCCACACGCGCTCTGTTGAGATCCCATTACACAGAAGGAAACCTCAGGACTGGGGTGTCTGAGGTCCTGGGGCCTGGTCCAGCTCCCCCTCGCCCCCTGCCCCCCCCATCTCTGCCTGAAAGTGGCCACCCTCGGGCTCCTTCTGTTGCCGGGGACACGCTCCTCGCGCTGGCTGGTGGGCATCTCCAGGGCATCATTCCCAGCCCCTGCTGGGTGCAGCCCCCTGTCCGGTGATGACCCATCTGCTGCCCTGCTGTCACTCCCACTGGGCCAGGCGGTCTCCTTGCTTCTGCCCAGCGCTCAGTGTGGGCCCAGTTGTGCCCATGGGTGCGACTCTCCACCTGCGCCCCAGTGGGCGGCAGTGCGCTGGTCACTCCTCACCTGCACACTTCCTCTCGGGTTTCTTGCTGCAAAGCAGTGGGCAGTGCTTGGGAGACAGGGCGGCCAGGATTCCTGGAGCTTGAGTTCTTATCTGATTGTGACCAAAGCTCCACCTCATGGGCCCAGAGAAATTGCCCAGGGTCAGACAGGCACAGTCGGTGTGAGCTCAGACACCCCGACCTCAGGGCCACGCTGGGACCCCAGGGGGTGGGGGCCAGACCCCCGACCTCCGGGCTGTGCTGGACCCGCAGGGGGCGGGGGCTGGATCCCTGACCTCGGGGCCACGCTGGGACCCCAGGGGGCGGGGGCTCTGAGGGCTGTGGCGTTGGTGGACCGGGACCCCGGCGGCGGTGGGTGTTCGGACGCGTGGCCAGAGTTCAGCGGTGCCCCTGCCTCTTCTAGGTGACGTCTGGCGCCTCCCTGGTTGTGACGGAGGCTCGGGCAGAGTACCTGCGGGTCGTGGGCGCCATGTGCCGGAAGCTCCAGGCCGCCCGGTACAACAGCAGCTACTTTGACAGGGGGGCGGCAGCCGGCCGCCGGCTCTGCACGCCTGAAGGCTGGTTCTCCTGCCAGGTGAGCCACGAGCGCATGCCAAGGCCTGGCGAGCTGGGGCAGCCCTCGGGTGTCAGCTCGCATAGGGTGAGGGAGGGTCTCAGCCAGTGGCTCCCAGACGTCAGTGGTGTCAGAACCCCCTGGAGGGCTCGTGAGCCCCCTGGGCCCCTCCCGGGGCTCCTGTTGCAGCGGCTCTGGTGAGGCCTGAGAGCCTGCATTTCTGACACGTTCCGCAGTGATGCTGGTTCAGGGCCCTCACTTGAGAACCGCTTTGGCGGGCGCGGGCGGCAGGACACAACGGCTCGTGAGCTGAGACCCCGCCCTGGTGTGAGAGGAGGGGTGGCATTCGTTTGGGTGGCTGATGCGCGTTTTGCTCCCCTGGGAAAGCCTGGATGAGAGAGCATCCGGATTTCAGGGTGGTGGCTGGACGTGACATTTCGGGCTCTGGCTGAGCTTGGCACCGCGGTGGGTGGCGTCAGCTGGAAGCAGCATTCTGAGCTGTGGAGACAGCTAAGGGCACATCTTGCTCTTTGCAAGCTGTACGTTGCACTTCCAGTAAAATCCCCTCCTGCCGCTGGCGCTGGGCCCAGAGTGGGCAGGGGTGGGCGCGGCCTCCCTCCCACGGGCCCCCATGCCTCTGCCCCCACCGGGCAGCCTCTCCCAAGCGTGACGGGCCCTGAGCATCCCAACGCTGTTGCTTCCCAGCTGGCTTCACGTCACACCTCACACACAGCTGACCTCTCCCTCCCGGGGGGGGGGGGGTTGTGCCTGGAGCCTGGCAGTGTGTGTGGCGGGGACAGAGACCAGACCCTTCACCCCGGCCTGGGCAGGCTCTGGGTCAAAGGCCTCTAAGCGAGTCGGGCGGTAGGCTTCCTGCGGGGCGGCTGTGAGGGCCCTCGAGGGCTGGAGTGGGGCTGGGGGCTTCAGGGAAGAGGAGATGTTTTCGCACGTCTCCGAGGCCCAGCCTGTGCAGGGTCTCGGGGAAATGCCGGGAAGCCGTGGAGGAGACAGGAGGGGAGCAGTCATGTGATGGGAGCAGCATGGGGAAAGCTGGCACCCCAAACGGCCAATAGGCTCACTTGTCCCCTTCACAGACGCAGAGCATCACCCTGGGGTCGTGAGGGAATGGGGTGCCGTTCCAGGGCAGGACGCCTTACCTCCTGAACAGAGACTCTTTATAGGGGCCTGGCCCCGCCAAGGGGTGTCTCCGTCGCGCACTGAGTGGCAGTGAGATGCTCCTTGGCTTCGTGGCCTTTACTTTCTCTCTTTCGGCCCAGGGTCCCTTTGACGTGGATGACTGTGCTTCCAGACACTCCATCAACCCCTACAGTAACAGGGAGAGCCGTGTCCTCTTTAGCACCTGGAACCTGGACCACGTGTGAGTGCGTGGGGCTGAAGGCCACAACCACAGACCCGGAGTGCACCTGCGACCTGGCCCTGCCCGGCCTCCGTGGCTGGCGGGCTGCCTGGTGCGCCACGCGCCCACCACACGTGTCACGGACCCACAGACGTCGTGGGCGCGTGGCGTGGAAGGGGTTGCCGGGATCGTGCGGTGCTGACGCTCCTGGGCTGCGTGGCAGGTGTCACTCAGCGCGGTGGGCTCAGATCCCCGTCCGCACCTGGGCGACCCCGCGCGTCCCCTCCCACCGCCAGCGCCCACCTGTGGGCGGAGGCAGTGGTCGGCAGCTGTGGGCCCGGTCGGCGTGGCACGGGCGCAGCTGTGTGGGGTCCCTGCCTCGCCCAGGGAGCGGGAGCTCTGCGTTGTGACGTGTAGGGCGTTTCCTGCTTCAACCAGGGCTAGCAAGCCTTGGCCGGCAGGATCGTCTTATGTGTGTCTTAGCTCATTCTAAAACCAAGGGCAGAAATGGGAAATTTTATTATTTTAACTGAGATGCTTTTTTTGTTGACCCCTGAACAACGTGGGGTTTAAACTGCATGGCTCCACTTAATACGTGGAGTTTTCAGTAGGAAATACTAGAGTACTGCTCCGTCCACATCGGTTGACTCTGCGGATACCGAGCCATGGATACGAAGGAACCCTGCACGCAGAGGGCCTCCTGTAAAGTTACACGCGGATTTCTGCCTGCGTGGGGTGCTGGCTCCTAACGTCCCCTGTCTCCCGTCCTGCGTGTTGCCGCGTTGTTCTCCAGGGTGGTCCCACCGACACCCTCACCGGCTGTGGGTTCACACGCCCCAGGCTCCACCACCTCTTGGTGTCAGTACTCTTTTTGCGTTCTCCCAGTCTGATGGGCGAGAAACAGATTCTCCTGCTGCAGTTCATTTGCCTGATTACTAGGAAGGTTGAATGTCCGTGTGTTTATTGGCCACTTGTGTTCTGTGAAGTGGCTCTTGCTTCCTCTGCTCAGTTTTTACTGGGCTTTGGTTTTCTAATTAATTTGTAGGAATTCTTTACACGTCCTGGTTACTGATTCTTTGGTGACCCTTTGTGTTACACGTATGTTTTTACAGTTTGGGCTTGTCTTTCGCTTCTGGGATGTCTTTGATCGTGACGGGTTTAAATTCCAGTGTACTGAGATGTAGCTCTTCTTTTTTGTGTGAAATCCTGCCCTTCCTGTATCATGAAGATATCCTAGTTTTTCTCTACTGGTTGGCTGCACTGTTTCTGACCTGCCTGGAGCAGCCCAAGATGATCTCGGGGCTCCAGGCCATCTGTCTGCTCCTGTCTTTTCACGGCCCACTAGGGGCCACAGCGCCAGCATCTGAGGAGGGAAACAGGCTGGCCTAGAAGAGAACACGGGTGAAGTAGCAGTGTGCACGCCAGACCCTGAGTCATGTCTCCTGAAACGTGCCAGTTACACTGCCGCTGTTCTTCTAAATACACATACGTCCACATAGATACACCTACTGGCTTTTAATTTAAAATGCAGTTTTGACAGCAGGCAGCGGGGGTTTGAAAACACTGGTCTGATTGTTTCCCTGAGGCATGGACACAGGCCCACCGCGACTCTGATGGGGCTGAAGCCACAAGCCACGTGTTTAAATAAACACTAAAGAGTAACAAACTGTCAGTACAGCACGTGCTGTCCTCCCCTCTGGACTGTGTCACCACGGCCCAGGCCAGGTTCCTGGTCCCAGGTGGTGGACTTCTCAGGGCTCCGGAACGTGGCTGCGGTGGCCTGCAGTCCGCAGCCTGTCCTCTTCTCTCACCCGTCGGGCCCCCTCACACCACGAGGGCTGCACCATGCATGTGCAGGCTTAGGGGTACACGTACGGGGTCGCAGCCTGTCCTGGGAGGATGTTCTGTGCCTGAGTTCCGGGCGTGTGGGCTGGGTGGCGGGGCAGGGGTCCTGTTCCCCGAGGGCTAAGGGCGCCTCCTCCAATACCCGGTGTTGCGAGAAGTCTTCCTGTCTGGGACCAGCGCTTGCCTCCCTCCTTTCAAAACCATCCTCGGCCTTTTCCTTAACTTCGTTCATTCGCCTTTTATTTTGTATCCATTCCTTCTACTTTTTGGGGTTTCTTCTTGCTCATTAGTTAATTTGCATCTCTCCTGTTTTCTGACATGTACATTTCAGGCTATCAGTTTCAGCTTTAGCTACCACCTGTGAGTTCGGTAATTTTATTGTTATTCAGGTGTAAGGATTCTGTCATTTCCATTGTGATTTTATCGCTGCTCCCTGAACTGGTTAGAAGTGGGCATTTGTTTTCAGTTGCTGCCGGATTCCTAGTTGCCTCTCTTGGTGCCCGCTCGCTGCTGTGGTCGCCCATGCCTTCTCTGAGCCTCAGTGGCGGGGGCGTGAGTGCAAGTGGCCTCAGATCTGCGTGGCTGGATTTAAGCTGCTCTGCCGGCTTTCCGCCCCTTTCTTGTCGACTCTGCCGTGTCTCCGGGTTTGGGTGACTGTCCCACTGGCCGTGTTATTGCTCTTGTTCCCATGGGGTCCGAGATGGTCCCATCAGAGCTGACGGCTGCCGTCCTCTGCCTGTGTGGTGACGGCCGTGCTCCCCGTCAGCATCGGGCTCTGCCAGGTCAGTGGTGTTGGCACGTCCCCAGCGCCTTTCTGCTGCCGGGACAGCGTCTGGCCACTGTGGCCAGTGTTGGTGGCATAAATAGGAAATGTGTTTGGACTTCTTTAGCCCTCTCTTCTGGGTCCCCAGTCCTTCCCCTTTGGGTCCCTCTCTTCTGGGTCCCCAGTCCTTCCCTTT
The DNA here is from genome assembly GCA_036417435.1 of Inia geoffrensis. NCBI lineage: Eukaryota > Metazoa > Chordata > Mammalia > Artiodactyla > Iniidae > Inia > Inia geoffrensis. The sequence goes on along the minus strand of CM070901.1, from coordinate 183,542,691 downwards.
TGGGTCCCTCTATTCTGGGTCCCCAGTCCTTCCCTCTTAGGTCTCCTTTGTGCTTTCTGTGTGTTTAACCGAGTTTTCCTTCCCCCTTGCCCATCACCCCACCCTTCGGTGGTTTGGGAAATAGATGTCTGCTTGTGTTCCCTTAGTGGGGCCCCTGAGTGAAGCACGTCAGAAGCAGAATTGCATCCCCCTTGCCCCCAGGCCCAGTGGAGTCACCTTGGTGTCACCCCCTCTTCTCGCCGTGAGCCCTGCACAAAGCGTGGGTGTGTTCCCAGGGTCGGTCCTCGATTACGCCCACCCACAGATCACATGGCACTCAGGCTCACTCCCTGTCGACGATGAGGGTCGGGGGGTCATAGAAAGGCCCTGAGCGCTTGTTGAGCTGACGTGACTCCGGGCCGGCGGCCACTCGGCCCGCAGTGCTTTGGAGACATGACGCCTCATCTTCTGGCGTCTGTTCACAAGGCTGCCGTCAGTCTCCTCTGCCTTTTCTGTGGCAGCTTTAGACTTTCCCTTTCTCTTTGAAAATGATGTGTATCTAGTACAGATCTCCATTTTAAATTCTGACCGGGACTTGTATTCTCTGCTCTGAAGATGTGTCTGTCTTTAATTTGGGGAAGCTCTTCAGCGTCGATTCTCTGACTCCCCCTCACATACCTGGACCAGCTCCTCCGTCCTCCTTGTGCTGCCTCTGCTCTTACACATTCCCTTTCCCGCAGACTTGCTGCCACGGACTGAACGGTGTCGACCAAATCCATGTGCTGAAGCCCTTAACCCCAGGGTGACTGTGTCTGGGGATAGGCTCTTCAGAAGGTGATTAAGGGTAAATGAGGTTGGAAGGGAGGATCTGATAGGACTGATCTGATAGGACTGTGGTCTCATAAGAAGAGAGGGCTTGCTCTCCACCATGTGAGGACGCAGCGAGGGGGCAGCCGTCTGTGAGCCAGGAAGACACTTCTCACCAGGACCCAACCACGCTGGCCCTCTGATCTCAGAATCCCAGCCTCCAGAATGATGAGAAAACTGATTTCTGTTGTTTAAGCCGCCCAGTCTATGGTATTTTTACGGTGGTCCGAGCTAATACACTTCCTATACATTCAGTTCACGCGTCCTCTCTTCAGCTCTGATGCATTCAGTCTGTGCATTCAACATTGAGTACATATTTCCTTTCTACAAGTGCTTTTGGGTTATTTTTTAAAAAACACTCCTCTTCATGCCAGTCTGCTTTCATTTTTATTTTATTTTAAATACACTTATTTTATGGTTGTGTGCAAAGAGAGGTCTGGCCTTTGCCCCTGACCCCTGGGAGGTCACCTCTGAGCCCTCGGAGTGTCCTGCCTGCTAGTGTCTCTGTTTCCCTGGGGCTGGGGATCACTGGAGAGCCTAACGGTGTGACCAAGGTGGGGGGTTTGGGTCACGTGGTTTCAGCTTGTAGTCTGGGGGTGCTGGGGATGAGGTCAGCCTGTGGGTGGTCAGCTGTGCCCACATAGCAGAGCCCCAGTAAAGACTCCGGATGCCGAGGCTCAGGGAGCGACCCTGTCTGCTGATTCTCCATGTGTGTTGTCACCACCACTGCTGGGAGCACTGTCCATGACTCCCTGGGGAGGGGACGACCGGAGCTGCCCAGGACCCCCCGCCCTGTGTGTCACTAACCTTGGATGATTTTAACTTGCGTGCCTTCGTGGCTGTAAAGTAACTGTGAGCGTGAGGGCTCTCAGGGCCTTCCGAGTCCTTTCAGCGAACTGTGGACCCTGAGGGTGGTCTCGGGGCCCTGAGCTCTGCCGTTGGCGGCAGAGGGAGTGGTCTGTGGGTTCTGGGGGCGCCGCCGTTGGCTGCATCCTCCTGTGCATTGCAGTGCATTCCTCGTGCTTTATGTGTGTCTGGGCCGTGAGTTCGTTCTCAGTGGGAGGTGTCTGCAGACAGCCCGGGTGTCCCCACCGAGCGGTTCTGCATGTTTCCATCAGGTGCCCGGGGCTTTCAGAGGGCTTTTCTTGCTCGCGGGTTCCCTACCACGTGCAGCGTAAAGTTGGACCTGTGAGAGGTGGGCTGAGGGTCCTGGTTTTCTGTGTGACTGGAAGACGGTCACACTAGTGGTGCCCTGTGACCAGTACCTGCCGGTGTCCTTACCTCGTCCCCCCACTGCATCAAGCAGACGGGAACCCGGGGGTGCCTGGCAAGGGCTCGCACATTGGCCACGCCAGGGCGCCTGACTTGGCCTCCTGGAGGATGAAAGACCCCGCGGGGAGAAGGGCCAGCCCCTGGCCAACCCCCCAGCAGAGTGCAGCCGCGTGACTGGGCCAGGCCAACCCACAGAACCGCGAGGATTTGGGGGCCGGTTGTGCAGCGTTGGTAATCCATGCAGAGGCTCTTCCGTCCCCTCCCAAAGCCCTGGACCCCCGGCAGCACCTGTTCCTCCCCCAATGGCTGGGGTGGGAATCTCGGCCCACCCCTCCTGGCTCTTGAGGGCCCCTGGGGCCTCCATGAGGACCGGAAGGAACCCTGTTGAGCTGTGGAGTATAGCTCAGTCCTGTGGTCCAGCATTGGTTTCTGTGTCTGCAGAGGGGAGCCGCCTTCTTTCTTTTACTCTCAGATACTTATTTATTGTTACTCACCTTTTCTGTGTCATGGGGGATAGGATTCTATGCCGGTCTAGTTGCCGCCAGCCCCCCGAGCTGTGCTGTTTCCAGTTCCATCTTGTCAAGTTTACAAGCTTCTAGGCTGGTTACTTAGCAAGGTCTTTTGAACTGTTGCTTATAAGTGAAAGCAGTTTACACAAAGATGACATCACGATTGTTTTAAGTGGACACACACATGCGTATAAAAGTACAGGATGAGATTTGGAAAGACACACGTCAGACCCTTAATAGAGATCGTCTCTGGGAAGGGAAGGCGGGAAGTGAGAGCGAAGGCTGTAGCTGGAGGTGACTTTAGCTTCATTTGTAAGATTCTGTTTAAAAACGTTCGTACAGTATCAGGTAATCTTTTGCTAAGTCTGCACATAGCCAAAGTGTGAACCAAGGAAGGCAAGTTGTTGCTGAGTGAGTGTGATGGGACTACGGTTGGCTCTCATTTTTCTCTGTGTACTTTTCAGTATTTAAAAAAGTATGCGCTACCTACTTTTATTTACTTATTTTTTAAATTTGGCTGTGCTGCGTAGTTTGTGGGATCTTAGTTCCCTGACCAGGGATTGAACTCGCACCCTCAGCAGTGAAAGCGCTGAGTCCTAACCACTGGACCGCCAGGGAAGTCCCCCATCTACTTGTAAAATGTGAGAAGCCCGGGTGGCCGGCATCAGGCTCTGCCAGGCTGGCTGGCCCGGTGGGCGTGGCCGCGTGCGGCGCTGGCACCCCCGCCAGCCTGTGGAGGGATGTCCCCAGTGCTCGTTCGATGGCCACAGGGTGAGCCCCTTTCAGCGCCCGCCCTGCTCTGTCTGGGACGGCCTGAGTGCAGTTCCTCTGCCGAGTTTAGCCATCTCCGCCTGTCTCTCCTGGAAGCCGCCAAACCTTGATGGATGTCTCAGCCGAGCAGACACCACATTCACCCATCTCTGTGGCTTACCAGAAAATGAGGCCTGGCAGGTGCCTGGGGGATTGGGACAAATTGGACAGCAGAGACGGCGTCTCTGACCTTGCTTTGCAGGATAGAAAAGCAGCGCACGGTCGTCCCCACTCTGGCCGCGGCCATCCACGACGCCAAGGGGAGAGAAGTGGACTGGAAGTACTTCTACCGCCTGCTCTTCACCTCTGAGAACCTCAAGTTAGTCCACATCGCCTGCCACAAGAAGACCACCCACAAACTCCTCTGCGACCCCAGCAGGATCTACCGAGCCCCGGCGGTGCCCCGAAGGAAGCGGCGTGCTCGCCAGCGCCCGTGATGCAGCCCGGACGGCACGCGCATCCTTCCAACAGGTGGTCCTTTTTGTTTTTTTGGCCACTCCCATGTTCCCAGAAAACACTTGAGAAACATCTGGTTTGACCACATTTCTGAAGCTGTCTCCTGACCTCTGCAAGCCCAGCTGCCAGAGGACGGCTCTCGTGGCTCCCGGGACACCTGGGCTCAGGAATTGGCCTCCCTCCGGCTTCACCCGTGTGTGCGTGAGGTGTCCCCAGCCGGGCGGCTCCCCTCTCGCCTGGCCGCTCGGGCTTCCGGGAGCTTGTGTGAGCCCTCAGCTCCTCTGGGCCTCCACGCCCCAGGCAAACGCAGTGCTCCATCCTCTGGTCTCTTCTAAATGCTCGAAAGTCGTGACCCTTTGGGGGTAAAATACAAGGATATTCACTGCTGTATTATTTCTAACTGCAGAAAGTGGGAAACCCTCCAAATGTCCGTAGGGCTGCTTGTGGCATTATGCTGAACCATGGGAAATTGCTGTTTTTATGGGTCCAAAATGGTCAGATAGATAGCATTAAATTAACTTCGTGACTCAACCTGACACATCTACATAATGTACAACTCTGTAACAGTTTCGGGCATTTATGTGAGAAGTGGGAAGCTGGCTGTTAAGCGCACGAGGCAGGCAGGTGGCTCGGCCGTGCCCAGTGTGACACGGGTGTGTGTCACACGTGTGTGCCGGTCATGCAGACACCGTCACTGCGTGTGAAGAGCAGGAAGCCTGGTGGGGTGGGGGGTGGGGGGGGTGACTGGATCACAAAGGACTAATTTTCTAAATCATGCATTTTATAATACTTGAAGTTTTTGAAATGAGCATTTATTTCATAATTTTTTTAAATCTACTTTTTAAAGTCACATTTTATAATACTTGAATTTTTACATGTACTGTATAATCACAAAAGCAATAAAGATTTTTTTAAAAATAGACACGTCAAAAAAGTTTGCCCTCATTGAGAATGACAAAAATGAGGAAAAAAATGAGTCAATGACTTTTCAGAAGCTGACCCAAATCATTCTATCTTCGTCACTGAAATATACACACATTTTAGAAGGTGCCAGTTCAGTGTGGGATCTGAAAAGTGCTGCTTCAGTTCATGGCACTGATCTAGTCTGCTGGGAAGTGGGGACGTGGGAGAGGCTGGATGCCCCGGAGCGTGGTGGGTCCCATCTGTGCAGTTAAGGAGGCCGGACCAGGCCCAGTGGCGCCCCCACCCCATCCCTCCAGCTCCGCGGCTGCGTGTCCAGGGCAGGGCTGCCTGCTCTCTGCTGCTGGAGTGCACCTGTTACAACCTCTTCGTGACATGTTTCTGGAGGGCAACTCAGCAGAGTTGTCGTAAGGACCCCTTCCTTCCCCCGCCCCCGGCCTCTGGTTGCGCAGGGCTAGCCTGGGCACCAGGTCTCCCCAAGAGCCGACTGGTCAGGGCTTCTGCTGCCCACGTCGTGCCGCCTCGGTGTGACTGCCGGGAGAGGTGTCCGGAAGCTTGTGCCGGTCTCTCCTGGACTTGGCCCCGTGCACCTTTTCCCTCTGCTAATTTTAATCAGGGTGACCAAGAGTGCAACAGCATTCCCGAGTCCTGTGAGCTCTGAGAACTGTCGTGCCTGAGGCCGGTCCTAGGTCCCCCTGCACAGACGTGCACAAGGAAGCGGGATGAGCGGTGGATGGCAGTCGACAGAGTCGCAGGAATGCTCACAGGATGCACCCCACCCCCCTACTGCTCTGGCACCGGTAGGTCATTTTGTGGATTTACGTAGGAAGTGTTTCTAAAAATCTGCATGTGTCACATGGCCTGGCCTGTGGGTCGGGTGTTCATTTTAAATGCTGGCAGAACACATCCTCGGAGTACTCCCCATTAGAACAATTTTAACACGTGTTTTAATACGCTTTTTGAAACTTTATTTCGTCCCCCGGGCCTGGTCTGCATTCCATCTGTCTTGCTCACGTCACCCTGGGCCGGCCTCACGACGTGTTTTCTTTGCACTGTCCTTGCACGCGTGAGCACAGAATAGGTTCCCCAGATGCGCCGCCCTGGCCCCAGCCGCCTCTTTATGGGGACACCTGGTGTTTTCTTTTGGTAATGTCTCACTCTCGGGAGTAACCATCAGGGACATGGACTTGCCCACCCTGTCCACCTTCAACACCCAGCAGGTTCCACTGGGCGCGTTCCCTGCACTCAACGTGATCCTCCAGTTGCCAGTGGAAACCACAGAACTGCAACTTAGTGGAGCCAGCTGGCGCCGGGGAGGCGGGTGGGCGGGACGATGGCCCACCACACTGTCCGTCATCAGTTAGAAAAAGGCCTGGAACACGTGGGGAGCTTCCTGCGGTTTAGCTCAGCAACCTGGGCGGCTGGGGAGGAACCTCTCCAGGTTCCACGCGGACTGCAAGCCAGCGGGGCTCAGGCATCCAGCAGTGAAGTTTACATTTCTCATTTTGGTGGGAACATGCCGACGCGTCTGTCCTGCAGGTGGGCTGTGATTCAGGTTGATGCTTCTCCCGGGAGCCAGTGTAGGGGAAAGACAAGATCCCCTGAAACCTGATGCAGCTCGACCCCCACTAATCCGAGTGCCGCGATTAACAGTCATTCCTGCAGAATCTCGGGTTGTAAATTGCTCTCCCTGGATGCTGCCAAAAGGCCTTAGAAGCAACATCATCACGTCATTAAAGTAGTTTGTTGACCAATAAATCACAGAATGACTCAGAGCAGGGGAAGGTCACAGCTGCTGACGGGACAACGACCACACCGAAGCAGAGGGACTGTGGGGACACGTGTGGGGACAGGCGCTTCCCGGCGGCACTCTGGGTCCATCAAGGACAGTGGCCAACCTTACAGGGCACTTCAACTGTATTTTGCCCCCAAATGATGTTATGTAAGAAACTTCTGTTGTTCACAGGACATTTTAGAGGAAGGGAAGTCTAACGGCTGTCGTAACTAAACCAGAAGTGTTTGCTAGCGCAGCAACAGGAGGATCGCTGCTCACTCGTGAAAATCCAACACGGCCCTCCGGAACTGCAGGCAGCTCTCCTCCTGTGCCTGTCACCTGGGGACCAGGCTCCCTCTTGGACGCTCTCCTAGTCACCAGCCTTGGTGTCCTCTGCCAGCAGCTGGTGACAGGCAGGGGCAGCAGACAAGCAGGCCCACATTCCTCTCCGGAGCCCACTGGCAGGAATGTGTCACCAGGCGCTCCCTGAGACAGGCAGAGTGGCAGTGTAGCTCCAGCAGGGCAGCTGCACCAGGTAACACTGCACCAGGGAGAAGAGCACGGCTTCGCTGGATGGCTGGTCCCCGCACCACACAGGGTGAGGAATGTGCCGAACACCTACCATCTCAGGAAATCCCACAGCCTCAAGAGGAGGGGCTGTGTCCCTTCCAGCTCACAGCCCTGCACTCTCAGCTCTTGGCGCTGGTTAATGGGTGCAAAGCTGAGCCAGCCTCGCACGTGTTAAGACAGGACAGGATCTATTTTCTCCACTTGGCCGTCCATCATTTTAGAAAGGAATACAGCTCTAGGGACATAAGCCTTCTTTAAAAATATTTTCAAAATATATTTTATTTCTTTTCCATATGGATTTTGCTGAATGTCCAAGGTACACATGAGCTTCATATACAGAAATAAAGGAGAGTTCTTTAAGAACTGGGATTGAATCAGTCACAAGAATGATCAAATTCTGATTATGGAAAATAAACTTGCACGTTATCAAAGCTAAGCTTAAGAGTTTCCTTTATAGAGATATCTCGTTTACGAGAGAAGTTAGCTGGAACCACCCCCGTGGGTACAGATGGGAGAAAATGCATCACTGCGGAAACAGCTCTGCACGCCAAGGTCTTTTAGTTCACGTGTGCCAGTCAGTCTCCCCGCGGGCACGTGGCGTTCTGTGCTGCTGACCTTTGTGGGTCAGTTCAGAATTCTGATTAGAAGCATGGACTCTTGGAGATAGGTTTGGTATAAATCTCTAATGTGCTGAACTGGGAAGCGGTCAGCGGTACCTAACGTGCAGAGGATCAGTGTGTGCATCTCACCCTCTATGTTTCTGCACCGTCGGCATCGTCGTCATCGTCGTCTTTGGCTCTGAAATGCATTTTCCTGAATTCGCGTCTGCTCATCGAAGGGCAGGATGACGATGCTGGCGGGAGGTCCTTGGAGGGAAGAGAACACCTGCTTCAGGCACGGGTTGCCCAGCACGACACCCGTCTCCGGGCTCTGGTCCCACCCCCCGTCATGGGAGCGTGCTCCCCACCAGCGTGATGGAGGGAGAGAGGAAAGACTCTGGGTTAAAAGCAGAAGCAAGCCCGGCAAACGTGGGGGAACTGCCCAGAGGGCCTCAGCCCACAGCCATGACTTCACACCCTGCAGCAGCGTCCAGACTCACGTCGGCCAGCCCGCCCACACCCGCGCTCGCTATGGCAACGGTTCTCAGCTCCATGCGGGGGATGCCCCACATCAGCCACCGTTCCGTTCTCTCCTCCCGGGTTAGAGCTCTTACTGTGTTTGATCTGCATCGGGTGGCACTCACACGTGTGAACTGGGGCTGTGACCAGGTGTGCGGTCTGCTGGGGGCTGCCTGCCCAGCGGAGAGGTCACAGGCCTTACCTGCATGAGCTCGACGTTTCCAAAGAAGCGGCTCACTGGCATCGGCTGGTTGCTGTCGTCGTCGAGAAGGACGCTGTTGTCCATCTGCAGTGGAGGCGTGTGGCTCTGCTCCAGGTCCGCCGCCGCCCCGTCCCTCTCGGGGCAGCCACCGTCGGACTCTCCTCCCACAGGGGCCCCGCATCTCGGCGGGGGCGGCCTGTCCTCAGTCTCTACCGGGCAGGCGTCACTCATGGCTCCACAGTGCCCCCGGGCGAGTCCTGCGGTCCCCTGAGGAGCGGAGCCGCTGGCTTCCTTTCGTGGAAGCCTGGCCCTGTCCTCGGCTGACGCCAGAGGCTCACGTTGACCCGGGGTCTCGGGGGTCGCTGTGGGCGCAGCAGTGCTGTCACTCTGGGGGATGGGTTTCTGGAATTCTGACTTCACAAGATGACCTTTGTCGTACTTGAACTTCTTGGACGTTCGCCTGTCGGTGGCTTTTTGTGATGAGGAAGGCTGTCAGGAGAGAAAAGGCAAGGGAAGACCAGACACGTTTAAGGTTATGAAGCAGACGGCAAATAGTTAACAAGCCTCAACGCCAGGGGCGGGCAGTCCTGCTCACAGCAAGCGACGTCACTGCTGGAGCCACAACTTACGGGACAGAGTCCTTTCATTGTCTGCCGCCAAAGGGGCGGAGTCCAGACTGACGCTGTCCCCCGAGGGGCGCCCTGACATGTAAAATGATGACCCCAGACCCAGTTTCCATTCGTTTCTGCTGGGCTGTGAGCTCTGACGAGGCAGGACTCTCTGTTCCATGGCAGGGGCGGGTGCTCAACAGGGCCGTGAAATTGACTCAGCGCAGCTCTAACAAGCGGCGCCCCAGGAGGGAAACCAGGCCAGTTGCTGCTGTGAAGCCAAGTCTAGCCAGACCGCCAGGCTGCGGCTCAAGGGAGCAGCTCTGGAAACTGGGACCACTGGGCCACCATGGCTGCGTGCTCCTGGCTGGACACAGGGTCCCCTGCCTCCCCACCTGCCCTTCGGGGTGAGCAGCATGGCCTGTGCCAGCATCACTGAGGCTGCCCAGCAGAGGCCGCTGAGCCCACAGCTCTCGGTGGGGAGCACGCGCACCGAGGGCAGGGCCTCCTCTGATGGCGACAGCGCCGTGACCTTACCTCTGGTCTGTTCGCCACACTCAAGGCTTTCTAACGCGACACATTTCGTGGAAAGGTGGACACTCAGTCCAGTCCTGTCTCCGAGGGGCTGAGGCTCACCTGACATGCCGTCCGGGCAGACGTGGCGACGCGGGCTTCCTGGCCCGAGGCCGATGTGGCCAAGCAACTCCGGGCTCGGAGGCGCGCTGAGGACCGCACTCCACCTGCCAGCTGGGCCAGACCAGAGGCTGGTCAGAGACCCTGAAGATGGCCCCTCCCACCCCCATGTTTTTATCGACCATGGAACGACAGACACCGTGGCCTCTTTTTTTTTTTTTTCGGCTGTGCCGTGTGGCTTGTGGGATCTTAGTTCCCCAACCAGGGGTTGAACCCAGGCCCGCACAGTGACAGCGCCGAGTCCCAACCACTGCGCCGCCAGGGGCTCCCCTGATACCGTGGCCTGAATGTGCGCATCTGCACAAAGCTGGGTGGAAGGTGCTGACCCCCATTTCCATGATCCGGGAAGCTCGCACACTGTCCCTACCTCCCACATTTTTAGAACCTCCATTTGTGAGTGAATAGATATTCAGTTGACTTCAGGTGTTTAGAAAGAGCAGCCTGTATCCTTGCTCAGAAGGTTCTTGATAAAAGGTGAAAAAGCAAAAGCCCCTCCCGCAAACCCTCTCTTTGAAATCACAGGGCAGCCAGGCCTAATCCCATCAGCTTAAAGGAGCTCTAGCTGCCATCTCACTTGGAATGCAAAGGAAAGTCTTCTAGTGACAAGAAAGGAATTAATTAAAACAATGAAACTTACAATCATTTTATTTAGGAATAATTTTAGGTTTTCAGAAAAGCAACAGAGATGGGAAGGGAGTTCCTGCCCGTGCCTCCCTCATCTTCCCGGCAGCCAACAACCCGGTGCATCTGTCAAAACTAAGCTCAGCATTGACGCGACAATTCACGAAACTGGGGCTTCATTTGCATTTCACCTGCCTCTCCACTGACTGCTCTCTGTTCCAGAATGGGGACCACAGACACTTAGAAAATAACACATTAAAGCGCAAATGAGAACTTGAAAGTAAGAGAGGTGGGGGATAGTGAGGAGGGCTTAGCGGAGGGCAAGCTTGACAGCGCTGTCCCAGCGGCCGAGACCTGTGGGCTGAGGATGGGGCCGGATGGGGGGGCAGCTTGCCCAAAAGTGGAGAAAAGAGATCAGAAAGCACACAAGCTAGTTTAGAAATCTTTACAGCAGCATCTCGTCCAGAGGCCCCTGGAGGAGGGCAGGCCACCTAGGCTCCGAGGCACGTGACCGCTGCGGAGGGCACTTAAAGGGAAGGGGAAGGCAGCTTCCACAGCGAGAACAAGGCAGGACCCGCTGATGTGGACGCCCCGGGGCTGGGCTTTGCTCAAAGAGTCCAGGCAGCAGTGTGGCCGGTCATACCCAAGGAACTAAGCCTAAGAGGTTACAGAATATCTCCTGTGGGGACGGCACCGCACCACCCAGTCTCCCTGGAGCTCTAGCGCTGCCATAGTCGGGAACAGACATTCTTAGCCCCAGAAAGTCGCTGACTATCCTCTCCTTCCCGTTATAGTCCGACTCCAAACATTTCGATGCCGGGTCGTGCCAGGCTCCCTCGGCGGGGGAATGGCGCTCGTGACAGCGGCCGCCATCCCTGAGTGTCAACACACAGGCGCTGTGCTCGTGCCGAGCGGCTTTAAAAGGAGCAGCACCCCACTGCAGATGGGGACTTGGGAGAGGACCCTGCCAAGGTCACACAGGGTGATGTCTGGCTTCAGAGCCCCTCCCCCTGCTCTGTCACCAGAGCCACCTGCATGAAAGCCTTGGCTGCTTGCAGAGGGACAGAGCAGAGAACCTGCCGTCCGGCTCTGGGGCTGTGTGCCGTGCAGGCCCTCTGCTGGCAGCGGGGCACTTCTACATGCTTTGTACAACAGCTCCTCGGGTGGGCCTGTCACCCCTCAGCTTTCTGGACCCCTCTGCAGAGGTGAAGTCGGTGAGGGTCTGGCTGAGACCCAGGAGCTGTGGTTACAGGCACCTGAGCAGGCCATCTGCCATCCGCACCAGATTTGCGAGAGTCAACTCCAGTGGCATTTTGGCTTTAGTTTAATTGTGGGTAAAACTACCTCTAAGGCCCTTGCTCCATAATGTCAAGAATCACTTACATTTTTTTCTAGCTTGGAGAACCGTTGCTCTTCAGTTAGGCAAACTGGCTGCTTCCATGTAAACAATCCCTAAATGAAAAAGCCCCCATCACTGAGGACTTCCTCCTTCCAAGCAGACTAGTGAGAGACTAAAAGGGCTGGAAGAGATCAACGAAACAGCAAGAGGTGCCCCACTAACCCTCCCCCAGTGCAACTGGTGAAGAGTATTAAAAACAACCATTTAAAACCTTTGCAAATGGTCCTGTAAGCAAAGAGCAAAATGAAGAGACAGTTATTCTGGTGTCCCAACTCCAAGCGGCCAAGGTCAGCACACAGGACACCCTCCCCCTCTCCCAGGCAGAGGGCTTTCTTCCCAGGGGAGCAGGATGGCAGCCCTTCTCGTTCTGCGCTCACCCCACCTGCTGTGAGGCCAAGTCTCCAGCAGGCACGCTTGAGGGGAGGGGCTCCCTTCTGCCGAGGCCCCACTCATGGAACAGAGGTTCCTGCCTGGGCAGGGCACTAAGGAGACTGGGGCCCCATCACCCTCGCCCCTCCTAGTGAGGCAGCGGTTGCAAGGCCAGCAGAGGCAAGTCCAGGGGATCTCAGGCTGCTGCCCCCCTTCCGTCCCCTGAGCACTTAGCTCTGAGAGCAGGGGTGTCACACAGAGAAGCCTGTCGCTGTCCCCAGCTGGGGAGCCCTGGCTGAGATTCTGCCTGGAGAAGAGGCAGGCATCGGAGCAAAGGGCCCTTAATCTCTTCCAACTTCCTTTACAACACAGCGTGGAGAAGGTAATGCCTAAGGGGCCCTCAAGAACAGTGGAGGCTGTGATGAAAGGCAGATGGGAGAAAAGTCAGGATAAAGCGTAGGCGTATAGTCTTCAGGAGACAGCCAGGGAAAAACACAGCAGGAGGATCCCTCCTGGGGTCAGAACAAACATCAAACACTGATCTTAGAAGCTATTCCTTCACAGAAGCCAGAATGTGATTGGATTCCTTTGTAGAAAATTTATACTCCGGGTCATCGCTGAAAACGACTGGGTGATCAGCTGGCAACTAGCGGAGCTTAAAAGATAGGTGTGGGGACTTCCCTGGTGGCGCAGTGGTTAAGAATCCACCTGCCAGTGCAGGGGACATGGGTTTGAGTCTGGGGATATCCCACGTGCCGCGGAGCAACTAAGCCCGTGTGCCACAGGTACCGAGCCTGTGCTCTAGAGCCCGCAAGTCACAACTACTGAGCCTGTGAGCCACAACTACTGGAGCCCATGTACCTAGAGCCTGTGCTCCGCGACAGGAGAAGCCACCGCAATGAGAAGCCCGTGCACCACAAAGAAGAGTAGCCCCCGCTCGCCGCAACTAGAGAAAGCCCGCGCACAGCAACAAAGGCCCAACGCAGCCAAAAAAAAAAAAAAAAGAAAGAGCTGGGTGTGGTCAGAGAAAGAGGAAGACAGCCCCCCTGAAACCAGTGAGACCCAGGTGACTGTGGGCACACCCAACACCGCCCCTGAGGAGCATCATCACAGTTTCAGCTGTGGGAAGGGAAACAGACTCTACTAGAATCCACCCCATCACTAAACAAATAAAAAGGACATTAACAGTAAAAAGCCTCAGGGTGGGGGTGGGAGACCAGTACCCAGAGCTGCTACAATGTATTATCTAACATGTCCAGTTTTCAACAAAAAATTATGAAACATGCAAAGAAACAGGAAAGCAGACCCATACACTAGAATAAAAGCAGGCAACAGAAACTCCCTGTGAGAGTGATCAGATGTTGGATTTATCAGAAAAGGACTTCAAAATAGCCATTATAAACGTGTTCAAGAACTAAGAGAGACCATGATCAAAGAAAGATTTGATGACATAACATCAAATAGAGATTATCAATAAAAAGATAGAAATTATAAAAAAGAACCAAATGGGAATTCAGGAGTTGAACATTACAATAGCTGAAGTAAAAAATTCACTGGCAGGGGTGGGGGTGTGCTCAAGAGTAGATATGAACTGGCAGAAGAAAGAATAAGGGAACTTGAAGATAGATTGCTAGATCACACAAGCTGAAGAACAGAGAGAAAGAACGGAGAAGAATGAAGAGCGCCCCAGAGACATGGTGGATACTATTAAGTGCAGCAATATACGTGTAATGGGAGTACCAGCAAGAAAGGAGAGAGAGAGGGGCAGAAAAAATATTTGAAGAAATGATGGCTGAAAACTTCCCAAATTTATTGAAAAACAACAATGTACAAACCAGCAATCTCTGTTTCTCTTTCTTTTTTTTGTTTTTGGCTGTGCCGTGCGGCATGTAGGATTAGTTCCCCAACCAGGGATTGAACCCACGCCCCCTATACTGGAAGCACAGAACCCTAACCACTGGACCGCCAGGAAATTCCCCAAACCCAGCAATCTCAAAGAACTGAACTTCAAGTAGATCTATAAGCAGATGCAGCACTGTTTAAGTGCTGAAAGTCAAAGACAACGGGAAAGTCTTGGAAGCAGCAAGAGGAAAATGACTCCTTAGGACAAGGGAGCCCAACAAATAAACTGTTGATTTAGCAGAAACAATGGGCGCCAGACCACAGTGGGTATATTCAAACAGATTCAAAGTTCTCAAACAAAAAAACTGTCAACCAAGAATACTATATCCAGAAAAACTATCCTTCAAAGGTGAAGGCAAAATAGACACTTCCACATAAACAAAAACTGAGAGCACTTGTTGCTGCAGACTCCTCTTACAAGAAATACTAGAGGAAGTTCTTTGGGTTGGAAGCAGGTGACCCCAGACGATAATTCAAATCCACAGAAAGGGCTTCCCTGGTGGCGCAGTGGTTGGGAGTCCGCCTGCCGATGCGGGGGACACGGGTTCATGCCCTGGTCCGGGAAGATCCCACATGCCGCGGAGTGGCTGGGCCCGTGAGCCATGGCCGCTGAGCCTGCGCGTCCGGAGCCTGTGCTCCGCAGCCTGTGCTCCGCAACGGGAGAGGCCACAACAGTGAGGGGCCCAAGTACCGCAAAAAAAAAAAAAAAAAAAACCCAAAAAACAAATCCACAGAAAAAAGGGCACCAGTAAAGGTAATTACGTCCTTACGGAGACAGTTTACGTGCATATTATTTCCTTCACTAAGGTGATTTAAAAGACAGTTGCATACAGTAACACGTATGCAAGTGTAGGCAGGAATGCCCGTAACAGCACAAAGGAGATGCGTGGCATCAAGGCTGTACTGGGCTAAGGAAGTGACCACGGCTGGTAAAGTAATCATGACAGTGTACTGATCTGGGAGCCCCCTTCCCAGGGGCGTGGCCTCAGAGCTTCCCTAGCCCGGGGTCGTGGTATGGGGGGGGGGGGTTGCCCTTCTAAGGACGTGGCCTGGGAGACCCCCATCCCGCGGACGTGGTCGGAAAAGGGGGTTCCGCTTCCAAGGGCGTGACCTGAGAGCTCCCTTCCGGGGGTCGAGAGCCAGGCACAGATCCCCCACCTCCGCCCGAGGCGTCCCGTGGCTCCCCCTCAGCTCCCAGAAAGTTGGCGGCGGCACCCCCCACTGCGCCCGGCGCAGCTCCCGCCCGGCCTCCGGCTCCTCACCTTCCGGCTCCTCATGAGTGTGAGCGGCGCGTTGCCGCCCCCAGCCCCGCCGCCAAGCCCCAGCGCCGGGCCTAACGCTCTGCAGCACAGAAGCGACCCGGCCGCCCTCGGCTCGCGCCGCGGCGTCTGACGTCACCAGAATGGTGGCCAATCACAGCCAGGTGTCTCCAGGCATGTGACCCAACAAAGTCGGCGTTTTACGTAGCTGGCGGGTCTCACGGCAGTGTTGTGAGGAGAATCTCCCTGTGGGCGCTCCGGCCGCCATGTTTGAGCGGGGCGGAGGCCATATTTATGAGGGTCGCCTCCCTTGGTGTCTCTGCGGCCGCCATGTTTAAGAGGGTCGGTGGCCATATTTTAGAGGGGCTCCTCCCTTGAAGCCTCTGCGGCCGCCATGTTTAAGCGGGGCGGCGGCCATGTTTATGAGGGGCCCCTCCCTCGACGGCTCTGCGGCCGCCACGTTTAAGCGGGGCGGCGGCCATGTTCGTGAGGGGCCTTCGTGGCAGTCCCCGGCCACGCGCGTGGAGGCTGGCTGGGAGGGCCTGCGCGGCGGTCTCTTCCACCCCGGTCTGGCAGGCGATTTTCCCGGGCACCGGCCTTGGCTTCTGGGCCCCGGGAGCGATGCTGGAGTCCCTGGAGGTGGTCGCGCGAGGCCGTTCCCCGCCCTGGCCGCACTGCCCACCGATGCAGTGCTGGGTGGGCCGGGCCCTGGGCTGCACGGCGAACCCGGCCCGCGTGGGAAGGGACGGCGGCGTCTCCCGCCGCGAGCCCCGGGGGCGAGCGCCCTCGGGTGGATCCCCCGCGCTGGCCGGCACCTCGTGTCAGGCACGTGCGTCGGCGCCACGGGACCGAGGTCCATGGACGAGGCTAAAGCCCTCCCGGTGCTCGGGGCTCCGGGACCGGAGCCGCAGGACCCTTTCGGGCCGGGGGACACCAGCCTCCGTGCCCGCGGTGGCCCTCCTCCCGGAACCACCCACTTTCTCATCAGGGACGCAGGGACCACGCGCTCTTCACAAATAAACGACAGTGCTGTTTCCTTTTGTGATTACTGTTTTTTTTAACAGATGAGAACATTTAAATCAGGCAGTTTTGTCAATTACGTTTTAAAATTAAAGTATAAAGGTTGAAATGTGTACCGCTCGAGGGTCCCTCCGCGCGTGGTTCCCGGGCAGAGGCGTGATTCACCGTCTCTTCCAAAGGCTTCATGGTCTCTGCTCTGACGGAGTGACTCCCTCGAAGCCTGCAAATACAGCCTGGAAATACAGTCGATGGCTCTTTTCAGTGCATAAAAAATGGGGGTCCTTCAGGATCCCGCCAAACCGCTATGCAGACTCTCCTCTCTAGACATGCGTCCTTAGGTAATTAGGGCTGCACGTGAGGTTTTGCTTTCGGCAGTGCGTGAAGACACGTGCAGTCCTAGGGTACACACGCACACGTGCACACAGACGCACTGCACACAATTGCACACACCCGTGCACGTTGCATACATGTGCATACACAGGCAAACACCAGCACAAGCCCACCTACCTGGCTATCCATCTTCCTTCCCAGTCCCATGCTTTTCACTGTGTTGTTCCCTATGGTACACACCTAAGGGAAAAGACAAATGTGGGCTGGCAGGAAATCCTTTTGAAGGGGAAACTAACATAATCACTGTCAGCTGTTAAGAAAAAAGCAAAGTGATATGGGTGTTAAATACCTAACCTGTCCCATTTTCGCTGAAGTCGGTTTCACAATGAGCTGGGTTCAGTGATTTTGTTTTGGATTCCTTAAGAGCTTTGAGTTCTCAGTTCTCATTAACTAGGGGCTGATCGCCACAAGCCAGTTTTGGGCTCCATAGTGGTTTATGGTTAATGTCAACTGAGATACACACTGCACTGCTTGAGCGTGTCCGACTGTGGCCGGATCATCTCAGTGTCATCCCGAGTTTAACGTCCCAAAGGAGCTCTTGGTCTCTTGTCACAGATATGCTCTGCTCCCCCCTCACTGCTCCCCCGCATCCAGTTTACATAGGCGGTATTTACAGCCGCCCAGCTGCCCTGGCCTGGCCACCAGGGCACGCGCACTGCCCGTGTCCCTGGTCCGCCTCCCCCTCTTGCCAGTTCTGCCCTTGGCAGTCAGGGTGGCCGTTGATCAGTGGCGACCCACCCCACTGCTAACGCACTTCAGCGCTTCCTCACCGCTTCTAGGATGGAGAGCGACAGTCCTAATACGACCTGGACAGCCCAGCACAGTGCCTGGCACAGCGGCTACTCAATGAATGGTGGTCGAATGAATGCTCAGAAAGCCCTGTGAGGTTGCGCACCGCTGCCCCTCGTCCGGACTCATCTGGCCCTGCCACCCCCTCCCCTCCCCCTCTGCTGTGCTCCCCGCTCCCCTCTCAGCCCCCATCCTGCATGTACTATTCCCTCCACCTGGAAAACCTGCCCCCCAACCCACTCTGCCTGGCAAGTTCATTCTACAAATCTCAATGCAGCTTCAATTTCATGTCCCGGTTAGAGGGGGGGGTGTATTACCAGATGTTCCCCCCAAACCCCCAAATTCAGCCTGTCAATTGTCTTTTAATATACTGCACTCTTCCCCCAGGGCGTGGAGCCAGCTGGCTCTCCTATCCCCTCTCTCCTGGAGCACTACAAGGCATCCCTTCACTCGCTCACTCCATGTATCTGCTGACCTGTCATGGCCGTGCTGAGCTGGGCCTGGGGTCCCAGTGGTGGTGGGCTCATGCCAGTCCTGCCTTTTTAGTGGTTTAGCCCCACAGGGGGATGGGCATTGCTGGAATAATCACATGAGGATCAATCCATCTGCATTGGTGGTAAGAGCCACAGGGGAGAAGCCATAGCACCCAGGGTATCAGATCCACTCAGGGGAATCAGATAAGGCTCCTTCGACAATGGAAGTGGATCAAAAGTCACCTCTTCTCTCCAGGACCCAAGCCCCTTTCAGGGTCCCCAGGAGGAAGCAGGCAGGAGCCCCTGCCTGGGCAGAAGTTCGCCCTTCCTGATGCAGCGGGAGGTCCTGCCCTGGTGGAGCAGGCGTGCTTGGATTCTCCGCTCTGCACACCTCGCAAGCCGCCGTGTCGGGACGCGATCCATCCTGGAGGGCACACAGAGGACATGGAACCAAAATCACGCCCCTGCACATCCCTGTGGGTTCCTCGGCGCCCTTTGTCTCTCGTTTTCTTCCTGAACGGCTGTACTCCCTACCCTTCTGGGGTTAGGGGCCCAGAGAGGGGCGTCCCCATGATGGCAGGACATTGGTTCTCGTTGGCGGTTGGTCCCCCACGTGGATTGAAAGCTCCCTGAAGGCAGGGACTGTGTTCTGCTCAGAACCCCGTCCCAGAACCCAGCCAAGTGTCTGGGACATGCAGGTGGGGGCTCGGGAAGCACTGATTGAAAGAAGGATGGTGATGATGACACATAGGAAGAAACTGAAGATGGAAGATTCTGAGGAAACTTTGTATTCCTCAGAATGCAAAGGTTTCCTTTGTAGCTCACCCCTCCTGCCTGACTCGGCTGGGTAGTCACAACCCTACAGCCGTGCAGCTGTCGAATTCCTCTCATGAGTCAATCCCACGCAAATTTGCCAAGGTCCTAGCAGGAGCCAGGCGTCTTCAGGACCCAGAGGTCGACGAGGACGTGCAGGCTCAGAGCCGTGCAGGGCACACGAGAGGCGCACAGAGCTCCTGCGACCCAGAGAAAACGCAAAGAAGTTCCAAAGGGCCACTGGTGTTGAGCAGGAAACAGTCTCTGTGGAGGGAGGTTGGTCAGGGAAGGCTTTCTGGAGGAGGTGGTGCTGGCCTTGGGCTTTACACATATGTGAAGTGTCAACACCGAGGCGGGGCCGCCCTTCGCAGAATCTCACCAGTGTTTAAACATCAGTGCAGTTTCCGTAGGCTGCTTTGCAGGCTAATCAAATAATCTGTGACATTAAAACATTTGAGAACAATAGGTCATTTTCTGCTTCAAATCTCCTACAACCTGCTGGGAAGAGGGGCCAACTGTGGGTCTATTAGACAGGCTCATGTTTCAGCAAATTCACGATCAGCAGAAAGACCGGGGTGAGGGTGCTCTCCTCAAGCGCATGGCTATTCCTACCTCCTCTTTGCCTCCCTGGCAGGAGACTTGGAGGCGGCCTCATTCAGAATTTCTTGATCTTGTTTTTCCTGGTTCACTTGGCTTTCCATTCTGGGCTTCTGTCTTTTATGTGCAATTAATCGTGTGTGTGTGTTCTAAAAAATCTAACTGTGCTTCTGTTTTTATTGATAGCAACTCCGAATCATTTTGGGCAGTAGTCAGGATGTAAATGTATACGAAGCAAAATCCTCATAAAGCCTTCATGTTCCACTGACATCGGACAGGTAGACATTCACCAGAATCAGCCAGGAATGGTCTCCCGACGCCTTCTGGCTGTACTGTGACTGTCATCATTATCCATTCGTTTCATTCATCAAACGTTTATAGAGCTCTGTGTGTGTACTGCACTTCATCACTGTAAGAAATATTGCAGCCACATCACACAACTCGGCTGACAGCTGGAAAGGAGGGGCTTGGGATCTGGGGGACCCACAGATGTTTACTCGAAGCCAGTGGAGAAATAGTGCCAGGCAGCTGAACTTTGGGAACTGCCGTGGTCCCCGTTTGCCCTGAAAACACAAGGAACACACCCCGCTTGGGTATTAAGGGAACCCCAATCGGAATGGAACGTTCAGGACATCACCCTGGCCTAGAAGCTCTGAGTGGTTGGCAGTGTTGGGACAAAGCGATTCCCTGGGTGGGGACATCGCAGTGATCGTGTGTCCTTTGAATGAAAACCCAGGGATTTGCAGAGCCTGGAAGAGGCTAAATTTCCAGCGAGATGGAGAAAATGCCATTTTAGGAGGACCTTTGGGCTGGCAGCAAGAGAGACTCAAAGAAGAGAAGCTCTATTCTGAGAGCTCCTGGGCCCCGGGCTGGTGGAAATTGGCCTGTGATCCTATTAACGTGGAGTGAGGCTCAGACCATGAAGCGAAGGTGTAAATTAGTCTCTCGCAGCAGATTTACTTCTGCCTTCACTCACAAGCGCTAGCGCCTTCCATGGCCCTCTCGGCTCCTTTGGCTAAAAGTCCGTGACACATTATGGACGGCCGCCAAAGGCGTGTATTTGCCCATAAACCTGGCATCGTTAACTCGGTGCTTTCTCCCTCTGAGGCCGTGTGATGGCCCACGGGCTGAGCGTGGGGACCATACCCTCTTCAGGCTCTGAGTTCCGGGCATCGCCTGCATCCGAGCCCAAGCATCACAGGACCCTGCCACCCCCATGGGGGGAAGGCCACCCAGGAGAGATGGACGTCACCGTTGGATACAGAGTCAATTAGCGCTGGGAACAATTGACCTCGAATCTAGGTCCATCCCTCCTGGGGCCTTGTGGGGCTAATCACCAGATCCCAGATCCACTGAGTTGCACCTGGGCTGCAGAGACGTTTCAAGGTGCTGCCCTCCTCTCGCTGTCGAGAAAGGTGATGAAGGCCCTCTGGGTGGGGGGGGGGGGCGGGGGCAGGCAGCAAGGCCGTGGGAGGGCTGACGTGGCAGATGGGAAGCACAGGAAGACAGCAGTGCCCACCCCCCCCCCCCCCCACCGCCTGCGTGGGAGACCACCATGCGCTTAGCCTTCCTTCCAGATGTCTTTCAACCACCTGAAAGACTTGAAAGCCATGAATATGCAGTTTTGCTCTCAGAGATGTGGGACAGGGAGATTTTGCACCAGCAGCATTTGCTTGGAAACAAGGCAAGTTCGGTGGACCCCTGTCTGTTTCCCTGTCCCAATGTGGCAGGCCGCTGGCTCAGAGAGGGAGAAAGGTACTCGATAGGGGAGATGGTTAATTCACAAAAACAAAACGTCCGGGAGTCCACAGGTGACCGGGGTCCTAAGGGATGCTGGAAGGGCCCCTACCCCTCATTGATGAGTGGGGTCTGCCCTGATCCGCCGGCACAGGCAGCAGAATGACAAAACGGCCGGCCTCTGCCCGCGGTGGCTGGCTTCTCTGCCCGCAGGAATCCCCGTGTCCTTGAAGGGCATCTGCCTCCTTGCATCCCCACGCTGGCGTCCCCATCATGCTGCTTCCTAAGAATGCAGAATAGATTCAGGTCAGTGCGTTTTGAGGCAGCTAAACGCTGGATAAATGTCACTGTATGCAGATTTAAGTGGCACAGCCAGGATTAACTGTGGTCCCTTCCCAGCGGCTAACAGATGTGAGCTAATGTCGTGGCTGTAAACTTGCTCTCAAGGGGTGCCTCGCCAAGGCTGTCTGGCTGCCTGGTTGTCTGTGGCCTCACCTGTCTCGCTCAGGTGTGGGCTCCCCTGCTGCCTTGCTCCAGCCTTCTTTTCAGTCTGGGCACAACACGGGAAGCTGAACATACTTTGTTATCTGGTCTCCACACGCATCTCTCGGTTTGTGGGCTGCTGGCTCGTGGACAGGGGGCAGCTCACAAGGTTTGTGCCTTATTGAGGCTTTCATGACCAAGCCATCTGGAAATCTTGGACAGTTTCAAGCTAACGCAGTTGACATGAGCTTAGAGGTGAAAAGGTGGGGATGATCTTCTCCATTGGATTTGCTGGTCCCAGGTTCTCTGTTCAGTATTCTGGAAGACAGATTTATACCAGAGCAGGGGTTGGGGACAGATACTCGGTCCCTCCCTCTCTCTTACACACACACACACACACACACACACACACACACACACACACACACACATGGGGGCACGTCCTAGAGCGCTCAGACCAACTACAAAGTTGAAGGACACAAGACCTCATTCAGCTGCAAGTTGGGGATCCGCAGGACCACCCTCAGAGTTACTAATTCTCTGGAAGGACTGACAGCTCATGAGAGCTGTTATCCTTGTGATTACGGTTTCTTGCAGGGAAAGGATGCAGATCAAGATCAACCAAAGGAGGAGATGCCCAGGCAGAGTCCCGGGAAAGTATCCAAAGCGAAGTCCCCACCCCGTGGAGTCGGGACACCTCACCGTCTCCGTGCTGACATGTGATAACACACGTGGACGACTGCCAGCCAGGGAGGCTCTCCTGGGCCCCAGTGTCCCACGCCTCCATGACAGAGGCATGACTGATGATCGATCAATCGATTATTGGTTGATGATTGATTTCCCATATCATTGGTCTCAGTCTCCACTGATACCCATGACCCCCACCCTAAATCACGAGGTTGGTCCTTCTGGCCTATCCAGCCCCACCTTGAGCCTTTCAGGGGAGGCTGTCTCCTACCCTACATCACATTATTGGCCCACTCAGTGTGACCAGAGGCCCCCAGGACAGCAAAGACACTCCTACCAGGCTGGACATCTTAGGGGCGACTGCCCGGAAGTGGGAGACAAAGGCCAGATTAAATTCCCTAACACACACAGGCGAGGGGATGGGGAGAATGAAATCAAATGGTGCTCTATGGGTCCAGAGCTCCTCCTTTCATAGGCTGGTTGGAAATTTCTTATCTCTTTTTTCCTGATTTCTGTTGAATTCCCTGGAACTAATGCCTATTGTATGTACCTGATTACAAAGGAAAGGGTTTTATAGAACATTTTTCCTCTCAGGATAAAAAAGAGGCACCCTGCCCTTTTCTCAGTGAGGGAGAAAGGTTTTTTTGAATAATTTTTTAATTTACTCAATTTTTTTTGATGCTGTTGCTTTGAGGATGCAATCTTCCAGCAGAGAGGCATGCAAATAACGATGTTTTAATATTGTGCTGCTCCGGAGGGTGGCTGGCGGTGGCCCAGGGGTCGAGGTACTGTGGTGACTTGTAAGACAACTCCCGTCATCTCGCTGTGACCACGAAAACGGGACCCCAGGCTGCCTAACACATTCCTTGTCCCTCCCCAAGATCACGGGGACCGAAGCAAGGCTCCTCTCTCTGGCCCGACCCAGAATGACCCCAGCTGCTCTTCCAGACCAGAGTCCAGCCTTCCCTGACTGACAAGAAGTTAATTATCCGCATCCCCAAAGAGATGTTGTTGTCTGCTGTTCATTTTCTGCCTGGAGTTTTAAAAAATAATGTATTTTAAGGTCAGTAAAGTTTTGATGGTTCCATGCACGGTGGCACCTGAGTCAGTGGTTACATCATGCATCATGCACAGGGCAGAGCGCTGTGTCCAAACGGTGATCTTTTCCGCTTGAGATTCTCAGTGATTGCTTTTTTTTTTTTTTTTTTTTTTTTTTGTGGTATGCGGGCCTCTAACTGCTGTGGCTTCTCCCGTTACGGAACACAGGCTCCGGACGCACAGGCTCAGCGGCCATGGCTCACGGGCCCAGCCGCTCCGCGGCATGTGGGATCTTTCCAGACTGGGCTATGAACCCGTGTCCCCTGCATCGGCAGGCGGACTCTCAACCACTGCGTCACCAGGGAAGCCTTCGGCGATTGCTTTTTAAGCTTTGCAGCCAGGATGCTCAGCGTCAGGTACCGCTGACTCTTGGAAATAGCAGTGCTGCAGCTCAGGCCCTGTGCTCCAGGCCGGGCATGCCCGGCTACCTCCCAGGACTTCCTGCTTGGGTGGCTTTTATGCTGCAGACATTGAACCGTGGGGTCGGTGTGAAGAGCCCTGCTGAGGCTGGGGCTGGGGCTGGGGCTAGAGGTGCTGAGTGGAGCTGGGGGCCGAGCGGACGCCGAGGTCTGGCCCTGGTTTCTGGGGTGGCCTTGTGGGGATGGCAGGGATGCAGAATGTGCCGGCGTCAGGAGGGGCCTGGTGCCCCAGCTCTGCAGACTCGGTCCCCCCAGATTCTGACCTGCACGAGAGCCTTATCTTTGCAGAGAATATGTGTCCACATGGAAAGGCAGCTGACACTGGTGGGGACGTGCCAGGGGAGGAACGGGGTCCCTAGCAGGTCCCCCGAAACCATTGGGTGAATAACGAAGTTGTGGTGACATTGGGGGTGTTCCAGCGTCTGAGCCCCATGCTGGTGGGACAGGCCTGGTGAGGCTCCCAAATGTTTCAAGCACCTCCGTGGGTGCCTGGCTGGCTCTAAGCCTCTTCCGTGGATTTACGCACTCCCCCCTCCCCCGCACCTTCTGACACCACCACGAGATAGCTTCTCACGTGGCCCCATTTACACCTGGAAACTGAGGCCTGGAGGACGGGGCGTGACTTGCCCAAGACCGCAGAGCAAGGAGGTGTTGGTCAAGATCTGGACCCGGATGCCCCCAATTCACCACCCCCTGGGGCTCTGCAGGGGAGGGGCCCTGCCCCCGGGGAGGGGCTGGGTGCTGAGCACAGAGGCGGAGGAGGGAGGGCCGCTGGGAGCTGCCCGGGGCCTCTACCCACCAGGTCTGGTGTCTTGGGTCCCCGACACCAGGGGGCAGGCTGACACAGGGAACGGAGGCGGTAGCTCCCAGCTGGTCCTGCTGTCAGGAGGGTGGAGGGCGCAGGCGGGCAGGTGGGGCAAAGTGGCTCTTTTTCTGACGACCTTCAGAACCCTCTGGTGGGCCAGGAGCAGAGCCGCAGAAGCTACTGCTGCAGGAAATGTGCCTTTTCGGCCTCTCAGGCTCCCAACACGTTGGCAAATGCCAGTGAGTGAAATCAATGAATTAAAAATGAATTAAGGAGAAGTGGCAGCTGCCCTCAGCACAGGGCTGTCAGGAGACGAGCTGGTCCGCCGGGCGGCGCCTGCAAGGACACCCATGCCACGGCTTTCCCTCTGGTCTGGAGGTGACGTGGATTCCCTTGGGGTCCCCGCAGGTTCTGTGCCAGGTGGGGTTTTCCTGGCGAAGCAGGTGCCGTTTTCCTGCCGCCTGGAGTTTTGCCTCTGGCCCAGGGCTGGCTCAGCCCCTCTCTCTCCCCTGTGCTGGTCTTTTTTTTTTCCTTATACTTTTTTAAAAACTGAAGTCTAGTTGCTTTACGACGTTGTGTTAGTTTCAGGTGCAGAGCACAGTGATTCAGTTATACATACATATATCTATTCTTTTTCAGATTCTTTTCGCATTATAGGTTATCGCAGGATATTGAGTAGAGTTGCCTGTGCTCTACAGTAGGTCCTTTTCTATCTGTTTTATATATAGTCGTGTGTGTATGTTCATCCCAACCTCCTAATTTATCCCTCCCCCACCCCCTTTCCCCTTTGGTAACCATAAGTTTGTTTTCTATGTCTGTGAGTCTATTTCTGCTTTGTAAATAAGTTAATTTGTATCTTTTTTTTAGATTCCACATATAAGCGATATCATAGGATATTTGTTTTCCTCTGTCCCCTTTGCTGGTCTTTTCACACATGTTCACTGCCCAGGGACCTTCCTGTGTGGAGGTGGAAGCTCAGACCCTCTCCTCAGCTCGTCAGTGCAAAAGGTCCCATCAGGTGGGCGAGCTGGCCTCCTTGCCCGTGGGCCTTGGCACACGGGGGCCCAGGGGGCCCTATGCACACGGGGACCCGGGGGGCCCTATGCACACGGGGACCCGGGGGGCCCTATGCACACGGGGACCCGGGGGCCCCTATGGACACTTAGGAGTGGAGCTTCATTTGCCCCTCCCTCCCCTGTCCCGCGCGCCCCTGGACTTCTAGAAACACCTACTCTTTTGTGGGGTCACCTGGGGATCTGCTTGCCCAGGTCCCTCATTCACAGAGTGGGAAACGGGGGCCAGGGTGACTCAGGACCTTCCCAAGCCCTGGAGCCCTTCCGGCTCCTGGGGTATGTCTGCCCCGCTGTCTCCCCATGGGGGGCTGTGCTCCCCTCGGGGCATCGGTTCTGGGCACCTGTTTGCTGCTCCAGCTACTGTTTTTTCCTTTTTCTCCCCCAGTTTTTCCTTTTGTCCCAAACCTTCCTCCTTCCTCTGTTTCTTGAGGGCATCCAAGCCCCCAGCCCAGCAGGAGGAGGGGTTTCCCCAGCCCCATTTGCATTGCAGTGGTGATAGGTTGGGGGACGGGGGTGGGCTAACGGTTCCCAGAGTGTCCGGGGCTGTGTGCCTCCGAGCCCGCTGGAGAGGCCTGTCTTGATTGGACCGTGGCAGCCCCCACAAACGCTCTGCCTCGGGTGCTTTCCGGGCATCCTCCCAGGATGCACTTTGCTGCCTTGATCCCAAGTCTTCAACTAACCCTGGGCCAAGAAACTGCTGGAACTGAACACGTGGATGAACTGTCAGATAATCCAGCGGGGGCTGGCTTCCTCCCACCCAAGCCTGTCAGGGTGTGGTTCTGAGCTGCTGTCAGGTCACGGGATCCGAGAGGGAGACCACCGCCCCGGTGGTGGCAGGAGGCCGTGTGGCTGTCTGCAGATACTTGGAGAGCTGCCTCTGCCCCTACTCTCCCTGGGCCTGCTGCCAGCATGGGTCCAGGTGCCTGGCTGCCAGTGCAAACCCAGATGCAGCCCGCAGCTCTGTGGCCGGGGAGCGGCCGGGACACGCCACTGAGCCCCCAATCCAGACCTGGGTCCGGGTGGCCTTCGAGGTTGTCTCGACCAGGCGGCCTGTCTGCAGCCCATCCCACCCGCCCCAAGCAGAGCCCTCTCCATCCTGACCAGAAACGCAGCCCAGGGTAACTTTCTGTTTCTTTGGCTCCCACGAGTGCCCTGAGAAGAGAGCAGTGCTCCAAGACAGCCAGACTCAGCTGACTTGAGTCTTCGCTGGAGATCCCCCACCGGCTCTGGGCCCTGGTTCCCACTGGGCTGAGGAAGGACCCAGGCAGGGAGAGGTGGGGCTGCTCAGCTTTGGAGGCCAACGTGGAGGTCCGTGCCGGCCTCTGCAGCATCTAACTCCTGGTCTCGACCATTGCTCTTCCTTGAGGGAGAATCTCTACTCCTCCTTTTCAGGCTCTCCTCCCCGAACCTGCCCTGAACCCCGGCAAACGGATCTCTCCTGCAACCGTGAGCCCCGTGACACAGTGTTCATGCCTCTGCCATTGGGCTGTGTCTGGGCCACCAGTCACCCCAGGTGGTCCCTTCCCTGTGGAAAGTGGCCAGGGGGCTGCAGGGGGCCAAGGGGCCGGGCAGCTGTGAAGCGGTCACCTCGACTCTTTGAAGTTTGGTACAATCTCCTCTCTGACCCCAGCCTTCCTCACCTGGGCCTGACCTCTGACCTCCAAGCTCCAAGGCCCAGCATGTGAGCAGGCAGCTTTAAGAAACACAGCGCTTGGCTCCTGGGTGCAGACCACCCAGGGGGTGTGGGTGGCGGCCCGTCAACTGCTCTTCTCGCTGGAATCCTGTAGAAGTGGCTCACAAACCCCCTGCCCTTGTCCGTGGACCCTGCCCGGAACCTCCCACCAAGGATGCCCCAGCAAGCCAAGCCTGGCTTCTGCTCTTCAGGCTTCTAAAAGCTTTTGGGGACAGTGACAAGTGACACTGAGGGAAGGACTGGCCATAAAACTATGTCAGTGTTGAGGTCTGCAGACACACCATGAGGTCATTGTTTGGGGCCTCAGTGGGACAGGCTTAGGTTTGAAATCGATTTTGAAATATAGGTTATCTGTGCGTTCACTTAGTACTTACTGAGTGTCTATTACGTGCCTGACATGATAGGCACATGGGGACACCACTGGCCCCAAATGCCTGCTCTTGTGTAGGTTGGGTCCTAGGGAGGTGGAAAATAAGTAATACGTACGCAGCTAAGCAAGCTACACGGCACGGGAGACCACGCCAAGGGCGACGGGAGACAAAACGGGACAGGTGGGGGTGTGAGCGCTGGGGATGCCCTGCCACGTTACCCACGTCAACACAAAGCCATCGACACAATGGAAGCCAGCAGCCTGGGTCCAGTGTGGGCCTGGGGATGACCTCCGTGACCCCTGCAGGGACAGGAGAACCGGCAAAGACTGTGTTTCCTGTGGTTCCCAGAGCTGCTCGGCCACTGAGAGTGCTTCTGAGCCACGGTGGCAGCCATGCTACTGGGGAATAAGGGAGAAAGGAGTGCAGCCATCCCCACCCCTGTCGGTCCTGCAGGGTGTATTGTCTGATTCCTGGCCGTGACAAAGAACTGGCAAGGATAGCTGGGCACTGCCTCAAGACCGACTGCAACAGTGCATTTCATGTGTCTCCTGGGATGGGCCTCGGTGCCCAGACACGGGGCCAACTGTTATTCTGGATGTTTCTGTGAGGGTGTTTCTGAATGGGATCGACATTGAAATCAGTGGCCTCTGAGCGAAGCAGACTGCCTTCTATAGTGTGGTGGGCCTTGTCTGTTCAGGCGAAGCCCTGAGTAGGACCCAAAGGCTGACGTCCCCCCAGCAAGAGGGAGTCCTGCAGCGGATGGGCTTTGGAGCTGAACTTCGGCAGCAGGTCTTCCTGTGTCTCCAGCTGTAGGTTTTGGGCTTGCAGGCTCTGTGACCGTGTGAGCCAGTTCCTCGGACTAAATCTCTCCCCATGTTATACACATCTTTTTGGTTCTGTTTCTCTAGAACCCTGACTCATACACTAAGGGAGGGCATGCCTGGGTTTTCTGAGACAGAGGAAGGGAGAAATGGTGACTGTCCAAGAAACAGCATCCAGAAAGGGCTGAAGAGCATCCCTCACGGAGTTGGGTGAGGTCTGTGCCGTGAGCCCAAGAACACGACCGGGGGTGAGTGTGTGATGTCACGGTTTCCCGGAGCAAAATGTTTCTGTCCTTAGGCCACGTTGCTGATGGCTGTGCTGTCAGAGCCTCACTATCCCCAGGAAAACCTCCCTTTAAAGCAGGGGTCCATGACACCCAGGTCGCAGACCGGTCCGTGGCCTGTTAGGAGCTGGGCCTCACAGCAGGAGGTGAGTGGCGGGTGAGCGAAGCTTCATTGGCCGCTGCCTATCGCTCGCATTACCGCCTGAGCCATCCTCCCCCACCCCCTGCCACAGGTCCATAGAAAAATTGTCTTCCATGGAGATGGTCCCTGATGCCACAAAAGTTGGGGACCACTGCTTTAAAGCACAGCACGTAACCATGCCCTTTCCTCCTGCCAGGGAAGCCTCCAGCCCCCCAAAGTTGACCCGCCCCTGCCCGGGCGGCTGGCCGTCTCCTTGGTGACAGTCACTCTACGGTGGTCTCAGCCTCCTTGACTCATGAACTCCTCCGGAAAGGGGAAAGCTGAGAGGATCTCACTGTCGTCTTTCTGAAGCATCCTGTGGTCCTTCCGTCCGTGCTGGGTCCTCTATGCCTCTCTCCCCTTGTCCCCAGCCTGAAACCATTTTGCAGTACCCACAGTGGACTCCCCGCCATTCCTGAGGGTTCAGAGCCCTCATCTTTCATCCCAGCCAGAGGGCGGCATCGTCTGCTGTCAGCTCGCTGCCTCTGTTCCTACGAGGCTGCCAGCGAGAGGAGGGCCGTGAGATCTGCGGGGTGGGCCTGGCTGTGCAGCAGCAGCCGTGACCTCGGAGGGCCCGGCGGCCAGGTGTGGCAGTGAGATGGCGGTGAGACGCAGCGGCTTTGGGAGAGCGATGGAGGCAGGGGTTCGGCTAGCCCTCCCTAGAGCCCTGGCCGTGGTCGCACTTGGGGACCTGACTCCCCTCCTTCAGGCTGGAAGGTTAGTGGCCTTTCTCCCCCATCCCTTCCAGACCTCACTCTCTCGGCCACCCTCACATTCACAAAAGCCTCAATTCCCATAGGAAGCACCCTTTTCCTAAAACGTGAGGCGTCCTCTGTCTTCTTGGCCAGACCTGGACTGGTCTGCATCACGTGCTCTTGGTGGGGCCCGGCTGCCCACGGGGAGGAGACGGCTCGGCACTGTGTCCGGCTTCCCTGCCCCGCCCAACCCCGGGCCTATCACATAACCCGGCGGCTCCAGGTGCATCTCTGTGCCACCAGACAGCCTCTTGGTGAGATTTCCGCACGAAGCAGAAGTGGGTGCATCTGGATGAAACCCCGACATCCCAGGGCACAGGGGACAGACGCAGGTGCCGGGTGCAGCGCCTGCCATCTGCCCCTGACGTGCCCTTCCCTGGGAGGGACGTCCGTCCACAGGAGGCTCCTGACCTCTCACCCGGCGTCCTCTCCTGCCTCTGCAGTGGGTGAACCTTCAGCTGGGGGGCAGCCCGTGGCCCCCTTTGCTCACTGGAGGCGGACAAAGCAGGAGGTGTCCTGAGATGAAGGGTGGGTCCCTCCTTGCCAGCCTCTGCCCGGATCAAGAGGGGACACGACTCAGGCCCTCCCGTCGGGGTGCCCCCAGCTCTGCTCTGGGGCAGGGACCCTGCCTGGCTCGGCCACGCAGCTCACCCCCAGCCTTTCACGACAACAGTGAGATTTGGTTCTCCATCCGCTGACCCATTTGTCTGATTTCTTATTTGGTTCTTAAAACAAAAAAATGTTTGCCATCCGGC
This sequence comes from Inia geoffrensis, assembly GCA_036417435.1. Classification (NCBI taxonomy): domain Eukaryota; kingdom Metazoa; phylum Chordata; class Mammalia; order Artiodactyla; family Iniidae; genus Inia; species Inia geoffrensis. The sequence goes on along the minus strand of CM070901.1, from coordinate 183,512,118 downwards.
TCTAAAAGCGTTGAGTCACTGGCCACTGCAGTCACTGACCTTCAACACACCCTGAAGGGAGTCCAGGGTGGAGATCAGGAAGGAGGTGCTCTGTGCTCTGGGGAAACTGGCAGAACAGACCTTCAGGTAGATATTTTCAGGAGAAAATCTCGTGAACCCAATTTCTTGCATCTTCTTATACCTAGAAAAGCACTAAAATCATTAACAGAGATGTCTGCTCCTCGAGACCAGCAGCAACCTTCTACCGAGATGTATGCCTGATTGCAGGTACCCCTTCTCCAAAATCACACATATACTGACCTCCTTGCCTTACCTCTTCAGAACAGTTCCTCAGAGCTACTGAGAGGCTGTCACCCAGGCTATAGTCCTCAGTAAGTCCCCAGATAAACCTGAAACTCACAGCTCTCATGTTTTTTTTTTCAGTGGACAGTTCAGGACTAGGGTATGAAGAAGGGTGACGTTATTTGGGTCCCCCAGGGACCTGGACAACTGGTGACTGTACAAATAGCATACCAAAACCTCTAATGCTCTCTCCTCCACCTGGATGCTTCCCTCATGCTCTGGACCCAGAGAGCTTGAGCTGGGATCTGAGATCTGCCACTTACTAGCCGTGTGGCCTGGGGACACTTCCGAATCCCTGGTCCTCATAGTAAAATGCAAATGAAAATACTTCTCCTCGATAATTTCAGAATCAGATGGGATGGATGAGGGATGAGCAAGTTCTCTGCAAACTGCCCAGAACCACAGACACACCAACCAACTGCATCTAACATATGTTCTTTCCCAACCTAGGAGCCTCAAGACCCCAGCCATGAACCACTCAGGGACCGTGTGAGAAAGGAATAGGGGTCCTGATTGTGGCCAAAACCCTTCCTTTGTCTCCTTCCACCCCTTGCATATTTTTGTTATGCATGTTCTCGAGGGACATATGATATTAAAAAACTCTAAATAAGTCTGAAAAACTTTTTTTCAAGAATTCTAAAATCAAATGATAAGTGATAAAAAATCACTGTGCTGAGATACAGTTGGCAGCATTTTTCATTCTTTCCTGGTGGTTTATAAAACAAGGGTACGCCTTGGAGCTGATGAAATGAATAATTTATTTCAGGCAGATTCAGACACATCTGAGGTAAAAGCTTAGCTCTGCAACTAAGCAGCCGTGTGAACTCGACCCTGTTACTTGACCCCAGTCGCCTTGTCTGAGAGTGAGGATAACATGGGTTACGACTCTTTGGGGTGCAGGCGATAAGGAGAATCCACCCAAAGTGGCTCCAACGTAAGAAGCGATGCAGGTCACGGAGCTGCAGATCCCAGGCTTGGCCTCAGTCTTGGGTTCTCCTCACCTCATGTTGGACGTGGGGACAGGACGACAGCTCAGAGGCCCTCTTCCCAGGTTCCAGGCACCTGGGAACATGCCAGCTCCCGTGCTGACCAGGAGCTCATGGGGTCCCAGACCCTGTGTGAACCAGGGGGTGGCTGGAGCTGATTGGTCAGGCCTGAGTTACGTGCCTCTCTGGAGCTGGGATGCCCCAGCGCACCCCAGATGTGAAAGGAGATGGGGGTCCCCAGGGCCAGGGACCGTGTTCTGGTGCCCGAACACCAGAGTCCTCTGCACCTGCTTCTATGCGGACAAGGCACCCACCACGCTTGCACAGGGACTGGCACACGTCAGGGGTTCCACAGACTCAGTTCTCTTTTCCCTCCTTCCTTCCCATCCGGTCTTCTGCTCTTGGAGGCTCACTGGGGCTGGGTCGGAGGGTGCCAAGGGGAACTGGGGGTGCCCGCGTTCTGAAGGAGGCGCCCCGCCAAGCCCGACAGAGCTCCAGAGGAGGTCTTCTTTGTGCGGGGCTCCCCGTGAAGGGCACACAGATCGCATCATGCCTCTTCCTGGGAGCAGGGAGTGAGCACGTCACCAGCTTTTTCGGAATCAGCACATGTGTTTCTTCCCGGGGCAGGGGAGGGGGCCGGGGGAAGGACGGATGAAAGACAGACTCCGGGGGCACCTCACTGACACTCATGCAGCAGATTTCCTACGAAACTCTTGAACTAATTCCAGGTGGAATTCTCATCCAACATCACCTGCCGCAAATAGCCCAGCCTGCTGGAGCGATGTCAGATCGCGGCCAGACAGCTGAGGCTGAGAGCACCTCCCCCCGCCCCAAAGGGCTGTTAATAGGGTCGGGGGCTTGTTTCCAGGATCACGACCCCTGGGACTTGCCAAAGAAGAGCCAGAGGGCTGTTCGGAGTGGCTGGCACAGAAGATGGGGTGCCCACAGGATCCTTATCCTCCCAGCAAGATGCCCCTGATCCGTCCCTCCTGCCTCTGGACCGCCATCAGTCGATTCACGAGCTACAAAGGGCTCGCCCTCTCCTGCGCTATTTGTGGCTTCGCTGCTCACATGGGTCTCCTACTCGGTTCAGAGGAAGCCTTTGTGTGCCAGGAAGGCCAGCTCCTCCTGTCATTCAGTCCCAGCCCACGGACATCAGCAGCTTTTGCAGGGACGGTCTTTTTCTTTTTCCAAATAGGGCATAAAAATCACCTGCATCGTGACACCCCTTCTGAACCATGGCAGCGGATGGCAAAGTTCTGGAAGTGGGTGTGGGTGGGGAGCGGGGGGACAGGGCTTATCCTGAGGACCCCCCTCCCCAATTCTCTTTAGCCACTTTACCTTGTGATCAAGGTGAGTGATGGCAAGGTGAGCAGCTGGACACCAGGAAGCAGAGGAGAGGTGACCTCGGGGACTGTGTCTGCTTAAATTCCAGGGATGTTCTGACCAAGAGACAGAACTATTGGAGACAGAATCAAACACACGCTGCCTTCCGTGTACTGAAATGGGCTGCTTCCAGCGCTCTGCCCCTTGGGGCGCCCAGGAGAAGGTGATAAAGACTCCCGGCTGTCCAGTCCCAGGGGCACTTTTGACCACCTAGGAACGGCATCCTTGTCTCCTCCCATTCCAGAAATTGCTCTGGGTTCTTCCCAGCCTGTGGCTCGGGGCTGAAGAGGTTTCTGGGCCCTCATCCCTTGAATGCAGACAAGCTCCGTGAAATCTGCAATTCTGAGGGTGACATGGACCTGGGTGCCATGCCCACCTGCCTGCCACCCCCAGGTGTTCACTGCCTGTCACGTTTCTGCAGGTTTTGGGGGTGACAAAGGGCAGTGATGCTCCAAGGACCTTGGAGACAGCAACAAGCCCTGGCCTCTCCTTTAGGGAGAGACGCAGCCAAATAATGACAAAACGGCTTCTTAAAACCGCCTCCATCAGGTTTTCACAATATAGAGGTCAAGGCCTCTGGCGGAGAAGCGCTGGGCTGGAATGGGGCCCCAGGGAACTTTCTAGGGTGATGCAAATCCTACTGCAACTCCTCTATGGGGCGATGATTGCATGCATGTGTATAATTGCCAAAACTCTTGGAAATGAGCACTTCAGAACTGTGCATTTTTGGGGGTATGTAAATCATATATCCGTTAAAAAAATTTCCAAGCACCAGCTAGCAGTTCTTTCTGTTTTTTTTTTTTTTTTTTTTTTTTTTCTCACGTGTAAAATGGGGATTGTTGTGAAAACTAAATGAGATATCCATGCAAGGCTCTGGGTAGAGGGCCGGCCCAGGACATGGTAATTGGGCAATAAAGGCTAGCTGTCTGCATTATTACCACTTTTTTTTCTTATTCCCAATGATTGGTCTAGATCCTTCCGCCGAAGTGAAATGCATTCTGTCTGTGGTGGAGTTGGAGAACGTCCATCCTTCCTGAGGCTTCATAGCTCACCTGCCCCCAGACTCATGCAGACCACGCTGGATCAATGCAGTGATTGTGTGATCACTGCATGCACAGGGGTTTACCTGTCACCACCTACCTGCCTGCAGTGGTACATTTCATGAGTGCAGGGAGCAAGTCTATGTTGCTCATCACTGAGTGCTCAGCATACAGCACAGTCCTGGACGCAGGGCACTCTTTAGAAACATTTGTGGAATGATTTAAGGATAATGAGGTGATGATGATGATTTTAATGACACCTATAGTAGTTAACTTTTAGAACCTTTTCATTGTAAAATAAAGCACATGCATGGACAACCATAGAGAAATATTTAGTTCACTGGATTATTATAAGGCAGACGCCCTTGACACACCACCCACATCAAGAAATGGAACTTTGGGGAATTCCCTGGTGGTCCAGTGGTTAGGAGTCAGTGCTTTCACTGTCGTGGCCTGGGTTCAGTCCCTGGTCGGGGAATTAAGATTCCACAAGACGCGCGGTGCGACCGAAAAAAAAAAAAAAAAAAAAACCGAAAGAAAAAAAAGTTGTGAGACTATGAGACAGAGGAGACTATGAGAGAACAAAAAAACCATAACAATCATGTGCTCAATTTCCAGGACAGTCCTGATTTAAAAAAAAAAAAGAAAAAAGAAATAGCAAATAGCAGTTGATTTTGCCTTACCCATTAGATTAAACCTGATGTATATCTGAGTCTCTTTTAATGGGCAGGTCCCACATGTATCCCTTCTTTCCCCTACACTTTATCTGCTGACATCCCTGGGCCATTGGATGGTGGAGGTGCCCGCACTCTGGGTTTGCTGATTGCATCCTCGTGGTGCTGTGTATCGTGTTCCTCTGTCCTCGGGACTTCTTGGCAGGGGCAGCTGAAACCAGAGGTTCCGTCCGACTCTAGTTTGGTCCCCTTGGCAAGGCAGCACGTAATGTCTGGTTTCACTCTTTTTAGATGTTATCCGCTGTTGTGGGGTAGCTTGTGCCTTTCCCAAAACACATGTTCAAGTTCAAACCCTGGTACCTGTGACTGTGGCCTTATTTGGAAAGAGGGCCTTTACAGATGTCATCAGGTTCAGATGTGGTCATCCTGGATAAAGGTGGATTCTTGTCCAATGACTGGTGTCCTTAAAAGGAGAGGAAATTTGGACACAGATGCACAGAAAGGAGAACGCCTTGTGAAGACACAGATGCACACACACAGGGGAGAAGCCCATGTGGCCACAGAGGCAGAGACCAGGTGATGCGTCTATAAGCTGAGGAATGCCAAGGATGACCCACACCCACTGGGAGATGGGAGGGAGCCTCCATCAGGAAGCAGCCCTGCCCACACATGGATTTGGGCTTCTGGGCCCCGGAGCCGGGGAGCTGCTGCTGTTCTCAGGGTCAGGGCAGAATCCAGGTCGTCAGCCAGACGCTTGATGCCGGTCCCGTTTCTGCCACTGAGGACAGGCCGGGGACCCGGCACAAGCCAGCCAAACTCTTCGCGGCTCATGTCCTTATCAGCAACAGCCGGGCAGAGTTCATACCGTCTCCTGTGGCTGTGTGAGGAGAAGATGAACTGACGGCCCCGAGGCCTCGGGAATGTGTCTGGCGGGTAGGAGGTGCTCACCAACACAGGCAAGCGGGTCCCCTGGTGGTGGGGGGAGCAGCATGCCCAGGCCACACGGGTCCCAGCCTGGATTCAGGCCCTGGCACTGGGCGCTGGCCCCACTCCCTGGACCACTGACCTTGCTGTATCTTCTCAAGATCACACACCTGGAGACGGCGCAGGACCCCAGAGTCACACCAGGTGGGCCCCCCGCGGCCTCAGTCTCCCAGTGACAGGCCAGGAATCCTTCCATGTCACACAGTGTGGGTAGGTGGGTGGGCTTGGCTGGAAGACTGAGAAACCGACACAGGCCCAGAGCTGTCAGAGAGGGTGTGCCAGGCCTGGTCTCTGTCCCAGGGGAGGGACGGCACTGCTGGACACCCAGCTTTGTATTGGGCAAGCGAGGAATCAGCCTTGCTCATGTCTGGAAATGCCCGCCGCCCAGCACTTGGGGCCCCCGGGCCGAGTTGTGGGAAGCGAGTTTGGGAGCCGCTTGCCGGCCGGGTGAAGGGCGTGCCCTGTCCCAGCTGTCCTGCGGTCCTACAAGCGGGTCATGTGGGGACAGGCCTGCTCATTGCACCACGTGCTTCCCTGGTGATGGATGGATGGATTATGTAAGACACTTGCAGAGCTGGAGAGATTAAGAAAAAGTTTGAAATCGTTACAGACACTCTGACAGCTGCTGGCTGAGCTTACAGACGGGTTTCCCGATTATGTCCTTTTCGAAGTTCGCTGTCCTGAGCATTTTGCTGGAGCGACTTGACCTCAGGGCAACTTCGAGGAGCCGGATGGGACGCTCCTGCCCCGCCCCCGGACCCCATTCCCCTCTGTCTGTGGGTTCTGCACCCCACCGTCTAGCAGGGGCCCTCCGCTTGCCTGCACCCACCCCCGGGGGTGATTTCTTAAGCAGCGCCTCTGTGCCTGGTGCTGCCCTATCACTGTGGGCAAGGGGATGACAGGTAACGTCCCCCAGCTGTCAGCAGCCCAGGAGGAGGGAATTTACTGCCCTTGGGAGGAAGGGGCCTCTTTTTAGAGAGACGTCTCCATTCGTCTTGTTCTGACTGCTGGTGGTCTTTTGAGCAAGTCCCCCAGGGCAGCTGCCTGCGCCTCCATGCAGAGGTTCTGCCGGACCTCTACGTCTGCAGCCCCAAACAGGCTCAGGCCCTGTGTTCATTCCCCAGCCCCGCCCTGACGGTGCCCTTACCTTGGCCGATGGTCCTTTGTCCTCTGGCCGCCCAGGCTACAACAGCCGAGTCACCTGCAACTCCCATTGCCTCGTGGCTCCTCAGGGAATCGGCCTCTCAGTCTGTTTGTCTCCTAAACGGTCCCTGTATCTGCTTCCTCCCAGCAGCCTCCCGTGGATACCTGAATTACAGTGAGCTGTGGACACGCCTGTCTCCAAGCAGATGAAAAAGACCCTTCCCGGCTGGGACCACCTGGACCAGTTGGTAACCAGGTGCTGCCTACACAGAAGACGCTTTGTTCCCATGGAGCCCCGCTCGCTCTCCTCCGGGAAGCCCTCCAGCCCTCAGGAGATGGGGTCATTCCACGGGACCTTGGTTCCTTGCTCAGCCCTTTCCCTCTGTCCAGACCCAGGCTTCCGGAGGGTGGGGACCGAGTCTGTTCCTTGTGCCTGTAGGGCTCAGGAGGTTGGACACAAGAGTCAGGAGGACAGGGGAGCTGGGTTCTCTCTGAGGCGGGTGCTGGAATTGGGAGGGAGCTGGGGGGCGTTCTCATCCTCCTTCTGGCCTCCAAGGTCATCGTCCCAGGCCTGGAGTCTCAGAGCCCCGGGTGGGACTTTGTCGGCCAAAACTCTCCTCCACCCAGTGCCGAGTTGGTACCTTCAGCCTTAAATTCCTAACTGGGCCGTGGGCGTTCCTTCCTTCTTCTCTCCTGGCGGGCACGGCCTCAGATGGCAGATGACACATCTGCTTTACGAGGCTCTGTGGTCAGCACTTTCTGAAGGCAGTGTGTGTGGCTACGCCATCCTCAGGCAGCCCGAGGGGCAGGGCCGTGGATGCACAGCCGCTCACGGTCAACACTGTGCTACCTGGGACACACTGTTGTCCCAACTTCAGTGAGGAGAACTCGGGCACCTGCCCAAGGTCACAGGGCTGGGAAACAGCAGGAGGCAGGTTTGAAGCTGAGCTTCGGGAGAGCCCAGGGGGCCGGTATTGACCACGTGTTTGGGGGAAGTTGAAAAAGAGATGCTCATTGAAGTAGTGTCCTGTCGCTGCTATAACAAATGGGCACAGGCAGTGGCTTAAAGCCACACCAGTTTGTTCTTTTACCATCTGGAGGCCAGAACGCTAAAATGGGTCTGAGGAGCTGGCTCCTCCTGGAGACTCCAGGGATAATCGTTTCTTTGCTTTTTCCAGCTTCTAGAGGCACCCGCATCCCTTGACTCGTGGCCTCTTCCTCCATCCACAAAGCCCGCAGCCCAGCATCTTCCCTCTGACTGTGACCCCCTCCCCCGCTGCCTCCCTCTTATAAGGCCTTGGTGATGACACTGGGCCACCCAGGTGTTGACTGAAAAAAAAAAAGCACAACCTAGAAGCTGAAAATTATGTTTTAATCATCAGACTTTCTGAGGACTCAGGCCTGGAGTCAGCCCCTCAAAAAAGCTCCGAGAGACTCTACTTGGAAGAGACAAGGGAGGGGCCAGGATGTACCGGAGTTTTTGCAACAGAAACCAGTTTGTTGGAACATCAAAAGATTACTGTTAGGACTTCCCTGGTGGCGCAGTGGTTAAGAATCCGCCTGCCAATGCAGGGGACATGGGTTCGAGCCCTGGTCCGGGAAGATCCCAGATGCCGTGGAACAACTAAGCCTGTGCGCCACGACTACTGAGCCTGCGCTTTAGGGCCCACGAGCCACAACTACTGAGTCTGCGAGCCACAACTACTGAAGCCTGCGCGCCTTGAGCCCGTGCTCCGCGACAAGAGAAGCCACCACAATGAGAAGCCCGCGCACCGCCACGAAGAGTAGCCCCAGCTCGCCGCAACTAGAGAAAGCCCGCGCACAGCAAAGAAGACCTGATGCAGCCAAAAATAAATAAATAAATAAATAAATTTGTTTAAAAAAAAAGATTACTGTTAATTAAAGGAAACCAGACATCTCAAGTTAATGAATTGAGCATATGCTTTACTATGTATGGGAAGATGCAAGAGCCTGGGCTCACTGAAATCATCCCTTTGATTTGTACCTCAGCTATCTAGGGCCAGTATCCTGCTTCTCTCCATCCTGAGTCCCCTCAGGGTGCACAGCTAGGGGTGGCTGCAGTGGATGAGGGCTTGTGGCCACAACAGCCTTTGTTTACTGATAGGGCAGGCGATGAGCTTAGTTCACACAGATAATCTAGGGTAACCCCATCTCAGGACCCTTAACTTAACCACCTCTGCAAATTCCCTTTTGCCAGGTAAGGGGACACATTCACAGGTTCTGGGGACTAGGATGGGGGCATCTTTGGGGGCCACCTTTCAGCCAACCACAGCCCCTGTGGGCTCTGCTTAAGTAGTGATGAGTGTCCTTGGCTTTCAGAGAGTAGAAGGAGTGAGGAGGAGACACCTACTCTGAGCCGCCTTAGCAAACGCGGGTTTGCTTAGACTGAAAGGTCATGCTCGCCCAGCCTTGGGCCAGGCTTTGGCCGATGTGGTGCACTATTCAGCACTGTTTGTGGAGGGGGATTAAAACTGCATGGGGCTCTGGCAGCTCCCTCTTCTAGCAACTGACAGTGACAGAAGGGGCTGTTTTACAGAAGGTTCATGAAAAATGAAAACATGATGTTGATTTCCAGCAAACCTAAATTACTTAGGCTAGTGTAAGCAGATAAATATTTCATGCCACAGTTTATTAAGCTCCCACCAACAGCATCTCTCTGAATGCCTTCAAGGGGTCTCGGCTGGGAGACTAAGGGGAACCCCCCTTCCTGCCCCAGCCGCAAGTTCCCAGGGTCATTCTTGGGGCCAGCCACAAGTCACCGGGGGCCCGGGGCTGCCCTCTGATGCGGCTACCAGCACAAGGGTAATGACAGGAACCAGAGAAAAGTAAAAAAGCGGCGAGAGTAACCAGAGAGCAATTGCCTCGGTGATGTTGTTTTTCTTGGCGAGGGAAGTAAGGACACAGACAGTTTGGAAACTCATCTTCTTCCCTGCTCACACCTCCTCCCCCGAATGTGAGCAGAGGCCGGCGGGGTGCTGGCTGTGGGGGAGCCCCCCTGAGCCCCACTTGTAATGTGTCTGGATCTGCTGGCTGCAGAGATGCCTGGACACAGGATGGCCGTGGCTGACTCTCCACTCCCGTCTGCTTGGTTTTCTCCCCCAGAACTGCAGGCATAAGAGCACCCGCTGCCCTACAAAACTGTACTGAGGACTGTCTCCCCCTCCCCCTGCCAGTGGAGCAAGAAATATACACACAAGGCAGTTTGGGGTCACTAGACACCACCAGTGCCCTTATGGCCCAGCCTAGGCCACCTCGTCCTCCACTGTTAGTGCCACCTTGTGACAAGAAGGCCCCTCTTCACGAGCTCACGGGCAGGAAAGGGCGTTAACCCGAGAGGGCCGGTTACGTGGTGGGTTGTGTTCCTCAAATTCATGTGCTGAAGTCTTAGCCCCCAGTATCCCAGACTGTGGTCCCATTTGGAGAGGCCGTTAGGATGGGCCCTAACCCAAAAGGATTAGTGTCCATAGAGGGGAAATTCGGACATGGGAGAGTGCATTCAGGCAGCACGCCTGTGAACACGAAGACAGCCACATAGAAGGCAAGGAGAGGAGCCTGGAGCAAATCCTGATCTCAGCCTCAGAAGGAGCCACAGCCCTGCTGGCGCTTCGAGTTTGGACTCCGGCCTCCAGAGTAGTGAGAGACTAAATTTTTGTTGTTGAAGCTTCCCAGTCTGTGGTGCTTAGATACGGCAGCCCCAGGAACCTACAACAGCCATATGTTGTTCATTCTGGGAGGGAAGGTGGGCGCAGGGTAATTTGTTACTGGTGGCAGTGGTGGGGAGGGGAGAGTTGGCTTGTCCCTGAGTGGCACCTTGGGGCATCTCGGTCAGTTGCCTTCATCAGCCCTGAGCATTTTCATTGCACCCAATTGTCCAAAGTGCTTCCTTAGCTCGCCCAGGACTCAGACCACCTGGTTGATGCAGGCACTGCCATTTTCCCCACCTGCCAGACATGGAAAGGTCGAGAACTTGCCCAAGGCCACACAGCTGGCAAATAAATGGCAGAGCTGGGATGTGAAGGCAGGCCGTCCAACTCTGGGGGCCCTGCTCTTGCAGGAAAGAGTGAATAGTGTCCCTGGGAACATTTATTGCCCTGGGAGGCAGAGGCGACTCATTAGCTCTGGGGTCCAGATGGTCCCCAGGTTCACCTGGAGAGTGGTCCAGGCCAGCGTGGACAACACTGGGTGCAGAAACCACTTATTACTGCCCCGAGGGTGAGACCACATTGGGGTCCCATCCACACAGGCTCTAATTCCGTCCCTGCAAGAAAGATGACCAGTAAGTGCCTTGGTCTGGAAGTCCTGCCCGTTTCCAGGCCAGGTCATTGCATTCTGCCTGGGGTCTCTCTAGCAGTTTCCATCATCTGCACGGACGGCTGCCCACGCGTGGCTCCTGGAGGAGCCCACACAGGGGCACAGGACTTCCCTCTGCCCCTCCACTTCCTCCCCAAGCTGGAAGCGAATCCCTCCAAATCAGTCAAATTGTTGGGGGACAATTCTCCAAGACTACTTCACAGTCTGCACAGGTGGGGGCCTCTAAACAGAGGATTTTGGCAAGTCGACAGAGTAGCCCACACACCTCTTTTCAGATACACCTGCTTACACTCAGGGCAATAAACCTAGAGGTGCCCCTCTCCCCCCATGCCTGGGGAGGGTCTGTTCACATTCCAGAGTAGAGACAAGGTCTCTTAGGAGGGAGGGATGGGCAGAGGTGCCAGCGGCCCTGTCAAAGCTCTGAGTCTCATAATTTGGGGCTCCTCTCTGTGTCGTAACCCACCGCACGTGCAGCCAACAGCTTGCTCAGCTGCGTTGCCTGTGGGATTGGGGCTCAGAAGTCATGTGAAGGTGGTGCTCTGGCACCACTGTTGTGAGCAATAAACATCCCGTTTCTCTAACCAGGGGTCTGTGTGTCTCTGCCAGCATATGTGGCACGTTGACCTATTAGCTTGCAAGTAGGGTAGCATCTCAGAACCGTTGTAGCTTTTTTAAAAATAAATTTAATTAATTAATTAATTGGCTGTGTTGGGTCTTCGTTGCTGCGCGTGGGCTTTCTCTAGTTGCGGCGAGCGGGGGCTACTCTTCTTTGCGGTGTGCTGGCTTCTCGTCACGGTGGCTTCTCTTGTTACGGAGCACTGGTTCTAGGTGTGCGGGTTTCAGTAGTTGTGGCTCACGGGCTCAGTAGTTGTGGCGCATGGGTTTAGTTGCTCCGCAGTATATGGGATCTTCCCGGACCAGGGCTTGAACCCGTGTCCCCTGCATTGGCAGGTGGATTCTTAACCACTGAGCCACCAGGGAAGCCCCCGTCATAGCTTCTGACTTAGCAGTACTGGTGATGAGACTGGGATGTCGTCAGTGGTGTGGCTGCTCACTGAAAGAAAAAGATGAGGGCCCGAGGGCTGGCTGATGTCCTTGAGGAAATTCCATGGGAATTGGTAGCAGAACAAACTGTGTGGTCAGCTGGGACCAGTACGTGGTCCTCTCCTTTGCTGTCTGTAAGTGAGAAAGTGTTGGAGAGGTGGGGGAAGGCCGGATATTCTGAGGTGGCATTGAAACAAGCAGCTAGAACAATACTTCTGGTGTTTTTCTCCCTCCTCCAGACAGGAGAACAGGTCCACGAGTCCCCACAGCTGGCACAGGACTATGGGTGGACTGAAAACATTACAAACTTGCTCGTCTGTTGCTGTCTCCTCCAGGCAGGGGGAGGAGGGGTTCAGCATGTCCCAAAGCTGGTGTAGGGCTTTTGAGGGGCCAGAGACATGGGCAGCTGGGCCATGACCAAGTCTACCATATTCCTGCTGAAGCCAGAGCGTAAACGTGTCCTGAATCCCCATCCTCAGCTATGCTGATCTCCGCTGCTTTAAGGGTTAGGGGTGAGGTCAAGGTCTCTCTGCCCCAGGGGCTAACCGAAGGCCCGAAACACTCATCCCAGCATGCTGGGAGCTTTAGGGAGGAGAGGGACTCAAATGGATTACAGTGGGTACACACTCGAGTCTCCATCCAGCACAGCTGGTGGGGGAGGGGCGCTGGGGGGTTGAAGGAAAGCTGGATGGAGCCATGGTGGCCCGTGAGTCCAGGGTGCTCCCTCGGTGCCGGCAGGAGCACGGCGGGGGGGTGGACTCTGGCACAGGAGCCTGGCTTCTCCAGCCTTCCTCCATCTTCCCCACCTGGCCTCTCTGTCCTCCCCCGCCCCAGCTTGGAGGTAACACCATCTCCTGGAAGTTGTCACTGTAACTCTTGAGGTGCTGACTTTAACTGGGAGGGCTGGAGAGAGAATTGCAGTAAAGCAAAACAAGGGCAAAGTCACTGTGTAGGGTTTACTTTTGTGCCCCCTCAGTGCACCGTCTCTGCTGCTTTCTCCATCTGGATTTATTGTAGGAATTAATGCATTACGTTGCAGGCTCCTAATTCCCCATTTTTATGTGCCTGACAGAGAAGAGGTGCATTTCTTTGGCTTTGTCCTGCGTGTGGGTCACTGAGATTCTTTAATCTGTAGGTTTACGTTTGTCACCAGATTTGGGAAGCTCCCCAGTCATTGTTCTCCGAGTATTGTTTCAGCACATCGTACTCTTTCTTCCCTCCTTTTGGGACTCCAATGACATGAATATTAGACCTTTAAAAAAATAGCCCCATAGGTCGCTGAATCTCTATTTTGTCAATCATTATTCTTTCTGCTGTTAAGATTTTATAATTTCTGTGGGTTTAGGTTCAACTTCACTGATGCATCTGTCATTTCTGGTCTACTTTGACCCCATCCAGTGAGTTTTAATATTTCAGTTATAGTATTTTTGAATTCTAGAATTTCCATTTGGTTTCTCTTTATATCTTCTACTTTGCCAAGACTTTCTCTTTTTCCTTTTGTTTCGAGAGGATCTGTGATTGCCTTTTGGAGCATCTTTATAATAGCTGCTTTAAAGTCTTTGTCAGATAATTGCAACATCTGTGTCAGCTCAGCCTTGGCAATGATTGTTTTTTACATGTGAGTTGAGAAAAAAAAACTGGTTCATCACATGCCATGTAATTTTGGATTATATCCTGGACATCGTGAATATTATGTCATGAGACTGTGCCTTGTTTAAATACTTTGAGAAATGGTACTATTTTTGTTTTAGCAAGCCATAAGCTTGGTTGTGTTCCAACACATGTTCCAACCCATCTTCTGTGTGCTGCGGTTCCAATGTCAGCTCAGTTTTCAAAGCCTGCGGGGCCCTATTCAGATCTGTCCCTTGTGTGCACAACCCAGAGGCCAGCCTTTGGGCTGCGAGGTGGTTCAGTCCTTGAAGTCTTTGGCATGTTGTCCAGTATCAGATTCATACCATGTGCAGCTTGGGAGGTGAGACCAGGAGTTTACAGTACTACTTTATGGTGTCACTTTCAACAGCTTTACCCTGTCTGAAATTTTCCTCATAATCTCTGGCCTTTTTTGGTCCTTTGGGTAAAAACCTAGGGCTCCAGTGACTTGCTCTGACATGCACTTCTGTGACTACACCATTATCTGGTGTGAAATGGTGGAGAAAGAAAGAGGAAAAAGGGCAGTGGAGCTCTCCCTGCCTTTGGAGTATCGCAGATCCACTAATCGGAGAGGAAAATTCCCCTCCCTCGGAGTTTTGGCTTTTGTGGGTTTCTGTTGTGGTCCCGCAGACACTGCCACAGGGTTATTTGGGGGCTGAGGTGTGAGAAAATAGGGGAGAGAGAAAGGACATGCGGTTTCTACATTTTCTTTGAGCATTTAGGAGGCTCTGCTCCTGCTCCTTGAGCCAGAATTAGAGGGCTTCCCCTGAAGCTTTCCGTTCGTGCCAATTCTCGCTTTCCCGTTGTGAGTTGGGTTGTGTCCAGGCCAAGTGATACTAGAGGAAAAAAATGGTGAACTCACTGTGATTTGGTGGTACTTAAAAGGAAATCTTGTTTTCTTCCTCAATCTGCCTGCTCTATTTACTTTTCAAAGTCCTCAAATAACTGGTCCAGGTGTTCTAGTTATCTTTAGTGGGAGAGATCAGGTGAAGTGTGCTTACTTCAACTTAACCGAAGTTGGAATCCTTGCATTTGTTTATTTATTTTGCAGTATGCGGGCCTCTCACCGCCGTGGCCTCTCCCGTCGCGGAGCACAGGCTCCGGACGCGCAGGCCCAGCGGCCATGGCTCACGGGCCCAGCCGCTCCACGGCATGTGGGATCTTCCCGGACCGGGGCACGAACCCGTGTCCCCTGCATCGGCGGGCGGACTCTCAACCGCTGCGCCACCAGGGAAGCCCGCATTTATTTTTTTAAAGATAATTTCACTGTATATAATTCTAGGTTTTTGTTTCTTCAGAAATTTAAAGATGTTCATCCACTGTCTTCTTGCTTACGTTGTTTTCAATAAGGGATCTGCTATCATTTTGATTTTTGTGTATCTTTATGTAACATGTCCTTTTCTTCTGGCTGGTTTTGATATTTCTTTTTATCCTTCAAGTCAAGCAACTTGACTATGATGTGACTCTATTTCTCTCATGCTTGAGGTTCATCCAGCTACTTACATCTGCGGGTTTGTAGTTTTTATCAAATTTGGAATATTTTCAGCCATAGTTCTTCAAATAGATTTTCTGTTCTCTTCTTTGGGGGTTCCAATTTCACTATTTTAGGCTGTTTGAAATTATCCTCCGGTTCATGAATTCTCTTTTAATTTTTAAAAACTATTTTTTCTCTTTGTGTTTTGTTTGGATGATTTCTATTGCTTTGTTGTTACGTTCATTGGTCTTTCCTCCTGAAACATCTAATCTGCTATTAATTCTAACGGTGCATTTTTCATCTCAGATATTGTCGTTTTCAAAACTTTGATTTGAGTCTTTTAAAATATTTTACACGTTTATAACTTTTTGAATATATGACATAGAGTTGTAATAACTTTTAAAAAATACTTTATTTTTTAGAGCAGTTTTAGGTTCCCAACAAATTAGGAGGAAAGTATAGAGATTTCCCACGTAGTCTGTGCCCCTTCCCACGTATAGCTTTCCCCGTTATTAACATCACTCACCAGATGGTACATTTTTCACCAAGGAAGAACCTACATCAACACATCATTGTCGCCCAAAGCCC
The DNA here is from genome assembly GCA_036417435.1 of Inia geoffrensis. Classification (NCBI taxonomy): domain Eukaryota; kingdom Metazoa; phylum Chordata; class Mammalia; order Artiodactyla; family Iniidae; genus Inia; species Inia geoffrensis. The sequence continues at coordinate 183,496,475 of CM070901.1, read as the reverse complement.
ATAGTTTACCTTAGTGTTCACGCTTGGTGTGGTACATTCTATGGGTTTGGACAAAAGTATGCTGACATATATACATCATTTTTAAAAATAAATTTATTTATTCATTTGTTTTTATTTTTGGCTGTGTTGAGTCTTTGCTGCTGTGTGCGGGCTTTCTGTAGTTGCGGTGAGCAGGGGCTACTCTTCGTTGCGGTACACGGGCTTCTCATTGCGGTGGCTTCTCCTGTTATGGAGCATGGGCTCTAGGCATGCGGGCTTCAGTAGTTGTGGCATGCGGGCTCAGTAGTTGTGGCTCGCGGGCTCTAGAGCTCAGCCTCAGTATTTGTGGCTCGCAGGTTCAGTAGTTGTGGCTCACGGGCTCTAGAGCGCAGGCTCAGCAGTTGTGGCACGTGGGCTCAGTAGTTGTGGCACACGGGCTTAGTTGCTCCGCGGCATGTGGGATCTTCCCAGGCCAGGAATCAAACCCGCGTCCCCTGCACTGGCAGGCGGATTCTTAATTACTGCACCACCAGGGAAGTCCTATACATCATTTTAATCTGATATAGAGTATTTTCACTGTCCTAAAAATCCCCTGCTCTCTGTCTATTTATCCTTTTCCCTCCTCAACTCTTGACAAACACTGACCTTTGTCCCCATAGTTTTCCCTCCAATGCCTAAATGTTAGATAGTTGGAATCACACCTATGTAGTCTTTTCAGACTGGCTTCTTTCACTTAGCAATCACATTTAAATTTCTTCCATATCTTTTCATGGCTTGATAGCTCATATCTTTTCAGCTCTAAATAATATTCCATTGTCTGGATGTATCAGTTTGTTTATCCATTCACCTACAGAGGGACATCTTGGTTGCTTCCAAGTTTTGGCAATTATTATGAATAAAGCTGCTATAAGTATCCAAGTGCAAGTTTTTGTGTAGACATAAGTTTTTAATCCATTTGGGAAATGCCAAGGATCATGCTTGTTGGATTTCGTTTTGTAAGAAGCCACCAAACTGTCTTCCAGGGTGGCTGTACCATTTTGCATTCCCACCAACAATGAATGAGAATTTCTATTGCTCCACATCATTGCCAACATTTGGTGTTGTAAGCGTTCCAGAACTTTTTTTTGTTTTTTGCTATTGTAATAGGTGTGTAGTGTATCTCATTGCTGTTTTAATTTGAATTTTCCTGATAACATATGATGTGGAACATCTTTTCACATGACTATTTTTCACCTGTACATTTTCTTTGGTGAGGTGTCTGTTCAGGTCTTTTGCCCATTTTTTAATTGGTTTGTTTGTTTTTTTATTGTTGAGTTTTAAGAGTTCTTTGGGTATTTTGGATAACAGTCTTATCAGATCCGTCTTTTGCAAGTATTTTCTCTTGGTCTGAGCTTGTCTTCCAATCCTCTCGATGTTGTCTTTCACAGTGCAGAAGTTTTTATTTTAATTAAGCCCAGTTTATCAATTATTTATTTCATGGATCATGCCTTTGGTGTTACAGCTGAAAAGTCACTGCTACACTTGAGGTCCTCTAGGTTTTCTCTTATGTTATCTTCTAGGAGATTTATTCCTTTATGTTTTACATTTAGGTCTATGATCCATTTTGAGTTAATTTTTGTGAAGTCTCTAAGTCCTGTGGTTAGATTCTCTTTTTTTGTATGTGGACATCCAATTGTTCCAGCACCATTTGTTAAAGAGACTATCTTTGCTCCATTGCCTTAGATCCTTTGTGCAAGATCAGTGGATTATATTTATGTGGGTCTATTTCTGGGCTGTCTATTCTGTTCCATTGACCTATTTGTCTATTTTTCACCAGTACCACATTGCCTTGGTTACAATAGTTTGATAGTAAGTCTTGAAGTTGGGTAGCATCGCTTCTCCAACTGTGTTGTTCTCCTTCAATATTGCGTTGACCTTAATACATTTTTAAATGTTCTTGTCTGCTAATTCTAACATCTACGTCAGTTCTGATTTGATTGATTTTTCTTCTTATTACAGGTTGTGTTTTCAAGCTTCTTTGCATGCTTAGAAAATTTTGATTGGATGCCAGACATTGGAATTTTACGTCGTTGGCTGCTGGATACATATTTTTAAAAATAGATCTAAAGTATTCCTGAGCTTTGTTCTGAGATGCAGTTATTTGGGAACGCTTGGATCCTGTCACACCTTGCTTTTAAGATTTTTTAGATGGGACCAGCAGATCATCAACAATTACCCCTAACAGTTACTCCTAGACCAGATCAGTATTTGGTCTTGGGGGAATTAATCCCCACGACTGAGACAAGACTCTTCTGAATGCTCTACCCAATGCCCCGTGAATTATGGGGATTCCCAGTCTGGTGGTGAGAACAGTAACAATTTTCAGCCCTGTGTGAGCACCGGGCACTCTTCCCACTAACACTTTTGGGGGCTTCTTTCTGCACCTGTGGGTAGTCTTCTCACCTATGTGCACTGATCATTCCTTTGCTGGATACTGAAAGGGGACCTTCTGCAGATCTTCAGAGTTTTCCCTGCAGCTTTCTCCGCTCCAGTGCTCTGACCTGTGAAGTCTGGATGCTTTGGTCTCCCTGCATTCTCAGCTCTGTATCCTCTTCTCAGGGTCCCCTGGGCTCTGCCTGTGTTCCTGCACCTGTGCTACAGCCTGGAAGCTCACCCAGGATAGCAAAGCAGGTGGGGGTGAGCTTCGGGTTCCCCTGGTTTATTTCCTATGTCTCAGGAATTACTTTCCTTTGCTGCCTAATGTCCATGGTGTGAGAACCTGTTTCACGTATTTTTTCTCTTTTTTGGGAGTTGTTTTAGTTGCGGAGGGAAGTGCACTGCCTATAGACCATTTGATTAGAGTGTCTAGAAAATAATACTAACACTTATTGAGCACTAAATGCATACCAGAAATAGTTCTAAGAGCTTTGTTTCTCCTATCTGTAGAACTTTCACATTAGTTCTTGGAAGAAGGCACCATCGTTACCCCATTTTTCACAGGAGGCGACTGAGCCTTGCCAAGGTCACTCAGCTGTGGGAGGTGAGGTCAATCCCAGGCAGCAGGGCTCGGCCACCTCGCTGTTGTCCTGCCCCATTAGAGGCATCATGGCCATCATGCTTCAGCAGGGAGTTCCAGAGGCCCTTCTCAAGGGCCTTTCCGGGATGGTGAGGGCTGTGTTGGAATTAAATTTGACAGTCTTTTGTGTGGGTCTTCAAAAACGAGGTGACCTTTCTCAAAAAGCTTAGAATAGAATTCTGGTGAAAACCTTATTTTGGCCGTTACTTTGTTTCCTCCTTTATCCCACTGTGTGCTCCTCTGCTGGTGTGAGTTTTGCCCGGGCTTGGACATCTGAGAGGCCGTGGAGGTCTTGCTGCCGTTGAGACCCTCTCCCTTTATAGATGGGGGGCCTTTCTCAGGAGTCAGATGGTCCATCCAAGGGACCATGAGGAAAACAGCCCAACCACGGCACACAGGTCTCAAGGTGGCTGGTGTAGCAGAACCCAGATCTACTTCCACTGGGAACTTCCCTGGGCTTCCCTGCTCCACTTAGCCCCAACCCCTCCAGCCAGGCTTGGTCAGGTGCCTACCAGATCCTCCTTCATCATCCTATGCTCACCTGGGTGATGTGTGTGTCTGTTTATGTGTCTGTCTCCCCTCTTGGGCTATGAGCACTTGGGGGCAGAAGACTTTTCCTAATTTGGGTTTTTATTCCTTACAGCTGAGGCACTGCCCAGCTATACTGGGTTCTCAGCAAAGACAGTATGAATGAATGATGAATGAATGAATGGCTCTCAGACTTGTGCCGGTGAGGACGTCTCAGCTCACGAGTAATGGAAGAACCCATTCGAGATGGCTTAACTATGAAGAGATGCATCGTCTCCTGTAAGCTCGGGTTCTGGGGCGAGGTGGCTTGCAGGCACAGCACCATCAGGGTCCCAGCTCCCCTGTTCTGTGATTCCCTTGGCTCTGCCTCTCTTTGTCCTTAGGCAGCCTCCCTCATGGGTTTAAGGCGGGTGCTCCCAGCTGGTGATGGGACAAGCTGCTCATTCACACCCAGAGGGAGAAAGATAGATGGAGTGAAAGTCCTTCTCATCCCTCTGATTGGCCAGTCTGATTAGTCACGTGTCTGTTCCTGGGCCTATAATAGTCACCAGGGGAATTCTGTGTGCTGATTGGCTGAAATAATCACCGAGGAGGAGGATGGCATGCAGTGATTGGTTAATTGGGATCCATCCAGAATGAGAGAGGACTTGGCCTCCTGAGTCCATGGCCAGTGCGGAGGAGGGTGGACACCAGACCCAAAATGGGGTCCTATGGGAAGGAGTGGGGGAGGTGACCCCTGTGCCAGTGATGCACTGAGGGACGATGGGATGTCCCCCCACACCAGGTCTCCCTCTCTTCTCTCCAGAAGAGCATTTCTCGGGTGCGTGCTTGGAACGACATGGGCACTGTGCCCTGGGCTGCGTGGGCACTGTCCCATCTGGAAGGGATTATAATCTCTGCATTTTAGAGGTGAGAGAACAGAGGGGCAGAGAAGTTAAGAAACTTGTCCAAAGTCGCCCGGCTAGTCAGCGATGGGGCTGGGGGCTGATGCCTATATCCACAGGGCAGGCCACTATGCCTAAAATGACCACCAAGGTCTTTTCAAGATGGGATGTTCTCCGTGGTTCCCAGGGCCCTGGGTCCCACCTCATCCTAACCTCCCTCTGCCCCCATCTTTGCGCCCCACTCCCAGAGCGGAGAATCCTCAGTGGGCAGAAAGCACGGGCTGCTCAGGCACCCTCGGCTGCCTCCCAGAGTTCTTGAAACGCAGGTGGCGCTGACAGCCTGGCAACCAGGACCACCACTCACCTGACTAGGATGGGAAGGGCAGAGCCACAGCCTGGGGTTTCCTCCGCCCCTATCCCCTCCCTGGGCCCCCAATGCAACCCCACTGGACTCACAAAGGGCCAGGTGATCGTGAGGGTTTCAGAAGGATATTGATGTGGCTGATGGCATGGAAGCTGAGCACACACAGGCCGTTTAACAACAAAAAGAGTTGAATCCAGGAATGAAGAAGATAAAATATTAAGACAGCATTGATGCTGCGTCTCTGTGAACCCTGGGGGCAGCGAGTGGGAGGGGCTCTACCTCTGGACTTGCAGCTGAGTCAGGAGCACCCTCCCTGCTGTCATGGAAACAGTCACATCAGAAGTGACCGTTCTCACTGGTGGCCTGCCCATTCCAGGCCTTGGGCCACGCACCCGTCAACCGGACAGGCCTTTGTTGTGCGTGAGTGATGACGTGTCGGCCAGGCTGCCCGCATCCCCTCGTTAAACCCTCATGACCGTCCTGAGTGCAGACCTTTGTCTTTCCCGTTTTATAAACGAGACAGTGAAGCCTGGCAGAGACCAAGTAACCCATCAAGCGGGAGGATAAACCAGCCTTCCTGTCCCCGGGCCTACACTCTGGACTCCTCTTCCTAAGTTGGATACCTGGGGGCTTCTCCTGACCCCCTCCCACCCCCCCGTGCCTGCACTCCACCCTGCTCAGGGCGACCCGGGGCACGTGGCCATATGTCACTTCTGTGCCCAGAAGGTGGCTCTTCAACTCCTTGTCTCTCTCCTCATTGCTGTTTGCAGGCAAAAGGGTGCAGGCAGCTGAGGCCCCCTCTCCTCACTTCCTACTCCGAAATTCAGGGTCTCCCTTCCCTCCTGGATCGGACAGGAGCAGCTGCGTTTGCCGCCTGTGCCCCTCAAATTCATCACCCCTCTAATGCCTGGAAAAGGCAAATAAAAATAAGATGATGATATTTTTCGTAAATAAGCAATGTAGCAACTCAGATCTGGTTTGGGCTGTCAGCCAAACCCACCAGAGAGACACTGACGCTGAAATATTTGAGTATGCTCTCATGGAACATTTATTGTGGAGCGCTGGGTTCCAATAAAGCCTTTGTATAAATTATTCATTACGGAATTCAGATGAAATGCCAAAAATCCGCCCTCCAAGGGGCTGCCTTTTTTCTTTTTCTTTTTTTCTGTGCCTCTGAAGAGCTGGTCTTAGTTAGCATCTAATGCCACCGGCTAGGCAGGTGGCACAATTATCGGGGAGAAATGAATGGGTCCGGGGCCACGGCTCCGACCTTATGCTCAAGTCTCTGCGAGGCAACTTGGCTTTTCTTAAAGGATTTTCTCTGCTGGCAGAGGGCTTCCTAACGTCCTCTGGGCCCGCTGAGACTGTGGCTTTCTGAGAACAGTGAAGACCCATGCCCCCTCGCCTGACTCCGGTCTTCGGAGGGGAGAACCCATTACTTCCGGTGGCACAGGCCCCAGCTCAGGAGGTCCTCAGGTCTGCTCTGGGGGAGAGTCGGGCTGCTTTAGGCAGATCAAGCCCTAGAGGTCCTTGTGGGCTGAATTCTGTCCCCCTAAATCCACATGAAGCATTAGCCCCAGTACCTGCGAACATGACCTTATTTGGAAATACGTCTTTATAGAGAGAATCAAATGAGGCCATCGGGTGGGCCCTGACCCAGCATGACTAGTGTCCTCATGAGGAGGGGAAATCTGGAAGCAGAGACCTGCATACAGGGAGCAGCCACGTGAGCTAGAAGGTGGCCATCTATAAGCCAAAGAGAGGGGCCTCCGGAGGACCAGGGCCGCCAACACCTTGATTTCCAACTCCCAGCCTCCAGAACTGCGAGAAAATACAATTCTGTTGTTGAAGGCTCCCAGCCTATGCTATTTTGTTAACGGCAGCCTGAGCAAATCAACAGAGCGATGAAGTGACTTTTCAAGGTTCAAATAGTGTATCAGGATGTGAACCGATGGCCTCGGGGTCCAGCCCGCTGGCGTCCTTAAGTTGGAGCTGGGAGCAGCTTCGCAAAAGGGCCCTGAGACCTTCTGTGAAGCCCGAGAGTTAGTGAGACAGAGGCTAAAACAGGGACTCTGCAAACTCCTTCATTTTTGCTCCTTCAAAGAGCTCTCTGTAAATGTTTGTGGAATTAATTTCACAATTTGCAAATCAAACAAATGAATGAGTGAGCAAGGGAGTCCCGCCTGCCAGGATAACTCCCCACATGCAATGCTCTCCCTGACGCTGCCCCATGTGTTTGGTGACCAAGACAGGCCACGTCTCCGGAGCCCAGTGACCTCAAGAACCCCGGCTGAGCTGTCCACGGACAACTCGTTCTGTGCCCTGGGGCGAGGCCAAGCGTGGCTCAGCCTTTGGGAACAGAGGGGGTTTCCCTCCTGGGGTCGAGGGGCCCCCCGAGGGCAGGTCCTGCTGTAGGAGGAGGGCCGGGGTCACGCCGCCCTGGGCTGCGGCCAGCCAACCTTGGGACTCGCTTTCCCTCCAAGGCCCTCTCCACGGCCCAACAAGGTCTGTGGCCTGATGCAAATCCGGGTGTAGCCTGGCACGGCCTCAAATGACTTCCAGGGCTTTTCCATTTCCATGGTTAACACTATTAATCACTTCTTTTCTCTGAGGGAGAAGCAGGTGGTGCTTTAAGACACAACTCTTTGTGAAATCGATTGGATTTATGCCGACAACATTTAACATCTCACAGAGGACCATTTGGTCCTGGGAACCTTCCGGATCCTTGGTGCTTCTGTTCTTACTGGTTTTGGGCTGGGACACAGATGCTCCAATGGTGGCTTGGAGAAAAGCAGGTGCCAGAAAAGGTGGGTCTGGCACAGGGGCTGGAGTGCCCCCTGCCCCCCATTCCTTCCCTCCCAGCCAGCTCACTCCCCTGCCACTGCTGAATCCAAATGTGTGTATGTATTTTAATTCTTTCTGCTTGTAGACACTTTTTTCTTAGCATCTCGTTGAAACTTCTAATTTGCATTGAGGACTCAGCCATAGAAAATTCTGGAGTCCCTTTGCTCTGACCAAACTTCCAGCTGTCACCTGGCCACATCTAGTGCCAGCCCTCTAGCCTCGGGGACTTCCTTCCCCTCCACGCCCCCATCTCTCTCAACCAGCCCCTCCTAGGCGTCTGGGGTCTGACCTGGGCTGCGGGGTCTTGCCTCCCTGTCTTGTCCTCCGCTCATCCAGCCTCCCCTGCCCCCCACCTCAGACCAGAACACTGTGTCGGCCTGTTGTCAGGCCCTGACTGTCCCCCACCTGCTTCCTGGGGCTGGGTCTCTGAGCTGTCGCCTCCCTCCAAGGGTCTGTACTTGGTCCGCTTTGCCGTCTCCCTTGGTCTTTGCGGGCGACAGGCCTTCAGATCCCCACGTAAGTGAATGAGCTCTGGGAAGAAGGAATGGCAGACAGTACTGTTACTAAGAAAACCCATTCATGCAGCAACACGGGGTTTTTTTTTTCTTAAAAAGAGCAGCATTTGGGAGCGAGGAAGACCTTGCTTGCGGCATCGGCGAAATCAAGGATGCGTGTCTGCGATGGCAGACGGACCGGGTTCCTGCACACCTGTTCTCATTTGCATAAAGTGGAGAGACCGCTGGGGGCCCCTCTCTCCCCGTCCCTGCCCCTCCCACGGGGTCTCCACCCTGAGCCTGGCTCTTTGCTGTGATGGTGGATGGAGTGTTTTGGCCCAACACCTGGACAGACTGCCCTCCTCATCCCGAATTCAAAACACAGCAGAGAGGGGTGCCTGGTCCTCCCCCCTCACCCACCCCCAACTGCTGCTCAGCTGTGATTTCTGTTCCCGCGCCTCTCGGGTCCCTGCGCCCTGAGGTTCTGACCCCCTTGCACAATGGTGAGAGCTGAGGGCAGAGGGATGGTCAGAAGCAGACAGTGAGGCAGAGGGGCTGGCTCCTGCCTTGTCCCAGCCCCTTGTCCCCAGAGTCCCTCCAGGAGCCCCTCAAGGTGGAGTGACGGGCAGCCTGTCCCTGCTGGAGCCGCCTGCTCTCCGTGGCTCAGTGATGTGTCATAACACGTTCCTGGAATGCTTCTTGGCCATCTGTCTCCTGCACTAGATTGCCTGGCGGGTGGGCTGGGAGAGAGGAGCTCCAATTTGCAATTGTAAATTGTCTATTTTTTTTTTTTTTTTTTTCCGCCTCTTCCCTCTGCCGATGTCAAGGGCTGTCATGGTTTGCAGTGAGAACGGGGCTTGGTTTCCCTGGCGGGAAACACACGCCCGGGCCCGGCACCTGGCCGTGGGGCTGGGATGGGCAGGAAGCTGGGAGGCCTTTCATGAAGGTGACCCCGGGCTGACTCTGGGCCCTGCCCTTGACTCCAGCAAGGGGACAAATCTCCGCGCACACCCTGATGAGCTCCCTTGTGTGGTGTGAGGGCTCAGCCCCCGACCACCCCGGGTCTCCCTGCCACCCTTCCTGTCCCGCCAGAGCCTGTCCACGCTGCCAGCGACAGAGGGCTTCCTGCTGCCTCTCCCTGGGTGCCCCCATGCTCCTCACTGAGGCCGTGGGGCCCTGCACGAGGCTGCTCCCTCTCTTGGTTCCCAGTGACCCCAGCTTCCCCAGGGTTGTACCTCCAGCATGCCAGATATTCGCCCAGGTGGCTTCACGGCTGACTTCTGCTGAACGTTTAAAGAATTATTACCAGAACTTCAGAAACTCTTCCAAAAAACAGAAGGTGAGAAAACACTTCCTGACTCATTCTACGAGGCCAGCGTGACCTGATGCCAAAGCCAGACGGAGACCCCGTCTCAGTCAGCCCGGGCTGGACAGGGGTGTAACCAGAATGGACCCCTCGCGGCTCTGGAGGCTGGACAGGGGTGTAACCAGAACGGACCCCTCGTGGCTCTGGAGGCTGGACAGGGGTGTAACCAGAACGGACCCCTCGCGGCTCTGGAGGCGGGACGGGGTGTAACCAGAACTGACCCATCGCGGCTCTGGAGGCTGCACGTCCACGTCAGGTCCTGGTGAGACTTCTCTTCCTGGTTTGCGGATATCCACCTTCCCGCCGTGTCCTCACGCGTTCTGGTCTGGTCCTCCTGTTACAAGGGCGCCCACACCATCATGGGGCCCACCCTCAAGCCCTACTCTCGCCCTGGTCACCTCCCTAAGGCCCCACCTCCTCACACCGTCACACTGGGGTTAGGGATTTGGGGGCACACTTCAGTACTTAGGACACCGTCAGGCAGAACTGCAGGGCTTTGCCCCTCTCTCCAGAACCTTCTCCCTCACATCTTTCCCCAGGCCTGGTCTCCCTCATTCTAGCCTCTGCTCAAAACCTTGAGTTTGGGAGACACAAGAGGGAAGAAATATGTGAACGTGTGTATATATATAACTGATTCGCTTTGTTATAAAGTAGAAACGGACACACCTTTGTAGAGCAATTTTACCCCAATAAAGATGTTAAAAAAAAAAACGAAAAAAAACCCCTCGAGTTTGGGCTTCCCTGGTGGCGCAGTGGTTGAGAGTCTGCCTGCCCATGCAGGGGACACGGGTTCGTGCCCCGGTCCGGGAAGATCCCACATGCTGCGGAGTGGCTGGGCCCGTGAGCCGTGGCCCCTGGGCCTGCGCGTCCGGAGCCTGTGCTCCGCAACGGGAGAGGCCGCAACGGTGAGAGGCCCGCATACCGCAAAAAAACAACAACAACAACCACCACCACAACAAAAAAACCCTCGAGTTTGCCCTGACTGCTGTACCTTGACACAGCTGGACCCCAGTCTCGACCCCCAGTCCCCTCCCTTGCCATGCTCCTTTCCTGAGCTCGGCGCTGCCCACCAGGATGTGGCACAGCTGTCTGACTGTTGGTCCCTGGAGGAGGCTTCTGGGTCTCTGTCTCGCCCGCCCGCCATTGCGTCCGCAGTGCCCAGCGCTGCACCCACAGCTCACAGTGGTGCCTCTACCTGCACAGTGTGGAGCAGGGCACCGGGGCCCCCTCCCTCAGGGTCCAGGCTGGCGTGGCCTTGCCTCACCCGGAATGGTAGTTCTCCCCTCCTTCGACCTGGGTGCACGAGCTCCAGGCTGCACCTGGTCCAGCGCTCTGCTGGCTATGAGGCTCTTTCTCGCCTCCCTCTTCTGCCCCATGTCTGGGGTGGGCGTGGCCCTGTGACAAAGGTCTGAGAAGCGCTACTAATGAATGCGAGGAGGAGGAAACAGGCTTGGGAGAGTGAAGTGACCTTCCGAGGTCACACACGTCGGTGCGTCTGACTTCAGTTCACACACCCACTGCTGCTGCCACGTCATGCTGTCCATCACAGGGACAGGAGCGATGACAACAGACAGACAGACCGATGGGCGGTCTGGACAAGGTGGTTCTGTGCTAGGCCCAGGGGAGCGTGAGGTTTGTGGCGTGTGTGAAGTGGGCGTCGGCGAGGCCACACGAGGGCCCGCCCGGCCAGTTAACCCTCAGGGGCTTGAACTCCGGGTCCAGGTCTGGACACATGGGGCCACAGGCCGGCTGGTGAGGGGGAGAGGGTGGGGTTCTCCTTTGCGCCACCTGGAGGCCATTCTGCAGAGGTGCCAGGAAACCTCAGACCCACGGTCGGGCCTGGGGTGGAAGGAAAGTAGAGGGGGCAGGAGTGGTGCCCCTGGGAGGTGGGCTTCATCCCAGGCCGGGGTCGGGGGGGCGGTGTGAGCCCAGGCCTAGAGGGGGTTATTCATAGGCCGCTTGGGAGGAGAGTGGGACCTGGAAGTCTGAATTCCCAGGAGCAATGACTTAGAGCCCAGGAGCCTGGCCTGACGTCCAAGGAAAAGGCGAGATCGGCTGTGGAACCCGGAGCAGTTTGCCCAGCTCGCCCCCTGAGGTTTCTTACAGGTGTGAGGGTCTCTGTGTCTGTGACTTGGGATCTAAAGCAAAGGGCGCTTCTGCTCACTTTTAAAAATTATTTTCATTGGAATATAGTTGATTTACAATGTTGTGTTCGTTTCAGGTGTACAGCAAAGTGATCCAGTTATACAGACACATACATCCGCTCTTTTTTAGATTCTGTCCCCATATAGGTCATTACAGGTATTGACTAGAGTTCCCTGAGCTGTATCGTAGGTCCTTATTAGTCGTCTATTTGACATACAGTCGTGTGTCTATCCCAGCCTCCCAATTTATCCCCCCAACTCAAGCCTTCCTCCGCAGCCCCAGGAAGCTCTGTATTCTCTCGTCCTTTGCCCCAAGCCCCAGTTCCCATCCCGTCTCCTCGCTCTGCTTCCCTGCACGTCTCCCACCTGCTTCCTCCACCCGCCTGTGCTTTCTGGGTTAGAGCTTTAACTTCTGCAAACACAGGCTACTTGGGATAAAAACCACCAGAAATAACACAGCGAAGGCAGGCTTCCCGACTCCAGCCGGCCGAGGAAAAGGAAAAATCGATAAGCGATGCACAGGGTAGGATTTACCTCGTGGAAGCCATGCATTCCCCTCGACTGGATACCATCACGGTGTTAATCTCAGCCCCGAGCACTCACTTCACTCCTGCATACCCGCAAGAGTGATGGCCCCAGACGGCATCTCTCACAGGGGAGAAAGGGGAAGCAGGGGCTCCGGACTTGGGCTCTGGGACCCACGTGAGGTCAGCGGCACGCGTGGAGAAGACACTTCACACGGTCATGAAGGTCGTGAGAGCTTTTGTTCCCAGTGAACTCCAGTCAGCACCGGGAAATCTGAGTCTAGATTAACTGCAGCGAATTAGTGGTAAAGACGGCCCCTTGAGTGGGTCCTTGTGCAGAGCTGGGAGTCCCGTCACCCAGCTTCCTCTGTATGACTTTGCCTTCTGTCTCGTCTTAGAAGAATGAGTCAAGGCTTGAGCGCTGGTAGTAGGTGCATCTGGGTTTGACTCCTGGTTCAGCCGTTTGCCAGCTGGGTGGACTCGGACACGTTGCCCAGGCGGCTTCTCTTTTTCTGTAGAGTGAAGCTAAGTGGGGTTTGGACAGCATTGTGTGCAGCTCTTAGCAGCATCTGAACCACAGTAAGCGCTCAGTGAGCAGCAGTGATGGAGCAGCAGTCTGTGCTTTTTCTGGGCAGTTGCTTTCCTTCTTGGTGTCTTTTTTTGCGGTACGCGGGCCTCTCACTGCTGTGGCCTCTCCCGTTGCGGAGCACAGGCTCCGGACGCGCAGGCTCAGCGGCCATGGCTCACGGGCCCAGCCGCTCCGCGGCATGTGGGATCCTCCCGGACCGGGGCACGAACCCGCGTCCCCCGCATCGGCAGGCGGACTCCCAACAACTGCGCCACCAGGGAAGCCCCACTTCTTGGTGTCTTTTGTCCACACCTCTGGAGCGAAATTTCAGGACCCTCCTAGCAAGTGCCTAGACGTTCCCTTGCACGTATTTTGCGTGCTAATCCGTTTCTAGTTCATCTTACCGCTTTCCCTCTGCTTTCATCCTCCTGCTCGTCTCGCTCCTGCACTCGTGGTTCCCACAGGCTTGGAGAATTGTATATGTTTCGGGGAACAGGACAAGATTTGGGAATGTGCGAGGGTCCCAGCCTTCTCCTCACCCTGCCCGCCACAGGGGATCTGGCTTTTGCCGATCAGCCTTGTTCCCTCCCCCCACCCCGCACCCCAAGAGAGGTTGTGGATGTTCTACCTTTGTCGTGTCAACTCCAGGATTTGGCGTGAAGCTGAGTCACAAGAAAGTTGGGCCACAGAAATATTACCAGGACTATCGAAGGGGGGAAAGGACTATTTTATGGGGAGGGACTTTTGTGATGGGGGAGGGGCTGTTGTGATGGGGGAGGGTCTATCGCAATAGAGAGAATGTTGTGGTCACAGCGTCTGCAAGCAAGTCAAGATTCAGGCTCAGGATTTAACCCTCTCTTTAAAGCCCGTGTGCACGTGTGTGCGTGCATGCACGTGTGCAGTCACGCACGTGGGCGCAAACCCGGTTGCGTGCATGCATGAGCACGTGCACACGAGCGTGTGTGTTGCCCACTCGCACTGCCTTCCATCCACAGCACTGTGTCCCTGGGTGTGCGGCTGACCCTCGGGCTTCCACCATGTGGCGTAGGACACTCAGCAGAGCCCCCGGGTCCTGCTGAGAGGATGCTCCAGGGAGCCTCCCAGGAGGAGGACAAGCTTGGCAAAAGGTGCATCCCTGGCGTGCGGACGCTCTTCCCTCGCTGGCCCTGGCATGTGTAGAATTTCCCCTCTCCCCAGCCCAGGGCGACTGTGGAGCCTGTGACCTGCTATGGGAGTTCCCCTCCTCCCTGGGGGCCAGCGGGGCCCCAGGTCTGTCCCCGGCCAGCACCGTCCAGGCTAGGTGGCACGGCCTGGGGTCTGCAGAGGGCCCGTCCCCCTCCCCAGGCACCACTGCCCATCGAAAGCCTGTATAAACACCGCTTCGTTCAATCTTGCCTGGGCGTTTTCTTTATTTCTTGTCATTCATCAAGGGACAAGTCTGGCTGCCCTGAGGGCTGGTATTCCCGGAGGGGACAGGGGTTTGGGTTGCCAACTTCAAGCTTTGAGGAGTCGCTCAGGTAGAGGTGAGGGGATGCTGGCCTGGGGCTGCGACTCTCAACACCTCCCTCCAGCACCCAGCTGCCCACCTGATTTCCCTGCTGCATTATTTTACACTTGGCGCATTCATTCACATCCCCTCAGGCACGGCTGGGGCTGGAGGTGTGCTTTCCCCAGACTTGGTGGGAAAGTCCTGCCTTCTCCTTGTTGGCATATGACTGTCAACCTCCCCACCCCCCAAAGCCAAACATTTAAAATTTTCCTCATTTAATTGGGCTAATTTAGGAGGAAGGGCAGCAGTGATTTCCTCATGTGGCCGAATCTCTTTGAGAGACTTGATTAATATTCTGATTCCAAGAAGGATAGGTGTGAATTCCTCCGTTATAGATGACACGATTATATTTCTAGATTCTTCTCAATTAGAACAGATGGTTAAAAATACCCTTGCCTTTTAATTAATCTTCTGAACAGCAGTCTTATGAATACAAATGGATCATCATCCCTGCCCACAGATGGGCTGTGTGGGAGAGTCACAGGCTCCACCTGTGCTCGGGTCCCCAGCAGGTCATGGGGCCTCAGGGGACTATATGGGCACCAGGCCAGAGTGAGGTTCTGGGGTTTCAGTGTTGGGGGAGAGAAAGGGGTCCCCAGCCCATTCCTCTCAGGCCCTGCCCCTTACGCCACTAGGCCTTTGATTGTGACTTTTGTCTTTCAGGCGGGGCTGCGGGGTAACCCTTTGTCTGAGCACCCGGGCTACCTAGGGGGTCCTTTTGTTGGCGCGCAGGACCCAAATGTCTCCTGTGTTGTGAAGCAGACGTCCTCACGGTTTCCTCTGTTTGTGTGCATGTGTGCGTTTATGTTTCCCAGAGAGCTTTGTGTTAGGTGCTGTAGCCAAGACGTGACCATTTATTCTTATCTATTTGTGAGTCTGTCAGCCTCACAGACTGCAGGCAGCTCTGGGTCGTTCTTTGTGTCCCCAGGACCTAATATGAGACTGCATGAATGTTGAAACAACTGGGCTTTAAAATCCAAACCAGATTCCTGGACTACATCAAAATGAAAAGCCTTTGTGCATCAAATGATCCTATCAACAGGATGAAAGGTAGCCTACGGAATGGGAGAAAATATTTGCAAATCATGTATCTGACATGAGGTTAACGTCCAGAATACATAAAGAAGTCCCACAATTCAACAGCAACAAAATAGTCCAGCTTAAAAAAGCGGCAGAGGGGGCTTCCCTGGTGGCGCAGTGGTTGAGAGTCCGCCTGCCGATGCAGGGGACACGGGTTCGTGCCCCGGTCCGGGAAGATCCCACATGCCGTGGAGCGGCTGGGCCCGTGAGCCACGGCCGCTGAGCCTGCGCGTCCGGAGCCTGTGCTCCGCAACGAGAGAGGCCACAACGGTGAGAGGCCGGCATACAGGAATAAAAAAAAAAGGGCAAAAGATTTGAATAGACACTTCTTCAAAGAAGACATACAAATGGCCAACAAGAACATAAAAAGATGCTCAACATCACTGATCATTAAGGAAACGCAAATCAAAGCCACAGTGAGACACCACTTCACACCCATAAGGGTGGCTTGTCATGAAAATACAGAAAACAGGTGCTGGAGAGGATGTGGAGAGATGGAGCTCTTATGCATGGTTGGTGGAAATGTAAAATGGGGTAGCTATGGTGGAAAACACTGTGGCAGTTCCTCAAAATATTAAAAATAGAACTACCATGTGATCTGGCAACTCCACTTCTGGGTATTTCTACAAAAGTATTGAAAGCAGCGTCTTGAGGTGATATCTGTACACGCATGTTCACAGCAGCATTACTCAGTCATCAAAATGTGGAAACAACCCAGGTGTCCATGGATGGATGAACGTGATAGGTAAACACAATGTGGTCCATCCAAACAATGGAACGTGACTCCACCTGAACAAGGAAGGAAACTCCGCCACCTGCCACCACATGCATATGGACCTTGAGGACATGATGCAGAGCGAAATAAGCCAGTCACAAAAGGACAAATCCAGTGTGATTCCACTTATACGAAGTCCCTGGAGGAGTCAGATTCATAGAGACAGAAAGTAAGATGGTGGGTGCTTGGAGGAGGGAGATGGAGAGTGAGAATTTATGGGGACAGAGGTTCAGTTTTTCCAGAAGACAAGGAGACAGATGGTGATGATGTTGCATAACAGTGTGAATATGCTTAATGCCACTGAGCTGTGCACTTAAAAATGGTTAAGGTAGTAAATTTTATGGTATGTATATTTGATCCCAATTTTAAAAAAGCCAAATTCCCTTGGCCAGACAGCCTACCACTGAATCCAAGGTAGACACGCTCCCTGGCACTCATCCTGGGTCCTGGGTAGACCCCGTCAGAGAGAGCCAGAGCCAGGCGGTAACTGACGCAGTAAAGTCAGACTTTATTCAGGACTATTGCAATAGGGGAAAAGAGGCCTCAGTATAGTCTTTGTTTTTTTTTTTTTTTTTGGCTGCATTGTGTTATCACTGCTGCGCACGGGCTTTCTCTAGTTGCAGCGAGTAGGCGCTACTCTTTGTTGTGGTGTGCAGGCTTCTCATTGCAGTGACTTCTCTTGTTGTAGAGCATGGGCTCTAGGCACACGGGCTTCAGTAGTTGCAGCACACGAGCTCAGTAGTTGAGGCACGTGGCCCTAGGGCGTGCAGGCTCCGTAGTTGTGGCGCACGGGCTTAGTTGCTCCGCAGCATGTGGGATCATCCCGGACCAGGGCTCGAACCCGTGTCCCCTGCATTGGCAGGCGGACTCTTCACCACTGTGCCGCCAGGGAAGTCCCCTCAGTATAGTCTTAACTCTGAGCACAACAAGGGCAAGTGGGAATTTATAGCCAAGGAGCAGGGTGGGAGCGGTGGATGGAAATGACCACGAAGAGACACCAGGGGTAAGGGGGATTCTGGTTGAAGGTAGGCCAGGGGGTCAGACATCACTGGGGGAGGCTGGTGATATCCAGCGTGGGGGGTTCTCTCTGAGCTGCCTTAGCAGGATTCTTGTTACAACTGGGCAATGCAGGCCCGCAAGGATGGATGCCAAAGTCGAAGCATAGAGGGAGGGCTTGGGGAACCTGACAAAAGTTTACTCAAGGACAGTCTTTGTCAAGTCACCGTAACTTGAAAAGGGGATTCCTTAGATGCAGGCTGGGTCAGTCTGAACCTGCCTGTCCACCAGGGAACGACCCACCCACGGAAACAGATGGGTCTGCATTTCTGTGGAAATGATGTTTCCTTTTGGCAGTTGGCCCTATAAACACATTCCTCTCTCCTGTAGGGCCCCAGGGTCTTCAGCTGGCCTCCCAGAGCTCACGCTTGGCAGTGCTGGGCCCTGTGTGGTCAAGGCCAGTGCTCGGGGCATTTTCCAGGAGCAGAGCTGAGCTGTGGCCACTGGAGTGAAGGCATGGGAAAGGCTGAGGTGTTCAAAAGGTCAAGGCTGGCGGAGTTCAGACTCAGTGGTGTGCTGGTGATGACCAACAACCAGCTCTCTGCTAGTGTCTGCACACGAGACCTTAGACATTTTACTGATGTTAAGGATACACAGTACACACTTTACCAGTAATAATAAAACACAAAGTTCTCTTTACTGTAAATTCCATATGGTCAATTGAATCTCACAGACTGATTTTGCTGATTTTTGCCAAACTCTTGTATTTGTCATAGCCAACCAATGCCTGTGATTGACTAACAGGTGTAGTTCTGGCGTGTGTGTTAGCTCAAGGTTTTGTTTTATGTCGGTGAAGACGACAAAAGGCGGAACCACAAAGACATATGTCTGCGCTTCATCAGTTTGCCGAGGATGTGAGTGACTTCCCTGCTGAACTGGATGATATTTTTCAAATGCTAGAAGAATTGTCTCCTCAAATGTTGTGCTCTTTACAGTGTTAACACTTTTAAATTCAATCTGCATCGTTAACATGGTCTCTACCATTTTCTAAGCCCAGACAATCTGCATATCAAACAATTAAGCCTTGACTTCCAGTGCTTGCCTCTTTCAGTGGTGTAAATAATTCTCCTGCCGTGGCTGATCTCAAGCAACCCACTGCGACATGACTAAAGGTGGGGCTGAGAAGAGGTGGGGCAGTGATGGACCATCACCTGGTGCACCCCACGCAGACACGCCAGACATGAAGAGCCTCAAGGGCTCAGAAAATCAGAAAATGTGGCAGACATCAGGCAAGGAGGAATTTTGAGTACTTGGTACCTTCGTTTCTACTATAATGTGTTTAATTGTGAGTTTACACACTCTAATCTGTGATAATGGCTGTGCTCAACAACTGCCCTAAAACCTCTGAAAGTTTAATGCTGGCGCCTCCGAGGCAGAGTGAGTGGGCTCCAGCACATCAGTGGAGGCTCCCTCATACCACATCCTGGAGTAGTGTGTGTCACAGAGATGCTCTCAAGGAAACTGGTGGCTTTCATAGTGACCAGAAGGGGCAGGTGCTCCGGCCAAGGGCTCCCCAGGCCACTGAGATGCACACGGACGTGGCCCTTCCTGCCTCTGAGTTCTGTGTTCTTTACAAAGTGCAGCCAGGCCTGGGGGCTCAGTGGTTGGTCACATGAGCGGCAGGCACTTGGAGCTGGTGAAGAGCCGGTACTGGTACCACTACTAGTATTACTATGACTAGTCGTCTGGCTTCTGCCGCTGGTGGCTGCTGTTGCTTAGTCATTTTCTGGGACCTGGGGGTGGGTCCTGCCTCCTGGGGCTGCTATAACAAAGTACCATCAACTGGACAGCTTAAAGCATTAGAAACAGATTTTTCTCAGTTCTGGTGGCTAGAAGTCCAAGATCAAGGTACTAGCAGGGCCAAGCTCCCCCTGAAACCTGTAGGGGGCTCCTTCCTTGTCTCTCCCAGCTTCCTGTGGCTTGCTGGCCGTCCTTAGGGATCTTATCTTGTGGATGCACCACTCTACCCTGTGCCTCTGTCATCACACGGCCTCTTCCCTGTGCATCTCTGTGTCTTCACATGGCATTTTCCTCTTCTCATAAAGACATCAGTCATATTAGAATAGGGGCCACCAGTGTGGCTTCATCTTAACTAGTTATATCTGCAGTGACTGTATTTCTAAATAAAGTGACTGTATTTCTGAGACACTGGGGGTTAGGACTTCAACATATGAATCCTTGGGTGACACAATTCATCTCCATAAAAGAGTGAGAGTGGAGGACTGTCATCCATTCATCCATCCACCTCCATCCTCATCCATCTATCTATCCATTATCCATCCATCTATCCATCTACTCGTCCATTATCCATCCATTCACCTCCATCCATCCATCCACCTCCAACCACATCCACCGCTTATGCATCATTCATCCGTCCATCTGTCCATCCATTCTGACATATTTATTGAGTACCTTCCATTCTCTGGGCTCTGTCCGGGAATCCAGTGACGCACAGGGCAGACGTGGCTCCTGCCTTCCTGGAGCTCTGGGTCTAATCAACCCATCACATGATTGATTAGTTAATTGCTCACACTGTGAGAAGTGTGGTAAAGGAAAGCAAGGCCCAGACTGGGGAGTGGCTGCCTCTCCTCTACAAGCTGCCTCTCCCCTACAGGCCTGGCCTGGGAGTGGTCACCAGGCTCCTGGACGCCCATACTCCCCTCTTTGTGTTTCACCATTTTTTTCTCCAGCATGACTCCCTCCCACCTGGGGCTGGAAATGCAGGCTTTGGGCATCCCAGCACCTCCCAGGGCAAAGCTGGGCACAGGTGGGCCCCAGGCTGACCCTAGAATCGACAGTGGGATATGACATCCCAGGCAAATGCAGAAGGAGAGGAACCCTGGGACCTGGGTCTGGGACCTGGACAGTTCAGGGACTCTGCTGACCAGTGTCTCCAACCTTATGCCACTTTCTGGACGGCTGGGCAGCCACCCACCTGTGCTCAGCTCCTGCCTCTCCTTTCATGAGAGAGGGGATCTTTGGTCAGGTTTTTAACTTCCTGGCCTCAGTTTCTTCATCTGAAAAATGGGGTGATGTTAGTTCCTATCTTGTACGTTTGCAGTGAGGGTTGAGTGAGTGAACACCTGCAAAGACTTATACCACTGCCAGGGCACACACAGGAAATGGGGGTGGGGACCTGTGTGTGTTAGCTTTTAGAACCTGAGCTGGGTGGCAACCTCTTAGAACCCAGGTCTGAGGGGCCGTAGATGTGCTCTGTGCACGATGGACACGCCAGTGGATGAGAACGTTATTACTTTGCAGGTAGGAGGAGACGGTGTGGAGGCCAAGGGGAGAGCAGGTTAGACCTGCCCTCTGCCTGTCCTTTGTGTCTTCTCTTTCCAGGTTGGAGGCAGCAGCTCCTGGTCCCTGCAAGGTGGGGGCAGCCGGCTGACCTCAGGTGTACTGAGGCTTGCTGGCAGGATTCAGGAAGGAAGGGTTGGGTGAGCAAAGTGGGTTGCTAGGAAGGAAGGCCCCTCTGTTCCAAGACAGGATATATGTCCAGGTGAGATCCCCAGCAGGCCCCCTGGCCCTTCCCCCCACCTCCCTCTGCAAGGTGTGGAGGGAAGGAGCTCACTGCCTGTGGCCTCCACAGCTGGAGCTGCCTTGGGGTCACACATCCCAGAGGGCTAACCTGGCACTGCCTTGGGCAGCTTGGGCTCTGAAAACCCCTCCGGGGGCGGGGGGGTTCCCTCCAGCGGCTGAACTGTTACATCCCCGTGCTGCCTGCTCCCACCCTTAGCTCTCACTGTGTAACTTGGAATCAAGATGGAACAGATCGACCGCTGCTGGAATAAACAGAGAACTGAGACCAGAAGCCCTTCAATGAAACAAGAGCTCCTTGCCGAGGACCCGAGTCCTAGGAAGAGCAGTGGGAAGACCTGCTGTGCATCTGCATCTATCTGCCTGCAACCCTCAGGCAGTCGGGGCATGTATCAATCTTGGGGCTCCAGGTGCCGGCTGTGGGGTGCAGAGCCTGGGTGTGGACATCTTCCTGGAGCGGCAGCCCGGGGCTGCTGGCTATGCTGAGTCCCATCAGGATGGGCGCTCCTGGGCTGCTCTGTGCAGATTCACACTTGCTGTTATCAAAAATAAGTTGCTCTTTATGCTTTTTTCCCCTCAACACTTCATCTTTTATCCTGTGCTCCTTCATTTCAATAATGCGGCAGGTTCCAACCTGAATGCCGGAGGGGTCAGAGCAGACCTTGTTCCTCGCACAAAACTCCTCTGGTTAGTGACATATTGGTTGATGGATCCTGGGGGCTGATGGGGTCTGTCTGAGAGCTATGGGTCCAACCTCAGCCATCTCTATTCCACCTTCATGATTCTGTGCACCTGTGTCGTCTATCCTGCTGGTTACTTCCTTTTTTTCTTTTTTTCTTTTTTTTGCGGTACACGGGCCTCTCACCATTGTGGCCTCTCCAGTTGCGGACCACAGGCTCCGGACGCGCAGGCTCAGCGGCCATGGCTCACGGGCCCAGCCGCCCCGCGGCATGTGGGATCCTCCCGGACCAGGGCACGAACCCGTGTCCCTCGCATCGGCAGGCGGACTCCCAACCACTGCGCCACCAGGGAAGCCCTACTTCCTTCTTTCCTTTAAATCAACTTCTACTGACTCCTCCGCGTCCCCGTCGTAGCGTTGTCCTAAGTAACACCATGAAATCACAAGACTGACATATTAGTAAGGTACTATTTCTAATACTTGTTTAAACAAATCTTCAGCTTTTAAAATAAAAATGTTTGTAGAGAACCACCTAAAATCTCCTTGGGGATCTGTGGTGGCATGTATCCTGGCCTTTGGGAAACCCCGTTGGGGGCACCTTTGTGGCAACAGCACACAGGAACGGGGGCAGAAAAGCTGGGATCTTAAGACACCAGGCACAGTGCCTTGTTGGATGCCCCGGCAGCCTCCGTTCCACACACACAGCAGCAGGGGAATTGGAAGAAGATACAATCTTTTTCCTATGGCCCCAGGAACTTACACTTGAGTTTTGGAGATGCTCTTAGGAATCTAAAGAATTCAGCACAAGAAAGCTTATAGGGAAGTGCTGAACTGTTGCTGCATTTCAGAGGAGGGAGGATTCCTGAGCAGACTGGGGTGACTGAGAACAGGGACGTCTCGGGTGAGTTTAAAGTCAGCCTCTTATGCCTGTTGTCTAGCCTGAGCACGTCACTTACTCTTCCCAAGCCTCACTTTCCCACTTGCAAAGCAGGTGTGTGTGGGGAAACGCTCTTTCCTCTACCCTCTTATGTTACAGTGATAGGGCCTGCAAATTAAAGGGACAAAAAGACAGATTAACAGGAGAGAAGGCTTATTATGCATGCACATGGGGGCTTCCCAGAAAAGAAGTGAAAAATTCAAGAGGCAGTTAGACCTGGAGTTAACCATTTAAATTTAACAAAGGGTGATAAACTGTGGAGAAGAGACTAGAAAAAGGAAAAGGGGGTTTGGACTTCTGGGGTGGGGGTGGTTAAGCTGTGGGAAGATACTAGGAGACGTGTGGTAAATCAGGGTTGTTTAGTAAGGTTTGTTATGCACATTCAAGTTGACTCAGCTGTCTCCAGAGTC
This sequence comes from Inia geoffrensis, assembly GCA_036417435.1. Classification (NCBI taxonomy): domain Eukaryota; kingdom Metazoa; phylum Chordata; class Mammalia; order Artiodactyla; family Iniidae; genus Inia; species Inia geoffrensis. The sequence goes on along the minus strand of CM070901.1, from coordinate 183,473,699 downwards.
CTTCTTTTCTTCAGGTAAGAGAGAGGAGAAAAACTTCAGCTAGAAATTTCCTTTACAAAAGGGAGGTTCCTGCTCTGCATTTAGGCAGCAAGAGGGAGAGCACCGAGCTCCTCCTGTGTTTACTACCTTCAGCTCAAAGGACACAATTCAACCTGTAACTATAGACCCCTTGACAAAATAAGTTTTTTAAAATGAATAAAGTAAAATATGTAATATTACAAAGGAAATAAATTATGTTGGAATGTAGTTATCAAAATATAAAACAACAAATTTGCAGTAATGTCCGTGCTTCTTTATTAACTCATCAAAGGACAGCAGCGGGTCTAGTGGGTCCATAGCTTTGACTTAGGAGTAAATTGTGATATCGAGATACCTGTGATTTCCATTTGTGACGGAGCCACAGGCACTGCTAATGAGCTGCTCTACTGGTGGCCTGTGTTCCTAATTGAGGCAGGTTCTGTGTATCAGTGGGAGGCTAGTGAAAATAAACCTGTAATTTATTTCCCACCCAAATTCATGGCCCTTTGGTTATAAACCCAGCCCTAGGCCATCACCATTGTCTGTACCTTTTGACAGAATTGGGAGGGGGGAAGGTGAGCCCACCTTAACAGCATTTTCCTGGAAGGGATACATGTCACCACCATATGCGTTCTGTTGGCAAGACATGGTGACATGGCCACCCTAGCTGCAAGTTCCAGCCACTATAGGTGATGACCCCAAGGCTAGAGCAGAAGACACACAGCCCTGTTTACCTGGGCTTCCTGTCCTACCTAGGTGGAGAGTCCACATATTTGGGGAACACTTGATAATATGGCAGGAATTTTGTCTTACTTCTGGTCATGAGGGCAGTGAGAATAACATTAATAATGTTTCAATCTACTTGTATGTCTTTCCTTCTTATTGTTCAGTAATGTCTCCAAACTGACTAGTTTTGGACTTAATATCATTGCTATAGGTTGAATTGTGTTCTCCAAAAGGATACCTTCAAGTCCTATAACTCCAAGTACCTGTGAACATGACCTTATTTGGAAATAGGGTCTTTGCAGACCGAAGCCAAGGTAAGATGGGATCATTAGGGTGGGCCCTAATCCAGTATGACTGGTGTCTTGGTTTGGTAGGGCTGCCATAAAAAAATACTGCTAAACCACAGAAAGTTATTTTCTAACAGCTCTGGAGGCTGGAAGTCCAAGATCAAGTTTCCAGCAGGGTTTGGTTTCTGGTGAAGCTTATCTTTCTAGCTTGCAGAAGACCACCTTCTCTCTGAGTCCTCACATGGCTTTCTTCTGAGCACCTGTGGAGAGAGAGATCTTTTCCTCTTAGAATCTTTCTTTCTTAGAAGCCACCAGTCCTAATGGATTAAGGCCCCACCCTTATGATGTCATTTAACACTTCCTATAGACCCCTTCTCCAAATGCAGTCACATTGGGGGTTAAGGCTTCAATACAGGAATTTTGGGAAGACACAGTTCAGTCCATAGCAACTGGTGTCCCTCTAAGAAGAGGAAAGTGCCATGTGAAGACAAGAGACATAAGGGAGGTGTCATGTGATGACAGGTAGAGATTGGGGTGATGCACCTGCAGGTCAGGGAATACCAAAGATTGATGGCCATCGCCAACAACCAGGATTCTATCCAGAGCCTCAGAGGGAGCATAACCCTGCCGACACCTTGATTTGGACTTCTAGCTGCCATCATAGTGAGAGAATAAACTTCTTTTGCTTTAAGCTCCCCAGCTGGTGGTACTTTGTTATACGGCAGCCCTAGGAAAGTAACACACTCATGAACTGGCTATTAGGACACCTTGTAGATTGGACTGTGTTTTACCTCAACCTCATTTTCTTAACCAACACTTACTGAGCACCTGTTATGTGCCCTGAAATGTGCTAGGTTCTAGGGTTATAAGAATTGCTCTCATAAAGCTTATAGTCCTCTGGGTTATATGCACAAGTTGATAGATAATGTCAAAAAATTGTCGTAATTACAACAGGTGGGCTATGCATGAAGAGCCCTAGGAGCACCTAGGAGGGATACCCAGCGCATCCTGGCGGGGGCAGTGTCAGGGCACCTGAAGGATAAGTTGGTGAGACTAGGCTCAGGATGGGCACGAGGTGGGGAGAGAGAGTTCTTCCAGGAAGGTGAGACCTGGGGCTTGGACCAGAAGACGAGAGAGAAAGTGTGAGGTGGGATGAGAACTGAGTGGCCTGCCAGGGTGGGGCACGGAGAGCCAGGACGGGACTGGGAAGCAGACAGGAAGCCGCAGAGGTCAGGAGGAACCGCTTCATGGGGGCCCTTGTAAGCTGAGGAAAACCAAGGCAAGACAAGCATTTTATCCACAGAAAATGGGGGAAATCAATAATTATCACGATTTAATGTCCTCCCATGCTTTAAGTCACTGACAGTGAAAGCCAGTTCATGAAAACTGGTCAACTCCTGAACCGTTCACATATCTGTGTCTGGCCTAACCAAGGGGAGTGGAAGCTGCTCACGGGATCCCACCTCCCCTCCACCCTGGGAGGAAGCTTGCACATTAAGAGTGGTCCTTGGCCAGTGGACAAAGTAGAAATGCTACCTGATGTCTCTGTTTGGGTTTCCCACTTGCAGAGCCTGAGGCAAGGGCCTCAGTGCAGGAAGGTTAATTGAGAGTAGATTCTCAGGAAGCAGGAGAGTGGATCAATGAGGGTAGGGTCGAAAAGGAGGGAAAAATCAGTAAAGGATTCATTGCTGAACTAGTTACCACTGTGAGCAACTGAACCTCAATTCTGCTGGAGACTCTCTGAGGAATTCTGTAGAAGAAAGCACTTTAGAATTGTTCTCAGAAGGATGCAGATAGGTGTAGTTATCCACCAACTCTTAATCTCCATCATTTTGAGGTTAGTCCTGTGCGTGGGACATTCTGCAACTTTGGAGGAAGCCCTGGTGCAGAAAAGCAGGCAGGTCCCATCCATGTGCACAGAACTGTCCAGGAGAGCACTGCTAAAATCAGGTGGGCCAAGGTGATGTCTACTTCAGTACCCACTCCCCTCCCTCGACTGCCCAGATCTGCATGTGCTTCACATTACACCCGCTCAATCACTGAATGTCCAAGGTTGTGGCTGGTTGGACTCTCTAAGAAACGTCTCAAGCCTGAGGGATGTGAAACAGCTAGTTTTGCTCCTGCAACTGGCCCTAAAATCCGTCATCTCTTTCCTCCATCACTTGTTCTGGATTTCTCACAATCTGCATAGCCCACGCTGATAACTGGCTCTAGTTATTGGTCTGGACGCAGTGAGGAGGGGAAGAGTGGGTCCTGAGGAGAAAAAGCATCATCTCAGGGGGCATGATAACATGAAGCCTTGTCTTTTCGTGGTCACCAATTTAGAGGAGGTTTCTTTCCTCTAGAAAATAGGAGGAAGATTTTTCAGATGGTTCAGAGGATGAGGTTCGAGATTCTCAGGTGCATTCACCCAAATGTCTCACCCTTGATCCAGGGTCCCAATCTTCCTCTATAAGCCCTTGACATGAGCCTTGGAGACCTGTCAAGGCTATGCATTCAGTGTCTTTTATAGTTTTCCCAACCTTACATTTAATTACAGGCTTGATTTCAGCACCATCTTCCCTCTGGCTTCAGGAGATGAGGGTAATTTTAAAGGTGGCCATGGAGGCATTCTGGCTTTGACTGCACACCCTGAGCTGATAATTGGCTGCTCTGAGCTTGTCACTTTCTTCCATCAAGTCTAAGACAGTTAACAAAGAGCGAGCAAACTCTCCAACCTTATAACTTTCATATACTTCAAGGGCTAGTTATGGCATAGACCAAGGCTTTCCTTTCACCTGTACCTCATCCTACAGAATGCTGGTGAAAGTTTTGATAGCCGTGTTGCTACTGCACCCCAAGGATTATCATCATTCTATTTATCACCCAGTAATGGAGTCTTGGTTACTGTCATACAAGGAGTAATGTGGTTCCAGGATTCCACCCTGAAGGTTAGCTTTCTAAGTTCATTTTGGATTCCCCAGAAGCAGAGCCTGAGATAAGGGACTGGATGCAGGTACTTTAATGGGGACGTGACCCCAGAGATTAGGAGAAGCACAGTGGGAGTGGAATGGGGCAGGAGGAAAAGCCAGTGAACGGATTTTCTCTGGAGATGAATTCCATAGCGTTCGATGGAGCTTCGGTCTCGCTGGGGACCCTGTAAGTACCTTATAGAAAGCCTCTCATTACTGTACCTCTGAAAGAAGTGAGGCTGGGCCATTTATCCACCAACTCTCACACCGTATGTTTTCAGGGCTGTGAATCTCCCCCACATCTCTGGGCTGTGTCTGTGTAAGGGCAGAGTGGCCTCCATCATCTCAGAGAAAGTTCTGATGCCAAAGCAAAAGCAGAGAGATGCCCTGGCAGGGAGCTGTTCACCCTCATGGTGCTGAAGTGAGGTAGGGTGAGGGGCTGAGGGGCTAAAAAGTGGAACACCTCCAGCATCTGCCATGCCCGACAGGTGGCTTTAGATCCAGAATGCTTTCAAAACTCTTCAGTGTCTGGTCGGCCTGAAACCTTGCCTTCCATACACCATGTATTTGCTTCAAAATCCCAATTTCCTTTACCTATGGTCCTGACACTTGAGCCCCACCTCCTAAAACCCCTGCGGATTTACATTAATGGGGGCACGCAGCATCATACCAGAAGAGTAGAGGGCAGCACACCAGCTGGGTGCCTGGTTGTAACTTGTTTGTCGGCTCTTGTTTGTGCAGTAAAAAAAAAATCAGACAACCAGCTGTTGCACAGGTGCATGGAGAAAAATCACGTTGATCCCTATTTTTGTATTTTGGTCAAGTAGTCTGCTAGAACTCCATGGGGTGTCAGGTCAGGACATCATAATCTCTGGCTGGGATAAATAGTGCCTGCCCCATTTTCTCAGTTTGGGCTCCTGGAGACAAACGTCAGCTGTTTTGTCAAAAACAAAGTACCCCCCTGTGGGGGAGTTTAAACAGCTCACTTATGAGCTGTATTACGTTCTCTTCTACTCTGAAGCCTGTCCTAGTTTTTCTTTTTCTGGCTGTACCATGATTTATGGGTCTCCCCGGCCATAAAGAGACATAATGTTCACCTTTCATGAATGAGAGGCCAGGAGTACTTGCCCAGGGCTTCATAAGTCTCTCTGACAAACGTGCCATGGCTTTGACCTTGCTGGCTGCAGGCGCCCCATCAGAGGGGACCGCGCGTCCCCCGTGCGGGAGCGGGTGAGGACCGTGTGTGTGGAGGGAAAGCTAGTGAGCAGGTGGCCCCCGGGTGTGACCTGAGCACCTCATCCGATGCAGGGGCAGTCGTCATGGTTTCTCTGCTCTAGTGTCCCCAGGACAGCAGCGGGGAAAAACTAGGAGACACAGGATTTGAGGACAAAAATAACCCCCAGATTGTCTTAGACTTTTCTGAGAGCTCAGGACCCAAGGTGATTCCCCCAGCGGTCAGTGGGAAGACAGCGTGTGCTGGGGGCAGACTTGGATTTGAATCTCAGCTGCTCATTGGTCAGGTGCTGTGACTGGGAGCAAGTGACGAGTTCTCTCTGAGCACCGGCTGCTTCATTTGAATCAAGGGCCTAATACTCTTCACCTCACAAGGTCATTGTGGGGATAAATGAAGTGACACGGGTGACTTGCTGGCCCCTTATGGGGCAAACAACAAAGCACTCAGTGGAAATTTGCTCCTTTCCCTTTTCCTTGTTTTTTTTTTTTTTTTTTTTTTTTTGTGGTACACGGGCCTCTCACTATTGTGGCCTCTCCCGTTGTGGAGCACAGGCTCCGGATGCGCAGGCTCAGTGGCCATGGCTCACGGGCCCAGCCGCTCCGCGGCATGTGGGATCTTCCCGGACCGGGGCACGAACCCGTGTCCCCTGCATCGGCAGGCAGACTCTCAACCACTGCGCCACCAGGGAAGCCCTCCCTTTTCCTTGTTTTAAGGAGAAAACCAAGCTCCATGGCTCTCCCACCTGGAAAGCACACCAGGCTGGGAAGGATGAACCACACCATGGTCCACTGCTCTCCAGGCACTCTGAAGGGGGATTAAAAGCATGGCTTCAGATGCTGGAAGCACCAAGAGCTACCTCTTTGATCTGCCTGCTTTAAAAATTCTCTCCTTACAGTAGCCTCTCTTCCGGCTTTTTCATTTCTGCAGGATGTCCTAATCCCCTTTAAATAAAGAACAAAAGGGAGCCAGTGCTTGGCAAAGCGCCCCCTTTCCTGCTGGTCAGTACCCTGTAGAGGTGTGGCTGAAAGTCCTGTTGACTGGCTCAGGAGACCTGAGAATATTGTATCTGGGCTCCGAACTGGTCGGAAAACTTAGTCACCTAGTACCTGACCTGACCCCGATCCACCTCCTCCTGAGTTTCTGAAATAATAGTTGCAAATGCTTCTATGGGCCAAGCACAGTTTTAAATGCATTAACCCATTTTATGTGCATTAACCCATTTACTGCTCACAGTAACTGGTATGGTAGGTGACCATTGTTATCACCCCGTTTTACAGACTGAGAAGCTGAGGCACAGAGAGGTGTAGTCACTCGCCTACAGGCACGCAGAGGGGAAGTGGCAAAGCCACTGGGTTTGGGGTCCAGAGTCCAGGTCCGTAACCACATGGCTGAAATACCAAGGACTTAACTAGTGGTGAGTTCTCAACCCTACCGAGAGTCCAGAACCGTGCCTGTTGCAGAGAATGAGTCTTCCACCCCAGTTCAGAGGCTCCCCGCCATGTGCTCTCTGGGTATCAGGAACTCCTGGCACATTTCTGGGGGCCACGTTCCCCACAGCATCCAGGGGAGACTTGGGGAGCAAATTCTGAGCGATCCATAACTTCTGACATCTGGTGGAATCAGCAGCTGTGGGGGTCGGACCATCTGTTGCGATTATATCACAGATGGCAGGAAAAATATCCACTCCTTTAGTCTCAGGATCAGCTATTGGTTAAACACAGAAATGAGAAGCATTTTCCCTCTAACCTTAAAACAAGGGCAGGAGGGCAGAGTCAGCAGAGCTTTGCAGCCCAGAAGCCGTCAACCTAGTTGTTTCTGTCCAAGAGGGACAGAGGGGCTCTGGCCCTGGTACTCAGTGAGCAGAAGGGACAGGCGGGGGCTCGGCTGGGGAAGGGCTCCACCAGTTGTGAAGTCAGCAAACATTTGCCTCAAGTGTCAAGTAAGGAGAACTCACTAGATAAAGACTCGTGCTGAGTGGGCATGGATCCCACAACCAGGACCCAGTGCGGCCAGAGTGGGCATGGATCCCACCCCGGGGAGTGTGGCCAGAGCAGGCGGCAGCACTGCCTCTTGTTCTGAGGGCTCCAGGGCAATGTACCTTCCAGACCTGTCCCAGGGTGGGGACATCCAGGCCCCCCCGCCACCTACTTCCCCTTAAGACTGTGAGATGACTGGAGGATGGCATGAAGCCGGGGCTGAGCAAAGCAGGCTGCCTCTCAACACCTGACACGTGCATACATGTGTGCGCGCCAATGCACCCATGCACACACACCTATGCATATGCCAGGCACATATGCATTCACGTGTACACACACACAGTCCCCCCGGGCCCAGACTTCCAGGGCAAGAGGGGTTCTAGGCTTCTTTAAGATTTGGTGTCCTTGCCTGGTTGCTGACAGGGATGGCCTGAGTCAGGGTGATCAAAGATAGCAGGTCAGAGGTCAGAGGCAGAGAGGCCGGAGTACTCTTAGGGAGGAGCTGCAGGTGTGGTCCTCGCAAGGTCTAGGTCAGCGACAGTGTGAGTGGTTGGGAGAGAAGTAAGTCTGGGAGGTGAGAGGCGAAGGACTGAGAGGCTGTGTGTTGGGAGAAAGCAGCCCCCCAAAGATGGGGACAGGAGCGGGGTGGAGGGGGAGCCAGGGGCATATGTCCGTAAGGAGTGAGGGGTGTGCTGGGGGGGCAGAGCATGACAGTGACGCGGGGGAAGGGGCCATAAAGTCCACTGATGTGGGGTACAAAGATGAGGTTTTGATAGCAGAAGGGGGGGACGTGGTCTGCAGGTTAGACTTTTGCACAAGAGACCCAATAATTCCTCTCCCTGCATCCTTGCCCTTGGGGGTTCCCACACAGCCTCTGGGCTTAGCCATGTGACTCGCCTTGGCCAGAGGACATTAGCAACAGAGGCTTCTCTGCTCATTGTACTCAGAGCCCGAGGCCACCACCTGCATGAGCCTTAGTCAACCTGTTGGAAGGTGAGCTCCACAGGGAGACGGAAGGGCCAGCCCTGGGGCTGACAGTCTGCCAGGCACCAGACAGGTGAGGAGGCCCAGTGGGGTCATCAGGCTGCCAGTCCACCTGTATGGGGACCAGAGGTGTGCAGGAGAGCCCAGCTAGGATCAGCCAGGGCCAGACTAGATCAGGAAGGTCACCAGCCAACCCCAGACTGAAGAGAAGTAACAAATGTTGTGTCACTAGTTCCTGGGCCACTAGACCTTGGGGTAATTTGTTATGCAGCAAAGCTAACTGATACAGTCTGAAAGCCACGGTGACAAATGAGGAGGTCGCCTGCTCCCGCCCTTCCCCTGCCCCAGGCCCAGAGGTCAGAGAACAAGAGACTGAGGGACCCTCCAGAGAAGAGTTTGAGGATACGGGGGAGGGTTTGCTGATGACTGTCTGTGGGCTACTAAGGTCGGAGTGGGAGGGCTTTGAGGACCAGGGTGGGTGGGCGATGGGGTCAGAGCAGGGTCGGAGCCACCTCCTTGGAGAGCAAGGTGGGGTCAGAGGCTGCCTGGGGGTACTGGGGTCTGTGCTGATTTGTCCAATTCAGCAAACATGTTCTGAGCTCTGGCCAGGTGGGTGCCGAGGCAGCTGCCACGGGACCCAGTCCTTCATCCTTTCTGCAGCTGTGCAGCTGCCCCCGGTCACAGAGACATATGCAGCACTGTCCTTGTGAGGAACAGGCCACTTCCTCAGCCCGGATTGCTGGCAGTCACTGGGTTTCTTCTCTCTGTGGGAATATAACCTTGCTTTTAATTAGGAAGGTCGAAAGGCGCTCAGGTTCAACTCACAGGTCTTTGTTATCAGTGCCTCTGTCCCATTAGGGGGCGGCTACCTGGCAAGGGACGTGTCCCACGAGGAGAGCACAGACTCACCTGTGAGCTTCCAGGCCTGGCGGTGCTTGGCGGGGGTGGGCAGATCTTGAACTTGTGCCTTACAGGCTCTTTAGCATGTAAACCAGCTATCATTAGATTCCGGAGCCTGTATTTATGTTTTATTAATTTGTTGTAATGAAGTTCTTTTCCCCTGACGGCCACCGGGGCTGGGGTGGGGGAGGGACATTTGTCCAGGAAGGTGGAGGACCCAGTCGCAGTGGGGACTCACGGCCCAAACCTGTAAGGGCTGCCTGCATCCAGCAGGCTGATGGAAACCTTGTCTGGGCTCGTGACCCTGCGTTTGTGGGTCCCCTGACGTCTGGATGCTGAGCCTCCACACTGCCCTCCTGGAGCGGAACCCCTCTCTGAACCACACTTCAGCCCAATTGCCTCTTGCTCTGGAATGGTGCTGGTGAGCCTGCAGGACCCCCTAGTCCACAGGGCAAAGGGGCAACATGCTATTTCTTGCTTATGTTTCATGGGCCCCATGGGCAGAAGATGCCATTCCTTGGAGTCCCAGAGTGACAGACATTCTGAGCCACTGGCCTTGGAAAATGCAGGCTTGTTTAATCTGACTATCAAACCACTGGATTTTACAGCCCAGTGAGCCACCTTGGAACATTGTGTGAAACCCCCTTGGGCATTGGAGGCTCTGAGAGGCTACAAAGCATCAGTGATAATGTCCCAGAAATAAAGGTGAGACAGTGTCACAGCAGAGACCCTGGAAAGAGAGCAACCCGATGGATGCTCACACCCCTCGGCTTGGTTTCTCCCCACTTTCTTGTTTTCCTCATTTTTTATTCCTATTAGTAGTCAGGACTATTTTTGATTCTGAAGGTCAGAGCACCCTTGCGGGGAAGGGTGTGATTTGGACTCTCCTCTCCACGTCCAGTCTGGGCGCCCTCAGGTCCTGCTCCTTTAAGAGGCAATGCCTCTAAAACCAGCAAACACTGCAGCCCCTTTGCCAAGAGACTCATCAGATGCATCCATCACTGTGTCATTTTAACTCTAGGGCCTAATATTACTTGAGCTCTGAGTTTTAAAGCAGCTTGTGCCAAAAGGAATCCTATAAATTTCACACACGTGCCCGTCAGACAGGAAGTAATGCGGCTCTCCTGATGTGTCTTTGGATTGAATATTAGTTAGAATCACCCCCGCCTCTTGGAAACATGTGGAACCATTCCAGCTGCTCAGGGTGGAGAAGTACTAAGGAGGAAACGTGTCGGGGCCCGGGGAGCAAAGGAGGCTGGGCCATTTTCCTGCAGAAAGCGGTGGAAGCAAAGCATTCCTGCGAAGGGAAGGTGCATTAATCTACCCTGCGTGTTTTTTTTTTTTTTTTTTTTTCCCATTCAGACTGTAAAGTTTGTTTCTTGTTTGAAGTTAAGCCGTGCAAACACATTTTATAAAGTGTTTCTGCCTCACATCCTTTTTCCAAACCAGGAGGAGCTACGCATCCTCAATTAAAAGCAACTGATGAAAAATTTTGAAGATCCTTTTGCAGGATCACATTTTATCCTGAAAAATCCACTGTCTTTGGCTCATAGGATGGGGTGTAGGGAGCTCTGGCTCCCCTGTAGTAGTTATCTGTGCTCTGTAACAAATCACCCAAATTAGTGGCTTAAATCAACACCTGTCTGTTATTCACAGTAGTCCCTGTGTTAAGGATCTGGGCTGGGTCCTCCACTGAGGGTCCCACAAGGCTGCGATCAGAGTGTCGGCTGGGGCCGTGTCCCCTTCTGGAACTTGGGCTCTTCTTCCAAGCTCATTTGCTTTCGTCAGAATCCAGTTCCTCGTGGTTGTAGGACGGAGGCCCTCCTTTTCTTGCTGCCAGCCAGGGGCTGCTCTCAGCCCCCAGGGGCGCCCACTGTTCCTTGCTTCTTGCTCCATAGACAGCTCCTAACGTGGATGTTTGCTTCCTTCTGGGCCAGTAGAAGTGTGTCTTTCTGACTCTACTTGTCTTAGACTTCTAGATTCCCTCTTCAGAGCTCACCTGGTTAGGCCAGGCCCAAGGAGGAAATCTCCTTTTGATGAATGCTATTGATTAGGGAAGTTAATCACATCTTCAATATCCCCTTTGTAAGGTGATACAACCCAGGGGTGATGTTCCCTCATATACACAGGTCTGTCCCTAGTCAAAGGAGAGTATTACATGAGGGTGTGTGTCATTGGGGGTCCTCTTAGAATGCTGCCTGCTGCAATCTCTCTTGGGGGCCTCTGGTGGGCTGGTGATGGAGGGTCTGCCTGCACGCCCAGGCAGCACCTTGCATGGGGTTCATGCATGGTCAAGTCCCCCCGGATGTGCCTCTTAAGTGTAACCTGAACTGTGGATATTCCACAGCCCACTGGACCTCTGCTTTCTCATCCATCTCCATCAAGGGCAAGTTCGTGCACACCTGTGTATGCCTGCTGTGCGCTCTGCCTCTCAGATCTCAATGGGGAAACCCTACTTCGGGGGTGGGGCTAGACATGGACTCCGAGGTGGAGGGGCTGGGAAGGCTTCAGCCTGGGAAGGTTACAGGGGAGGGTCAGAGGAAGGCTTCCTATGAGGCTTGGCTGGAACCATTCTGGAGGCTGGTGGGTGCCAGGGAGAGCAGAGGGTGACGGATGCTAAGGTGCAGAGAGGGGATGAGCGTGGATGACGTGTAGGGAGGAGCTGGCCTCCTTGGGGTGAGCGGGTTCCCAGCCTGGGGTCTCTGCTTCTGTCGTGGAACCTGACTGTGACCCCAGGGCTCTCTTTTCTGGATGAGCCTCCCCGTGGTGCTTCACACACTGACCTCTGGCCTCGAGGCCCCTCTGCCAGGCTCGGAAACCTTCTCTTAAAGAATTTTAATAGCGCAGCATTTAAAAGGGTGGCCCTTCCAGCCTGGTACATGTTTCCAGTCTGTAACAGAGAAGGTTCTTTCTGCCACTGGAAGTAGAAGAGAAGGACAGAATGTCAGAGGACATGGGATCTATGGACAGCCAGATGCCACCAGTATGCACAGGGTCGGCAGCCCCCCAGGCCCAGATCTGAGCGTGACCTCATTGGGCTGGGGGGCAGGGGGCCCCTGGGGCCCTGGGGACGGGTGTCTGGGTGGTGGCTCCACTGTCAGCAAGCTCTGTGCTTGGCAAGTTTTACAGCAAACAGCCTCCACTACGGAGGCCCAGGCGCTCTCCCTGTTTCTGCACCTCCCCTTGGAGAGCTCAGCTGAGCACAGGATGGAAAGTTTTCTATCTTGGAGCCATTCACTGGGTTCCAAAGAAATGCGGTTATTCTAATCTCAGAAGAGTGGCTTGATTGCCCCATGGATCAAGCTTGTGTTACGTGAGGCTGGCTAGGAAGGCTGTTTCTTGCGCTTTTGTTACCTTTAGCGGATGGTGAGGGGAAAGTGAGGGGTCCTTCTCCTTGCCCTGGCACCACTTCTCCCTGTGTCCTTCCTGGTTTGGGGAGCTTTTTCTTAATAATAGGTAATAATTTAATAATGATAACAAAGTGCGGCATGGATGATGGAGTGAAGACAGCTGCACAGGATACAGCTGACCCACGGCGTCCATTGTAGAAGGTGACAACGCAGACCTGTTGGCTTGGGCCCGGGTCAAGCAAACGGGATCACACAAGGCTAGGCAGCTCCACCGCCTTCCCTAGAGCCTTAAAGCCAATTCTTGCCCGACAAGTGGAACGGGATGGACGCGGATCCACAAGGTCTAAATCCAGCCTCAAACGCCAGCCATATTGAAGAAAACATGATGACATTTAAGTTAAAAATAACCCTGGTGTTTGCAGGCTCAGCTCAGAGCCTTGCTGAGTCTGGTACCTGAAGCAAAGTTAGCAGCACTCAGTGGGTGGGAGGTGGGGGGACTTTCTCTGTGTGAGTCTCCAGGGAATTTCGGGGGAGGAATGATGCTGTGGGTTTCCTGGCGCTTGAAGACTCCATGTAAACGCATGGAGCCCTGAGAATGTGGACACTCTTCTCCCTGTGGGATGATGGGGACCCCGAGTCGGGCCTCCAAGTGCCTCCTGAGTCCCGGTGGGAGGTTCCAGGAGGGAAGACTCCGTTCCTGCAGGGCCTGCCCACAGGTAGTGCCCAGTCATGGCTCCAGCAAAGTGAGAAGGACAGCCGGGGGTGGGGGCAGGGTGCTGGCACAGGTCTCCTGGGGCCTCCGGGGGAGGTGGGACTTTGGGTGGGGGAACCCTGGACCAGGCCCTTTATTAGAGAGATGGGGAGCTGGTACGTTTCAGAGTCCAGACTCGGACCCCGAACCGTCGGCCCTTAGAGCTTGTCAGCTTGGCTGGAGCCCTGGGGGATGGGCGTGTGGGGGGCTGTGTCTGGACTGGAGGAGACAGTCTGGCCGACACCTCACCTGGCAGGTGTACAGCCTGAGGGACTCGAGACGGGGCAGGACCCGTGAAGCCCTTGAGCACTGGACAGAGTAGCTTCCGGGCAAGGTTCTCTCTTTGGGTTTTAAAATAAAGAAAAAGTCCATTGCCCGTCAAAAAGGAATGCTTTTTGTTTTTGGTCGGCTCATAACCACGTTTGTCGATATAATTCTAAGTAAAGTTATGTGACTCCTGGTGCCAAGGTCCAGAGGCATTGATGTTACAACCGCATTGATTTCTCGTAAATGTCAAGCTCTAAGGCAGCAGCGTTGTTCTATTTTGGGCAGCCCCTGTTTCCTCGTTTTCAACTTGGAAAGGAGCTCTTTGGAAAAGGGCAGTTCTGCTTCCCATCACGAGGTGGGAAACTGAGGCCAGAAGGCTTAGGGGAGAAGCCTGTGGTCAGCGGGTGGGCAGGTGCCAACCCACGGGTGGCTCCTCGTCTCTGTGGCTGCCAAGTGGACAACTGCTTAATGTATTTTTCACTAAAGCTGAATAAATGGGTCTTTACAGAAATTTAATAGGAGAGTAAACCACAGATGAAAAATCAAACACTTAGAAAAATGATTTAAGGTTTATATTTATACCATACATGAAAATACCGGCTTCGTTTTGGATTGGAACTGTTTCGTAACTTATAGCCACAAAACCAGTTCCTAATACAACGTGCTCTTAAATTTTGCAGGTCCCCGAGGCGCCCAATTTATATTCCGTTCCATCGTGGAGAGAATGAATGGCAGGATGGTGGTGGGAAGGAAGGGAGCCTTCCCGGGAGCCCGAGAAGGAAAGACAGCTTGGGAAGTGGGAAGGCAGAGACGGCACGGATGTGGGACTGCAGAGTGGTTTATAGTGGAAGGACTGTAATTTATTTTGACACTGATCATGTATTATTCAGCTTGAGTAAAAATAAACCTTATTAATCGGGAAAATAGATCCTCGCCTTCACCCCGTGCTATGCCAACTGCAGCTTAATCGTGATGGTCAGGACAATAGTGGGGTTTGCTCAATCATGATATTGGCACTGGAAGAATCAAATCCCTCCCTGGGAAGAGATTTACAGACACGCAGATGCATCTGTGTATTATGCATCATCTCCCCCAGCAACGGAGCCTGCAGTGCTGTGCTGCGGGGTCAGGTCCTGGTGGGGCTGGGACCTGGCCGGTGGGACAGGTGGGGCCCTTCACCTGCTCATTCCTCCCTCCCTCCCTCCCTCCATTCATTCCTCTATTTCTCACCAACTCGGTGCTGGGCACCTTACCCATAACCCCCCGTAGGATCCTCTCAGCTCTGCGAAACAGGCACTCCTGGTCTCATTTTGCAGGTGACAGAGATGTGTACAAGAACCTGTGACCTCCAGTCCATCCTGCCGACCCCCCTGTCGTGGGTTGTGCAGCTTTCCACCCCGTAAATTCACATCTACCAGGTACTTCAGAATGTGACCTTCTTGGACACAGGGTCTTTGCAGATGTAGTCCAGTTAAGACGAGGCCATACTGGATCGGGGTGGGCCCTAAATCCAATGATGGTGTCCTTATAAGAAGAGAAAACAGAGACGCCCGGGAGAAGGTCACGTGACGACAGAGGCAGGGATCAGAGCACTGCGTCGTCTACAAGCCAAGGAAGCTGGTCGTCACCGGAAGATGGAGAGACACAGGGGACAGACCCTTCTATCAGAGCCTCCAGACGGGACCAACCTGCGCCCACCTTGAGCTCGGACGTCCAGCCTCCAGACTGAGAGAAAACAGACTTCTGCTGTTTTAAGCACACCCCGCCTCTGCACCCCGGTCTGTGGTACTTGGTTAGGGCAGCCCCAGGAGGCAAAAGGAGACAACAGGGCTGGCCTGGGTCATTCCTGCAAAGACCAGAGCGGGGGGGATGCTGTGGGAATTAGGGACCAGCAGCTCTCTGGGGGTTTTCTGAGTAAGGTCTCCCCGGCCTGCAGTGACCAGTGGCTGTGGGTTCGTGGGCAATTATGTACTGTGAGTCTCAAGAGGGAGGACCGGATGGGCTCTTGGGTGGGCTTTGGCCTGAAGTTGGGTTTGGGGCCCAACCCGACACAGGATGATGTCACCTCGGGATCCTTCCCTTACAGCTGCAAAGGCCCTTTTTCCAAATAAGGCCACGTTCACGCCTTCCAGAGAATAGGAGACAGATGAATCTTTTTTTGTCTCCAATATGTATTTTTTATTGTGATAAAATACATGTAACATAAAATTGATCGTTTTAACCGTTTTTAAGGGCACAGTCAGTGGTACTAAGCACAGTCACACTGTTGTGCGACTACCACCATTGTCCACTCACAGGACTCTCTCATCTTCTTAAACTGAGACTCTGACCCATAAAGATCGCTCCCCACCCCTCCCCGAGCGCCGGCTCCCACCTTTCTTCTTGTGCCCGTGAATCTGACTCCTGCAGGGACCTCACGCAAGTGGGATGCTACAGTATTCGTCCTTTGGTGACTGGCTTGCTACCTACGAGGGGCAGAGGAGGATTAGATGGACAGTTTCCTACCCAGAGTGTCCATACTTGCTCTGCTCAGCTGGAGACACCACAAGCCTCAGGTCTGGACTCCAGCCCCGGAGTGGGAGGGTAAGTGATCGGAGCTGTTTTGTGGTCTTTTCATGCTCTCAGTGCCCTTGTTGGCAGGTCCCTAGATGAGCCAGACCGCACCATGCCTGCCCTCCCGCCCTCCGCCCCCCTCCCCTCCTCACCTCTCTTCTTTTCCCACCCCCGCCCCCCTCTCCTGAGCTCACATGGTCCCTTCTGTCTGGGTCATACTTTCCTCACCTCCTGCCTGGCTGCCCCTACTGACCATCCCCTCTGGGAAGGTCTCTGTTGTCCCTCATGAACCCTAGCACATACCCCATCTCAGCCCACGCCTGCCTGGGGGAGGGGGAGGTGGCCAGGTCCCAAGCATAGAGTAGGTGCTCAATAAACTCTCTGTATGGATGCTCGCCGGACCACTGGTCCCGTGTGTCTGCATTGGCTCTGGGCCTCACTCAGCCATGTGGTCAGGGAGCCAGAGACGCGTGGATTCCTGTCTGTCCCACAGAAGAACTGTCCCAGGAGTGTGAGGAAAGGATGCCTCTTAACTATCTCAACTGTGTTAAACCCGGAAGGGACGGTTGCTGTCTGGGAAGGAAGAAGGGGGCGCCTCCTTGGGGTCTGGGCTGCCTCTCCTGGGACACCAGGGAGGGAGGGGACGGTCAGCTGCCAGTGAACAGGCAGCAAGTCGACAGGAAGCAAGTTTCTTAAAACTCAGAGCAGAAATAGGCTCCGTGTGTGGACCCCAGAGAAAGGACAACAGGGTGGGACGCAGCCCACTCGACCCTCCAAGCCCAGGACACATGTGCAGGTAGGGAATGGCCCCTCCGTTCAGGCAGGCTCGGGCCCAGGGTTCTGGATCCTGCTGGGGATATGGCTGGAGCTGAGCCCCTGGGTAGGCAGCTGAGCTGGAGCCTCATTTCTCTCACAGCCCGCGAGCAGGGCTCTGTGTCCTCACGGCCATCTCACAGATGAGGTGGGAACATGCCTCGGGCCACAGGGCAGCGGCCAAGCGAGTTGGCCTGAGGGAGAGGTCCCCCGACTTCACAGAGCTTCCTCTGGGGGGAGGGCTGGGGAGGGGGGGTAGGATAAACAAATAGCCCCGTTCATCGATTCTAAGATGCACAGTTCTGATGCTTGAATGTCTCTGAATTGGGACGCGTCTTATAACCAAAGGCGCTGGCTCATCATTGTCGTGGCCGTGTGGCTGACATCCCCATCTCTGCACGAAACAGTCCGGGAGAAAATTCTGGGGATGGAAGTGAGGCACACTGGCCCCAAGAGAGAGCGGATCGTCTTGGATGACCCGTGATGCTTCTGACAGCTCAGGGGATGCTGACGTGGAGAATTGCGCAGCCTCAATGGCTTGGAGAGGAAAATCAAACGGGAAGATCGGACTTCAGTGTGTGCCAGTTTTAGGAATACCTTAACCAGTTTTTCTTGCTTATGTCTTTCTTTTTATGTGTGTGCAGAAGTGATAGCCAATAAAAATCCGGGTCTAATTAAGTCCTGAAGAGCTCCTTCAATAAGTATAAAATAAAAATGATAAGTGATAAGAAAGCATCTTGTCAGTTTAATTGGCAGTATTTTTTCTTTCTTAGTGGTACATAAAGCAATGAAACCTTTTGCCATCAATGACATCTTACATTCAACAAAACATTCTAAGTAAAATATAGCACTGAGCAGTGGCTCCAGGCTCCGCACAATTACACCCGTGCTACGGGTTTTAAACTCATTTAACTCTGTGGCAGCCTCAGAAGGTAGTAGCTGGGAAGGAGGACGTTAACCTGGCCAATTCCAGGGTTTTGGAGGGAGGATACCAATGGAGGATCAAGTGGTCAGGGACACCCCAGTGAGAGGTTTGACCAAAGACAGGAGGAGGTGAGGGGGCTGCACCTGGGCCCAGCGATCTCAGAGTCCCCTGGTCACCAGAGCACAGTGGACCCCGCGCTTCCAAGGTCATGCTACGACCTGCATGAATCAACCAAGCGTCCCCAAATCTTCATGGCCCAGGGGTCCTCTGTGTTTTGCCGAAAGCCTGCTTTCGGTTTCAAGGTTCGTTGGATTTGCGGGCAAAATAACCCCTCGTCTCACGCGACTGAACAGATTTAGTTAATTTTTAAATAGACGGTTATTTAACTTAATTTCAATATACAGTCATTAGAAGGGGATGAATAAAAGTATTAGAGAGACATAACAGAGTATACATCATCAGATTGGGCGACACCTACATCCAGATTCAAACAGCAGCTGGGAAGTCTGGAGTAACGGCGATCTGAAGTCCCAGGTGGGAAGGTCCCAGGTGGTGCATCCACCCCATGGGTGAGACTTCAAATTGCAGCTCTGGGGGCTTCTGTTTATAATCCCAGGCCGCAAACTGCTATCGTCAATTCGTGCGAAAAAATGCAGCTCTGGTTTAGCTGTAACAATGCTGTTGGTTTCACCATGTGGGTCACAAGATTTTCCAGACCCTGGGGGACCGGCCAGGTCCCCAGGGCTCAAGAAATTCCAAGACCCCCTCCCTTTTGTATCGTCCGTACTGCTTGACTTGTCGGTGACCACTGTCAGGCGCGCAGGCAGGCGCGCAGTCCAGGCAGGGTCACAAGTTGGTCAGAGCCTTGCTTCTGCCTCTGAAGCCTGAAACAAGACGATTTTACTAGTTTTCCCAGCACTGTGTGAAGGGCTGCTGTGCAGAAGGACGTGTGACAGAGACGGGCAGGGCCACCCGGACCACAGGGTGGGAGGGACCCCGGTGAAGGAGGGCATTTATCCCTCTGATGTAACGGAGCAGGACCTTACTGGGGGGACCTCTGAAGTACCCAGATAACAGTATCCGATGCACATTTCCTGAGTTGTTTTGCAGGTGTTAAAACCACCACCAAAAGGAGGGCATTAACTACTTGATGACCATGAGCCTGTAGCCCCCAGACCTACTGGCTCCTAAGGATTGATATCATTGAGCCCCTGTGACAGTGCCCTGGCACTGCACCGTCAACCAATCAGAGAACTGTGTATGAGCTGATTACATACCCCAGGACGCCCCTCCCTCCCCTGGCCTTTAAAAATGCTTTGCTGAAAGCCATCAGGGAGTCTGGATTTTTTTTTTTTTTTTTTTTTGCGGTACACGGGCCTCTCACTGTTGTGGCCTCTCCCGTTGTGGAGCATAGGCTCTGGACGCGCAGGCTCAGCGGCCACGGCTCACGGGCCCAGCCGCTCCACGGCATGTGGGATCTTCCAGGACCTGGGCACGAACCCGTGTCCCCTGCATCGGCAGGTGGACTCTCAGCCACTGCACCACCAGGGAAGCCCAGTCCGGGCTTTTTGAGTTCACTAGCTCCCTGGACTCCTTGTACGGCGCCTGCGATAAACACTGCACTTTCCTTCACCCAGCCCAGTGTCAGTAGATTGGCTTTACTGCGCATAGGCAAGGGGACCCAAGTTTGGTTCGGTGACATTGATGCGAAAATGTAGTGAACACCAGCTCCAATGTGGCCATGGTGCTGGCACCAAGCGGTCCAGGGAGGCAGGTCCTCCAGGGTGGCAAGTGGGCACACACGACATGGCCATCACTTCAGAGCTCAGAATCTTGTTGAGGTGGACTTAAGTGAACAGGGCAGCATAAACATCTGTGAGTGGAAGAGAGGAAACAGGACGGAGGGGAGGCATCTCCAGCTCACCGTGACAGTTGTTGAAGAACCTGCCCCCCAGGTATCCATTTGGTGCTGGTCTGGGCTCCCTCGGCCCCTAACATTCCTCTGTGGAGCATCAAATGAGGTGAAATCCATCGTTTCCTGGAACTGTCCTCCCACCTGTGCCCGAGAAATTGACCCGCATGATCACAATGCCCAACCTCCCCACTTGGATTCAGGTGGGGCCGGTGCAGAGCCTGGGTCACCGGGAGTGCATATACCACACCGTTTCCAGCATCTGTGCAGGTTTTTATCTGATGTTTTGGTTAACATGGTACTTTGTACTTTGGTTAACTTTTCTGAATGTCGCGGCCCTTGGAGGGCTGGCATGCACGTGGGTCTCATGTTTAACAGGTGAGGGAGGCATCCAGCCTCCACCTGGTCCTGCTGACTGGGGTCGTGGGCAGGGAGGCCCTGTGGATGGGCAGTGGGGCCGGCCAGGTGGGTGAGGTCATCAGTCGGTGACCAGGAAGCCATGGACAGGGGTCAGGATACCTGGGTTCCCTCCAACAAGCTGCTGGGCTTTCTGCACAATGGGAACAATTACCCAAGGGGATCACGTGATTGCAAGAGGAGGCTGTGAGAAAGGGCTTCTATGGCACAGGGCTGGGCAACCGCAAGATCACGTGCCTGTCTCCGCGTCAGCTGCAAACTGGCCACGTGCTCGAGTCTCTTTTCTGCCTTCTCTCTCGAGTGACAGTGGCACGGGGGCCGTTCCCTCTTCCCACCCACCTGGAGGTAGGTCCTATATCGCTGGAGCAGAGCTGCCAGCCCAGGGACCTGCTCCAAACCCACATTTCAGGGCAGAGTTCAGACGCTACCTTTCTATATCCAGAGGACTCTTGGGTGAAAAACCTCACTTCTGAGTCTCAGCTAATGGTCCGGAATGATGGATAAAGTTTCCCTCCCTGCTTGTTCAAAAGCCACAGCCCCACGGATGCCAGCTGCCTTCAGACTGGCCTTTCCTCTCGTGGCTGCCATGGAAACCACACCCGCCTTGGTCCACGTTTACCTGTGGTTTGCTGGTGGTTGGCCCTGATCTGCCTCATTCTCTGACTGCAGGCCCTTGGGGCATCGAGAATCCTAGAGCCAATGGGGACTTGGACATCCTTTTACAGATGGGGTCACACAGAATACTGGGGGCAAAGAGACCTTTCTCCCATCACCTTGGGTCCCCTTAACACCCATTTGTTCCCCTACCTCCGACTCAGGTGTGAGACGGGGATGGTAATTATCCATCTTAGCCAGCCTGAATTTAGTTGGATTTTCTAATCTTTGAGTACATTTAAGCAAAGGTCACCTGGACAGTTTTTGGCATCCAGGGCACACTCAGGTGCTGACTGAGAAGTAGGTAGGATTTGCGGAAGGTTAGACAGGTTACACAATGGAGGTGCCCACACCAAGAAATGCAGAGGGCACTCTTCATTATTTCTTCCTGAAGCCCATGTGCAGGGTATCCTGTTCCTTTCTGCTCCTCACTCGTGTCTTCAGGGCTGCCATGGATAGTTGCACAGGAGGAGCACTGCACAACTGTAGGGGCGCCATCCACATAGATGATACTGTAAGTGCCATTCCCTGGAGTTACTGGTCCTCAGCTACATCATGTTAGTAGCCCTCAGGCTTCATGCTTAGGGGGTGTTGGGGCCCCTCAAGCAGTGTCTGGTTCAATGTTGTGCTGTGTGAGGAACGTCTAACATGCCTGAATGGGGGTGCAAGAGGGGCAGGGTGAGGGGAGATGAGGCCCAACGGGTACCTGCTCTATGGCCACAGGCTCACTGTGGAAGTGGAGAATCAGCCATGGTGGCCGGAGCCTCTGGTGACCAGATATCCAGCCAAGACCATGGGAGCTGGGACACACCATCCAGCAACATGTAATTCACTGCTGTAGATGCAGCTGGGAAACTGTGAGCTGAAAGCCCAAATTCTTCCCAGCCAGGGACGTCTGGTCACTGTGGTGACTGGAGAAATGGCCCCCATAGATGTCTAGGTGCTAATCCTGGAACCCGTGACTATATGACCTTAGTTGGTAAAGGGGGGTTGAGGTGGCAGATGGAACTGAGGATCCTAATCAGCTGATCTTGAGAAGAGATGGTCCTGCATTACCCAGGGGGTCCGATGTCACCACAACAGTCCTTGAAAGTGGACCAGGGAGGCAGGAGATGAGGTGAGAGACAGGGTGCGAGGGATGCTGCATTGCTAGTTTTGGGGGTGGAGGAAAAGGCCAGAAGCTAAGGGAGGTGGGAGCATCTGGAAGCTGGAAGTGGCCAGGAAATGGAGCCTCCAGAGGGAACCAGTCCTGCCCACACAGTGGCCTTAGCCCAGTGAGCCCCATGGTGGACTTCTGACCTCCGTAGGATAGTACGTTTGTGTTTTCTTAAGTCCTGAAGTCAGTGGTAATTTGTTACAGCCCAATAGGAAGCTAACATTGTTACTAGGAATTCCTTTGTCTCTCAAAGTTGCCAGGTTAAGGGATGAAAAGATAGGAAACTCTGTTCTGGTTCATCAAGTACAAAACCTTAAGAAGTTATAATCAAGGACGGAGCCTCCCCTCCCTCTTCAGCTGTCCACCAGCAGGCGGTAATGCTGGGCCGGAGGCTGCAGGGGCGGAGACGCGGGGTGGTGCCTGCTAGCTAAGCCTGGGTGAGGCTCCTTGGGCAGGTCCCCCTCGCTGGGCCTTGGGTTCCTCCTCTGCACAAGGATGGGCAACGAGGGAGCAGGGTCCCTTCTTCTGCTCCTGCGGGATCCTCATCGCCCTGTTCCGGCAGCCTCCCAGTGATGGTTCCTCGAAGAAACGCGTCAGTGGCTGAGTCTCTGGCCACCACCCTTTGCCGTCTCCCTTGGGTGACTTGAGTCGCCGAGGATTCTGAGGTCGGGCAGTTGAACATCTTGAGAGCGGACCTTAACTGACCTTCCCTTTTAACCTCGTACTTCTGCTGGAATGACATCCTCCATTCTGGCCAGCCCGCCTGCTCCGTGCGCCTGGAACATTCCACACCTCCCCTGCCGCTTGTGCCTCTGCCCACCACCCGTCGTGCTCAGCCCCCCTGCCTCATCCCTGCCGTGCCAGCCTCCCGAGTCTGACTTTCCTCAACTCTAAACTGCCCGCCCCCCCACCCCCTCCCATTCAGGTCTCAATCACGACACTTCTGGAACCTTCCACTTCTCTACCCCAAAAAGAAAAGGGAGGTCGGAGGGTCTCCTTGGTAGGAATCAGTGGATCCTGAAGAGCAGGGCTGTATGCAGAGGCCAAAGATGGGACGCAGGCGCTGGAGCTGGTACCCTGCTCCCAATGCCGCTGGGACCGTGGCTGCGGGCCCATGTCGACACCTACAGCCCGGCAACCTGCCTTCCCCAGAACTGGAGGGTTGGGAAATGGGGAGGGAGGGGAGACAGGCAGAGACCAAGATGAAAGACACAGTCTTTAATGACTTAATTTTGTAAGTGACATTGCTACTTTGTCATGCTCTGTTGGTCTCACGGACCAGTCCTGGGAGAGAGGGGTGGGACCGCACAAAGATGTGAAGACCAGGAGGCGAGGCGAGGCCAAGGCAGGGGGTCCCCCAGAGGCCGGCCCCCCGCATGCCACCCTGACCCGTCACTGAGTCCAGCCCCAGTGGTACCTATGCCTACAATGTGGGGGTCACATGACTAACGCCCCCCATCACATGACGAGAGGACCAGCTGTTCCCCCACAGCACGACCGAGTCTCAGGCATGCCTGGGATGCAGTGGACGTGGGTACACACGTGGGGGTGTCGGCAGTTTCCTGGCCCGTTTGCATCCTGATCCCCGGTTCCTGTCGTGGCCTTGGGAGGAGGACACATTCTAGGTGCACTGAGATCCCTCCGGTACCATGACACCCATACGATTTTACTGCACAGACTTGGCCAGGTTTCCATGGCAAATGTATTTAACTGTTGTCAGAAAGAGTGACTTGAGGCTGCAGACGGGAAACCTCCTAATTCCCATTGCTACTTGATAAACTTCTCTTTCTGCCCATTTGTGTTGGGCTTGGCAATTGTAGCCCCTTCAAACTTATCGTAAAGATGTCACAGAAAGATAAGAGGACACAGATGGCCCCCGCTCCTCCTAGAGCTGCAGCAAAGAAGGCAGACGTCACTGATAACCAAGGCGTCTTCAAGAGCCCTGGACACCAGGTGTCCCTGGGCCTTGAGAGGGTCACCTTTGTCTTCAAAGCCTGCGACTCTGATAAGGTGTCTGAATGAGCGATGTGTTGCCCTGGCAATAACACTTAAATCAGCAGTTTTGTTTTCTTGAATGGATAAATTAGTTTATTTTTTCTTTATTAAACCAGAAGAAAAAATATCATTAGCACATTTTACTTCTCCCACAAGAATGGAGGGGAAAAAACAAGAGAACTGTCCCCCCACCCCTTGATCCTGTTGGATTTTAAAAATTTTAAGCAAAGTGTTTGAGAATCTAATTACATTTAAATGAACAACAATAACTCTATAAAGAAGGTTGATTTATTCAATTGTCGGGGGCTCATTTCATAGCTATGTCACCTGGAGGGGGCTCGGGGACTCCCTGTCAGTGAAATCAGGTGGTCCCGGCGGCAATCCTGCGGTTTCCCATAGCTGCAGTGGGCTAATGGTGTTTCCACCCCCGTGTCCTCTCAGCCACGCTCTACGGCATAGAAGTTTTATCTTTTGAAATGAAGCCAAAAAGTTACCCTTTATGAATAAACAGTTGGTTTCCTGCAGCCTGTCTTTGGAGACGTGGGGAGTTTTGGTTAAGCTCCTGGTCTGGAACCTGATCCACTTATCCAACCTCCATCCATCGTCAGCTACAAGAGTGTCTTTGCTCTTCGCCTTCTAACAAAAGCCCAATGATTACTTTTTCAAAATAGATGATCAGGGTGTGTCAGTCTACCCGTGACTCTGTATGCTTGACCTTCTGTCTCTGGAGCAAGAAGCCTGAGTATTTGGATCCCATGACCCTGTCTTGGCAAAGCCTGGTCTTCTCAGGGTCACACTTTTCTGTTCTGTTCCTGACTTTTGCAGAGATCTTTATGAGAAACAGCTGCATGAAGTATAGCCATGGTCCTTTTCCACAAAAATGTTACCCAGGACATTTCCACTTTATCCCACTGGGTTCCCAGCATCAATTACACAGAGCCGTCTCTTCTAGAATGTACCTGCTCCCTCCTTTCTGGTAAAAGACCCTCATCTGTTCATATCTTTGCATTTGGTCTGCAGGGAGCTTGGAGCCATGTCCAAGCTCAATTATAGAAGTCAGTTTTGTTCCCTCCTGTCTCTGGTTCTCATCATCTCCTGGTACCTTTACCCTCCTGGGAACTGATCCTCCATTTAGTTGGCGCTTGTCATTGTTGGGAGATACGGGGGCACGAGTAGTCAGGAGCTTGGGATTTAGATTCAAACAGCCTGTGTTCAAAACCCAGCTGTGTGTCCTTGGTTAGGTGATGAGTCTCTCTGAGCCTAACCATTGGCCATTTCTGTATTTTACATCAAGTGAGCCCTATTTAGCTGGAGCCTAGCTAGGATCTGAAGTAACATTCAGGTTTCTCATAAAACTTTTAGGTAAAAAAAGAGAAAGTTGACACTTAACAGGAATTTATATCTTCCATAGGGCACACAAAAAAGGTAGATTTCTTGACTTAGTATTTTTAATCTTCGGAGAAAGACAGATGGGATTTCGGTACAGCAGGGTTGGGAAGCATTCCCCCGTGCATTTTCAGAGAGGAACCTCCTGATGCAAGGGAGGTCCTCTCTGCCTGGGAACCAGAGAGCCAGGCGGGACTAATTTCTAGACTTCTTGGGCCACGGGAGCCCCTATAATTCTAACTCCAGTTCCAATGTGTGGTGGGTTTTTCCACGCCATGGAGCAGTTCTCAGATACCAGCTGGGTGCTCTGCAGTTCAGCTTAATTCTGACACTATGTGCCTGGAGGGAGCGTCAGACCCCCCAGATTAGGGGCTCAGCCCCACAAGACTGACCCCCACTTCAGATGCCAATTGCAAGTCCAGATGGTTGCCTGTGCGTCTGACAAAGCAGCTGTAGATTGGAGGTTCCAGTGACCTCCTCCTTGGGTTTGATTAATTTGCTAGAGTGGCTCACAAAACCTAGAGAGACATTTTACTTATAGATGACCAGTTGATTATAAAAGGACGTAACCCGGGAACAGCCAGATGGAAGAGGTGCACAGGGCAAGGCATGGGGAAAGGGCATGGAGCTTCCTGGCCCTCTCCAGCTGTGCCATTTCCCCCAAATCTATACGTAGTCACCAGCCTGGAACATTTCTGAGCCCTGTCCTTTTGGATTTTTTTGGAGGCCTCATTACAGAGGCCTGACTGATTAACTCTTTGGCCGTTGGTGATGGGTTCAACCTCCAGCCCCTCTCCCTTCCCGGGTGGCCTGGGGGTGCAACTGGAAGTTCCAACCCTCTAAACACACGGATGTGGCTCCACTGGCATCCAGCCGCCATCCTTAGATGCTTTTCCAAAAGTCACCTCATGAACATGACCAAAGACACCGTTCTTGCTCTCATCGCTTAGGAAATTCCGAGAGTTTAAGGAGCTCTGTGCCAAGGACTGGGATGAAGACCAAATATATATATTTCTTGTTACAAATCACAGTATCACAGCCTCCTGTGAAAAGCAACTTGGGAGCCCATGTAGAGCAACGCTTTAATCAAGGGATGAGGGCGTGGCCTCATTTGCTGCGGCCACTGCGTGAGGACAGCCTGCAGGGCACAGTGGCAGGGCAGGCAGGACGTGATGGGCTGGCTCAGGCATCAGAATGACCAGTCAGACTTTAGAATGCAGATCCCCAGGCCTCTCCCTGGACACCCTGTGCAGCAGGGCCAGCCCGGGCCCGGGGATCCGTGTGTCCTACAGGCTCCCAGGTGATTCCACCGGCCGTCTGGTGGGGTTTGGGGAGCTCTGGGGAGCTGAAGTCAGCGCCTGGTAATTAACTTTGATGCCTTCCCAGACCCAGGTTTGGGTCAGAGCCAGAACTTGCCCGGAGGGTTTGTCGGAGGCTGTTACTCTTCTTCCAAGGAAACCACCAGGAACAAAACACATTAAAAAATATTATTTGTTATCCCCTTTGGCTTCATTTTTTTTCTTTTGGAAGTGAGTTGGCAGTGGAGATGATAAAGCTGGGGAGGAGGCGTCTGGGAGGAGCGTGTTATTAAAACTCTCAGCCTAATTCAGATTGATAACAGCGTTTAAGAGGCCAGCTTTCCAGGCGGTAATTGAGTTACACTCTCAGCAGCAGAGCCCCTCCAACTCCATCCCTGCCAGGGGGAGAGATTGATGCTGCATCCAAGGACCACCCTGGGCATCTCTGAGATGCCAATTATCCACCGCTGTCCTGGACCATTTGGCTTTCACGTGCCTGGAGACCTCAGAGCAGAGGTGAGGCCCCAGTGTGAGCTCTGATACTTCTTCCCCTCTGCTGTTTAACCAGCTATAGGCACGGCAATCCTTCTGGAAACTCCCCTCCTCGGGGGAGCTGGGCTGCCCCTCCATACCTTCTTGCCCAGAGCTCTTGGCTGCCACCATTGGTCACACTGACCAGCCACTCAGGTGCATCGGTCACTCAGTGGGTATCTATTTAGACAAAATCTCCCCTCTATCTGGATTCTCTTCTCTGGGTTGGCCCTTGCTCATCCTTCCAGCTTTGGAGGGTCATTTGTCCTCTACCTTCCGCCAGGCAGGGAATCCTCTCATGGAGCCTACACTTTCTCTCCCCTCTCTGAGCCCCGTATGCACCTTCCACCCAGTGGGGCAGGTACTGTGGTACTGAGTAGAAAGGCAGGAGATCTAGGCAGAGATTGGCAGAGGTGCCCTGGCCACCAAGAATCGTTGTGACTCATGGTATATTAAGAATTGGAAAAAAAGAGAAAGTTGACACTTAATAGAACTTCAATATCCTAGACACAGTTTTAAATGCATTATGCAGATTACCATATTTAATCCTCATGTTAATTCTATGATGTAGGGAGTTTTAGCATCACCATTTTGAACTTAAGAAAGACACAGGGCTTCCCTGGTGGCGCAGTGGTTGGGAGTCCGCCTGCCGATGCAGGGGACACGGGTTCGTGGCCCGGTCCGGGAAGATCCCGCATGCCGCGGAGCGGCTGGGCCCGTGAGCCATGGCCGCTGAGCCTGCGCGGAGAGAGGCCACAGCAGTGAGAGGCCCACGTACCGAAGGAAAAAAAAAAAAAAAAAAAAAAAGACAGAACTTAAGGGTTAAAAAATCACAAAGGACAAAAAGAACATTATGTAATCATAAGTAAAGAAGAGGTACTCATCATATATATATATGTACTTAATTACATAGCTTCCAAAAAAAAAAAAAAAAAACATACCCCTAAGCAATACTAACAGAAATCCGGGGAGAAATGTTAATGGAGCTTTTAATGATAGATCAAGCAGACAAAAGAAAGCAGAGATACTGAAGTCTTGACCAAGACAGCGAGGAAGCTAGAGCTGTGAGGTATGCAAAGAACATTACACTCGAGAGACTGAGGTGTGCCCTTCCCCACAACCCCGGAACACAGAAACACTTACAAAAACAGGTCGTGTATTAGGCCATAAAGAAGTCTCAATCTGCTTCTAAGAATTAATGTAAAATAAACCGCATTCTATAACCACAATGAATGACATTCAAATTCGCAAAAGAATAGTTTTTTAGAAACCCCAATTCTGGAGGAGCTAGTTAACATACCTCTGAATAACTCATGGAAATCATCAAGGAAGATAAGAAAAATATTAGAATAAGTGGTAATGGATTTTGATATGTCAGAATCAGCCGGTCAAAGTCAAAGCAGTTCTTAAAGAGGAATTGACGGTTCTAAATGCATTTATCAGGAAGCAACAGATACTAAACATGAGGAAGCCAGGTGTTTGTTTGATGTGGACACAGCTGGAAAAAGAGCAAGAGAGGGACCCGACCCTGTACCCACCCTCTCCAATGTAAGGAAGGACATACAAATTATAAAAGCAGAAATAAATGAAAATAAATAAAACCTATAAAGAGGTTAGAAAAAATTGACATGTTAGACTTCGGGAAAGACTAATCAAGAAAAAGATTGAGAAGTTAGAAATAAATAAGATAAGAAATTAATATCATGAACAGGACTATTTACTAAATTTGTTACTTTAATGGAATGGGTAAATTCTTATAAAAATCCAAAGCTGGTGTAAGGTAAAATAGACAACTTGAACAGACAAATGCATGTTCAGGAAGTTAAATGGTAGCCAAGAAGTTCTTTCACCAATAAAACCCCAAAGTCTAGATTGTTTTGAGAGATTTCTCCAATATTTTCTAGGTATTAATTTCTGTTAATTAATTTGTTCTATACAAGAAATTAATTTCTGTTTTATACAAGATATTTGGGAAAGTAGAAAATGAATGAAATTTGCCTGTGGCTCATTTTGTGAGGCTGGTGTAATCTGGATTTCATAATCAAATAAAGACAGTAAGAGTAAAAAACATTACAGGTCCGTTTTATTTATGTACAACGTTGCAGGAATCCTAAGTAAAATATTAATTAACTGAACTAAATAATGTATTAAGAAAAATGACACATGATGAAGTAGGATTTATCCAGGAACATCTGAAAATGTCTCCCTGTAATTCATTATAGTAGCAGACTAAAGGAAAAGTATCATTGTTGTATCTTAATCAGTGCAGAAAATCCATTTATTCAATAAAGCTCAGAACCTAATTGTGAGAAGGCACGGAGGAAAAACCTTCTAATCCAACCCTGAATCTCTACTTAATGCCATATACATAGCTGGATTCTGGGTGGATTAAAGTTCTAACAGGGAAAGCAAAAGTTAAAGAAAATGCGCAGAAAACCTTTGTCACCTAGAAGCCAGGGTGCCTTTAATAAAAATTCAGAGCCACAAACCATAAGGCAACAAATCGGGACATTTCATTTTATCAGGGTTAGAGATTTTTGTTCAGTGAAAGACAATATGGGCAACGTTAATACACAGCTGAGCAAAGGAGAAAAGACATTTGCAATGTTAAAAACTGACAAGGGATTAAGACCTAGAATTACAAGGAACTCCTGCAAATCACAGAGTCAAGGATGGCAACCCCAGTGGAAAAAATGTACGAGGGGTATGAGCAGACAGTTGATAGAGAAGAAACCCCGAAGCTAATAAGCATAAAAAGGAAAGGTCAAAGTTATTAATAATCACAGAGGGAAAATTCGGGCAAGATGCCACTTTATATCTAATGGACTGGGAAAAATTTATGAAGTGGTTAAGCCAAATGCTGGGGTGGACGTGGGCTGTAGGAACACCCAGGACGTTTGCTGGGTGTGATGCCGCTGCCATCCTGGAAGGCCACAGGGGGACTGTAGCCACAAACTCTGCATGTGCACATCTTAGGACCCGGCAGTTTTGCCTCTATGTATCCAGCCCAGAGACATCCTCAGGGACCCACATGAGCGTCCTTTGGGGTGTGCATATGATGAGAGAGCGTGGGAGGCAGCCTGGGTGCCACCTGTCGGAGGGAGCGAGCACAGGTAATACTGGGCAGGTGTACACTGTAGGGGGCTGGGCACGAAACAGAAACTGCAGACTCTATATGCACAGAGGAACACGATGGGACTGGAAAATGAGACCTAGGGCGCAGTATCCTTTGCACAAATAAAATATACACGCTGATTTTCAAGAACACCAACATACAGAAGAGGCTATGTCATTGTCATAGGGGAGAACCTTTGTATTCTATTACAAGCTACTCACTAAAACGATGTTGCCTAGAAGCTTAAATTCTACATAATGGTCCATCACTGGGAACCCTGCCTCCCAGCTAATGGGCATTAAGCTGAGATAACTTTGTATAGTTCACAAGATACTTTCTGACCAGGCCCACCAGTGAATGGCTGCGAAAAGAAGAAATTAACACATCCCCTCTGGAGTCTGGCCAGAACCAGGGCTTTACCCCCTCCCCTTTTAGTATAAAATAAGCCTCAACTCTAACAGGGAGGATGGTTCTTTGGGACACTAGTCCACCACCTCTACGTCTGCTGGCTTTCTGAATAAAGTTATTCCTTCCCCAGAAACTCATGTTTCCATTTATTGTCTTCTCACACGGCAGCAGTATGAGCTTGGACTTGGTAACATCATGATCATAACAAAAATTGTTGCCTCTGGGTAGGGGAGCAATGGGAGTGGGGTGTGGGAATTCAAGGGAATCAGTGCCCAGATACTAAGGAGAAGTGGGAACCTTGCATCAATCGGGGATTAAAATATGCTACCAGGTGATAAAATGTTAAATCCACCCTCTGTATCTGGAGGCTCTTTGTTTGTTTGTCCAGGGACTCAGAGCAAAGGTAAGACCCTGCAAAGTGTTGGGGCCCCCGCATTCTTAACCACAGTGCCCTGACACCACTCGAGGTAGATGGGCCAAGTTTTAGTTCCACACTGAGTATTCTGTGAATCCCTTATAGGCTTGGGCATTGAAAGGACTCCTGGCTAGAAACCATGTGTTCCTGCATGCACATTGGTACACACAAATGTATGCACACACACACGCATGCAAGCATGCATGCACATCTCTCAGCTTGCAGAGGGGGTGGGCAGAATTCAGGGATATTGCCTTTTTTGTGTGTGTTGAGGTGAGATAACCTTGATAAATTCTCTTATTAAATTTAATATCTTTGATCAAACACAAGAAAACCCAAGAAGGTGAATTATTAAAATGGGGCTTTGCCTCCTACCCTCTAGGGCTATTGTTACACAAATGCATCCAGCTGAGGGGCTGCCACAAATTAAACAGGGAGGTGCCATCAGGTATTACTCTTCTTTCAAAGGTCACCAGCTCCTCACCTGCCTGCAGCAACATTTACTCTCTCTGCTTCCTGCCAAAGTTTCATTTCTCAGGGAGCCGCAGGCTCACAGACACACACTAATTATCAAAAAGGCATCTTCGTAAATGATGAATTTCTGGGCTGGGCATCGTGTAGGCCCGGTATTTGCCTTGGGCTGAATGAATGTCTGCAGAGGGACTTGAAAGACGTTGGCAGGTGAATAGAGGGCCGAGCGTTAGGTGTGGGGAAAGATGACATTCCTCGCTCTTGTCCTGTTGAGATGTGCCCGCTCTGGCCACGGGGAGGCTACCTCAGGTAGGCTTTTGCTGTGGGTCCACAACAGCCAGAGCATACCTAGCAACCACAGTCTCAGGGACAGCCAAGGGCGTCCGTTACAGTGGGTCCACGGAGCCTCTTTGAGCTGAGAAGAAACCAGAGGCAGGAAGAAGCTAGGGCAGCGGATGTGGAGCCAGGCCAAGGGTGGCACCGGGCCTGACACCTGTGCCCTTTGTAGCAGCTCTGGGGGCATGGCCGGTGGGTCCTAGGCTTCCCCTGCTGCATCTGTGAGTGCACCCCAACCTCACAACCAGACACCCCAAGATCAGAGCACTCGTGTGGCTCCTTCCTCTGCCTGTGGCCCCACCCGTGCTGGCTCCTTCCCCCTGGGCCAGCTCACTGTGCCATTCTCACGGGGTGGGGGCGGTGGTCCACTGTCATCATCACGGCTCTCCGGGTTAACGCTTTCGGGTCTGCTCTTACCTTACGCTACCGTTTGGTTGGGAACTGCTGTCTGCCCATCAAGGCGTGGCCTCTACCGGTTGGCTTCTGCTGTCAGAGCACAGGGCTCTGCTGCTCAGGGCTCAGCTGACATCAGTGCAGGGGACGAGGGGGCCCAGGTGTCGGCTCCCCAGAAGCTAATGGTAGATGCTCGGGGGCAGGGCGGGTGACTGGCTAATGGCTCTGAGACTGAGACCGAAGCTGTTGCCCGTGGATCCTGTGGCCCAAGTCAGGGTGGAGTGTGACTGGTGGGTTTACCTTCTGGTCACAGAGGGTCCCACCTCTGGGCCTGAAGCCCCGCAGGCAGTGGCTCTGCTCTTGGTCTTGGTCTCCTGGGTCATGGGCAGGACAATCAGCTGACTTCTAAGGGGCGCTGGATTGTGGAGTCAGGAGGCGGGGGCTCAGGTGCTCACCTGGGGCCTGTGAGCAGGGCCCCTAGGAGGGCAGTTAATCCTCTTTCCGAACCTTGTCCACCCCAGCTTCCGAAGGCAAGGGGAGGAGGGGGGCCCTCCTGCTACCTGCCACATGCCGACTCCCCCAGCTTGAAATGTTAATGCTCTATTGACCTGAGTTTCCTTTGGCATCTGAAATTAATTTCATTTTTTTTGCATCAAGAAGGATTTTAATGTAAAATAACCAGCAAACCCTTTGCCAACCTCCGGCAGTTTAATAACCAAAAACTTTGATTAAAAATTTTAATAGTCTGGAACGATAGAATGGTATAGAGATGGGACAAATTAAGCCTCTGCCATTCACAGTGATGTACATTTTTTCTGCCCAGGGTGGGGAAGTCTATTTTCTTACTTTTCCCCAAAGGAAACAAAAAAAAAATTTAAACTCTCTAAAGCAAGGTTTTCTTAGAAAATTAACCTCAATTCCTATCTCGTGGCTTTACTTTATTTAGTTTTGTCAAGCACATGCTTTGATTCTCGGGAGGGGAGGCAAGAAGAACACTGAGCTCAGCTCTGCGGTGCCTGAGGCTGGGCTTCCATCGGCCCAGGGCTCATCCTTGTGTGGGTATTCTGGGGCTGCCATAGTGAATTACTATAACCGAGTGACTCAAAACTACAAACATTTATTCTCTTACTGTTTCAAAAGACAGAGGTCTGAAATCAAGGTGTCCGTGGGGCCAGAAGACTCTAGAGGAGGAGGCTTCCTCACCTTGTCCAGACCCTTGGGGCTTCTGGTATCCTTGGCTTGTGGCTGCATCCCTCCACTCTCTGCCTCTGTGGTCACGTGAGCTGCTTCTCTCTGTGCATCTCTTAGATTTGTCCTTAGATAGAGGGCCCACCTGGATAATCCAGGATGATCTCATCTTGAGACCCTTAACATAATCATGGCTGCAAAATAAGGTCACATTTTCCATGTCAGGTCACATTCACAGGTACCAGGGATTACGACTCAGACATATATATCATTTTGGAGCCACTGTCCAACCCATTACAATCCTCATACCACCCTGGGAGGAGGGTCACAGATGAAGACACAGAGTGTCTTTGGTCCAGTGATAAGGAAACATAACCAGACCTGGAGAGCTGAATGCTGGTGGTGCTGGGAGGAGAGACTCTGCTCCCACCCCCAGCTGGCAAGAGGGTAGGTGGGGGCTGTGGATGTCTGTGTCCCCCAAATCCACATGTTGAAGCCCTAATTCCAATGTGATTGCATTTGGAAATGAAGCCTTTGGGAGGCGATCATGAGGCCATGAGGGTGGGGCCCCATGATGGGATTAGTGCCCTTATAAAAAGAGACACCAGAGACCCACCTCCTGACCTTGACCACCACACGAGGACACAGTGAGAAACCGTCCTTCTGGAAACCAGGCAGTAGTTTTCACCAGGCACCAAATTTGCTCTTATCTTGATCTTGGACCTCCAGCCTCCAGAACTGTGAGAAATAAACATTTGTTGCTGAAGCCACACAGTCTATGGTATTTTGTTATAGCAGCCTGATCAGACTAAGGCAGTAGTATCAGCTTTCTGGAGAGGCAATTTGTTTCTCAATATCTATCTATCTGTCTAACTATCTGCTTATCTCTCTATCTGAAGACCTTGAAACTGTGTGTATCTTTGACACAGAAACCCCTCTCCTAGGGATTTATTTATCCTAGGGAGCACTCAGAGACAGATACTGAGATTTATGTCCTGGGTGTTGGTTGCAGCATGGTCTTTAATACTGAAATATAGCAAATGACCTAAACATCCAAAATAGGGAAATGGTCACAAGAAATGAATTCTTGGGTAGCCATGAAATCATAGGATATTTAATGACATGGTAAAAAGGTTCAAGCTGCATTGTACCATGAAAGGAAAGTTACAAAGGAGAATGGAGAACAAGGATGCCAATTAAATAGAGAAGGAAACACATACACAGGTAGCTGGAAGTAGAGACACAAGCTGTTAACAGCTGCTAACTCTGAGAGGGGATCACAGGTGATCTTTCTAAATCTGAGTTTTCTGTTTTTTGACACCTTTCGGGGGGCACTGATTAAGACCTGGGATACAGAGAGGTGGTTTTGGCCCCCAAAGAGCTCCCAGTTTAGTTGGGAAAAAGAAAGACATGTAAGCAAATATGTCTGATGCCACGTGGTCTTGATAAAATGGGCCATGAACCAAGTCATACGTGGCAGGGAGGTTTAGGGGGGCTTGGGAAGGAGGTGGGAGAGAGGGTATTCCCGGGGGAGGGGACCATCTGAGCAAAGGCTGGGAACAGCCATTGGGCTGGGAGTGGGGGAGTTTGGCAAGGGGGTGGGGGCATGGAGCCTGTGCAGAGAAAGCTTGGAGGGGAGGCTGGAGGTGGCTGAGGACAGCTTGTTTGTGGTTTTATATGGGGTTTATTCTTTTTGGAGGGATTGTGGGGAACAATTGAGTTTCTGAGCAGGGACGTGATTATTCTCTTTGCGCTTTGGAGAGCTCATGGGGTGACTTGGAGGGTGAACTCCAGGGGGATGATGCTGGGAGCAGGGGTACCAGACGGGAAGCTGGGCAGTGGTCCAGAACCTTCCTCCTCTCCCACCCGTACCACAGTTGCTTCTCTACTATGCCATGTGCCCACCTTGGGGAATAGAGGACATTTTTTCATCTAAAATGAATTAAAAGTCTCCAGGCTCTTATTCCTGCTGGAGGCCCCCATTCCCCTGGAGCCCCTGTCCATGGCTGTCCTCCAGGTATAAGCCCACATCCTGCTGTGCTGGTGACCCATTTATTCACCTCTGCAGAACTCTGGGGAGAAACGGCACAAACCTCTTATTTCCCATGGGGACAGAAAATGGTCACACTCTTGTTTATTGTTATAACACACATATTTGAAATGCCAAAAATCTTGGATCTGGGGAGAGATGGAAATATTTTAACCAAGTCTCATAAAAACCTTCCTAAGTCCAGCAAATGGGATTGGGGACCTTGTGAACTGAAATTGCCCTCAGCCCTTGTTGGGAAAAATAATTTTCCTGCAAGTGAACGAAGCTGCTTCCGGTACTTTATTATGTTGCCTCAGCAAGATGTGCTCGGGCAGAGGCAAAAGTAAAAGAAAGGAGTTTAATCAAACTCGAGCTTGGCCTTGGGAACTCCTGAAGAATTAGCGCTGAGAAACAGCTGCCTGTGAACCACTTTCCGGAGGACACGACCCCGCCCTGTCTGGAAAGCAAGGATGGAGGGTGGAGGGTGGAGGGTTGGGGTGCTCAGGGGTGAGAAGAGGCAGGACAAGGTTCAGCCAGGGTTTTGTGCCTGTTTTCTGCCTCCCTTCCTGTTTATGCCCCAGAGGTCCCTCAGAAGGGCGTGTGGATGCTCCGAGAAGCCCCCTCCATACCCATACTTCCAGGAGTACCCAAGGGTGCGGCAAATTTAGCCTGGTGTCAACGGAGCCGGAGCTGTGTCCTGGGCCGCACATGCCTCCACAGGGTCCCTCATGGTGTGTTGACCTGACCACATGCCCTGTGGCTGGAGAGCCAGCCTGAGGCTTGTGTGAAGGAAGGGCTGCCGGCCCTGGGCAGTTGGTATGGTCAGCCCCCTCGCAGCCCCGCAGCCCATCCTGGGCAGCCCGTTCCCCATCAACCTGGCCAAGGCCATGGGCCACATCCCCTTCCACATCAGGGGCAACAGCGGCTTCTCTCTTGTCTCTCCAGGATCAGCAGCTGCTCTGGAAGGTTAACCTTGAAGGTTCCAATGAGGTAAGCCCCTCCTGTCCTCAGAACCAGCCCGTGAGCCAGCTGAAGGACACTTGCCTCCGAGCAATCCCAGGTGACATTAGAGGCACTGGTGTGGTCGTCTGGATCCACCAAGGGCCTGTACAGATGCTCAAAGGAGGAGCAAGTGAGATGGGAGGAAAGAGTGTCCAAACTCTGGAGGTAAGAAAATATCTTTTTAATTCATCCCTCCTTTTATAATAGATTATTTAAAAATTAACATGCAGTAATATGGACTTAATTTGTACATTGGGACCCACAAAGTGGAGGTCACCCTAGTGGCCTGGCCCGAGTCACAAATCTAAATCAGATCAGCCTGCACTTACAGAAACGCCTGCTAAGGGAACCTAACATGCACCAATTCCTCATCTCAGCCTAGCTGGCTCACTGGACCCCAGAAAACAGGTCCTGTTAGCTTCTAGGGAGATCCCAACCTCCCAGCCATTCGTGCCCTATTCCCGAGTGGCCCTTCTATGCTCTGCAGAACCCGCTCTTGCACAAGTTTCCCTGGGTAGAGTGCTCCACTGCTCATGAGGCACTGTCTCCCCCAGTGCAAGAATTATTTCACCTTGAATACAGGACATCAAATTCATTACTAAAGTGATTCAGTTTTGCCTTTTGACCCTTCTAGGCAAACAGATCCATGAATTTTTACACATGTATAGTTTCATGCAATCACCACCTTGATTTGGATACAAAATGGCTCCATCATCCCACAGAATCCCCCGTGGCACCCTTTGGTGGTGCCATCTCCCCTCCACACACCCCAGGTGGTCGCTGATCTAGCCTTTATCACTAGTTTTCTTATTTGGAGATTATAATATGAATGGAATCAAGCAGTGTGTGGCTCTTTGAGACTGGCTTCTTTCACTGAGCAAAGTGCCTTGAGATCCATCCAAGCTGTTGTGTATCAGGAGTTCACTCCTTTTAATTGCTGAATGGTATTCCATTGTATGGATGAACCCCACTTTATCCCTTCATCTGATGAGGGATGCTTGGCTTTTAAGTAGAGCTGCTCTAAATATGTGTGTACAGTTCTTTGTGTGAGCCTAAAATTTTGTTTCTCTAGGGTAAATGCCCAGGAGAGGAATTTCTGGGTCCTATTGTAAGTGTTTAACTTTATAAAAAAACTACCAAACTGTTTTCCTGAGTGACTGTACTATTTTGCATTCCCATGACAATGTATGAGCATTCCAGTTGCTCCACATCCTTGTGACCACTTGGTATTGTCAGTATTTTCATTTTAGCTATCCTAACAGGTGTGTAGTGATATTTCACTGTGGTTTTAATTGCATTTTCCTAGTGACTAATGATGTTGCATATCTTTTCATGTGCTTATTTGCAATCCAGATGACCTCTTTGGTGAAACATCTGTTTAAGACAGTTGCCCATGTTTTGAGAGCTCTTTATATATTTTGGACACAAGTCTTTTGTTGGATTTGTGATTTATAAATATTTCCTCTCAGTCTGTGGCTTCTTTCTTTATTCTCTTAAAAGTATCTTTTGAAGAGCAAAGGTTTTAATTTTGATTAAGCACAATCTGTCGATATTTTCTTTTATGGAGCACATTTTGGTGTCACATCTAACAACTCTTAGCTTAACCTTAGGTCATGAAGATTTTTCTCCTACGTTTTCTTCTGAAAGTTTATAGTTTTAAGATTTACATTTAGATTTCGAATCCATTTGAGTTAATTTTTGTACAAAGATGAGGTTTAGATCAAGGTTCAGTTTTTTTTTTCCTATGGATGACTAATTTTTCCAACATCATTTGTTGAAATGACTACCCTTTTTCCACTGAATTTTTTGTATGACTTTTTCAAAGTTATACTTGTGTGGGTTTAATTCTGTAGTCTCAGATCAGTCTAACTGATCTATGTGTCTGTCTCTTTGCTAACACCACACAGCCTAGATTCCTGTAACTTAAGCCTTAATACTGGTATAGTGATCCTTCACACTTTATTTTTCTTTTTCTAAATTGTTTTATTTATTCTAGTTCCTTCACTTTTCCATATCAATTTTATTGGGTTGGCCAAAAAGTTCATTCAGGTTTTTCTGTAAGAAACCCAAATGAACTTTTTGGCCAACCCAGTATAACCAGTTTGTCTATATCTACAAAAAAAAAATCCTGCTGGGATTTTGATGGAAATTGAATTAAAGTTATAGATCAATTTGGGGAGAATTGACATCTTTACTATCTTCCAGTCCAGAACATGGTATATCGTTCCGCTTATGTAGGCCTTCTTTGGTTTCTTTCAGCAATATCTGTAGTTTTAAGCATACAGACTTGTTTTGTTACATTACACTTAACTTTACTATTTTTGTGTGCTATCTATTATAAATGGTATTGACTTTAAAATTTTAGTTTTCGCATGTTCATTGTTGTTATATAGAGATATTGATTGTGTGTGTGTGTGTGTGTGTGTGTGTGTGTGCGTGTGGGTGTGGTTTTTTTTTTTTTTTTTTTTTCTGTAGATTCCTGGTACATTCCATGTAGGCCAGTCATGTTGTCTGCAAATAGGAGCAGTTTTATTTCTTCCTTTTCAATCTGCATATCTTTTATTTCTTTTCTTTTCTTTCCTTTTAAATTTCCTTTTTGGCTTAAGCAGGAGAAATTTATTCTCTCATAATGCTGGAGGCTGGAAGTCCCAGATCAAGATGTTGGCAGGATTGTTTCTCCTAAGACTTCTGTCTTTGGCTTGTAGATGACTTTCTTCCCCCTGTGTCTTCACATTGCCTTCCCTCTAGGTTTCTATTTCTTTTTCTTTCCTTGTTGCTACAGCTAGTATTTCTAGTACAATGTTGAACAGGAGTGGTGAGAGTACACATCCTTGCCTTGTTCCAGATCTTAGGGAGAAAGTATTCAGTCTTTCATGATTGAGTATGATGTTAGCTACAGCTTTGCAGATGTGCTTTATAAGGTTGAAGAAGTTCCCTTCTATTTGTACTTCACTGAGAGCCTTTGTCATGAATGGATGTTGAATTTTGTCAAATGTTTTCTGTATCAATTGATATGATTGTATGGGTTTTAAAGTTTAGAATGTTAATGTGGTGGATTATAGTGATGGATTTTTGAATATTAAACCAACCTTAATTCCCAGAATATTCCTTTTACATGTTACTAGATACAATTTGCTAATATTTTGCTGAAGATTTTTGTGTCAAGTTTTGTGAGAGATATTGGCCTGCACTTTTCTTATGCTGTTGAGAATCAGTCTTTTATTTACTAAAATGACTTGATGGGCTCTTGGTTCTGAAAGTTGAGTTCAGGTACCCTACACCACAGGGCATGCTTGGGAGGATTGGATTGTGTGCTACCCAATAATAGGAGCAGGAATGGGGTGCAGGTTAATGCAGGTGACAGCAGTGGTAAAGATGCAGGTTGAAGTTGGGCCTGGAAGAGAAAATGGAGTTGATAACTGAGGGGAGAGACAGTACATGAGAGGGAGAGGAGCTCAGTTCTGGGCTCTAGGCTGGAGCATCTCGGGAATAGGCACCAGGGGGAACAGCTGGATGTTCTGACCAAGTCAGTCCTCATGCTAGGGACGTCCAATACTAGGGGTAAGCCTGGGGCTGGGTGGGCTGGGATGTCACTTGGCATCCTAGGCACCCTTGGCGAGGCCACAGCTCCTACAGCTCTGGGTGGGTGGAGCTTT
Organism: Inia geoffrensis; assembly: GCA_036417435.1. Classification (NCBI taxonomy): domain Eukaryota; kingdom Metazoa; phylum Chordata; class Mammalia; order Artiodactyla; family Iniidae; genus Inia; species Inia geoffrensis. The sequence continues at coordinate 183,433,602 of CM070901.1, read as the reverse complement.
GGGTGTGCTGGAATTGAGTGAGTCCAGGGTTGGGGGGCCTGGAGTGCAACAGGTAGCTTACATACCAGCAAGGAATTGAAAATGGAGGTGGTGAATATATGGGGAACAGGAAGATGGAGCCAGGAGAAATTTGCCAGCCCTACACTAAGAAAAGATCCCTGAGATTGGGAGGGAGCTGGATTCCTCACGTGCTGGACAGGGATTTAGGCCTATTTTTATTTAATGATTGAAGGACAGGGTGACTCCAGAAACAGAAGCTGGGGGACTTTGGGGACATTTGGGCGGATCACCTTGGGTTGTGATGGGAGGTGGAGGGGAGGTCCCTTCTCAAATGAAACCTGGGAGAGACTTTTTCGGCCCCACAGTTTTCCAGCCCTCAACTCACTTCACTGTTCTGCTGACTTTAAAACTCGGTCACATTTTGATATTTCATTGAGTTTACTGACTCTCTATCAGAATGTCAGCCTCACAGGGGCAGGGTCTCCTATTCTCTGCTCCATTTTCTGACCTTAGAACAAGTCCCCAGCTCATAGTAGTTTCTTAGTAAATACCTGTGGAGTGAATGTCTCTTTCAGGTTGTCCACCTCCGGCACAGTCTAGACCAGAGGCTGTGGGCTGAGTGGACACCAGCAGGGTGTAGGCCCTCATCAGTTCTGCTGAGCACATGGCCTGTTCCAGCCCTGAGCATCCCTCTGCCTTGGTTTCACCCAGGGGTGAGCTGGGCCATGCTGTTTCCCGGCATAGACACACCGCAGGGCTGGATCTCCTACACATTGGTGTTCTCCACACACACAGTGCTGTGGGTTGAACTGCCTCCGCCAAAATGATACGTCCAAATCCTAACCGTGGCAACTGTGACTGGGACCTTATTTGGAAATAGGCTCTTTGCAGATGTCATCAAGTTGAGACGAGGCTGTTCATACTGGGTCAGGGTGGGCCATAATCCAGTGAGCAGTGTCCTTATAAGAAGAGGGAGATTTGGAGACACAGACAGGGAGAAGGCCAGGTGGTGATGGGGGCAGAGACTGGAATGAAGCGGCTGCCAGCCAAGGAGAGCCCAAACTCCCCAGAAGCGCGGGGACGCCTGGAGCAGGTCCCTCCAAGCCTCTAGAAGGAACCACCCGTGACCACACCTTGATCTCAGACCTCTGGCCTCCAGACTGGGGGAGGATGAAGTCCTGTTGTTTTAAGGCCTCTGGTCTGTGGTGCTTGGTTCCAGCAGCCCTGGGGACACTGGCTGGCAGGGCAGGGCTCTGTGACCGGCTGGGTCTGTTTGCAGTCAGACAAGAAAGGGCAGAGCTGGTCGGGGTGCAGGCTGGTGTCTTCTGTCCAGGTCAAGGAGGGGGTGGACTTGGGCCAGGAAGCCCATGCCAACCCCGGAGTTTCCGAGTCATCTTGGCCCCAGCACAGAGCAGCCTGCCCCGAGGCACACGGCTGCAGCCCCTCCAGCCTCTACTCTCTGTGAAGCTGGGTCCGGCTGGCAGTAAGAATAGCCTGTGTTCTCCTGAGTCGGACCAGCTGCTCCTCAGCGGGGACACCAGAGCTGCCTGTGGCACAGCCTGGGACAGTGGTCTTTCATGTGGCTGGGACCCTTCTCGGGGAACATTCCTGGGAGGACTTGGGTGGACTCCTGGGGTTTTCGTGTTTCGACCACCCACCGTCTCTGCACCATTGTTTTGTGTATGAAGTGACCCAGGTCAGCCAGGGACCCTCCTGAAAGTGGGCTGAGGGTCTGTCTGCTAGTGGCTTCATCCTTCCCATAGAATCCCCTGGGGACACAGGTGGAGCCCCACGCTGAATGGAACAGCGCAGGGTCAGAAATCAGGACACCTGATTCAGCGCGTGGCCGGGGTGCAGGATCTTCCTTGGCTCAGTTTCCATGTTGCTAAAACCTCCTCCACTCCTCGTTGCTGGGAGGGCAGTGAGGAAACTCTTGGGGAGTGGCCTGGAGAAGAGGACAAATTCGGAGCTGCATCGCCACCGGCATCCTAGGAAGTCACGGTCCATCTGAGGCGCCTTGCTGCCCTGGCCCCGGTCAACAGCACGGCACCTCTAGTCGCCGGGCAGGCTGCGGCCTGGGGTTATCTTTAGTTTGTCCTTGTGGGCCCAGCCAGGCTGCTACTCCGGGGCTGCTATGTTCAGCCATTTGGCCTCCACTGTAGCTCCCAAGCAGGGTTTGCCTCTCTGGCCCACGCCAGAGCCCTGATAACATAGTTGAGGGCTCAGCCAGAACTGGGGGTCACTGCTGGTGGGCAGGGTCCCTGCGGGGACACCCTGGGGCTGGTGCTTTGGAGTCAAGGGAGCAGTGGGGCTCGCATCACTCAGACTTGACTCTTGGCCTCTGGATGTCTCCGCCCGCTCGCTCATCCCCTGCGGGCCTAGATGTGTATGTGAGGGTGACGCTAGGCTCAGAGGACGGAGGATGTGGGCATATGGGCAGTGAAAGTGCATCCAGTGATCCTAAACACGAGGGGCATTTCTTAGTCCTTGTAGAAGGAGCTGGCATCCAGGTTTATTTGGGTTTGGAGGTGAGGACAGGTCAGTGGCCCTGATTGAATGGTCTGTGCGTGTTTGCGGATGTGTCTTGCATGGTATCAAATCTAGTTTCTAAGATAAAGACAAGAAAATCTGGCCCTCCAGGGATGCTGGCTGTAATGGGGGGCTGTGGCAGGGGAACACGCCCTCAATTGGGAGATTGGGATGACACTGAGTGGGTCCTGTTAGCCTGGGTCAGGGTGTGATTGTGGCAGGAGCAGACAACATTCAGGCCAGCAGAGCCAGAACCGTCTATGGTCTCGCTAAGGCAGGCTCAAGGCTTCCGAGGCGGGGCCAGGGGGAAAGTGGGAGGAGGTCCTCGCTGCACCCCATTTCTCTCCACTGCAGCAGCGCTATCTCTTCTCTTGGCTTCTCTGAGCCCCGAGCACGGGTGGCCTCTCTTACCAGTGCTGTCTCTGTGTCCAAAGTCCTGATTCTCGGGGGGACCCTGACTGGCCCAGCGTGGGTCAGGCGTCCACTTCCGTACAGTCAGCTAAAGTGGTGGCAGGGTCCCATGGAATACAGGGCGACCTCTTCCGAGAAGGGCAGATTCCCAAGGTGGGCATGCAGGTGTGTGAGTGTGCGAGTGTGTGCATGCACATACTCCTGTTGCCCTTGTACACTATCCCGTGTTGAACACCTATGATGTGCCTACCCCATTACCTGGCTTCATCCCCACCGCCCCTTGAGGAACACATTTCCCTCCTTTGACAGAAGCAGAAACCAGGCCCCCAGAAGTTGGGCATCTTGCCTAGGGTCCCACAGCTATATGTGGATGGAGAAACTGGGCTGTCCCTGCCTATGCAAGGGAAAGGGCAGCTGCAAAAAGAAAGAGGCAGGCGGACATGCCTTGTCGGGGCAGGACCCTCACCATCAACTGCAGGCTCTGGAGTCTGAACTGATGGCAAAGCCTGGATCCTGGGGTGGGTGGCCTCAGAGAAGCAGGCTTGAGCAAACCTTACTGATGGATGTAAAGATGAACAGGGCTCAGGGCTCTGAAGATCCGTCCCTACTGAGGTGCCTGCCCACCTCTTCGTCCACGAGGCCTGGGAAAGATGCTCCCTCCTCTCTGGCCCATCCCGGGCTCACTGGGGCTTTCCCTTTGCTAACGCTGCTTTGTCTGGGACACAGTGAGAACCAGATTCTGTCTTGGGCCAGAAAGACTGGAAAACTAGCTCTGCCCAGGGACTTAACCCACATATGCTACTCTGTACAAACTTGCTATGCCGCAGTAACAAATGATCCCCACATCCTAGGGATTTAACACAGCTATGGTTTATTTCTCACGCACTCCAATTTGCCATGGACCCAGACAGCTCCCCAGGGCAGCTCTCCTCCATAGTGTGACTCAGGGCTCCAGACCTTTTCCATTCCTCGTTGATCTTAATGTGAGGACACCATGGCCGCCTACATCAGGGGAAGAGAGAGCTGGAGGATTGTCTGCCAGCTTTTAAATGCTTCATCCTAGAAGTGGCATCACTTCTGCTCACAGCCCACTGGCTAGAATAGCTATACGGCCTCTAACTGCAAAGGCACAGAGACATATAGGGGCACATGGTTATTAGTGAGAACAGGTGTCTTTGCCACACTTGAGTGAGAGAGCACCCTTGACTTTGAGTGGAAGGCCTGGTTCTAGATTTGGGATCAAATGTGGAAGTTAGCCAGGCGTAGGTTAATGATGGGCTGTGCCATGTGACCTCTGCCCCTTACAGAGTGCCACCCCTCATGCTTTCCTGACAAGGCACACAAGCGTAGGTCTTTGCTTATTTTCTGGGAAGGCGGCCTGGCCACGCTACTGTATTCACTTGTGTGATGCTGTCCATCCAGCTAACAGACCCAGGCTCTGTGGGTGGACAGATAAGAAACCCTCCCTCTTGGGGATACCCTCGTTTCTCTGCCTTTCCCTCCAGGGTCTGGTAGACCAGAAGAGCAGAGAGAACTATAAGCCCATGGCTACTGCAGAGCATGACAGGTAAATGGACAGAAGTGGGAACACATGGGAGGGATGGGGGGACCTCCCCAGGGGAGGTGTCCCTTTAGACACGTCTTGTAGGATCAGGAGACGTTGACCAGGGCAGCAGGTGAGGAGGGCTTAAGGAAGCAGCAGATACGCAGCTAGGATGTTGCAGGATCACAGACGAGACATCCTCTGCTCCCCAGACCCCCACAGCCTCGCACAGGGTGGGCCAATGGAAGACTCTAGAAGCCCACCCATCTCCGAGAGCCTAGCTTGGAGAAACTCTTCTAGGATAGATTCTGAATGTGGGCATTTTTACATCTTGAGTAGGGAACAGAGTAAAAAATAAAGCATCGTTTTAATAGTTGGCCACAGAATTCCTTTCCGGGAGGGAACTGTCTTTATTTGGGACAGTCCCTGCCTGCACTGCTGGCGGTGGAGGGTGGATTCCCAAGGGCCCGGAGAGAGGACAGACAGTCTTTAAGAAGGACCAGGAATTCCGGGTGGGGTGAGAGCAGAGACAAGAACAAAAGAGAGATGGGGGTGGGTTAGGAGGCCCTGGAGTTCTGACGCTTGACTCTGAGCTGTCTGTGTTAAGCTCTCTCCGTCCAAAACTCAAGCCAAGTTTCCTACACACACAGGCCTCACGTGACTTCCTGTGGGAGGCTGAGGAGGGCCTTCTCTTTCCATGCGTGTTGATGACGGGGTAGGGCCAGAGGAGTACCCACAGATGCGAGTGAGGGACCAGGCGCTGTGCAGGGGCGGGAGCTCCCCTCTGCAGAGGGACTCTGGGGTCCAGGTCCTCTCCTCTTTCAGCTCCAACGTCTGAGCAGGTGGGACCTCTCTGTAATCTGCAGGAACATTGAGCTTTCCCAGGAGCGTGACTAGGGCTTCAGGTTCACTTTGTTTGCACATAAAAGGGCAAGGACACCCCAGCTGACCTCTGAGTTTCAGCCACGTGCCACCCATGGCCAGTGATTCCTGAGGGGCTGAGGTCACGTGTGGGACCTTCCCCCACTCCCTTACCCTGGGCACCAGGCTTCTAGGAACGCGAGGGGCAGTTCCTTCTCTCTGCTGACGGTTCATCTCAGGTGATGTTCTCCACCAGCCCCTGAACATTCTTCCACCCTCAGCTGAGCCTCCCTAATAGCCACATACAGCCCTCGCTGGGTTCATAATTCTTCATGAGACCAAGACCTAACAATACTTTATGGCAAACGAATTCACGGAAGATGTGCGTTAGCACCTCCCAGCTAGTTTTGGCTCCAACTATTTTCCTTTGCGGGGCTGGGAGCTGCTGGGGGGATGGGCTGTGGGAGCTGGGCTTGGGGGCAGAGACTCAGTCCTGCCATGTCGCTGCTCAGAGCCTCGTTCTATTTCCCTGCGTGGAGCCTGGGTCAGGGTGGGGCTGGAGCATATGAAGATTTTGAGGTGGGTGTGTTTCCTTAATCATCATCTGGCCCAGGCAGGCACCGGGGCAGGAGGGAGGAAGAGGTGAAGGGGGGGAGGGGGAGGGGGCGGGGGCGGGGGCGGGGGAGGGGAGAGGGGCAGAGAAAGTGGGGAGCAGCTGGCGAGGAGAGGGAGGCGGGCCTCTGCAGCAGGAAGGCGAGGGCGCCCCGAGACGGAGACGGAGATGGAGACGGGCCGCATTCCAGGGTCTGAAGGATCTACATGGAGGGAGGGAGGTGATAGCTTGGAGGATCTCGAAGAATGGGGAAGCCAGAAGTCAGTGATAGCTGGGTTGGAACTGAGCATCGTGATTACATTTGCAGCGGGTCCGCCTTCCTCATATGATGAGTTAAGCTAATGCGGGTTTTGTGTACCTTCCCCGAGCATCACCAGGTGATACAGAGCGGAGGGACAGAGTGGCAGGACCCAGCCTGGGAAGCCATCCCCACAGGAGGGATCATGGAGAGCAGAGTGTCGGATGGAGTTTCCTGAGCAGCCTCAAGGCCCAGCTCCTGCTCTCAGTGCGTGGCCATCCTTCCTGCCTGGGACCAGCAGGTTCCCGCCAGGAACGGCCACTCCCTCTCCCTCCGGCAGGCGATCGGCTCAGCTTAGCCATTCGTAGCCTCGTGAGGTGCCCAAGACAAATGTTTGGCTCTAGGGCTCGAGCCTCCAAACCAGGAAATTACATTTTGCCAGCGGCAATTGAACTGCTGCCTCACGAGCCCTTTCTGAGCCCGGCAGGGCGGCAGACTGCAAGGCTCTCTTTGTAGGCCGGGACGCTGTGCACCTCTGCGGGCACACATCCACATGTGGCCGCACTTATTAAACCGCATCTACGTTTTCTCCATGTCAGCTGCACACCAGCCATCTCGAGAGAGGGAGAGAGGCCAGTCGGCACTGACAGGAGACTCCAGGGGCGTCCTCTTTTCCCTTTTGTGGGAGGGGAGGTGGAATCGCCAGGCCATAAACTTTCGGGACCTGGAGATGCTCTAGGGGCCCAGGCAGCATCAGGGCCGTCATAAGCAGGTGACTGGGCATTGCTTTCTGTGCAGTCGGAGCCTTGGCTTCAGGGTAGGCAGGGCTACAATTTATACCTTTCCTCCAAGTGACTGTCATGGAAAGTTCCAGAACAGCCGTTTGCTGGGACTTAATGCACAGCCTCAGTGGCAAGTCTGCTGGGGGTCAGGACCTCCTCATCAGAGGGTGACTTTCGACTTTTCCAGGGAAAGATGAGAAAACTGTCCTGGACTCCCTCGTCCTCCCCAGTGGCTGTGGGGAGGGGGTCTGAGCCACCAACGGGGAACTAAGTGTCTCTGATTGATAGGTGACATGAGAGTGGTAATAAGTTGACACACGCTCCAATTTCCCCAGCAGCTTCTGGCCTTCCGGGCCATGTCTCCGTGGATAAGAGCCTGCCTCACCTTCCTGTCCGTCTGGGCCCAGTGGGCCCTTGGTGCTGGGCGGGGATCAGAAGGGGCTTTTCTGGTCTGTGATTTTTGTGGTGAGCGCAGAGATGATCCCTGTGTGCAGACAGCGTCCTAGGCGCCTCGGGCTCCGGTTCCAGCCGCTTGGAGGCTCAGGCAGGCCTGGTGCGAGCCTTGCCCAGGGCCGCTAGCTCCTGGGCTGGGAACTGGGGTCCGTCTTCCCCGGGAGCATTTATTGCACAATGAGGAATTTCGGTCCCCTTTGCTTTAAGTCAGTTTTAAAGTCAATTGCTCATGGACACACCATCATTTCATAATTGCCCTGCATGGAGCCCACAGTTAACGTACGGAGTTTGGGCTAAATCACTAATCACAATGGCTTCTCGGAGGAGCTCCGTTTCCAATCAGTGTCTGGCCGGCCACCCTTCCAGAAAGGACACCCGGGAGTGGGCTCATGGGGAACTGGCCAGGGCAGTGGTTGGACCACAGTGTCTAGTGGGCAGGGGGCTCTGGCTGGGCTGCTGTAGCCTTGGCTGACCCATGGGGGGCCCGGGCCCCTGCTCACAGGGTGGGTTCTGGGCAGAGCCTCGAGACAGGGACTAGGGCCTCATGGAGGAGGGAAAGGGGAGCAGGGTGGGAAAGGGTAAAATCGGAGAAAAGGAGGAGGCAGGGAGAGAGAGAGAGAGAGAGACAGAGGCAAATCGAGTGAGAAAAAAGGAGGGAGAGACAGCAAAGGTGGGAATGCGTGGGTGGGCGGTGTCTGCCAGGCTGCCCACCAGCCTCTGAAGAGAGGGCAGCTGGAAGGTGACTACAGGAGATCAGGCTCCTGAGACACCAGCCCTTTTCCTACACATGGAGAGAGTCAACATAGAGAGGTCTTTACAGCCCGAAAGAAAAAGGACAAACATCCATTTCATTCACTCACTGCCTCAATCCTTTTCCTCCAAAATCTTTCCTGAGCACCTACTGTGCACAGGGTCCCCTTTTAAGCCCTGGTGTAAGGCTCCCTGGAGCACGTGGTCTGGTGTGGTGGTGTGGCTGGGTAGTCTGAAACAAATCGGGATCTGGAACAGAAATCGGCGGTGGGTTTGGTGGGAGAAGCCAGCGCAGTTTGAATGGGCAGGGTGGTCCCTCCAGCCCTGTGATGGGGCAGGACAAGTGCACCAGGTGGGGAATAGCATGAGTGGGGCCCCTGAGACATGAAGGGGCGGAGGGCTGATTCACAAACCTGGAAATACAGCCAATCAAGGAGCCACAAGAGAGAGGTGAGCTCGCCGTCGAGAGAAGTGTGCGTTGAGATGGGATGCAGGTGTTTTGTGTACCAAACTGGCAGCCAACAGCCGCCAGTGATGCTCAGGTATCACGAGGATGCTCGGAACAGGCAGTTCTAGACCACGGGTAGGGGTGACGGGGCAGCCTTCCTCGGGAAGCTTAGCGGCCAGCCTCGGAAGCTGTCCATGTCCTATTCCAGGACTCGGCAGTCTGTTGTCATGATATTTTATTCTGAGAACTTGTCAGAGATGTGCACCAAGATTCCAGGGTGCTCACCCCAATGTTTAAAATACTGCAACATTCCTTAAGCACACTAGGTGTTTTCATGAGGGACTATGGAGAGATGTTCATTATATTTTCAGAACATATTAAGTGAACAAGTAGGTTAGGATACATTCAGGTTCCATATGAATAGGTTTTGTAAAACTGTATTTTCTCATAGGACCAAAGGCTGGAAGGATAAACAACAAAACGCCAACAGTGGTTATATCTCAGTGGTGGAGTTATGGGGAATTTTGATTTTCTTCTGCGTTTCTTTCTGTGCCGTTTTGCTGTTTAAGGAAAAAAATCAATAAATATAAAGCTACACATTTAAAAGTAGGTTTGTTCTCAGGTCCTTTTCATCTCTTTCAGACTATTGTATAACCTGCACTCGCCAACGCCAAGTTCATTTCCCACATGGCCACCGGCTTCATCTTTTTAACACACGAAGATGAGCATGTAACTCCAGCTGAAAAACCTCCATACCACAAACCTCTCTGCTCATCTCCCACTTCCCTCAGGTGGGGACCTGAGCTCCAGAGCCTGGTGTTCAACGCCCCTCACTACCCCATCTCCTTCTCAGCCATTTCTCTGGCAGTTCTCTGACCCCACCCAACCTCAGCCCCTCTAAAGCTCTCATGCTCTTTTATAAACCTCCATCTTTGTGCATCCTGCCTCCTCTTCCAGGAATGCTAAAGCTCATAGTGTTCTTCTTGGGAACTCCTACTCATCCTTCAAAAGCCTTTTCTTAATGCCCCTGCTGTAATTGTGTCACTTCTGGTTTTAAACCACATTGCTCTCAGGAAATTCTCCAAGTTTCTTACATGTCTCCTGTTTGTCGTACCATTCCCATTTTTTCATACTCTGCACCTTCAGCCCCTCCGCCTCCCCCACCTCTGTGTTCTGAACAGCAAACTTCTGGCAGTTGCCTGTTATACCTCCCTTCCTACTCCCTGGACTCCCCAAGCAACGCCTGCCTGGCCAACTCATACACTTCTTTTAAGTTGTATACGAAATAACCCCTCTTTGGGGAGCATTCCCTGACTCCCTGCATGGGTTAAGTTCTGTAGTCCCCACCTGTGCCCCACCCTGGTGTTCACTGTGTGAGACCACAGTTTCCTCCTCACCTATCTGTCCCTGTCAGAGCGCGGGTGAGCTCTGAGGGCGGGGCTGTCACTGGATGATGATGATGAGGACAGAAATGGTGACATCGGTCTCGGTTCAGGCTCTGAGCTTACAGGGGGCATTTGAATTTGACCCCTACCCCTCTCCATGGGACCCACCAGGGCACAGACTGCTGTATCTCTCGCTGGTCTGTGGGTGCCCACGGCAGGGACCTGGAGACGTGGCAGCTGGGTGGTGCCCTGAATGTGCGCCTGGGGAGACGTGGGAAAATCCACCCCCCACCCACGCCAGCCTTGTGGTTTCGCAGTTTGATAGCAGAGCAGACCAGAGTCTTCTGTAAATGGGGCTGATGAGTACTCCCAGCTCCGGGGGTTTGGGCGTCATAACGCGATCGTGGGCCAGTGAAGGTGACACTCTCTGAGCAGTTCTCTCCCTCTCCCTCCCTCCCCCTCCTCTTCTCATCTTCAGTGCCACAGTCAATTCAAGCCAGCAGGATGGGCCAGGGTCTGACCGCATGGTCAGGCTAGGAACCAAGCCCGGGAGAGACTAGCTTCTGCACTGGCTGAACTGACTTAGAGGTGCATCTAGTTGGAAGTAATCATTTGGATTAAACCTCATTACCCTTTGATAAATAATTAACCTGCCAGATGTTAGACACTTATGAAAAAGCCCAGACCTCCTCTCAGACCTGCCGTGCTTGAATCAAACGTTTGTCCCTGGGTTTCTGAGCATCCCCCAAGCCACCAGTTAAATCCAGGTAGGTGCGACTGTGTGGAGGCAGGATTGGTGTTGGCAGGTGGGGCTGACATTGTCCAGATGCCATTTCTGGGCGGGGGTCTCAGGGATGGAGGGGAGAGGCTTCCCCCGGGGTCATGGCCAGCAGACCTTCCCCATCGGCTCCAGCTGCTGATTCCCAGTGGCTTGGAAGGCAGCGGGCAGAGGGGAGGGCTCAGCATCTCTCCAGTCCACCCCCTCCACCTCTGGTGACCGCTTTGTTTCCTTATAAATCAGTGACACTGGTCATCTGGGTTCCACCCAGGAGCACCAAAATGACAGACCAATGCCATGGGCAGAGGTGGGATTTTGGTTGGCAGGTGACCGCGCTGGACGCCGTCCTGAGAGGTGGGCTGTCCAGGGTCATGGTTCAGACCGAGGTCTCGGTGGCATGGGTACCTTGCTTGCTGCCTGGTCTTGGGGAGTCAGAGTCCTCGCTGGCGGGTGGCAGACGGGGAGGGGGTCAGCGTGAAACCAGGCACAGAATGGACGCCGATGAGGACGCGGGAGCCTGGTCTGGGCCCCCGCCACTCAGGGAGACAATGGCAGGGTTTTCAGAAACAGCTGCTGGCAGCCCAGGTAACCAGCTTCTGCGGGCGACCCCTTGGGGGCCATAGGGGAAGACGGCACAGGAGCCCACGCAGGGCTGGCTCCTGTCTTGCACCCTGCCCCCCACCTCGCATACACAGTGCCCTTGGCCGGAGGTAGGGGTGAGCCCCTGGTCAGGATAGGCGAGTGGAAAGGTCCGCAGTTGTGCCAGCCGGGTCACCTGTATCCTCCCCTTCTGGACCCACCGATGGTGAGCCTCCTTGCGCTGGGGGGACAGACATCGCCTCAAGAGGAGGATGCCCTGTTCCCAGGAGAATAAGTGATACCTGTCCTGCTGGGCGAACCTGATTCTCAGGGACGGTTTGTAAGGAATACTTGAGGGGACGAGGTGATTTTTTTTTTTACATCTTTTTTGGCGTATAATTGCTTTACAATGGTGTGTTACTTTCTGCTTTATAACAAAGTGAATCAGCTATACATATACAAACATCCCCATATCTCCTCCCTCTTGCGTCTCCCTCCCTCTCACCCTCCGTATCCCACCCCTCCAGGTGCTCACAAAGCATGGAGCTGATCTCCCTGTGCTGTGCAGCCGCTTCCCACTAGCTATCTACCTGACGTTTGGTAGCGTATATATGTCCATGCCTCTCTCCCGCTTTGTCACAGCTCACCCTTCCCCTCCCCACATAGGAAGAGGTGATTTGCGTAAGTAAATTTGGCAGTGCCTCACGAGATGAGTACGAGACTTCATTTGAATTGAATGACTGCTTGGCAGGGGGACAAGTATAATTATTTAAAAATTATAATAATGATTTAGTAGAGGTGGTAATGAGATGACAATGATGATGACAGTGACGTGTGGCATTGTCGGTCTGTGCAGACGCCAATGCCCTTGGGGGTCACCATCACTTACCTTCCAGGTGGAGAAAAGCTGAGGCTACAGAGGGCAGGTGCTGCCCCGGGGCCCGTCTGCCCCTGTTCACTGTGGTCCAGCAGGTATCCCCTCATCCGTTCTCGCTGTGATGAGCATGCCTGGTCCCCGAGTGGCCCCAGCCCTGCCAGGGCCTACCCTCACCTGCCTCAACTGCCTTCACCTCTTGCTAGGGCAGGTGTGCTGAGCAGGGAGGCTTTCGTTCCCAACTTCCTCCAGTTTCTGGCAGAAACAAACAAACAGCGGGTGAGTTATTTGCTACCCGCTCTGCATAAATCAGAGGCATAATGTAGCTGCCAGGGCTCTCCCGCCACTGCCGTTCGCAAGGCAATTAACTTGAAAATTGAATTGATGTGCATTGATTTTTTAAAATAAAGTTATTGTAATATATTCACTCGTTAGAATCCGGAGCTGAAAATAGACAGTTTCCTTCTGATTATGGGGCCGTCCCTGTAAATCACGTGGGGATGGTAGCAACACAGCCCCTCATCGCTCAGCATCGTTTCCTGTTAGAACCGAAAGGTCCGTCAGGGGGTTATTTTTCGTCTCCTGTGCACGGGCTTGACACATTCGGGACCCTTGAGGCCTTTCTCCAGAAAACCAGGCTGAGGGTGACGGGGCTGGGGAGGCAGGGGCGGGCCTGGGGACGTGTTGGCTGTCATGGTGGGTCTCATGGCCCAGGCTCGGCTGTTTGGGTTCTGCTCTAGGGGAGGGGGTGATGCTGAGCAGGCTGGTGCTCTGTTAGTCCTGAGTTCAGAGAAGTGGATGTGATGGGAGGAGGGGCTTGGCAACGTGTGTCGCCCACAGGGCTCTGTCGACACCCAGGCATCCGTCCCTAATCCCTGAACCACAAACGCAGATGGCTTCAGTGTCCCCCACTGCAGGGACCGGGGGACAGCCTGCCTTCGGGTAACCCGGCCAGTTAGAAACGTCTCCCACACCTTGAGCCATGGTCTGGGCGACACTTTCTGCTTTGTGCCACTGGAATGGGGGCCCAGGGAGGCCAAAGACACTTTCGGGACCACCTGGCTTTGTGCCGTGTCCACTCTGGTGTCCTTCTGCTCGGGCGTTTCGCAGACTCCAGGGGTCCATGGGAACCCCAGTTTCTCCCACTGTCCTCCCAGAAAGAAGCTGAAGGGCCGCTCAGGACCGTGGCCCAGCAGGGCAGCGGCTGGAGCTGGACGAGCCCAGGGGTCTTCCTGGGGGTGAGAGGGGTGTAGCGCTCCCTGGACCCTGGAGGACACGTAGATTTGGAGAGCTTTGTGTCACACCCTCAAGACAGTCAGGCCGGGCCGACGTCTGGGGAAAGGGGCCTGGGGGGTGGGGGAAGGACGGTTCTGGTCTAGATCAAGAAACCAGCTGCCAACCTCGGGGTCCTTCACCTGAGCTGCTGGGGTCCTGTGTTGCAGGGTTGACCACAAAATCTGCCTGGTAGGGGCCTCAGCTGTGGAGATGCTTAGATTTCATCAGACTTCCTAAAGGGTCTGTCTGGACTCTCCCCACCTCAAATTAAAAACTCATTTGACAAATGGTTGGCCTGGCTCTGTTTCCCCAGACGCTGGGTGCTGTGTCAACACCTGAATCTTATGAAACAGTTACAATCAGTACTGAGGGTATGCTGGGGGTATTGGGGGCGAGGAAAGGGGAGAGAGCAGATCTCCGGGTCCAGGTGCCTGGCCCCTGGTCGGGCTGCTCCTCGAGGCCGACCCCACTGCCCGTCAGGCTGATCCGCCCTCGGGCTCCGAGTGCCAGCATCCCCTTCCCTCTCACGCTTTGGCTCACGCCACCCCTGTGTGGTTGTGAACCATCCTTTAGGATGAGTGAGTCAGGACCTCTCTGGCCGGATTGCATCTTCCTGCAGGCAGAACCCACCTTGCTCTGCAGGAAGTGGGAGGAAGGGCCTTCCGGGGGCGGGGGGCGGGGGCGGATAGCAGAAGGCAGCTCCCAGACATGTAGCAGGGCCACAGAGAGGTGAGCTCACACTGGTTCCTGGACCAGGAGGGCCTTTGGGAGGCGTCGGGGGCAGGTGATGGAGCTAAACCGGGGCTGGAGAAGCACGGACAGCTCATGAGAAGAGGAGCCGGCCGGGGGTTGGGTTGCTGGAGGGTCTGGGTTCCAGGTGGGTGAACCGCGTCCCTAGCTGGGTGGATGCAGGTTTCCAGGGCTGTTTACCTGTCTAGACCGTTTGCCACCTGGTGAACGCTCTGTATGCTCTCACAGAATGTCATTCTTTGCTCTTTGAGATGCTAGAACAGGCTGGGGGAGAGGCACCCGGGGCAACGCTGGGGTGGCCACGTCTGGGGGATCTTTGGGGACAATCACCCTGCTGGGAGTGCGAGGCCAGGGTCTAAACTGGACCACGGGAACCCTCACCAGCGCGGAAGGGAAATAATTCTCCCCTGGATGCTCCAGGAGGAACGCAGCCCTGCTGGCACCTGATTTGAGCCCCTAGGACTGACTGCAGACGCCTGACCTCCAGAGCCAGAAGAGAGCAAACCTGCTGTATTTGAAGGCAGTCAATTTGCAGGAGTTTGTTACAGCAGCTGGGAAACTACCCCTATTTCATGTTTCCACCCACTTCTCACTCATGCATCTAGCCTGCTGACGGTGGCCTTACCCGTGCCGTCAGCACCTGTGCGGCAGGGCTTGACGCAGTGCCGGCCACGGGAGGCCTTAGGAGATGGAGGATGGAGCAGGTGTGGCTCCTGGGTGGAGTCCGGCCGGGGCCATTCTTCCCTGGACAAGAGGGGGGTTTGCTGGTCCTTCCTGATGCCAGCCCTCCCCAGGGACTGCCCCTGCTTGTTGCTGCCAGCCTGTTTCTGAGGCGAGGCTGGGTGCTTCTGTGCACTGCGATCCCTGCTCCATGAGCTGGGAGCTCCCGGTGATGGGATCACATGGGCGAGTTCACACTCTGGTGCCAGAGGAGCCCTTCATCAGGGGCGATGGCCACGGAAACAAGGTGATGGGGCTCCACACGGCCATCCTGAGTTCGCTGCATTCACGCTCACGGGCGCCGCACCGAGGAGACACGGGGAGCAAGCTGGGGTTGGAGGGGTCAGGCTCAGCCCTGCTCCTGAATTGCCATCACAGAAGACAACCTGGAGAGGAGGCCGGGCCAGGTGGAGAGCTGGCCCCTGACCCCGAAATGGAAGGTAGTCAGGAAGAGAACTTGGGGCCCACAGGACAAGAGTCCTTCTCAGAATCAGCCTCTGCCTTCGAGGGGGCGGGCGTGAGGCAGGGCAGTCACTGAGCTGGGTCAGGCCCGGGGGACAAGCCGCAGGAAAGTGGGTCCCGCCACCTGGACCCTGGCCGCGTGGCCTCTGAGTGCATTCCTGGGGCGTTTTGCACTGGGAGAGGGGAGACTTCCGCTCGGCCTCTCTGCCTGCCTGTCTCTCTGTCTCTGTCTCACTCCGTCTCTCTGTCTGTGTCTTTCTCTCTCCATCTCTCTCTGTAGAAAGCATGAGGAAGTTAGACCTTGGCGGGAGGGTGTTTCCCCACGGGCGAGGGGGTTCTTGCGTCCTGGGAGTGCCCCCCACTTCCTGTCTCCTGTGAAGGCTCCCGGTCCACCCTCCCAGGCCTGGATCTTTCCTCTGAGCCTGTTGGGTGACCTTCAGAGAACTCGCGAGGCCTGGGCGCCTCATTAGAAACCAGGACCAGCAGGGGCCCGACCTTCCCACCTTCTGGACACCCGGAGGGACTAAAGTGCGTGCACAGGGCACAGCACAGGGCTGGTTCCCGCAGACACGCCATGAATAGCGGTGACGACAGCTGCTGTTACCAGCTGTGGCTGCTCCGGCCTCGGCCCCGCCCACTTCCCTTCGCTGTCCTTCATTCCCTGAGGTGGTGTGGGGCTCAGGCCTCAGCCCCCTGGTCCCCCTGATGGTCTGTGGTCAGCTGTGGCAGGACTGGGACAGGCTGGGAGAGTGGAGGGCTTCTGGCCGTTGCCCTGCTGGGGAACCTGCTCCTGCAGGCCCAGGTCCTTCTGGATACCCCTGTCCCCAGCCCCAGAGAGGGCCGCTGCCTCTGCATGCAGCCCAGCACTGGCTACTGAGCAGCTGCCACCTCAGGCCCACCGAGTGGCCAGGACCGAGGGCCACAGCAGCACTGTCCAGCGGTGTCAACGCTTTCACTGGTTCAGAGCACATCCCAGAGACGCTGAGCCCGTGTGTCAGATGAAGAAACAGAGGTCCACAGTGGCCCAGAGCCACACAGCTAGTGACTGAACAGGAGGACGAACTGAGGTCCTCGCTTGTAGACTGGGGCGTTCTTCCAGAAGGATGAAGGAATGACAGGGGTCCCGAGGTCAGGGACGGTTCCTGACCTGAGCAGGTGGCTCTGGGTCAGGTGGAGCTGGTCCCAGTGGTCATGGCCCCAGAAAGCAGCACGTAGGGCCCAGGTGTCCCTAAGTCCACTCTGGGGACACTGGATCAGTTATGGTTGTTTGGCTGCAGCAAAGTCACCAACTTCGGCTGAGAAAATGAAGTGGGGGACGGGATTTATTGGAAGGATGTGCACTAGCTTTCGTAAGGAAGAGACGGCTGAAGCACAGAGAAGGACAGAGGGAAGGGCTGGGGCCCTGTGGGTTGGGCAGCAGCCTCCGGGGGCGCCGGCTTCAGGCATCATCTGCTCAAGGTCCAGATCCCTGGTGGGGTCAGGCTGGCCGAGCTGGCCCAGCAGGCCCACTTCTTGCCAACCGGATGGACAGCTGCGTGAAATGGGGGAATGGTAGTTCCCCCAGAGGAAAACCCAGGAGCTGTTTCCTGAGGAGGGGGCGTGGGTACTGCCCAGGGGAACAGACACAGACCCCCCTGGGGCTCTTCACTCACTCACTCATTCATTCATCCATCTTTTGTTCAGCAGAGGGGTGTGGAGGGGTGTTCTCCCCAGGTGGTACCACATCACATGGGCGGAGGCTGGTGGGGCCTCAGGGAGGCGGCGAGAGGTCGATGGGCACTGACTGACCATCGCACAGTGGGATGTCTGTCCTGAGATGAGGATGCCGACATGTGAGGATCGTGGAGAGTTCTGCAGCCTCGTAGGCAGCGTCCTGCTCGTGTGTTTACAAAATGGCCTGGTGATCTCACCATGGTGCTCAGCGAGGACTCAGGGATTCAGGAAGGGTGACCAGTAACAACCGGAGTCAAGGGGTGCTGCCGGCCAAGGTCAACACGTTTCGGGCCAGTGGCTGCTTAGGCCAGGGGACACGATCATGTAGCCCAAATGGGCAACCCCAGAATCCTGTACCCAGCAAGAAATATTTAGACAGAGCAAAGCAAAATGTACATAGACCCCAAGAAGACTTCCTGTTTCAAAAGTATTAAGCTGCCAGATGTAATATCAAGGCGGGGGGCTGTGTTATGAACTGTGTCCCTCCAAATTCTTACATCGAAGCCTTAACCCCCAATGTGATGGTATTTGGAGGTGGGAACTTTGGGAGGTAATTAGGTCATGAGGATGCAGCCATTGCAGTGGAATTAGTGCCCTTGTGAGAAGAGGAAGAGACGGGGAGCTCTCTCCCACCACCCAACGCGCACGCATCGGAAAGGGCCATGTGAGTACATCATGGGAAGGCGACTTTCTGCTGACCAGGAAGTAGGGCCTCACCATACACTAAACCTGCCGGCACCTTGATCTCAGACCCCAAACAGTTTGTTGTATAAGTTCCCCAGTCTCTGTATTTTATTCTGCAGCCCAAACTAAGGCTGTAAAGTGCTCTTTCTGAGCTGAAACAGGGGCTGGGAGCAGAGTGAGGGCCCTCGTCCCTCCCTGGGGCCTGGAGGGTCTGCCAGCGCCTGGGACTGAGAGTGTGGTTGGGCTGCTAAGGGCTACTGGGCCACGGGGACCCACGGGGGGTCTTTCTCCGCTGGGCCAGCGGGGACCCTCCGTCTTGGGTCTGCCCAGGAGGGAGGCTGCTGTGGCCGCTTTGTCCTGCTAGCCAAGCACATTGTGCCCGGGGATGCAGCAAAGTCCTTAAAGAGAAGAAAGTGAGCAGCTCCATTCATCTTCCTGAAAGTGTCCCTGCTCTTGATACCTTGTGTAAGGGCACGTTTTAAAATGAAAACAAGGCTTTGAGCAAAAACCAATTTGTTTAAAACAACCTGTGGAGTCAGGAAAGATGTGATTTTGACTAATGAGCACAAACTTTGTGAGGGCAGAAGTGTTCAATTATGGATAAGCTAATTATCCAAGTGCACTGGATTTGGACCGCCAAGATGTCTACGGGTCTGTACCTCCAGTTGGGCCCCAGCCCATTGGTTATGATAATTAATGAAACCTCGTTCTTGCATTATTTTGCCAGGCACAAATAATCACTTATTTTTATGATTCCGTATCCATCAGGCATCAGGGTGCACCCCGGGGCTTTCCACCTACGCTGGGAGCGGGAGCGATTTCTGGACCCGTTGAATGTTTGCTCGGCAGTGGTGCTCAGGCTGCGTGTGCTGTCTCTGGATTTAACGGAAGCTGCTCCCCACGTGTGCTGGCAGGAGCCCCGCTCCTTCCCGTCCGGAGGGGCGACCTTGGCCGAGATTTGTATAGGTGCCAGGTGGGTACTGATGTCTTTGTGACTCTCCTCTGTAGTTAATGGACAGGCAAAGCTTATAGAGAGAGAAGGTGGGAATCCTGGAAGAAGGGGCTGTCCATCCCCTGCCTCTTGAGTGAGGCCAAACCTCAAGAGGTATTGCTGGTTTGTTTTTATTTCACCTGTCGCCTTGGGTTGAGGAATTACACTTCCATTGCTTTTTTTTTTCTTTTCTTTTCCCCTTGGCCTCCTGGCAAAGAAGAAGAAACTGTCTTCACTTTGTAATTTATAAGGTAACAATAGCAGCTAATCTACATTGAGTGTTTACTGTGTCTGGGCATTGTGCTGTTTGACAGATATATTCTGTCTTTAGCCCTGTTGCATCCCTGCCGGGTGATACACAGACAAGCGACTTTAGGCCAAGAGGAGCTAGTTTGTTCACTCTGCCAACACGAGCAAGCGTCAGAGACAGTAGTAGGGTGGAGAATGTTGAACTTCAAAGCATCACTCCCAACTGGCTCATTTTACCACCTGAAGAGCAACTGAGCGCCTACCAGGTAGGTGTCAAGTGCAGTAATAACCAGGCTCTCTTTTCCCCTCAAGTAACTTATGGCCCTGAGAGAGCTTTATATGACCCAGCATCACCATGCATCCCCTACTGAAACCACAACTGAGTCTTCAGAGCATGTCTGTGGGACCAAGTCTAAAAGATAAAAAAATCAACAGATGTGTTTGCTTTGTTGTATCTACGTAAACATCGTGTGCTGCACAGCCGCACAGTGTACTAGGATAGCGATTCCTTGTTTGTACAGACTTCTTTCTGGAGATTCTAATTTCCTTCCTTCTTATCTTGCATGATCTGTTATGAACATAACCTTCAGTACTTCTTGCCTCCCTGTAATAGTAACAAGTCTCTGGAGCTTTATTATTCTTTTTTTTTTTTTAAATAACTCTTTCAAAGGAGACTTTCTCCACAATCTCTAAGCATCCTGGCATGGCTGCTGGATCAATTTCTCATTTCACTCTTTTTTTTTTTTTTTTTACCCCAGACCACATCTGCAAGTAACTTTTCTTTTTTATTAATAAATCTTAAGTTTACAATTAGATTTAGAGTTACAGAAAGATTGTGAAGATGGTACAGAGAGTTCCTATAGACCCCACACCCCGTGCCCCCGTCAGTAGCATTAATGTGGTACATTTGTCTCCATTAATGAGCCAGTATAGATACATTATATTTAACTAAAGTCCATATATAGATATAAAAAAAGACTTCCTTGGTTTTTACCTAATGCCCTTTCTGTACCAGGACCCCACCCAGGAGGCCACATGACGTTTGTCACCACGTCTCCTTAGGGTCCCCTTGGCTGTGACAGTCTCTCAGACTTTCCTTGTTCTCGGTGACCTTGACAGTTTTGGGAAGTACTGATCAGATTCAAAGAATGTCCCTCAGCTGGGATTTTTCTGATGTTTTTCTCAAGGGTGGACTGGGGTTTGGGGTTTCCTGGGAGGAACCACAGAGGGGCAGTGTCCTCCCCACATCTTATCAACAGGACTGCCCACTGCTGATGCTGACGCTGGTCACCTGGATTCTCCACTCTGAAGTTCTCTGTGGTGCTAACAGTGGACACTATGCATTCATTGCTTTGTTATTTTATTCACATAGTGTCTGTATCAGGCTTCTAATCACCTCTTCTGGAAATCGTCTCATCTGGCTGTGTCCACTGGTCCAGGGACAGCCTGGAGGTGGCCCCATCACTCTGGCCCCTTAGTGACCTCTTGCTTTGTAACTGGTGAATTCAGTCTTGTGTTCTTGGATTGACATGTTATTCTTTCCTTACCATTTCTTCTGATTGTCTTGGTTTTTCTGCTCCATCCTCAGCATTGCTCATGTTTGGATGGAGTTGTAGGGATGCAGCCACCTGTCTCTGGGAGCACTGCTCCTGCAGGCTGTGGAGTATCCCAACCACCATTACGTTGGTCACCCGCCGAACACGGAGGTTCCAACCGTCTGGCCGCCATGGGCATAACCAGCTGATGGGCCAGCAAATATTCTGATTGCAGGAAGGAGCTGTCACGGGGTCTGTGGCCCCAGCTGATCTGCTGATGGTGAGCTGGACGCAGACCCTCCTCGCCAGCCCCTGTCCAACCCTCCCTCCCTGCGGGCATTGCAGAGAGAATATCTGCTTCCAGTACGTGCTTCCCAGAAACAGACCCTGTTTTCTGCAGGGACATGGGGTGTGGGGTGTCCATGGGAGAGAGAGGGACCACATGGGGGTGTTGGTGTATTTTCAGAAAGATGATCTCCTTGGAGCTTTTGTCCTTCTTTAGAACGCAGATGGGTGTTTCTCCTTGGTTCTGTGTAACTGATAATATTAGTGGTGAATGTCTCAGGGTCCTCGCTGGACACGTGACACTTCCCACAGATGCTCCCTGGACCCTCAGCAAAGTTCTGAATATAGTAACCACTTCTTAGCTTGGCTGCTGGAGGGAGACTGAGGCTCAGAGAGGAGGGTGTCAAGGCTCTCAGGCTGGCCACCAGGGTGGGGGAACTGTCCTTCTGCAGCCAGTCTGAGCCAGAGAAGGTCAGATGCTGGCCCCCGAGGGCGGTGCAACTGCATGGGCCTTTCCAGGGCGCTCTGGCCTCTATGTGGTCGGCCTCGGTGGGATACCTGGAGTCCCTCCAGTGGGGTGATGGAGCTGCAGCCCAGCCCTGTGAGGACCCTGGCACCCAGTGATGGCCTCGGGGACCAGCGGCTGTGAAGACGGGCTAGGTGCTCACTAACGGCTGCTGCGCTGTCTCCAGGTGTGGGGCGTCCTGTCTGGATGGGGGCTGGGTATTTCCTGAGGCCCCGGGCTGCTGCTGAGGCTGGAAGGTCAGGGACGAGTATAGAGAGAAACGGAGTGAGTGAGAAATGGGACCGGAGCCAGGGATGGTGCTGTATCCCTGTGTGTGCCAAGAAAGTGATGTCACCAACAGAAAAAGGCCCCATGAGGCCCATTGTGGGAAGTGGTGGGAAGCTGCAGACGTCATGGGAGGCTGTCTGAGGTTCATTCCACCCCCTGCAGAAAGGGGCCCATGAGTCCAAGGCACCCCTCTTTACAACGGTGACAAGTGATGTGACACATGGTAAGAGGGGTGGGAGGACCCCTGGGTCAGAGTGACAGGTTTGGGTTGGACTCTGACACCCCCTTGCCAGATGTGGGCAGATGTCACTGCTGACCCTCAGTGGCTCATCTGAAAATGAGGCGGCAGCAGGACCTC